>OY728165.1:1534294666-1535709666 GCA_963277665.1 Viscum album | reverse complement strand
ATGTTATGTTATGTTAGGTTATGTTATGTTATGTTATGATATTTTATTTTATTTTATTTTATTTTATTTTATTTTATTTTTTGTTATGTTATGTAATATAGATGAGGTTGGACCTCCATGATGTATGTCATTTGTTACTGAGAGTGAATAATCGGTTGGAATGTAGTGTCATGTTTCTATCATTTATATGATCCATATTATAATTTTATGAATGGATGTTCTATTTGGTGAGCGGGCCTTGGTGAGGTTGGGGTTTGGTTAGTTTACCTGATTAGTTGATGTTTGTTCTACTATTTTATCACATGTTCCCGATTGTAATATTTTCACATGTTCATGAGAGACATTAAATATCCTTATGAGTATTTTTTCCTCACACCATGTATTTATTGAAGGAATAAGTCATGCAATGGAAGTCCCAAATTGGTATGTTTTTAATAAAATTCACAGACGATCGACGTAGTCTTGCTGACGTAGACGAATAGCTACCCAGTTTAAGTCGGGGATCACTTGTGAAGAGTTTTAAGTACAAAATAAAACCGTAAAATATATCATTTAAATCTGAAGCTACGCACGATGTCTTCTTGTCATTGGCAATCAATGCTCAAAGAATATGAAGTGTAATTCCTCTAGATCATCCACAAACGCTTCCAGAAATCTGTGTGAGTGCTGATTGTCGAATTTCGGGTTCTAGTGCAGAGATCTGACAAACCCTTCAACGCTCCAATGATCACTGCATCTCTTCGCTTGTGATACCTGCTAGAGATCATGATCTAAGATCCTTGGATCTAGACTATCTCTCTCTAATAAATGGGAGAGGGGAGAGGAGATATAACTCCCATGAATAGTCCTTTGTGATAACCTCTCCTCCTCTATTTATAGTGTGTTATGTGTTTACCCGGAAATGCCAACCCGACCCCCAAATAATGAACGCACTATTAACAATATATTAGGACTACTAAATTGAGTCATAAATATTATTATCATGTTCTTGTAAAATATTATATTTATTACACTACAATAATTGAGTCAAAAACTTGACTCGACATTCCCACAATTATTAATTTAACCTTGAATATTTTTAATATTCATCAATTTATATTTTTCAAATATTTACATTAAACTCGTAAATACATTTAACAAATAAATTAAATGCTCATTATTCTAAACATGAATAATAGGAATTTATTTATTTCATTGGTGAGTATTTTTCTATGGATAAATCATGAACCCAAGTGGTGGGGCCCAATATTTCCAAATATCTTATTCAACTGAATAGGGTAGATTCTCAAATATGCTATTGTGTGTGACCCTCTTGGTCTTTATCTCGATAGTAGTGAATATTATTCACAAACAAAGAGTGGGATCTAGCATCTCATCATGGTTCCTAAAAAGACAAGTATTGTCAAGGCAACGAAAACCAACCTACAAACACACATTGTGTAATATAATCCCTTTTTCTATAATATCTCATAAATTAGGATGCACTCATGTGTCATCGCCTTTTTCTTTCTTTATTTTTTTATCTAACTGGATAGATTTACCCTCGACTGTCATGGCCATGGTCTTATGAAGTTACTACCATCCTTATCAACATGGCCTTGGATATATTACTTCCTTAACTCGAAAGCGACAAATCCTTTCTTGGTCATTCAACCAATGTCATGTCATCAATGAAAAACCCAACACAAACTACCTCGCCATGATTTCCACTTCATGGTTTTCTTCTTGCATCAAAGTATGCGATCAAATGACAGACACCAAAAATGGTCTCAAGTTAGGAGAACATTACACATGATTGTAGATAGAAACATCCAATAACACCAGAAACATATGGTGTTCCTATTAGCAGGTATGTCCTCATGATCTCACTACTAGAGATCACCAAGTGAAAACTTCATGAGAAGAAGTCCCAATGCTTATGAGCCCCCAGCACCTAATAGCCAAACAACTATTGTGTCCATTCAGTAAGATGTATCTAGACCATAGAACATATATTTATGATTGACATCATAGTATCTAGAGGTTCTCATTATAGCACAAGATCTTCTATAACCTTTCAATAAAACAATTAATCTTTAGACATTACCATTTCAATAGTGGGCATAAAACATTCTACACTATAGTGGTAAGATGACATCATGTATAGATAACTATATACATGATATGGTAATCAAAAGCACTGAATAGTTAGGTATAGGGAAACCGCTATTTCAACATTTATAAACTAATCTTCCTGTTTTTGGGAGGACTTCATGGATTGTTCTAGATATCACAATCTTGGACCTTTGGAGCAATTATTCTATCACTGCCTTAGATTTTATTTTGGGTCTTTCTTTTGGAGATTTTTATTTGTTTAAATTTTATTTACACAATAATTAAGGTATTTTTTTGTTCCCTTTTAATTTTATATCATGGAGTTGATTGATCGATTATATCTTGCCTCCCAATCCAATTTATTATAGAGGGTGATGTATACCATTTAGGATATTTTTATACCATTGGTGCTAGTAACTAACCTAAGGCCTATTAGAGAAGGGAATTTGGGGTTCGTTATCTCTATACCTTTATTGTTTTACCTATTTGGTTATATTTCAAAGGATGGGGTCATGATAGTAACATCAACAACAAAAACTTTGTCCCAAAACCCAGAAATTGTTTTTATACTAATGTAGTTTCAATTTTCATCATGGCTTTTAAACCAAATTCTAGGAAAATATAGTTATTGAAGAATTATCATAATCCCATCACATCATGTATGGATGATAAAATATGTATTATACCTTATTCACCAAGAATTTTCCAAAATATTGATTTCCCCACACACAAAATGTTCACAACTTTTGAAATCTAAATAGACACTACTAGATAAAAAGAGATGAATATTCATAGACTATTTTGGGTGTTACAGAATGTTCCATAAAAAGAATTGGTTTGTAGAAGAATCTTTCCACTTCAATAAAATCCAATAAATCCACAATAATGGGTGGGAAAAATTTTTATACAAAAAAAAACATCTAACCAAAATCAAAAGAAATCGTAAAAGAAGTCTTCTCGTACTAACATTAGGAAAAAATAGTTTCCAAAGTTGAGAGGAAGCTCTTTACCTCAAAGTAACTTCTGGGAAATCCAGTGGTTCCTCCATAATCCTTATTATTGTATGCATTTTGAGATATCATAGAATGGATTGAAGGAGAAGTTTGAGGATTTTACTTCTAAATAGCATGAAGAGATTGCCTTTTATATAGTCTTATAACTACCATGAAAATGAAAAGAGGATTGAATCCCTTAAGAGGGAGATTAACTGAGTTTGAGGTATCTAATCACACTATCATCCCATATTATTAATTTTATTTATCATATTTATTAAAGGGAAGTTCTTAGTTGATAAAAATATGAGACAAAGTTTGAGTTATTTTTTTACACCTAAACTTTATAATGTGTTTGGTGAAGTGTGTATAGGATTTTATATTCCATTGATAAATATGATTATTCGCAACCCCTTAAATGAGATTTGAGAATTTATTATCATGATTTGACCTAAATGATAGTTTATAGACAATTTAGATTACCTTGGTTGAATCTCCCTTATTTTGTACATTAGGTTTTCCCATGTAGACTTATATTTGATTAACAAATGTCCCATAGAAAAGAAAATTGTGTTATTTCATCCCTCTCTTGGAAGAGTTCAATAAATATTCATTTTAGGCAAGTGAATATACTAAGCCAAAATTTGTATTTACCGGTGGTTTAAATAACCACTAAATCATTATGTGGCGGTTTTGGAAAATTGTCGCTAAATCATGTGTCAGAAAATTATTATCGGTGGTTTTTTAAAACCATCATAGAACGATTTAACGGTGGTTTAAAACATCGTTAAATTATTTTTATTTTAAAAAAAATTAATTTTTTTTAATTTTTGAATTTTTTAAATTGTTTATTTTTATAATTAATTTATTTATTTTATTTATTTATTTATTTATTTATTTATTTTCGTAATTTATTTATTTATTTATTTATTTATTTTTTCTCGTAATTTATTTATTATTTATTGATTATTTATTTTTTATTTATTCATGATTTTTTATTAGTTATTAGTTATTATTACCATGCTCATGCCCATCTCCATGCATAAGTTCATGTCCATGCACAAGCCCATGCAATATATAGAAATTCTATGTTAGGTGAGATTTGAACCCCTTACCTCTTGCTTATTCTACAAAGACTTTACCACTACAGCAACCTCTTCATGTGGTTAGTAAATTGAATTTAATATACTAATATATATATATATATATATATTGGAAAAACAAATAAAACAAACCAAATAAATACACACTAAATAATTATTAATCAATAATGATTTATCAATAATCAATAGTTAAAAATTACTAATTACTAAATAATAATTATTAAATAGAATATAAATGAATAATAAATAAAGAAATATATAAAATAGGAATAAATAGTAAAAAATAAATAGTAAATCGTAAATAGTAAATAGTAACTTGTAAATATTAAATTCTAAACACTAAATTCTAAATAATTTATAATAATTAATATATAATATATAATAGATAATATATAATATATAATAGATAATATATAATATATAACAAATAATATATAATATATATAATATATAATATATAACCGATAATATATAATAGATAATTCATAATATATAATATATAATATATAATATATAATATATAATATATAATATATAATACATAATATATAATATATAATACATAATATATAATATATAACATACAATGCATAATATATAATATATAATATACAATGCATAATATATAATATATAATATATAATACATAATATATAATATATAATTCATAATATATAATATATAGTATATAATATATAATATATAATATATAATATATAATATATAATATATAACATATAACATATAAGTAATGTATAAATAATAAATTAATTAAACAATAATTTAATATATGATAAATAAATTACAAGTAAACAATAAGTAAATAAATAATAGATAAATAAATAAGTAAGTAGTAAATAGTAAACAATAAATAACAAATAATAAATAGTAAATAGTAAATAGTAAATAAAAAATAATTATTATTTAACAATTAATAATTATTAATGACTTATTATTCATAATTGATCATTAAGAATTCATAATTCATAACTAATTTTTAATATTTAAAAAATTTATAAATAATTAATATTTTTATTAATAAATAAATGATAAATTAATTATTATTAATTAATAAGTAATAAGTATTGAATATTGAATAAATAAATAATAAATAATAATTTATAATTTATAATTAATAAAGATTAATGATTAATTATTTAATTAATTAAGAATTTATAATTTATAAATAAAAATTAATAATAACTAATAACTAATAATAAACAATTAATATTTATTAATTATTAATTATTATTTAAAATTTAATAATTAACATTTGAATTCTATATTTTAAAATTTAATAATTAATAATTAATAATTAATAATTAACAATTAATAGTTCATAATTAATTAATAATTAATAATTAATTTAAAAATAATTAATAATTAATAATTAATTAATTGATTAATAATTAATAAAAAATAAATATATAATAAATAAATAGATAGATAATAAATTAATAATAAACTATTGATAAATAACTAATTAATAAATTAAAAATAAATTAATAATTAATGTGCACATAATATCTAAATAAAAAATAAGTAAATAAATACATATTAAAAATTAAATAAAAAATTATCAATAGATTAATTGATAAATAAATAATAAATAATAAATATGAGATAATAGATAAATAAATAATAACAAACTAATTCATTAATTAATTATTAATAAATAAATATTAAATAAATGAATAAATAATTAAGTAACAAATAAATAACTAATTAATTAATTAATTAATTATATTGATTATAAAACGTTATGATCCTCTTAAAACCCTAAAAACGCAGAAATGACCATAAAATATGATCTCGGACCCCTTTTTCTACACCACAACCAATCAAATCGAAGATCATGAAATGATCTTCAATATGATATGTGGTACGTGCTAAATAGACACCTAGAGTGAATGTTTTAACTATTTGAATTTTAAAAATCAGGGTCTGCATCTAAAACCACTGAATCTGAGCCCTTTTGGGCCTTTATGGTATAATAAAAAGATTTACTGTACTCAAAGAGTTGGTACAAGACCTAAATGTCATAGATCTCGTTGTAGGCTTCTATTTGATATGTGGTAGAGCCCAAACGGATACCCGGATTAAATGTTATGGTTATTTGAAGTTCGAGTTTGATTTTCATCTTTTGAAATTTGAATATATTTTTTTCCTTTTATTGTCACATTATTTAAATCGCAATTGGTTTTAACTCATCTGACAAGCTTCTATCTGACTAGTTGTGGAGCTAAAATGGAATCCCGGATCAGAAGTTACAGTCATTTGATGTCAAAGTCTATTTTTCAACTTATTGAAGATTTTTTTTCATTTTAAATATATTATTTTCTAATAATTATAAATATTTACTAATTGAAACATTATAAATAATTTAAATTACAAATAATAAAAAATATTTTATTATAAATATTAAATACTAAGAAAAATTTATATAAAAAATTCATAAATTTTGTGTGGGTTTTGAAAAAACCACCCCTATTTCGCGTCGATTTTTTAAAAACACAACCGCTAAAAAATTGTAATTTTTTTTAAAGAATTTTTTAAAATTTTATAAAAAAATATTTTAAAAACATTTAGCGGCAGTTTCTTCAGGGCGGTTTTCCATGCCACCGCAAAAAAAATTTTAATGAAACATTTAGTGGCAGTTTTGAAAACTGCCGTGAAAACCCCGCCACTAAAACACCATTTTCTTGTAGTGATATTTTTTTGGAAAATTAATGAGATGATATGACCCCACTTATCCTTTCCATTTTATTTTTGATAATGGGGATAAATTTTGAGTACAAATATTGCCTTTTAAACTTTGAAGGGATATTGAAACAAATGGGGTGGTTTTTATGCCCAAGTGATGCATTTGTCCTTAGTGAGTCAATATGTGTTCATGGATGAAGTGGTGATGCTTAGAGAATTGTTATGGATTAATTAATTGTCACTAGACGTCATGAAAGAAAAATTCTCCTTTGAATTTTGATGTTTGTTATGGTGTTATTTGATTCATAATGTTGGAGTTGGTGCCCTAGAACAAACTTATATGTACTTTTTGAAAACTTATATTCATGGTTTTTGAATACTAATAAATAACTTATAACGTCATTATTGTTCTTCTACATGACATTTCATGTAATAATGTCCCAAGAGTAGTTGTCACTCTAAAAGGTCATACTAGTTCCCCATTATGATGATTATATGGACATGTTATGATGCTATTTTTTAATATATGTTCTATGGTCGAAAGATATCATTTTAAGGGACAAAAATGATATAATCTATCTATGGTGGAGACTGATAGGACTTTGAGGCACCTTATCATGGTGTACTCCCTTGGTAATATCTGGTAGGATATTATGAGTACAAGAACCAATAGTAGGAAATACATATTTTTATGTGTCATTGGATGTTCCTATCTGTAGATGTTTGTATTTGTCCGTAGATATTAAGATTATTATTAATAGATATAATGAGTTGCATACTTTGATATATTGATGAAAACCATGATGACATATATTTTCAGCGAGGTAGGATATGTTGGGTGTGTCACAAGTAATATTTCATTAATAAATAATGCATGAAATTATTCATTCCATCTATTTATTAATAGAAGTAAATATCTCAAGCCTTTTAATGGAAATGATATAGCCTAAATAAATCCTTCTCCATGGTTTTCTCTAAGAAAGTTCTATATTTTGAAATTCAAAAAATGAGATATCTGGCATATAGGTTGATGGCACTGACATCAGACTTGTTCGATTGGAGATATTGTGATAAAGGGATTATATTACACGGTAATCATTCGTTTGAGGTGCCATGTCATTGTAGCATTAACTTCTTTCTCTATTTGTGCTTTTCATGTTTCTATACTCTATCCTTGAACTTTCAATAGGTTCACTTAATACCACTGAGAAAGAGACCTAGAGGTTCACAGACTTAGTGTATCTGAAATATTAGTTAAATAATTTATTATTTCACAAGTTGAATCAATATTATTCCTAGTTGTGGTTTAATAATTATTCATGTATGCCTAATCAAATTAATTTTTGGTGGCTGGTTATTTGAGAGAATATATTCCTAACAGAATATTTAATAAATATTTATTTTCCATTTTAGTAAATATAATATTTATTTATTTATCGGCGAATAATGCATTCGTATTTGTTTTACAAATAAATAGCCATTATTCAAGTCTTGATAAATATTTAGGAGGATTAGCAGCCTAAGTTTAAGGGTACAGTGATAAATGATAATATTGAATACTATTTTATTAAATAAGTTTTAATTATAATTTGCAGGATAAGCACATTTCATGAAATAATAACATTGCAGTTATTATCTGACTTGTGGTTACACTCAGATTAATAAAATAAATAAAGGAACTTGTGCTAATTATTTATTATTACCCTAGTGAATTAAATTTCTAGTTATATTATTATTCTTTTATTAACTAATGGAAAGAGAATTTTAGACAAAGGGTGTGCACAACATTCTTGGATAAACCTCTCAAGGCCAGGGAATTCGTCCCTCTATAAAAATGTTCTCAAGAATGAGAGTGACCATTCTCCACCAGATCATGGAGAACACATTGGAAGTGGTTCTCAAGGAAATTGAAGGTAGACGATTCAAGCACAAGGATCTTCTATGCTAACACCTAGAGACTCCTTCAGTGATGTACAAAGATTCGCAAAGCACTTGTGAATCACTTCTAGATAAAACCTACCATTGGTTTCTATGATGTAGTGAAGATGCACTGCAGATATGTGGTGGGATGCATCAACTAAGAAAAAATCACCTTTGAGGTAATTATTTAATTTAATTAAATTAATTATAAAAAAATATGCCGATCCTCTCATCTGGGTTTCGAGCATCTCCCTTTCTTGTCAAAATCCTTGACTCAATTCCAGGGACACTATTATTTATCATCGCATTGATCTCGGATTGATCATCAATTAAAAAAAATCAAAGTTGGGCACTCGCCCATACCACGCATCCACTACGCCCAGAACCTACAAGTAGAATCAGAGGGGACATATTATATTTTATAATTATTTAACTAATTCTTTGATGATTTTCACATTAATAATTTAGTTTTTCCATTCAAGTTCAATTGTTCGTTTTAATCTGAATGAAGAAATGTTTTCTTCATCTATCGTTTCTCACAATTATAACAGAAATGAATAATTTTATGATTAAAATTAAATCAAGGAACTCATCCGGAGGTTCCAACAATTCTGTCCAAGTAACACAATTGTACACACCATGTAATCCAAATTACATGTTGTGTAATCATCCAAACATTTTGTGTAATCAGGATTACACACCATGTAATTGTGTTCAGTGCATCTAGAGTAGTTTGGAAATTACTCAACCCATGTGCATTTAAAACACACAGTGTAGTTAATTCTTACACCACGTGTTGACTGGAACTGATAGGCACATGGTTACCAGAGTACACACTATGGGGGCCACAAGACATGGCATGTAGTCCCTTTCAGATCTGAGTGAAATAGTGTATTCCATAAACGAATCACCCAAAAAGTTATTGTGTAACTCATATTTGACATGATTTGTGGCCCACTGGACAAGTCGTGTACTTTAAGATTTCTGAAATACACCTCACATTTCTAGTCCCTAGGCATGTACTTTAGATTGACTGTGAAGGTTGTACAAATAGTGTTGTTGGAACTATACGTTGTGTACTATTACCAAATTACTTGGAACTGAAACTTTAATATTTTTGTAATGTTTAGAACTACATATCATATATAAATCATATTACAGGATGTTACTAAAGTACATTAAATCCTAACACATGTATAAAAAATCATGTGATTAATTTAATCATCCATGAAGTACATGTTGTGAGAGAAGGCATTAAATCGTGTATGTCATATGTCACAAGATTAAAACAGTATATGAGTATTATTCATGTTGGATAGATATGGACGGGTATTCACTATGTTTCATCCAAGGTACATTTATATACAAGGTTAATTTTATATGAATTTAATTTGTTTAAAATTAGTACAGACTAGAATCTCAAGGAAATTTAGAAAATCATTAAGATAAAAGGATTGTTTAATTAAAGATAATAATTAATCAATTCAAGTGTGAATTATATTAAATAAGAATGATTAAAAAATTGAATGCTGGTTTAATCAAATTATTAATTCGTTGAATATATGTGGATGATCATGAGATAGACCATAACATTTTAGGGGACTGGTTTCCTTTTAATTTATTATTAAACTAAATTGTTGGCATACATGCCTTCTCTCGTCATAAATATATAGGGACTACATTCTGATGATATCTTTTATATAAACACCATTTTACCCCTCAACTGTGTGTTAATAAAATCATATTTAAATCATGGAGCTCCCAAGCTAGTGGAGGCGGTTCAAGTTAGGAGCCAATGCGAATCCAATCTAATGAGATAAAAAAGTGGACAAGTAGAAATCTGTAAACACAAACCTCAACAGTTCAAGGTGTTTCTCCCCTATGTTAGCGGTTAGTTTTTAAACTGGTAGAAAAAATAAATATTATAAAATATCATGATTATACCCTTTATTTTATTTCTGTTAGTTGCATGGTTATTCATTATGGATGTTTTTCACGATCACATAATTAATTAATTAACAAGCATGTAAGATGGAACAAAAATATACTAACTTGTGCGTAAATAATATCAAGACATGGTTAATCACATAAGTATGTCCCACTTAATATTAACAATAATGTGTAAAGATTGTAATTGGAAATTTATGAATAAAGGATAAAATCCCTTAAGAAAATATTATGTTGGTATAGCCTTCCATTACTTTGATTAGAAATGAACCAATAGTTCAAAGTTCCAGACTGTCCAAAGTTAGGGTTCTTTTTATTATTAGGGAATTCTAATTTGAGTTTTTGGGTTTACTTAACTTGGCTGACATAAAGGGTTCACTACCAAAGCAGGACTTGGTGTAACTAAGAGGAAAAGGTTTAGGAAATCTAAAATAATGATTTCAATATTGGGGAGTCTAATCAAAATATCAAGGAACTAGGAGTTAATGAAGTTGGCATTTGGAATGCCTACCTAAAACCATTCGAGTTGCTTGACTGGTCAAAGTTGGGGTGATGAGAATGGAATATGGATCATTTCCGCTAGAATATTCAAGCAATGGGATATTCTGAAACTAATGGCGAGGGATATTGGGTTTCAATAAAATAATGGGAGACTAATGAATATAAATTTCTTTATTTTTAAAAATTTATCAAGATAATGTACTAAAATTATTCTCGGCTTGTTTCTATAAACAGAATCAAATATGACACCAAACATATCATTTTTATCCATAATTGATAAGGAAGAACTTCTCACTAACACTAATTTCTTGGAGTGTAAAAGGATCCTATGGGCCATCTTTATCAATGAAAGTAAACTATATGTGCTGGAAGAACCTTTACTTGTTGCACCTGGAAATGAGTCATTTGATGAAGATATCTCTCTATATAAGAAACATCTAAATGATATTATAGATTTTCAGTTCTTCATGTTATCATCCATGTCCAATGAGATCTTGAATAAACATGAGGAAATGGATTCATATAGCATGATATCTCACCATCGAGATCTATATCATGAGAAGGTGAGACAAGATAGGTATGAGATCTCAAATGCTTTTTTCGCAACTAAACATGGAGAATTTGTGCCAGCTAGGCCTCATGTATTCAATCTTATTGTCTACATTCAGCATCTGGGCATCATAGCAATTAAATTATTAGATGAGTTGCCTACATATCTCATACTTTCATCACTTCCCAAGGCCTTCTCTAGTTTTATTATGTATTATAAATTGAGAAATAATGAGAATAGGCTATAGGAACTTATGCCCTTGATTCTCCATGTCGAAAAGGACCTTGGGTATTTCAAACCCATAGTCCTTATGGTTAATAGGAGGAGGAAGGACAAGGAAAAGGGGCCTAAGTCCTATAAATTGTCTAATTCCCCTGAGCACTATCCGACCAAGAAGAAAAAGATCTAATGGTAGGGAAAGGAAAAGGAGGTAGTGTGTTTTTCATGTGGAAAGTCAAGACACTGGAAGAGTAAATGCACCCTGGGGAAAGTGGAAGCCAAAGGTGTGTTCATTATCATTTGAAATCTTTCCATTTCTACACATTGGGAATTTGATACAGCTTGTGGTTCTCACATCTGTAACCAAATGTAGGAACCAAGTATATTTCAAAAAAAATCCATAGGAGAGGTGGATCTATGAGCTGAAAATGGTTCAAGTAAAGATTATCTTTCTATTGGTGACTACCACCTTTCATTGCCAATGCGGATGAATTTGTTTTTACCTGACATTTATTATGTACCAAGTGTTACCATGATCAGAATTTATATATCAAGTTTAGATACAGATGGGTTTATTTTCAAATTAAGAAATAAAATTTTTTTCATTTAAATGGACAACATATGTTATGCTATGTCATATTTAAATAACGGTCTTTATGTGTTAAATTATGAAAACCATGTCTTGGAAATCGATAATGACTCAATTTCATAGGACATATATAACACCCACTTGTGGAATCACCGTCTTGGTCATATAAATGAGAATCACTTGACAAAGCTCTGTCAAGATGGTTATTTATAATCTTCTGAGCTAAAACCACTTGATAGATATCATGCTTCTTTATAAGGTAAAATGACCAAACTACCTTTCAGTGGACAAGGTGAAATGAATATAGAGGTTCTAGGATTGGTAAACAATGATGTGTGTAGTCCATTTCTAGTATAAGCTAGAGGTAGATATTTTTACATCATAAATTTTACTGATTACTTGAGTAGATATGGATATATCTACTTAATGAGGTATCGGTAATAGTCCTTTGATAAATTCAATTAATTCAAGAATGATTTAAGGAATCATCTTGGTAAGAAGATAAAGAAGCCTCAATCGGATAGAGGTGGAGAATATCTTAACAAAAATTTCAATGACTCTTTATGTGAATTTGGGATTCTATCTCAACTCTCTCTAACTTATACACCATTGTGGAATGGTGTTAGTGAAAGCATGAAACATACCTTGTTGGACATGGTATGATTTATGATGAGTCATGCAAGTATTTCATTATCCTTTTGAGGATATTCCTTACAAACTACAACATGCACATTAAATCGAGTACCTACTATAATGTAAAATGGGATTCCCATTGAGTTTTGGAGGGAAAATAAACCCATTTTATCACATACACGTGTATGGGAATGGAAATAATTTGTTATGGATTTCTCATTAAACAAACTAGCACCCTGGGGCATGAAGTGTATCATTATAGGGTATACTAAGGAAACAAAGGGTTACTACCTATACAACCCCTTGTACAAGAAAGTGATTGTTGCCATAAAATCTATCATTCCTCATAGGGAGAACATCCTCAAAAAAGATAGTGGGAGCAAGATTGACTTCAATGAAGTTGATGCTCAAGATACACAGGAGTTGGTACAGGAACAGGTTTTATGGGACCCCATTGAATAAGTAATTCCTAAAACATAATTAATATGTAGGAGTGTAAGAGAGGGAATGGAACTAAGAATCTATGGTTTCCTTGTCACTAAGGATGGTGACTGGTTATTTTTGGACAACAATGAACCTCTCTTTTAAAAATAGGAAGTAGAGAGATCTGAAGCTGTAGGATGTCCAAAAGCTATGAATTTTGAGATAGATTATATGTATCATAACCTAGTTTTTTTTTTGATGCACCAGTATATGTAAATCTTATTAGTTGTAAATGGTTAATAAAGAAGAAATGGGACATGGATGGTAAAGTAAGTACCTAAAAAAATTCTAGTGGTTAAGAGTTTCAAACAACGTCAATGAATTGACTATGATAAAAACTTTTTAACAGTTTCCATGTTTAAATACATCAGAATCATACTTTACATAGCAACCTACCATGACTATGGGATTTGGAAGATGTATGTCAAAACTACATTCCTTAACAGGAACCATCTGGAAGATTTCTATATGACACAACCAGATGGTTTTGTGACACAAGGTGAGATCAAAATGGTTTTCAAGTTTCAGAAATCCATTTATGGATTGAAGAAAGCATCTAGGTCATGGGAAATTTTATTTTGTGAATCCATAAGATAATTTGGTTTCATTAAGAACGAATTTGAGTCATGTGTTTACAAAAGGTTTAATGAGAATGTGATCGTTATCCTAGTAGTATATGTTGATAACATATTAATTATTGGAAACAATATAACAGTCTTATAGTCAGTTAAGGACTGGTTCAACGAGTGCTTCTCTATGAAGGACTTAAGCGAAGAAACCTACATTCTAGTGATCAAGATAATTTCTGATAAATCAATGATGCTTCTTAGACTAATTCAGAGTACATGCATAGACCATATAATAAAGATATTTAGTATGGAACCATCCAAGAGGTGATTGGTTCTAGTGTCACATGGAAAATATCTTTCTAATAAAATGTGTCTATGGACATAATAAGAGAAAGATAGAATGAGTAATATCCCATATGATTCGGCTATATGATCAATCATGTATTCCATGCTATGTACTATACATGATGTTTCCTATGCACTGAGCATGGTTTGTAGATATGAAGAAGATCCAGGAGGACAGCGTTGGATTGTTGTTAAGTCTATATTAAAGTATCTAATAAGAACTAAGGATATGTTCCTTGTATGTGGAGTAGATGAAGATTTTTTCATTAGAGGAAATGTTGTTTCTTGTTTTCAGACATATCAGAATGATCTAATGTCGAAATCGGGACATTTATTTTGTCTCAACGGATGAGTTTTGAGCATGAAGAGTTCAAAGCATCCTGTTTTCATTGATTCTACAGTAGAATAGGAGTATATAGCATCTTCTATGGCATCCAAATAATCTATTTGGATTCCGAACTTTTTTCAGGATCTTGATGTGGAATCTAGCATTAAAGACCCTACCACATTGTATTGTGATAATACTGTAGTGGTGGATCTTAAAAAATAGACAAGGTCACATAAAAGGATGAAACACATACTCTGGAAGTATCACCTCTTGAAGTATTTTCATCATAGGGGCGAAGATTCAGTGAGTAAAGTGTCCACAGAAGAGAATGTGGTGGACCCCTTGACTAAAGGTTTATCTTAGCAGAAGCATGAGTATCATGCTAGAGATAGAATACTGAAGGCTGTTAACATTTGGATATAGTAAAAGTGGGAGTCAATTGGAGTTGGTTTCCTAGAACCAACATCTATGTACTTTTTTATAACTTATATTCATGGTTTCTAAATATTAATAAATTAATTATCACATCATGATAGTTATTCTACATGAAATTTCATGTGATAATGTCCCAAATGTATTTGTCACACTAAAAGGTCATATCAGTACCCCTCTATGAAGAGAACCCAAAATTTCTATGACACTATTCTTGAATTTGTGTTCTATGGTCGTATGATATCATTTGAAGGGACACAAATGATATAGGCTATGAGGGATGGAGACTCATAAGACTTTGAGGCACCTTTTCTTGGTGTACGCCCTTGGTAATATCCAATAGGATATTATGATAACAATACCCGATAGTAAGAAATCCACATTTATAATTTTTCTTGGTTTTTCTATTTTTGAATGTGTGTATTGGTCCATAGAGATGAATATTATTATTAATTGATAGTAGCAGTCATGTACATTAATGTATTGACAAAAATTGGGATGATATATGTTCACAGCGAGATAGAATATGTCGGGTGTGTCATGAGTAATATAAAATTAATCAATAACGTGAGAAAGGATTTATCCCTTCTTTTGAATAAAAGGAGATAATATCTCAGGCCCTTTGATGAAAATTTTATAGCCTCAATAAATACATATCCATTGTGTTCTCTAGGAACGTTTTATTTCCCTAAAGTCAAATAATGTGATATCAGGCATATAGGTTGATGGCACTAACATGCAACCTGGTCGATTTGATATATTGTGATAAATGGATTATATTACATAGTAATCATTTGTATGAGGTGTCATGTCATTGTGGTATTAACTTATTTCTATGTGGGTTCCTTGGTGTGTTTCTAAACTATATTCTTGGACTTTAGGAAGGTTCACCTAATGCCACTGAGAAACAAACCTAGAGGGTCACACACTAAGTGTATCCGGAATCTTAGTTAAATAATTTATTATTTAACAAGTTGAATAAATATTATTCACCATTGTGGTTAAATAACAATTCATGTATGTCTGATCAGATTTATTTTTTGTTCCTAGTTATTCTAGAGAATATATCGCGGACAGAATATTTAATAAATATTTATTTTCTATTTTAGTAAATATTATATTTATTTATTTTCATCAAATAATGCTGCTGTATTTATTAAAAAAATTAAATGGCCATTATTAAAGGCCTAATAAATATTGGGGAGGATTGGTGGACAGAGTTTTAGGGTCCAGTGAGAAATAATAATATTGAATATTATTTTACTAAATAATATTTAATTATAACATGAAGGTTAATCACATATCAATAAATAATAACGATTCTGTTATTATTTGACATGGGGTTTCAATTGGATTAATAAAATAAATAAAGTCACTTCTGCTAATTATTTATTATTACCCTAGTGAATTAAATTCCCAGATGTATTTTTATTCTATTATTAACCAACAGAAATACAATTCCCACTAAGGGTTTATGTATAACATTCTTGGAGAAACTTCCTGAGCCTAGAGAATTATTCGATCTCCAAGAACGTTCTCAAGAACGAGAGCATTCTTCCTCTATTAGATCAAGGATAATGCTTTAGAATCAGTTCTCAAGGAGATCGAAGGTAAAGAATGCATGTTCAAGGATCTTCTGTGCTAGCACCCTGGGGATCCTTTAGAGACGTATAGAGTTTCATGGAACATTTGTGGATCACCACTAGAGGAATCCTACGCTTGGTTTCTATGGTGCAGCGAAGACACCCCAAAAATCTGTGGTCGGATGCATCAATGAATAAAGAATCACCTTTGAGGCAATTCTTTAATTTAATTAAATTAATTATTAAAAACAATATCTCAATCCCCTCTACTGGGTTCCGAGCCTCTCCCTTTCTTGATTAAATCCTTGATTAAATTCCATGGATACTAGAATTCATCATCATATTGATCATGGATTGATCATTGATTATAGAAAAATAAAATTTTGTCACCCACCCATACCATGCTTCCACAACACCCAGAACATACACATAATACACATGAAAATGGAAGTTAACGAAGTACACAGAGTTTATGATAAGGGAATCCATCCATTTCTTGGGTCTAGAATTAAATTAAGTCATGAAATATAAATATTATTTCCTAGGAATTTTTTAATTGAATTTGCACATGAAAAATTCCATTATTTCTTGATGTTTTTTAATATGTAAATTAAATCAAAAAATAGAAGGCCATGAAAAACATTATTCATATGTTTTTCATGAGTAATGTTAAAAATAATATTGAATTAATAAAAAATGAATAAATGGTTGGATATATTTTCTTATATGTTATAAGAAATTAGTTAAATCTTTTAAATGGGTGTATACTAAAAATATTGTCAACCGCTTAGCTAGCCAAAGGAACCTCGTAGCCACTGCTTATGTGGGAATGGTTGACCTCTAGCCATTAATGTAGTGGCAACATATGAACTGATCACCTTCATGGGATGGCAGGCATGTGGGTGGATTCATAGTTCCTATAAGATAGTGCTCGAGTGGGAGTGCATGGGAGTGGGAAGGTGGGACAGTAAACGTGAGACACGACCCATGAATCGCATAGGTTCATAGTGTATCCATTTTTTGATATTGATTCCAACTTGTAAAGTAGAAAAAATAAAGAGGTATAAATGGAAGTGAGATTCCAAAAATAATTGATGTGGGATAGAGGATCCATTATATTGTTCCTCTAATTAAAAAACCTTTTGTATAGATCATTCGTCATCCAATCTATTTTATCCATACATTCCGATCATAGCAAAGTGTTTTCATATTCATCCCTTTCTAAATGGTCTTTCTATATGTGGATCTTCCTCTATTTTCGAGTTGTGGTGATTATTACATTAGGTTAATCTAAGTCCCTATGATCATTCTAATTTTTCATCCATGCATTAATGATGGAATATATAATCACAATCTTGATGCATACGTAATGAGGATGTATGAAATCTATACACACACAAAATGTAACGGATGATTTACAAAATCTCAAACTAATATTTTATCTAGTGATGAATCAAGATGTTTATTCAATTTTACATTTGAAATAATGTGATATGGATGAATTTTAACTTTCATGTATATATATTGAATTATAATGAAGACAGTTTCATCCAGAATTTTTAATCAGATATTCTAGTGTTTGTGACATTCATGAATATAAATTTTAAAAACATTTTTTTCATATTTTTCATGATTATGAAGGAGACTTCATGATGATGTGGGTATTAAAATAATTATTAAATATATATTTTTATTATTTCATTAAATATTCATGATATATTTTTATTCACATGAGATTATATTTCAGAAGATAATGGGGTTGTGTTAAGAGATACTAAGTTGTACATGCATTTAATGAGGTGCATTCATGTTGTTGGGCTTCAGAGACTGAAACATCATGAGGAAGAATAGAATTTAAAACAATTAGGTATTTCAGATGATCTTATACATAGATTATACCCACACAAAAAATATATCATTTAAAATGAGAAAATATAACACCTAACACCTTTAGGTATTTACATCTAAAGTGTGGAAAACTAACTTTGATATTCTTTAACACATTTAAATGAATGATTTAATATGAGAAAATAACTGGGGATTTTAATTCATGGAATTAATGAGATATTATCACATGGAAATTATTATTTTTTATCATGGAGGAATTTTTTCTTGTGTTTGATAATGAATGTAAAAAAATTAATAGATTATATGTCCATTATGAAGGAATATTTTAAGAAGATCGATATATCTTTATATCAAAGAAATAAATAGGTTTAATATATGATCCTCTAAAAAAGTGACATGAGTGATGAGGTATTAAAATATTGAGAGTATAATATCATTCAAGATCTAAAAAGATTTCCAAAGATAAAAAATATTCTACATGTAGCTGTTGAAGACATTGAATTAGTATACACAAGGAAGGGGTATATAAATTTCTTTTGGAGGAAGAATATCAAAGAAGAAGTCATTTATCACTTTGGATCATTGATTTTATAAGTGAATAATTCTTTAATTGGAATATAGAAGCTAGAGGGAATAATGGATTCAATGATGTAGTAGAGAGTGAACTATGGATTCTAAGTTGTAGAAGTTTTATTCACTTAATAAGATAGAGAATAATCCACATTGGGGGGTATAACAAAAATGGAAAGAAGAAGTAATTTCAGTTGAAACCTCTAAATATTGTATTCTTATTTGTCTAATATTACAGATTCACACGAGTTCATATTAATAAAAAATGTTGAGTGGATCCTGGCCATTAACTAGTTCAATAATTTGAATTAAAAAAGGAGATCAATTTATAAAAAAATTGTACCACTGATTCACCCCCCCACCCCCAATAGTACCTAACTAGTCCTTGGATTATATAGATGTTCTATGATAAAATGGGTAATTTGTGAATAGAAGATAAAATATCTCAATTAAATATTTGTTAAGTTACCATACCTACCAGTATACAACATTTAATAAAAAACATAGTTCATGTTTCATGGAATGCATCTATTGGGGTGCATTCAATTATTGGGTAGTTTCTAACAAGGTTTTGGGGTAGATTTAACATTGTACTCATTAGGGATTCATTACCTCCATGAAACATAGTGCAACTAGTAGGAAGTAGTTTTAGAAATCCTTATCCCAGATTTCAATATTAAAGAGTCTTCTAAATATATTAAAGAGTTTTGTGTTTAGGTAGTTGGAAGGTTATACCTATTTAAATACCTTTGAATATATTTTCAGACCTCCATCAAGATTATGATAAGGGGTAGATAGATCCATTCAACTAGAATATCTATGTTAATGGATATTCAAAAATACATGGTGATGGCTATTGGGTTTCAACAAACTAGTGGGAGATGTATAAACTAATAAATTAGATTTTATAATCTAATTTTTAATCAGTATAATATACTAAAATTCTATTCTTATTATATAAATAGAAAAACCACAAGAATTTGAATATATAACTATGATCCATACAATATAACAATAACATTTTCACAAATATGAAATTTCAAGAATTTTGTAGTTTTTTATACATTATACTATACTATGAACATAAATTATATGTATTGGAAACCCCAGATCTAGAGTCTCTTACTATGGAGTCTATAGAGGATGAAGTTTCTCTCTACCTTAAACATATGTAAAATGGAAAATATGTCCAATTTTTAATGTTATCATCCTTATCTAGTGAGATCATGAAGTGAAATAAATATATAAAGGCATATATAATAATGTATAACTTTCATGATATTTTTTAATAGAATTTGATACAATAAATATATAAAATCTCTAATGCACTATTCCTATAAGATATTAGAGAGTTTCTGTCAGCTGGTCATATGTAGTCAAGATGATTGGTTGTATAGAGTTCTTATACATCTGGGGATTTACAATCCATAATGAGTTGGGAATAGATATCATTCTATCCTCACTAGCCAAGAACTTCTCTAGTTTCATTTGGAATTATGATTTAAGAAATTGTGAGCATAATATTTTAGAACTTATTACTTTAAATAGATAAATTGACAAGGACATAGGGTCTTAACAATTGATTGTACAGACATTAAAAAATCATAATAAGGAAAATGTCCCCAAGACTCGTTATAATTCTAATTATCATGATAACCATCCTTCTAAAATAAATAAAAGCTAATGGGAAGCAAAGGATCAAAATTAAGTATGTTTTTCATGTGGACAGCTAGGCGACTAGAAGAAGAACTCCATCCAATTAAAGAATCATGGGGAAGCTCAAGGTACATTCATTATCATGTGAAATATTTTAAAATATATGAATTCATTATTATATAGATCTTTTGGTTCTCACATTTGTATCCAAATATAGGTACCAAGTATTTTATAGAATATTTATGGAGGAGAGGTGTATCTTGAAGTATCCAATAGAGCATGGCCTTCTGCTTTAGTTATAGGATACTACCACCTTCTATTGGAAACTAGGATGATTTGGGTTTTAAAATATTATTATTAGGTACCAATTATTACCATGAACATAATTTATATAACTCTTCTATATAGATATGGTTTAATTTCCATTTTTATAAATAAGATATTTTTATTTAGCAAAGAAAATATATGTTGTGTTATGGAGAACATAAATATTTGTATTTATATATCAAATTAGGATAACTATGTATTGGAACAATATAATGAATCGAATTCACATGACTTATGTAACTACAAATTGTGGAATCAAATGTACCTCTCTCTCTCATGGTTTTTTCATTACCACAAACACTCACCTACATATATAAAATTTTCATGTAAGTGAATCTCAGTTCTTACTTTGAATATCATTTAATGTAATTACATGGAATCTCAATGGTCTATTAAAGCCTCAAATGACGTAGGGTTTCATGAATTTTTAATATTTGGTTCCTTAAAATAATATTGTATAATCCTTATAATGTACTAGAATAGAGTAGTGGAGTCCATATTTGGAATTGGACAAGTACAGATTTCACCGGGTACTCAGTTCCATGGTGGTAGCATCCCATACCTCTTGAAAGACCACTAAAAACATAGTAGAGGAGTATTGTCTTGATGGTGTCACTTCTAGTGAAGTGGAATTTTTATTAGAGTCCAATAGCCATCATTTGGCTGGCAGTATCTAGTTTTTCGAGGATCTTTTGTAATACACAAATACAAGCATCCCACCAGCTACCCAGTGGAGGCTATCTGGTACCTTGTGGCATCAGGTTGGCTCTAGAGAACTTGCATTTCTTATGGTAAAAATGAACTAAATTATGGTATTAAATATATTGAATGAGACAATTATTTCTAGAATTCTCCTAGTCCTTTTGGGGCTTATAAAAAGTTGTTATTAGACCTTTTTAAGATACACTTTTCTCCCAAACAATTTTCTTGATACAAATCAACACCAAATAGCTAAATCTCTCCATGATTCTCAAATATCCAACTCCAAAGTTCCAAATTCTTCAAATTACATCTAACTTTATCTAAAATATCTCATTAACCATTGTACTTCATCCATCAAAGAGATTTTTTATGTGCTTTTAAAGGGGTTTCTTAAAGAAACCATCCTTTTCTAGACCACCATTATCCAACAATTCATTCTTTAACAAAAGTATGGTACAGGTTAATTGGATACTGATGAATCTCAATAAGGTTCTCACAAACCAAAATTTTGAGAAATGGGTTTCTTGGTAACTAATGAGGAAAGTGATTTATATAAAATACCTCTTGTTTAGAGGGATGGATATATAGGGGATCACAAAATATTTAGTCTAACTAATTATCAATTGTGTTTTTCTCCTCTTAACTTTTCTACATTTCATCATTAAAAATTGATTCCCATACTTTCATAAATTTATCTCGATAATTTCTTCACATTGATTACTTTTATATTATCTTTATAAAAAATTGAATTTATCAACTATTTATCTTTCAATTTCTCACTTTTTTACTTCTTAATTGCTTTAATCTTGAATTAGTATTTAATTACCTAATTAATTTTTCAATGTGAAATTCACTCAACCCATAATATCGGACCTATAATTGGTACCAAATGATTATTTTACTTTTTTATCAAAAATTTCTTGTTTTTAAAATTGTTTCTATTTTCAATTTTTTCATATTATTGATCGATTTCAAGGATTTATTTTATTATTGAATCTTCTTCCAATTTGTATGCTCCAAATTTTTATGACACCTACTATTCCTATTAGATGAATAAATTGTAAACAGTTCTTGGTAGTTTTTCCTATATTATTTAGAAATTGGTAATGCTTGAGTATGTTCCCATAACATAATCTAAAGAAAACTGGACACCTGAACATAATAATAATATTGAATTTAATAAAAAAATCTTTTAATTCCTTTCATTGTGATCATTATGTAAATGAATTAAATCACGTTTCATCTTGAAACATGTATTATGATATTTCTAAATTAGTATAAGTCCAACATGAAGGAACAAATAAAGTGAAGGATACTAGATTAGATTTATACCACCATGGTTTTTAATGTTTCACTACACATTCCAATGAATCTATTAAGTTCGTGTTTATGAGATTTACTGAGAAATTCAATGGTATAAAGTCCCTTAGTAATGAATTATCTATAGAAAAACTATTAAATAAAATCTTATTGGTTTTACCAAGATCATGGATCCAAAATTGATGAATATTCAAGAATCAAAAGACATGAATAAAATGGTGGTCGAGGAACTCATCAGATTCTTAATGACATATGAAATCATTATCAAACTATAAGAGGAGAAAGAGGTCAGTGTATCTGAAGAAGTCAAAAAATCATCACAATCAATGCTACTAATGATAAAATAATCTATATGTGAGGTTTTAAAATATGTTCATTTTTCATGGAACACAAAAAATACACAAGGATAAGAACTACCATAAATGATCCAAATGAGGAAAATAAAAAAGATGAAACCTGAAGTGACATTATAAAAACGTAAAAAATAAAGGTCACATAAAACTAGTGATCCTTGTATATACGGAGAAGATAAAAACCATAAGGTAAAAATGATTTCAAATTCATTATAAGGAATTTAAGTAATCATCCACTTCTAGTGAATCATGTGTGAAGTTCATCACACAAAATTTTGATAAAGAAGTGGATTTTTGTACCCCTATTACCAATTCCTACTCTTTTTATTCTTTAAATTATTCCTCCTCTTATTATTATTATTTCTCTAATAGACTCCTCAATTAGAAATATCTGAAATATTCTTAAAATAAACTTGAAAATTACCATAATAAACTTGTTTCTTTATATGAAAAAATCAAAAATAAATATAAGAAATTGATTCAAGAAAAAAATCAACTCTAAAAAGAAAAGGATATTATCTTTATTGAAATGGAATATATCTACATGAAAATAAAAAGCCAACTGGATGTTGATAAACATGAAACAACCACTAAATATATCAATAATTAACTTTCAAAATTCACTCAAGTTGAATAAAATATAACTACAAATTTGGGATCTCAAGAACCTAGAAAATATTAGGTTCTCTTTGGTTACTAAAATAATACATCTCTTCTAAGTATCAATCAAAAAAAAACTTTTGTAAAATTTTTCCGACATTAAATATATTGTAATTATTAATAAATATTTTGTCGTTTATTTTAAGAATGTGACTTAAATAATGTCTGATATGGAAGTCCAAATTCCATTTATCTATCTTCAATATTTTCAAAACAAAATATTCAAAAACAATGTATTCTCAAATATTTTTTGTCTAATTTAATTGGACCCATGCTTATATGGGTAAAAAACCAACAATCGTTTAATTTTATTGCTAAAACTTTTTTCTAAGAACAACTCAAAAATCAATGAGGTACCTAGATTATGGTTCCTTGAGACACAGGTGTGGTGACCTCCTTATATTCAATAAAATCTATAAAATTTAATTATTCAATTTCTCCTTTGGAGATAATTCTAAGTGTATGATAATTGGCGAAGTTACCATTGTTTTTTCTAACTCACCCTTAATTTAAAATGTTTTATTTTTAAAAGTGTTGAGATAATATTAACTAAGTGTTAGTAAATTGTGTTATGGAGGTTTTAAAATATATTTGAAAATTGTTTTTTAATGTTTTAAATTCAAAAGGGAAAAATTTTATTTTCCACTTCTAGATTTCAAAATTTTTATGCAATTAATTTAAAATCTCTTCCTACTCAAAAAAATCAAATTAGTTAGTTCCAAAGTGAATCAGTCATGGATTTGGAATAAACACATCAGTCATTATTTCTATAGAAAAATATTCATTTAATACACTGATATAACATATTAACATATTAATATTTATTACAAAACATTATTATTTGTTTCATAATCATATCGGTTTAGTGTCTTTGAAAGCTTTTATACATAAAAAATGGGTTCATAAGAGATCCACATCATCTCCCATTGAGTTATTAATTACAATAACCCTTCCTAGAAACATCATGATTAATACCTTTCTCGGTAATTTGGTAAAGGGAAACATAAGAATGGTTGAGCCTATATGATCAGTAAGGGTAAAAAATGATGATATTAATGTTCACTAAATTATAACTTGAGAAAAGGGTTGTAAGTAAATGATCTTAACATTTTAAAACCATACCCAGTATATCATGGATCATAATATAGAATCATGTAATAAATCTTTTCATTTCATAAGACAAGGATCATAAAGGAATAAAATAACATGAGCCCTGAGATCATTACATTGGAACATGACATTAGTTTATAAAATACACATAAGCATAGAAAACAATTTCCCTAGTCAAGGATCTCTGACAAAACTATAATAGTGGATTGGGTTCACTCTCCATTTAATCACATATATTTCTTAGATACAATCCCAAGAATATCATAGTGGACAGAGTCCCTGATTAAATAGGGTCCACTCTCCATTTTAGTTCTTATTATCTTATGAGATATACATCTTTTACCAATGCACTATAGAAAAATATAATTTCCTTCCCACCCATCACATAATCCTAATTATTTCCAATGTGTTTCATAATATCAAAAAAATCATTATATATCATAACTCATAGAAAGTAAATAGGATTCATAAAAATTTAAAAAATTAATTATATTATATCCCATGGAAAAAATGGATTTCATATATATCACATCATTATAATATTAAACCATCCTTATAAATAATAAGGATTTGTATACTTAGATTATTACCCCAGTGAAGAATAACTTACATCAAAGTATGTTAACAGAGGTGAAAATGTTTTTAAAATATCACTACAACATTTCTTCAAGAAAATAACCTTTTCACTATGAAATCACTAATTTGAAATCTAAAACCTCCAAAATATTAAGTGAAAATAATTTATTTATATTTAACAATGGGAACATTTAAATCAAGATTCAAATATTTTATTGATCATGATATCATGACATTGTATTCATGTTGTGTAAGAAATAACAACGATCCCTTTCACATTTTTAGTAAATAGTCAAATGAAACTCACGAGAAAACAAGAAGAATATTCCCTTTAAAACATATTTTAAAAATTAAAAAATTTGTAAAATATCATTAAAAATCATTTTATATTTTTAAAACTATTCTTGAAAAAAATTTAGAAAACATTCATACGGAAGTATAGGGGATTTCATTTGAAGTGAGAAATAAATTTTGTTTTTCATAAAAACATTATTTTGGTCTCTTGGGATTATAACGATAAGAGAATGAAATGAAAGCATTTAATATTCATAAATTACTAGATGATATTAATATTCATTAGATTATTAGGAGATATTTTATAAAATTTCATCATTGGAGACTATATCATAAATAAACCTGATAAATAATGAGATTGTAACATAAATTTGTTACCTTGAGTTCAACATGATTTGATGGTGCAATAACATCTTGTATAATAAATTTGAATTTATTATAATTTTATACCAGAGTAACTAACATACATATAATAAAATATATGATCCACTTATAACATTTTGGAGTACATTTATTAAAAATTCCTTATTAAAATCATTTTTTCTGTGTGTTAACTTTTTATTTTTTCATGAGAATTTCAGTTATATAATTATGGTACTTCTAATTTAGTTATACTTAAATCATATATATGATGTTAATACTGATATAAATATCATATAAATTTATTATATATATATAATCATCTAAGGAAGATATAGACAAATGAATTACACCATTCATAGAAATGGTTGGTTGTATGTACACATGAACATTGTTTTCATTTTTTAATGGATGGAATGAAAATATATAATAATAATTCACCTTTAAAGAATTATTATTATATCATAAATATCATATGTATTTATTTAATATATCCTTATTATCATCAATGTAATATGGAATCAAAATAGGAATCATATCACTTCATGGAGGTGGTAGTCCACACGTATGCTTGAGCGACGTTGTTGTTTTCTATAAAATAAGAAGGTAAGAAGGTATATATGATATTATAAGTAAAGAATAATAATAATGTCAAAATTTTATTTTATAACATTAAACCCATCATAAAAACCATCCTTGAATTTTGGATATGAAAAATTAATTGTATCACTGCATAGAGGTGGCAGTCCACAGGTACGCACAAGTGATACTTTCACTTCCAATTTTATGCATTATTGGGTGGATATTAGTGGTTACATAGAAATAAAAAAAGTATTAAAGGTATTGAGGTTGTTACATTATGATGAATAACACATATTTAGAGGAGGTAGAAGAAAAATAAACTGAAAGTGGTTGGTTAAGACAATTACCTCTCTTTGGTAGTCCTCCTTTAGATCATTGCTTAAGGACCCATGGAAAGTAATTTCACCTCTAATTAATGGATAGTGAAATTTATAATTGAATTAGGTAGGTTTTTATTGTGATATGTTGGTCTAAGTAGTGTAAATAATATAAATGAGGGTTTCCCTTTTCTATGAAGGGGATAGGACACACTTGGAATATATTAAAGTATTAATGTATAATAATGAAAAACTCAAGAAAATTTCTTCCAAATGGAAATAGATTAAAAGTTGGGATATTATGTTGTTTAAATATTTTGAGTAAATAGAACATAGAAAATATTACTTGGAAAACATCTCCTTGTCTCTTGGTTTAACCTGGAGGACCCTAAAACACCATGAGAGGGGAGGGTAGAATCAGGGTGTCAAATTTTTGTTTTTAAAGTAATGGATCTTGTTACCATGTTGGTAGAAACTTGTTAAACATATCATGAAAATGCATGAAAATAGAGGACACGATAGTTTTACATGGTTCACCACAACGGACTACATCCATGGAGTATACATTGACACTATTTTAGTCATACAAAATTCTACTAATCATCACAATATGTGGAATACAAAGGATTGGTCATAATCACTCTGTGCTAGGTGCATTACCTTTACAATGGTTTAGGGATAGCTCACTGCATTCCTAAGATCACTCCTATCAACTTCCCCTAGCTCATTGCTTTGAGATAATTATAACTAAGTTTATCAAAATTAAGTTCTATTCAATATATTGGAATTGAAGTCTTTGTCTCTATTCAAAATAAGACACTGTTTTCATCAATGACCATGGTAAATGCACACCGAAAACCCTATTCACTTAGCCTAGATATCCAATATTATCCTTTTCAAACCACATTTGCAGAGATCAAACCTTCATAGAGAACACACCTTCATAGATCGTACTACTTCACAGAGCACACTACATTGTGGAGAACACTACTTCGCAGAGTACACTGCTTCATAGAGCTCTAGTCTTTACAGACAAAACACCTTCGCAAAGCACAGTTTCCTTTATGGAACCCACTGTCATCACGAATAACACTACCTTTGTGTAAAAACTTCCGACATGAAACTCCCTAAAAAAACTTGTAATGTACCATCTTTAAGAATCACTTTATACATAGAAGTATTGACTTAATTCAAGACTAAAGTGGTATTTTTAAAAAGCACAAGCTTGTATAGACAAACAGCTTTGCAGAGCACCCCTTTCTTGTTGAAATCAAAGAAATTATGGATTTTATCTCTCAAGTTCGTTTAGAATGAAGATGGGTAGCCTCTTATTTATAAGCATGGTCGAATGTAGAGCTCCACTTATTCCTTTGTGATTTATGGATAGGTCAAAAACACCTTCACGGAGCATCTCCCTTCACAAATCACCACTTAAAATTTTCATTGTCGTAATACTCTCCATCAAACACTTCACACCACTACAATGCTCTAATTATTGTAACCTCAAATCTCTCCATCAAATCTTACTGTGCTGCTACAATTCTCTAACACGCATAACCTCAAAGTAACACGATCTCACATCATAGTGCTTCATTTCTTCAAAATCCTCATGCCATGATTCATGAAATTCATCCCTTTTCCATATTTATGAAATTTTTTTCTAGAAGAATACCTTTTGTGAAGCTCAAATCTCAAGTTCTTGTAATCGTAGAGAATATCATTATAATCTTTATATCTTTGTGAAATACACTTCATTAACTACATCTCTGTAAAACTATTTCCTTCACAATATTTTTATAAGGCATTCTAGAAGAACCATTTTTCTAAATTCCTCCCATTCTCTAATTTTGGATACCAGAAATTTGGAAAATACAAGGAAATGATATCAACTTCAGTACTACTAATGACTTGAATTATATGATCCCTATCCTCATAATCTCCATGATAATCCATTAGAAGATTGACAACAACAAAAACCCAACCCCCATTTTCAGCATGGAACAGCCTTTGTTGCAACAATCTCACCCATTGGGTTTGTTGAAAATCTGAAAAAAAAAATCAATAGAGCTCCAACCATTATTAAAACATAATACATAAGAATCAACTAAGATAACACTCTATGTCTTCGTGAATAATTCTCAGTGTAGAAAACAAGATGGAAGTCATGAATTGTGTTCTTATGTGTTCGAATGAATGCTTTGAAAGTTTCCTCATAACACCAGATTGTTTTCTCCCTTCACATTCTCCTACAATCAACTAAAAACTAGAAAAACATTGCATTCTTCATATTTCAACATTGAATTTATCCATTTCTCCCCCATTGGGAATAAACTCAATGACTGGTATTTGTACTTTTTAGAGCTTAGACCATACTCACCCTTGATCATATCTCCCCCATAAACATGCATCACTTCAACAAACAGATTAACACATTTAAAACAATCGGGGAGAGGGTAAAACCATAACAACCTCATGTACAGGGAGGTGGATGAACACTGAGGTTCAAACTGTGTTTCTCAAAAACAGGCACTGATAGTGGATTGGGTAGAATATCATCTATTTTCTCATAAGTTCCCACATGATCAATTTTAACCATTCCTTGTTCTACCTTTTTTGATGAAGTGATATCTAATTTCAATATGTTTTTTATGGGAATGTTGAACTGGAATCTTCATGAGATCGATCGCACTCTTATTTTCACCGTAAATCACTGTTGGCAGTTTCACCTGATAACCTATGTCATTCAGTTGTTTCTTCATCCAAAGTAATAGAGTGCATACCTTGGTGGACGAGATATATTCAGCTTCTGCAGTACTAAGCTATGTATTTTCCTATTTCTTTCTTAACCATCCCACACATTTCTTCCCAATATAGAATTTTCCACCATCGGTGTGCTTTATTTCCACTACGTCTCCAACCCAATCAGCATTATAATATGTTGATAGTTCACTTTATTTTCTTATAGAAAGGTATCAACCATAATAATGACTACCTGAGTGTGCCTCCTGATTCTTTTCACTGCCTCCATATATTCATCGTTTGAATTACTCTGAAAGAGGGATGCTATGTAGGTTGCAGAAACAATATTTGGTCTTGTCACTATCAAGTACAGTAATCTTCCAATGATTATCCTAAATATTGTAGGATCCATATATGTTACATCCTCATGCTTTCCATGTTTTGTTCCAACTGAAACTGAGGTTTACATTGGTTTGTAATCATACATACTAAATTTATTCAGCATATCTCTTACATACTTTTACTATGAAATGAAAGTTTATTCCTTCTTCTAAATCTCCTAAAATCATAAAAGGTATGTGAGTTCACTAATCATTGAAATTTATAATTCTAATTTCATGTGATTGGAAAATTAATCCACCAATCCCTTCTTATTTCCAACGAGAATAATATCATCCATGTATACCAATACCATGGACTGGTCTATTTGAAAAGTCTTTACATATAGGTTGTAATCCACTCCTCCTATTTTGAATTCAAGCTTTCTCATATCAGAATCAATATGAGATTATCACACCTGTGGTGCCTACTTCATGCCATAGAGTTCTTTATTTAATTTAAAAAATTTCATTTTACCATTTCCCTGAATGAATCCCATGGGTTTTTCAATGTAGACTTCTTCTTCCAAAACTCTATTTAAGAATTTTGTCTTGATATCTATTTTATAAAATTTATAACCTATTTGGATTACTATGGAATGAAATAGCTTGATTGACTCCAGTCTCTCTTCTAGAGAAAATGTTTCTTCAATGTCAACACCTTTCATTTGTGAATATCCTTTACAAGCAAAGAGCACCTTATTTTTTGGTCACATTTACATGTTCATCAAAAAGTTTCCTGAAAATACACTTCGTACCAATCACATTGTGACCATTTGGTATCTTCAATACTTACCATGTCTTATTCATTCCAATCTGATCTAACTCTTATTTCACAGCTTTCACCCATGATTCATCCTTTTAATATTCATTAAATTAGTATAGTTCCACAATTGATAGAAACGCAGATTGTGCATTACTCCTCATTCTCCTGATTTGTGTAGGTGAATTCCAATCCCAAATGATGTTGGATCAATCAATTTCAACTCATTGATTCCCTATTTTAGGTTCAAGTGAATTATCTACAGCCATGGTTTCATCTTTAGATTTTTCTTCTGAGTCAACATCAAGATGTGACTCCTAAGAGTTATGTACAGCTTCCTCTAGTTCTTTATTTTCATTTTCTCCATGTTCACATCCATCTTGGTATTTTATCTCATTATAATAATAATTCCTTGAAGCATTTATGGATTTTACTACAATGATATTAACATTAATTCATTCCACTATTCCTCCCAAGCACTTATTGAAACACTGGTAGCCTTTTTTATTTATTGGATATCCAAGTAATATTCCTTCATCTGCATTTTCACCATATTTCCCTTTATTCAATTTTTTGTTTTGGATGAAACATTTCCATTCAAAAACATGAAAATATCTCAAAGAAGGGTACCTTTTTTGCCACAATTCATATGGAATATTCCTCTCTCCCATATAAATCCCTTTATGATTTTGGATGTGCACTACAGCTTCCATAGATTCTTTCTAGTAATGAAGAGAGATATGAATCTCAATTATCATAGTCTTTTCCATGTTGTTGACCTATCGATTCCTGCACTCAAAAATTCCATTTTGTCGTGGAGTTCTCACAGCATTTACCTCATGTTGTATCCCATGACTCTCCAAGTAATTTTTAAATTAAATGGATGTGTATTTTCCTCCATTTTCAGACCATATAACTTTTATCGTTCATCCAGTATCATTCTCAGTGATTTGATGATATGTTTTCATGCATTAAGGGACTTTTAGTTTCCTCTATATAACCATAATACATGTCATTCTACTATAATCATCTATGAAAAGGATGAAGTACCTTTCTCCATGAGTTCCAGCAAAGTTTATCGTGCCACATACGTCTGTATGAATGAGATCAATGAGATTATATGTCCTTTTCTTCATTTTATTCACCTCTATTATCTCCAAAAAAATTCAGTTTTTCCATGGAATTGAATGCCATTTCCTTTCTCACATGAGTCTTATTGCCTTCTAGTTTTACTCTTATTTCATATTCCACTAGGATGCTTAGCAAATCATCCATAAAAAGTTAGGAAAGATCTCTTTTCTCAAGGGTAGAAAAATTTCAATTGCAAAGTGTTGGATATCTTCTCAATATTTTATTTACAATATCAATTTCTTTGGTTTCTTCAGCCAGATCTCGAATTTCTCTTACCACTTCATTAATTTGATTAAAGAAGGAATCCGCATTCTCATTAGGATGCATCTTCAAATCGTCAAACCTATTTTGTAGGACTTGAAGTTTTACCTCCTTCAGTTTTATGTCTCATTAATAAATATCTTCATGTTTATCCCACATAGACTATAATAAGGTTAAAAATAATCACCTTTAGATAGATCTGATCAGAAAGATCAACGGTGAGAGAATTTTGCACTTTAGCATCTGCATCAAAAAAATTTCTCTCTGTATCAGCCATAGCTAGCCATGTTGGATCAGTAACTAGTATTCCTTTCACAGTATAAAATATGAATTTCATTCCAAGAGATCTTAGATGATATCTCATTCTGTTCGTTCAAAACTAAAAATTACTTCATTTGAAGAAGGGGATTCCCCTAACTTTGGTTGAATTCTCGATGGCATCAAAGAACAGATCTAACACTAGCAACCTTTACCCTCTGATACTAGTTGAAGGACCATGTAACACCCTAATAGGGTAGGGGTGAATCAGGGTGTCAACTTTTTCTTTTTAATGTTATGGATCTTGTTCCCACGTTTCTAGGAACCTGTTGAAGTTTTCAGAAAACTGCATGCAAAGAGAGGACACAATAGTTTTACTTGGTTCACCACAAAGGGCTACATCAAAGGAGAATAATATAAAAGTGTTTTGGTCATACCAAAGTCCGATAATATTCACTAGATATGGAATACAATGGTTTGGTCATAGCCACTCTGTTTCAGGTTCACTGCCTTTAAAATGGTTTAGGGATAGCATATTGTTTCCCTTGTATCACTTCTGTCAACTCCCCCTGGCTCACTACTTTGAGAGAAATCTAACATAGTTTATCAGCATAAAGGTCACTTCAATAGATTTTCATTGAAGTCTTTATCTTTATTTAGCATGATACACTACTTGCTTCAAATACCTTAGTAGATGCACACTGAAATCTTTGTCCACTTAAACCACATATCCAATATTGTTCTTTGAGAACCCCCTTCACAAAACTCAACCATTTGTAGAGCACACACCTTCGAAGAGTACACTGCTTCATGGAGAATACAACATCATGGAACTCACTAGTTCGTATAGGACACTACTTCGTAGAGCTCTAGCCTTTATAGAGTAAACACCTTCACAAAGCACAGTTTCCTTTATGGAACACACTATCGTCGCGAAGCATACTTCCTTTATAGAACAAATTTATCTACAAAGCTCACTAATACAACAAATAATGTACCATATTCTTGAAGCACTCAATAATTAGAAGAATTGTTTTCATTCAAGACTCATGCATTATTTTCACAAATGCATGATTTAATAGATAACCAGCTACACAGAGCACCCCATGCTTCATAAAATCAAGGTGATTCATGATTTTCTCCACCAAGTTTGTTTGGAATGAATAGTGTGGCCTCTTCTTTATAGGCGTCGTCGAATGCATAACACCGCTTTTTCAGTTGTGATTTATGGATTGGTTAAAAACATCTTCAGGTAACATCTCCCTTCACAATGAACCACTAAAATTTTTCATTTCCAAAATGCTCTCCGTCAAACTCTTCACAACACCACAAATCTCCAATTATCGTAACCACAGAGCTCTCCGTCAAATCTCTTTGTGCTGCCTCAATAATCCAATTCTTGTAATCACAAAGTAACAATGTCCCAAATCACTATACTTCATTTATTTGAAATCCTCAAGCCAGTCTTCATGAAATCCATACCTTTTCCATATTTATGAAATATTAATTCTAGAAGAATACATTTTGTGAAGCAAAAGGCTCAGATTCTTGAAATCACAAAGCACATCGTCAAAATCTTCATCTATTCATGAAATACACTTCATTAAGCCTATCTATATGAAACTCTTACTTCCCCATATTTTAATATGGATTTCAAGAAGAACCACTTTTCACAATGCTTTCCATTCCCCAATTTTGAACCCCCAAAAATAGGCAAACACAGGGAAATGACGTCACTTTCAATACTGCTTATGGCTTGAATTGTATAATACCCTTCCTCATAATCTCCTTGAACATCCATTAAAGGATGAAAAAAACACAAAAAACCCCATTTTCATAATGAAATAGCCTTGGTTCAAACATAACCCTCTGATAAATTGTTTTAAACTTAACCATGGTAACAAATTTTTACTTTTTTACTATTAATTAGGACCAAAGATTAAGTTGATATTTTTAAATAATATTAATTATGATGATTCCAAATATTTAATCTATTTTATAAATTTTAAATTATATATGTGGTATAATTTAATTTTAAATTAAACCCACAAAGGGTGATGGAAATTAGTTTTCTTGGAAAAATGTTTTCATAATTATAAATAGTTTTATAACAAAATACAACAAAAAATAAATTTAAATGGGCATTATTTTTTTAATAATAATATAAATGGAATAATTTAACATTGAAATCATTTTAAAATAATATTAATTGTTATAAAAAATTGAAATAAAGAGATTAGTTTACTATAGAAAACAATATTTTTCACTATTAGTTAAAAAACCTATTTTTTTGAATGTTCTCAAAATTTATATCTATAGTAATTTTGAAATTAAGATTTCAAAAATGAATTTATTTTTTAAAAATAAATTTTCTAGACTTATAAAAAATTAATCATATTATTTTCTCACAGAAAAAAAATAAATACCATTTTTGAGGAAAATGTATTTTTAAATCATATAATTACATTATTAAAATTTGGGTAATTATTTATCAATATATTTTATTTACCTCAAAAATATATACAAAATATTTAAAAATTGTTATTTTTATTTATTCTTCCAAATTAACATCTAGTTTATAATGGAATATTATATTAAGGTTCATTTAGACTTGGGGTTTAATGTATATCAAGATATCGAATAAGTTAAATTAATTTTTCGAAAAGTATATCATAAAAATATTTTACTGTTACATTCTACCCCCCATAAAAATAATTATTCCCATGAAATTAAATGTCTTTGATAAAAAAATTGAGGATATCACTATTTCATTACATCATCAGGTTCCCAGATAGCTTCATCAAATTTTTGACTCCTCTAAAGAACTTTATCCAGGTGATTTTTCTTGATCCATAACACCTTATCCCTTTGCTCCAAGATTTTTATTGGTTATTATTCTCATGAAATATCACGATCCAATGATAAAAATTATGATTTAAATACATGTGAAGAATTATATATGTACTTTCACAAGAAATATACATGGAACACATCGTGAACTTGGGAGACATTTGGTGGAATTTTCATGCAATAAGCTACCATCCCATCTCAATCAAAAATCTCAAAGGGGATCATTTACCTAGGGTTAAAATTTATATTCTTTTAGAATCACATAACCCTATTACATGGAGATATTCATATGTATACTTTCTCACCAACATCAAATTCATTATTTCATCGATGATTGTTGATATAAATTTTATATCTACTCTGATCTGCTTCATGTGTTTCTAAATGGCTCTAATATTCTCTGAAATTGCCTCTTCCATATCAATTCCTTTCCCTAACTTCATCCTATAATATTTGACCTCTACACTTCTTTATATAGAGATATTTATAAGGAATTATCTAAATACTTGAATAAAATCCAGTTTTATAATAAAACCCAACTAGAGGAAGGTGTGTATCCCAACAACCTTTGAAATACAAAGACCAAGATATATTCTTATCTTATATGGTTTTAATAGTTCTCTAATATTGAACATATTTATGAGGAGGATAACAGTACTAAAACATAACCTTGAATCTAGATCTTGTTAAATAATTATCCATAACTTTGAGTTAAACCTTGAATCCCAATCAGATAATATAGAATTTTTTCATCCATATGACCTTACCACTTAATATATATTCTATACATATGACCAAGTGATAAATATTATATCATAAAAATTAGGTTTTTTGGTTTTATAAGGTGATCGACTAAAATTGAAATAGCGTTATTTTCATTTAATGTTTTGGGAAGTCTGGTGGAAAAACTAAAGTTGATGTTTTTTTCATTATAGTATGGGTAATGGTTATAAAATCCCATAATATTTCCATCTCTTAGACTTAAAATTTTTACCTAGAAATAAATAATAAATATAATCTATAATATATCTCTTCATGTTTTACCACCATAAATACACATTCAGATATCTATACATCTTCATTCTTATAGGATGAATAGGGAATTATAAATTATTTGTTTCATCGAACAACTCCTTTAAATTTACTATAGATGGGAAACATACAAGTTTCTTAAAACTTATCATTCCATCATAATTAATTCTTAACTCATGAATTTTTTTCACCATCTTTTGTAACTCTATATCTCCCTTCTTCATCTTTTTAATATTCATGTCCATAAATGGTTTAATACTCATTTGAACAAGTTAAGAGTTATCTCATTCTGTCATGATTTCCATATTAATCATTTCTAAATATAGAAATATTTTCTATTTTTTATCATCATGATACATAATCCTTCATTATCATTTCAGTTCATATCATTCACCACCTTTTTCACTTTCTAATGTTTTTAATGTAATTAGAAGTCATAATCTTTATTAAACTCCACCCATATTTTGTAGCACATATTTAGATTTTTTTGAAAGAATATATACTTTAAACTTTTATGTTTAATATATATATCACAAAATTCTATGTGAAGTTAATTCTTCCATATTGTTAATAAAAAATTACTAAAGCTGACTCCAAATAATTAGTTGGGTAATTTTTTCCCAGAACCCATTGTTTTCATGAGGCACATTCTATCACTATATCATTCTACATGAGGGAGCATCTAAATCCCTTCATTTATGTATCACTAATGATTACAAACCCTTATACATTATAGGGTAGTTTAAGTATAAGTGCATTGAATAAACTTCACTTTAGATCCTTGAACTTATCCTCACATTCATCTCTCCCAAGGAACTTGGCTCCCTTCTGAGTTAACATGGTGTGTGGATTATAAAAATATGATAAATCCTCTATAAATAATAAATAATATCTAGCCAAGCCATGAAAATAATGGATCTCACTCATCATGGTTAGTTTGGTCTGAGTTTAAATAAACTCTTTCTTTTACGAATCAATATATATTCCCTCTCTTAAGATTATAACACCCAAAAATGAAACTTTGTGTATCCAAAATTTAAAATTGGTAAAATTTCCATACAGTTTCTTCTTCCCTAGGTTCTTCACTACAATTATCAATTAATCATCATACTCCCCTTGGATCTTTGAATATATAATAATATGGTCTAAAATGACTACCACAAACTGATTAATGTAATATCTAATGATTCTATTCATTAAATCAATGAAGATAACAAGGGAATTAATAAGTCTAAATTATGTCACAATAAACTCATTATTTTCATAACATTTACAGATTGTTGTCTTAGGTATATCTCTTTCTTTAACCGAAATTGATGATATCCAAAATGAAGGTAAATCTTCGAAAATTATTGATCTATGTGAAGTTTATTGAATAAGTGGTGAATATAGGGTAGAGGATAATTATTATTAATACTCATCTCATTAAATTTATTATAATAAATAAAGAGTTCCATTAAACCATATTTCATCTATAAAATATTAGTTTAACCTCGTAGATATTCAATTAGCTGAATGAATCCATTATTAAGATTATCTTATATTTATTATTTAATTCCTAGAACTCAATGAGGTTAATTATTTATAGATTATATTAAATAATTATAGAACTAGGTATGAGTTTTATTGAAAACTCAAATTTGTGATTCAAATGAGACTAGGAAACTCTTTCCTAAATAAATCATCAAACTCTCATACAATATGTATATAAATGATGTTGATTTTATCACCATACATCTAAGACAAACAGCCCTTTTAAATATGCATCAAGACCTTTATAATGGATATAATCTCCCACTAATGTTCATATTTATCATCTCACTAATGTATGATCATGGGTTGGTTTGGAATATCAAACATGACTTACCTTTATCATCAATTAATGTGGGATTTACCTAAGGAAATCCAATACATGCATAAGATAACATCAAATTAATCAATAAGAATAATTAAATTATTTTCAAGAATTATATTTCCACAAATATCAATCAAAATAGGAATCATAGACTAGAGATGTGATCATTGTACCCCCATGATTTTTCACCTCTAAGTCAATATTTATTCTTTGAGTATGTGAATTATAATTCCTTGATAATTTTATTGATATATAGGAATTATTATAACTAATCCCAAATAGGTTACTTCAATATTTTATCTTACCTATTACCACCTCAAATTCATCAATATATCTTCACTTCCTTAGTAAAACCAAAATTTTTTGCATGACCATCAGGTATCTTTGATCAGAGTAATCAATCATGAAAGATAATTTATAGGATATCTAAATGATGACATTTTATTTTCAAACTATGACACATTTGGTTTATCCTTGGACATCCATGTTCATTATCTATTAAAATCCTTCAAAATTTCTCATAAAGGAAATGTGAAAAAATCTAAGCATATCCTAAGAGAGTTTCAAACCATGAGATTAGTAAGGGTATGCTCACAAAGCACTTGAATGATAGTCGAGATATATTAGACCTCCTATTTTGGGGTTAATACACCTATATGAATTTATTCCGAAACCACACCAACTCTTAGTATCTAGGTAAGGATGTTTATCTAAGAAAACCACACTCCATTCTTTACCATAACATAGAACGTTCTACAATACATTATATTATCTTGAAGTTACTCACTAAGTATTTATTATCCTGGTTTCCAAGTGTAACTAAACCAATCTATAATAACAACTATATTGGCCCATAACTGTCATATATAAATATTAAATCTTAATAGATGAATATTCATTACATAAAATTATGATCCATATAAAAACCATATAGGATTAGTGTATATAGAAACATGGATACATAAAAAACTATTTAATAAGAGATATAGATAATCTTCGACTAAGTTATTCATAAATATCACACTTCTTATATTTATCAAACTTAAAAAAATTCTTCATAAAATAAATAATCGAAACATAAGAATGGGTGATCTCAGATGCTCAGTGAGGGGAAACAAGGGAGAAATCAATGTTCACTAAAGCATAACAAGATAATAAGTGTATGATAACAAGATATTAACATTTAAAATCCATTCCTATAATATAATATATCCTAATCTTGAATCATTCCACAAATATTGGCAGTTTATAATACAATAATCATAAAGGAATCAAAGAGAATTAGCCATTTGAGCATAAAATTAACCTAAGATAAAAGTTTTTGTCTTACCAAAAAATTTATAAAATCATTTTATTTGTCAATGATCACTAACAAGACTATCATATTTGATTGTTTTCACTTATCACTCCATTAGACACTTAGTCATGGTTTTCTCCCATAAATATCATTGTTGATAGAGTCCCTTACAAAATATGATTCACTCCCTATTCAAGTTATTATTATCTCATGGTATTTACATATTTACCTAATAAATTGGAGGGATATATAATTCTTGTCTAATATGTAAAATAATAATAATCTATTCATATTTTTTCCATAAATATCACAAAACATTAATCGTATATAACTCATTTAAAGGGAATGGGTATCATAAAAATCTCAAAACTTCACCATAGCATAACTCGGGGAAAATAAATGGGTTTTATAGGAATCTAATTATCATAATATTAATTTATCTAGAGAAATAATAAGGATTGTAACCTTGTAACATAACCTTGGTAAAGCATAAGTAATATCAAATGATGTTATCATATATAAAAATTCCTTCAAATGATTAGTAGAACGTTTATTAAGGAAAATACACTTTTCACTTTGAAATTACTTATTAAAAATCTAACAATAAATTCAAAATATCGAGGTCATAAATTTTAAAATAATTTGGTGCTCAGGATCGTGGAAAATTCTATTTATGACATGTATTTAACTACAAATATTTCATTCACATTTTTGGTAAAATGTGAAAATTACCTCATTCAGAAAATGAAAAGAAGATTCCATTTAAACCATTTTCAAAAAAAATTAAAACATTTGTAAAAAGGAATTTAAAAAATCATTAACTATAAGTTAAAACATTCCTGAACACATTTCATAAATCAAGGATGAATAAGAAGAAGATTTTTCAACTAAAGAGAGATATAACGCTAGTTTTTCTTAAAAACTTTCTTTTGGTCTCTTGAGCTCTTAAAGAGATGAAAATGAAAGGAAAAAATGTAATATCATTAAATAACCACAATATATGAAAATTATTTGGATTAATTATATATTGTTCATACAATTTTATTATCATAAACATGCTCATAAACAATCTCGATAAATAATTAGATTCTTACGTAAATCCCTCACATCAATTTAAACTTTATTCTAATGTGCTCTAAACTACTTTATAATAAAATTAAATTTATTATATTTTTATAAAAGGGTCATTTAATTTCTTTTAATATTATATGTGATCTACTTATAATATTTCATCACACATTTATTAATAATTCCTTATGAAAATCACTATTTCTCGGTGTTAAGTGTTTTATTCTTTAAGCGAATTTCAATTTGGTAGTTCTAGTCTTTATACATTAATCATGGTTTCATAATCTATATAATTTTAATAATTATATAAATATAATATATATTCATTATATATATATATATTTACATTCATCTATAAAAGTAAGAGATCAAAAAATGAATTACATCGTTCATAGAGACGTTGGGTCGTACGTATGAATGAACACTATTTTCACTTTTCTAAAGAAGAAAAAAAGAAAGTTAAATAATAATTAAACATTAAATAATTATAGTTATATCATATATATCCTTTTTCTTATTCTATAATTTTACCATCCAAGAAAATCCAACTTGAAAATGAATCACATCACTTGGTAGAAGTAGTAGTCCACACGTACGCACAACTGATGTTATCATCCTAAATGATTGGAATGTAAGAAAGTAGATATGATATTAAAATTAAAAAAAATAATTATGAAATAAAAATATTGTTTAATCATTAAAACCATAATAATAAACATCCATTAAATATGATGATAAAAATTGAATTGTATCCCTATGTGGGGTGATATCCCCACATACGCATGATAGATAATTTTAATTTTCATTTGATGTATTAGAGGGTGGTAATTAGTGGTTATATAGTCATAATAAAATTTAAGTATTTTTAGAATATTAAAATAATTTTTTTAGAATGAATAACATATATTTAGTAGTTGTAGAAGAAGAAAAAAATTGAAATGGTTTAAGTAAGATGATTACCTCTTCTTCGATAGGCCTCCTATAGATTATTTCTTTAAGAGAATTGAATTGTGAAAGTTAATAACCTTTTATATGTGGATAGAGAAGTTTATTATATAATGGGTGTGTTTGAGGAAGTTTATATGGATCAATTTGGTGTAAATAAGAGAAAGGAGGGGTGTCCTTTTATAAGTGGTTGAGAAAACACATAAGGAATTCCTTAAATATTATTATATAGTTATGATATAATCAATAAAAGTGATTCCAATTGTCCATATATTCGAATTTGGGATATTAATAGAATGAAATATTTTCACCCAATGGGATTTAGGTAATTTTATTAATCAAATTTACCCTTATTTATTGGTTTAAACCACCTAAAAATCTATTTAAACCTTAACAGCTGTATCAATTTTTTTTCTATTTTTATTATTCATTAAGAAAAAAATTTAAGCTAAACTTATTAAATAATAATAATAATAATAATTTGAAATATGGAATCCATTTTATAAAAATAAATTCTTATAATTGGAATAATATAAATTAAATTTATCTTTTAAAACATGATAAAAAGTGGTTTTCAAGAAAAACAATTCTCAAGTATATAAATAATTTTAAACTAAAATCCAACATAAAATTCATTAAAATAAAAATTATTGGATTATTAATTATTGTAATAGACTAATTTTACATTAAAATTATTTTAAAAAAAATATTTATCTTTGTAAATTCATGAAAAGAAAAGATAGTTTCCAATAAAAATCAATATTTTTCACTATTAATTGAAAAATCAATCTCTTTAGAAAACTATCAAAATTTAATTCTAAAATAATTTTTACATGATTATAAAAAAAACTAAGTTATTTTTTTAAAATAATTTTTCTAAAAGTTTCATAAATTAATTTTATTATTTTCTCACAAAAAACAATTAATCCCATTTTTTTGAGGGGAAATTTATTTTTAATGAAAATAATGACTATACTAAAACTTGAGTACTTATTTATAAATATATTTACTTTATGTAAAACCTTTATACATAAATTTTAAAAAAAATTATCCATATTCATTCCACTAATTTGATTTCTAGTTTATAATAGTATTTTATATTATAGTTCTTTTAAACTCAAGGTTTCATGTATCATAAGCTATAAAAAAATTAAATTTATTTAAAGATAAATATATCATAAAATTTTAGGTTATTATAGTAGATTAGATAATTTTATAAAAATAAAACATTATCAACTAGTATGAGGTCTATCCAAATTTTATATCAATGATAACATATTTTTTTAAGCATGCCAATATGCTAAGAAACCGAACAAACTTTTAAATTTTAAAAAAGTTCTTATATCATAAATATAACTTGAAACAATTCATATAGAAATTTTTAGTCCTAATATAGTTAAATTTATAGGATGAAAATACAACTCTATCATATTTTTAATGTCATTATAGCTTTAACTTGGGATTATTTCTTAACTCTTAAAAATGAATCAGGTGAAGCATTCATTATGTTTTCAAAAATGGTTGAAAATTAAAAAGGTTTTAAAATTATTTCAATTCATAGTGGACATTGAATCGAATTAGATAACAATTAATTTAATATAGTGTGTTCTTTTTAAAGCTATAATTATTCTGTTTCTACAAATCTAACCACTCAAAAAATGAGGTAGTAAATAGGATAAATCAAACAATTTAAGAAATATCTTAAACTATTTTAAATGGGTGTTCTGTTCAAAAATATTTTTGTTTCAAGGACATAAATATCACATTAAATATCATTAATTATATTCACATTACATTTTTATAAGGAAAACAAATTATGACAATTTTTTATTAAAAAATAAAATATTAGCTTATCCAATGCTTTTGGTTGTAAATGTTTTATGTTAAATACAAAATACATTCTTGGAAAATTAAATACTGAATATAAAAAATGTATCATTATTGGGTACTCTAACTCAATATAATATTTACATTTCATTCAAAAAATGAATAAAATTTTGAAATAATAAATTCATGTTTATTTATAAAAGTCTTCCAAAAATGATTTCTCAAAATATATTTGAAAATGATATCTTAAATAATCCTTTTCAAATAATATAAGTTGAAGAAGAAAAATAATATCCTTCAAATTATTTTCAAATATGTTTTAAATTAATCTAAAGGAAATCCCTTAGAAAATGTCATTTTTGATTTAAAATTGGGAACTCATACTCATAGATCAGTCTTAAATAAGTTTGAACACCTAGCTTTTACCTCTAATATCAAAACCCAGAACTTTAATGATTACCTTAATGGTAAAAATTGTGTACTTTATAAGAAATAATAACTTAATAAATTCACTCAAAATGATGCATAGACTCTCATTGAAAGGCCTAGTGATCAAATCTTTATAGGTTCTATAAGACTTTTCCAACAAAAAAAAAGAAAATTTTGTAATATTACTTGAAAAAAATCCCATTTAGTTTCAAAAGCTAATATATAATAATAAAGAAGTGGCTAAGGTGAAACCTTAGTACTCATCTCTTAGTTAGAATCTATAAGTATCTTATTGGAATTCTCCTTTCATCATAATTACAAAAAAAATGCTTCTCAAATTTTATTTTCTAAATGGTTTTAACTACTAAAATGGTCTTTGGGAACAAGAACTATGTTTTGAAAATCCTATTTTACCAAATTCGTTATCAAAAACACCAATTCTCTTAATGGTTTAAAGTAATATCCTCAGACATAGTATGAATTTATTTTAAATTATGTCCTTTATAATGGTTTTAAAATGGGAAATGTTAATTAAAATCCATTTTTAAAAAACTTATCAAATGTTTTTTACTCAAATGAGTTTACATTGATGATGTTATTCTGGTATATACCAATGAAAGTATTTGTTTTAAATATTCTAATTTAATAAAAAAATGAATTTTATAAGAGCATTATGATTGTAGTCAAATTATTCCTTGGTTTTTAAATTTCTAAATGAAATTGTGATATATTCTAAAATAATGTAAAAGAAACCAATGAAATATTAAAATAATTCAGTATGGATCAGGTTGAAAAATTAGTACTCCAATGAGTATAACATGTAAGATTTTTTTTTATGAAACTAGTAAGCAAGTCAATAAAGATATTTATAAAAGTATGATTGTTAATTTACTAAAACATACAGAACCCCATCCTGATTTCATGTTCAATTATTCTCATTTTTAATCAAATCCTAAATAATATATTTTCAAATCTATAAAAAGAATTTCTGTTATCTAAAAGGATTAAAAAATCCATATTCATTAATTCTAAAAGGAACCGCTTTTGAGTTAAATTATTTTTTTTATTCAGATTTATGTGGATTCTAAATTGATAGGAAAACTACAACTATAACATTTCATATACTTGGAAAATCCCTTATCTTGTGGAATAGTAAGAAGTATAATTTTTTTTCTCTTTCTACAGCTGAATAAAAATACATATTCATTGAGAGTTATTGTGCTACAATTATATAGATACAACACACACACATATGATTTGGGGTAAATTTTAACCATACACTTATCATGTTAAAAAATACTAGTTCCATAAATATCTATAACAATCCTATAAATCACTCATGCACCAAACACATTAACCATTTATACCCATTCATAAGAGATCTCTTCCTAAAATGGGATATCGTATTGAATTTTGTACCAATGGATTATCAACTCATTATTATTTTTACAAAATCTTTATCCCTTCATCATTTTAAAATCATTAAATAAATACATGTAATGGCTTTACTGTGACATTCCTCATTTAAATTGTGGCTATCATGAGATATTTTTAAATCTTATTTAAAATATTCTTTTATACTGTTCTTGATTTTCATTAATTTTTATTATTCTTTTATTTTATCTTGTATATGATACCTTTATCTCACATTTGTTATCACTTCAGTGTAATCATTATAATTTTTAATTCTAATATTTTATTTATGATAGATATTTTGTTTTAAAAATTTATTAATTAATTTAAAAAAATATTATTTTCAAAATTTCAAATTTATGTTTCCAAAATAAAAAATAAATTTTATAATATTAGTAATGTTTTACAAAATTACTATTGAAACTTTTTATTTTTAACTTTTTTCCAAATTCATTTTCAATATTCAAAATTGTAATTATGTTTATAATCCTTTTAAAAAAATTAATATTTATTAATAAAGATTAATGATGAGTAAAAAATATTTTATATATACATTACTCACTAACTCCGTTTTGAATTTTTCTTTAAATAAGTGTAATTAGAAGGATGGATCTAATGTATGATTTCAATTTCTAATGGGCATTACTTCATCGAGTTCTTTTAAAAAATAATCCAATCGATAGAGGTGAATTAAATCCTGGAGGAACAGTGATGTCATGAAATGGTTTGTAATGTTTTATTTTATTTTTTTCCTATTTTTTAATTCTCTTTATTTTTATTTCTTTTCATATTCTATTATATGAATACATTTATTCTTTATTATTATTATATTATCTTTAACATTTCAATTCCCTTCTATAATGATAATATTATTTGGAGTGTTTTGAAAGATAATATGTAATTTTAAAAATTCTCTTCTTTTCTATTATTTTTCCCTTGATAGTTATTTTTCCATTATTATCTTATTTTTAATTCCCTATATCTATATATAATGATTATATTATTTAGGGGGTTTTGGAAATTAAATTTGTTCTTTAAATTTTTTGTTTTTTTTCAAAATTTGTTTATCTCTAAAACAAATTTTTATAAATTATTTTTGATTTTATAAATAACATTCCTCTTCTTATTTTCTATTTTAATGTTATTTTATTTTTTATAATAATTAAGGGGAATACATTTTTTAAATAGTAAGGGGGTAAATGTTATTAATTGTTTTTCAAAGGGGAATATTTTTTAAATAATTCGTATTAACAGTTATCTTGATATGTTGACATATTGAGCTTATTATAAATACTTTAAATATGTTATTCTCTATAACAATCATGATAAACTTATTGTTTTCAAATATAATCAATATAAATGGAAATTATGAAACTCTTTTTCTCTTTATTTTTGCTTAAGTTATATTTTCTAAGTGTTTACAGTCATCAAAAGGGAGAATATTGTTGTCCCCCCTCTCTCATGATCTTTTAATTATCATAAAAACACACATACATATTTAAAATTTTCATTTAAATGAATCTCATTACTTACATTTAATATCATTTAATATAATTACAAATAATTTCAAAGTTATTTTGATGTTTTGATTGAGGCTTGATCATATTCATTTTCACCCTTCAAGTCCTTGAAATTATCTTGGATGATCCTCAAAAGAATTTAAAAGAGAGTAGAGGATCCCATGATTGGATTTGGACCAATTAATATTGTAATTCCTACCTGGTGCAGTGCACCAACTTCCTAGTGCAATGGTGGCAGTATCCCAAACCCTGAGTAGGACCTCCATCTTCTCAGTAGAGGAGAATTAGCTAGATGGTGACATTTTTAATTAATAGGCATTATGTAAAAAATCCATCAACCAGTTTTTAGAAAGTAAAAACATTATAGTGGGAGAATATCTAGTATTTCCCAACTCTAGGAAGCCCAACTTCTACCCGGTGGGGGATACCAAGTACCTGGGGGCATCTGGAAGGCTCTAGAAAACATTCATATATTATAGTAAAATTTACTATAATTATGGTCTTACACAACTTCAACAAATATTAATATTTCCAAAATATTCATGGTAATTTTTTAGCCTATAAAAGGATGTTAGTTTCTCCTTAGAATATAATCATTTCACATGAAAAAATCTCTTAATCTGAATTAACATCAAATTTCTAGATCACTCAAAGCTTCTCCAAGTTCAAAATCTAATGTTTCAAATCCTCAATGGATCTCTACCTTTATCTCAAATATCTCTCCCACAATTTTAATTCATCTATAAAAGATGTTTTTGAGTATATTATTATATATTTTCCAAAATCAAACCTATATCTTTTCATCATACATTCTCTAATTGTTTATATCCACTAAAAGTGTGTGATGGTTTTCTTTTTTATCAATGAGGATCAAAAGAGTGCTCATAAACAAAAATTGTGAGGGATAGGTTTCTCGGTAATATTTTATATCAAGGTATTTACATAGTATATATCTCAAGTAGAATGGTGGATACATAGAGGATCAAATCAAGATTTACCCAAAATCATTATCAGTTGTGTTTATATCCTCTTAAATTTTCAACATTTCATCATTTAACATATATAAAATATAGTAATAGATTTATTTCGATTATTTTCATGATTTAATTACATTGATATTATCTTTATAAACATGAATCGAACATATCAAATATTTCACATTTTTTTTCTCGCTTCATTATTTCAAAATCACTCTATTTTTTAATTGAAATTGTATTTCCTAATTATTTTTTAAAAGATAAATTCATAAATAAGTATAAAGATTGTTATATAGAGTATTTTTAGCTAAAAACACTTAAAATATATTGTTATTTTTTACTATAAAATAAGACCAAACAAAATTTTTTGGATAGGATGAAAGAGTCATAGAACTTATAATATTAGTGCACACTATTGTGGGAAGACATTTTCCAATAGAATATAGATGTTGGTATTCTTACTTAATAACATTTAATAATTAATTGAGTCGATATAGTTATGTTCAAATGATTAGGTATAAGTTTGAATCCTTTGAGAAATTAAAAAAGTCAAGAGAGATTATAGAATCATCTTGTTAATAAGATAAATAATCATTGATCTAATCGAGGTGGTGGATATATTAACAAATTCTTTATCATAATTTTATAGGAGTATAGTATTCTATCTTAACTCACTCCACCTTATACACCATAGTGGAATAGGCTTAGTAGAAGGAGTAACCAAACCTTGTTTGACATGGTATGGTCATTGATGATTCATACAGATGTTCTATTATCCTTTTAGATGTATACATTACATTCTATAGCACACATTCTAAATTAATAACCTACTAAGGTTGAAAATTCAATACCATAAGAATAAATTCATGGAAGAAAATATATGTTATAAATATAAGTGTTCTATGTTTTCTGGTTTTTTTTTTACTTTGACTATTTTATTATTGTGTTACATTTAAAATTCATTCCTTTTAAAAATATTTATTGAAAATCATTTAAAATTTCATAATTAATTTATTTATTTTTTAATATTATTCATCATTTATTCGTATTTTTTTCAATTATTTTATTTTGTATTTGATGCTTTTTTATTATTTATAAGTATTTTATTTACCCTTAAAAAAATATTTTACCATTATGAATATATTATTTACACTTATGAATGTTTTTAAACCTTGTTGTTTCTATTACATAAGAACTAATGTGCCCTTAAGCGAGACATATAAGCATTGGTATACCCTTATGTAGGTATTAGAAAACTCATTCTACTGTTACACAGGTATTAGTTTACCTTTATGCAAGAATTGGAAAACCTAAACTACCCTTACACAACATTTAATAAATATAGTTAACCCTTATTCAATGCTTATTAAATTTAGTTTACCTTCATAAAATAATTGTGGTTACCTTACAAAACAAGTTAAAAATTTTCGTTATCTTCATAAAAGGTTTTCATTACCTTTATACATTGTATATGAAGTGTGTTTCAACATTTCGTAACACTTCATGTACCTTTAAAAAATTTCTAATATTACCCTTATGTAGCATATTAAATTTTTATTTTACCTTTATACAACCTATAAAAACATATTTACTTTTATGTATCATTAAAAGTAACTATATGCATGAAATATGTTTTCTTTACTCATAGTGACCCTTACATATAGTACTACTACGCATAGTTACACTTACCTTTATTAAACCTATATAAGATATAATCATACCTTACACAGCACATGCAAAATATCTCTTACCCTTATTAATAAGGACGATGAGTAGTGTCACTTTATAACTAGAAGTAGAAAACTTCATAATTATTGTTAATATCTTCCCTGGTAGTAGAAGCACTTGAATACTAACAGTAGAACTTCAAATTATTCAACAGTAGCACCTATGGCTACTAATAGTATGATGTACATATGTTTTAATGGTAGCATGTATAATTTTTCTAATGTTAGAACATATATAAATGGTATCATGAATAGTAGAGGAAGAAGATACTCTATTTCAATGGTAGTGGTAGCATGCATCTTCAACCATCAGTTAATAAAATATATCTTCTTCTATTGGTTATAAAATATATGTTCATTGTAAAATAGTTACAACATACTAGAAATTTAATCATATTCATCTTTTCTTAAATATTTATTAAATGTATTTTCTTATGATTTAAATAAACATTGTTATGTTGAAATATAAAAAACAAATTATGAAACTATGTGTTTTTATTTAATCAAAATAAATTTTGGTCATAAATTAAGTTAAATAACCATGATTATAATAATTTTGTATTATTTTTTCAAGTAATAATATTTTTTAATAAAAATATATTGATTTATATATATTAATACTCTTAAAATAAATTTAATGAATTAAGAAAGATAAAATATTCTTTTACTTAACACACTTGGAATATTTGATTTATTAAAATATTTTAGAAACTAATGTATACATTATATCCTTTTACTAATAAAAGTGTATTTAATAAAAATGATTATAAATTTATCTAAATGAAATGATATTAATAGATTTTCAAAATACCATGTTATTAGAAAAAATTATTTTTTAAAATTTATAACTATAAGTAATTTTAATTTCATTTTGACATTTACAAAAGATAATATTATTACTCTAGTGATAATATTTAATAATTATAATTATTATTAAAAACATTTTGTTGCAATGTTATAAAATAATGACAAGTATTAAAAATTCAATCTTTTTGTATTAGTATTTTAAAAAGAAATTACAAGTAATTTAATTATGGAAAGGATAGAAAAATAAATAATATTATGTTAAAATAAATATAAACATTTAATATTGTTTTGGAAACTAATTTTAAATTTTACTTATATATATATATATAATTTTCCAACCATATAATCCCACAATGGACTAGAATCTACCACATGTGGGATCAATTGATCAACTATATGGGATGAAATTCAATTTGGTAGGTTGCATGGTGGTAGGGAGGGAAAAAGGTACCTATGTAGGCAGGCATGTGTGGAGGGTCATGTATAAGTCGATTGGTCATTTAAAAATAGTTCTGTTATGGTTTCTAGTGGACCAACATATGGAGGTATGACCCATGAGGTAGGTGTGTGTAGTGTTTTAGGTGTCGAAACTCACTATCATCTCAAGAATTCAATGAAAGATATTGAATTATTAAGTTATCCCCGAACATTTGAATTTTTGATGTAGGAAATCCTCTCTATATCATTGTTCACCCACCCTTAAAAACTCTATTTATATCTGGACTGTTTGATCAAGTCCATCATAGCTCTATGATTCGATTAAGAATCCTCTTCATCATTGAACATGTCCTAGCTGAACCCTTGAAACCATTTCTTTTTCCTCTACTCCAATGACTAGTTTAATACTTCGCCACCTGTACTCATCCTTACTTGACATGGTACTACAATTTTCATCATCCTTCAACAAAAAACAATAAATCATCAAGTTTCCAATAACTATATGTGGGAATTTCAAATTTTTTAGTGAGTTCAATGAATCTTCACAAAGAAGTTGAAACCAATTTAAAATGAATTAAATAAATATAAAACCAAACATAATAATTGAATTTAAAAGCTGATGATCATAAATATTAAAATTTATATTTTCAGTTCTTCAGAACATACCCTTTATGATAATGAAGAGTATATTTAAATATATATTCCTAATTTCAGTGAATTCATATAACCGTTAAAAATATTGATTGTGGCTAGGTTATATCTTCCAATATTCTTCATCCACTTCGTCGGTTAATTCCAGTTACAATGAAAAAAGGAAAATTATATATGTGTGTGTGTGTGTTTGTTTTCTCTATTGTTTTAATAGAATTAACCTTCCCAAATTCAATTTTTCATGATGTTTATGGAAACATGGATCATTTATGTAAACATTTATATACACATTTATATACATATAAAAATATATTTCAGAAGAATATCAAATTTAAATCTATGTTTACTCGGGTAGGTTGGATATACATATACATATATCCAAAAAAATATAATATTTTATCAATCGATGCATAGCCACATATAATAGGTTATCTATGTATTTTATTCCTTAGTTAAAGGAAATATTTTCACTTATACGATAGAACCCCATAATTAAATCCCTCTCTCTCACTCTTCTCTTGTTTGTTCTCTCATTCCATTTTTTTTATTTTCAAAATTTGGAAGAGGAAATCATCACTTCCTAAATTCATTTTTGTTTCCAAATCAAAGGTAAGAGGAGTATTTTTTCAATCAAAGTATTTTTATCATTCAAATCAATATTTTATTCTATCAGTATTTTAATTTTTTCCAAAACCATTATACGTAAGGGTAATCTATTATTTTTAAGAAATCTCATTTTAAAAATAATATTTTCATTTAATTTCAATTTAGAAATGGAATTTATTTTTGAAAAAATTATGCAATATTTATTTTAAAAAAGTATCATTTTATGGATACAATACCCTCATTTAAGGTTGAAAAATTTTTTATTCAATTATTATTCAAATTATTTTAAAGTTGTTTTGAGATGTTAAAGATATCATTTTATATATAAAATGTCATTTTAAAATTATTGATGTTGAACATATGTATAGGTATAGTGATGCATTATTTATGTCAATGAATTTTTAAGAATATTAATAAAAGTAATTGTTTTAAGCTTAATTACCAAACTGATTATGAATTATACCTTGAATATATCGATCTCTTTTAAATTTTTGGATTTTTCATAACTCTTATAATTTTTTATAAAATATTTATAAAGCATTAATGGATATGAAAATGTTTTCTTCAAGGAATATAATTCATTAAATTGTTTGAAAAAGTTTTGTAATGGATTATAAATGAAAAATTTATCATTGTAAAAAATTCTTAAAATAAAATTTTTCACTTGGGTATTGAATGATTTAAATAGGAATGGGGTGATAACTTGGCCTCAAGGGGTAGTTTTATTAATAGTGATACTCCTAGTGGCCTTATGGATTTCTTCTAATTTTCTAAGTATCATTTTAATCCATAATATTTATTATTTTAAAATGATTTTAATGGATAAATCCATGTTTATTTCAAAGTTATTTTATTTTAAAATTAAATGGTTTTTCAAAATGATATTTATTTTCAATATTTTTAAAATATTTTTTCATAAGAATTATTTTGAGAACCCTGGATTCATTTTTTAGAAAATTATTTATTAAATTTGTTACATTTTATATAAATTGAAATATTTTCAAAATAATTTAAAATAATATTTATCATAGTATTTGTCACTGGTTTTGAAACCCCTTATTTGGATATTTTTTTATCACCCTACAATTTTAAATGATTTTCAAAGGTTTAGTAGAAGTTCTAAATATTTTTGGTTTAATTTTAAGAAGCTAGCACCGATGAATCCAAATAAATATTTTAGTTTTAAACAATGTAATATTTAATATATTGTAAGTTCTTTAATTAATCCTCAATAACCTAGACAAGATTATATCCTTTTTCATATAAAGGACTGGATATTTTCAGTTTCTTTTTATAAAAAAATATACAACATGTTTTTTTACCAGATCTGGAAGTGCATATCTTTTTCTATCATAATTGGTATTAGTGAAATGGTTTATACAACTTTATAGATTATGTTTTTTCATTTGAGGTAAAAATATAAGATTTATAAGATTTATTTTGAAATTATAATAATTAAGTACCCTTAAGAATATTAAATTTTAACAATTTTAGTTTTTTCCAATTATTTTGATGGAAAGTCTTAATTTTCTCTTTGTATGATGAAATAATTATGAGGGTTCAATTTCTTTAATGGGTAGAATGTAACATCCTATATATTTAAGAATATTATTATTTTAATGAATATTTATTAAATGGTTTTTTTATAATTAAAATAAACTAAGTTATTTTTTCATACAAAACTCTTTTATGAAACTAAGTGATTTCGTTTAGTCATAATAAATTTAGATTATAAGTTAAGTTAAATATTAAATATTATATTACTTTTGTATTATTTTTTCAAGGATTAATATTCTTATAAATAAATATACTGATTTATATATATATATAATCTTAAATTAAATTTCTTGAGACAAGTAATCTAAAATATAATTTAACTTAACACTTTGAAAAGATGTGATTTATTAAACTCTTTTAGAAATATTTTATAAATTATATTATTTTACTACTAAAAGATTATTTCGAAAAAATGATTTTAAATTTATTTAAAATAAATATTATTTATAGTTTCCAAAATATTATTTTATTAAAAACATTTTAGTTACTATTTAAAACATAAAGTAATTGTAATTTTGGTGTTCCATTTACAATACATAATATTTTTCCTCTAGTTATAACATTTAACAAAAAAATTAGTATTAAAAATTGTTAAAATTTTATAAAATAATTACCTTCATTAAAATTTAATAATTTTAGTGTTAATATTTTAATAAACATTGTATAAGTAATTTAATTGTGGTAAGTGTAGATAAATAAATATTACTATGTTAAAACAAATATAAACATTTCATGTAGTTTTTAGAATGAAAATAAGTTTAAATTTTACATATATATATATATATATATATATATTCAACCATATAATCCCACTAAGGACTAGCCTCTTCCACATATAGGACCAAGTGATTAACTATATAGGAGTATAATCAAGTGGGTAAGATACATGGTGGAAAGGACGGACTGAGATTCCTCCGCATATATGCATGTGTGGTGGGCCATGTATAAGACCATGGGTTGTTTTATCATAGTTCTTGCATGGTTGTGAGTGGGAAAATCCATGGTGGTGTGGCCCATGAGGCATTTTTGTGTAGTGTTATGGGTGTCGAACCCCACTGTAGGCTCATACATTTGGTGACATGGCTTGACTTATTAATCACTCCCCAGACATTTTTGTTTTTGATGTGGGGCATGCTCTCTTCTTTACCATTCACCCACCCTTTGAAATTCATTAATATCTAGTTCATTCAACCAAGACCAGATAAGTTGTTTGATTTTCTCAACCATCATCTTTATCCTTGATTCCACCCTAGCTAAACCCTCAACAGTATTTCTTCTTCCTCTCCTATAATGAAGGGGTCCATCCTCATCCATGTGTGCTTGGATTAACTATATATGGTACTAAGATTATAATCTTCCATAAATAAAAATATGAATGTTCATAGTCACGATGATTGTATCACTGAGAGGGGGAGGGGTGAATTAGTGATACTTTTTTCTTTTATATTTCCTTGAAACAACCTTCACCTCCGGTTATAGATTCAAATCTCATATAGAGAACAATTAAACCACGCATCCAAAGAAATACAAGTATTTGCAAGTTTTGCTATTAAATAAGAATAGATATGTCCTTACTATGGTTTAGAAGTAATCAAATTCCATAAAATCCACTAGAAATCAATCCTTGGATTACAATGAGTAGGATATACCCTTAAACTCATGTAGCACTATTTAAACAATTCCAATAGTGTGAGTTCATCCTCTTAGCAAAAATAGGGTAATACAGAATTTTTGTAAGAATTCATGTTAATTGTGCTTCTTTTTCAATTCCATAAATTTATTCAATTGAAAAAACTTATTTAATTTATTATCGAGAAGATGATAAGAACTTCTTGGAATTTCTTAAGGAAAACTCAGTCTAATTTTTCCATTCTGTTTTTCCTAGTCTAATTCCTCCGAGTACAATTCACCCAATATAATTCTTCCCTCTATGATTCTCCCAGTCCGATTCTTCCCAGTATGAAAACCTCAATAAAAAAACATATATAACTGGCTAAGTATGATTGAGACAATTCAAAATCTCTTCCTAAGTTTGGAAATCCCATAATGGAAATCCCGATCAAATAATTCAACCCAGTATGATGATCATCTGAATACAATTGACAAGAAGAATATAGTAATTAGTTGAGTACAATAATCATGGAGTTCTATAATTATCTGAATACAACGTTGTGATCTTGTTTCTTCTCTTTCACTTCTCTATAAAAACTTCTTCAAAAAAAGTGAATATGAAAACTTCTTTCTCTCCCCTAAAGTTAGAGCTTCTCTCTCATAAATTGTATATTATTCATCAAAAAAGTACAATGTACTTTTCTCCTTTTATAGGTGATCCTTGAGTTTCTTTTTTGGGAAACCCAAAACAAATATTCTTAAAAAAATTCTCCCAAATATCAATTTCCCCAACAATATTGGGTGTATTTTGACATCATAAACTCTTCACAAAGATTATCGATTCTTCTACAATCTTTACTTATTTTTCGGAATTTCATTCCTATTTGAAATCTAGTACCAATTACTAAGACCAATTTTCTCAAACAAATTTCTTCAAAAAAAAATTCTATATACCAATTTAATTTAAATTAATAAAGAAATGAATACCACTTCTGAATGCTTAATGTAGTCATTATTTTGAATTTCAAGCCCCCCCCCCAATGATAGCACATCCAGAAAACTATTTCACTTCATCACTTTATCTATTGACCTAGTTGTTATATAAAACTTCCTCTTAGCCTCTTCTCTTGACCCAATTGAAAATTCACTTGAAGAGAAAAACAAATTAATTCAAATCTTAACCCACTTGATGAAGACATTTGAAAACAAATAATTGTTCATCTATCTCTTCCTTCAGTAATTAAATAAAACATCCATCACAGCTTGAGTATGATTGTACAAAGTATGATCTTTCTGAGTATGATTGTCAAAGATATAATCATTCTAAATACAATTGTTTTGGATATGATCATCGTGGGTAAGATCTTTTCAAAGTATGATCATTAGCATCCTTCTTATTTTTTTCCACTTAGAAACTATTAAACTGGGTATGTTTTCTTTTTGATAGGTAGTATCTCTTTCTCCTCTTCCACCTAGATACGATAAATCTAGGTATGATTTGGGATACCTCTTTTCCTATCTATCCTGGTTTGATCAACTTGAAAACAATTGATCATATCTCTTTCACTCCCCCTTTATTTCGTCACGCTTGCATCATAAGTTTCTCTACATAATTATGATTTATGAGAATTACAAATTAGAAAATTGTCATCACATTTAATGAATCATTGTCATGCAGAATATGATTCTTCATCAAAACCATCACTTTATTTATTTTGAATTCATAGTAAATATGGTGTTAATTTACTTCCACCAAGATGCATTCTTAATGAAACTGGTCATTTAATTCTGGATTTAGTGTGAATTTGATCTTAATTAATTTTCCAAACATCTTCTAATCATAACGATGGATATATTGAGTCTGATCATTCTAAAAATTAAAGTCCAATTATTTTGAAAAAATAATAGTTAGTAGGATTTTTCCCATATACAATGTGATGTGATTTTCGTCTTTCTTTTTAAGCATCCTTTAAAATAAAAGACAACATTTAAAAATAATCACCTCCATCCTCAGCTTTGTCCTAACAATCTCCCCCTTTGTATTTTTTTGTCAACCAAGTTTCATAAATCACTGAACTTTGTATCCTCAAGCAATGAATCACTTGTCAATAATTATAATCCTTCATAAGATAACTCATTGTAGGAAAAAAGAATCAACGATAGAAAAACCATGTTGTACAAAAGAAGTGATTTTCAAAATATCTTCAACTTTTTTTCTCAACTTCTCTTCCTTGGATCTTAAATCTTTCCTATAAAAAAATTAATTGTTTCCTATAACCACTCCAACAAATTGTTAGAATAGTTCACACACAATATAATTCTAAATTCAAAGCTTACCCATAACACCATATTTTTACATGCATCAATTGGATATATTTATGAAACAATTCAATTCTCCCCCTTGAATCCAAATGTAAGATGGGAGGTGGGAAAGAACACATACCTCAACCGTGATGAGAAAGAAGATAGACACCCATGTTCAAACTCAATTTTGAAATCGATTCCTTTTGTAAAGTTTTTGTAAAAATGTCACAACTTGTTCGGATGTTGGAACATATTACAGCTTCAATTCATTCTTCTATACATTATCTATGATAAAATGGTATTTGATATCAATATGTTTTAAAAAAAAATTTTGAACTGGATTCTTGGTGAGATTGAGTGTGCATTTATTATCACAACCCAAGAGAAATGGTAACATAACTTCAACAAGTAAATCTTATAATTGAGTTTCATCCACATAAGTTGAGGAGTGGCTTGATTGGAAACAACATACACATTTTTATCCATACTGAGAGTTACTAAATTATAATTCTATGGATGCAAACTAACACAACTATTTCCTAAAAAGAATACTCCACCAGATTTGGATCTTTTATCACCAACATTTCTTACCCAATCAGCATCTGAATATCCAACCAATTCAATACTATATGAGCTTCCATACATGATTCTGAATTATTTTGTGCCTTTGATGTATCTGATAATTCTTTTTCTAGATATTAAATGTGATTCTTTTAAATCACTCTGAAATCTTCCATATAAGGTAATAACATAAAAAATTTTGGGTATTGAGATAGTAAAATACAATAAACATTCCATTTGCTTCTGAAATTCTTTATAATCAACTTCTTTTCCTTCTCCAACTATTGATGACTTTTTCCCCATTGAAATCATTATGGAAATAGGTTTCGATTTTTCTATGTCGAACCTCTTGAGAAGTTCTTTAGAATACTATTTTTGAGAAAAAAAAATGTGTTTCTCCTTTTGTATTATTTTTAACCCAAAAAGAATATCATTTATCCTAGTATGGACATTTCAAAAACCATCTTCATTTCTTTAGCAAACTTTTCACAACTTCTTTCATCATTCCCAACAAAGATAGTGTCATCAACATAAATAATTAGAATGAGGGAAAATTATTGAATTTTTATCATATAAATATTGTTATCAACTCTTCCATTCATGAAACTCGTATTTTTTAATCATGTATGTAATCTCAAATATCATTCCCTTAGATCTTTTTTCGTCTCATACAATGGCTTATTCAATCTGAACACAGAAATTACATATTTTCCAACAACAAATCCACATGTTTTATCAATTTAAACATCCATAGAAAGATCTCCATTCATGAATGCAGATATAACAACCATTTGAAAGATCTTGTAGCCTCATTTTGCTGCAATAGCAAGATAAATTATGGGTGTTTCTAATCTTTCCACCAGAGAAAAGTTTTCTTCAAAATCAATAACTTCAATTTGTGAATTCCCTTTGAACACCAATATTTCTTTATTTCTTACCACATCAAAATATTTATTCATCTTGTTCTAGAAGACTCACTTTGAGGCAATGATTTTTATGTTTTCAGGATTGGGTAAGTCTTCCCATGTATCCTTATTTACAATCCTATCCAATTCTTCATTCATGTCTTAAACCCATTTTAAAAACGTAAAGGCTTCTTTCACATAATTCAGTTCCACTTTTGAATATAAAGAAGTTTGTGTAATAGAATTTGTTGTTGTTCTTGTTTGAAACATTGGATTTTTATCACCAATAATGTTCTAAAATTCCACTTGTTTCCTCAGACAGGATAAGATTTTGGAGTATCATCCTCATCAATGGATATGGCTGAGTCCAATTCTTCTTCTTGAGTCGGAAGAAAATTGTTTGTATCCTTAGAAGAATTATTTAATTCAACTTTATCAACTTCTTTTTCTTCTTGAATATGTTTTTCTTTCTCACGTCTTTCAATTAATTTCACATTAATAGAATCAATAATTATTTTTGTCTCTTTGTGGAAGCATCTATATTCTCTTCATTCCAGGTCATAGCATTGAAAAATTTCATTATCACATTTCTTCTCAAACTTTCCATAGTTTCCACCTTTATTCTTCATAATACATGGACTCATGAAAACTCTAAAGTGTTTTAGACTTATATTTATTCCATAAAAAAATTCACATGGAGTCATATATGATTAGGGAATTTAGAAACAATGGTTCTTAATATATATAGTATTTCTCATGTCTTGCCTCCAAAATTAATGAGAAAGGACATGTTCAAGTTTCGTGGTTCTTCACATTTCCACCAAGCTTATATTCTTTCATTCAGCAACACCATTTTTTTGAGGAGTGTACGAAGAACTATACTCTTGCTTAATTCCATGCTTATCTCGATAACTTTAAAATTATTCACTTTTTTATTCACTACCATTGTTTGGTCTCAACTTCTTCACGTAATACCCACATTCTTTCATATCTTTCCTTTTAAAACTTTTAAAAAATGTCAAATAATATTACTTAATTTTTATATACATAACACAAGTAATGCATATAAATTCATTAATGAATATGATGAAATACTTATGCCCATTTTTTATTGTTTTATCATTGGCCCACAAATATCAAAATGAATCAGTTCCATGGGTTTTTTTAGAAAATCTCAGCTTTCATATGGACAAAATTTTTAATCTTTCCTTTCTGACAAATGGTGCTACATCAATATCTTCTTCTTGGAAAATTAGTAATGTATCGAACACTGTCTATTTTAGATAACATTCTAATGTTTCTCTGACATGTGTTTCCTATCCTTTTATACAAAAATTAATTCTCTTCTAGTATACTCATGTTATAAGAGTTTTTTATTTCACCAATCTGAAATAAAGTTCCTTTTTTATGTTGGCCTCTTGTAACAATCTTTCCCACTTCTTCACTTTCACAACAAACCCATCATTAATGAAGATACCTTTTTTACCGTCACCACACAATTTTAAAACACTTAGCATATTATGTTTCAGTCTATCAACATACAAAATCTTCTTGGATTTCATCTTTTCTTTTCCAATGATGATTAATTTAACTCCTTTGATTTTCAAGGATTCATCATTGATAAATTTCAGTATTCCTTCTTTATAATATTTTACATTATTCAACTAATTCAAGTCTCCTATCATATGATAATAATATTCAATATAAAGAATATAATATTGTTCTCTTTTTTGAAGCTTTAAATTCAGTCTCAATAACAAGATATTTTTCTTCTTCATTTACTTTCTTCACCTTCAGCTTTTGAGAATTGTTAAGAATCTTTTGTTGTAATGGTAAAAAAATAACTCCCTTTTCAAGGTTTCTAGGTTTATAACATCTTTGACAAATAGATTCCAAGGGATGGAAACTATTTTCAATATTTACTTCATTCTATTCATATTTCTTCATAACACCCTTCTCAGAATTCATTCATTGAGGAGATTGACTCCCCCTCATCCATTTATTTTCCTAAATAGTGTTATAATAGTAATGTTTTTGGTTGAACCAACATATATTTTATATATATCCAAATACACCATAATACTAGCAATATCCATAAAATTATTATTTACCTCTAACACTTTCATTGTGATTGGAATTGTGAATACATTTCTCAGCCTCCTTTTTCACTTTCATTTATGATCCATCAACCTTTCTGTTATCAATCAGAGTCTTTATTGTCTTTATAGATTTATCAGAACTATAATTATTTGAAACTTTTATACATTTATATTGTTTCAAATGATTTTCAAACTCTGGATTCTTAGAAATATCTGATTTCCTAACATTTTTTGTCTTGGCCAAATGCGTAACTTTCTTAGCATTCTTCATTTCATAAAAAATTCTAAATTTTTTTTCAACCTATGAAAGTAAATTTTGTTGAAACTTCTCTAATTTCTCTTTTCATGAACTTTCACTAACATCAGTGATAGATTTTTGGAAAGTTGTATTTCTCAATTCAGTATTAGAATGTTTTTTGTTGGTCAATTTCCAAATCTTCTTCTTTTTCCTTCATCTTCACCTCCAAATGCTCATTATGATTATTTTCTTCTTTAAGATATTTCTTCAATTCATTGATCTATTTTATTATCATTTCCTTATCATCAAAACAAATTCTTGATTAATTTTTGAAGAACATTTACCTTCCAAATTTTATTCCTTTCATGCCTTCTGATCTTTCATAGACATTCGTTCAAATATTCTTTCGAATGAATCTCAAGCTGAGTTTCTTATTTTTGAAAACTAATAAATATAATTCTTTATCAACCACTATTTCAATAAAATTATTTTCAATACCATACTCAACTGATTTTTTTGATTCAATATCACTAGCTTCTTTTTCTTCATCTTTTGATAAGAAGCTTCTTCTTTTGGATTTGAATAATTTTCCTTCTTTACATATGGAATAAATTTTCCATTACGCCATGTTTCTTCCATAATATTCTTGGATTTATTTCTTCTTCATCACTCTCTTCATCATTATTTCTTCAAGGGAAATTAACAGCAATGTGCCCAATGCCTCTAGATTATAAGAATTTCAAGGGATTTTTCCATTTGTATTTCCTTTTACCTCTTTTCACATTTTTTAAAAAAAAGGATAACATATCACAAATATTTTTTCATACCTCATTTTTAGAGTCAAAATAATTAGATTTATCTTCAATAAGTGTCTTTTTTGAATTTTATTTTTAGCATCATTGAAAGATATTTCTCTATCAAATTTTGTATTTATTTTCATAGCATTCACTCCTATCATTTCATAAGTGGTAAAAGTGATATAAAAATCATCAAGATATAATTTTTCTAGTTCCCTGTCTTCCAATGAAGATACTTTTTCATCAAACTTGTTATTAAGGATTCTCAATATCGTTTCAACAACTTTGAATCATCTAACTTTTCACCAATACATCTGATAGTACTAACAAGTTCATTTGCCCTAGTAAAGAAGTACCTAACTGATTCATGCTCACCCATCTTCAAATATTAATGTTTCAATATCTAGATATTTAACTTTTCCTTATTCACTTTTATATTTCCATTGTATATGTTTTTTAATATATCCTATATACCTTGTCTTTGGAATCACGTTTTACTCTTAAGAATTCACTTTCAGAAAGTGATGATATTATAGCATTCTTAGCCTATTAATTATTCTCAAGATACTTCTTATCAATATATGTTAGTGGAACTTTATCATCAATGGGAGGAAACCCAATAGGTGTGGCTTTAATAACATCAGAACCGATAGACATGATATAAGGTAACCTTCTATATTTATAGAATATGGTAATTATTTATATTGAAGACCGTAATAACTTTAACACTCATACAATTAAAATTCTCCATTATCAAAGAATACGTGAAGGGAACCTTCTTGCTCTAAAACCAGTTGAAAGTGCTCAGTTAGGATGATTGTATCACTGAAAGGGGGAGGGGGTCAATCAGTGATAATTATTTCTTTTATTTTTCCTTGAAACAACCTTTTCCTCCTGTTAAAGATTCAATTCCCTGCTAAAAACAATTCATCCACGCATCCAAAGGAATATAAGTATTTACATGGTTTGTTATTCAATAAGAATAACTACATACGTGGTATGGTTTTAAGTAATCCAATACCACACAATTATTTAGAAATAAATCCTTGGATTACAATGAGTATGATGTACCCTTATACTCATTTATCACTATGTGAAAAATTCTAATAGTGTGTGTGAACCCTATTAACACAAATAGTGTAATACAAAATTCATGTGACAACACATGTTACCTATGCTTCTTTTTCTATTAAACAAATTTATTAAATTAAAAACACTTCTTTAATTTCTTACCCAAAATATGGTAAGAACTTCTTGGACATTGTTAAGGAAAACTCATTCCAATTTTCCTAGTCCATTTTTTCCTGTCCAATTCCTCTATGTATGATTCTCCCAATACAATTCTTACCGGTATGATTCTCCCAGTATGATTCTTCCTAGTAAGAAAATCTCAACAAAAAAAGATATAACACTGTCTGAGTAAGACTAAGACAATTTAAAACTCCTTCTTCCTCTGTCCATAAATCCCATAATGGAAATCCCTATTTGATAATTCATCCTGATATGATGATCAGTCAAAAATAATTGACAAGACAAATATGGTTATCATTTAGTATAATAATCATTGAGTGTAATGATTAGTTGAATACAGTGTTGCAATATTGTTTCTTCTATTTTTCTTCTCCATCAATAATCCTTCAACAAAATTAAATATGGAAACTTCTTTCTCTCCCTAAAAGCTACAGCTTCTCTCTCATGAATAATACATCAGTCATCAGAAAATTACAATGTAGTTTTCTCCTTTTATAGGTGACACTCGAGTGGTTTTGGAAGGAATTTGAAAAAATTTCATGCTTAGTCAAATACACCCTAATCTCAATTTTCCCTAAAATCTTGGGTTTATTTTGACTTCTTCAACTCTTCTCAAGGGTTCTCAATTATTCTATAATCTTAGCTTCTTCAAACTTTCATATCTATTTCTAGTCTGATTTCAATTATTGAGTGCAGTTTTCTCAAACTGATTTCTTCAAAACAAGGCTCTATACCAATTGAATGTAAATGAATGAAGAAATAAATACCACTTATGAATGATAAATCCAATCATTCTTTTGAATGTTAAGATCCCCCTTGATAGTATATAAAACAAACTCATTCAATTCTTCACTCTATCTCTTGACCTAGTAGATATACAAAACATAATATTATCCTCTTCTCTAGACCCACATGAAAAATTATTTAAAGATAAAAAAAAGTAATTCAACTCTTGACCAACTTGATGAAGAAATTTGAAAAAAAAATAGAGTTCGTATAAATCTTCCTTAAGCAATTAAATCAACCATTCATATCAGCATGAGTACAATTGTCTAGAGTATGGTCTTTCTTAGAACTATTTCCCTAGATATGATCATTATGAATATAATTGTCTTAGATACGATAATTCTGGGTATGATCTTTTCTGAGTATGATCTTTAGCATCCTTCTTCTTATTTTCCACTCAGATATGATTAAATTGATTACATTTACTTTTTGATGGGAAGCATTTCTTTCCTCTGTTTAACCTAGATACGATAAATCTATGTATGATTTGGGATACCTATTTTTTCTTTCTATCTAGGTCCTTTCAATATGAAATCAATTGACCACATCTATTCCACTCTCCCTTTCTTTCATCATGATTGCATCATAATTTTCACTACTTAATTATGATTTATGAGAGTTAAACATCATCATATCATCATCACATTTGATGAATCGTAGTATTGAAGACTCTAAATCATCATCAAAACCATCACTTTATTTATATCAAATTCAGTGTGAATCTGATGTCCATTTACTTACTGCGACGTTCATTCTAAATGAAATCATATTATGGACACATTGTGAATCTGATCACAACCATTTCTTCAAAACATCTTTTTTTCATAACAATGGACAAAATGAGTCTGATATTTCTAAAATACGAGTTTGATTATTTTTTAAAACAATAGATAGTATTATTTTTTATAAAGTGAAGTGATTTTATTATTTCTTCTTAATAATCCTTAAAAACAAAAGAAAACATTTGAAAATAATCCCCTTTATCATCATCTTAGTCCTAACACAATCCCAAAATCATCAATTTTCCTAGAGTTGTATGTAGAATTTTGAAATTTACTAACAAGTTCAATAAAGACCAATGAGGAATCATGAACTGATTTAAAATGGGTTAAATAAATATAAACTGAATGTAACCATCACATTAACTAAATATCATACACATTAAATTAGATATTTTATGTTTTTTGTAAGATATCCTTTACAATAATTAAGAGTATATTTAAATATATATTCTCTGTTATTTTGTATGTGTATAACCTTCATAAAGATTGGTTATAGCTGCATTAGATCTTCCCACGTCAATCATTATATTTTTCATGTAATAACAGTTACAATGAACGATGTGAAATTATATATATATATATATACTTTCTCTATCATTTTAATGGGAAGAACATTCCCATATTCCATTTTTTTTGTTCCTTGGAACGTGGATCATTATTGTACACATTAATATACATATAGAAATAAATTTCAGGGTAAGGTCAAATTTATATCATGGTTTATATGTATAAGTTGTATATATATATATGAATATATGTCCAATAAATTTATAATATTTTACAGATTGATTCAAATCAACCTTAAATAGGGTTTTTGTGTACTTTCTTCTTTTTTAAAGGATATATCTTTGATTCTAAGATATCCCCCCCATGACTAAATCCCTCACTCTATTTCACTCTTCTCTTCAAAATTTTCTCATTCCACTTTTGTATTTCTATATTTTGGAAAAATATATTGTCTCTATTTAAACACCTTGGTTTCTAGATCTAAGTTAAGGGGATTATTTTTTATAGAAAATCATTTTTATCATTAAATTTTATATTCTTTTCTATCATGATTTTAAATTTTTTTCAAACCCTTATATATAAGGGTAATTTTTAATTTTTTATAAATCTCATTTTAGCAATTATATTTTATTTTAATTTCATTATAAAAATGGGATTTCAAATTTTAAATTTCTATTCAATATTTATTTTTAAGAAACTCTCATTTTATGAATAAAAATTTAATTTGAGGGACAAAAGTCTTTATTCGATTATTATTCCAATAATTTCAATGATGTTATGAGATAATAAAGTTATCATTTTATGTATAAAATATCATTTTACAATTATAGATGTCGCACATATGTATAGGTATGGCCATGCACTATGTATATCAATGACATTCCATGCATATTAATAAAATTTATTGTTTTAGGTTTAATTTCAAAAAAATTGGAATTATTCCTTGAATCAATCTATTTATATTGAAATTGTGGGTCTACATTAAACCTTATTATGTTTTATTAAAAATATATTTTTCTAAAGTTTTAAAGGATATAAGAATAAATTCTTATTTGAAAATAATTTATAGAATTTTTTGAATGGTTTTTATTGGATTAAAAATGAGAAATTAAAGACTAATAAAAAAATTCTTAAAATAAATTTAGGCACTTTTGTATCAAATGAGTTAATAAGAAATTGGGTGATCCCATGGCCTCAAGGTGAAAATTTCTTAATAATGATACTACTAGTGGCCTCAAGGATTTATTATGGCTTTCCAATTATCATTATAATCAATAAAAGTTATTATTTTCAATGTATTTTAAAGGTTAAATCCAATTTTATTTCAAAGGTATTTGATTTTAAAATTTAATGGGTTTTAAAGATGATATGTATTTTCAAAAGTTTAGAAATAGTATTTATTAAGAATAGTTTTGTGAACCCTATATTCATATTTTGGGATAATTGATTATTAAATTATTTTTATTTCATATAAATTGATATGTTTTAAAAAAAATAGTATTTATTAAATGGTTTTTCACTGGTTTTAAAACCCTGTAATCAAAAATATTATTCTCACCCAATATTTTAAAATTATTTTCACATGCCCATTAGAAGTTATAATGATGCTGGGTTTCATTTTAAGGAGATAGCATGAGTGAATCCAAATTGCTATTTTATTTTTAAACTCTGATATATTGTATATACTTTACCTAATATTTTAAATACAAGACTTGAAAATATTCTTATTCATGTAATGTAATGTATATTTTCAATTTATTTTTATAAAAAATATACAGAATGTTTTTGAATCGGATCCGGAAGTGTGGGTCCCAGACTGTCATAGTAGCAACCTTAATTATAATCACTATTGATTCATCTTATAAAAATTATTTTAACTATTTTTTTGTATTAATTGATATATTTACCTAAAAAATTAGTTTTATGATTAAATATTTTTTGTATCATTTCTTTAAACAAATTCACATGAATTATTTCTAAAACGATGCTCTATTTCAATAATGCTTTGATATTCTAGTAAACTAAAAGATTATTCAATTTTATTTGTTATTTTATTGATTTGTTTATTAATTTTAAAATAAATATTTTTGTTAATGATAATATTGGAAGTGTTTCTAAGTCAATTCATGTAGGAATAAATGAGTGGGAGAATTCTCTAATTATGAGCGTTATCATCCAAATTATAGGTAAAAGATAATATTATTTGATTTATTATTATCTATCCCATGGAATACATGTATTGGTCATTTATATGCTTCATCATTAAAAAAAAGATCATGAAGTTAATGATGCAGGATTATTCTTTACAATTCAATCAATGGGGAATGTGACAAAATAATCTTGATACAATTTATTCAAAAAATAGACACATAGAAAAAATATAGCATTCATATAAGATTTTTAAAGTGTCGAATCCTAGATATGACTATTTTTTCATTTGTGAAATCATGAATAACATTATTTTTTTATCATATACTATTGAATTAATAATTATTTTTGAGATGTATCTATATTCATCAACATCTAATAAATTATGGTTTTTAATTTGTTTTGCGTTTACATTATTTTATCTTTTCATTCTTCAGTGTGTTCCTATAGATTCGGTTTAAGGTTTTCCCATCCAAAAGTTCTCTTGCTAGGTTATTCCTCCTTTTAAAAATGATGTATGGGTTGTGACACCAAAATAAAAGTTTGGTAGGTTGTGAATCTTATAAAAATTTAGGTGGGTTATGACTTCTGGAAAATTCTGTTAGGTTTTTACCACCGAGTGAGAAAAAATTTAATCTTTTATTGGGTTATACTACCCGAAGAGAAGAGTTTACATCTATAACTTGGATATCACCCCATATAAAAATTAACTCTCATAATAAATATAAAACTTATAACCCATTGGAAAATATTTAAGAATGAAGTAGGATCTCAATGGTCTAAACTACTACAAAAATATCATCTGTTCATTGTCTTATTTTCCATCTCAGTATTTTTTTCTTTGAACTATTTATTGCTAAAATAATTGTAATTTTATTAATTTTAAAAAAAATCACCCTACCCCCCTATATTCCATCTTATAAACTCCATCATACATAAAAATTGGAATCATAGGGTGGAACCTTTTAAGAGTTGGTTAGTGATTACTATTTCACTATCTTTTTTGTACCAACCATTTTCCTAAAACCAATAGTCTAAGGAAACATTCGCATCTTTTTTATATAAATTCAAATATTTTAGTTTTTAAATCCCATCAAACCACTTCATTTGAATATAAGATATTGTGTATACAGGAAGGATTATATTGAGGTATTTTTAAAAAATATAGCTCTTAAATTTTGGGTTATCATGTAAAAACCTTATAAATTCCCTATGTGGATTTAGAAACTCTTATTGGAAAGGATTCTACGAAATGTTTTCTAAAATAAAAAGTTTTTAATTATATGTATTATTATTTAAGTAAAAATATGTATATAAATATTTCATCTTGTAAAGTTACATCAAACTTCTATATAAATTTAATATCCGCACATCAGGGAACAAATAATTTATGTAGAACTAAGTTTGGAATTCAAAGGGATAATTTTCAATAATTCATAATGAATGATGAAGAGAGAACAAGTTATATGTATAAAATATTCACTAAAATTATAAATATCAGAGATTCACTCTGGGAAACCATGAATAATGAATTTATTATCAAAAGAATAATCTTATCCTTACCTAGAATGTGGCACTCATAGAAGGTTTTTATTTAGGAATTTAAGGATTTACTTGAGTATTGGATGGATGAATTGATAGGATCACTTCTTTAATATGGGATACATTTGAAGAATTATAATGGTGAAGAACATGGAAAAATTAACGGTATATTATTCAATTTCTATATAAATGTTTTTATTAATTCCATTGAATTTGAGTTGCAGTAAAGTACATAATATGAAATAAAAAAATTACTAAAGGATCTTATAAGTTCATGAAAAGAAAGAGCGGTTCAAGGAATCATCCTAGCAGAAATCATCAAAAGAACTATATAATGGTATGTAAGAAATTTAATAATAGTCTGATGCCTCACTTCATCATGGATTATGAACATCATGTGAAATTTGAATCTTTTTCTTAGGTGTATTTAGGGGAAAAAGAAATTTTTCCTATAAGATTATCTCATATAATTTTTATGACCACTTTATTTTCCCAGAATGGGGTGTTTACCATGGCATTGTAGTTTGATGCAAATCTGAGTCATTCTAATTTTCGCATAAAATGTAATATTTAATTAATTAAATATTAATTAATTCACATGTGTTTATTTGGTCATAAATTTTAAACAGAGCATTGGATTGAGATTCAGTCATTTTTGTTGAGTCTTGAATGGTGGGTTTTCCTAGAAGAGGAATAACCTTGTTTCAAGAATTGGAGTTGAGCCCAAGACCCCCCCCCCCTTTTCTTTTTATTTTCCTTTTATTTTTCCTTTTTTATTTTTTATTTCTGCATTCCATTCCCTTGGCTTGTCGTGTATGACCGAGGGGATTCCCCATTTAGGTTCTTTGGTAGAGAGATGGAGATATAGAGATTGGGAAAGGAGGAGGCTTTGTTATGGAGCTTGGGTCACATAAAAACATCATGAGACTATTGGGGATCTCTAATATGACCGAAGTGTTAGTGGTTTCCACCCAAATATAGGCTCCTTTCAGTTTTATGCCACAAATCCCAAAATTTTAAGTGTTTTTTCATTTTTAAAGACTTGTGTGGGTTTTTTTGGACCCTCGGTTGGTTGATCTAGGATATTAAGGGATAAATAAAACATTTCAATATGTTTTGGAGGTTTATATTTTAGTAATTACTATGTACATGGTTGGTATTTTAGTGAATATATGTCAATTTTTCTTCTAGTTCAAGGAAGATGATAGTTTTGGGACTACATTCCACGTACTTGGGAGTAAATGACCTTTAGTGATCTTAGGTGTGGGGTCGAGTACTCATCCAAGCACTCCATGTGTGTGTACTTGGTCGTATAGGATACATGAATAAACCTCGAGTGGAATGCACACCATGCAGGAGTACACAACTAGGTGGGGTACATGGTCGGGGCATCCCACGTGGGTGGGAGGAACACCCCATGTACTAGTTATTCACACAGTGTACTCTAGTGTCTTGCATGCTGAATGGGGATGAGGTGCATGGGAAGATACCCATGCTTGGGTACATTCCATGTACAAGGTCCACATTCCATGTAATTTGGAAAAGTATACGTTTATTAGCTTGAGGCATGTGTTCAGGGAGGACTTTTGGGGTTACATGCCATGGACCCCAAGTGCATGTCATGTGTTTTCCTACCCTAGTCCTTATTTCTTTTATTGTGTCCTGAGTTCAGAATTGGACTTATGATTACTTAATTTTGAGAATTTTTTAATGTATAACATGATGGTGGAATACATTTAGTTTTTAGAAGATTTTTGGATGTTTTTTCGATATTGAGAGTCCAGTTGGAGGAATTATTGAGGTTTGGTTTCAGAATCCTTCTGGGGGGTTTGGGTTGTGAGCTGTGAGGCTTGGGTTAGGGTTATAAGCTCGGTGATTATCCTGGATTGAGTGTTCCATATTAATATATTTATGTTTGTTTATATATATTCTAGTATTTAGGATTATGTATTATCTATGAGTATATCTTTTTTTCCCTCTATGTCGGGACTGGTTTCTCATGGTTAGAGTTGTTGATGTTTTTTTCCTGGGTTTGGGAACTAGAAAGGTTGGAGCCTTTGGGTTTGGATTCCACTATGGGATGGAAGTTATAGTTATTTTTTTGATATAATGATATAATTCTAAGGGCCTCTATAGTATTCCCCGATGGTCTCGTTTCTAATTAATTGATGAGTGGTTGTCGTTTTCAATCATTGAGAATTCCTGTATGGTATATTTTGTTCCAGTTTGTACTAATGAATCCTCATTGAAGGATTAAAATATTTGATGTGTCCAAGAGGACCATTGTGAATATACATTGTTGTTTTCTTGTGCTTTTTTATTCCTATTGTTCGTATTTTTTATTCATGATTTGTTGGAGGTTGTATAGGCCCATTTAGGATGTTTCTACACTAGGTGTGTCTCATTATTTTTGGATGAGCTAGAGAAACCCCTCGTTGGGTGTCCTTCACTATTTGTGGACTCTGGACTGGTTAAAGTTGTTTCTATAGGTGTGTTCCAAGATATTGGGTGCAACATGGGAGTCTCATATTGGTTGTCACTTAATGTTATGGTCCCAGAAACAGTGGGAGCCCCATGTTTGGATTGACTATAAGGTGAGTCATGGAGATCTCGTGGTGGCTATTTTGTTTGAATTCTGAGATACAGGATAGTGATAGAGGACCTATGATTATTGGATGAAATATGATCAGCACTAATATTTTATCTATTTTAATGGTGTGTTTGAGGTTGGATCTTCCCTCATTTAGTTGGTCGTTGGTTGTGACATTTGAGGCAATTTCTACTTAGTAATGTGGTTTGAGGAGGAGACCCTTGGGATATCTTGGATCATGAATTATTCCAAAGTTGTGATATATTTCCCTCCTCTATTAGATGGATGTTGTTAGACTGGATTTGGGAGATAATGGGTGATATCGATGAGTGGAATCCCCATCTAGTTTAGTGTGATACCCTATATAGAGAGGATCTAGGCTCATGGGGTGCTGAGGCACTCATGGAGTGGATTTTATGTGCTTTGGATTCCATTTTTCTCCCAGACCCATGGATGTTTTCCACTATTCCATGTTTTTTATGGAGTACATTGGACATTTGTTCAGGTCTATAGCTAGTTCCTAATTCATTCTTGAGAACATTCAAGATTGACAAGTTATCAATATCTGTTGAACTATATATTCATTTCACCAATTCAGATCGTGTTATTCGAGTCCTAGTCACCAATAGATTCACTATTCTATATGTATGCCTATGGTCATTCCTTGGGGTCCAATATCCATTCTTATTGAGTTTAGATATCTCATAGATCATATGTGGATCTAAAGGATGTGCTAGTTTCTATGTGGTTGGATGAACTGCATGCTATGAGTCCTCTAGCATGGGCTAGAGCGAGGGTAGATTTACCATGGGTTTCCAAATAGAACACACTGGTTGTATTCTTTATTATGTTTTTACCCCCATTTTGTACATCTATTTTATTTATTCTAGATACTATTAGCTTTAATCTAAGATGGTCATATCATGTGTGCATGCACTAGATAATACAGTAGATTATAGGTCCACCATTGGTGGTGGCCTACTACAATTTATTTCTAACCCCCTATACATGAACCTTGATGTTCATGTTAACCTGATATTTTCTCTTAGGTTAGAGCACAGGTTTATTGATGGATAAAGATGAGGCCCAATGTTTATTGATAGAGTAGAGATGATTTCGTGGAGTGTCGGGATCGTGCTTTTATAGCTCGAGCATCATGGAGACTGGGTATGTTGTTTGTCTCAGTGTTTTTAGTATAGAAAGATGTATTTATTTTCAGTATGTTTATTTTTATATGTGGTGAGCTTAGTGGGTGACCATATATTTTATGTTTTTTATCCTTGATAGTTTTTTATTTTATGTTATATTACTTTTAGTATAGAATTATTTTGTTTCTATTATATATTATGAGTACTCTGATGTTGAACCCTTCGTATGAGTTTGGTAATTTTCCATCTTTATTTCACTCGGTCTGGAGGGTATAATCTCCCCAATACACCTTTTTGACCCTTTCCAGTGGTCAGTAGACTTTGATGTTTGTGTCATGACCCACCTTCACCAAGATGAGGGAAGGGACAACAGGTTGCCAGACCCTTCCTTCTTCAAGTTGAAGGAGAGATAATGACCCCTGAGACCTGCCTTCAAAAGGTCTCAGAGTGGTGACTAACATCAAGGGTATAGAATCACACACAAGATGGAAGGAATTACCCACTTTCTTATATTTAATAGGACTGGGAGAGGGTATAGTAAATCCCAACAACACCAAAAGTTTAATTACGGGTAAAGCCAAAAAAAACCATTCCCATATGCATGTTTCAAAAGTAAATGCTACAAGGTACAACAAAAACCCAAAATGAAAATACCAAAGAGAGGAAAATAGAAACAGAAATTGTCCCAACTTCCAAACTAGTACGATCCTACATGATCCCTGAATTCCTCCTGGAAACCTGAAAATAGTTTTATATATGTAGGGTGAGCATACAAGAATACTCAGTAGGGAAAACCAAAGACTCACGTGCACAAGTAAGGAGGAATTCTAATGCCCTGTGAGAAAGGAGATAACCCAAGAACCTAACAAGGAAAACTAATCACCCAAGCCTCACCAAGACACACTCCCCAAATAACGCAAGTCAAGTAATGTATAGTAATAGCACATCGATATTTAGGTTCCCCTATCCACTTTACCACTGGTTATTGGATACATCCTACGCATCGAACCTCTCCCGCCATTCTCACCGTAGTCCCACTACCACTCCATGCCCGCACACACCTAGGATAGAAAAACTACTGCCACGCTCGAAGACACTTGGGCCTCATCCCGAAGACACTTGGGAAACAACATGCCCGCACACACCTGGAAAACCACCACAACTACCCTGCCCGAAGAATCTTGGGCTATAATGGACCTCAGGCCATCACAGCCTGCCCGATGAGTCTTGGTCGATTCGGGAAAGGGAGCAGAAAAGGAGCTAATAACCTACCACTCATATGAGAACTTGGAAAAGCACCCTCCCCCATGAAATGGGGGTGTTTGGTACTAGGTGATCATCTTGGATGGGGTGGGAATAAGAAACATAATAACTACAATTACATAATATATAAATAAAAAAGCACTCCTCCCAACCTACAAGTTCCAAAACCAAGTTAAGAACAAACACCCTCATTACTATTCATTCACAAGAACCACCGAACCCACGACCAAGTCACCACTCGTCCTGGAAAAAAATTCCCCATCAAGCCCATTCTTGTTTTAATGTTCAAGTGATCCCATTTAAGTGAATTCTGCACTACTGGGAAACTAACCGGCATAACCACAAGCCAGAGAAATAGAAACATCCAAACAACAATTTAAGCATTCACACCCAGTTCTCTTGTGAAGTCACAAAAAAAGGGATCTGTGAGATCCCTCAAAGTACTAGAACCAAACCAAGCCTCAAGATACAGCCCCACACAGCTTCAGATTCACAACCAACAATTGTACCACAACAAAGGATCCCATCCCCATCCACATCACCCCATAATCATCTATTATAACTACACTCCTACTACTAAAACAGAGTTCGGAAACTTCCAGATTCAATCACATCGTTCATAAGGTTCATATTTCTGTTGGTTATCTGGGGGACCACACAAGGATTGATGTTCACTGGGCATCCATCTCTATAGAAAAAATTGCATACCCACCCTGCATGATACACAGTAAGAGAGACGAAGTAAAAACCCTGCTTTAATGATGAAAGATCGATGTTTCTCTCGATTAACCAAGAACTGGGGATGCACAACTTGTAGGGGAGAAGCGTCCAGGACTCCAAGGATGAGTAATAAGGGCTCCATCACATGCGCACCACCTACCTCGGGAAGGTAACTCCAAACGCTCCAAGGGGAGATAGAACCCTACAAAGAAGTAGAAAAGGAGGAAGGCTAGTGCGATATAAAGATGATCCGAGACGTTACTAGACACCAAGATCTTTGGTGGTTTTAAAGGTGGATCGTGGTTTCACAAAGAGGTTGGGTGGATACACATGACCGGATTAATTGTTATTTAATAACTCTTATCGGAAAATTGGTGGTAACAGCTTTGAATTTAAAGGATTTTATATAAACATAGGGGAATGTTATATGGACACACAGCGGGGTCAGTTAAGGGTCAACCCACTCTTAGGAATTTAAACATTGATTATGGGGAAAAACAGCCTTGAACCACTTCCAAAAGGTTAACAAAGGTTTAAAAGTAACGTTACGGGAAAACAGTTGAAGAAAAACTCGACAAGGTTGTGGGACACCGATCGTGTCGCACCGATCGGTGGAAAACCGATCATGTCGCACCGATTAGTGGCACACCGATCGTGTCCCATCGATCAGTGACACACTGATCATGTCACACCGTTTGGTACCACATTTATAGGTTTCACCGATCAGTGACACACCGATCGTGTCACACCGATCGGTCACACCGATCAGTGACACACCAATCATGTCACACCGACCAGTCGCACTGATTGGTGACACACCGATTGTGTCACACCGATCGGTCACACACCGATCGTTCGCACACCGATCAGTAGCACCGATCGGCGAAACACTGATTGTGTCACACCGATCGGTCGCACCAATTAGTGACACACCGATCGTGTCACACCGATCGGTCGCACAAAGAGTAGTTGCACTGATTGGTGACACGCCGATCATGTCACACCGATCGGTCGCACACTGAAATGAAATCCTACCACCGAGACGCCACCCTTAGGATCCGTAATTTGGCTAAGGGATGGACCATGAGGGTCTGGGCTATTACATTAGATACCTCTCAACCTATTCTTATCCTTGAGAATCAATGCAAAACCTGAAGAGAAGAGAGGGGTTTGAAAACCCTCCCCCCACCCTCCCTCAAAAGATACCCCTCGGGGACAAACCCCCCCAAACAGCCACGTGGAACTCAAGTTCCATATTGTCCCAACACACGGTTCTGGGAGTTCCTTCCTCTATGTCAAGCTACTATCCGCTTTGGGTGGCACTGACTCACCCACATGGGTTTAATCGCATCCACCTTAATGAATCTTTTTTAGGAATCAAGTCCTCCCTTCCCCACATATCATGACATTTCATAACATTCTCATGTTAGGGAAAAAACACCTCATAAACCAACAAAATCAGCATTACATCACAAACAAGTACAAAACGAAATAGAACAAAACTCAAAACAGCTCTAGGTATTGGGCGCTCATCTGGGCCTCCCATTCCCAGGTACTCTCCTTGATCCCACCATGCCTCCATAACACACAAACCAAGGGAATGGTCAGTCCGCAGAGCACCTTCTCCTCACGATCGTCAATTCACATAGGTATTTCCACAAACGTCACGTCGGCCTCGATGTCTAGATTTCCCCAGTCGAGGATGTGTGAATCGTCGTGTAGATATCATCTGAGTTGTGACACATGGAAGATTTCATGCATTCTCAGTAGCGGCGGTGGTAGCGCTAGCTGATAAGACACTTCGCCGACCCGCCGCAGTACTTAGAACGGTCCGATGAACCTTGGAGAGAGCTTACTCCTCCTACCGATCATCTTTTTCCCACACTGAGGGGAAAGCTTCAAGAATACGTGGTCCCCAACCTCGAACTCCAAGGGTCTCCTCATATTATTAGCATATGAATTCTGTCGGTATTGGGCTGCCTTCATCCTCTCTCGTATAAGCTGAACCTTATCTGTCGTGCTCTGCACCACTTCCGAGCCAAGAACACCTGCTTCCCCAACCTCAGTCCAGCATACGGGTGAGCAACATGGCCTTCTGTACAAAGCTTCAAATGGAACCATGACAATGGTAAATTGATATATATTATTGTAGGCAAACTATACCAGAGGAAAGTGTCGCACCCATGATCCCCCAGAGTCCATAGTACATGCCCGTAGCATATCCTCCATTGTCTAGATGGTGTGCTCTATCTGTCCATCTGTCTGGGGGTGGAAAGTAGTGTTAATATGTAGTTTGGTTCCAAAATCATGCTGCAATACTCTCCATAATTGTGAGGTAAACTGTGCATCCCTATCTGAGACTATGTACCTTGGAACCCCATGAAACCGCACCACCTCATCCACATACCTCCGTGTTAAGGCATCCACTGCACTCGACTCATTGATCGCCAGAAAGTGAGCCGATTTCATCAACTGGTCCATCACTACCCAGATAGAATCACAGCCTCCTTGAACCTTGGGTAGTCCTGTGATGAAATCCATCAAGATTTCATACCACTTCCACTCGGGGCGATCTAAAGGTTTTAACAGACCGCCTGGAACACGGTGTTCAGCCTTCACTAGCTGACACACTAGGCACCTAGCCACAAACTCTGCCACCGCCTGCTTTACCCGAACCACCAAAACTGACTCCTCAGTCCCTGGTACATCTAAGAAACGCTCGGGTACACCGCTAGGGATGATTTTTGGAACTCACCAAGAACTCTCTCGTGCATCGTCTCTGGAAAAAACAACTTCCCTCAGAAAACCATCTGATACTGACCATCCTCCATCCATCTTTCCAGAGCATCGCCTTGGATGACCCGGTCATGCATTACTTCACTCTCGATGTCTCCCCACTGAGAGTCCTCCACCTACCGTCGGAGAGAGGATTGTACTATCATTTGAAATAGAAAACTTCTACCACCATCCTCCCTTACATTCATGTGCAGGGTAGTCAACTCCTCCATCACCTTCCAAGTATTTTTTGAATCTCGAACTAAATTCTTCTACGACTTCTTTCTCAAGGCATCAGCCACCACATTCCCTTTTCCGAAGGTGTAAGAAATCACAAAGTCATAGTTCTGAAGGAACTCCATTCACCTTCGCTGCCGTAAGTTCAGGTCCCACTTTGAGAAGATATACTTTAAGCTCTTGTGATCTGTGAAGACCACGAAGCGCTCACCGATTAGGTAATGCCGCCACAACCATAGTGAAAACACGACCACTGAAAGCTCCATATCATGGGTGAATAGTTACGCTCATAGAGATGTAACTATCTCGACCCATAAGAGATCACCCCTTGTCATTGTATCAGCACACACTTGAGGCCTTGTCCTGAAGCATCACAGAACACCTCATACGCTACCCCTTCTTCTAGAAACCTCAGCACCGGGGCACTAACCAACTACCCCTTCAGATAGCTAAAGCTTGCCTCATACTACCCACTCCAAACAAAAGTCTAGTCCTTATTGGTCAAGGCTGTCAATGGTGCTGCAACTCGAGAGAAGTTGGGCATGAACCACAGGTAGTAACTTTACGGACCAAGGAAACTATGAACTTCTTTCACACTCTTGGGTGCTGCCCAAGAAACAACCACCTCAACCTTGGATGGGTCCACCGCTATTCCCTTCTTAGACACCACGTTCCCAAGGAAGTGCACTTCTTGTGTCCAGAACTTTCACTTGGACAATTTCCCAAAGAGTTGGTGGTGCAAGATGACCTCTAAAACTGTTCTCAGGTGTTCAGCATGATCCTCCTCTAACCTTAAGTCGATTAGGATGCCATCAATAAACACGACTACGAACCGATCCAGGTATTTCCAAAAGACTAAGTTCATGAGTCCCATGAACACAGTTGGTGTGTTCGTAACACCGAACGGCATGACTACAAACTCAATCTTTCCATACCTACACCTGAAGGTAGTCTTTGAGATGTCGCCCTCTTTCACCCCCAACTGGTGATATCTAGACCACATATCGATCTTAGAGAACCAACACGCTCCCCTCAGCTGGTCAAAGAGATCATCTATCCTCGGGATAGGGTAATGGTTCTTGACCGTTACCCGATTCAGTCTCTGGTAGTATATTCAGGGCCCGAGACCACCATCTACATTCTTTGCGACCAAGAAAGAATCACCCAAAGGTGACGCACTAGGTCGAACAAAACCCTTCTTCATCAGATTGTCAATCTGAATCCGCAACTCCCACAACTCATAAGGCTCCATCCAGTAGGGAACCATCGAAATCGGACAGGCACCAGGTTGCAAGTTTATCCTGAACTCAACATCACGTCGAGGGGGTAGAGTCACCACTTCTTTAGGGAAGACGTCCATAAACTCACTGAAGATACTTGGGACTTCTACCATTTCTGCATCCACTGACTCCACTGATAGGTCAGCTAAAAAGAAAAGGAGGGACTCCTCTCGCCTGCTGCTTTTCTTGCAACCCCGCTTGCCAATGAATGTTACACGTCGACTTCCCAAATATGAAAACAAGATCCTTCCTCAGAAGCAGTCAATGACGGAACATATAGAGAAAATCCAATCAATGCCTAGGATGACATCGTATGGTTGTATTTGAAATAGTAGAAGATCCCTGATTGACTGATGTGGCCCTATCATCAGTCTACACCCTCGGAAAACATAAAACATGTCAGTCTGGCCTCTGACTGGTATGCTCAGCACCAAGGGCACTAGAAGTCACTCAGCATCTAAACCCAGAGCAGAGGCCAGACTGGGTGCAACAAAGAAGTGTGAAGCTCCTGTGTTGAACAAGTAATAGGAAAGAGTACTAAACATGTTGATCGTACCTCGAACAACTTTTGGCCCTGCTGGAACTACTACCTCTGCGGTGTGCAACTGCCCACGCCCATCTCCTCTGCCTCTCAGCTTTTAGCCACTTCCCTAACCACGCCCTAGTCGAGGTCCTTGAGGGGCACCCTGGGTTCGAACTCCTCCCGCCACATTTGGTCTCAATGGGGAAGGAGCTTGCTGCCCCCGCTGCTGCTGCTGAAAGGGCCTAGCTGGAAATGGCTGCTACTGAGTGGGCGTGGAACCTACCCTCCCCCATTGTACTGCACTCTGTCTGGGCACTGATTTCGAAGGTTCCCATGGCTCCCATAGACAAATCATCTTTATCATGGGCCCAAAAGGAAAGGGATATTACCGGGTGATCATAATTGGAACTGTTGAGGCCTGCTCCCTACTGGTCCAAACCTCGAGGGCCCTGATGCTGGAGGCCTGCTGCTGATGGCCTTCCCTTTCGACAAGCCCAACTGGATTCCCTCTCGTGATACACCTCCCAGTGTGTGCATCCCCTCCACCACTTCAGCCTTCTTCTAAACCTCCATGTATCTCATTAAGGTGAAGGGAGTAACAAAATACTAAAGAGAAGTTCGAAGTGACACTTCCAAACGTCTTGCCCGCGACTCCTCATCTGGAAAAAGGTCCAGAGAAAAGCGGAGGAGATCCTTGAACTGGATCCCCAACTCCCTTACTGACATGCTCCCCTTCTGGAGGGAGAGTCGCTCCTACCTCTTCTCAACCTTCATCGTGGAAGAGAGGAATTCCGCCCGGAACACCTTCTCAAAGTCATCCCACATAACCTCAGCCTCCCTTTTCTCCCCAAGATAAAGCGTCCACCAATGACGCGCTGCTCCCCGCATTTGGATTATATCCAGAGGAACCTAGTATTCCCTCAGAGCATGGATCAAGCTAAAATCTATCACCATCTCCTCTATCCAGATCTTTGTCTCCATGTATGAGATGCTACCCTCGTACATCCCGAGGGCCTACCGCTGAATGGAACGAAGCGTCCTATGCCACTGATCATCCTCCTCCTCTCAGTCAGCCCTCTTTCAATCAGACAAATAAACCTCTGAGGCCTCGATCATGCGTACTACCCTTGGTCACTATCTGGGTGCCATATCTGGAATGTAAAAAAGGAATGCTTAAGCCCGAGTAGTGTAGAATATTGATTTTAAATTTTCTTAGACATCTAATTCATTTTAAATTCCCAAAATACCCATGAAACACAAGAACACAAGTCATTATGATGAATGTATCTTCCATAGGGTCTCTACCCTGCAATCAGTGTAGCCTTACATGGTCGTTCAGTAGGCCTAGATTCCTTTCATCAGATCATGGGGGGGCCTAAAATCCCATGTCCTCGCTGGTCTTCCCTGTTCTATTTCACACACCAAGATCACCCAACACTATTGCCCTACCATCCCATGAAATCCTCACTGTACCTAACCCCATACTCCACCCTATCTCTAAACCCCCAACCTCCACCTCTAATACCATTCTATCATGACCCACCATCACCAAGATGAGGGAAGGGACTACAGGTTGTCAGACCCTTCCTTCTTCAAGTTGAATGAGAGATAATGACCCCCCGAGACCCGCCTTCAATAGGTTCGGGAGTGGCTACTAGAACCAAGGGTATTTAATCACACACAAGATGGAAGGAATTACCCCCTTTTTTATATTTAATAGGATCAGTAGATAGGATAGTAATTCCCAAAAACACCAAAAGTGGAAGTATAGGTAAAGCCAAAACAAACCATTCCCATATGCATGTTCCAAAATTAAATGCTACAAGGTACTAGAAAACCCCAACATAAAAATACCAAAGAGAGAAAAACAACAACATCAATTGTCCCAACTTCCGAACTAGTACGATCATGTACGATCCTTGAAGTCCTCCTAGAAACCTGAAAACATATTTATATACATAGGGTGAGCATACAAATATACTTAGTATGGAATACCAATGACTCTCGTGCACAAGTGGGGAGGAATTCTAATGCCCCGTGAGAAATTAGATAACCTAAGAACCAAAAAAGAAAAACTATCCACCCAAGCCTCACCAAGGCACACTCCCCAAAATATGCAAGTCAAGTAATGTATAGTAATAGCACATCGATATTTAGGTACCCCGCGCAACTTTCCCACTGGTTATTGGAAACATCCTACACATCAAACATCTCCCACAATTCTAACCGTAGTCCCACTTCCACACCCCGCCCACACACACCTGGGCTTGAAAAACTACTGCCATGCTCGAAGACACTTGGGCCTCATCCCGAAGACACTTGGGAAACAGCCTGCCCGCACACACCTAGGAAACCACCACAACTACCTTGTTCGAAAAATCATGGGCTCTAATGGACCTCAGGCCATCACATCTTGCCTGATGAGTCTTGGGTTATTTGGGAAAGGGAGTAGAAAATGAGCTAATAACCAGCCACTCATAAGAGTACATGGAAAAACACCCTCCCCTATGAAATGGTGGTGTTCGGCACTTGGTGCTCAACTTGGGTGGGGAGAGAATAAGAAACATAAGAACTATAATTACATAATATATAAATATAAATCACTCATACAAACCTAGGAGTTGCAAAAACAACTTAATCACAAACACCTTGGTTACTATTCATTCACATGAAGCATTGAACCCACGACCAAGTCACCACTCAACATGGAAAACAATTCCCCATCAAGACCATTCTTTTTTTCCTGTTCAAGTGATCCAATTTAAGTGAATTATGTACTACTGGGGAACTAACCAGCATAACCACAAGCTGGATAAAGAGAAATAGCCAAACAGCAATTTAAGCATTCACACCCGGTTCTCTTGTGAAGTCATAACAACAAAGGGATCTGTGAGATCCCTTAAAGTACTGGAACCAAACCAAGCCTCGAGATACATCCCCACAAGGCTTAAGATTCACAACCAATAATCGTACCAAAACATAGGATCCCATCCCCATCCACATCACCCCATAATCATCTAGTAGAGCAACACACCTACTACTAAAACAGAGTAGGGAAACTTCCATATTCAAGAACATCATTCATTAGGTTCTTATTTCTGTTGGGTAACCGGGGGGGCGCACAAGGATTTATGTTCACTGGGAATCCATCCCTATAGAAAAAATTGTATACCCACACCGCATGATACACAATTAGAGATATAAAGTAAAAACCCTTCTTAGATGATCAAATATCGATGTTTCTCTCGATGACCCATGAACTGGGGATGCGAAACTTATAGGGGAGGAGCGTTCAGGACACCAAGGCTGAGTAGTAAGGGCTCCGACACATGTGAACCACCTTCCTTAGGGAGGGAAATCCAAACGCTCCTAGGGGAGAGCGAACCCGTCCAAGAAGAAGAAAAGTAGTAAGGCTAGTGCGATATAAAGAAGTTCTCGTGCATTACTGGAAATCAAGATCTTCGGTGGTTTTAATGTTGGATCATGGATTCACCACACGGTTTTGTGGTTACACATGACCAAATTAATTTTTATTTAATAACTCTCATCAGAAAATTGGTGGTAACAGTTGTGACTTTAAAGGATTTTATATAAACAAGGGGGAACATTACACGAACACAGAACAGGGCCTGTTGAGGGTCTCCCAACTCTTAGGAATTGAAACATTGATTATATTGATAAAAAAGGCCTTGAACCACTTCTAAAAGGTTAAAAAAGGTCTAAAAGTAGCGTTATAGGAATAAAAATATAGAAGAAATACTCGGGAATGCTGTGTGACACCGATCATGTCGTACCAATCAGCGGCACACCGATCGTGTCACACCAATCGGTGACACAGCGATCGGTCGCACCGATCTGTGACACACCGATCATGTCACACTGATCAGTCACACTGATCAGTGATCCACCGATTGTGTCGCACTGATCGGTCGCACACCGATCGGTCGCAGTGATCGGTGCCACACCGATTATGTCACACTGAATGGTTGAACTGATCGGTGACACACAAATCGTGTCACACTGAGCACACCGATTGGTTGCACCGATCGGTGACACACTGATCATGTCACACCGATTAGTCGCACACTAATTGGTTGCATCGATTGGTGACACACCGATCGTGTCACACCGATCGGCCTCACACCAAAATGACGTCCTACCACCAAGATTCCACCCTTAGGATCTAGAATTTGGAAAAGGGATGTACTATGAGGGTCTGGGCCATTACAGTTTGGGGAGGCATGCTTAAGGCCTTGTTGCAGGACATATTAGGTGATATGTCAGTATGACCCAGGCTCTTACATTACAAAATGGTATCATCGATTTTTTTTTGGTTTTATTATATAGGGGGTTGGTATATATGTGGTATAGGGATGTGTCAAAACTTCTAATGAATATCAGATAGGTGTTTTGTGAATACCTTTTCTGATAGGAAGTCCAATTTTCCAAGGCATGGGATTTGTTTTCTTGGTATTAATTTTTATGGTTGCATTATTTCACCAAGAGTGATTCCCTCAGTTAGGGTATTTGTGGTTTATTCTAGTTTTTGGTATTTGGACTATGGGTAAGAGGCTAGTGTTCATGCATCATTTTTGGAATGTATGATTTGCATGAAATCTTCTTTTATTTGATCTTTTCCAAGGATTTTCTTCAGATGATAGGTCATGTGGGTAATGTTATGAGAGGTTCACTAGTGGTGGAGATGCAGTCCCTTTGATGAGGGATGCATGAAGACCCGTGTGAGTCAAAATTGGGATATGAGTTCACTATTGGTGTCTCGTTGAGGGAATGGATTCCTAAGGTATCATTGGTTTAGGATCTAGTGTCCATGAGCTGGTGGTTCCCCTGAAATCCCAGCTTCATGTTCCTTGGTACAGAATAGTTTTTTACACGTGTTGTCTCTTGGGTGATGTGGTGGGGCCAGTGTGCCTATTATCACATATGGATTAGGTGGGTGTGGTTAGACATCCTTGTTGTGGATGTTGAGGTATATTATCACCAATATGTGTTCATGCATGAGGATTCTTTGTTTTTAAGAATTTGATCACTTGGAGTGCTCCCCATCATGTGGCAGGCTTGAGAGGGAAGGTTTTGTCGGACCCTTGGCCCTACTCATTTTGGTTTTTCCTCAGGTAGCATAGTGAGAACATGGTTGGATGATTGTGATTTTTGATCAATGCATGAGTGGAGGTTGGTTATTTAGTTGATCATGCAATGAGGTGGAAGCCTCATTTTTAAAGATGATTTTTGAGGGTTCTTTGGATTACTGTAAGTGACCTGTGTAAGGAGCGTGGTCAATGAAAATAGGCTTTTTTTGCTTAGTATTTATAGGGATTGGCCTTTTTGAGCGCAAGTCCTATTTCACTTTGGAAAGTTGTTTAAGAAAATCCTTATGGTGAGGAGTTCACCATAAGATTTTGGAGGTCGTGAGCCTCATTTAATAGGTTTATTGATCATAGAGGTAGCTGGTTTGTGTGAGGGTGCTTTGGTGTGAGTGTTTTGGAAATTTCTATCCATTACGTTTGGAGATATATAAAGCATGGGCCATGTGGTTTTTCATTTAGGAAGTAGGGTGGTGATATGTATACTATGTGGGGAGCATAAAATCAATCATAGTTTAATGTATCTCATGTTGGGAGAGAGTGATGGATGTTATAAGACATTTCATTGGATGGTTTATATAGTGTTGGTTGTGTGATTTATTTAGGGAAATAATTGTTGTTGCCTATCTATTGTGGCTACTTGGGGGAGAGAAGCATTTGTGTTGGGGAGTTTGGGATGACCCACATCATCATGGGTTGTGAAAATAATGGGAAATGTGAACATTTTTGTTCTCAGGTGTGCTCAGGGGAAAAAATAGTAATCTATTCTTTAATATTTTCATGGATAATTATTATAACCACTCCATTAGTCCCAAAATAGGTTTATTATTCTAGTACTGGTTCTTGGGGGAAATCCTAGCCATTCGAATTTTCATATAATATTTAATATTTAAATAATTAAATATTAACTAATGTGGGCATGTTCATTTTTTCATGTATTTTAAATGTATCATGATATTTGGAATCTATATATGATGTTGAGTTTGAAATTAGGGTTTTTTCCTTGGTGAGGCATAATGTTGTGTCGGGTGTTGGGGTTGGGCCGAGCCTAGGTCCCCTATTCTTTTTATGTTCTTCGTTTCTTTTTTACTTTCCTATTATTCCTTTTTTTCTTTCTTATTTCCTTTCCCGGGTATTTTTTTATATACTATAGGGGCTTTCCTATTTAGGGTATTTGTCCGTGAGAGGGAGGGAAAGAGGGAAATAAAGACATGCTCTTGCAAATATTAGGTTGCACCGGATCATTGTGTGGCTATTATAGATCCTAGATCAGACCGACATGTCGGCATTTTCCGCTCTTAGGTAGTCCTATTTTGTGTTTCATGCATCAAATCATTTTAGTTTCAATTATATTAATTTTTAAATCCTTGTGTGGGTTTTTTGGGACCCCTTATGGGTCGATATGTGAGTTTCGGGGAGAAATCAGGCATTTCAGGAAGTTTTGTGGGTTTCCAATTTGGGGATGCCATTGAACACGATGTGTATTTTAGTGAACACATGTTGTAGGTTCTTCTTGTTTAGGGAAGATGAGGGTTTTGGGACTGCACTCCACGTACATGGGATTATACACTGTTTAGTGGGCTTGGGTGTGTGTCGATTACTCAGCTAGGAACTCCGTGTGGGGGTACTTGGCCATTTAGGATACATGTCCAGATATCATGTGGAATGAACGATGTGTAGGAGTTCATTTCTAGGAAGGTTTCATTGATAGGTACATGGGTGAGGACCCCATGTTGGAGGTGCCACACAACGTGTACTTATGGTCCACATTGTGTACTCTGGCATCATACAAGTTGAGTGGGGATGTGGTATATGGACCGGTAACCATACAAGGGTACGTTCCATGTATAGGGTCCACACACCATGTACTTTTTAAAATTACACACCATGTGGATTTAGGAACATTTATAGGGAGAACATATGAGGTTACACATTGGGTACCCCAAGTTAATGTTATGTACTTTTCCTGCCTTGGTTTTTTTCCTTGTTTTGTGACCTGAAGTCAAAATGGGGATTTTGAGTAGTCCATTCTGATAATTTTTTCATATAGATCCAAAGTTTGGGTTTAATTAAATGTTTATAGTTTGTTAAGATAGTGTTTTGGTATTTGGGAGTTCAGTAGGAGGTCTTCCTAAATTTTTTGTTTTGAAATCCCCCTGGGGGTTTAGGTTGGGAGCTATGAGGCTTTGGTGTCAGTTGTGAGCTCGGTTATCAGCTTGGATCAAGTGTTCCTTGCCAATATATTTGAGGTTATTTGGATATATTTTGGTTGGAATGATATATTAGTATCTATAATGATATCTTGGTTCATCCATGCATTTCAGGACTGGTTTCTCATGTTATAATAGTTGGTTCCCTAGACCCAACTTGAACAATACTTTTAATTACTATACCATGTATACTGTGAGTTATGAATGACATAAACATACCTTTATAGTGTAGATACTTTGGTTTCATTTTTTTAATGGTAATTTCCATGTATTATTTTTAATATCAAAAGTTTATACTAGTTCCCATGCTATATTGAGATCCTCAAGATTATATGACATTAATCTTAAAAAAATTCCTAAGGTCTTGATACAACATACTAATTAGACATAGTAAATGCCTAACTATTGGTGTTTTGTAATCATAATCACTGATACTTCTTATCATGAAGTTCACACTTTGGGATCTCTAATATGTGAGATCGTGAGGATAGACCGACCAATAGGAACACCACATGTTTTGGGTTTCATTGGTAGTTCATATCTACAGACATGTTTATTGGTATCATGACTTGACATCATTATCAATTTTTTCCATTTAATCACATACTTTGATGTAAGGTGAATACCATGACAATGAATTCACGGTGAGGTATCTTTTGTTGGATGAATCTATGGTTGTATAGAATTTGTTGAATGATCAAGAAAAAAGTTTTTTCATTCGAGTTTAGGAATTGATATGTTTGGCCTATTTGATCTATATGGTAGTATCTTCATAAATCCATGACCATGGTAGTATAAGGTAAGTTTTTCTATTTAGACCAAAAAATAAAAAATAAGTAACGGATTATGACACAAGTGTTCCTACTTCTTTATGAGATATCAAATGATAAAGAGATAATATAACGCAGTGTGTGTTTGTAGGAAGGTGGTTGTTGCTATAAATACTCCTTACCTTTTTAGGGGCCATGATGGGTTTCTAGATTGTGCTATTATTCTATGAATAGTATCCACCACTCTTAATATAAGGTCCTAGAGGGTCACACAAAATAGCATATTCAAAAGTCTGACCTATTCAGATGATTAAGTGTTTTTGACATTCCTGAGATTTGTCTGAAGATGTATGATCGCCAATGAATGAAAAAATTCATATTATTATATTTTCTAATAATTAGTAATAAATTTATTTATTAAATTATTTTAATAGTATTAAATTAAATAAAAAGAAAATATTATATGAATGAATATTATTTTAATATTCAAGGTTCATTTAATATTTAGCGGGAATGATGAGTTGAGTTAATTACTCACTATTATCATGTAATATATTAATTATATTACAAGTAAGTGATAAACATATAAATGATATTTAGGACTCATTTATTCAATTATAATATATATCTTTTATAATTCATATAGTGAGCACTAAATATTCTAGGGTCGGGAAGCCTTTTCGAGTAATTTCATAACTAGCTATATATAGAAGGAGGGAGACTCTAAGATTATGACTATTCAATCTGAGATCATGATTTCTTCTCTCTCCTATCTCTCTTTATAGAGAGAGAATATCTCTATCCAAGTGATTGGATTGAGTTCTACCTCCTGAATCATAGGAACATTGATGCAGTGATCATTAGGAAGTCGAAAGTATCATTGGATCTCCACTCTAGCACCCATAATTCAATGATCGATGCTCCTGTAGATTTTTGTAGCACATGTGGATAATATAAAGAAATTCGAAATCAGATTCTTCAAGTAGTGATCACTAAAGATGAACATATTAAAAACGTGCAGCTTCAGATTGATCCATGTATTTATGCTTTATTTTGTGCTTAAAAATTCATCACGCGTGATCCATGGGATTTTACTAGGGTATTGGTTCATTGGTTATGATGTTGTTATGTCGATTTCTGATAAAAAAAATTAAATCTCCATCCCACTAAATTCCGTTTTGTGCCTCAGTACCTTCAATTAGTGTTAGAGTTGTGACATCCTAAACGCAAGTTCTATATAGAGGTGCCCCGAGCCTAGTTGGCCACATTGTATCAAGCACATCTCACTGAATTCTAGAGGATTCTGACTAGCAGTAAGGCACATGGGTGTGTCCGTGGGGAAACTATTCCCTCATTACCAAAGTAGAGTATAGGGGATAAGATAAAATAGATGAATTATTTCAGTAATGGAAAATATAGTAGAAGAAGATGCTATAATGACCTGAACAGTAACCCATATTAGAGGAGGAAAATATGACCAACCAAGTAGGAAATATTAATCAAAATCATTAAATTGAATCATATATAGAGGGATGATAATGTAATTCATGTATCTATAAAGCATGAATACATGGATATAAGAAGAAGGTAGCAGTACTATACATGTTATGCCAAATGAATCCAAAATGAGAAAAATATATCCCAGCATTTCGAGCATCAGCCCAGTCATCTACTACCAAGATCTATCCTAAGTTAGGAAAGAATGTCACACATCCATAAAAAGATTGTTCCCCTTTTTTACACCTACAAGCATGTAGTCTTTCCAAGTACCATAGGCATCCCAGAAAGGTTGTGAGATAAATCTCAGTAGGCCCCCACCAACGATGTCTATAAATATCCAATCTATGAATAAAACATGGTAGTGTGCAGATATAATAATGAAAAGTGGTATTAATAACTATAAATGGGTTATATCTAGTTCTTGAAAGGAAACCAGGCTGAAACTACCTACTTTGGCCCTTTACAGAATGTCTATGAATATATCATGGAACAAAATTCCTAGTATCATTTTATATAAGGGACACCATGCCTAGTATCACAGTAGTATTGGAAATTTGATGCCCAGTATCACCATAGTATGGGGTCTCTATGCACATAATCACAGTATATTATCACAACGAAGTCCATTCTTGTATAGTATCACAAGTGATGCCATGTCCGTATATTATCGCAAGGGACATCATGCTCGTATAGTATCACCAGGGACAACATGCCCGTATAGTATCATAAGGGATGCCATGCCTGTATTGTATCACAAAAAATATGGTATCCCATTTATAAAAGTGTATCAATGACTGTATTGGTATAACATGCCCAAGATTCGTCGTGCCTATTTAGTATTAAGTAGAAGGGATGCCATGCCCATTTACATTTATCATGCATAAAGGTCATCATGCCTAATTTCCATTAGTAAAGAGGGTCTCCAGGACTACACATCCATTCTAATAATATCCATTGGATTTAATACGATCAAAGTCATAATTCATAATTCATTTAAATTTAATCATGACAAGGGAATAACCATTGTCTCGTTTAATTATGTGACTTGGGCTTACCACTCACCTCTAATCAATTAATTTCATTATATGAAAATTTTGTTAGTCATCATACAACACATCATTGATACATAAAAAATTTGTGATATAATCATTTGGAATTAAAACCAAAAACATCAATAGGTGTTTTGGCTACATACTCAAGAAAGCTAATTAGGAATATATGAGGGCACACCCAAGGGATTGATCACTCCTAGGTAGTAGACCTCGATATGATTTGGTGTCTAACAAGTCATTAGGTTCCAAGAACCGAAACCAAATCATGGAAAATATAAATTAGTGGGAAAACATAGTGAAACTGGAATGTGGAACATATCATATATTATAAAACAATAAGACTTGAAGGGATAATTAATAGACAACTTATGTCATTCCCATACAACTCTCCTCATCTAGTATCGACCCTTGATTTGGTCTAAATCAAGAGAAATGGAGGAATGGATCAATACCCTAATAATAGGTCCTATGAGAATGCACCTTGATAATTCCATCGAGAGGATGGAAAATAGAGAACAACATAGAAGGAATAGAGAAGGTATTAATACAAACCCAACCAAATGAACGATGCTTCGATCAGACACCGGATGGAGGAATGGGAGAAAAACCTATAAAGGAGGGATTTTAGGAGATCAACGTGAAGAAGGGGAGTGTTCTGTCACTAGAAATAGTAAATATGAAGAGGGTTTATATTACTAGTCATTTAAGTTCAATTGGGACTTTTTACTTGAGAAAAATAGTGGTGAATAATTTAGCCACATGATTGGACAAAATGTGCGCCAATCATGTGAATAGCCTTTGTCCAAGAGGTCTGCAATCATAAATATTCATTCTCTTAGATATCATAGTTGTAGATAAACCATTCATCCCCCAGCTCTCTTTTTCCACACCCTTCATGGTTAGGAATAATGGTCCGGCCTACCTCGAATGGTTTCCCCTAACTGTGTGGCCAGTCTGTTTCTCCCCAAAATATGGGTTTCGGGCTCTGAATAAGCCCCGAACAGCCCCAAAACATCTGTAACCGTATTAGGAACCCATATTAGGTCTAAATAAAATAATTATACTGAGAATAAAAGTATTTTTACTTCTAATAAATTCCATGTTCTTACATTCTTCACCCTTAAATGAACTCATCCCTGAGTTCACCTTCCTAGGGTGGAAAAACATCATCTAAGAATAACATCGTCCACTGAGCACATATGTTGGCCTCCCACTCCCAATTCCCATCATGTACCTATCAATTTTACTATATCACCCATACTAAAGTGATATACCATCATCGAAGAGACTTCGTTCTCTGGTCAATGATACGTATAGGATACTTCTCAAATAAAGAATCAACATCAAGATCAACATCCTCATGGTCAAAAGCATGAAAAGAGTGAGAATTATATTGATGAAGCTGTGAAACATGGAAGACATCATGCATATAATAGAACCTATAAGGTAATAGTAATCGATAGGATACTAGGAAAACTCTCTCCAAAATCTCAAAAGACTCTCAAGAGCATGGTGATAGCTTCTCTTGCCTCTGTAGCTATCTATGCCCGTGTTTGGGTGATACCTATAAGAGAAAATGATCCCATACCATGGACTTTGTAGGTCATCAATAGTGATTAGCATAATATTTATCTATATGATTTGTAGTAGAAAATTGATTCATGATCATATAAACCTACTTTGAAGTCTCATGAATGAGATGAGGACCTAGTATTGTTTCTTCTCTTGCCTCTAACCGTCACAGGGGTGAACAGAATGGACTATCATATAGGGCCTCATAAGGATCCGACTGAATTTTCTTCTATTAGCTATTATTTTAGGAAAACTTGACCAGAGGGATATATTTCACCCGAGAACCACCAAAATCAAGGACCCGTGCTTGGAGCTTGTAATCTATAACCATTATAGTCTATTTCGACTTCCCATCAGTTTGAGGGTGAATGGTTGTTCTCAAAAGCAGTTGTGTGCCCATCGCCTTCTGCAACCCCTAACAGAACCTCAATATAAAATATGCATCCCTATTATTAAGGATAGTACGGGGGACCCTATAATGTTTTATGATCTCATGGACATACAATATTCTTAGCTCATCAACTAAGAAAGTTTCTCAAAGAGGAAGTGGTCTATATTTTTCAATCTTTCCAAGACTATCGACACTATGTCACTGCCTCGAGGTTACCTTGGTAAGCTGACGATAAAATTCATATAAACATCTTCCCATTTCCATTCTGGAACAAATAATGACTACAACAATCTAGCAGGACACTATTTCTTGTCTTCACCTACTGACATGTAGAACACCTAGTGATAAAACCCACTATCTAATGCTTCATCCCAATCCACCAATATTGTCAGCACATATCATGATAAAAATTAGAGATACCTGAGTGAACATCCCATTGAGAATAATTTAACTCCAAAATCATCTCCTCTATTATATCTTTGGGAACACAAATATTCCCATTTATAAGTAGGATCTTGTCATCATCAATAGACCAATTCGGAGGTCACTCATCACCATCAATACTCTCTCATAGGACCAAACCTTTTGGAATTAAAAGTTTCCTCATATTAAACTTATCCATAAGTGAATATTTCACTGAATTGGATGTAACTATAGACCTTACAAGATAGTCTTGAAGCTCTATGTTCATCTTAGATAATAGATCCATAACCTTCCATTTTCTATTGTCTTCATGAAGTTCCTATTTTTGATTCCTTCTACTTAGAGCATCAGCCACAACATTTCCTTTCCGAGGTCTATAGGCATGATCGATGCTATAGGAATTTAGATATTGAATCCATATTCACTTACTAAGATTAAATTATCACTATGTAAATATATACTTTAGGCTCTTGTGGTCCATAAACACCATAAAATGATCTCCCAGTAGGTCATGCCTCTATCAGCATAAGGAATTTGCAACAGATACTAAATCAAGATCATGCATTGAGTAATGCATCTCATGAGGCCTAACCTTTCATGACTCATATGCATTGTCTCTATATTGTTGCATCAAAACATTTCCATGTCGATGCCTAATGCATCAAAATAGAATATATAGATTCTTCTTGGCTCTGGAGGAATCAGGTTCAATACTGAAGTTAATCGCCCTTCCAACACTTTAATCTCTATCTCACAGGATTCAAACCATATAAAATTCACACCCTTCTAGTCTATCCCTTAATAGGTTCCTCTGTGCATGATAATTCCAATATAAAATTCATATAGTAGCCATTTATCCCCAAGAAACTATATATGTAAAAGATGTTCTTGGGATGGTCTACTGTAACCACAGCTCTCACCTTCTCTGGGTCAACTAAAACTCCTGCCTATGAATAATATGACCCAAGAAGTGTAACTTTTTGATCCCAAAATGAAACTTACTTTTCTTAGTATACAGCTGATAATATCTTAGGGTATTCAAGACAATCTCAAGATGAGTAGCATATTCAGTTCAAGTAGGAGAGTACTCCAATATGTCATCTTTGAAGACAACGACAAAAGAATCTGGGTAAGGATGAAAAAACCTATTCATAAAAGTCATGAATATGGAAAGCATTTTCATAAGACCAAAAAGAATCACTATATAATCATATAAAATATATTATCAACCGAAAGATGTATGTGGAATATCTGAATATATGACTCGAATCAGATGATAGTCGGATCTCAAATCAATTTTCAAGAGTTACCTAGCTCCTCTGAGCTAATCAAAAATATCATCTATGGGAGGTAAGGGATAACATTTTTTCAATGTAATCTGGATCAATTTCATGTAATACACACAATATATATGGGTTAAATATGATTTCTTAGAGAAAAGTATCAATGAATCCTTGGGAGAAGTATTGGTCCATATAAAACCCTTGCCCACTAAGTCCTATAACTTCTTCTTGAGCACCTAAAACTGAGTAGTGGATATATTTTAAGGACGAATAGATGCTTATGAATCTCCAAGAACTAGATTTATAGTAAAGTCTACCTCCCTCTGTAACACCCCAGGTAAATAAAGAATATGGCATTTTTATATTTATCCATTTTTGTGAATAAAATATTAATATGACTTTAAAGGGGACGCTATGCTCGATGTCGTACCCAATACGCAACAACTAGTTTCTTGGGAATCTTACATTGCACTCTAATAATAAAATAATATTATTTTAAATGGTAGTTAACGCCTAGCCATTGTAATGGCAGGAATGAACAGAACTAAATACAAAATTATTATATTTGTTTGTCAAATATTTTTACTTTTTACAATAAATTTTAGAGGATTAAAAATGTGAATGAATTCAATTTTTAAGCGTAAATATTCTAATGTTCTTTAGAAGGTCGATTAACCGCCTTTTGATGGAGAACCTCTTTTAAATCCACTTTTTTAAAATTGTATGTGTTATATTTGATATAATAAAATTCTTTTTTAGAATAGATACATCAAAATTTACTTTGTGTAAATTTTTGGTATCTTTCCGATAAAGTTCATTTTTTAATGAATAGTGAAAAATGTTGTATTTTAATTCAAAACCTTTTTTTAATCTAATTTATTTATATGATTATATTATCTTTTGAATTGTTTTTATAGTAAAATTAGAATATATTTTTACCATTTAATCTTATAGTGGTCATTGGAATAAATTTCACTTTGAAATTGGACTTAAACTAGTGTCAATCTTTTAATAGATATTGTTTCATAAAAACACGCTATTTATTTTGACAGCAGAAATTAATTATTAAATTAACTAATGGAACTTATATGTTTTGAATTTTTTTTAAAATAGACATCATTTTTGAGTTCGTAACATCAAATATAGCTTAGGGTGATGTTTTGGTATTTTTCTGAAAAACATCAATTTTTGATGAATAGTGAAACCACTAAGTGGTAGTTAAAGAAACTGATTTTTTTGTTTAACTGAAACTTTTCCACCTCTGTGTTTTGAATTTCAAAAATCCGACATACATGGTTGTCATTAGGAAGTAAAATGTGGTTAAATGGGATTAAAATAATTTTTTGGTGAATAGTAACTTTTATGTTCTTAATCGCGATTAGAGGTAATTGGTGTAATTTAAGGTAAAAATATTGTTTTAATAATGTGAAATGACCTAGACACATGTTCTACCCTCATTGGATGTGTCATGGCCAAACAATAAAATCCATTGGTCAACTTGGGGACCCCATGGAGCCAATTTGGTTTGAATATGACATAAATAACTTTTTATTTAAAGTTAAAATAAAAATGTCACAAGCATGAAATGTTTCACTCAAAGAATTTTTAAATGGGGTTATACGTGTCATATTTTTTAATATAAATATTCATTAGAAATATAAAACGATTTCCTACATCATGATATTTTTTATAATTTTTAGACATTAAATAAATTAAATTATTTATGACATCATGATGATACAGCGATTACATCATTAATAAAGGATTTAAATAAAATGAAACGATAATGTTAAAACTATAACATACACTTGTCAAAAACCTATTGGATGAGTATATTTCTAACCTTACCACCTTATACTCGAAATAAATCAATGTGGGGCCTTTAAAATCCGAAACTCATTTGAAAATAAAATAACATTTCGTAACTTTACAAGAGTGCCCCTCCCCTCCTCTTATAAAAGCCCCCCACCTCTTCCACCTTACCCAAACTTCTCAAGCCTTTGGCTCGGCCAACCCCTGCTCATTTTTCCTCTCCACATCCCTATATTACTCCTAGAAGCCTCACATTGGGCATAAGTCTTCTCAAGGAAGCCTTTGAGCTCAAATCAAAAAGAGTTACCTGATTTTAAGGTAATGTCTTCACTTGTGTTCTTTTGTTTCATTTTGCTTCTCCAACCCCCTAACTCTTTTTATTAATTTCTATTGTAACAAATTCAGTATCTTAAATATACTAGGATTTTGTTATTAGAAACATTCGATCTACACTTACACACACCTACATCAAATGGTTAAAGAACATACTGTTTCTATGGATGGCGAATTTCTGCCTCACGAAACGATGATTGTTCAACACTCATATAACACCTTAAAAGGTGTCCATTGAGATGTCACTATATTTATATATGATATGTAATATATTTATGTTTTAATTAAGCTTCTTTATTTTTCTTTTGTGGCATACCTTTATGGTTTCTATTGTGGGTAAACACGATAATTTCATTTTAGGAAGTGCGGACTACCGCCCCCTCAAAGTGATTTGATTCGTTAATGCCATATGTGGGATGTATAAATGATGTATTTAAAGTTATTATATATTATGTATGTTACATATAAATTATGAATATAATTATGGAATTAAAATTTACATACCTCTCATTTATTTTTAATTCCATTAATATGACATAGAAATGAATGTAGCGTTCATGCGTACGTACAGCTTACCGTCTCCATGAACGGTGCATTTCATTTCTTACCTCTAAATGATTATGTAATATTATAAATACATTTATATTCTGGATATATATGATATATATGATATCCAAATCATGAATGTCATTATGGATATAATGAACCTTTTACCACACGAACAACATGTAATTGTAAGAAGTCCACTTTCGACTTAAGAACCAAATATCGACAAAACAAACATTATTAACTTAAATGATTAAATAATGTTTATAACATTGAAATAAGTGATATAAAAGGAATAATGAACTTGAAAAAGGTTCTTAAGAAAGTAGAAATTAACTCAAGTTTATTATTCAGGACGTTAAAGAACGATCGAGTCAAGTCGGACCCTAGGTAAGGGATCATACTCCTCTCTTTCTTTTTAAGTACACTCTTTTATGTCATTCCTTTTAAGCTAATATTTCTTGTGATTGGGATGTTATTTTATATTAATATTACTGTAATTTTTATGTTCATATGATGAGAGACCCTATTCTCTCTCATCAATCTATTTTTGAAGTTTTGAGTGGTGTCGTTAGGCTGTCGAATTTTCGTAAGAGATCTAACCTCTCTCTTTCTTTTTAAGAACTCTCATTTATGTCACTTCTTTTAAGCTCATATTTGTTATTATGGGGGATGTTATTTTATATCCCTCTTACTGTAAATTTTATTGAAATATGATGAGAGACCCTATTTGATCTCATCAATCCATTTTTGTAAGTTTTAAGTGGCGTCGTTAGGCTGCCGAGTTTTCGTAAGGGATTTTTCATCTCAGATTTATTCCCGTGAGATTTATGATACATTTCCCAAAATTTACTTTGAGTGGTTTATGTACTACCCATTATTTTACTCATTGTGTAATATACTTTCATTTATGAGTATTTACATCAATGTTGCATTGTCCTTCTTTCACGGGGTGTATGTTTCGAAAGATACCCATGTCGTTAAGGGAACCATTCACCCTCCTCTTTTTAAAACACTTGTTTAGATATGTCTTTTAATTCACATAACATTATGTTGGGATATGTTCTTATATATCCTTAGTGATTTAAAATTTATGTAAAATTGATGAGATACCCTTTTTATCTCTCATCAACTCATTTTCTGAATTTTGTAGTGACGCCGTTAGGCTGTCAAATTTTGGAAAGGGAACTTCTTAACCCAATTTCGATTCTTTGGGATAATCTTTTACTCCTTGAATATGTCATTCTATGAATATATTTGAATAACCTCTGATTGTTTTACACTTAATATCCACTTATATTTGGTGTATTAGTTTGTCACAAATAAATATGTAATTGATTTATCCTCAATCCAAGGATATCGTCTTTGTATAGGACTTCGTCTCAATCTCCTTTCATTGAGGCATATTTTGTTTTATACATAACCTTATTTTATACGGTGTATAAATGCCTTTGAATTTTACATTTATCCTAAAGGAATATTTTTTATACAAAGTGTTTTACTAAATGACAAAAGGAAATGTTTTTGTTGTACGTATGCCATGACAATGACTTCTCCGCCGCCGTGACCATTATTTGAGTTTCGGCTTCCTCTACAAGCCATACCTTTTTTTAAAACAAAAATAAATACCATGTTTTAATTTTATTTTATTTTGGTATTGAAAATGGTTTTCATAATGTTTTTATATCAATGTGTTGTATTGATATCTTGTGATTGAAAAGTGGAAATGTTATGTTTCCTTTATGCTTTTTTTATGTGATATGATTATGTTATGGTTCTTGGGCATTATTATGAAGACGGGGGGTTCCGTGATAAACTAAGGGTAGGTGATCCCGATATAGATCTCCAATGCATTGGGTAATGCGAAGGGGTTAAAGGTTAAGGTATCTCCGAAGAGATTTAGGGAATATACTGTGATGGGTATTCCAAACGTAACCAAGAGGGTTACTCCCTACGTAAGAATGTTATGAATGCCTCAAGTTACCTTTATGTCTTATGATTTCTATGATTTATTCGTGATTTTTATGAGGTATGTTAAAGTTCTTATGTTTTATGGGTAAAGTATGATTTCATTCTTATTTATACCTGTACTCATGTTTCCTTTCCATATTTTTATATCCCTTACTAAGCTTTTTATGCTCATCCCATGTTTTTGAAATGTTCTTCACAGGTCAAGGGAAGGGTACATGATATGATGATAGTTTCAAGGAAGTGTCAAGAAAGAATCCATGTTTTATTTTAAATATGTTTCCGTTGATGGGAAAAATTAATACTATCCTTTATGTAACCACTTTGTTTAAATGTGGAATGTAATGCAAGTTTTATTATCTAATTCTCTAAAACTCTAAACCAGAAAAGATCCTCAATGTTTAATCTTGTAATAACTCGAGATTAAGTATGTTTTAAGGCTGGGGCCTTATAGATGGTATCAATGGTCGGTTTAGATAACTTTAGAGGTCAGGGTATTCTCTAAGCACAAGTGACATTACCATAATGGTTAGGATTTCAGAAAGAGTCCTAGTTTTAGATAAAGTGAATGAGTAAGTATATCTTAGTGTTTACCTTCCTCGTTAGTACATGATGGTTTTGTTGATATACTCACACTGACATTTCTATTTTTAGTGAATGGATGGATCTAGCAGGCATTAAAGAGACAACAGGTTTGAAGGAAACTGTGGTGGTTCTCTGATTAAGATACTAGATAAAATGGGGGATTCAAGGAGGAAACTTGTGGTTGTTCTAAACCAACTATCAAGGAGTCATGATCAACCACTTTAACCTTGGTATGATCTGTAATGCATCATGTACGAGATGACCAATCGATGTGGAAGTTCAGGTAATAATTATAATGGTAACCATTAGAGTCTATATGATCCTTACTTTTGAGGTAATTATGGGTTATTGTATGTTATGATGGAAAATGAAAGGCATGAGATAAACTTGTGGTTAAAATATGTTATGATCATTTTTTAATATTTTATCTCGTTTTGGGGAATGTTTTAAGAATTATATAGTTTTGAAAAGGGACAACACGCAGACCGTGTGACAACCCGTCGTGTCGGACAAAGCTGCGGGAATCGAACCCACAACCAAAGTGCGACTGGTATTTATTGCCGACCACTAGACTACGTGAAGTCCCTGGTTATTTTGACTAATTCTTTTTAGTTAGATGATTTTAGGAATCAAGAGTAAGTTTATTTTGGGTTATCTATGGAAATGATTAACCTATCATCGAGGATATGTGATTAGGTTAATTACTTTTCAATATGATAATTTAAGAGCAATTGATGTTATTTGGAGATAAAAGTTAATTTGTACCTTGGAAGACTATGTGACTAAATCCGTCAAATATTTGGGTTTCAATCTTAGTTTGGCTTACTATGAAGAATTTTATGGACAAATTGTTTATCAAATGGTCGTCGTTGAACTTTGTGTTTTGTTGGAAAAAATTTGGAGATTAAGAATAGATTTTATTTTTATAAAGGGTTATCCTTTTCTGGATTATCTGATCTTGTACTAACCATTTTGGTTTTGGTTTTGGTTAAAGTCTAAAGACATAGGAAGTATATAGTTCTCTTTTGTGGATTAGGTGATTCCCTAGAAGTTGATTATAGTGAACAAGTCTTCCTAAATTCTCGTCTTTTGGAGAAAATATGAGTTTGTGTAAGAAATCTAATAAAATTTGAAAGTCAACATTATATGTAATTATGTTTCCTTATGAATAAATTCCTCAATAAAAAAATGTTGTCTATTAAATTTTCCTACTGGGGAATCGAATACTGTTTAACCCATCACAAGTTTGTGATTTTCTTATGGTAAACTTTCTCCTAAACATGTTTTCTATCACTCTCCATCAGAACATGACCCTACGTTTTCTCCTCCATGTCCATGTTTTCCTACATGGAATCTTGGTATGGGTTAACTCGGGGTACCTCTTTACTTCTCTTTCTTTATTTTAAAGTGATTGTTTTACCGACTCTTGTTCCGATGTGGGACTTTCAAGGATGTTTCTGAGCCCAATTTTAAAATTGTGAGGATGCAATTCCCAAAAGGAGGGAAGGATGTAACACCCCAGGTTAATAAGGAATATGACATTTTTATATATATCCATTTTTGTGAATAAAATTTTAATATGACTTTAAAGGGGACGCTATGCTCGATGGCGTACCCAATACGCAACAATGAGTTTCTTGGGAATCTTACGTTTTACTCTAATAATAAAATAATATTATTTTAAATAGTATTTAATGCCTAGCCATTGTAATGGCGAGAATGTACAGAACTAACTAAAAAATGATTATATATTTTTTTCAAATATTTTTACTTTTTACAATAAAAGTTAGAGGATTAAAAATGTGAATTAATTCAATTTTTAAGCGTAAACATTCTAATGTTCTTTAGAAGGTCGATTAACCGCCTTTTGATGGCGAACCTCTTTTAAATCCACTTTTTGATAATTTTATGTGTTATATTTGACAAAATAAAATTCTTCTTTAGAATAGAGACATCAAAATTTACTTTGTGTAAATTTTTGGTATCATTCCGATAAAGTTCATTTTTTAAGGAATAGTGAAAACGTTGTATTTTAATTCAAAAAATCTTTTTAATATAATTTATTTATATGATTATATTATCTTTTGAATTGTTTTTAAAGTAAAATTAGAATATATTTTTTCCATTTAATCCAATAGTGGTCATTGGAATTAATTTCACTTTGAAATTGGACTTAAACTAGTGTCAATCTTTTAATAGATATTGTTTCATAAAAACACGCTATTTGTTTTGAAAATAGGAATTAATTATTAAATTAATTAATGCAACTTATATGTTTTGAATTTTTTAAAATAGACATCATTTTTGAGTCCGGAACATCAAATATATCTTAGGGTGAATTTTTGGTATTTTTCTGAAAAACTTCAATTTTTGAAGAATAGTGAAACCACTAAGTGGTAGTTAAAGAAATTGATTTTTTGTTTAAATGAAACTTTTCCACCTCTGTGTTTTGAATTTCGAAAATCCGACATACATGGTTGTCATTAGGAAGTAAAATGTGGTTCAATGGGATTAAAATAATTTTTTGGTGAATAGTAACTTTTATGTTCTTAATCGCTGTTAGAGGTAATTAGTGTAATTTAAGGTAAAAATATTGTTTTAATAATGTGAAATGACCTAGACACATGTCCTACCCTCATTGGATGTGTCATGGCCGACCAAGACAATCCATGGGTCAACTTGGGGACCCCATGGAGCCACTTTGGTTGGAAAATGACATATATAACTTTTTATTTAATGTTAAAATAAAAATGTCACAAGCATGAGATGTTTCACTAAAAGAATTTTTAGATAGGGTTATAAAAGTCATATGTTTTACTATAAATATTCATTAGAAAGCTACAAATATTTCCTATATCATGATATTTGGTTTATAATTTTTAGACTTTAAATAAATTAAATTATTTATGAAATCATGATGATGTATTTATTACCTCATTAATAAAGGATTTAAATAAAATGAAAAGACAATGTTAAAACTATAACATAAACTTGTCAAAAACATATTGGATGAGTACATTTTGAACCTTACCACCTTATCCTAGAAAGACATCAATGTGGGACATTTAAAATCCGAAACTCATTTGAAAATAAAATAACATTTTGTAACATTACAAGAGTGTCCCTCCTCTCCTCTTATAAAAGGCCCCCACCTCTACCACCTTAACCACACCTCTCAAGCCTTTAGCTCATCCAAACCCTGCTCATTTTGCCTATCCACATCCCTCTATTACTATTAGAAGCCTCACTTTGGGCAGAAGTCTTCCCAAGGAATTCTTTGAACTCAAAACAAAAAGAGTTACCCGATATTATGGTAATTTCTTCACTTGTGTTCTTTTGTTTCATTTTGCTTCTCCAACCCCCTAAACTCTTTTTATTTATTTCTTTTGTAACAACTCCATTATCTCCAATATACTAGTATGTTGTTATAGGAATCATTAGATCTACACTTACACACACAAACATCAAATGGTTAAAGAACATACTGTTTCTGTGGATGGTGAATTTCTGCCTCACGAAACGATGATTGTTCAACACTCATATAACACCTTAAAAGGTGGCCATTAAGATGTCACTATATTTATATATGATATATAATATTTTTATGTTTTACTTAATCTTCTGTATTTTTCTTTTTTGGAATACCTTTATGGTTTCCATTGTGGGTAAACACGATAATTTCATTTTAGGAAGTGCGGACTACCGCCCCGTCAAAGTGATTTGATTCGTTAATGCCATATGTGGGATGTATAAAGAATGTATTTAAAGTTATTATATATGAGTTATGTTACATATAAATGATTAATATAATTCTGTAATTAAAATATACATACCTCTCATTTTTTTTTAATTCCATTAATATGACAGAAATGAAAGTAGTGTTGATGCGTACGTACGGCTTACCGTCTCCCTGAACGGTGCATTTCATTTCTTACCTCTAAATGATTATGTGATATTACAAATATATGTATATTATGGATATATATGATATATATGATATCCAGAACATTAATATCATTCTGGATATAATGAACATTTGACCACACGAACAAGATGTAATTATAAGAAGTCCACTTTCGACTTAAGAACCAAATATCGACAAAACAAACATTATTAACTAAAATGATTACATGATGTTTATAACATGGAAATAAGTGATATAAAAGGAATAATGAACTTGAAAAAGGTTCTTAATCAAGTAGAAATTAACTCAAGTTTATTATTCAGGATGTTAAAGAACGATCGTGTCAAGTCGGACCTGAGGTAAGGGATCCTACTCCTCTCTTTCTTTTTAAGTACACTCTTTTATGTCATTCCTTTTAAGCTCATATTTCTTGTGATTGGGATGTTCTATTATATTACTCTTAATTTAATTTTTATGTTCATATGATGAGAGACCCTATTCTCTCTCATCAATCCATTTTGGAAGTTTTGAGTGGCGCCGTTAAGCTGCCGAATTTTCGTAAGAGATCTAACCTCTCTCTTTCTTTTTAAGTACTCTCCTTTATGTCACTTCTTTTAAGCTCATCTGTGTTATGATGTGGAATGTTCTTTTATATCCCTCTTTCTGTAAATTTTATTGTAATATGATGAGAGACCCTATTTTATTTCATCAATCTATTTTTGTAAGTTTTAAGTGGCGTCGTTAGGCTGCCGAGTTTTCGTAACGGATTTTTCATATCACTTTTATTTCCGTGAGATTTATGCTAGATTTTCCACAATTTCCTTTGAGTGGTGTATGTACTGCCAATTATTTTACTCATTATGTAATATACTTTCATTTATGAGTATTTACATCAATGTTTTATTGTCCTTCTTTCACGGGGTGTATGTTTTGAAAGATACCCATGTCGGTAAGGGAACCATTCACCCTCATATTTTTAAAAGACTTATTTTGTAATGTCTTTTAATTAACATAAAATTATGTTGGGATATGTTATTCTACATCCTTAGTGATTTAAATTTTATTTCCAAGTGATGATATACCCTTTTTGTCTCTCATCAACTCATTTTCTGAATTTTTTAGTGACGCCGTTAGGCTGTCAAATTTTTGCTAGGGAACTTCTTAACCCAATTTTGATTCTTTGGGATAAGCTTGTACTCCTTGAATATGTTGTTCTATGAATATGTGTGAATAACCTCTGATTTTTTTACACTTAATATCCACTTATATTTGGTGTATTAGTTTGTCACACATAAATATGTAATTGATTTATCTTTAATCCAAGGATACCGTCTTTGTATGGGACTTCGTCTCAATCTCCTTTAATTGAGGCATATTTTGTTTTATACACAACCTTATTTTATACGGTGTATAAACCCCTTTGAATTTTACATTTATCCTAAAGGAATCTTTTTTGTACAAAGCATTTTACTAAACTAAAATAGGGAATGTTTTTGTCGTATGTATGCGGCGACAACGACTTCTCCGCCTCTGTGGCCATTATTTGAGTTTCGTCTTCCTTTACAAGCCATACCATTTTTTAAAAGAAAAATAAATACAATGTTTTACTTTTCTTTTATTTTGGTATTGAAAATGGTTTTCATAATGTTTTTATATCAATGTGTTGTATTGATATCTTTTGATTGAAAAGTGGAAATGTTATGTTTCCTTTATGCATGTTTTATGTGATACGATTATGTTATGGTTCTTGGTCCTTATTATGAAGATGTGTGGTTCCGTGATAAACTAAGGGCAGGTGAGCCCGATATAGCTCTCCAATTCATTGGGTAACGTGAAGGGGTTAAACGTTAAGGTTTCTCCGAAGAGATTTAGGGAATATACTGTGATGGGTATTCCAAACGTAACCAAGAGGGTTACTCCCTACGTAAGAATGTTATGAATGCCTCAAGTTACCTTTATGTCTTATGATTTCTATGATTTATTCATGATTTTTATGAGGTATGTTAAAGTTCTTATGTTTTATGGTTAAAGTATGATTTCATTCTTATGTATACCTGTACTCATGTTTCCTTTCGATATTTTTATATCCTTTACTGAGCTTTTTATGCTCATGCCAAGTTTTTGAAATGTTTTTCACAGGTCAAGGGAAGGGTACATGATATGATGATAGTGTCAAGGAAGTGTCAATAAAGAATCCATGTTTTATTTTAAATATGTTTCCGTTGATGGGAAAAATGAATACTATCTTTTATGTAACCACTTTGTATAAATGTGGAATGTAATGCAAATTTTATGATCTAATTCTCTAAAACACTAAACCTAAAAAGATCCTCAATGTGTAATCTTGTAATAACTCAAGATTAAGTAAGGTTTAAGGCTGGGGCCTTATAGATGGTATCAAAGGTTGGTTTAGATAACTTTAGAGGTTAGGATATTCTCTAAGAACAAGTGACATTACCATAATGGTTAGGATTTCAGAAAGAGTCCTAGTTTTAGATAAAGTGAATGAGTAAGTATATCTTAGTGTTTACCTTCCTTATTAGTACATGATGGTTTTGTTGATATACTCACACTGACATTTCTGTTTTTAGTGAATGGATGGATCTAGCAGGCACCAAAGAGACAACAGGTTTGAAGGAAACTGTGGTGGTTCTCTGATTAAGATACTAGATAAAATGGGGGATTCAATGAGGAAACTCATGGTTGTTATAAACCAACTATCAAAGAGTCATGATCAACCACTTGAACCTTGGTATGATCTGTAATGAATCATGTACGAGATGAACAATCGATGTGGATGTTCAAGTAATAATTATAAAGGTAACCATTAGAGTTTATATGATCCTTACTTTTGAGGTAATAATGGGTTATTATATGTTATGATGGAAAATGAAAGGCATGAGATAAACTTGAGGTTAAAATATGTTATAATCATTTTTGACGATTTTATCTCGTTTTGGGGAATGTTTTCAGAAATATCTAGTTTTGGAAAAAGGACAACACGCAGACCGTGTGACAACCCGTCGCGTCGGACAAAGCTGCGGGAATTGAACCCACAACCAAAGTGCGACTGGTATTTATTGCCTACCACTGGACTACGTGAAGTCTCTGGTTAGTTTGACTAATTCTTTTTAGTTAGATGATTTTAGGAATCAAGAGTAAGTTTATTTTGGGTTATCTATGGAAATGATTAACCTATCGTCGAGGGTATGTGATTAGGTTAATTACTTTTCAATATGAGAATTTAAGAGCAACTAATGTTATTTGGAGATAAAATTTAATTTGTACCTTGGAAGAATATGTGACTAAATCCTTCAAATATTTGGGATTCAATCTTAGTTTGGTTTACATTGAATAATTTTATGGACAAATTGTTTATCAAATGGTCCTCGTTGAACTTTGGGTTTTGTTAGACAAATTTTGGAGATTAAGAATATATTTTATTTTTATAAAGGGTTATCCTTTTCTGGATTATCTGATCATGTACTAACCATTTTGGTTTTGGTTTTGGTTAAAGTCTAAAGACATGGGAAGTATATAGTTCTCTTTTGTGGATTAGGTGATTCACTAGAAGTTGATTATAGTGAACAAGTCTTCCTAAATGCTCGTCTTTTGGAGAAAATATAAGTTTGTGTAAGAAATCTAATAAAATTTGATAGTCAACATGATAAGTAATTATCTTTCCTTATGAATAAATTCCTTAATAAAAAAACAAAAATGTTGTCTATTAACATTTCCTACTGGGGAATCGAATACCATTTAACCCATCACAAGTTTGTGATTTTCTTGTGGTAAACTTTCTCCTAAACATGTTTTCTATCACTCTCCATCAGAACATGACCCTATGTTTTCTCCTCCATGTCCATGTTTTCCTACATGTAATCCTAGTATGGGTTAACTCGGGTGACCTCTGTACTTCTCATTCTTTATTTTAAAGTGATTTTTTTACCGACTCTTGTTCCGATGTGGGACTTTCAAGGATGTTTCCAAGCCCAATTTTAAAATTGCGAGGACGCAATTCCCAAAAGGGTGGAAGGATGTAACACCCCAGGTAAATAAAGAATATGACATTTTTATATTTATCCATTTTTGTGAATAAAATATTAATATGACTTTAAAGAGGACGCTATGCTCGATGGCGTACCCAATACGCAACAACGAGTTTCTTGGGAATCTTACATTGCACTCTAATAATAAAATAATATTATTTTAAATGGAAGTTAACACCTTGTCGTTGTAATGGAGGGAATGAACAGAACTAACTACAAAATTATTATATATGTTTGTCAAATATTTTTACTTTTTACAATAAATGTTAGAGGATTAAAAATGTGAATGAATTCAATTTTTAAGCGTAAACATTCTAATGTTCTTTAGAAGGTCGATTAACCGCCTTTTGATGGCGAACCTCTTTTAAATCCACTTTTTGACAATTTTATGTGTTATATTTGACAAAATAAAATTCTTATTTATAATAGAGACATCAAAATTTACTTTGTGTAAATTTTTGGTATCTTTCCGGTAAAGTTCATTTGTAATGAATAGTGAAAAATGTTGTATTTTAATTCAAAACCTCTTTTTAATCTAATTTATTTATATGATTAGATTATCTTTTGAATTGTTTTTAAAGTAAAATTAGAATATATTTTTACCATTTAATCCAATATTGGTCATTGGAATTAATTTCACTTTGAAATTGGACTTAAACCAGTGTCAATCTTTTAATAGATATTGTTTCATAAAAACACGCTATTTGTTTTGAAAGCGGGAATTAATTATTAAATTAATTAATTCAACTTATATGTTTTGAATTTTTTAAAATAGACATCATTTTTGAGTTCGGAATATCAAATATATCTTAGAGTGAATTTTTGGTATTTTTCTGAAAAACATCAATTTTTGATGAATAGTGAAACCACTAAGTGGTAGTTAAAGAAACTGATTTTTTGTTTAAATGAAACTTTTCCACCTCTGTATTTTGAATTTCAAAAATCTGACATACATGGATTTCATTAGGAATTAAAATGTGGTTCAATGGGATTAAAATAATTTTTTGGTGAATAGTAACTTTTATGTTCTTAATCGCGATTAGAGGTAATTAGTGTAATTTAAGGTAAAAATATTATTTTAATAATATGAAATGACCTAGACACATGTCCTACCTTAATTGGATGTGTCATGGCCGACCACGACAATCCATGGGTCAACTTGGGGACCCCATGGAGCCACTATGGTTGGAAAATGACATAAATAACTTTTTATTTAAAGTTAAAATAAAAATTTCACAAGCATGAGATGTTTCACTAAGACAATTTTTAAATGGGGTTATACAAGTCATATTTTTTACTATAAATATTAATTAGAAAGCTAAAACTATTTCCTACATCATGATATTTTTTTATAATTTTTAGACATTAAATAAATTAAATTATTTATGACATCATGATGATGCAGCGATTATCTCATTAATAAAGGATTTAAATAAAATGAAAAGATAATGTTAAAACTATAACATAAACTTGTAAAAAACATATTTTATGAGTATATTTCGAACCTTACCACCTTATCCTCTAAATACATCAATGTGGTACCTTTAAAATCCGAAAATCATTTGAAAATAAAATAACATTTTTTAACTTTACAAGAGTGCCCCTCCTCTCCTCTTATAAAAGGCCCCCACCTCTACCGCCTTAACCACACCTCTCAAGACTTTGTCTCGGCCAAGACCTACTCATTTGACCTCTCCACATACCACTATTACTCCTAGAATCCTCACTTTGGGCAGAAGTCTTCCCAAGGAAGCCTTGGAGCTCAAATCAAAAAGGGTTACCCGATTTTAAGGTAATGTCTTCACTTGTGTTCTTTTGTTTCATTTTGCTTCTCCAACCCCCTAAACTCTTTTTATAAATTTCTTTTGTAACAACTCCAGTATCTTAAATATACTATTATGTTGTTATAAGAAGCATTCGAGCTACACTTACACACACCTACATCAAATGGTTAAAGAACATACCGTTTCTGTTGATGGTGAATTTCTGCCTCCCGAAACGATGATTGTTCAACACTCATATAACACCTTAAAAGGTGGACATTAAGATGTAAATATATTTATATATGATATATAATATGTTTATGTTTTACTTAATCTTATTTATTTTTCTTTTGTGGCATACCTTTATGGTTTCCATTGTGGGTAAACATGAAAATTTCATTTTAGGAAGTGTGGACTACCGCCCCCTCAAAGTGATTTGATTCGTTAATGCCATATGTGGGATGTATAAAGGATGTATTTAAAATTATTATATATGATGTATGTTACATATAAATGATGAATATAATTCTGGAATTAAAATATACATACCTCTCATTTAGTTTTAATTCCATTAATATGACATAGAAATGAAAGTAGCGTTCATCCGTACGTATGGCTTACCGTCTCCATGAACGGTGCATTTCATTTATTAACTCTAAATGATTATGTAATATTATAAATACATTTATATTCAGGATATATATGATATATATGATATCCAAATCATGAATATCATTCTGGATATAATGAAACTTTGACCACACGAACAACATGTAATTGTAAGAAGTCCACTTTCAACTTAAGAACCAAATATCAACAAAACAAAAATTATTAACTTTAATGACTACATAATGTTTATAACATTTAAATAAGTGATATAAAAGTAATAATTAACGTGAAAAAGGTTCTTAAGAAAGTATAAATTAACTCAAGTTTATTATTCAGGAGGTTAAAGAATGATCGAGTGAAGTCGGACCCGAGGTAAGGGAGCATACTCCTCTCTTTCTTTTTAAGTACACTCTTTTATGTCGTTCCTTTTAAGCTCATATTTCTTGTGATTGAGATGTTCTTTTATATTACTCTTACTGTAATTTTTATTTTCATATGATGAGAGACCCTATTCACTCTCATCAATCCATTTTTTAAGTTTTAAGTGGCACCGTTAGGCTGCTGAATTTTCGTAAGAGATCTAACCTCTCTCTTTCTTTTTAAGTACTCTCCTTTATGTCACTTATTTTAAGAACCTATTTTTTATGATGTGGGATGTTATTTTATACCCCTATTTCTGTAAATTTTATTGTAATATGATGAGAGACCCTATTTGATCTCATCAATCCATTTTCTTTAGTTTTAAGTGGCGTCGTTAGGCTGCCGAGTTTTCTTAAGGGATTTTTCATCTCACTTTTATTCCCGTGAGATTTATGATACATTTGCCACAATTTCCTTTGAGTGGTGTATGTACTGCCCGTTATTTTACTCATTGTTTAATATACTTTCATTTATGAGTATTTACATCAATGTTGTATTTTCTTTCTTTCACGGGGTGTATGTTTCGAAAGATACCCATGTCGATAAGGGAACATTTCACCCTCCTCTTTTTAAAAGACTTCTTTTGTTATGTCTTTTAATTCACATAACATTTTGTTGGGATATTTTATTCTATATCCTTAGTGATTTAAATTTTATGTCCAAGTGATGAGATACTCTTTTTATCTCTCATCAACTCATTTCCTGAATTTTGTAGTGACGTCATTAGGCTGTCAAATTTTTGCAAGGGAACTTCTTAAGCCAATTTTGATTCTTTGGGATAAGCTTTTACTCCTTGAATATGTCGTTCTATGAATATTTGTGAATAACCTCTGATTGTTTTACACTTAATATCCACTTATATTTGGTGTATTAGTTTGTCACACATAAATATGTAATTGATTTATCCTTAATCCAAGGATACCGTCTTTGTATGGGCCTTCGTCTCAATCTCCTTTCATTGAGGCATATTTTATTTTATACACAACCTTCTTTTATACGATGTATAAACCCCTTTGACTTTTACGTTTATCTGAAAGGAATCTTTTTTATACAAAGCGTTTTACTAAAGTACAAAAGGGAATGTTTTTGTCGTATGTATGAGGCGACAACGACTTCTCTGTTGCCATGACCATTATTTGAGTTTCGGCTTCCTCTACAAGACATACCTTTTTTTAAAGAAAAATAAATACCATGTTTTACTTTTCTTTTATTTTGGTATTGAAAATGGTTTTCATAATGTTTTTATATCAATGTGTTGTATTGATATCTTGTGATTGAAAAGTAGAAATGTTATGTTTCCTTTATGCATGTTTTATGTGATACGATTATATTATGGTTCTTGGGAATTATTATGAAGATGGGTGGTTTCGTGATAAACTAAGGGCAGGTGAGCCCGATATAGCTCTCCAATGCATTGGGTAACGCGAAGGGGTTAAATGATAAGGTTTCTCCGAAGAGATTTAGGGAATATACTGTGATGGGTATTCCAAACGTAACCAAGAGGGTTACTCCCTATGTAAGAATGTTATGAATGCATCAAGTTACCTTTATGTCTTATGATTTCTAGGATGTATTCATGATTTTTATGAGGTATGTTAAAGTGCTTATGTTTTATGGGTAAAGTATGATTTCATTCTTATGTATACATGTACTCATGTTTCCTTTTAATATTTTTAAATCACTTACTGAGCTTTTTATGCTCATCCCAAGTTTTTGAAAAAAATTTCACAGGTCAAGGGAAGGGTGCATGATATGATGATAGTGTCAAAGAAATGTCAAGAAAGAATCCATGTTTCATTTTAAATATGTTTCTGTTGATGGGAAAAATGAATACTATCTTTTATGTAACCACTTTGTTTAAATGTAGAATGTAATGCAAGTTTTATGATCTAATTCTCTAAAACTCTAAACCTGAAAAGATCCTCAATGTGTAATCTTGTAATAAATCAAGATTAAGTAAGGTTTAAGGTTGGGGCCTTCTAGATGGTATCAAAGGTCGGTTTAGATAACTTTAATGGTTAGGGTATTCTCTAATCACAAGTGACATTACCATAATGGTTAGGATTTCAGAAAGTGTCCTAGTTTTAGATAAAGTTAATTAGTAAGTATATCTTAGTGTTTACCTTCATCATTAGTACATGATGGTTTTGTTGATATACTCACACTGACATTTCTGTTTTTAGTGAATGGATGGATCTAGAAGGCACCAAAGAGACAATAGGTTTGAAGGAAACTGTGGTGGTTCTCTGATTAAGATACTAGATAAAATGGGGGATTCAATGAGGAAACTTGTGGTTGTTCTAAACCAACTATCAAGGAGTCATGATCAACCACTTGAACCTTTGTATGATCTGTAATGCATCATGTACGAGATGACCAATAGATTTGGAAGTTCAGGTAAAAATTATAAAGGTAACCATTAGAGTTTATATGATCCTTACTTTTGAGGTAATTATGGGTGATTATATGTTACGATGGAAAATGAAAGGCATGAGATAAACTTGAGGTTAAAATATGTTATGATCATTTTTGAAGATTTTATCTCGTTTTGGGTAATGTTTTAATAATTATATAGTTTTGGAAAAAGGACAACATGCAGACCGTGTGACAACCCGCCGCGTCGGACAAAGCTGCGGGAATCGAACCCACGAACAAAGTGCGACTGGTATTTATTGCCTACCACTAGACTACGTGAAGTCCCTGGTTAGTTTGAATAATTCTTTTTAGTTGGATGATTTTAGGAATCAAGAGTAAGTTTATTTTGGGTAATCTATGGAAATTGTTAACCTATCATCGAGGATATGTGATTAGGGTAATTACTTTTCAATATGATAATTTAAGAGCAATTGATGTTATTTTTAGATAAAAGTGAATTTGTACCTTGGAAGACTATGTGAGTAAATCCTTAAAATATTTGGGTTTCAATCTTAGTTTGGTTTACTTTGAAGAATTTTATGGAAAAATTGTTTATCAAATGGTCCTAATTGGACTTTGGGTTTTGTTGGACAAATTTTGGAGATTAAGAATAGATTTTCTTTTTATAAAGGCTTATCATTTTCTGGATTATCTGATCTTATAATAATCATTTTGGTTTTGGTTTTGGTTAATGTCTAAAGACATGGGAAGTATATAGTTCTCTTTTGTGGATTAGGTGATTCTCTAGAAGTTTATTATAGTGAACAAGTCTTCCTAAATGATCACCTTTCAGAGAAAATATGAGTTTGTGTAAGAAATATAATAAAAGTTGAAATTCAACATGATAAGTAATTATATTTCCTTATGAATAAATTCCTAAAAAAACGAAAATGTTGTCTATTATCTTTTCTTTCTGAGGAATCAAATACCGTTTAACCCATCACAAGTTTGTGATTTTCTTGTGGTAAACTTTCTCCTAAACATGTGTTCTGTCACTCTCCATCAGAACATGACCCTATGTTTTCTCCTCCATGTCCTTTTTTCCTACATGGAATCCTAGTAAGGGTTAACTCGGGTGACCTCTGTACTTCTCATTCTTTATTTTAAAGTGATTGTTTTACCGACTCTTGTTCCGATGTGGGACTTTCAAGGATGTTTCCAAGCCCAATTTTAAAATTGCGAGGATGCAATTCCCATAAGGGGGGAAGGATGTAACACCTCAGGTAAATAAAGAATATGACATTTTTTTATTTATCCATTTTTGTGAATGAAATATTAATATGACTTTAAAGTGGAATCTATGCTCGATGGTGTACCCAATATGCAACAACGAGTTTCTTGGGAATCTTACATTGCACTCTAATAATAAAATAATTTAATTTTAAATGGTAGTTAACGCCTAGACGTTGTAATGGCGGGAATGAACAGAACTAACTACAGAATGACTATATATGTTTGTCAAATATTTTTACTTTTTAAAATAAATGTTATAGGATAAAAAATGTGAATGAATTCAATTTTTAAGCGTAAACATTCTAATGTTCTTTAGAAGGTTGATTAACCGCCTTTTGATGGTGAACCTCTTTTAAATCCACTTTTTGACAATTTTATGTGTTATATTTGAAAAAATACAATTCTTCTTTAGAATAGAGACATCAAAGTTTACTTTGTGTAAATTTTTGGTATCTTTCCGATAAAGTTCATTTTTTTAATGAATAGTGAAAAATGTTGTATTTTAATTCAAAACCCCTTTTTAATTTAATTTATTTATATGATTAGATTATCTTTTGAATTGTTTTTAAAGTAAAATTAGAATATATTTTTACCATTTAATCCAATAGTGGTCATTGGAATTAATTTCACTTTGAAATTGGACTTAAACTAGTGTCAATCTTTTAATAGATATTGTTTCATAAAAACACGCTATTTGTTTTGACAGCGGGACTTAATTATTAAATTAATTAATGTAACTTATATGTTTCTAATTTTATAAAATAGACATAATTTTTGATTTTGGAACATCAAATATAGCTTAGGGTGAATTTCTTGTATTTTTTTGGAAAACATCAATTTTTTATGAATTGTAAAACCACTAAGTGGTAGTTAAAGAAACTGATTTTTTGTTTAAATGAAACTTTGCCACCTCTATGTTTTGAATTTCAAAAATCCGACATACATGGTTGTCATTATGAAGTAAAATGTGGTTCAATGGGATTAAAATAATTTTTTGGTGAATAGTAACTTTTATGTTCTTAATCACGATTAGAGGTAATTAGTGTAATTTAAGGTAAAAATATTGTTTTAATAATGTGAAATGACCTAGACACATGTCCTACCCTCATTGGATGTGCCATGGCCGACCAAGACAATCCATGGGTCAACTTGGGGACCCCATGGAGCCACTTTGGTTGGAAAATGACATAAATAACTTTTTATTTAATGTTAAAATAAAAATGTCACAAGCATGAGATGTTTCACTAAAAAAATTTTTAATAGGGGTTATACAAGTCATATTTTTGACTATAAATATTAATTAGAAAGCTAAAAATCTTTCCTACATCATGTTCGTTTTTTTATAATTTTTAGACATTAAATGAATTAAATTATTTATGACATCATGATGATGCAACGATTACCTCATTAATAAAGGATTTAAATAAAATGAAAAGTTATTTGTCAAAACTATAACATACACTTGTCAAAAACCTATTGGATGAGAATATTTCAAACGTTACCACCTTATCCTCGAAATACATCAATGTGTGACATTTAAAATCTGAAATGCATTTGAAAATAAAATAACATTTTGTAACTTTACAAGAGTACCCCTCCTCTCCTCTTATAAAAGGCCCCCACCTCTACCACCTTACCCACACCTCTCAAGCCTTTTTCTTGGCCAAAAACTGCTCATTTTTCCTCTCCACATCCTTATATTACTCTTAGAAGCCTCACGTTGGGCAGAAGTCTACCCAAGGAAGCCTTTGAGCTCAAATCAAAAAGGGTTACCCGATTTTAAGGTAATGTCTTCACTTGTGTTCGTTTGTTTCATTTTGCTTCTCCAACCCCCTAAACTCTTTTTATACATTTCTTTTGTAACAACTCCAGTATCTTAAATATTCTATGATGTTGTTATAAGAAGCATTAGAGCTACACTTACACACACCTACATCAAATGGTTAAATAACATACTGTTTCTGTGGATGGTGAATTTCTGCCTCCCGAAACGATGATTGTTCAACACTCATATAACACCTTAAAAGGTGGCCATTAAGATGTAAATATATTTATATATGATATATAATATTTTTATGTTTTACTTAAGCTTCTGTATTCTTCTTTTGTGTCATACCTTTATGGTTTCCATTGTGGGTAAACACGATAATTTCTTTTTAGGAAGTGCGGACTACCTCCCCCTCAAAGTGATTTGATTCGTTAATGCCATATGTGGGATGTATAAAGGATGTATTTAAAGTTATTATATATGATGTATTTTACATATAAATGATTAATATAATTCTGGAATTAAAATATACATACCTCTCATTTAGTTTTAATTCCATTAATATGACATAGAAATGAAAGTTGCGTTCATGCGTACGTACGGCTTACCGTCTCCATGAACGGTGCATTTCATTTCTTACCTCTAAATGATTTTTTAATATTATAAATACAAGTATATTCTGGATATATATGATATATATGATATCCAAATCATGAATATCATTCTGGATATAATGAACCTTTGACCACACGAAAAACATGTAATTTTAAGAAGTCCACTTTCGACTTAGGAAACAAATATCGACAAAACAAACATTATTAACTTAAATGATTACATAATGTTTATAACATGGCAATAAGTGATATAAAAGGAATAATGAACTTGAAAAATGTTCTTAATAAAGTATAAATTAACTCAAGTTTATTATTCAGGACATTAAATGACAATCGACTCAAGTCGGACCCGAGGTAAGTGATCCTACTCCTCTCTTTCTTTTTAAGTACACTCATTTATGTCATTCCTTTTAAGCTCATATTTCTAGTGATTGGGATGTTCTTTTATATTACTCTTACTATAATTTTTATGTTCATATGGTGAGAGAACATATTCTCTCTCATCAATCCATTTTTTAAGTTTTGAGTGGCGCCGTTAGGCTGCCGAATTTTCGTAAGAGATCTAACCTATCTATTTCTTTTTAAGTACTCTCCTTTATGTCACTTATTTTAAGCTCCTCTTTGTTATGATGGGGGATGTTCTTTTATATCCCTCTTTCTGTACATTTTATTTTAATATGATGAGAGACCCTATTTGATCTCATCAATCCATTTTTGTAAGTTTTAAGTGGCGTCGTTAGGGTGCCGAGTTTTCGTAAGGGATTTTTCATCTCACTTTTATTCCCGTGATATTTATGCTACATTTTCCAAAATTTCATTTGAGTGGTGTATGTACTGCCCATTATTTTACTCATTGTGTAATATACTTTCATTTATGAGTATTTACATCAATGTTGTATTTTCCTTCTTTCACGGGGTGTATGTTTCAAAAGATACCCATGTCGGTAAGTGAACCATTCACCCTCCTCTTTTTAAAAGACTTCTTTTGTTATGTTTTTTAATTCACATAACATTATGTTGGGATATGTTATTCTATATCCTTAGTGATTTAAATTTTATGTCCAAGTGATGAGATACCCTTTTTATCTCTCATCAACTCATTTTCTGAATTTTGTATTGACGCCGTTAGGCTGTCAAATTTTTGATAGGGAACTTCTTAACCCAATTTTGATTCTTTGGAATAAACTTGTACTCCTTGAATATGTCGTTCTATGAATATGTGTGAATAAACTCTGATTGTTTTACATTTAATATCCACTTATATTTTGTGTATTAGTTTGTCACACATAAATATGTAATTGATTTATCCTTAATCCAAGGATGTCGTCTTTGTATGGGACTTCGTCTCAATCTCCTTTCATTGAGGCATATTTTGTTTTATACACAACCTTCTTTTATATGGTGTATAAACCCCTTTGACTTTTACGTTTTTCTGAAAGGAATCTTTTTTATACAAAGCATTTTACTAAACAAAAAAAGGGAATGTTTTTGTCGTACGTATGCGGTGACAACGACTTCTCCACCGTCGTAACCATTATTTGAGTTTCGGCTTCCTCTACAAGCCATACCTTTTTTTAAAAGAAAAATAGATACCATGTTTTACTTTTCTTTTATTTTTGTATTGAAAATGGTTTTCATAATGTTTTTATATCAATGTGTTGTATTGATATCTTGTGATTGAAAAGTGTAAATGTTATGTTTCCTTTATGCATGTTTTATGTGATACGATTATGTTATGGTTCTTGGGCATTATTACGAAGACAGGTGGTTTCGTGATAAACTAAGGGCGGGTGAGCCCGATATAGCTCTCCAATGCATTGGTTAACGTGAAGGGGTTAAATGTTAAGGTTTCTCCAAAGAGATTTAGGGAATATACTGTGATGGGTATTCCAAATGTAACCAATAGGGTTACTCCCTACGTAAGAATGTTATGAATGCCTCAAGTTACCTTTATGTCTTATGATTTCTATGATTTATTCATGATTTTTATGAGGTATGTTAAAGTGATTATGTTTTATGGGTAAAGTATGATTTCATTCTTATGTATACATGTACTCATGTTTCCTTTCCATATTTTTATATCCCTTACTGAGCTTTTTATGGTCATCCCATGTTTTTGAAATGTTTTTCACAGGTCAAGTGAAGGTTACATGATATGATGATAGTGTCAAGGAAGTGTCAAGAAAGAATCCATGTTTTATTTTAAATATGTTTCCGTTGATGGGAAAAATGAATACTATCTTTTATGTAACCACTTTGTTTAAATGTGGAATGTAATGCAAGTTTTATGATCTAATTCTCTAAAACTCTAAACCTGAAAAGATCCACAATGTGTAATCTTGTAATAACTCAATATTATGTAAGGTTTAAGGCTGGGGCCTTATACCCTCTCCTAAGGTAGTCCTAAAATTTCATCAATGAAGATATCTCGGAATTGATCAATTACAAGAGGGAACTCAATCTGATGTAGTCCCCAATTGTTCCAATAAAGGCTAAAAATGTGGTTGGTCAATCATCCAAGCCCAAGATTCTATGGTCCAACTCTACCATCCTAAACATCCCACTCACCCTTATAAATATGTGTACCTCCCTTTTAAATTATGCCCTCTGGTGAGGGAAATCGACATACTATTGATAAGGTAACATTCAGTCCATCCTAAGAATGACATCAAGACCTATCATCATGAGGAAAAAATTCACACAAGAAGAGATGGATGCCTACCTCAATAGGATAGTTCTTTCACTAGCGTATACTCTCTGATCATATACCTAAAGGTGTATTAATATTTATGATTCCACAGGAGTACTCTACCTGATGTTTGAGACTCTCCATAACCGGAATAGATATGAAAGAATTTGATTCACCTATATTGAATATTGAAGAAAAAAATAGTATAGTCTACTAGAATTATACCTCTAACTATAGATGTCCTGGTGTTCTACTCCTCTGGTATAGGCTTCACTGAATAAATCTGATCTGATCCATGACCATGTTCTATAACCAAACTACCCGGAGTAGTCCCAATCTGATGTTGTTGTGTATCTAAATCCTATCTACCATGGACACTACCACCTCCTTTTCCTGTAAGGATAGTAGTACTAAAAATACCTACCTGGTGTGGTACTGCCGAACCTACTCCTAAAGGTGGAGCTAGTGTGGACCCTCTCCCCCTCAAAAAAGACAAGAAGATCCTTTAGAAACATTTTAGATACCCCAAATCTGTTGTAGCCTCAGCACTCTATGAGATGTCTAGGACACTGGGGATTATTATGTCCCGGATTCCCACACTTGTGACATACTATGTAATTTTATGTGGGTCTCATCTGGATTCTTCTACTCACGCATGTAGTCTCAAACCGTCACTTATGACCACTAGTAGAACCACTCCTTTGTCTTGGTTCGGAACCAACCTAGATCACACCACCTAATTCTCTCAGGTTATGCTTGATAATAAAGGCATGGTTCACTATATTAGATATGTTTTCCAATCAAAAAACAATTACATGGGAATGAATAGGATTCTTCCGATCGTCCTCAAATCATCTTGTTTTCATAGTCTCATTAGCATTATTTATAAGTAAAGAATCACTAAAGATTTGTAAAAAGATCTGAATAGTCCTTAACTACCATTGAACCCTACAAAAGGTTCATAAATTCATTGGCGTGATCAACCCTTAGTGTCTCGGGGAATAAAATTCATAGAAGCTTGGCTAGAAATCCCTCCATATCACTTCTATATTCTGACCAGCATGATTTAGAATATCCCACCAACATTTGGTAGATCCTAAAATCATGTAAGTAATGAGTTTCACTCTCTTCTCAAGAGGAGTATCTAAATGCTCGAATATTGTAACGACCCAAGTCCGGAGCCCCACCACTGGTGCCTCATACCCTGTTCACCACATGACCTCAAGCGCGTTTCCCCAAATGCCAGAGGCTACCAACTAGCAGCAAGGCCCTTGGTGAGTCAGTGGGGAAACTATTCCCTCATTCGATAAAGTATACAGCAGAAAAACAACCAGAAACAATATTAGAAACAATAAACAGCATTCAACAACTGAACTGAACAGTGGAAGCAATGGATAAAATAATGATGATGCAACATGGTACATATGCCTATGGAAAGCAGTAAACAAACCAACGTGCTGAAGTACAACTGAAAAACAAAGTGAAAAGGAAAACAAAATAAACTCCTCAGCATATCGAGTCTAACATCGGTCCCTTGCTCTCTAGCTCCAAGCAATCACGTACCAGAAGTCGAAGGGTGCTTGCCCTTATCTATTCCTTTAACAACAAAGTCTTCTTGGGCCCAAAAGCATGGCCCAAATAGGTTGTGAGATACAATCCTAGTAGAAAATCACCCAAATATTTGTGCCTGACAGTCAATGAATGCATGGGAGTAATAAAACAAGAAGCAGTAGACAGGAAAGCACAAGTAGCTACAATCCATAGTTCTAGAAAATAAAGTACACAAGTAAACTTCCAGCAACAATAAGGAAACAGGTAACCCTCCGGGTAGCTCTCACAACCTAACCCCTATGGTTCAACCTATAAGTACTAGCAACCCTCTATTAGGCACACACAGTCTCCTCCCTCTGGTTCAGCAAAGAATAGACTCTCTGAGGAAGCACTCACTGTCAATTCCCCCTATAGTATCATATCGTATTAAAGGCTCTCTGGGGAAGCACTCAAGATCTCATTCCCCCTGTGGCCCACGTCGAGGAAATACAGACTCTCTGAGGAAGCACTCATCATCAATTCCCCATGTGGTCTTGCATCGTATTAAAAGACACTCTGGAGAAGCCCTTATGTCAATTCTCTCTATGGTCTGCTACACTAGGTACTCACAGTCCTGTGTGGAAATAAACATGCTCAGTGTGCGTACATCGTCCAAGTAAACCTCAAGAACTACTTGGTTATCAGTATAAGGCTCAACAGCATAACAAAGCAATAGTTCCACTATCCTACAACTAGTCATGGAAACTGAAAAACACCAAACAGTAAAAATGATCATGGAAAAGCAACCTGAGCACAAAACAAATTACTCTACTCACAACCACAGACCACTACTAAAACAATCAAGAAAAGCAGGCAAAGAGCAGGGGAAAAACAAGAAACCCACAATTCCCCACCCAAGGGAATTTGTGGAATTTTCACAAAATACTCATCGAATTTCAACATAAAGTCACAAACCACCTACCTTGATCCTAGGAGATTGATATATGTGAACCATGACGATCGATTCCCCTTAGAACATCGTAGATCTGATAAAACGCAGAAAACGCTCAACCCACGATAACTCGAAAACAAGGAGGAATCAGAAAAAAAAATCTCAAGAAGAAGGAAGAACTCACCGCTGTGATTCCAACGTAATAGACCATGCTCGAATTGGAGAACAGACGAAGAGGCGGGAGCTCGTCGAAGATCTGGCTGTACGGGTCGCTCTCTAGTGAATGGGACCTAGAAGAAGAGGAAAATAATGATGAGGCATGACCCCGGTTCGTTTAGTAAAAAAAAGTATACATCGTGTACTTTTAGAGTAAACGGCATATACTGGGTCCTTTCCGTACTCCGCCAAAATCGGCCTCCACGTCACCCCTACACACCGTGTGTGTGGCCCGACATGGCCAACACACAGCTTCGAGCCGGAGAAGAGTACACGGCGTGTACTCAAAAAGTACACGACGTCTACTTCAAAAATTTCCAGAATCACCAAAAATTCTCAAAAAATCCCGAAAAGGAAAGTCAAAACTGAAATGAAGATCCAGGTTCGTACAAACATCCCCCCTTAAAGATATTCGTCCCCGAATTTCCTTAGGTGGGCGTAGAAGAAGGATCCTCGAACAGCTCCGGCCACTGTAATTGAACCTCGGCATCCCTCTCCCAAGTCTCATCCTGTACTCGCCCGTGCATCCATAGCACTCGTACAAGAATAACAGAACGACCTCGGAGAACCTTCGTGCTATGATCGACAATCCGGATGGGAGGCTCCTTAAACGACGAATCCGCTTCAAGATCAACCTCCTTGGGCTGAAAGACGTGAAACGGGTCTGAAAAGTAACGTCAGAGCTGAGAGACGTGGAAGACGTCATGCATGGACTGGTACCTCTGAGGTAGCTGCAACCGATAGGCAACCGGCCAAACTCTCTCCAAAACCTCAAATGGCCCGACGCACCGTGGTGAGAGCTTACCCTGTCTCTGAATCCTCTTGTGTCCCAACCTCGGTGCGACACGCAGGAAAACCTGATCCCCGACCTAGAACTCTAGAGTTCATCTCCGCAGATCAGCATAGAACTTCTATCGAGACTGTGCTGTAGCCATCCTCTTCCAAATCAGCTCTATCTGCTCAGAGGTCTCCTGAACAAGACAAGGTCCCAGCAAAGCTGCCTCTCCTACCTCCAGCCAGCATAAGGGTGATCGGCATGGCCTACCGTATAGAGCCTCGTATGGTTCCATATGAATGGTTTCCTAGAAACTATTTTTGTAGGAGAAATCCAGAAGAGGAATATGCTTCTCCTAAGAACCGTCGAAGTCTAAAATGCAATCTTAGAGCATATCCTCAAGCACCCGGATCCTACACTCGGACTGGTCATTAGTCTGGGGATGGTATGTTGTACTCAAAAGCACATGTGTACCCAAGGCCTTCTAATGTCCCTGCCAGAACCGAGAAGTAAAGCACACATCCCTATCTGAAACAATGGAGTGTGGAACTCCATGTAGACGTACAATCTCTCAGATGTACAGTCATCCCAGATAATCCACACTGAAGGTCTCCTGGATTGGCAAGAAGTGTGTAACCTTTGTAAGCCTGTCGACGAAAACCCAAACAACATCGATTTCCCGATGTGACCTCGGTAACCCAGTCACGAAGTCCATCGCAACATTGTTCAACTTCCACTCTGGAATGGATAACTACTGTAAAAGACATGCTGGTTGCTGATTCTCTGCTTTCACCTACTAAAAAGTAGAACATCTCATGACAAAACCATCAATATCTCTCTTCATACCTGACCACCAGTACTGGCGATTTAGATCCCGATACATCTTGGTGACGCCAGGATGAACTGTCCAAACTGAGGAATGAAAATCCCGCATCAGCTCCTCGCGCATGTCTGTTGGCACCCATATGCATCCCTGGAAATGAAAGATCTCATCCTCGCCCATTGTCCATCCAGGAAGAGGGTCCCCTCCTGACAAACTATCCCACAGGACCAAGGCCTCTGAGTCTGATAGCTGTCTCATTCGTACCCAATCAAGAAGTGTAGAGGTAATAGCTATAGAAGATTAGACAGCATGTCCCTGCCTATCGTGCACCTCCAGATGCATCTCAGAGAACAGATCCATAAGCTGCCACTCACTGCTAGCCTCCTGAACTACCTGAATCTGAGTTTGTCTGCTCAACACATTTGCCACTGCATTTCCCTTTCCCGACGTATAGGGGAGCTCGATGTCAAAGGACTGAAGATACTCGACCACCAGCACTGTCTCATATTCAGAGCACATTGAGTGAAGATATACTTGAGACTCTTGTGGTAGGTGAAAAACACAAAGTGCTCTCACAAAAGATAGTTTCTCCAACAGCGCAAGGCATGAACAACAGCTGCCAACTCCAGACCGTGCATAGGGTAGTTCCTCTCATGTGGCCTCACCTGTCGAGACACGTACGCAACGACTCTATCTCCCAGAATAAGCACGACTCCTAGCCCGATACCTGAAGAATAATAGTAAACCGTGTAGCCCTTGCCCGGCTCTGGCAAGACTAGTATCGGTACTGATGTCAACCTCCCTTTCAGATCCTAAAAGGCGGACTCACAAGAATCTGACAATAATAACTTCTCCCCCTTCTTGGCCAGACCTGTCAACGGTGCTTATAGGTGTTTGAAGTCCTGAATGAAGCATATGTAGTATCCGGCCAGCCCTAGGAAACTCCGAACCTCAAAGACATTCTTCGACTGCTCCCAAGAAACTATAGCTCTCACTTTCTCTGGGTCCACTGACACTCCTGTCTCCGAGATAACATGACCTTGGAAGTGAATCTGATCCATCCAAAAGTGGACCTTCAAGAGTTTATCATATAGCCAATGCTCTCTCAGTGTACTCAGAACGATCTCAAGATGTGTTTCATAGTCATGTCGAGTGTGAGAGTACACCAAGATATCGTCCACGAAGACCACGACAAAGGAGACCAAGTACGGATGGAACACTCAGTTCATCAATGCCATGAAGACTGCATGCACATTTATAAGACCGAACGACATGACTGTATACTCGTAAAACCCATACCTTCTCCTGAAAGCTATCAGAGGTATATCTGATGGTATAACACACAACTTATGATAACCGGACCTCAAGTCGATCTTCGATAACACTCGTTCTCCTCGAAGCTGATCAAAGAGATCATCAATCCTCTTCAGGGGATATAGGTTCTTGACCGTCAACTAGTTCAGCTTCTGATAATCCACACAAAGCCGAAGGGTACCATCTGCCTTCTTTTCAAATAGGACAGGTGAACCCCAAGGAGAAGTATTGGGTTGGATGAAACCCTTTTCCTGCAACTCCTCTAATTTCATCTTGAGCTCCTGCAACTCATGTGTGGCCATCCTATAGGGAGGAATGGACACTGGTTCCACTCCCGGCACAAGCTCAATAGAAAATTCTACCTCACGCTCTGGAGGAAAACCTGAAAAGTCCTCTGTAAAGACATCCCTAAAGCGATCTACCACTAGAGGAAAGTCCAACTATGGGGTCTCCTGATCATCCAGGTAAAGACTAGAAATTTGGGTCATCACCCATCCTAGCCCATGATGCTCGAGTCCTGGTCGACTCGCCTGAACATCCCATTTTCCTCTACGAAGAAAGGATTCATCCTCTGGTGAGATGAAACTGACCCTGCGGGGATAAAATCTGATGACGACATGGAAGGGAACTAGCCAGTACATTCTAAGAATGAAATCATAGCTCGTTATCTCTAGGACATAGAGATCCAATAAGAAATGATACCCTGCAACCTTGATAGGGCACTCTCTTCACTGGCGTACACTAGATGTCTTCGTCCCCAAAGGTGTGTCTAGTGTTAACGAGTCGGCAGAAGAAAAGATACAGAGCCCAAGTCTCTCCAAAACCACGACAGAGATAAATCTATGGGAAGCACCAGTATAGAAAAGAGATGAAGATAAAACTGAGGCTACTAGGATCATACCTCGAATTGTAGAAGGGATGGGATCCTTCTCTTAATAGGTCTTCTCCATAGAAAAAGACTGGCCTGCACCCCGGCCCTGCGCCCCTGTATGACCGCTCTGAGCTAATCCACTCTCCTGTCATTGATGACCTGGTGACTGTCCACCACGGCCGCGACCTCCACCTCGGCCTGAACGGCCGGAAGAACTCCAGTTCCCTGACTGGTGGGAAATTGGTCAAGCATCTTCAGAACGAGGTGTCATAGAAGAACCCCTACCACCAGATGAAGGTGAAAAGATGTGAAAGAAATGCTGAAGATGGCTCATCTTGCCGAAAGACCGGCACTCCATAGGATCCCCCTGGCACTGAGGCCTAGTATGCCCACTCCTACCGCACTCGTAGCATACAACATGGCTGCCAGAAGATGCATCTCGTGAACCTCGATCTCCTCATGAAGACACTCTAAGATGCTTCCTACTGTCCGTAGGAGGAACACCTGCTCTGGATAACGAACCGCCCTGGCTCACTGTTCCAGAATCCCTAAGATGGCACTCAGTGATCAGTGCCTAGTTGAAGATGGAAGATATCAAAGACAACTGGAAGATATTCACCGAGGAACGGATCTCCTTCCTAAGACCATCCTCAAACTTCCTAGTAAGGAACAACTCAAAACATGATGGGATCGGTGTGAAACGTTGCAGATTAGTGAAGCGAGACGAGTACTCTATAACAGAGAGAGTACCATGCTGTAGACTCATAAACTCTCGGGCTCGATCGTCCCTCAGGGTATTCAGATAGAAGTAGTCATAGAAGGCGCATCGAAACTCGTCCCAAGACATATCCTGCTGACGCCCTGACCATGAGATCACCTCCCACCACCTCTTGGTAGTGTCCCAGAGCATATAAGTAGCCAGATTTACCCTTTTCTACAAAGGGATCTCTAGGTTCTCAAAGATGGTGAGTGTGGCGTATATCCACGACTCTGTAGCCTGAGGTCCTCCATCCTCTGAAAAAGTAAGAGGATATTGGTGCTGGAAAACCCGCGTCAACTCAGCCATCGACAGGGAAGAAGATGGCGCTCCCTGGAAGGTCTTCATCATCCTCAGGAATTCCTCCCTGAATTTCACCTCAGCGCCTGCAACAGGTATGACAGCTGGTGCCAAGGCTAGCTCGACTAGAGGATCGGCAGGAAGTCCCTGATCATCCATATCTGGCGTCTGATCACTGCCTGACGATCGACGTACAACTGGAGGACGTCTCATAGGCATATCTCTGAAAGATCAAAAGTATACCTTAGATCATAAAACAAGTAAAGAGAACACAAGAGTACAAAACAGGAACTAGGGAAGAAAAACACACAATTTTACAAAACATGACTACACAGCGTGTATAAAAACTAAATGGCGTTTCCTCTTAAGCCACCGACATGGGAGTGTACCCCTACCCTAGAGGTCGTGTAACACCTCAAACTACACGGTGTGTTGACCCGACACATGGAGTGTACATGAAGACTATTCCCCTACCCGAGTCTCTTTACACAGCTAACTCACACGGTTCAAACTAACCTCAGACTACACTGCATGTTCCCTAGGGACACGGCGTGTACTAGACACTAACTCGGTGGCCCGTGTTGTTAGTTACACGGTCGTCTACATGGCTGTCCCTTAAAAGGTGTGTTCCGAACAAACACGGCGTGTATAGGAGAAGGTGTCATCGTCCCGTGTTGTTCGTGACACGGTCGGGTACCTGGGCAAGACTATGCGGCGTGTTCCAAATGAAACACGGCGTGACTTCGAGAAAGTCACGCCGACCCGTGTTGTTCGTGACACAGTCGGGTACCTGGGCAAGACTACATGGTGTGTTCCAAAAGCAACACGACGTGTCTTCGAGAAGGTCACACTGACCCGTGTTGTTCGTGGCACGACCGGGTACCTGGACAGGACTACACAGTGTGTTCCTTTAAAACATGATGTGTTCTACTCAAGATTCCCCGACCCGTGTTGTTAGTGACATGGCTGGTTAAAAGGCTCTACACTACACAGCGTGTACCTACCATACACGGTATGCTCCTGACGTTGTTTTCACAACACCGTGTTCCTGCACACACAGTCAGTAACACGGACTAGAAACTACACGGTGTGTAACCAGAAAGTACACGCCGTGTATTCTGGTTTTTTCTGGGCAGTAGCTCAGAAACTGCACAGAATCCCAGAAACATGGAAAAAAGGCAAAGAGGTGCCAAATTCTGATCCGTGAGGGCCCATACTCCCCACGAATCAAACCTTGGCACTCCCTACAGTCACGTACAAGACAAAACAGGATCATGATCCACCGATTTCCGATTCAAGAGGGCCCAAAACACCTCAAGAATCAAAATTTGGAATTCATTTAACCAAAGTAAAATACAAAAAATTCTCTAACAAGCAGAAGATATTCTATCAAGAATCTATCACAACAGCATGCGTAATCTACACAACGTCTATCACGATAGAATGAAATCACTAATTCACCCTAAATGGCATGGCAAGAATGCATGGCATGTGATTTCTACAAGTGCCTATATGATGCATGAGATGGAATACCCTCATCTAATTGGGTTGCGACAGAAATAGAACCGTAATATCAAAACAATAATTGTACAAAGCATGTGAATCACTCTAGGTGAAATCATATCAACCGTAAAATCTCAAAACCAGAAAAACTGTAATAAATGAGGTAGTATGGATTTTCCCTGTACACGGGTTAGCTACACCCAGGCATACCTTATTACCAAGTACCGAATCCGTCCTATCCCTGGCTAAAGTCTCCAATTAGTAAGGCAAGAGAAAATAATTCCTCTGATACCACTTTGTAACGACCCAAGTCCGGAGCCCCACCACTGGTTCCTCGTACCCCATTTTCCACATGACCTCAAGCACATTTCCCCAAATGCCAGAGGCTGCCGACTAGCAGTGAGGGCCTTGGTGAGTCGGTGGAGAAACTATGCCCTCATTCGGTAAAGTATACAGCAGAAAAACAACCAAACACAATAGAAGAAACAAAAAATAGCATACAAAAACTGAACTGAACAGCGGAAGCAACGGATAAAATAATGATGATGAAACATGGTACATGTGTCTATGGAAAGCAGAAAACAAACCAACGTGCTGAAGTACAACTGAAAAACAAAGTGCAAAGGAAAATAAAATAAACTCCTCAGCATCGTGAGCCTAATCTCGGTCCCTTGGTCTCCAGCTCCAAGAAGTCACGTACCGGAAGTCGAAGGGTGCTTGCCCTTATCTATTCCTGCAACAAAAATGTCTTCTTGGGCCCAAAAGTATGGCCCAAATAGGGTGTGATATACAATCCCAGTAGTAAATCACCCAAATATTTGTGCCTAACAGTCAATGAATACATGGATGTAATAAAACAAGAAGTAGTAGATAAGAAAGAACAAGCAGCAACAATCCATAGTTCTAACAAATAAAGTACACAAGTAAACTGCCAGCAACAATAAGGAAACAGGTAACCCTATGGGTAGCTCTCACATCCTAACCCATATGGTTCAACCTATAAGTACTAGAAACCCTCTAGGAGGCACACACAGTCTCATCCCTCCGGTTCATCTAAGAATAGACTCTCTGAGGAAGCACTCACCATCAATTCCCCCTATAGTCGCGTATCGTACTAAAGGATCTCTGGGGAAGCACTCAATGTATCATTCCCCCTGTGGCCCGCGTCGAGGAACTATAGACTCTCTGAGGAAGCACTCATTGTCAATTCCCCATGTGGTCTCGCATCGTATTAAAAGAAACTCTAGAGAAGGCCTTACGTCAATTCTCCCTATAGTCTGCTACACTAGGTACTCACAGTCCTGTGTGGAAATAAACATGCTCAGCGCGCATACATCGTCGAATTAAACCTCAAGAACTACTTGGGTATCAGTCTAAGGCTCAACAGCGTAACAAATCAATAGTTCCACTATCCTACAACTATGCATGGCAACTGGCAAATGCCAAATAGTAAAAACGAGCATGGAAAAGCATCCCAAGCACAAAACAAATTACTCTACTCACAAGAACAAACCTCTACTACAACAATCAAGAAAAGAAAGAAACAGTAGGGGCAAAACAGGAAACCCACAATTCCCCGCCCAAGGGAATTTGTGGAATTTGCACAAAATACTCATCAAATTTCAACAGAAAGGCACAAACCACCTACCTCGATCCTAGGAAAATGATATACGTGAACCAAGAAAATTGATTCCCCTTAGAATGTCGTAGATCTGAGAAAACGCACAAAATGCTCAACCCACGATAACTCTAAAATGAGGAGGAATCAGAAAACAAAGATCAAGTAGAAGGAAGAACTCACTGCTGTGATTCCAACACAATCAACCATGCTCAAATCGTAGAATAGACGAAGAGGCGGGATCTCATCGAATATCTGGTCGTATGGGTTGCTCCCGGGCGAACATGACCTAGAAGAAGATGAAAATCGCGATGAGGCACGACCCTAGTCCGTTTAGTGAAAAAAAAAGAAAAGTATAGGGCGTGTACTTGGTCCTTTCTGTACTCTGCCAAAATCGGTCTCCACGTCACCCCTACACACCATGTGTGTGGCCCGACATGGTCATCACACGGCTTCAAGCCGGAGAAGAGTACACAATGTGTACTTAGAAAGTACATGGCGTGTACTTCAAAAATTTCGAAAATCTCCAAAAATTCTCAAAAACTCCAGAAAAGGAAAGACATACCTGAAATGAAGATCTGGGTTCTTAAAAATATAGACAAGAACATCTTAATCCATAACTTTTTATCATGTGGTCTTTCAACCCCTAAAAATTTGGGTAGATACTACTACTGAAACTCCATAGTCAACTCTCCCGTAGAAGGGGCGGAGCATGGGGCACCTTGTGTCATCTGTATAAGCCATAAAAAATCACCTCAAAACTAGGCATCATAACCCTTATTAGAAATAGGAATAGGTTCAACATGAGTAACTAAAGGAAGTATAACTAGAGGATCAGGTCCCACCACCTTTGGGCTTGGTGGTCACCACACTCCTAGTCTATGACCAGAGGACGTCGTGGTTCCATTGCTCTACATGTAACACCCCGACCCCTCTAGACCAGATCCGGTGCATTACATTTTATATTGGAATGGTTAGAATGAATTAAAATCTTGAAGAATGAGCAGTTTATTAGTCTTGAAGAAACTAGATACATAGATGCAACTCAAATTGCATTGGAGAAGGTTACAAAATACAATACATAACAAAAACTAAAAATTTCATCCATAGGAACTCAATAAATGATCTCTTCTTCATCACCGGTTGAAGGTAGACAATGAAAGGGGTGAGATGAAATTCTCAGTAAGGGTTACAAATAGTGGAAGCATGAATAAATAATAACTTAATCATAAAAAAATACGGCATGATCAATAAATGAAAAACACGGGCCATTAATAAGCTGAGAAAGGGCCTGCATCCATAGATTTTGTCATAGTGGAAACCTCATGGATAGTAATGACTGAAAATGAATAAAGAAAATTCTTATTATTTAGGTGTCATGTATCTGGAACATGATACCATAATACCGTTAAGACGGTTTAGTTCAATGGGTAGAAACCCGTCTGATTTTTTAGAAACAAACTTGAAGGGTTTGTCGCCAAACTGATTTGTATCATGAAACCTACTGATGCATTGAGGGGATATAGCGGGCCCCACACACCACTGAATGCCCAAATAATTATTTATACAATGATTCAATACAAGATAAATATTAATTTTCAATATCTATATAGAGTAGAGTATACAGATTCATCAATATTTCCAAAATTAAAATAACTTTCCAAATAAACACCATATATAAAATGGTATATGGTTTTGAAAACAGACATATCCATGATAGGAGATGATGGATATTTTATATAAATATAATTTCAAATGATACTTTATCTCAAATGGGCATTAGTTACACCACATAAGGATTATTAGGTGCACCACACAAAGTTAGTCACTACAAAATAGTTGTTGAGACAAAGTCTCTTACCACAATATAATCGATCGAATCATATGGAAAGAACATAATAACAATAAAATTAATCATTTAATAACATTAATATAAATATAGTCATGTTATTATATATATAATGGAAGTAAACATATACCACATACAAGAAATAAGTGGCAAACAATGAAAATATCACAGAAATGAAAGTGAGATGAGAAACCCGTTAACTTTTTCCCGAGTGTGTTCTTTGTTTGTTTTAATGACCTGAATAATAAAATTTACATTCATTAATTAATAAGTACAGAACCTCATATAAATTTAATTGATTTATTATAACCTTATTAGGTTCATTCATTGTCCTTTTAATGGGTTTAAGGGGTTCAATTTATTGTTTTGGAAGCATTTTCTTCCTTGGTTTTCAGGATTAGTTTACTTGCTTTCATGAATGGAAGTTCATTTGAAATGTGGTTAAACATACAAAATTGTTAATATATATTATTTTTAAAATTAAATATATATAAATTATCTTATAATGATACTGGGTTATATACTTTAGGATGAATCATTAAATAAATGTTATTGATAAACACTTGGATTAAGCTTGACGGTTTTGTGAACAATGAACTTGTTTGGTATTATTATTCCATATTATGAGTCTATAGGGATTCCATAACATTAATGAGATGAAATAAATATATTATGATCTTGTTCAATAATAAAAATGGTTTCATGACCAGAATTGGACATGGTAATGAAAATTGAGAACCGGTCGTCCTTGAGTGTGATAAATTAACACATCTAGAACGGTGTTTTCATTTTTAGTATAAGAGGAGGGGGAAAGAGAGATGCTTATGAAATATTACATTAGAATAATATAATTCCAGTTCATTTAAGTTACTATAATTATAATATAATTTGGATGAGGGGAGATGAAGAAATAAGTATAAAATAAAGGAACTCAAAATAAGATAAAAATTGAGAAATCTCTTGCGAAAATTCGGCACCCTAACGACGTCACCTAAAATTTAATAAAATAGTTTGATGAGATAAAGAGGGTATCTCATCACTCTTACATAGTATGGGTAGTAAGGGGAATATACAATGAAATATCCCCACATAATTCAATTTAAAATAAAAGATAAAACAAAAAATGAAATCTTTAAGAAAAGAGAAGGGTGGTTCATTTTATTACCTTGAGAGTAACTCATAAAACATGAAGGTTGGAACCTTGGGGGTTTGAGGACACCTTGGGAGGATGCCTAGGGAAAAAATACCACCAGATATTTGAGGATATTGAGTTTGGAATGAAATAAAATTAAGGGGGTGAGTGGGTGTTTATAGTAATTAAGAGAGCATTTTTTTATTAATTAAAAGGGACACCTTACTAGTGGTTTTTGCAAAAACATGGGCTTGCCCAGGGTATTTTCCCATGGTTTTAGCCACTTGGGACACTTCATGTCATAGGTTACTGTACACAAGTCTACCATCATTTTATATTTAATTTTTACATCATTAAGATGTTATTAAACTACCGAAAACTCAAAAATGTATTTTTACTATTCATGAAAAATTCAAGTATTTTAGAAAAAACCCAAAAATTCACCCTAACCAGTTTTTAACATGTAGAATTCAAAAATGAACTCCATTTTTTGAAAATAAATTTTTAATTATTTTTAATTTAATTTTTAATAAAATCATGTTAATTCAAAAAAATAACAATTTTAAAGATATTATTAGTTCTATATCTCATTGAAAAATCAACCAAGATCTCATTATTTTATTAGCTTAAGAAAATAAAATATTATCAATATTTAATATTTATAAGGGTAATATTACTATTCATATTACTATCTATTAGGTTATGTAAATATTCATAAAAAAATCAAGTTGGATCTATCAGACTCCAAATGAATTGCTGGTCACAACTCTATATGACCATTTTTTGAAATTAAAAACATAGAAGTGGAAAATTTATGTTTAATGGATAGCTTATAACTTTATCCTATAATGGTTTGATTCACAAAAGACATAGTTCTTTATGAAATATAGGCTATCTGATAAATAGAAATTATTTAAGAGGAACATACCATAAAATGTTTGGGGGGTTATATTATTCCCTCCTTTGGAAATTTTCTCCTCGAAATTTTAAGTATAAAGCCCACCAAAAATATGTGGATGGTTATTATTCATAACATAGTGAGGGTCCCATGTTGCTTCCTCCATATTATGGTTTTTCCAAAGAACCTTTACTAGAAGAGTCGTACGGTTTCTCAATACATGCTCCCTTGTGTCAAGAATCATGATAGGCTCTTCACGGTATGATAAATCAGGTTCCAGTTCTATTTCTTCATAGGTGAGTGCTTGAATTGGGTCTGGCATGTATTTCTTCAACAATGACACATGTAATACATCATGGACTTTGGAGACACTTGGAGGCATTGCTAAACGGTAAGCTACTGCTCCAATTCTTTCCAGAATTTCAAATGGTCCGATATACCTGGGGCACAGTTTTCCATTCTTACCAAATCTTAAGACACCCTTCAATGGAGATACTTTCAGAAAGACATGATCCCCCACTTGGAATTCCAAATCATTCCTCCAGTTGTCAGCATAACTCTTTGGCCTACTTTGGGCGGCTTCAATATGGGCTTTGAGTATCTTCACCTTTATCATGGTGTCTTCAATAAGTTTTGGGCCTATATGTTTTGTCTCACCAACTTCATCCCAACAATTTAGAGTTCAATATCTCTTTCCATAAAATGATTCATATGGAGCCATTTGAATACTAGAATGGAAACAATTTTTGTAATAAAATTCCGCCGAAGGAAAGTATTGATCTCACATAACTTGGAAGTCAAGAGAGCATGACCTCATCATGTCTTCTAGAGTTCTAATAGTCCTTTCAGACTGTCTGTTAGTTTGGGGGAGATAAGCAGTACTCATATGAAACTCTGTATTCAAATCCTTCTGGAGACTTTTCCATAATTTTTATGTAAATCGGGCTTCTCGATCAGATACAATTGATATAGCTCTACCATTAATTCTTAAAACTTCATTAATATAAATTCTTTTTAGGCTCTCAAGTGGTAAATCCTTGCTTATTGGAAGGAAATGTGCTGATTTTGTGAGATGATCAACAATTACCCATATTGCATCATTCCTTCTAGGTGTCCTCGTTAGTCCAGTGAAAAAATCCATCGTAATGTTATCCCACATCCACATAGTAATAGGTAGAGGTTGCATCACTCCTTTGGGATGTTGTCTCTCCAACTTCACTTTTTGAAAAACTGGACACCTTAACACATAGTCAGCAATTTCCCGCTTCATATTATCCAACCAAAAATATTCCTTCATATCTCTATACATCTTGGTGCTACCCAGGTGTATAGAGAAATTTGAGGTATGGTAATAATCTAGTAGTTCCCTTTTTAGCTCAGGTACTGATGGAGCACATTACCTCTTCCTATATTCCATAACTCCTTCTTCATACATGAAGTTAGCCAGTCACCCATCCTTGACAGCATTAATTTTCTTGTGCAGATTCTCATCATCAGATTGAGAGCTTTTTATCTTCTCTAATAAGGATGGTTTAGAAATCATTTGAAATAGAAAAGATATTTCCCCTTCCTTAAAAATTCCCATATCCATCTTTAGTAGATCCAAAAAATATAGGATCTCTCTCAATCCTCATTTGAGTCAGAAGACCATGATCCATCCTACTTAATGCATCTTCCACCGTATTTTCGTTTCTTGGGTGGTAGTGTATTGAACAATCGTAATCATTGAGTAACTAGAGCCATCTCCTTTTCCTCATGTTGAGTTCTTATTGTGTGAAAATGTATTTCAAACTCTTGTGGTCTGTATAAAACTCGCATCTCTCTTCATAGAGAAATTGTCTCTATATTTTTAGAGCAAAGATTACAGCTACTAACTCATGATCATGAGTTGGATAATTTTTCTCATGGGTCTTCAACTACCTTGATGCAAAAGAAATAACATTATCGTGTTATATAAGGATTCAACCCAGCCCATTCTTTAATGCATCAATGTATATCACAAATCCATCATTTCCAGATGTAAGATTCAAAATTGGAGCATTGACCAATATTCTTTTCAATTCTTTGAAACATTCCGTACACTCTTTTGTCTACAAAAACATTAATCCTTTATGTGTGATCTTGGTTAGCGGGTTAGCCAGTCGGGCAAAATTCAAAACGAAATGCCAATAGTAACATGTTAATCCAATAAAACTGCGTACCCCAGTTATTTTTGTTGGCGTGGGCCATTCATGGATAGCCTTTGTCTTTGCAGGATCAACTATGATTCCATCCTTAGAGACAATATGGCCTTGAAAAGAAACTAATTGAATCTAGAATTTTCACTTTCTAAAATTTCCATATAATTTATTGCTTCTAACAGTTATGAGAATAGTCTGCAAGTGATTCTCATGGTCTTCATAGATTTTTGAGTAAACAAGAATATCAGTGATGAATACCATAACAAAGTTATCAAGATATTCCTTGAAAACTCTATTCATTAAATCCATGAAAATAGATTTTGCATTCATCAGTTCAAAAGGCATCACTGTAAACTCATAATTCCCATACCTGGTTCGAAATATTGTCTTCAGAATATATTCCTTCCTCACACGTAGTTTATGATATCTGGATCGACGGTCAATCTTTGAAAATTATTGAGCTCCATGAAGTTGATCAAATAAATATTCAATTGGGTCATAGGATACTTATTCATTATTTTAATAGCATTTATTACCTTATCATCAATGCATAGCCTCATGGATCCATCTTTCTTCATGACAAACAAGACCACGGCTCCCCATGGAGAAACACTAGGTCCAATAAATCCTCTGTCACTCAAATCTTCTAGTTGTTTCTTTAGCTCCACTAACTCCATAGTGGCCTTTCTATAGGGGGTCATTGACATAGGTCTTGCACCATGAATTAAGTCAATGGAAAACTCAATTTCACGCTCTGGAGGATGTCCAGGTAAATCCTTTGGAAATACATCAATTTATTATTTCACTATATACACATATTCAATTTGAAGATTTATTTCCTCATCCATAGATATTGGTTTATCTTCCTCTCCAAGTATTGCATTCAGTAGAGCTACTAGGGGTGGTTCCAGATAATAATTCTATAGAGAGGTCTCCGCTCTAAAGATAAGAGATTCTACTCCATTTTCAAAAATTGTAACTTCTTTTTTCTTGTAATAAATCCTCACAAAATAATTTGATAGTAAAACCATATTGAGAATTATATTAAATTCATTCATTGGTATGATGATAAGGTTAGCTACTAAATCATGTTTATGTGTCACAAGGGCGACTAGTAGACATGCCTTTGTTTAAATGATGCATCCCCTAGGATTTTTGACTGATAACTCCTTTATTAATTCAAATTTGACAATTCTAATTTTCATGGAAAACTGGGAAGATATAAATTAATACGATGATCTAAAAAAATAAGGTGTTGGCTAAGTTTGAGGAAACAATTAAAATACCTGCCACTACACCACTATGAACTTAAACTACCATGATTGTAATTTCATAAGCTCTCCCTTGCTCTCTTGGATTTTTCTGAGACATGTTTCCTTGGAACTTAGGACACTCATTTTCATAGTGTCCTATCTCTCTTCATTTGTAGCATTTAATATCATTTAATTGTTTCTTCCCCTTGCATTCATCGGATCGAGGACCCTTTTCTCTGCACTTATAGAAGACTCCCACGCCTTTTAAGCATTTCCCGAGATGATATTTCCACAGTTTGTACATAATGGGAATAGCATTATTCCCTTGTTCTTCTTTGCTACTTCACCTTTCCGTCGGTTATCAGAGTACCTCTTCATATCTTGGTTCCCCTTGAACAAATTTCATCTAGAAAATTCCTTCTCTGTTTTGATGGAACTTGATTCAATTTCATCATATGATTAAAATGTTTGAGAATCCACTACCCATCAAACACTTGGCTTAATACCTTCAAAGAAATTAGCAATCTTGTCTGTCGAGTCACATATGTAATCTATGGCATACTTGGCTAGCCTTGTGAAGGTAGCCTCATACTCCGCAACATTGTTTTCTTCCCTTTACATTAAGCCAAGGAATGTCCTCTTCATTTTAGTTTGTTGCACACGAGGGAAATATTTTTAGAAGAATATTTCCTTAAAAGTCATATATTCCATATCTTCTATTTTATCTTCCTCTGTGGTATTATGAATGAAGGACCACGATTGATCAGTGTCGCCCTTGAGACAATATACTGCCCGAACTACCTTTTCATTTTCATTACATCTTAATTCCATGAATATCTTTTAAAAGGACTTGATCCATTTCTTCCCAACCACTGGATTAGTAGTCCCACTATAATATGGGGGATTTTGTCACATAAAACGATCCAACATAGGTGTGGAATGGTTATTTATTACAACCTAAGTAAGTTGTCCTATTATGGTCATGATCTGATCTGCTTCAACATTGACTGTGTTGATATGATCAGGGGGAAGATCCCTACGTTGACCACGATTATTGATTCCCCTTCTTCCATTAGAAACCATTTCTAAATAATGGGATACACTATATTAGTTTATGAATCTAAAATAGAAAATCACTCAACATAGATTGAAATTCTATGCATAGATAATCTTATAAACATGGTTTCTATGAGGAAAAATTTACATTAAACTCCTTCATAATTGCTTGTAATGAAAATATGAATTATCCTAATCATATCCTGCAATATTTTCATAACCAAGAGTACAGAAAGTCCTATTTTCAAGCACCATTTCCCATTTGAGTCTAGATTAAAGCGTTGTTTTCAGGTTTTACCCCTAAATATATTTGTGTCAGAGCCACCTCTACTAACTCGTATCAATGCATGGATGTATTGATTAAAAGATCCAAATAATCTATTCCTTACCAAAATACAAGGATGTTCTTGTACTTTTATCCTCAAATACTACCTTAGGGTTTTTCTATAATATACATTTCCTACTCCAGTTTCCATGTTTTCTACTAAACTTCTTTTGATACCAACTGTAACACCCTGACCCTTCCTCTGATACCAACTGTAACACCCTGACCCATCTTGACCAGAGCCGGTGCATTACTTGTTATATTGGAATGGTTAGAAAAAATTAAAATCCTGAAGGAATGATCAGTTTATTAGTCTTGAATAAACTATATACATATATGTAACACAAATTACATTGGAGAAGGTTACAAAATACAATAAATAACAAAAACTAAAAACTGCATCCACAGAAACTCAATAAATGATCTCCTCTTCATCACCAGTTGAAGGTAGATAATGAAAGGGGTGAGATAAAATGATCAATAAGGGTTACAAATAGTCGAAACATGAATCAATAATAACTGAATCATAAAGATATATGGCATGAAGAGTAAATGAAAAATAAACACCATTAATAAACCGAGAACGGGCCTGCATCCATATATTTTTTCATAGTGAAAAACTCATGGATAGTAATGAATGAAAATAAATAAAGAGAATGATTATTATTTGGAAATCATGTATCTGGAACATGATACCATAATACTGTTAAAATGGTTTAGTTCTGTGGGTAGAAACCCATCTGATTTTTTGGAAACAAACTCGAAGGGTTTGTCTCCAAACTGATTTGTCTCATAAGACCTACCAATGCATCGTGGGGATATAGAAGGATCCACCTACCATTGCATGTCCAAATAATTCCTTATAAATTGATTCAATACAAGAGAAACATTCCTTTTCAAAATCCGTATAGAGTAGAGTATATGGACTCATCAATATTTCCATAATTAAAATAACGTTCCAAATAAACACCGTATGTAAAATGGTATATGGTTTAGAAAACAAACAAATCCATGACATGCGAACATGGATATTTAATAAAAAATAAATTAAAATGAAAATTTTTCTCAATTGGGAAGTAGGTACACCACATAAGGATTATTAGGTGCACCACACAAAGTTAGTCACAACAAAATAGTAGTTGAGACAAAGTCTCTTACCACAATGTAATCGGTCGAATCATATGACCAGAACATAATAACCATAAAATGAATCATTTAATAACATGAATATAAAGAGAATAATGTTATTATATATTAAATTTCTGTACACAGATACCACATACAAGAAATAAGTGGCGAACAATGAAAATCTCACAGAAATGAATGTGAGATGAGAAACCCCTTACCTTTTGCTCAAGTATGTTATTCATCTATTTTAATGAACTGAATAATAGAATTTAGATTCATTAATTAATAATTATATAACCTCCTATAATTTTAATTGAATTATTATAACCTTATTAGGTTCATTCATGTCCCTTGTAATGGGTTTAAGAGGTTTAATTTTATTGTTTTGGAAGTATTTTATTCCTTTGTTTTCATGATTCGTTTACTTGCTTTCATGAATGGAAGTTCATTTGAAATGTTGTTAAACATAAAAAATTGTTAATATATATTATTTTTGAAAATAAAGATATATAAATTATCTTATAATGATTATGGGTTATATACTTTAGGATGAATCATCAGTTAAAAGTTATTGATAAACGCTTGGATTAAGCTTGGCGGTTTTGTGAACAATGAACTTGTTTGGTATTATTATTCCATATTATGAGTGTGTAGGGATTAAAGAATATTAATGTGATGAAATAAATATATTATGATCTTTTTCAACCATAAAAATTGTTTCATGACCAGAATTGGACATGGTAATGAAAATTGAGAACCCGTCGTCCTTGAGTGTGATAAATTAACATATCTCGGACGGTGTTTTCATTTTTTGTAAAAGAGGAGGGGGAAAGAGAGATGATGATGAAATATTACATTAGAATAATATAATTCCAGTTCATTTAATTTAATGTAATTATCATATAATTTGGATGATGGGATATGAGGAAAGAAGTATAAAAGAAAGGAACTCAAAATAATAGAAAAATTGAGAAATCTCTTACAAAAATTCGGCAACCTAACGACGTCACCCAAAATTTAATAAAATAGTTTGATGGTAGAAAGGGGTTTTCTCATACCTATTACATAATATGGGAGGTAAGGGGAATGTGTAATCAAATATCCCCCCATAATCCAGTTGAAAATAAGAGAGAAAATATAAAATTAAATCTTTAAAAAAAGAGAAGGGTGGTTGATTCTCTTACCTTGTATAGTAACTCCTAAAACATGAAGTTTGTAACCTTGGGGGTTTGAGGAAAACTTGGGAGGAATCCTAGGGAGGAAATACTACTATAGTGTCGAGGATATTGAGTTTGTAATTAATGAAAATGAAGTGGGGTGAGTGGGTATTTATAGTAATTAAGAGAGAGTTTTTTATTAATTAAAAGTGACATCTCATTTGTGGTTTTTGAAAAACCATGGGCATTCCCATAGTATTTTCCCATGGTTTTGGCCACTTGGGACACCTCATGTCATAGGTAGTGTCAAAATTTCGACCATCATTTTATATTTAATTATTACATCATTAGGATGTTATTAAACTACAGAAAATTCAAACTGTATTTTTACTATTCATGACAAATTCAAGTATTTTAGAAAAACCCCAAAAATTCACCCTAAATATTTTTTGACGTGTAGAATTCAAAAATGAACTCCACTTTTTAAAAATAATTTTCTATGTATTTTTAATTTAATTTTTAATAAAATCATGTTAATTCAAATAAATTACAATTTTAAAGATATTATTAGTTCTATATCTCATTGAAAAATCAACCAAGATCTCATTATTTTATTACCTTAAGAAAAAAAATTTATCATTATTTAATATCTATAAGGGTCATATTACTATTCATATTACTATTCATATGGGTATGTTACTATTCATCAAAAAATCAAGTTGGTTCTATCAAACTCCAAATGACTTACAGGTCACAACTCTAGATGACCGTTTTTCAAAATTCAAAACACAGAAGTGGAAAATTTATGTTTAATGGATAGCTTATAAATTTCTCCTATAATGTTCTAATTCACAAAACACATAGTTCTTTATGAAATATAGGCTATCTGATGAATAGAAATTATTTAAGAGGAACATACCCTAAAATGTTTGGGGGTTATATTATTCCCTCCTTTGGAAATTTTGTCCTCGAAATTTTATGTATAAAGCCCACCAAAAAAATGTGGATAGATATTCTTCATAACATCCTTAGGTTACCATGTTGCTTCCTCTATATTCTGGTTTTTCTAAATAACCATTACTAGAAGATTTGTACGGTTTCTCAATACATGCTACATTGTGTCAAGAATCCCGATAGGCTCCTCACAGTATGATAAATCAGGTTCCAGTTCTATTTCTTCATAGGTGAGTACATGCATTGGGTATGACATGTATTTCTTCAAAAATGACACATGTAATACATCATGGACTTTGGAGACACTTGGCAGCATTGCTAAACGGTAAGCTACTACTCCAATTCTTTCCATAATTTTAAATGGTCCAATGTACCTGGGGATCAGTTTTCCATTCTTACCAAATCTTAAGACACCCCTCAATGGAGATACTTTCAGAAAGACATGATCTCCCACATGGAATTCCAAATCCTTCCTCCAGTTGTCAGCATAACTCTTCTGCCTACTTTGGGCTGCTTTAATATGGGCTTTGATTGTCTTCACCTTTATCGTGGTCTCTTCAATAAGTTTTGGGCTTATAAGTTTTGTCTCACCAACTTCATCCAAACAAGTTGGAGTTCAACATCTCTTTCCATATAATTCTTCATATAGAGCCATTTGAATAATAGAATGGAAACTATTTTTGTAACAAAATTCCACCAAAGGAATGTATTGATCCCATATACCTAGGAAGTCAATAGAGTATGACCTCAGCATGTCTTCTAGAGTTCGAATAGTCCTTTCAAATTGTCTGTTAGTTTGGGGGTGATAAGCAGTACTCATATGAAGCATTGTATTCAAAGACTTCTGGAGACTTTTCTAGAATTTTTATGTAAATTGGGCATCTCGGTCGGATACAATTGATATAGGTCCACCATGAATTCATACAACTTCATTAATATAATGTTTTTCTAGGCTCTCAAGTGTTAAATCCTCTCTTATTGGAAGGAAGTGTGCTGATTTTGTGAGATGATCAACAATTACCCATATTACATCATTCCTTCGAGGTGTCCTAGGTAGTCCAGTGAAAAAGTCCATCATAATGTTATCCTGCTTCCACATAGTAATAGGTAGAGGTTGCATCACTCCTTTGGGATTTTGTCTCTCCACCTTCACTTATTTAAAAACTAGACACCTTAACACGTAGTCAGAAATTTCCCGCTTCATATTATCCCACCAAAAATATTCCTTCATATCTCTATACATCGTGGTGCTACCCAGGTGTATAGATAAATTTGAGCTATGTGCATCATCTAATAGTTCAATTTTTAGCTCAGGTACTGATGGAACACATTACCTCTTCCTAAATTCTAGAACTCCTTCTTCATAAACGAAGTCGGCCAGTCTCTCATCCTTTACAGCATTAATTTTCTTGTGCAGATTCTCATCATCAGATTGAGAGCTTTCTATATTCTCTAATAAATATGGTTTAGCAATCATTTGAAATAGAAAATATGTTCCCCTTCCTTAACAATTTCCATATCCATATTTAGTAGATCCAAAAATATAGGATCTCTCTCAATCCTCATTTGAGTTAGAAGTCCATTATCCTTTCTACTTAATGCATCTTCCACCTTATTTGCATTTCCTGGGTGGTAGTGTATTGAACAATCGTAATCTTTGAGTAACTAGAGCCATATCATTTCCCTCATGTTGAGTTTTTTTGTGTGAAAATGTATTTCAAACTCTTGTGGTCTGTATAAAACCCCATCTTTCTCCATAGAGATATTGTCTCCATATTTTTAAAGAAAACATTACAGCTACTAACTCAAGATCATGAGTTGGATAATTTTCTTCATGGGTATTCAATTGTCTTGATGCAAAAGAAATAACTTTATCGTTTTGTATAAGGATTCAATGCAGCCCATTCTTTAATGCATCACTGTATATCACAAATCCATCACTTCCAGATGGAAGATTCAAAATTATATAATTGACCAATCTTATTTTCAATTCTTCAAAACATTCCGTACACTCTTTTATCTACACATACTTTACTCCTTTATGTGTGATCTTGGTTAGCGGGTTAGCCAGTCGGGCAAAATTCAAAACAAAATGCCAATAGTAACCTGTTAATCTAATAAAAATGTGTAATGCAGTTATGATTGTTGGCATGGGATATTCTTGGATTGCCTTTGTCTTTGTAGGATCAACTAGGATTCCATCCTTAGAGAAAATATAGCCTTGAAAAGAAACTAATTGAAGCCAGAATTCGCACTTGCTAAACTTCCCATATAATTTATTTCTTCTAACAGTTCTCAGAATAGTCTGCAAGTGATTCTCATGGTCTTCATAGATTTTTGAGTATACAAGAATATCATCGATGAATACCATAACAAAGTTATCAAGATATTCCTTTAAAACTCAATTCATTAAATCATTGAAAATATATGGTGCATTCATCAGTCCAAAAGGCATCACTATAAACTCGTAATTCTCATACCTGGTTCAAAATTCTATCTTTAGAATATCTTCCTTCCTCACATGTAGTTGATGATATCTGGATCAAAGGTCAATTTTTTAAAATTATTGAGCTCCATGAATTTGATCAAATAAATCATCAATTTGGGTCATAGGATACTTATTATTTATTGTAATAGCATTGATTTCCCTGTAATCAATGCATAGCCTCACGGATCCATCTTTCTTCATGACAAACAAGACCGGGGCTCCCCATGGAGAAACACTAGGTCCAATAAATCCTTTGTCACTCAAATACTCTATTTGTTTCTTTGGATCCACTAACTTTACAGTGGCCATTCTATAGGGGGTCTTTGACATAGGTCTTGCACCAGCAATTAGGTCAATTTAAAACTCAATTTCACGCTCTGGAGGATGTCCAGGTAAATCCTATGGAAATACATCAATGTATTGTTAAACTATATACACATATTCAATTGGAAGATTTCTTTCCTCATCCATAGATATTGGTTTATCTTCCTCTCCAAGTATTGCATTCAGTAGAGCTACTAGGGGTGGTTCCAGATAATAATTAGATAGCGAGGTCTCCGATCAAAAGATAATAGATTCTACTCCATTTTCAAAAAATTTAACTTCATTTTTCTTGTAATAAATACTCACAAAATAATTTGGCAGCCAATTCATATTGAGAATTATATTAAATTCATTCATTGGTATGATGATAAGGTTAGCTACTAAAGCACGTTTATGTGTCACAATGGGGACTAGTTGACATGCCTTTGTTGCAATGATGCATCCCCTAGGATTTTTGACTGATAACTCCTTTATTAAATCAAATTTGACAAGTCTAATTTTCTTGGAAAACTGGGAAGATATAAATGAATGAGATGATCAAAAATGAAATAAAGTTTCGGCTAAGTTTGAGGAAACAATTAAAGTACCTGCCACCACACCATTAGGAACTTAAACATCCGAGATTGTAATCTCATAAGCTCTCCCTTTCTATCTTGTATTTTTTTGAGGCATGTTTCCTTGGCACATAGTACACTCATTTTCATAGTTTCTTATCTCTCTACAATTGTAGCATTGAATATCATTAAATTGTTTCTTCCCCTTACATTCATCGGATCGAGGGCCCTTTTCTCTACACTTATAGAAGACTCCCATGCCTTTTAAGAATTTCCCGAGATGATTATTTCCACAGTTCGTACATAATAGGAATATCGTTATTACCTTGTTCTTCTTTGTTACTTCACCTTTCCCGTGGTTATTAGAGTACCTCTTCATATCTTGGTTCCCCTTGAACAAATTTGATATAAAAAATTCCTTCTCTATTTTGATGGCACTTGATACAATTTCATCATATGATGAAAATGTTTGAGAACCCATTGCCCATCGAAGACTTGTCTTAATACATTCAAAGAAATTATCAATCTTGTCTGTCGAGTCACGTATGTAATCTATGGCATACCTAGCTATCCTTTTGAAGGTATCCTCATACTCTGCAGCATTGTCTTCTTCCCTTTACTTTAAGCCAAGGAATTTCATATTCATTTCTGTTTGTTGCTCACGAGGGAAATATTTTTCAAAGAATATCTCCTTAAAAGTCCTATATTCCCTATCTTATATTTCTTATTCCTATGTGCTATTCTGAATCAGGGACCACCGTTGATCAGTGTCACCCTTGAGACAATATACTGCTCGAACTACCTTTTTATTTTCATTGCATCTTAATTCCATGAATATCTTTTAAAGGGACTTGATCCATTGCTTCCCAACCACTGGATTAGTAGTCCCACTGAAATATGGGGGATGTTTCTACATAAAACGATCCAACACAGGTTTGTAATAGTCATTTCTTACAACCAAAGTAAGTTGTCCAATTATGGTCATGATCTGATCTGCTTCAACATTGATTGTGTTGACATGATCAGTGGGGAGATCCCTACGTTGCCTACAAGTATTGATTCCCCTTCTTCCATTAGACATCATTTCTAAATAATGGGATACAATAGATTAGTTTATGAATCTCAAATATAAAATCACTCAACAAAGATTGAAATTCTATGCATAGATAATCTTATAAACTTGGTTTCTCTGAGGAAAAATTTACATTAAACTCCTTCATAATTTCTTGTAAAGAAAATATGAATTATCCTAAGCATATCCCCCAAGAGTGGCAGAACCAAGAGTGTAGTAAAGCCTATTGTCATGAACCAGTTCCCATTCGAGTCTAGATTAAAGTGTTGTTTTCGGGTTTTACCCCTAGATACAGTTGTCCCAGAGCCACCTCTACCAAGTCGTATCCATGCATGGATGTATTGATTAAATGATCCACAAAATCTATTCCTTACCAAAATAAAAGGATGTTCTTATATTTTTATCCTCAAATACTACCTTAGGATTTTTTCCCATTATATACATTTACTACTCTAGTTTCTATGTTTTCTACTAAACTTCCTTTGATACTAACTGTAACACCCCGACCCTTCCTCTAATACCAACTAGAACACCCCGACCACTCTTGACCAGAGCTGGTGCATTAATTTTTATATTGGCATGGTTAGAGGAAATGAAAATCATGAAGGAATGATAAGTTTATTAGTCTTGAAGAAACCAGATACATAAATGTAACTCAAATTACATTGGAGAAGCTTACAAAATACAATACATAACAAAAACTAAAAACTGCATCCACATGAACTCAATTAATGATCTCTTATTCATCACCTGTTGAAGGTAAAAAATTAAAGGGTTGAGATAAAATTTTCAATTAGGGTTAAAAATAACGAAAACATGAATCAATAATAACTAAATCATAAACAAATATGGCATGATGAATAAATGAAAAACGTGCGCCATTAATAAACTGAGAAAGGGCCTGCATCCATATATTTTTTCATAGTGAAAAACTCATGGATAGTAATGAATGAAAATGAATAAAGATAATGATTATTAATTGGAAATCATGTATCTGGAATGTGATACCATAATATTGTTAAAACAGTTTAGTTCTGTGGGTAGAAACCCATCTGATTTTTTGGAAACAAACTCGAAGGGTTTGTCACCAAACTGATTTGTCTCATGAGACCTACCGATGCATCGAGAGGATATAGCAGGATCCACCCATCATTTCATGTCCAAATAATTATTTATAAATTGTTTCAATACAAGAGAAATATGCCTTTTCAAAATCCGTATAGAGTAGAGTATATGGATTCATCAATATTTCCATAATTAAAATAACATTCCAAATAAACACCGTATGTAAAATGGTATATGGTTTAGAAAACAAAAAAATACATGACATGAGAACGTGGATATTTAATATAAATATAATTTCAAATGAAAATTGATCTCAAATGGGAAGTAGGTACACCACATAAGGATTATTTGGTGCACCACACAAAGTTAGTCACCACAAAATAGTAGTTGAGACAAAGTCTCTTACCACAATGTAATCGGTCGAATCATATGACCAGAACATAATAATTGTAAAATGAATCATTTAATAACATGAATATAAAGATAATAATGTTATTATATATTAAATATCAGTACACAGATACCACGTACAATAAATAAGTGGCAAACAATGAAAATATCACAGAAATGAAAGTGAGATGAGAAACCCCTTACCTTTTGCTGGAGTGTGTTCTTCATCTATTTTAATGAACTGAATAATCGAATTTAGATTCATTAATTAATAATTATATAACCTTATTTACATTTAATTGAATTATTATAACCTTATTAGGTTCATTCATGTCCCTTTTAATGGGTTTAAGATGTTTAATTTTATGGTTTTGGATGCATTTTATTCCATTGTTTTCATGATTCGTTTACTTTCTTTCATGAATGGAAGATCATTTGAAATGTGGTTATACATAAAGAATTGTTAATATATATTTTTTGTGACATTAAAGATATATAAGTTATCTTATAATGATTCTGGGTTATATACTTTAGGATGAATCATTAGTTAAAAGTTATTCATAAACGCTTGGATTAAGCTTGGCAGTTTTGTGAACAATGAACTTGTTTGGTATTATTATTCCATATTATGAGTGTGTAGGGATTACAGAATATTAATGAGATGAAATGAATATATTATGATCTGTTTCAACCATATAAATTGTTTCATGACAATTATTGGACATGGTAATGAAAATTGAGAACATGTCGTCCTTGAGTGTGATAAATTAAAACATCTCAGACGGTGTTTTCATTTTTAGTAAAAGAGGAGGGGGAAAGAGAGATGATGATGAAATATTCCATTAGCATAATATAATTCCATTTTATTTAAGGTAATGGAATTATCATAGAATTTTTATGATGGGATATGAGGAAATAATTATAAAAGAAAGGAACTCGAAATAAGTGAAAATTGAGAAATCTCTTATGAAAATTCGGCAGCCTAACGACGTCACCAAAAATTTAATAAAATAGTTTGATGTGAGAAAGGGGGTTTCTAGAAACTCTTACATATTATTGAAAGTAAGGGGAATATGGAATGAAATATCCCCACATAATCCAGTTGAAAATAAAAGATAAAATATAAAATTAAATCTTTAAGAAAAGAGAAGGGTGGTTGATTCTCTTACCTGGTAGAGTAACTCCCAAAACATGACGTTTGGCACCTTGGGGTTTGAGTAATGTAGGATCGAAATAACAATTTATATGCTCAATATACAAGAGGGGGCTGAATTTTACACTTTAAAAATTCCTTTGGAACCTTTAAAGTTAGTTATGGATAACTATGTTTTCCTTAGTCAAGGAAAACCTAGGTTGAACAAAGTTAAACTAAGAAAATTCACAACACCTCTAATCACCAACTGGAGTATTGGAACCGAGGTTTACAATATAAGATTATACCTTAAAGCGTATATAATCTTAAACTTATCAGATTATAAGTGTAAGTAAATACAAGAAGGTTATAATTTTCTTACAATACAATATGCAGCGAAAAAACAAGTAGTAAAACTACGAGTAACAAGATATGAATCTTTTAACCCAAAGAGAAGGGTATCCAACAACCTTGGATAAAGGTCCCTTGATTTGTACTTTCAAGTAAGTCTGTCTTACCCACACCAGGGTAAGCCCTCGATACGAAGATCATAATCTCCGTCTTGCTATCCCCGCAAGACCTCAACTTCAAGGTAATTGGAACCTTTGTCTTCCTTAGCAAGGAAGCCCTCGAACTTCAAGGTAGTCGACACCTCTGTCTTCCTATCCCCGGAAGTCCTCAAATGTAATCACTAACATCCGGAGTCGCACAAAGCAATCTGAACGAGCGGTTCAGTACACACAAGGCATGAGAAGATTCTCTCTCTAGAAATCACCTTAACAGGGTGTGTTCTCTAGATCGATCAACTTTTTCCTTTCAGTAATGAGATCTTTCAAATGAGCTCCTATTTATAGGAAAATTTCCAACAGTTGGATCCCTCTTCCAACGGTCATATTTTCCATGAAATTCGGAGGGACCTGAACACGTGTAACTCAACCAACGGTTAATTAAAAACAGAATAGACGACATCGTTTTATAACAAACTATGTATAACTGAATGTACGACATTGTTTTGAAATGAAGCATATGTAAGTAAAAGCTAATCAATATTTCGGAGTGTAAGCAAGATAAAAGTTCAGAGTCTAACCAAAATGAAGTTTGGAGTCTATGTTAAGAAATATTCGGAATCTGTTTTATAGGAATTTGGAGTCTGGTTTCACCAGAGATCAGATTCTAAACTTGCAGAACTCAGAGTCGAACCACTTAAGAGTTTCGAGTCAAACTGGTTAAGAGTTCGGAGTCGAACTAATTGAGAGTTAGGAGTCGAACTAATTCAGATATTGGAGTCAAACTACTTGAGAGTTTGAAGTCTAACTACTTAAGAGTTCGGAGTCGAACTTCATCATAGTTCGGAGTCGAACTACTTGAGAGTTCGGAGTCGAACTACTTAAGAGTTCAGAGACCAGAATTCGGATTAAAACTCCATTACAGATCACATCCAGAATTCGGATCCTAAAAATAGAATACCCCAAATCTTTTCATTATATGGCTCCTAAAATTTGGTTATGAATACAGTTTTTGAATTTAATAATAATATTGTTATGTATGAGAAAATCAAGGTCAAGGTAAATTTCCTTAAAGAAGTAAATTTTCCTTATGGGGGTAAAAATAATATTTTCTTACGTATAAGGTGTTTGTGATTTTCAAAACAAGAAGTAATGTAAAAGTCATAAGGAAAACCTTATTGATTCAACAATCTCCCCCTTTTGGAAAGCACAAACATCCTTTCAAAAAAGCATATAGGGTTTTTGAAAATTTTCATTAGACTTTGAAAATTATAACTTATCTCCCTTTGTTCATAGATAGAAGTGAATACAACTAACTCCCCCTTAGGCATTGAAACTCTAAGGATTGTATTCTGAGTTTCCAGAGTAGAGTTTTCATTATTGTAAGAATGAAAAAAAAACTTCATAGTGGGAAACTCCCCCTTGCATTAAGGATATTTCTCTTAGAAATTTTTCCTTTATCCTCCTTAGGAATAGTTATTCTTCCTTCTTCGCCTTTGTGATTTTCAAAAAGAATTGAAGGGAATAGAAAACAAAGTATGCTACCTAAAACATTAGTATATAACAAGATACAAACCAACCAGATAACCATTTCATTAGAGTTGGGAAAAAATACAAGGAAATAAAACTACATAAAATGATCGGAGTGGGTTCATTTGTCTTCCTTTTCCTTCGGAATGAGCTTCTTCAACAAGGCTTTGAGTTTCTTCAAGTCTCTTTGATCTTCCTATCATTGCCTCTCCAAAGATTTTACCTTTTCTTCTTGAGCTTTTAAAGCCTCTGCCTGAGCCTCCAAGGCTTCTATCTGCAACTTTAACAACTCATCTTTCTTTTCCATATTCTACTGAAACTCAATCCGGAAATCTCTTTTAGTTTTCCAATTTTGAGATACTAAGTTAATCTTCTCATTCAGATCCATGACCTGTTGATTCTGGAAATTTTTCTCCTGGGTCCACTTCTCATAAATCTCATTAACCTTTTTATCCTCCATTTCAAAATCATTTTAAACTTCTGCCTGAAAATTCTCAAAGTGAACTAAATCTTCATCAACTCTCTTATACCACTTGGCTACTTTACTGCAGGACTTCCTATGCATGTCATAATTGATCAGAAAACTTTTATAATCAGCTTCAAACTTCACAAACTTATCCATTACCATGGATAAAAAATCTGATTTCTGATTCATAGATTGTTGCAGCAACTAGCATCTAGAATCTATTATTGGAAGAATCAGAATTGTGTCCGCCAACTTTCTCAGAGATTGAACCAAAAAATCATGCTTGTGGGATGATGATTCCGAATCAGAAACTTCTTTTTGAGATTCCTCTTCTTCAACTGGCATCAGCTTCCTTCTAGAGGTACCACCAACCTCTTTCCCTCTGATGAAATCTTTAATAGGTGTCTCCATGAGAGTTTTCTTCCCTTTATCAGCTCTTGGAATAGTTTCCTTATTAAGGGATACTTCCTCGGATTCAGAAACTTGAATGATCTGATCTTCATCTAGTTTCTGTCTTTCTTGACCTTACTCAAGAAAATTCCTCTCATAGGATTATTCTTCATCATACAACACATTTTCTTCTTCTTCTTCTTGATGTTTCTTGCTATATTCCTCGTCTCTCTTGCCTGAGGTAACTATATTTGCGGATTCAGCCTTATCTTTGTAGTTCTGTACTTGCTTGATCAAGGTATCCAGATCTTCACTCTCCTCTTCTTCTTCTTCTTCTACTTCTTCATCTACTTCTTTAGAAACTTCTTTCCCAGCTTCTACTACTAGTTCTTTACCCTTGTTCTTTTTTGGAGTGACATAGTGTTTTGCTGGAGTTTCTGGTAAAGAAGGTTCAACACCGAATGTTTCCGGAACTGGAAGCCTTTCGGAAGCCAACTCTATATCTTTTAGAAAAGATCACACTAGTTCAGCTTTAGACATCTTCTTTCTCAATTTCTTTTCCTTCTCTTGTCTCTCTAGATCCTCAGCAACATTTTCCTTTAATGCTTTAGCCTCAGTAGGGTCCAGTCCGAATTGAGGATCCCCTTCCTTCCTCATTTCTTTATCTTCCCTCCACTTTGCTGCTACATCATCTATATATTTTTTCTGCTTCTTCGGCTTGGGGGGAGTAGATTGAGTTTCCTTAGCCTGAGGAATATCATCATCAGAAACCACTTCCTTAGACTTTCTTTTCCTCCTTTTCTTTTTTGAAGGTTCCGGAGATTTTGTTTCTTTTTCAGCTGCTTCAAACTTCTCCACAGATAGGTGGTAAAATTCTCCGGACTCACTGGAAAATCCATTCTTCATCCTCATAAGAGTATCATCACTGACTAGCATGTGATTGCAATTCTGGATCTTTGATTTGTAGGCAACTTTGAAGGATTCTAAGCATCGAACAATCAACTTAGATAATAAGGAAGAAAACATGATAATCTGAGCTCTCAAAATCCCTTCTTTGATATTCTTGATCGTAACCAAGACATGCCTCATCAGATTTATCTTTCTTAGATTTACCAAGAAATCTAAGACATAGATATCACATTTCTTCAAATTGTCCTTATCACCTCTTCTTAGAACCAGAAAACCCTGGACCCATAATTGAAGAATTATATTGTTCGGAGTGAGACGAGCAATCTTAATTTTTGAATCATCCTTAAGCCCAAGACACTTCAGTGCCTTCTCCTTATTGAAAATTTCTTGCACATCCGGAAGTTTGTGAGAGCAGAATTCAACTTCTCCTTCATATGATATACCAACCAGGCTCACTGTCTTAGTGTAAAAAAGCTTATAAGTCTTCCCATAAGACTTGAAATAAAAACTCTCTCTGCCATCTTCCATCTGGAAGGAAACAGACTTGTAAAACTCTATCAAAAAATTAGTATAAACAGGATCAAGTTTATCTGACTTTGCTATGCAGATATCTTCCCATCCATCCAGTCTAATATTCTTTTAAATAAGAGAATCAATCTTATAAAAATCCTGGGGAACTAATCTTTCCTTGAAAACTAACCTCTTTGAGATTGGTTTCACAGTTGACATATCTTGAAAAGTTTCTTCAACATACATTCGGAGTGAAGTAATCTGTAAGATTCAGATCATCTTTACAAAGTTCGGAACTGACCTTAAGAAGAGCAGCAGAGCTTCGAGACGCAAATCTTGGAAAAACCAATGTGGGACGAGTCTCGGGGTCCCCTTTATATAGAAAAAGAATTTGAATTTTGTTCTTCCAAAAGCCATCTAACGGTTGAAAATGCTTTGATCTGATCTGACGGTTGAGAACAATCCCACAAGAAAAAAATTTGACTCCGATCTTTTGAGGTTTTTAAAGAAAACATTCAGATTTGAGAAAAAAACTAGAATCCGAACTTTTAAAAAACAAGCAAAAAACCAGTAAGAAAAATTTGATTACAAAACTATAAGTAAGAAAATCATAACTTATGGATTAACAAGAAATATTGTTCGAAATTGGTAACATTCTTCTAAAAAAACATCATTATGAAACTTCCAGTACGAAAACCTCATTACGAAAACCCCTGTCTGAAAATCTCCATTCCAAAACATATCAGTGCGAAGTCTTCCATTCTGAAAGTTCTCATTCCGAGAATTTCAGTCCTGAAAATTTTAGCTCCGGTAATTCCCATTCCAGAAATTTTGGTTTCAGAAATTTCCATTCCAGAAGTTCAGTTCCGAAAGTTTTTTTTAGAAAAAAAATTACGCTAACAATCAAATGTACTCCCCCTATAAAGAGGAGTTTATTACTGTTAGGAGAATTGTTCAACAAGAAGTTAATGAAGAATGATTACCTTATAGTTATCATTCCTAACTTTTGTTTAATGTATTCAAATCTATTGGAGGGTAATGATATTTTGAAGATATCAGCAAGTTGATCTTGCGTTCCGATAAACTGAAGAATGATATCTCCTTTAAGTGTGTGATCCCTAAGAAAGTGATGCCTAATATCTATGTGCTTTACACGAGAGTGATGTGCAGGTTTCTTACATAGGGAAATGGTACTTGTGTTATCACACAATATTTGAGTCTTAGTAAAACTCAGCCCATAGTCTGTGAGTGTGTGTTGCATCCACAACACTTGAGCACAAAAACATCCAGCTGCTACATATTCGGCTTCAACAGTGGAAAGTGCTACAGAATGTTGCTTTTTGCAGGACCAAGAAACTAATGAATCTCCTAAGAAATTACAAGTTCTGGATGTACTTTTTCTATCCATTCTACATCCACCAAATTCAGCATCAGAAAATCTTTTTAGTACAAAATCATTTCCACATGTATAAAATAATCTTAGATCCATGGTTCCCTTTAGGTAGCAAAAAATTATTTTCACTGCCTTTAAGTGAGATTCCTTAGGATTGGATTGATATCTTGCACATAAGCACACTGAAAACATTAAGTCTGGTCGACTAGCTATTTAGTAAAGTAAACTTCCTATCATACCTCTAAAAGATGTTTGATCTACTGGTTTCCCAGCTCCATCAATATCTAAAGAGTTTGAGGTACCAATGGGAGTACTAATACTCTTAGTGTTGTCATAACCATACTTTTTGAGAAGACCTTTAATATACATATGTTGAGATATATAGGTTCCTTCTAGTTTTTGAGAAATTTGAAAACCAAGGAAAAAAGTTAACTCACCCATCATATTCATTTCAAACTCAGACATCATTAGACATGCAAAAGAATCAGTTAAAGATTGCTGAGTTGAACCAAATATGATGTCATAAACATAAATTTGAACAATCAAAACATTTTTCTTATCTTTCTTTATAAAAAGGGTTGGATCTGTACTTCCCTTAATATAGTTATTTTTAAGCAATAATCCTTTTATTCTATCATACCATGCTCTTGGAAATTGTCTAAGACCATACAAAGCTTTGGTAAGTCTAAAAACATGATTAGGATGTTTTGTATCTTCAAAACCAGGAGGTTGTTCAACAAAAACATCCTCTTGAACATAACCGTTAAGAAAAGCACATTTCACATCCATTTGAAAAAGTTTAAAATTGAAGAATTCTACAAAGGCAAGTAGAATACGAATAGATTCATGTCTAGCTACTGGAGCATAGGTTTCTGCATAGTCAATTCCCTCTTGCTGATTATAGCCTTTAGCAACGAGTCTAGCTTTATTTCTTACTATGACTCCATTTTCATCACATTTGTTTCTGAAAACCCATTTTAGTCCAATAACAAAAGTTTCCTTAGGTCTTTCAACCAAGGTCCAGACTTTATTCCTCTCAAATTCATTTAGTTCATCTTTCATGGCTTTGATCCAATCATCATCACCTAAAGATTCCTTAGTTCTTTTTGGTTCTAATTGAGAAATAAATGCTAGATGTTATACTTAATTTATTACAGAATTTCTAGTCCTTACAGGTTGATTTACATCACCAATGATATTATCACTGGGATGATTCTTAAGAAACACCTGATTTGGGTTTTGTAAAACCTGTTCATCAACATAGGGTAGAAAGTCTTCTGGGGTAAATATTTCATAAGTATCTTCTTGAACATTTTCCTTATCAGAAGGATCTTCTATCAGGGGTTGATAATCAGTTTTTGAAAACACATCCGAGTATGTAGGTTGGGATATTTTAAAAACAAAAGGATCAGACTCATCAAATTTTACATGCACTGTTTCTTCAACAGCACAAGTGTTTTTATTAAAAACTCTATAATCCTTAGAAGTTGTGGAATAACCTAAGAAAATTCCTTCATAATATTTTGGTGCGAATTTATGGAAGTTATCTTTAGTATTCAAAATGAATACTTTGCAACCAAAATCCTTGAAGTAGGATAGTCTTGGTTTTATACCATTCCATAACTCATAAGGAGTTTTATTAAGAAAAGGTCTAATCAAAACTCAATTTATAGTATAACAATTATTACTTACAGCTTCAGCCCAGAAATGTCTAGATATAGAATATTCACTCAACATGGTTCTAGTTATCTCTCGAAGAATTATATTTCTTCTCTCAACTACACCATTTTTTTAGGTGTTTTGGGTGCTGAAAAATTGTGAGTAATACCTTTCCTACTACAAAAAGTTTCAAAATCAGAATTTTGAAATTTTCCTCCATGATAACTATGAATAGTTGTTAGTGGAAGGTTTTTCTCATTTTTAACTTGTGCTCTAAAACTTTTGAAATAAGAAAAAGCTTCAGACTTTTTTCTAGAAAATAGACCCATGTAAATCTATTGTAATCATCAACTAAAACAAACACATAGTATTTGCCTCCAATACTTCCAGTTTTTGTTAGACCGAAAAGATCCATGTGCACTAACTGTAATTCATCAGTCATTGAGAATTCACCAATTGATTTAAAACTAGATTTATGTTGCTTTTCATATTGACAAGGATCACAATCTTTGAAAGAATCAAATCTAAGCTCTGGTATATCCTTAACTAGTTTCTTTGTAGGGTTTTGACATAGGTTTCTAAGGTTACAGTGTCCTAGTATTCTATGCCATAGCCAGGAATGATCTTCCATTGCACTTAGGCAAGGTAAATCTTGGCTCCGTAGGTCTTCTATGTTCAAAGTATAAACATTCTCTTGCCTATTGGCTGAGAGAATAAATTCTTCCTTGGAATTATGTACTAAGAACTTATCATTCCTAAAATTCACAAGGTACCCTTCATCACATAACTGACTTATGGTAATGAGGTTGTGCTTAAGACCCTTAACAAATAACACATTTGAAATCAAAGTTTTACCTAGAAGAACAATATTACCAATACCAACAATTTCTCCCTGTGCATTATCTCTGAAAGTTACCTTTACTCTTTTCGTTTTGATAATCTTTTCAAAATAGATTTTGTTACCAGCCATGTGCCAGGAACATCCACTATCCATGTACCATGTATTTTTTTTGGTACTTCTTCTATCTTCCTGAAAACAAGAAAAGAATTAGACTTTCGGAATCCAAACTTGCTTGGATCCGGAATTTCCAGACAACAAAATTTTAGGAACCCACAATTTCATAGAAAAATAGTCTTTATGAAAACCTAGAGATTGGGTTTTGTTTAAAGAACAATTATTTGCCTAGTGACCACCACATTGACACTTGGTACAAAATGGGGCACTTTGTGGAACAAAGTAGTTGTTACTAAAAATTGGTTTTGAATGGGTATAACCAAATCTGGATCTGTTTCTTAAAGGTCGTATATGAGAATACATTTTATCAAAATTTTCCTTACCATTGGTAAATTTTGATAAACATTTCTTTAAGGCAAATATTTCGGACTTGAGTTTGATAAGAAAGTTTTTATCTTCAAAATCATTTGATTTAGAAGTAGAGCTAGTCTCGAAAACACTTTTCTTAGAAATTACTTTTTCTAACTCTTTAGAAAGTTTGTTCCTCTCAGAACTTACTTCCTCAAGATTTTTCAAAATACTTATAAAATCAGCGTTTTTCTTATCAAGATCTTTGGAAAGATCTGATATCTCTTTAGTAAGAATAGAATTCCTAGATTTTTCCTTATCAAGTTTCTTATTGAGTTTATAGTTCTCAATCCCATGAAGTTCAGCAAACCTAGAAACTTCTTCATAGGTAGGTGAAGTATTTTCTTCATAAGAAGAGGATTATTCATCTAAGGAATTATAATACTTACTATAATTAGGATTTAAAGATATATTAGTCAATGATTCATCATTTCATACCTTAGCCATAAAGCAATGATTGTCAATAGGTAATCTGGCTATAAGACCAAGATTCTTCTTTCCTGAAGATTCATAATCAGAAGATTCATCTGAAGAGTCACCACCACTGGCACTCCAGGTGTCATTTGATTTTAGAACTTTCATAGCTTTGGTTTTGTAATACTTCTTCCTGCTCCTTTCAAAATTCCTTTCTTTCTTTTCTTTCTTTTTGAGTAGAGGGAAATCTAGTCTAATATGTCCAGCTCTCTTGCATTCTTAACAAGTAATTTCTCCATCTTTCCTTTCTTTCCATTCCTTTTTCTTATACTTGGATTGGAAGTTTCACTGGTTGGCTATCTTGTTTGTCCTTCGAGCAAGATTTGCTAACTCATTTGCTGAGATTTTACTTTCACTAGAATCTGATAGAACAACCACCTTCTTAGACTTGGATCTGGTTACTCTCTCAGGAGTCTTAGCTTTCATATGATTTGACGTAGTTGTAAAAGCAACAGTACCATTCCCATTCTTCTTTTTTATTTCTTCAGCATCTCTATTCATTATGGTTTCATGTTGGAGAAGAGTTCTGAATATCTCATCAAGAGAAATTTGAGTGACCTTCCTGTTCTCATCTATAGCTGTTCTCTTTGATTCCCACTCATTGGGAATAATATCAATTATCATATCTACAAGGGCTTCATCATCTAAACCTTTTTCTCCCATAGACTGTTAGCTATTTACTATAGTCATAAAACTCTATTGAACATTATAGATTGGTTCACCATACGGAGAATTGAATCCATGGTATTCAGCTCTAAGTATAGCTCTCCTAGTTTCAATTACTTCAGAAGTGACAAAGTGTGTAACTTCTAACTTCTTCCAGATACAATTAACCGCTTCACAAGAAGAAATTTGGCTATATATATTTCTAGTCATTGAACATAGTAAAGTATTGTGTACCTTATAATGGAGTTGATACTCTTGTTTTTCCTGGTTAGTGAACGTTCTAACTTCCTTATCAGGAATTTTATAATCACCAGTAAGAATAAAAAAAGTGTCCACTCTAGTGTTGATGACAAAAGTCTTCATTCGATCTCTCCAGTATTCATAGTCATTACCATCAAAGATCGGTGGTCTTGTAGGATTTGGATTGTCTATAGAGCCAACATTGATTCCTGTCATACTAAAACAACTTGGGCAACCAAACTAGTTAGTAGAAAAATTTCATAACCACAAAGTTTGGAATGAAAAAGTTCGGAATGACAAAGTTCGGAATGACAATGTTTGGAATGAAAAAGTTTATAATGACAAAGTTCGGAATGAAAAATGAGCAAGAAAAACTTATACATGAGTATGAGTATTTCAGAGACCTGCTCTGATACCAATTTTAGGATCGAAATAACAATGTAGATGCTCAATATACAAGATGGGGGTGAATTGTACACTTTAAAAATTCGTTTGGAACCTTTAAAGTTAGTTATGGATAACTATGTTTTCTTTAGTCAAGGAAAATCTAGGTTTAACAAAGTTAAACTAAGAAAATTCAAAACACCTCTAATCACCAACTGGAGTATTGGAACCGAGGTTTACAATATAAGATTCTACCTTAAAGCGTATAGAATCTTAAACTAATCAGAGTACAAGTGTAAGGAAATACAAGAAGGTTATACTTTCCTTACAATACAATATGTAGCAGAAAAACAAGTAGTAAAACTACGAGTAACAAGATATGAATCTTTTAACCCAAAGAGAATGGTATCTAACAACCTTGGATAAAGGTCCCTTGATTAATACTTTCAAGCAAGTTTGTCTTACCCACACCAGGGTAATCCCTCGATACGAAGATCAGAATCTATGTCTTGCTATCCCCGCAAGCCCTCAACATCAAGGTAATTGGAACCTCTGTATTCCTCAACGAGGAAGCCCTCAAACTTCAAGGTAGTCGGCACCTCTATATTCCTATCCTCGGAAGTCCTCGAATGTAATCACCAACATCCAGAGTCGCACAAAGCAATCTGAATGAGCGGTTCAGTACGCACAAGGAATGAAAAGCTTATCTCTCTAGAAATCACCTTAACAGCATGTGTTCTTTAGATCTATCAACTTATTCATTTCAGTATTGAGCTCTTTCAAATGAGCTCCTATTTATAGGCAAATTTCCAATAGTCGTCTCCCACTTCCAACGGTCATATTTTCCATGACATTCGGAGGGACCTGTACACATGTAACTCAACCAATGGTTAATTAGAAACATAATAGACGACATCGTTTTATAAAAAATTATGTGTAACTGAATGTACGACATCGTTTTGAAATGAAGCATATGTAAGTAAAAGCTAATCAATATTTCGGAGTGTAAGAAAGATAAAAGTTTGGATTCTAACCAAAATGAAGTTCGGAGTCTATGTTAAGAAATATTCAGAATCTTTTTTTTAGGAATTCGGAGTCTGCTTTCACCAGAGATCGAATTCTGAACTTGTAGAACTCGGAGTCGAACCACTTAAGAGTTCGGAGTCAAACTGCTTAAGATTTCGCAGTCGAACTACTTGAGAGTTTGGAGTCGAACTACTTCAGAGTTCGAAGTCAAACTACTTGAGAGTTCGGAGTCGAACTACTTAAGAGTTCAGAGTCGAACTTCTTCAGAGTTCAGAGTCGAACTACTTGAGAGTTCGGAGTCAAACTACTTAAGAGTTCGGGGTCCAGAATTCGGATTAAAACTCCATTACAGATCACATCCAGAATTCAGATCCAAAAAATAGAATGCTCCAAATCTTTTCATTATATGGATCCGGAAATTTGATTATGAATCCAGTTTTTGAATTTAAGAATAATATTGTTTTGTATGAGAAAATTTCGGTTAAGTTAAATTTCCTTAAAGTAAATTTTCCTTATGGGGGTAAAAATAATATTTGATTAAGTATAAGTTGTTTGTGATTTTAAAAACAAGAAGGAATGGAAAAGTCATAAGGAAAACCTTATTGACTCAACAAGGACACCTTGGGAGGACTCCTAGGGAGGTAATACCACTAGAGCTTCGAGGATATTGAGTTTGGAATGAATGAAAATGAAGGGGGTGAGTGGGTATTTATAGTAATTAAGAGAGAGTTTTTTATTAATAAAAAGGAACATCTCGTTAGTGGTTTTTGCAAAACCATGGGGTTTCCCATGGTATTTTCCCATGGTTTTAGCCACTTGGGACACCCCATGTCATATGTTACTGTACCAAAGTCTACCATCCTTTTATATTTAATTATTACATCATTATGATGTCATTGAACTACTGAAAATTCAAAACTTTATTTTTACTATTCATGAGAAATTCAAGTATTTTAGAAAAAAACCCAAATATTCACCCGAACCATTTTTCGATGTGTAGAATTCAAAAATGAACACCATTTTTTGAAAATAATTTTTTAAGTATTTTTAATTTATTTTTTAATAAAATCTAGTTATTTCAAAAAAATAACAATTTTAAAGATATTATTAGTTCTATATCTCATTTAAAAATCAACAAAGATCTCATTATTTTATTAACTTAAGAAAATAAAATATTATCATTATTTACTATTTATAAGGGTCATATTACTATTCATATTACTATTCATAAGGGTGTGTTACTATTCATCAAAAAATCAATTTGGTTCTATCAAACTCCAAATGACTTACTGGTCACAACTCTAGATGCCCGTTTTTCAAAATTCAAAACATAGAAGTGGAAAATTTATGTTTAATGGATATATTATAACATTCTCTTATAATGTTCTAATTCACTAAAGACATAGTGCTTCATGAAATATAGGCTATCTAAAGAATAGAATGTATTTAAGAGTATCATTCCATATAATGTTTGGGGTGTTATACTACAATTTCCAAACATACACCTAAAATTATGTTTGGTAATAGAATAAGACATGATACAGAAATATAACATGTACAAAGCCTTTCTATGAAATAGTTTCACCCCTCTGGAATCTTAATGAGTCAATTCTGGGTGATATAAGAATTTAAATAGAATAATAGAGATGTTACCTACTTCCCACAACTAAGGCTGGGACTAGGTCAAGCTCTATGTTTACAATTTAATTTCATTTTAAATTCTTATTGAAATTTCAATTTTATTTAAATGGTTGAACCAAATGGTTCAAAAATTACAATCCTAAAGGTATTATACACCTTATGAACCAAAGTTTGGTGTCCACCTAAGCCATAGAATAACATATTCCAGTCTATGCGACCAATGGTCCATGACTGAACACTCCATAATTTACTACTAAGGGTGTCTTCTACAACATAAGAAGGAAAACACTATTTAGGTTATAGAAGGTACTTGAAGGACCAAAATTTTTTTCTAAACACCTTGAAGTAATTTTTTTCCACCAATAATTCTATTTATAAAATTGAAATCGCTCATGGAAATCACCAACAATGCAATCAACATAATGCTTCTATATGGCATGGCATATGAATTTCATGTTGATTTCCTACAAAGTGACTAGTATGATCTATCCACAATGATTCATTTCCCTCATTTCATCAGGCCAAGTATAATAGATAAATATCAATTATATCAACAGTAATATCATTATTTGAGTACATCACCCAATCACTACAAAAAAAATACATTAGAGGGGATTATTTAGAGGGGTTATGCACAACCCCGTCAAAATTAATTTTTTGTATAATTAGAGGTGGTTTTGGACAACCCCCTCTAATATTAAAATTTAGAGAGGGTTATGAACCCCCTCTAAATTTTTTTTCTGTAAAAATTAGAGAGGGAGTTTATATAACCCTTTGAAATCATCAAATTAATTGGGGGTTATGGACCCCCTTAATTTATTAAATTAGAGGGGGTTTGGAACCCCCTCTAAAATTTTTAACATTATTTTTTTAACTTCTAGTTGGATTTTATAGAGGTTTAAAACTCCCCTCTAATATTATAAATTAGAGGAGGTTGAAAACCCCCTCTTATGTCTTAAATTATAGGGGGTTTAAAACTACCTCTTATGTCTTAAATAAGAGGTGGGTTCAAAACCACCCTATAATTTATTAAATTAGAGGGGGTGTAAAACCCCATCTCTATGTATTTATATTATAGGGGGTTCAAACCCCCCTCTAATGTCTTTAATTTAGAGGGGGTTCAAAACCCCCTCTAATTTACAATATTAAAAGGGGTTGTGAACCCCCACTATTTTTTTTAAAAAGCATCATCCATAATATACACACACACACACACACAGATATATATATATATATATATAATTAAGACACAATATATACATTCATTTAAATACATTATATGAACATATTATAAAAAATATTTATATGAAGGTATTTAATTGTATTTATATGTATACATAAATATAATTGTATAATATTTTGTATGTTCATATATATTTATTTATATAAATTTTATTTCATATAATATTAATTATTTATAATATAAAAGCATAAACATAATATATAAATATATTCATAAATATAATTTATTTAAAATATATATAATATAACAACACAATATTATAGTTTTTATAATGTATATTAAAATAATAACAAATATATTTTTTAATAATATGTTTATGATTTTATATTATATATATTTAATATTATATGAAATAGAATTTATACAAATAAATATATATTAACTTACATAATATTATACAATTGTATTTATTGAAATAAGTATCTATTAATGTACATAATAATAAATATATGTATTGAAATACATTATATAAATATATTTAAAAATTGAATTTTATATAATATTAATTATATGTAATACAAAATTGTGTTTCCTACAATATTAAGTATATATTTGTTTAAATTGAATTTCATATAATATTGATTATATATAACATAAAATTGTATTTTATATATCATTATATAAACATTTGTATAAATCATATTTCATATAATATTAATTATATATAATATAAATATTTTTATGAATTGTATTTCATATAATCATAATTATATATTAATTATATATAATACTATACTATTTATAAAAATAAATATATATAATAGTGTAAATAGTAAAAAATATATGTATTGAAATAAATTATATAAATATATTTTTATAGACCTTATATAGATATATTAAGTAAATACTTCTGTATATATATATTCTTTAAATAAAAATGTTTATAATATATAAATATAAATTTATGTATATCAATAATTTACATAAATATATAATATAAATATATTTAATATAATATAAATGTATTTTATATAATATAAATGTATTTAATATAATATAAATGTTTTTAATATAATATATGTATGATATAAATCATAAGATAAATGTATAGTATTTATAAAACCAACATATAATTTTTATAGTTTAAAAAACACATGTGATAACAATAATAATAATAATTATTATTATTATTATCATACACACACACACGCACACACACACACATATGTATATAAAAATAATTAAATATATATATTATATTAATATTATATTTATAAAAATTATATAAATAGATAAATGGACACACACAAATATAAATGTATTTATAAAAATATATTCATATATGTAAATATAATTATTTATATATATTATATAAATAAATATGTATATAATATATAAATATATATTTAAGTATATAAATAATTTATATTAATATATTTATAAATATGTAAACATATGTGTATATACATATTGACATATAGTTTATATAAATTTACATATATGTTATATATTTAAATGTATTTTAATATATTATCTAAATAATATATATTATAATCTATGATCACATATATATATAAACTCATTTGTAGTTAAATATTAAAAATAAGAATGGAATAGTGCTTCCAGGAGGAAGGCCTACGGGCGCTCGGGACGTATAGTCAGGGGATCGATTCCTTATGGTAGTACAATTTTACAATAGCCTGTTATATTATAGGGAACTGGGCTGGGGGCACGTGGGGAATCGTGGGAATTAGAATGTGATGTGAATCAAGGGAACAATATGGGGTGTAAAGAGAGGGAGTTGGGGGTATGAGGGAATCGGATGGGAAGGCAGAAGTCAGGGGATCAAATCCTTATGCTAGTACAATTTTACAAAAGCATGTTATATTGTAGGGAACTGGACTGGGGGCATGTGGGGAATCGTGGGAATGAGAATGTGATGCGAATTGGGGGAACAAGATGGGTGGTGGCGAGAGGGAGTTGGGGGCACGAGGGAATTGTATGGGAAGGAGGAAGTCAGGGGATCGATTTATTTACACTAGTACAATTTTAGAATAGCCTATTATATTTTAGGGAACCAGGCTGGGGGGGAATGTGAGGAATCTTGGGAACGAGAATGTGATGTGAATTGGGGGAACAAGTGGGGGTAAGGAAAGGAATCTGGGGGCATGAGGGAATCGAATGGGAAGGCATAAGTCAAGGGATAGATTCTTTATGCTAGTACAGTTTTACAAAAGCAAGTTATATTGTAGGGAAGCTGGCTGGGGGCATGTGGGGAATCGTGGGAATGAGAATGTGATGGGAATCGGGGGAACAATATGGGGGTAGGGAGAGGGATCTAGGGGCATGAGGGAATCTGATGGGAAGAAGGAAATTGAAAGGGGAAGGGGGGACTGGATGGGAGCAAGACACAGTGGAACTGGAGGGGGGAAGGGGAACCGGATGGAAGCAGGACATGATGGGACTAGGGGACTTGAAAAAATAATAATTGGTGCCTCTTTCATCAGGGGATCGATTCCATAAGCTAGTACAATTTACCAAAATCCATTTATATTGTAGGGAACCTGGTTGGGGGGAAATGGGGAATCGTGGGAATGAGAATGTGATGTGAATTGGGGGAACAAGATTGGGGGTAGGGAGAGGGAGCTGGGGGAACGAGGGAATCGGATGGGAAGGTGAAAGTTAGGGGATCGATTCCTTACGTTATTACAATTTTACAAAAGCCTATTATATTGTAGGGAACTGGGCTGGGGGTTTGTGGGGAATCATGGGAATGAAAATTTGATGCGAATCGGGGTAACAAGATGGGGGTAGGTAAAGGGAGATGGGGTCACGAGGGAATTAGATGGGACGGAGGAAACCGAAAGGGGAAGGGGGACTGGATGGGAGCAAGACATGGTGGAACTGGAGGGGGAAAGGGGGAACCAGATGGTAGTAGGAAATGATGGAACCGAGGAACTTGAAAAAATAATAATTGGTTCCACTTTAGAGGCAGTTATAGTTTAGTGATTAGGATCAGTTTAAATATCCTCCTTATATTTTCACCTTCAAATCAATTAGAGGCTGTTAGAATCACCCTGAAATTCATACATTATTTAGAAGGGGTTTAAACCCATTCTAAAGTTTCTATTTCTATTACATTTATGGCTAAATAAGAAGAGGTTTAAACCCATTATAATGTAGATTCCCATAATGTGCATCCTGATATAACAATGGTTTATAAAAACCACCACTACCCACACATTGTGTCCACTTTAGCGGCAGTTCACTTTAACCTCCACTAAATCTTTTAGATGGGGGACTGGATGGGAGCATGACATGGTGGAACTGGAGGGGGGAAGGAGGAACCAGATGGGAGTAGGGCATGATGGAACCATGGGATTTGAAAATAAAATAAAATAATTGGTGCCTATTTAGGGGACGTTATAGTTTAGTGATTACGGGCAGTTTAAAAACCACCCCTAAATTTGCACCTTCAAATCAATTAGAGGTGATTTTAACCGCCCCTAAATTTACACATTATTTAGAAGGGGTTTAAAACCCTTATAAATTTTCTGTTTCTGGTACATTCACAGCTACTTTATAAGGGGTTCGAACCCATTCTAATGTAGATGCCCCTAATGTGCATCTAGATATACCAACGATTTATGAAAACCACTGAAACCCCCAAATTATAGCCACATTAGCGGCGATTCACCATAACTGCCACTAAAGCCTTTAGAGGTGGATATAACCCCCTCTAAATGAAAAAATAACCCTTCTAACAATACATTTTTTTGTAGTGAATGATGGAATTATATCAATTGTAATAAGAAAAAAACAAAAAATAGAAATTTCCATTCGAGGCAATATGTCTTTTCTCTTTAAATGGGTTAGTTACTCTTAGTCACAACTCATTAACAAATCTCATAGAGTTCCTAATATCCTACCTATTATCTCCAAATAGTAATGAAATAAAAGGAATTCTTTGATAAAATATTTTTACATCCCGGACCCGAGTGCCACTTAGAGGTGCCCCGAGCCAAGTTGTCCACATGGCCTCACACACATCTCCAAGAACTCCAGAGGCTTCCAACTAGCTGTGAAGGCCTAGGGTATTTCTATTTAAAGAATATACCCTCAATAATAGGGTGGATCACAGTAGATAAGAAAAAAGTGATTAATAGTAGAATCCTACCAGTAATGGAAAATATAGAAAAAGAAGGCACTATAATGACTGGACCAGTAACCCACTGTAACGAAAGCATATAGAAAAAACCTAGTTGGAAATAATAATCAAAAGCTGTAATCATAATCATGTAAAGAAGGATGATAATTTATGTCATGTATCTATAAAGCAGGAAAACATGTATACATGTTGTAGGAAGCAGTACTATACATGTTATGCAAAAAGAAACCACGAGGGGAAAAATATATCACAACATCCTAAGCTCCAGACTAGTCATTTTTTACCAAGATACATACTATGTCATTCCAAAACGTCATGCATTCATAATACGATGCTTCCCTATATCTACACATGAAAGTATATATTCTTCTCAAGTACCATAGGCATCTCAAATTGGGTGTGAAGTAAATCTCAGTAGGCCACCACTAAAGGTATCTATAAATATCCAATCACTATATACAACATGGAAGTGTGTAGATATAATAATGTAAAGTATTAGTAATAACTGCAAATGGGTTGGATCTGGTTCTTTAAAGGAAAGTAGGATGACACTACCTGCTTCAGACCATGTCAGAATATCATTAAATGTATCATGGAATGAAATGCCCAATATCACGTTACATAAGGGACGCCATTACTAGTATCATATTATTATAGGGGATTCCATTCCTGATATCACATTAGTAATGGGTCGTTATACCCGTAATCATAGTATATAATCACAATGGATGTCATGCCCATATACTATCCCCAGGGGTGTCTTTCCCTTATAGTATCACAAGGGACAAGATTCTCGTATAGTATCATAAGGGTTGTCATGCCAGTACAATATCACAAGGGACACTATTCCCATATAGTATCACATTTATAGAAGGGTCTCCATGCCAATATTGATATAACATGTCCAAGGGTCTTCATTCCGATTGTTATTAAGTAGAAGGCATGTCATTCCCATTTACATTTATCCCGCATAAGTCACATGCATGCATGCCTAGTTTCTATAATTAAATACGGTCACCATGCCCACACATCCTTAGGAATAATATTTATTGGATTTAATACAAGGTAATGAATAATTTGTAATTCAATTTCATTAAATCATCACAAAGTGTCTGACCATTGTACCATTTAATTGGGTGACGAGGGATTACCACTCACCTCTAATCATTTCATTTAATTATATGAAAAGTGTGTTTCATGCTACAAAACATCATTGATCCATTAATTTTTTTGATATCATCATTTAGAATTACAATAAAACATTTCTACAAGTTATTTTTTTATATACATAAGATATCCAATTATTCATGTAAGAGGGAACACCTATGGGATGGCTCACTCTTGGGTAGTGGACATCTATATGATTTTCGGTCTAACAAGTCATTAAGTTCCAAGCAAGGTAACCAATTCATGATATATACAAATTTCGATCAATGTATGGTAAAACCGACGTGAAACACATATCACATAATATAAAACAACAAGACTTAATGGGATAATTATTAGACCACCTACCTCATGCTCGTAGAACTCTCCTCATCCATTATTGACCCTTGATTTGGTCTAGATCGAGAGAAAATGGATTAATATATCAATGCCCTAAAAATAGGGTATATGTTTCTGCACCTCGATAACTCCATTGAGAGGAATACAAATGGATAATAGTGCAAAAGGAATAGATAATATCATGTGGCCCTCAGATATCATCTATTACACCCCACATGGTTAGGAATAATCATTCAACCTACCCCGCATGATTTCTCCTAAACATGTAGCCAGTTTTTTTCTCCCCAAAATCTAGGATCTGTGCTCTAAATAGGGATCAGACACCCTCGATGCATCTGTGACCTTATTAGGAATTTGTATTAGGAACATGGAAAATAATTAGATATAAAACTAATTGATTCATACCTCAAATAAGGACCGATTTCTTACAACAGCGATGCATAAAGGTTTTAAAGTAAAGAAAAATTAAATATACATTAAATTTAGGAGTGTTTCATTCTAGTGCCAGTGCTCTAGACGGTGAGTCAATCTGACATCAGATGGATAACTTGCCATCATAGGATATTTCTAAAATGGATTGAAATCATATTTTAAGTTATTAATTTTTTATGAACATATATATATTTTTTATATAATCATTTTACCTAAAACCATCTATAAAAATGAATTCTGATAATACCCTGAATTCTAATGAGAATGAAATAACACACTTTGTCCACCCATTTTTTTTTCAAATGATTGTGGAATATATATTTTTTAAAAATAAATATATTGATAGACTAAGAAGTAGGATTTTAAAATTCTTTTAAAAAATTAAAAATAAACCTAATGGGGTGGGGGTGGCGCAACTTGCCAGAAAACAACAACAAAATGAAACCAAATTCTACAAAGCTGGAAATGATTGTTGGATAAAAAAACTAGATTTTTATGGAAGAAAAATGACATCCATTACGCCCCCCCCCCCCTCCCTTCCCTGATCTCCCCTACCAGGTTTCCTACCTCTACCGCATAACTTCTATGGATAGGTATGCGGACAAGTACCCTGCATGTTTCAGTGACCCTACCCTATCATCCCAACCTGAAATGGGATAGGTGATTCCTTCCGAACCCAAGTCAGGCGTGGGTAGGTTTTTCCTGACATAACATCGTCTACAGTGGGTACTTCCTGACCTGCTGAGTCCTATCTGGGTTTGCGCATGAATCATATAATATTTAAAACTTTATATATATATTTCAAAAAAAGTTATATTTTTAAATATAAATATATATAATTTAAAAATAATTAATTTAATAAGTTATATTTCAAAATAAATTAAATTTTGGAATATAAATTAATTAATTAATCATTTCGAATGACATAATTCTTGAATTAAAAATTATAGTGAATTTTTTATTAATTAAGATATCCCTAAAAATAAGTTATTACAAGTTTATTTTTTTAATGAAATTAATTAATATGTGTGATTTTAATGCATATCACTCAATCATGAGTCACAGATAGACCATTAATGCATGTGTGGTATTTTTTTATTTAATTATTGCAATGCATGTTTTTAAACATTATTTTAATAATTGAAGATCTTCTTTTCATATTTTCATCATTATATATATAAGGTTATGCGTGCCCAACTAAATTTTTTATCTTTATTCTCCATTCCTATGATCCCCTTATTTGCGTGTGAGTACTGTTTTATAATGAAAAGAATGAGAAGTGATGTACATCGCACTGAGATTTAGTGACACATCATATAAGATTTTGACGCATTGGATGAGTGATTTATGAAACTTGAGTTGCAAGAGACATAACTCAAGGGGTTACCCCTAGGGTCTAGGTTGATCAATTATTCACTCAACGAGTCAGCCATTAGCATTGGCTCGAGATCACATAGTCTAATTTTATTTATGGACCGTTTACTATTTTATGAATGTTTAGTTTCACATGTGATCTCATAAAATAAAAAGCAAGGATGAAAAGATAAAATGAACATGTGATGTAATGAATATTTTCTATTTATTGCATGATCAGTTGTGAGTGCAATCACATAGTACATTCTTTTGAAATATGAAAATATTTCATTTTTTAATGTAATAATAAAATAATCAAAGATATATTAACTCAAAAACACCTTCCACCATTTGAATTTGAACAAAACCGGGTGTATGAGGTGCTCGATCAGCCAAAGTTGTGGGTGCCTCATTTTACTAGGGAGTTCTTATGAGAGTGGTGGGTTGCCTTAACTGCAGTTTTCAGCAAAGAAGTATTCAATGCTAGCTTTCTGCAACTTTATAGGCAAGCATTGAGTTAATCAAGTTTATGATTTTAGAAGATAGGACTTTACTCAACAAATCTAGGAGCCATAAGTTAATGTGGTTATCCTATCTGGTTCCAACCTAGAAACTCTCCAAGTAGTGGCATATCCAAAGCCTATATACTATATAGATACTTTTCAAGGATCCTCTCCACTAGAATACTCAAGAGAAACAGTGTTTCGATTCTAGTAAATAGAGTTACTAATGTTTGATAAAATAGTGGAAGAAATTTAATGATTTAAATAATAGATAATGTCTAAATAGTAATCAAGAAAAAAGTACTAATTTGCTATATTTTTTCATAAAAAATGGAAAGTAAAACCACAAGTATACTGTGAAAACTATTGGAAAAATGTAAACCTCCTCACCAACATGAGTTCCCAAAAACTATTACAGGTTCTTCTGCAAAGTACTACAACATCAAAAATTTATGGTGTTGGCGTCCCCAATACTTGTTAAGCCACCTAAAGAATTATGGGTGTTAAAATAATTACAAGAGACTCGTGAATAACTTATTCGATGGTTATTTCCTATTTCTATCATAAATTTCTGATGTATGTTTTGGATACAACATCAAGACATTGATTTTTTTACATAGTGTCTCATATCTGAGAATCTTGTGAGGGGAAAGTGAAGTGAGATATGAATTGGGGATACTTACGCTAGTTATGTGTAAATTTGAAAGGCGGATCATGAGCCATTCATATATCATTTTCACTCAAATAATCCAAATTTTTTTTAAGATTACACAATTAACTATATGGAGAAAACACTTTTTTACCTTTTAGGTAAGGTTCTCCATGCAATAAGAACATTAAAGAAAGAATAATATTTAGTTCTTATGGTGAACAAGTTGAAAGACAATGTTAAAATTCGAATAGAAAGAGTGGTGCCAAAGGAACATTTTCAATGTCCTTCAAATAAAATAGGTATTAAACAGGAGGTTATTTTCTTCAAATATCCTGAAATAAATCTATGGAAGTCTAAATGAAATGAACTAAACTGATTGAGAAATTATTTTTGACGTCCCGGACCTAGATGCCACTCGGGAGGTGCCCCGAGCCCGATAGGACACATGGCCTCAAGCGCATCTCCCCAAACACCAGAGGCTATTGGCCAGCAGTGAAGGCCAGGATTGTGTATATGGGGAGACTATGCCCTCATTAGCAGAGTGTAGCACATTGGATAGATATAAATAGTAGTAAACAGTAGAAGCAATATAAGTAAACAACATGAGTAGAATTAGAGTAAAATATAACCAAGGATAAGAATAACTAAAATAACTGAAATAACATTCAACAATAGATGATGATATGTCATTTCACTAGAAAATAAGAAACCATGGATATAAGACAGTAGTCATAACATGTTCCAAAAAAAAATCATAACACTATCCCAAGAATCTCGAGATCCAACTCGGTCCTCTGCTATTAAGATCCAACACTAATAGTAAGCAATCAAGTGTTCAAAGTTGAGTGCTTCCTTTTATCAACACCTACAGTCATGTATTATACTCTGGTTACCAAATGGAACCAAAAGAGGGTGTGAGATAAATCTCAGTGGGCCACCACAAACGGTGTCAACAACATATGGCTCATGTAATGGAATAAAAAAGTGTGTAAGCATGCATATATGAAGTAAAGAAGTACAATGTAACTAAATACCAAAGTACCTACTTCAGCCCTTGGTCGGTGTCTGTAAATGTAACCAATTAATTATTTAATTATTACCAGTTTATCAATGAGTCACTTGTTATTAAAAGTGAAGGTTCCAAGATGTAATAAGACAACCTAATTAGTTATTTAATAATTAGGTTCCATGGTAATAACCAATGTAACATAATCCTTAAGGGCCACTAACTCAGTAGTATCTGAGTCTAGCAAAGGAGTAAGAGTGTAATCCAAGGACAATAGTACAAGGGATTCCCTAATGATATTCCTACCGAGTCCAAGGAGTGCATCCAAGGTAAAATGGGGCTAAGTAAAGACTGGGCCCGATGGGCTTTAACCATGGCACCTACATGTCAATGATGGATCCATGTAGTGTATCCAAGGAATCCTAGGATCCAGGGAGTGTATTCAAGGCATCATGTAATACTATGTGAAGGGGGGCCCAACGGTGTCATAGCAGTCATCTAAGAGACAAGGATAGAGTTCTAGGTGGGTCTTAACCTAAGCCACTCGTCCTTGAATTTGAAATGGTGTCCTTGAGTGCTCAAAGAATTCCCTCGGGAATCCAAGGCGATCTCGAGTTGGCCCACTCCTATTTGATAATTAAGTCACATAATATTTTACAAGGTTCAAGTCTTTCCTTTAATTAGTGTGAAAAGGACAAGTAGCACGCAACCATTTAATCAAGTTGTAATTAATCATGAAGTTCATTTAGCCAAATCCTTTCCATTCATTAGTGTAACAAGGCCAAGTAACATGAAACCCTTTAATCAAGTCTTAACTAATCATTAAGTCCATTTGGCCCATGCCTTGCCTTTCATTAGTGTGAAAATGCCAAGTAGCATGCAACCATTTAATCAATCCATTTAAGGCATATTCATTAATTAAGGTTCACTCCACTACCTTCCATCAACATGGAAAGGGGTTCTACGGACATGCAACCATTATTCAATTCCTATTAATAAGGCTAATTCATATACATAGTATAATTTCCAATTTCCATGTCACATTTAATAATCTAATTAAATAACTCACCTTAGTTGGGTCAAGTGGTAAGTATAGATGGTAGTTTCCATTATTCAATTCAAAATATAAACAATCCATTCAATCTAGGAAATCATACCCTTAGGAAGGTCAAGAAAAGGCACACCAGAATAGTGGCACAAATGTGTCAAAACACTAAATTGAAATTATGGAAAAACCTTCAACATAGAAAGGATGATGTTTTTTGTGTAACCACTAATAAATAACCATGTATTTGGAAAGAGAATAAATGTATGGTTATAACAACTATAATCAAGGCATATAATTTCAATAAATGATAACCTATGAAATTGGTGGGGCTCACACGAATATTCCCAAATCAATGAAATTTAGGGATAAGTTATAGACCACCCACCTTAGGATTTTAAGACTCTCATCCTCATGTATCGGCCCTTCATTTTCCTTGTATCAGAGTAGATCTATGAAAAGGAGAAAAATGCTCATATGACAATATCTAGGTTGAGAGAAAGAGAAAAGAGAAAAGGCTTAAGTGGACTCAAGTACTTACCATTGCACATCTAATGTGATGAATGGTAACTCGAATGGATCTCAAATGATGAAGATATTTTAATCCCTAGACTTGGCCTTCAAAAGCTCAAAAAATGGTGAAAATGAGGTAAATCATACTGGTTATTATAATGAAAAGAGGGAGGCCAAATATATTATTAAGGGAAATTTGGTCATTTTAGATAGAAAAATGGCATGTACATGGTTTGTATGGATGGTTACCTGGGAAGAAAGGAAATTTTCACTTTTAGGTCTCACGATTGTGTGCCAACCATGCGAAACAGTTTTGTCTGGAAAAATCAATCTGCACAGTTAGGCAAACTGTGCGACTTAGCCTGTTTTCCCAAAAAGAGGTGTTTTGAGCTCCGAACAAGCCCTGGACACCCTTAGAAACTTTTCTACTCATTAATCATACATATTAGGTCCAAAGTAAATATTTAGAAAAAAAATTAAAGGATCTGTAACTGAGTGAAAAAATTGGGTTCTTACTGTCTTCCCCCCTTAAAGGAACTCCCACCCCCGAGTTCACCTTCCAAGGGTAAAGAAACACTATCTAAGAACAATTACTGTCATTTATCATGTACGTCAGTCTCCCACTCCCTAGTCTTGTTCTGTGCATGGACATACTGCCATAACACCCATACTAGAGGGAAAGACATGCCTCAAAGAGTCTTTGTGCTTCGGTCAATGATGCGTACTGGATATTCCTCAAAGGTAGCATCGACATCTAACTCTACTTCCTTGGGATCAATGTTATGAGATGTATTGGCATGATATTGGAGAAGATTTGAAACATGAAAGACATTTTTCATGGAACAATACCTATGAGGTAAGAGCAACTGATAGGCTATCATCCTGACTCTCTATAATTTCAAACAGTCCTACAAAATGAGGCGACAAAATTCCAAGCTTCTATAACCATTTATTCCTTATCCAGGACGATACTTGAAGGAAAACAAGATCCCTGACCTCGAACTCTAGAGTTCTTCGATGAATATTGACATAAGATTTTTTTCTTGACTGAGCAGTAGTCATACGATTACTGATCACTTGAACCTATTATGATGTTTCCCAAATGAGACGAGGACCTAGTAGTGCTGCCTCACCAGCCTCTAGCCATCATAAGGTGAACAACACGACTTACCATATAAGGCCTCAAAATGATCCATCTGAATTGTGGCTTGAAGCCTGTTATTATAAGAGAAATCGGTGAGAGTAATATGATTCTCTCAAGAACCACCAAAATAAAGGACACGTTCTTAGAGCATATCCTCTAGAACATGTATTATTTGTTCCAATTGTCCATCAATATGAGGGTGATAAGTTGTTCTTATAAGTAATTGTGTTCCCATAGCCTTCTACAATCCCTAGTATAATTGTGAAATTAAATGAGCATAACTATCTAAAATGATAGTACGTGGAACCCCATGTAGTAGTATTATCTCATAGACATAAGTTTCTCCCATATCATCAAATCAAAAAGTTTCCCGAATAGTAATAAAGTGGGATGATTTTTTATGTTCACCAATGACTACCCATATAGCACTGCTACCCATCAGCAATCTAGGTAAGACGACTACAAAATACATTTCAACATCTTTCCATTTTCATTATAGGATTAAAGAAGCTGCAAAAAGCCTACAGGTCCTCGGTTCTCTTCCTTCATCTGTTGAAAGTTGGAAAACCTAGTGATAATGCCTGCTATATGATGTTTCATTCCAGTCCACCAATTTTAGAATCACATATCTCGATACATATTTGAGATGTCTGGATGAACTTCCCACTGAGAAGTGTGGGACTCTTTCATCAACTCCTCTCTCATCTCTACAGGAATCGAGATATTTCCATGAATACGTAAGATGTTATCTCTGTCCACAAACTAATCCAGAGGTGGGTTATATTTTTATATACTCTCATAGAGAACCAAAACATCATAATATGAAAATTTCCTACTCTTCACCTTCTCAAGGAGAGAAGAGGTAACTATCAAGGAGAAGAGGTAAGACTACTCGTTAATATCATGAAACTCAGGAGGAAACTCAGAAAAGAGGGCCATTAACTTCCATTCATCACTAGCTTCCTGTACGGCCGATGTTTATGTTTTCTAACTCAGTGCATCAGTGACTACATTTCCCTTTTCAGACATATAGGCATGCTCAAAGTTAAAGGATTGAATATATTCAACCCATATTCACTTTCTGATGTTCATGTCACACTGAGAAAAGATATATTTGAGTCTTGTGTGGTCTGTGTACACCAAAAAGTGCTCACCCAAAAGATAATGTCTCTAGTAACGTACGACCTGGGAAACTGATGCTAAATCGAGGTTATGTTTTGGGTAGTTTTTATTCTGAGGCCTCAACTGTCGAGATCCATATGCAACAAATTTGTCTTCCTTCATCAACACTACTCTTAGTCCGATGCCAGATGCATCACAGAAGATGGTATAACCTTTTCCAGGCTCTGTAAAAGTTAGAACTGGTGCCTCCCTTTCAGATACTAAAAGGATTTCTCACATGCTTCTGAACACAGGAACATAACACACTAATTTGTAAGGCTAGTAAGAGGTGAAGAATGGCTTGATAAGTCTTGTATGAAATTCCTATAATATCCAGTAATCCTGAAGAAACTTTGTATATCAAACACATTCTTGGTATGCACTTAGAAAACTATAGCACTAATTTTTCTGGGTCAATAGAGACTCCCGATTTAGTGATAATACGACCAAGGAAGTGAACTTTGTTGATAAAAAAGTGGAACTTAGCAAGATTAGCATAATGTTTATTCTCTCTTAGTGTACTTAGAACAATATCAAGATGTTTGGTTTGGTAACTTCGAGTGTGAGAATACACTAATATTCCATCCATAAAGACTACAACAAAAGAATTCAAATATGGATGCAACACCCTATTCATTAGAGCCATGAAAATAGCCGGCACATTCATAAGAATGAGTGACATAAAAAAATACTCATATAGACCATACCTACTATGGAATGTTGTATGAGGTATGTATTATGACCTCAATCACACCTAATGATATCCCAATCTCATGTCAATCATAGAGAAGATCTTTACTCCTCGAAGATGGTCGAAGACATCATCTATACGAGGAAGTGGATACCGGTTCTTGACCATAAACTGGTTCAACCTTCTGTAATCCTCACAAAGATATAATGTTCCATCCGACTTCTTAGAGAAAATCACGGGTGAACCCCAAGAGGATGTATTGGTCTATATAAAACCTTTGCCCTTTAGATCCTTTAACTATTGCTTGAGCTCATGAATCTTAGTAGGTTTCATCCAGTATAGAGGAATGGACACTAGAGCTACTCCTAGAACAAGATCGATTGTAAACTCTACCTCTCTCTTCAGAGGCATGCTATAAAAGTCATTGGGAAAGACATTTCGGAAACAATTAACCACTGGAGGGAAATTAATTTGATGTAACCCCTGATATTCCATGAAAATATTCAGAATCTGGGAGGTCACTCTACCTATCCCATGATGCTTTGGTTCATCTCTCCCAACCTGGACATCCCACTCACCCTTATATAGATAACTGATGCCTTCTGGTGATGTAAATGATACCCTACGGTGATAACAGTCTACAAAGGTGTGATAGTGGACTAATCGGTCCATCCTGGGAAGGACATTGAAGCCCGTCATCTCGAGAACAAATAGATTTCATATGAAAGGGTAATTGCCTACTTCACGGGGATAGTCCTTACACTGGAGTATGCCCTCTTTATGTATTCCCAATGGTGTATTGAGGGTCATTACACCATAGTGATATTGTATCTCTAGTTCTAGACTCTCCACGATATATAAAAAATAAAATATTTTGAAGCACCTATATCAAATAAAATAGTAGAGGATACTATAATAGTACCTCGAACTATAGATGGTCCCGCAACCTGATCCTCGGGTATCAGCTGTAGTGAATTCAACTGACCTAATTCATGGCCCTGTGAAACAGATGGACTACCATGACCATGACTGCTCTACTGGTGCTGCTAGTGATCAGGAGTCGGACTACCACAACCATGAACTCCTCCTCATCCAGACCTACTACTGTTATTCCAACTCGCTATATAATGTGGTGAAAAAGAACTCACTCTTGAAGGTGGATCTAGTGCTGGTCCTTTTCTACTTGAAGCTAGTGGAAAGGTCCTGAAAAATGCTGAAGATTCCCCAAACGACCACAATCCCAACACTCCATTGGATCTATGTCACAATGGGGCTTCTTATGCCCTAGTAATCTACATTGATGACACACCACAAATCTATCAAACTAGATACTCTAGCTACCACTGACCTGATGAGAAACATCAAGGGAACATTTCCCTCCACCAGAAGAACTACTGGCCTACTAAAACACTAATCCTTTAAACCAGGTAATATTGACATCCCTTAGGTTACACCCAGTAATAAGTGCCTGATAAACTATTATATATATGGAAGGCAGGTGAAATAAATTCACCTATGTACAGATGAAATACTAAATCCCATCCTCAAAATGTCTAGCGTGTGAAAGCTCATCACCGACTAGAAGTGGTAAGAAATGTTGTAACTTGGTGAAACAAACTGAATATTCCATAAATAAGATAGAACCCTATTAGAGATGCATGAACTATCTGGATCTGTCATCTCTCAGCGCCTGAGGAAAGAACTGATCATAGAAAACAGTCTTGAAGTCATCCCATATCATGACTTGATGGTTATTATCCTAGGTAACCACATCCCACTAACGCTTTACTGAATCCCTAAACTTGTATGTAAAAAGCTTTACTCTTTGCTCTCAAGGCATTACCAAAATATCAAAGATAGACAGCATAGCTTCTATCCAAGACTTAGCAGCCTGTGGACTGCCATCCCCTGAGAAAGTAGGAAGATGCTATTGGTGGAACTCATGAATCAGATCAGCCATCGTAGGTTCAACCCATGGAGAACCATGCATGGACTACAACAAACGTAGAAAACTATCAAAAACTTGGGCATTAGTGCCCGGATCAGGTACAATAGGTGGTTCCTCGAGTGTCACTCCTAGAGGTAAGATTTTTGGCCCGGGGCCCACCATGTTTGGATCATGGGCGTCGCCACCTTCCTGGCAAATGACACGAGGACGTCATGGTGACATTGGTCTAAAAATTCCCAACAAATTCCATAGAAAAAGCTTAGAGTCAGATAGATTGCAACACTAGCGGAAGCTGAACATAAGAAAACTAACTACCCAAAGAATACTACCCTAGTTACCTGCTTATATGGATAGGTATCGATAAGTGATCAAGTATAAGTTTCATTTTACTTTACATTTAGTCATTAGGTTCACTCCTTCAACTTTCATAAAAATGATAATGTTAGATAAGGACATACAATAATTTGGTTTAAAGGTCATGTTTTACTTTAAAATGGATATCCATTCCTAGTGATTTAGTTACCATACACCTATCACTAAAAACAACACCCATGTATTTGTAGCATAATGGATTGATTCGGTAAATTACTCATCCTAACCCATGAGGTCCCATACACCTCATGAATTGAGATAGAAAATCACTCAATCAAATCCAAGAATAATACATTCTTAAGCTAACTATCATAGCATCACTCAATAGTCACAGGCATATCAAGAAATGAAAAGCAGTGAAATTCACATATATGGAATGGAAATATGAATGACATGTGAATTATAGGTTCCTATAATGATTCATGTAACAATTTTTTTTGACCTCATATCATCGGGCCATGGATGAAGTGAAATTATAAATCATAATACTGATCAATAACTACACACAACATGTGATTCACCCAACGGTGAAATAATATCAACTATAATAGGCAAACAGAACAACAATTATATTTTGTGTAACATGGATTTTACCCCAAACCTGGGTTCGTGATGCCCAAGAACGGATTATGACCAAGTCTCTAGCATTTCTAATCTCCTGAATATTGTCCCAAAATAGTGAAGCAAGAAAAGAAACCACATCTGATACCACTTTGTGACATCCTGGACCCGAATTCCACTCAGGAGATTCCCCAAGCCCAGTGGGCCACATGACCACAAGCGCATCTCCCGAAATTCCATAGGCTACCGACCAACAGCGAGGGCTGAGGGTGTGTCTGTGGGGATACTATGCCCTCATTAATAGAGTGTATCATAGAAGATAGATATAAATATAAGTAAATAGTTGAAGAAATATAAGTAAATAGAAGAATATGAATTAGAGTAACAGATAACCAAGGATAAGAGTAACTAAAATTACTATAATAACATTCAACAATTGATGATGATATGTTATTTCACAAGAAAATAGGAAAACATGGATACAAGAGAGAAGTCTTAACATGTTCTCCAAAAGTATAAAGTATACCACAAGACTATCCAAATCATTCTGAGATCCAACTAGGTCCTCTTCTATCAAGATGAAAACCCTAACAATAAGAAATCAAGTGTTTAAAGCTGATTTTTTCCCTTTATCAACACTTGTAGTCATGTAATCTACTCCAGGTACCAAACGGCACCTGGAGAGGGTGTGAGATAAATCTTACTAGGCCACCACCAACAGTTTCTATAACATCTGGCCCTTGTAATGGAATAAAATAGTGTGTAAGCATGTATTTATGAAGTAAAGCAGTACAATGTAACTAAATACCCAAGTACTTGCTTCATCCCTTGGCTGGTGTCTAAACATGTTACCAATTCATTATTTAATTATTACCAGTTTATCAATGAGTCACTTGTTATTAAATGTGAAGGTTCTAATATGTAACAAGGAAACATGTCATGTTATTTCATAATGAAGTTATATGGTAATAACCAACGTAACATAACCCTCAAGGGATGATAACATAGTAATATCTGAGTCTAGCTAAGGGGTAAGAGTGTCATCTAAGGTGCACAGTCTAAGGAATTCCACAATGAGATGCCTACCAATCCCAAGGAGTGAATCCAAGGTAAAACAGGGCTAAAAAAGAATAGGCACGATGGGATTTAACCATGGAACCTACTTGTAAATGTTTGATCCAAGCAGTGTATCCAAGGCATCCTAAGACTCAAGAATTGTATACAAGGCATCCTAGAGTGCTATTTCAAGGGAGGATTAAATGGTGTCATACCGAGAATCCAAGAGACAAATATAGGGTTCTAGTTGGGTCTTTACCTAATCAACATGTCCTTGAATTTGAAATGGTGACCTCAATTGCGCAAGTAATTCCCTCTGGAATCCAAGGAGAGCTCGAGTCGGCCCACTCCTATTTGATAATGAAGTCAGATAATATTTCACAAGGTTCAAGACTTTTCTTTCATTAGTGTGAAAAGACCTAGTAGTATGCAATGATTTAATCAAGTCATAATTAATCATTAATTCCATTTGGTCCAAGACTTCCCTTTCATTAGTGTGACAAGGCCAAGTACCATGCAACCATTTAATCAAGTCATAATTAATCATTAATTCCATTTGGTCCAAGACTTGCCTTTCATTAGTGTGACAAGGCCAAGTAGCATGAAACCATTTAATCAATCCATTTAAGGAATATTAATTAATTAAGGATCACTCCACCAACTTCCATTAACATGGAAAGGGGTGTTATGGACTTTCAATCTTTATTCAATTCCTCTTAATAAGGCCAATTCATACACTTAGTATGCTTTCCAATTTCCATTTTACATTTAGTAATCCATTTAAATCACTCGCCATAGGGGGGTCCAGTGGTAATCATACATGGTACTTTCCATTATTCAATTTACAATATAAAAAAGCAATTCAATATAGGAAATCTTACCCTTAGGAAGGTTAAGAAAAGGTGTACCAGAATAGTGTCACAAACATGTTAAGACACTAAATGACAATTATGGAATAACCTTCGACATGGAAAGGATGATGTTGTGGGTGTAACTGCTAAAAAATAACAACTTATTTGTAAATATCATAACAATATGGTTCTAACAATTATAATCATGGCATATAATTTCAATAAGCGACACCCGATGAAATCGGTGGGCCCCACATGAAAATTCTAAAATCAACAAACTTTAGGGATGAGTTATAGAACACCCATATTAGTCTTGTACGACTCTAACCATCTGGTATAAGCCCTTGGATTTTACATATACTGTAGTAGATCTATGAAAAGGAGAAAAACACTCACATAATGATATCTAGGTCTGGAGCAAGAGAGAATAGGAAAGGCTTAAACAGACTCGCTTACCTATCATTGTGCATCCAACGTAATGAGTGAAAGCTTGAATGGATCCCAAATGAAGAAGATTATTTAATACCTATACTTGGCATTCAAAATCTCCAAAAATGGAGAAAGAGGAGGTAAATCCAACTGGTTCTCGTAATGGGATGAAGGAGGTCAAATAGATCATTAAGGGTAATTTGGGCATTTTAGCCAAAAAATGGATTGTGCATGGTTTTTCCGCACAGTTTGAAAAACCCTACGACACCATGCATGCTTACCTAGTAAGAAGAGAACTTTTCATGGTTAGGCCACACAACAATGCGCCAACCATGTGAAATGGTTCTGTCTGGAAAAATCAATCTGCATGGTTAGACAAACCGTGTGCTAACTGTGCGTAAACCATGCAACTTGGCCTGTTTTCCCAAAAAGAGGTGTTATGTGCTTAGGAAAAGCTATATACTCCCTCATGAACTTTTATCACTCATTATGAATCCATATTAGTTCCAAATTAATGATTTAGATCAATAATTAAAGGATCTACACTTGAGTGAGAAACTAGTTTCTTACTGTAGTAGTTTATTCTTCAGGTATGTTCATCAATTGTATGTAAATTTTCTGTTATACTTTTGGGATTAAATAAAATATGCCTATCAAATATTTTTATTTAATTATAGTAACCATGAAAGTAATTGAATTTTACTAAAAGTAAGGTGTGTTCTACAAGAAGATGAGAAAGGGAGGTTCCTAAGTTGGTGGTGAGAAGAAAACTACTTGTAATTTCCAAGTAAATGGTTCTAGTTGAAATTTTGTTAAGTATTACTAAAATATTTATCTCATGTGTTCAATGTAAACAAGGATAAATTATTCCAGTTATAGAATAGATTTTGTTGTGGTGTTTAAAAATCAGTGATTTGTTCAGTAATGCTTGAATCATTGGAAATTACAAATGAATATAAAATGTAAGACATATGTACCCAATTGTGTCTAAATAATAATTTTTTTAAGAGAAAAAGTAGTTCTCAAGAATATTCCCAGTATGGATTTAGAATCATTAGTGTTAAATACCAAAGGTATTATCCACAAACATATATACCTAGTTTTGGACAAACAAATATTTAGAAATAAAGTTATTTCACAAAGCTTTTAGAACCTTTTTATCTAGAGAGCATGAACTACTCCAAGGGTAATATAGTAGTAAATATACATCATAAGATTCTATTATGAATTTACAGAATGTGAAAGTGAGGTATGTTATATACATGGTTTCAAGATATAAGATTCATTGGTTTACTGTGCCGAAGAATATCTTTACTAATCATTCATCGATCAATATAATATAGCATGGAAAAATTTCTAAACACACATTAACACATCCATATTGGGGATATAATACCAATAATGAGGATCAATGATGATTCTTACATGATAATATTGATAAAAAGTATAGCATGGGGTAATTTTTAAAGGTACATTTACTTTTACACATAAGATTTATAATGTAAGTAAACAAAGTATCAATGTTGTAACTTATATCCATTTTATAAAATTCCATTATATTCAAGAAAATGCATTGAAAATAATGATGTTATCCCATAATTACATGTAAACTATCATGAAAAATGGATATCATATGAGTTATTATATGCTGAAAATCCATTATATCATAAGAACATGTGTTTCAATTCAAATTGTTTGATAAGTATATAAAAAACTTGCATCTAGAAAAATATAATGTGGATCTAAAGTAATCATACTAGAGTTTTATAAGGATATTATGGAAATACCTATGATATAAAAGATATAATAAAGTTATAGACTATATTTCTATAAAATTATGCACATATCTATTTGAGATATTGGGAACAAGATTGACTTGGGTTTTTTAATGCCATATATTTTTAACTATTTGACATGGAAGTGAGTTCCGCAATAGGTCTAGATGATTAATATTCCAAAGACACATACTATATAGCAAGGATAAAACCATTGGGAAGGTTTTACATTCACTATGGATAGTGATACATTATTCATTGAGATAATAATTCTTATAAGTAGGAAGTATATGGAAATTAACTTAAATTGACAATATCAATTAAAATTTAATAATGGATTCCATAAATTGATGTATAGGGGGATTATTATTTTGAATATTTTGGTGGGTATTCAAGTGTGAATATACAAGGATTGTGCAAGAGTGATACCAATAAGGCTCAATTGGTTATACTGTGATGTTAGGCCTGAATCCATTATAATTTTTATTGTAATAACAAATTTTTACGATCATTTTATTGATCATTGGATGTCAATACCACCAATATTGGAAGGTTTATATACAACACAACTATAAAGGGTTGGGGACACCATGGAAAAACAATAAAGAGTGCAAGTTAATGAAATCCAATTTCAGATTTAAGTATTAAATAAGATCATATAATATTCATTTGGAATGAATCATTTCCATGTTTATACCAAAGATTAGTGGGAATTAAAATATATTTGATAAAATATAGAAAATAGTTATTGGCCTTATATTTAGTTAAGATGAGGATAAAAGTAACTCTCTAGATATTGAATTAAAGTAACAAAAAATTGGGTAATGACATATACTGAGGTAGATCTAATGGATTCTTAGACCATGTCAATAGAACATATAGTAAAAAAAAATTGAAAACAAAATAAAATTTCGAAAAATTTGAGAGATAATTATTACCAATGTCATATGTCATAAATATCTCCAGGAAGACATGTATAGGACTTAAGAGGAGATTAATGTTGTAAGTTGGATTCCGTACACTTTTTCAGTAGTTTAATCATGTGTTCCATGATATGTACATGATGTTATATTGAAAATATATTCATTATAGAAGTAAAATATTAGTTATATACTAGAGAATTGAAAGTTAAGAAGTTAGAACTATCTGATTATACTTGAGAAACTAAAAACTATATGTACCTAGTATGTGGTGAGGAAGGGATACAAGTTACAGTTAGACACAAACTAGTTTTACTATAGGTCAATATGATCCAATATTTTAGTTAGTCTAAATTAATTAGGAAGGTAATAGTATTCAAGCTAGTGTTATCCATATCTACAAATACCAATTATTTTGTGGCTTCTGATGCAGCTTATGAATAAGTGTATAATATAAAATAATTTTCCCTTGTTATTAGAATATTTCCTATTAATTAAATTACTATCATAATATAAATCATGATAATTACACTATCCAAGATTCCAGGTTTTGATAGTATAAAAATGGAATAAACTTGAGGATAAAAACTCTTGAGGAGTCTAAATTAAAGAGGTGAGGTCACTCATAGTAGAATATCCATGTAGTAGAGACATGAAAGACCCAAAAACTAAATCCAGGACTCTGAAGAAACATGATCTTAAACATGTGATAGCTAACAAGGATAGTCAATAAGTTAGATAGTGTATGTGTGAGTGTTATAATAGTGGGTTCCATAGACCCAACATGAATGGTACTTTTGATTACCATATCATTTTTTACAATGAGTTATTCTTGATGTAAACTTACCATTATAGTTCATATATTTATACGTCCACAATTTAAATGGTAATTTATATAGATTATTTTTATATAAAATGGTTATAATAGTTCCCATGCTATAATTCTAACCATGAGATACTATAAAATTAATCTTAAATAAATTTCATGTGTTCTAGAAACATAATATTGACTGGACACAGTAGATTTATGAATATCTAATGTTGGGGGTTCATAGGCATTGAGACTTCTTCTCATGTTGTTTGAACTTGGTGATCTCTAGTAGTTGAGATCATGAGTTCTGACTAGCCAATAGGAACACCACTTGTTTCAGGTGTCATTATTAGCTCCTATCTATGGACATGTGTATCAGTCTTCGAACATGGGATCATAATCAATGTGATTAATTTTATCATTTACCTTAATGAAATCCAAAAACCATGAAAATGAATTTGTGGTGAGTAATCTTGTGTTGGGCCTGTCATTTGTGCTATGGAATTGGTTAAATGATCAAGATAGAATTTTTTTCTTTTGAGTCGATGATGTGATATATTTTTACTGGTTGATCAATATGGTGATACCTTCATAAATCCATGGTCATGATATTTTAAGGTAATTCTATCTAGTCATATCAAAAAATAATAAATCGAGAAAGGATAATGACACGAGTGTGTGTTCTGCTTTATGAAATATCATTTAAAAAAAAGATAATATTATACATTGTCTTCTCATAGGAAGTTTATCATTTATATGACTACTCTTTATCTTTTTAGGGTCCATTATGGATTTATATATTCCTCTCTTGATCAATGAGTAGTATTCACTAATATCAAGATAAGGTCCTAGAGGGTCACACACAATAACATATTCAAAAGTCTTCCAAATTCTGATGAATAGAAGTTTAGGACATGGTGGGCCTTACCACTGAGGTGTGGGATTTCTTTGAAGATAAATGATCACTGATTCATAAATAAATTCTTAGTAATTTAGATTATAATAATTATTAATTCATTAGTTTATTAAATTTATTTACAAGTGTTAAAGTAAATTCACGAGAAATATTATATGAATGAATATTATTTTAATATTCAAGGTTCATATAATATTTTTATGAATGAAAAGTAGAATTAATGAATATCTTTTATCAAATAATATATTTATTATATTACATGTAAGTGATAAATATATAAATGGTATTTATGGCTCAGTCAATCAGTCATAATATATATCATTTATAGTTTATATAGTGGGTAATAAGTATTTAGAGTCCAGGATCGTTTTCCATGTAATTTTATAAATCAATATATATAGGAGGAGAGAGTCTCTCACATAATTACTATTAACTATAACCTCTTGATATCCTCTCTCTTTTATCCATATTTATAGATAGAGAATCTCTTGATCCAAGTGATCGGATCGAGTTCTCCCTCGCGCATCGCAAGAACGTCAATGCAGTGATCACCATGATGTTGAAGGAATCATCAGATCTCTATGCTAGATCCATGAATTCAATGATTTAAACTCTTGTGGATTTTTTATGTGTGTGTGGATGATTTAGATTAATTTTAATTTGGATTATTTGAGAAAAAATCAGCAGTGATGAATAGATGATGATCTCACAACTTTAGATTAAACTAGGTATTTATGGTTTACATTGTGCTTAAAAATTAATCATATGGAATTAACCAAGGCAATGCTTCATCAGCGATAAAATAGTTACATTTATATTTGGTAAAAAAAAATTAAATCATCATCCCAATAGCTTCTATTACGTGCCTAGATACCTTCATCTCAAATTTAGAGTTGTTTATTTTTTTATATTGGGTTTGGTAACCAAATCTATTAGATACTTCTAGATTGGTTTCTACTATAGGATGGAGGTTATGTACTACTATCAATGATATTTTGAGATGAGTCTAAGGGACTCTTACACATGACCTTGTGGGAAGGTTTCTGATCAAATGATAATTGGTTTCCGTAGTCATCCATTGATAATTCCAATATGGAATGTTTTAACATGGTTTGTGATGAGGAACCCTTATGGAAGTTCTCCAACTTTTGAGGTGGTTGGGAGGACTTTTTTGAATTCTCTAGTTTGTGGTATTATAATTATGGATTCCCATTGTGTTCATTTTTTGATCGAGGACTGGTTGGAGGCCGATGAGAGTTGTTTGGGATGTTTTTTCACAGGGTTTGTCATGTGCTTTTTGATAAGAAATAGGAAACATTCATAGGGTTTTCTTCTATTATTGTGGCCTTTGGGCCAGTGGAGGTTGTTTATATGGGAATTTCTTGAGATATTGGGTGTATCGGGGGTGTCTCATGGTGGATGTCACTTAATGTTGTGGCCTGAGGGACCTTGGGAGACCCAAGTTTGGTTTTCCCCTAAGGCAGGTTAGGTAGATCCTGTTATCATTATTTTTTTGGATACTAAGTTCTAGGGTGTTGAGATAGGCTTGATAATTGTTGGAAAAGAGTTGATTAATGTTGTTGGTTTAGCTGTTTGGAAGGTGGGTTTAATGTTGGATCATCCCACATTCTATTTTCCATTAATGGTAGATTTTAAATCATTATATACTCAGGACTATGTTTTGAGGAGGAGACCCCTGGTATATATTGCATAAAGCGTTGTCCTAGAGTTATAATATTATTCAATACGCTATTGGTTGGATATTTTTAAATGATATTAGGGAGCTAACAGATGATATAGAAGAGTGAAACCCCATTATAGTTTAGTACGACACCCTGGATAGAGAATGTATGTGCTTGTGAGGTGTCTTGGAACACACAGTGTGTGTTTTATGTCGCTAGATGTCTTTGTTCTACTGAGCCCATAGATGTTGTTCTCAAACCCTAGTTTTTCATAGAGACCATGGGACTTTTTTTAGGGTCCACATCTGGTTCTCGATTCATTATGCAAGACCATCGGGACTAATATTTTCTCTAGTTTTGTAGTCATCGATTTTTATGTCACAAGTTCAGATCATGCTATTGGAGTATTAGTTCCTGGTAGAGGCACTTTATATTTTTAATTACTATGGTTATTCCCTGAGGTCCTGCATTCATTCCGATTATTTTTATAAATCTTTGAGATCCTATGTAGGTATGGTAGATGCACCATTTACTGCGTGGTTGGTTAAACTAGGTGTTGTAATTCTAATGGTGTTGGCTAGAGTAGGGGTGTATTTACCAAAGGTTTCATGCTAGAACCCTATGGTTGGAAATTTTCATGTGATTTTTTTAGCATTTTTATGAAAATTATTTCTTTATTCTAGCTACTATTTGTTTTTAACTAGTATAGGCATATCATATGTGCATGGAATTTTTATTACAACAAATTATTAGTCCATTATTGGGTGTGGCTTACTGAGAATTATTTCGTTCTCCCTATACATGCACCTCGATGTTCACAAAAATACAATATCTGCATTTATGTTGGAGAATAGGTTTTCTTATTTATGGGTATAAGTCACAATATTTCTTAATTGAGTGGATCCACTCATGCGGAGTCTGAGGATCAGACTACTGTACCTCAAGAATCATGGAGACCAGGTATGCGTTTTATCTTGGCATTTGATGTAGGTCCAGTTGTATTTGTTTTCAATTTTTTTAAATGGTATATGTGGTAGGCCCATTGGGTGACCAACTATTGTATGTTTTTCGTGCTTTAGAATCTTTATGACCATATGTTTCATTCAATTTATTATAGAATTATTATATTTTAGTTATTTATTATGTGTACCCTGATATCAATCTCTAATTATGTTTTTGGTTATTTTCCACAGTTATTGCACTCTGAATGAAGGGTATAGTCTCCCAACATCAGCTTTTTAATCCTCAGCATTGGTCGATTTCCATTGGAATTTGGGGAGGCATATTTGATTCCTTATAGAAGGCCATATCTGGTGATGTGTCAACTCGACCTAGGCTGGTTCGTTAGAAGTTGTAAATACCATTTTTCCTAATTAATATGTTATGAGTGTATGGAAAATGTACATATCAAATCATATTATCCAAAATTAAAACATTAAGGAAAATTCAAGAAATAAAATAAGAAGTTAAAATGAATATATAATTCTATATAGAGTTTCACCATAGAGTCAAACTCGAGTATAGATGAATTTGAAAGTGGGAAGGAATCGGTCAATCCATGATTGATTAAAACAACTATGAATAAGGAATTAAATGATTCTAATTCTAGTTTAGGTTATGATTTTGATATTAAAAGTGAAGTTAAAGAATAAACTAAACAAAATAAAGTGTTTCAAATGGATATTTTCATAATGGATGAACTATACAGAGAATTGAAAATAGAAGATAAAAAAATTAAATAACAAAATAAAATACTAAAAGTTTCTTCTTTAAAAAATATAGGTGAGAAAATGGTTGAAAATTCTGAACTATTAAAGCACAAATATAATAATTAAAGAATACAATATTTATATTCAAAAACTATTAATAATCAAGATAGTATATTTAAGTTAGTCTATGATGATTTATATAAAATTGAAAAGTAATATAGGAATCTCAAACAAGAAATTGAGTAATTAATAAATATAGGTTCATGTTCAAATAGGAGAATCTATAATGACATTTAAGTTATTTATAAAGGGAATTAAAATCTTAAAAGATAAATTATTGGATTAAAATAACCCCATATCTATTATTGTTCAAGGAAAATATAATGTTGATAAGATAATGGCTATGAAGAAACCTAATACTGATAAAACTATTTTTGGTTGTGATATTCAAATTCCTAATTTGTACGTAACTAATTTTTTTAAATAAACTAACGAGAAATTTTTGATGTATAATGCTTTAGATGTAATTTGAATAGTTGTTATGAAAATGAATTTTCATTAAGATTTAATCAGTCATAGGCCATAAAAATACATCTATTTATAAGAATCTATCATCAAGATTACCCTATAATAAATATCATAAATTATTATGGGAACTAAAAGGTTTTATCACTAATCTTGTTGGAACTAAAATAGCTTTGGTACCAAAATAATTTTCTGCTTAATATTTTTTAAAAGAAATTTTACAAAAGAGTTCTAAAGATACATGGTATATTTACAACAGATTTTTCAGGCACATGACTGGTGATATCACTAACTTTTTATATTTTAATTCATGTGATAGAGTCACATTCAATTCAAATGATAACTCAAAAGGAAAATAAATATGTTTTTGGGGAAGTAAGAATATTCAAATATATAATAATTTATAAAGTATTTTATGTATACTCATTAAAACATAATTTTTTTAGTATTTTATAGTTGTGTGATAATTAAACAAGTGAATGTTTTGATGGTGATAAGTGTATTTTTTGAAAACAAAATAATATTTTATTTTATGCTAATACAAAGGAAAATATCTACTCTATATATTTTTTATAACTAACCTAGAAAAATGTAAAGTGTTTACATGTTATAAAATCATAACATATTCTTTTTCATATAAGGTTGGTACAAGTTCACTTTTAATAATTTTACATGTTTAAAAATTATGGAGATGTTTTTGGAACTTTAAAAATTCAATGAAAGTAACTATTTTTTGTGTGATACTTTTATAAAGGGTAATAAACATAAATATACATTCAAATAAATTAAATTTTTTAATAAAGTCATAATCTTAGAACTAAATCATCTTAATTAATTTTTATCCATGAGAACTACTAGTTTCGGTAGTAACAAATACGTGTTTGTAATTTTAGATGATTTTAATGGATTCACTTGGACATATTTCCTATCTCATAAAAGTGAAACCCTGAACAAGTTTATTGCTTTCTATAATAAGAGTGAAAATAAAAAAGGTCAATTTAACAACATCAATTGAAAGTAATAACATAGGGTAATTTGTTAACTTATATTTCGATAATTTTTTCCCAGATAATAGATACTTACATTGTTTTTCTACCCTTAGAATACCTAATCAAAATTGTGTTATAGAGATTAAAAATAGAATTATTAAATAAATTGAAATAACTATGTTAAATAAATTAAAATTACCAAAATATTTCGATGTTGAATCAGTTAATAATTCTTCCTGTATCTTAAATAGAGTTTACATTATACTCATGTTAAATAAATCACCTTATGAACTATTTAAATAAAAGAAACCTAATATTTTCCACTTTAGTGATTTTTGTTTCAAAGTTTATATTTTAAATACTTAAGATAAATTGGACATGTTTTATGCTAAAATTAATGATGTTAATTTTCTAGGATATTTAAATAACAATAACAATTATAGATTTATAAAAATAGAACCATGTCAATAAAGTAATATGTGCATGAAAATTTCATTTAAATTATTGAAAAAAATCATGTGTATTCTAATAATCTTAATGATGAATTTAATTAGCTCAAATTTAATGAAGATAAACTTGAAAATAATAATTCATTAGTTGAGGGGGATCACATATCTTTTCTATATGATTCCATGAATTATAAAACTCAAAAATATTATTCCTTAAAAAATATAATTAGAAACTTTTAATCTAAAAAAAGAGATAGAAAATTAGTTTTGAGTTTTTATGCTAATTCAGCCTTTGTTCCAGATTTTGTACCTATTAATTTTAAAGAATCTTTGAATGATTCCAATTGGATTAACATTATGCATGATGAACAAAACCATATTCAAATAAATGAAGTTCCAAATTTGGAATATTTTCCTAAAGGTAAATTGTATATTGGAACCAAATGGATTTTTCAAATTAAAATGGATGAGACTTTTAATTTAGTTATAAATGTGGCTATAATATCTTCCCATATATATTTATAAGAAAAATGAGTTAATTTTGAAGATTCATTTGAACTATTTACTAGAATATAATCCTTTCAAATTCAATTATCTATTTTTTCTATAAAAAATCAAATTATTACTAATGGTTGTAAAAAGCGAATTTTTAAATTGTGTAATTTCTAAATATGTGTATGTTAATCAACCACATTTTTTTGAAAATAAAAAATTTCCAAATAATTTTTTCAAACTATCGAAATATTTGAATGGTCTAAATCAACATCCAGAATCATGGTATAATATACTTACTATATTTTTAACTGAAAATGATTTTAATAAATTAAATGTTGATCCAAATTTATAGATAAATAATGTTTCTAATGATATTTTAATTTTACAAATATATGTTGATGATATTTTTTTTTTGGATCTATCAATGATAGATTTAGTAATTAATTTATTAAATTAATGAAAATGAATTTGCAATGAGCTTGATGGGTGAATTAAAATTTTCCCTTGGTCTTCATATTTTACAAAGAAAATATGGAATGCTTCTAAATAAAATAAAAGTTTCTAATTATTTAGTTTAAAAAAATTCTTCATTCATGTTAAACTATGGGAACGCCAATGAGCACAAAATTTAAACTGAATGTGGATAAATTTGGAAATTTCGTGAATAATAAAATGTATATAGGAATAATAAGAATTAAACTTTATTTGTATAAATAAAGGGTTGATATTATATTCTCAGTCTAGATGTGTGAAATATATTAGTATAATCTAATATAATTTCATTTAAAGGAAGGTAATATAATAATTATATATATTAAAGTAACTTTTAAATATTGGTTAGTATTACATCAATCATAATTTTTTCATTTTTTTCATATTCATACTCTGGTTTTGGATGGGGTAAACTTGACAGAAAAATAATGTAAAGTATGTGTCACTTAATCAATAAATTTTTAATATAATGGAGTTAATTTTTTTCTTAATTTCATTGTTCACAATAGAGGATAAGTATATTGTTGCTACAAATAATTTTTCTCAAAGTATTTGGATAAAAACCCTATTTTATTTCAATGTATATTTAGAAAAAATTCCTATATATTATGACAATACATATAATATTTAAATATCTAAAATTATATTATAGTATTATAGGATAAAAAATATTTATGTTAGATTTAATTTTTAAGTGATCGTGTTAATAAAGGGAGTATCATTCTCAGATTTTATCTGATAGAAAATCAAGATATATTTACTAAAATATTAGATTGTATGGAGTTTGAGAAATTGAAGCTTGAAATGGGGATGATAGATATTTAGTTTATGTGATCATGAAATTTTTTTCAATGTTCTTATATCTATGTTATAAAAGTCTGAATTTAGGTGGGGTTATCCCATGATGGATAATTTTTTAAAAATTATTTTAATAGAATAAGAATTTTTAGTTCCATTTTTGATTAACAAGTGTTTAATTATTTAAGAGGGGTTAATTTTTTTAATAATATTTTTTATTTTTGATAAATTTCAAAAATAGGGGAGAGAAAATAGTGTTTATAAATAAAAATTTTGGTTTTGGTTTTGTAATTTACAAAAGGGGGAGTGTATATGTGTTGAGTGTTTTGGTTTTGGTATTGTATTTTGTTTGTTTTATTTTTTTTCAAATTAAAATAAATTTTATTTAAAAATATTTATTTAAAATCATTTAATAGTTACTAATTTAATATATTTTGTTTTATTAATTTTATTAATTATTTACATTTATTATCTTTCAATTATTATATTTTTGGTTTCATATTTTTATATTATTTATAACTATTTTATTTACCCTTACATTATAATATTTTATAAATAAATAACCATTCATTACCTTTATGTGAGTTTTGAATCCCTGTTATTAACTTTATTCAAGTTCTACTATATTCTTACATAAGTCATAGAAGCATCTGTTTACCCTTTTCCAAGTATTTGAAAACTTATTCTACACTTATGCAAGTATTAGTTAACCTTTATTAAAGTATTATAAAACCCTAAATAAACTTATATAGAACTTATGAAATAGAGTCTACCCTTACACAACTCTTACGAAATTTATTTTACCTTTATGCAATACTTGTGGTTCCCTTAGACAACTTGTTAAAAAGTTGAGTTACCTTTACAAAAGGTTCATATTACCTTTACACAATGCATATGAATCTTTTTTTAATTTTATGTAGAGTTTCATAAACCATTACGTAGACCAATATATTAACCTTACACAACATATTTAATTTTCAGGATACCTTTATATAACCTATAAAAAACATTCATTATCTTTACATATCATTACAGGTTACCTTTACACATGAAATATGTTACCCTTACCTACAGTTACCCTTATGCATAGTTACCATTTATTTTATAGGTCCTATATAAGACATTCTATAACCATAATAAACACATGAAAAACACCACTTACTCATATGAAGAATGAAAATGAGAAGTTCCACTTTATAAATAGTAGTTAAAGCACTTCATAACTAGTGGTAGGACCTTTCTTGGTAATAGAAATACATGAACTGTAATGGTAGAACTTCAAATTTGTCAACAATAACACCCATGACTACTAATGATAGAATTTACATCAATTATAATGGTAACATGTATAATTTTTCTAATTATAGAATCCATGTCAATGGTATCATGAATAGTAGTGGTATAAGATAATTTATTTCAGTGATAAGAGTTGCATTCATCTACTGCTTCCAGTTTAGAAAATATATCTACTTCTATTAGTTATAAAATATAATATTGTTTCATGGTAGAAACATATACCAATATTATTATTATTATTTATATAAAATATATAAAATATTTTAAATTTATTATATTATTAACTAATTATTTTTTTCTAAAATATAATTATATGTTTGATTTTATATTTGGTGTGTAAATTATTTATAAAAACACACATGAAGTATCTGTGTAACAATTCTCTATTTCAGTAATGTTTTTATATTTTAATAAACTGTAATTTTTTCACTTTTATTTGATATATTAATAATTTATCTATTAATTTTAAAATATATATTTGTGTTAACGATCATATTGGAAGTGTTTCAATTTTATTTCATTCAGAAGTAAAAGAAAATGGGAATTCTTTAATTATGTGTGTGATAATTCAATTTACAAGTAAACAATATTAATGTATATTTTATTATTCTCTAACCCATGGAATATTGTGATTGGCCATTTTTAAACTCATTAATAATTAATAATATATTTTAGTTAATGATGTGGGATTAGCCATTGGAATGTAATCCAGGGGAAACATGATAAAATAAACTCAATGTAGTTTATTTATAAAAGAGACACCTAGAAAAATAAAACATTCATATGAGAATTGTGAAGTGTTGAATCTCAACTATGAAAACCATTCATTTGTACGATCAAGAATAAATTTTTCATGTGATCATATACTACTAAATTGATCATTGTTATTGAGCTACATCGACATTCATTATCATTTTATTTATTTTATCACTTAATTTTCTGGTGTTTTCATTACTATATGTTTTAATTCCTCTCTTTGTTCCTCTTGAGTATGTTTAATATTTTCTAATCCAAAATCTATCTTTATAGGTTATGCCTCCTCTTTAAAAGCAAGTTTGGGTTATGACTGACAAACAAAAGTTAGATGGGTTGTAATACTTATGTAAAAATTTAGGTGGTTCGTGACTCTTATAAAAGCCTATAAGGGTTATACCACTAGGTGAGAAGAAGGTACATCTGTAATCAATCTATACAACCATGTGAGAAAAAGGTATATTTGTAACTAGGTTATCACTCCCTATCAAAAGTTAGTCTCTTAGTGAATATGATTCTTCTCACCAAGTAGAAAATATTTAAGAGAAGTGTTGGATCTCAATGATCTGAATCACTATAAAAAAATTGTATGTTCTTTGTTTTATTTTCATCTTCACTATTTGTTTTTATCATTTAACATTTTATTAATCCAATAATTATAATTTATTTCATTTTTTAAAAGTACTATTCACCCCCCCCCCCCCCCTCTATCATATATTTCCATCTCACACAACCTAAACTATAAAATAATCATACATGGGGTTGTGAGGAATGCTTTAAGTATATCTACGGTAACAAAATAGAACCCTGGGGCATGAAGTGTATTATTATAGGATACTGAAGGAAACAAGGGGATAATATTTATACATCACCTAAAATAGGAAGATAATCAATGCAAGACAGTCTATTTTTCTTACGATTTAACACATCCTCAAGAAGGATAGTGGAAGAAAGATGAAATTCGATGAAGTTGATTCTCAAGATACAAAAAATTTGTATATAAATATATTTCATAGATCCCCATAAAAGGCGTTATTTCTAAAAAATCACCATGTAGAAGCACCATAGATGTTATAGAACCAAAAAGATATGGTTTGTTTGTCATTAAGGACAATAAATCATTATTGTTAGACAGTAATGATATTCTTTCCAAAAAAGAGGTTTTAAATAGATCAGAAGATAGAATATGGAAATATTTCATGAATTCTGATATATATTCCATGTATTGGAACAAACATTGGGTTCTGGTTGATCTTCTAGTTGATATAAATCTTGTAGAGTGATTTTAACCCAACTTGGTTAAATACACTGAGGGGTGAATCATGTTAAAACATATTAAAACATTTATCTATTCATATCTTATTTTATTTTTAGACATAAATATCTTTTCTCTCCTACCTGTTACATAGTATAAATGAAAATTAAAACATCCACAATATATAATGGTTTTACTTGGTTCACACTTATTGGGATTTGTGCAATGATAATAAAAAGGTAATGTTTTAATGTACCAAATACATTAAATCTAATTGATGTTATAAATTTAAGATATGACTCGCTGTCCCTCTAGGTTTATAACCATTAACAATTTGAAATATCATTGCTCTCTACTGAAGTGAACTCACTACTCTTTTAGCAGAATATTCTGAAAATAAGTTCTAAGTTGATTCAGATTTTTGTTTATCTTTATGCTATTGTTTCATCAATGATATCACATCCTCCTTGGTGAAATACTTTTCTTCTTAGAGAATGAAACCCTTGTGAAAGACCCCTTTGTGAGACCCTTCCATGAGACCTATTCAAAAGACCTCTTTGTGAGGCCTCTGCACAAGACCCCATTATGGGTCTCCCTTCAAATCATGTGAATCGTTTAACTATACTATGGGAATCTATTTTTTCCAAAGGATATTGCGACTCTATTCAGCTCATATGGATTGGGTGAATCTAATCGGTCAACATATTCCCAGTACATAACACTCATTGCAAGATCCTTTCACAAGACCCCTTCATGACACCTTCTCCTATTAATAAAGATCTCATGACTACATTGTGATACCATTTCCAGGTCACATGGATCATGTAATATCAACATGTCTTCCTATATGTGCAAAAAAAAAACTTCTCATACTATACTAATCATGACTCATTTGTGAGACCATTTCACAGGAACATCTTCCAGTTAAACAGACCACATGATTCTGATTCAAGATTTTTTTAGCTCATAAGAAATAATATTATTTTGATCAAACCACATAAAAAAACTTATCCCTTATTAAGGACTAGTTATGGGGTATTTATAGTCATAAATACACCACCTTAACTCTACAAATTATGATTTTATTTATTGAACCCCTCTTTGGTAATTGGCCATAGACGCTCTGTGGGATTTCCTTGTGTGGTCTCTTATCGCATGTCACAAGTGCTTCACTTGATCAACAAAATTATCTTTGAGTGAACATAATGATACAATCATGTGATAAAAGGGTAATCAACCATTATTTCCATGATTCTATCATGATATCTACTGAGAATTAGGTGTGCTTCATGTAATCTCACCTCATGATCCATTTTCAGTCATGTGCTTCGCTTGATCTCAAATAACCATGAGATATCTCTATTATTACCCGATATTTTTATTTCATGTATTTCATTTGATCTCTCCATTAGATCCTATGAAAATCATGTGATGTATTTAGTTATATCATATTCTATATCAGTGAGATCCTCTAATAAACATGTGGTGCATTTTGTGACTCCTTCGCATGATCAGTTGGAACTTCATGTGCTAGGCATGATATGTCAAAACATCATGTGACTGTGTGACACCTTCCCAAGATTAGTTTATAAATTATTTCTCTAAAATATTATCACTTAAATTTTTTCTCTGCATGATCAGTTTTTACATTCATGCTCTACATGATAAGTTATGCCATTTTTTCTCACTCTTCACATCTCATTTGACAACTTATATTTTTCAACAACGTCAATCCTTATCAACAAACAAAAACAACCCAAAGAAACCATCTAGATATATTTTTTCCAATAGGTTAAAATGTGTATTCAAGATAAAATAGGAAATGGAAGGTAAAGTGAATACCTATAAAGAAAAACAAGTGCATAAAGGGTTTAAAAAACAACAATGTATTTACTTTGATGAGAAATTTTCTCCAATAGCCATGATTAAATCCATAATATTTATAATTTCTATAATAGCCTTACATAACTATGTTATTTTTAATATGGATATCAAAACATATTTCTATAATGGGATCCTTTGTAAATATGTATATATTTCATGTCAAAAAGGGGTTTTGACTCTAATTAATTCCAAAGAATTATACAAGTTGTAAAGAATCGTTTATGGATTAAAGAAATAATGTATGTCATGGAAAATTCAGTTCTCTAAATATATAAGAAACATTTACTTCATTATGAATGAATAAGATCCATGTGCTTATGTTAAGTTAATTTTTAGCATATTTTTTTATCTTAGTAGTATATGTTGATGACATATTACTTAATGGGAATGGCTTACCAATCTTACTGTCACTTAAATACTAGTAGAACAAGTTCTTATAGATGAAGGAATTTCATGAAGTAGCATACATCCTTGGAATCAAGATCATTCATGACATATCCAAGAGAATTATTGGGATAAAAACGTGCATACATTGACCAGATACTAAATAGATTTTGTATTAAACAATCCAAGTAGGGATTGATTCCAATTTCACATGGAATAAATCTCTCTGGTAAAATTCTTTCATATACACAATATGAGAAATAGAATGAGTAAGTTCCCATATGTTTCTGGGATAGTAACAATCATGTACTCTGTGTTATGTACTAGTATTGATGTTTCCTCTGATGTAATAATGGTCGTAAGATATCAAGATAATCCACTTGAAGGACATTTGTATGATATTAATGTTATCCTTAAGTATCAATGGCAGACTAAGGATGTGTTCTTGAAATATGGAGGAGACAAGGAGTTAGTCATCAAGGGTTTTATAGATTTGATCTTTTAGAAAAATTAGAATGATTCTATGTCTCAGTCTAGGTATGTCTTTAGTCTCAATGAAGGAGTTGTGAACCAAAAGAGTTTTAAGTAGTTATAATCGATTCTATAGTGGAGTATGAGTATATAAAATCTTTTAATGTAGCTAAATAATCCATTTGTAAACAAAAACAATTCCAAGATCATTATGCTACTCCTTAGATTAATGAACCTAACACATTATATAGTGATAATAATATAATGGTGGCTCACATAATGGATTCATGGTCACATCATTGGATGAAGAACATACTCTAGAAGTATCACCTCTTAAGGGATTTTTCTTATAGGGGTGAATTCGAGGTGAGCATGTTTTCCAAATAGGAAAACATGGTAGACCCTTTAAAAAATCCTTATCTTAGTATAAGCATGAATATCATATGGCTGCTATCAAAATGAAGGATTTTAGGAGTTGTATCTAGTGAAATTGGTAGTATGTTAAAGTTGGTTCCGATGAAAAAACTTCTACATAAATTATGATTACCTATATTAATTGTTTTGAATATTTATAATGTTATTATCACATCAGGATTTTTATTCTATGTGACATAGTATGCGATAATTTCCTAAGAGTAACCATCGTATTGAAAGGTTATAACAGTTATATTCTATGGTGCGAACCTAGAAGTTCAACGGTTGTATTATTAAATATATACTATATATTTGGATGATTACATTTTATGGAACACTAATGATAAATGATATTTGTGGTAGAGGTTCTTAGGACTTTAAAAAAATTCTCATAGTGTAAAACCTTGGTTATCTTCAGACCAAGAGATTACGAGAAGATGACTCACCAGTAGGAAATTACCAATAATATTTATCAATAGATTTTCTTATATCTGGAATTGTGTATTGATACTTATACTCTAGGATTATTATTAATTCATATCAATAGAATCATACTTTTATGAATAAATGATAATTGTGACAACATATGGTTATGGTAATGTAGGATATGTTGGGTGCATCATAAGTGATAATGTATTAATAAATAACGAGAGAAAGGATTTATCCTTTATATTATTTAACATAAGTTTATATCTAAGGACCTTCCATAGCAATGGAACTACATAAATAAATCCATGTCCATGGTGTTCTTTGGGAATGTTTATTTATGAATAGTTAAAGAAAGTAACATCGAGCACAAAGGTTGATGACACTGGTATGAAACAAACTAGATTAGAGATATCATGATAAAGGGATTATATTCCATAGTGATCCTTGGTATGAGGTTTCATTCCACTGAGACATTAATTTCATTCTCTATGGGTGACTTGGTGTGTTCCAATATACTAACCACAGACTTTAGGTGTTTATGCCCAATGCCACTAAGAAAGATGTCTAGAGGGTCACACACTGAGTGCATATGAAATCTCAGTTAAATTATACATTGAATTTATCAAGTTAGAATAAATATTATTCCTCCTTTTTTGTTTAATAATTTTCATGGTTGGTTGATCACAAGATATAATCATGAATTATTTGGAAGAATATATATGTGATTTAAATAACAATAAATAAATATTTTCAATATTTAGATAATATAATATTCTTATATTTATAAGTCAATAATGAAGTAATATTTATTTACTAAATAAATAATCATTATTCAATGTTTCATAAATAAAAAAGCGGATAATTTTACCAATTATAATGTTCTAACTTGAAATGATATATTCAATATAATTAAATAAATATTTGTGTATTTTTTTTAAAAACCCGATATTGATTTATTCTTACATATTGCGCATGTCACTAAAATATTATTATTATTTATATTATTATTAGAAAATAGTTTTAAAAAGGAATAAGTAATTTTATAAGGGATTATTTTTAATTAACAATCCTAACCTAGCTCTGTAAATACCTATTTATTTCACCTTCCAAGGATAGTTTCTTGTTGTAAAGAACAAACATAAAGAGAATTATGTCAATATCAAAAGAGAAAACTCTCAAGAATTAACTCATTTATAATATATTAAATCCTCCACCCCTCACTAATTCCATTGAATTAACCTAAATAATCTTTCATCCACAAGTATAATCTTTTAATGATAAAAAATGGGTGATGCAAGTGATCATAATCAACCGTAATAACACCCAGTGATTCTACGAATATGTTAATAGATTTTATAGAATATTTTGATCACCACTAAATGTAAATATACCCTTTATTCCCCTAACACATTAATGGTATGACATTAATGCATCATTGGACTCATCAAAAAATAAATATTTGTAAGACAAGGAAATTATAAATATATCTATAAATTAATTAAAAATTATATATAATGATTATGTATTCTTTGTTATTGTGTTTATAAGATAATTAAAAATCAATTTAATTTGGATTATCATGAAATTATTTATCATGTATATCTCATATTGAATAAAAATTAAGAAAAAAAATTCAAGCTGGTTATGCCAAATATGTTCCTTCATTGTGATTGAAACCATTATGGGGATTATTTTTTTATAAATATATTTTATAAAAGTGTAAAGTCATTAAATAACCAAGTGAAATATTCTAACATATTGGACATTCATGTTTTTTTGTACCATCTATATATAGGTTAACATAATAGTTTTGAAATGTGGAAAAATAAGTTTCTTAAATAAGATGAAATTTATTTGAGGAGGTGTCAAAGGATGTGAAAAGCTTTTTTTTCAATTGGTATCAAGTGAATCAATATTTTTGAAGAGGTGGGTACAAGTAACTATTTTATGGATAGTATTATTTTATTAATTAATGTTTTTATTTCCAATACTGAGTTTACTCACATAGGATTATGATTATTTTTTGATAATTTATTATTATGTTACCTTAGGTTGAATTTGATTTATTTTCTTTGGTTGAAAAAAAAAACTAAAGGGTTTGATTATTTAGACAAAGTATTGTTTTTTAAGATGTTGAGAACATGGGTAGATTGTTAAAACCTCAAAATAAGTTTTTGAGATATGTATTTAATGAAAAATCCCTAATCTTTGGGATATTTTTCTTAGGAAGAAGTGAATTTTGTGAAGAAATAAATGTATGTACATAATGAGATAGATTTGTTTCATAAATAAATCACATTCCAAAACACATTAGATAAATCCTATTATGTTAAATGGAGGATATTTTGATGTTTCAAAGTGTTTTAAATGGTTTTAGAGAAGTTCAGGGAAGAATTAAGGAGGTGGTTTTGAGTTCATTTATATATTTCTTGAAATTTTGAGTTGAAACTGAAATTTGGTTAAGTAAAAAAGTATTTGATATAGAAAATATTTCTCAAGGAAAAGTGAATATTTAAATTGAAAATTCCTTGATATTATATGTATATATAAGATAATATTTGGATTATTCATACAAATTCTTTGAATTCAGGCTGAAAATAAAAAAGTAAAGTAACATATAAAATTTACTCAAATGTAGGGATTTTAGAAAATAAGTTATGTTCCTAATATATGTTTCATATCCAATGGTTTATACATAAAATGTTTTTGGAGTTGAGTACTAGATACGGAAAATTCATGGCTAATATATAAGAAGTTGTAACTATGTATAAGATAATTTTCATCACATGTAAGAGGTTTATATTCATATATAAGATTTTTATTTAATAGATAAAACGTTTTTTGATACCTAAGAATATCTGGATCTCAAAATATGATAGGTAAGATGTTATAATTTTTACAAAAGTTCCAAAAATCAGGGAAAATGTGAGATTTTTTAATATGGATAAATTTCATAAGATTGTTCTAGAAATTTATATCAGTCAATTATAATGTTGTGCTTGTATGGATTAAATATCATAAGGGAATTTTTCTATATATGTAGAAGAAAATGGTGGTTTTCCATATGAAAAAAATATGGTACTACAACTATGAAGATATAAAGATTTGGGAAATATCATTTCACTAGTATGATCATCTAGGAATATTGAGGTTTGTTCTCTTCTATGAAAATAAATTGACTCCTACCATGGAAGAATATATCACATCACAAAATAAAGAATCAGTTTAGATAACTATTCTTCCACCTCAAAAAGTTTGTAACCATGATATAGTGACATGTAAAGTTTATGTAATGGTATAATAAGTTGGAGAAAATGAGTAGGGATAAAAGACTTGTTGAGGGATGTTGGAAGTATGAATTATAATTTAAAATTTGAATTTTAACACTTCAACTATAGAGTAAAAAACCAAATTTCTAGTGTTGTGAAAATTTAATTGGATATTTTCTAAAAAGAAAAAATGTATTGATTATATAAGGAAGATAAATAAATAAAGTATATGACACTTGATAGTGCGAAAGTAAATGATTGAGAAGAAGAAGAAACAATATAGAGACATCTTTATGGAATCATTATCTTGTTAGAGACTCTCATGTTTATGAAATTAAATTCTATATATTTTAATTTTTTCAGAAACACTTTACATAGAAATGATACTTATGTATAAAGTCAGTGTTTCTGATATTTCTTCACACCGATGGGTTTAGATTTGGTTTAAACCTTCTTTCCAAAGGTAACCATTCATTAGAACTTTAGTAGTGATTCTTTGGGTTTCACATTAGTCAAGATGATGGGTGATCCGGATCATCATAAACTTTTGGGGAGGATTATTTTCTACTCCAAGGCTCTCTTAAATATTTAATATATATTCATGAATCCTCCCTAGTAAGAATATCTGTTACACTTAATAAATTTATTAATATACAACGTGTATTGTAAAGTACTCTCCATGTAAGGAATTATATTTTCTTTTATTTGAATCATACATCATGATACTCGATATTTTGGAGCTATTTAGGTAGGCCCTTTGAAATTTATCATCATATAGGGAGGAATTAAGATCCAATGAAAAGATTCAGAAGGTGTTGTGGAGTTGGATTCAGACCCACGAAAGGGGCTTCCTATGTATCCTTGTGAAGATAATTAGAAAGTGTGTAGTTATATGCTATATAACAAGATATTTCATACCATCTAAGGTCATGTGAAAAGGACCAATGTAATTCATTTTAAGGACATGCATCCATGACCATATTAAGTTCATCTTATGGTTGTTTATCCATCACTTATAGGGTGTTGGTATTGAACCTAATATAGGCATCCTATATGTCATAGTTAATAGGAATCAAATCCCACATTTTATAGGTTTAATGGTTTAATGTATTGTGAAAATACCAACCCATTAATTTTAACATCATGGTCTAAGGATTCATGGTATATAGATTATAGTCATGAATCTATGACTATTAAGAAATTCGGTCCTAAAAAAGGTTATTGTGGGACTTATACATGATTATAACTTTCTATTTTATTTATTCTATTAATAACTAAATATAAGGTGGTATGGTTTAAGCTTATGCATGGTAAGAGTAAATTTTATCTTCCATATGTCATCTCACAAGTATATCTTACGATCATAGCAAAAGGAAGAATGATTCATCTTATTCTTTCCACATAGGTAATCTTATTCTCATCAAATAATGTTTCCCTAGATCATCACCAAAGGCATCCTTGGATCATCACCATATTCATCCTTCTCTTATCATCAGATGTATCCCTAGTGTAATATTATCAATTTTATATTATTTCAAAATCATATTGTTTTTAATTTATACGTTTTTTATGATAAAATTTAATTTTTCCATAAAAACACCTTATATAATTTAAAGGCTTCACATAAGGGTAAAATTGGATTTAATGTCCTTGCATATGGGTAAATAAATTTCCCCTGGATTTTTAGGGGTAAAATCCCTATACCATGCACCATGTAAGGGTAAGTTTTCCTTGTATAAGTGTAATTATGTTCTTCATAAGGGTAGGACCTAAATATCAGTTCCATGTAAGGGTATTTTGTTGTGTAAGGGTACCTATGTAGATGTAGTGTTGCGTTGTGTAAGGGTCGTCCAATGATGCGTAAGGGTAGTCAACTACATAAGTTTACCTATGTAATGGTAGTATTACACTATATAAAGGTAAATAATGGATTAGATAAGGGTATTAGATCACATAAGGGTACTTTTTAAGGTTAAATAGTGTTTGAGTAAGGGTAACTGAAACTTTACAATGGTTTTGTAATGGTAGAGTAACTACTACATATGGTTATATGTTGTCTGTAAGGGTAAAACCAAGTTACCATTACATGGATCATACTCTGTATGTAGAATTTACTATTTTACACTATTTTTTGGGTCCTCCACTTCTTCTTCCCAAAAACACTTATACAACACATTTTTACTATTTCAAATGCCAAAAATATTGGTAATTATATCCTATGACCCATTTTAATCCATAACACATATTTATGGGGAAAATTATTACCCTCCAAAATCAAGAAATGATTAAAACAAAAAAATAATTAGTTAAATTATTTTTAGTTTTAATAATTGTGAACTTGTATATAGTTTCATTTTTCTAAAATGGAAAAACCATTTTGCCTTTATTTTTGGTTGATATTTTTATTTAAATTACCCTAGTGATTCATTTGTTCTGGTTTGGTTAAGCCTTCTGTGAACAGTGTTTTCACATCAACCAAATTCCATACAAATAAGAACCTTCACCTCTCCATCCTATTGTTTGATGAATCACCTATGAGAGATAGTTTTATATAAGGTTATATCCTCTTTTTATCCATATTTCACGTGTTTCAATGTAATAAATTAGAGAAATTGGATAAATAATTCTTTAATAATAATAATCAAGAAATTATTCAGAGAATTATAAAGGAGTATTATCCAAGAAAATATCAAATATTATAAATTAATTATAGTTTTTTGTTGGAATAACTGATATTCATGATTCATTATGTTTGTGATTGGGTGTGTGTGTGTGTGTTTGTAGCCTTTGAGGCCCGTTATGATACTGATTTGATGACTATTGTTAGAGTGTTATGTTTCTATGTTTTATTATTATAACATGTTGTTTTTATGTCTACTTTATTCACATGATGATATGATTTCCTTGTAGTCCCTACAATATTTTCTATGTTACTATTTCCTTGGAGGTTTTTACTGGTATATGAGATAGTTGTACTCTTGTGCGATGATTTTTCCTTAGAGGAGAGTGAGAACTACTTGTGAAAATGATGACAATGGACCTGAGAATAGGGTGTAAAACAGTAATACCATGTAACACTGTGTAGGGGATGCACTTGTTTCCTAATTATCGAGTTGCTTGATACTTAATTAATTCATGAGTATTATACCATATTGAGGAAAATCTTGATTAATAGTTTTTTCATGATCATCATGAAATACGCTGGTCCTGGTAAACCCAAGTTTCATGTACATTCATTTCCATGAGGCCTTTCAGTGATAATTTCACTAGCATGATGGTTAGCATGGTTACTCTTAATATCTTCTCATTTTCTTCCTGTTAAGGACATGAAATAGGTATAGTCCAGGGTCTATAGCAGTTCAAATAAAACATGACCACTCAGTATTTTATTGTATGTTGTTATTATTGTTATAAATTTATTATTATCATTTAATACACCTGATATACTTTAGAACACTTGGTTAAGGATGTGTTAGTGGTGTCCTACCGATTCTTTTACTCACACCATAATCTAGAATTTCGATGCGCTTGTAGAATTCATCATTAGGGATTCAATGAATAAACGTTCCCTATGGTGGTTAGCTATGTGGAGGTGCATGGAGCTAGTAGCAGACCAAGATAGACTTTGGAGGACCCTATTTTTTTCTACACTTTATAATCTGGTTTTAATTTCCACTTTTGAAGCTATTTATTACCAATATAACATATTTTACCTTTAAATTTTTTAGTTCCTTCATGATAATTTGATCATTATATTTTTTTATTATATTTTTTTTACTCATGACATGTTTTTGAGGGTATATTCTCCCCACTAATGGACTAAGACCATTACCACTTGTCAACAACCTCTTGTGTATGGAGAGGTGTTCATGAGGTCATGTGAACCTCAATCTTGGAATAGGTGGTTAGGGTAAACATGTTAAAAAATGTTATCATATCACCAGTATTATTATTTTCTTTTTTAACCTAGTATATGGTATAAAGTAGATAGTTGTTTGGGACATGAGTAGGGGAGTTTCAATGTGCTTGGCCAACACACATGTAACAGACCTTCAAGTTAGCATAGATAGGATTATTGTTACTATTTTATGATATTTGGGGTTTATTCATGCATAATGATTAGGCATGTCGGTTTTCATGACATATGTATACACCTTTTGTTGTGGTTCATAATACTTCTTTAATATAATGCCTTGAATTGTGCTATATATTTAGAAAATTTTCTATAATTATGTGACATGTCTTTTTCTCCATATTGTCATGATATAAATCTATTTGGTATTAATTAATTGAACTGAACATGTTGTTGTATTGTTATATATGATTACTATGACTAGCATACAGGGATAAAGAACATGTTTAGTTCTAGGAGTGGTATACCTTAAGTTATGTGTAGTCTCCTAGGGAAACCTTTGTGTCATCCCCAAGACAAGATAATATGTCTTCAATTTCCTAATATTCCTTTGTGTTATAGAATATTTTGTATCGAAAACAATTGGTGGGACTTTCGACTAAGAAGGATGGTTCTGTAAAGAACATTCATGCACCTACTCCAGTGGTGCAAGTAGTATGACCAATCTAGTCAGGATTCCTTCCACTAAGATCTAGGTTAAACTATGCTCAAGACATTTAACTCCAGCATCCTCCACCTTACCATGAAACCAAAGTCCCTCATGATGACGAGAGTTGGATTCATATTATTGAAATTATTTTTAACATAGTAGAGACCCCATAGGATAGGAAGTTGAAGCTATAAAAGTTCATCCTAAATGGACCCTCCAAGATATTGTGGGGTGTAGTGAACTTTGATGGATGCTATAAAGGTATAACTTGGACAACCATAAAGGAACATTTCTTAGGTGAGTTCATTCCTTGTATGTTGGTTCCAAATGGTGCTCAGGTACTCATGGAGCTTCAATAGATCTTGATGATATTGTATTCTTATGCAATGCGACTCATAGAAGTGATTCTAAAGGGAATGATGAACAAGAAGGTTATAGAGGAGGATAGTTGTGTGGGTCTTCTTCCAATTACCAATAGACCTTCTAGTGGTACTTCTAGAAGAAGGAAATGAAAGGTTTAGATTTTGTGCTAGAGTGGTGGCAGCTGACTAGGCCGGAGAAAGGTCTTGTCAACGCATTTTATGATTGAAGGTAGTATGTAGTGTTTTAATTGTGGAAATATGGGTCATTTCCACAGATTCTATATGACACCTTAGAGATAGTGAAAAAAATGCATCATGATGGGGAATATTTATCAATTTTGATCCAGATATATCTTCTTAGTTTTCTATTGAAGGTTAAGGTAGACACGGTTAGGGAACTATGGATCTAGTTAGAGTCATCTACAGTAGACTTAAATGATGAAATATAATGTCCATGCATCTCAAGGACAGGGTTTCGAATCTGAGGTAGTTCATGTGTGCACTATGAATTAGACTACAATAGATGGCAGTGAGGGATCATCTACTATATGGGTTATATCCTTGATCAAAACTGCTTAATCTTCTACCTTGTTTGATACTGGTGTTTTCCCTTCCTTCAAATCTACACAATTTTTTAGTAGACTTGACTTATTGGTAAAGTTATTCATTTCATTAGTTTCCATTAACACTCTATTGGGAAATGAATTAGACCACCATTATATATTCAAAGAGTGTCCTATATTTATTGAAATATACAGATATATCTGGAAATTTAATGGTACTGAAGATGATGACCTTAAATGTGATTCTTGACATGGACTATCTTACTAGTTTCTTAGCTCACATTTATTGCTATCAAAGACATGTTTCATTTACTTTTCCAATGGGAGAGAAGTTCATGGGGAAAAAAGAATGGGAACTGGGATCCACTAAAGAAATTCTAGACTTGAGTCAGCTTGTAATGATCTCAACAAAGATAGTAGTCATAGATATTTTTGTAGGATGAGTGGAAACACCCTTTTACTTTTACTCCAATCATGGATCTTTATCAAGAAATAATTCCAGATAACTTCACATGACTTACTCCTGCTACAGAAGTTGAATTTGAGATTCAACTCATGTCAGTTACATAGACCATTTTGATACCACTGTATCGTATTAAAATAATTGAGCTAAGGAGATCAAGGTATATATTGATTACTTTCAGTAGAATAGATTTATTAGGATGAGTACTTAATTGTGGGGTGCATTAGTTTTTTTTAAAGATGGAGTAATGTAGTATTATACTTTTCATTGAATACCAAAATAAGATCCAAGGGATGGTAAATAATAGATATTCCTTTCCCATGACTGATGATCTTTTTTATTAGTTATGGGGAGCCCACTGGTTCTACATGATTTTCCATTTATCAGACTATCACCAGCTAAAGGTTTGAGAGGATGAAATTCTGGGGATAATATTTTGGATCAGGTATAGACTGTATAAGTATCTGGAAATTTTGTTTGTTTTGATCATTACACCCTAACTGTTTATGGACATTATGAACAAGATCTTTCTCTCTTACCTAGACTCATTCATCATAGTGTTTATTAGTGAAATCCACATCAACTCACTAACATCTAAGTAGCATTACAAATATCTTGAGATGGTTATGAGTAAGATTTATGGACATTGGTATTTCACCATTCTGTCAATGTATAATTTATTGATTTAAGAGGTGAATTTCATAGGGCATGTGATTTATAAGAATAGTATCTATATGGACCCAGAGAAAGTGGAGGTGGTGATTTCATAGATATGTCCTTGGAATATATTTTAGATCCAGATCTTTCTAAGAATGGTCTGATACTACTGTCATTTGATCTAGGACTTATCCGAATTCTCAGCATCTATGACTGTGTTGATGAATATGGGAGTGAAGTTACAATGGTCAGAACCGTGCAAAGATTCATTTTATGAGCTAAATTTGAGGTTTAATACAACTCTAGTAATAATAATACTTGATCCTAGGATCAGATATATAGTGTATTGTGAAGCGTCGGGAATTTTTTTGGGATTGGTATTAATGAAGAAGGAGTATTTAGTAGCTTTTGGGTCATGAAATATATTCCCCACATGTGAAACTACAAAAAATTTGACTTGTATTTGGCAGCGATGGTTTATGCTATGAAGTGTTGATGGAACTATCTCTTTGGAAATATATTTTTGTCTATACTTAACATAATATCATCTGTTATATACTTACATATAAGGACCTAAACAAGAGGCCTACACACTTGGTAGAGTATCTACTAACGTTTGAATTAGAGATATATTATGAAATTGGTAAAGGTAACATCATTGCAGATGCTCTTAGCCATAAAATGTAGGCGGATAAAGAGAATGGTGAGTGGACTTTAGAGGAGAAATGGAAATTTATGAGCTATTGGTTGATTGGATGATAGAAGATTCTTAGGATCAGTTGTTGGTGATTTTTTCTCCACATGTGGTTACATCATATTTGGTATACTAGGTAAAGGATAGATAGAAGTCCGACACATAGTGTTTTGTGATGCAGGAACAACTAGCTGGAATTAATATAATGAATGTGTGGTCATTGGGATGTAAAATGTGATCCATGCACATGATATATAAGTGGTCCCTAATTCTATTATTCAGGATCTAATGAGGGAATTCAATTCATATATATGGGTGGCATATCTTGGTACAATGAAAATGTACCATGACTTCAAGAGTCAATTTTGTTTTCCGGGGATAAAGTGGGACATCACTTGGTTTCTTTCAGGATTCCTTACCTTTGAAAGGGTTATTTTACTACAATAATTTATTGTAAACATTTGGAATTGGAAGAAATTTATGATGGACTTTTTTATGGTGTTACCCAAGACCCTGAGGAGTCATGATGTTGTCTGGGTGATTGTTGATCAGCTGAATTTTTTTACCACTTCTTACCGATCAGAGAGACTCACTTCATATATAATCTAGGTTATCTATATTTCTATGAGATTATATGATTACATGGAGTTTACATGAGCATTTTATCATACATATATTTAAATTTCACATCTCTTTTTTTGGAATGTAATACATAAATCTCTAGGGACTCAGTTGACATTGAGAATAGTATATCATCCTCAGACACATGGAAAATCAAAGTGGAAGATCCATATACTAGAGGATATGGTTTTTGATTATGTTATTGACTTTGGTGGAGCTTAGAATGATCACATAGACTTGGTTGAGTTTGTATACAACAACAGTTAACATTCATCAATTCATATGGAACATTATGAGGCGCATAATGGAAGACCATATCATTAACCACTCTATTGGCATGAGATGAGTGAGGTAGAATTTTTGGGTCCCAATTTAGTTTATTAGACCTCTAAGAAAGTGAATATGATTCAGAATATGTTGATCACCACTATTAGTAGGTATATAATGTATACCAACCATTGGAAGGGACCTTTAGAGTTCACTATAGAAGATCTTTTTTTATTGAGAGTGACTCCTAGGTTAAACCATTGATATTTGAAGAAGCAGGGAAAGCTAGTACCACATATTTTAGACCCTTAAATATCACAAAATATGTTGCGATGGTGGTTTACTATAATAACCTATGCTTAACATGCATTTATATTGTGTCATTTTATATGAATATTCAGCACATTACAAAAGTGAATACCCGAGGACCATAATAGTTTAGTGTTTTCAGAAACATAGAACTCAATATTATAACTTTGTGAAAGATCTTCAAAGTTATCCCAAAATATATTACAATATAGTACTTCTACATAAAACCTTTATTCATAACTCGGGGAAAGGAAACATAAGAAAGGGTGAGATCAGATGCCCAGTAAGGGTAAACAAGGGATATATGTATGAAAATCATGAGAATAAAGGTATGAGAACATGATCACAATAATAGAATGTCATACCCTACATATCAAGGATCATGAACAAGAGTAATGGAATAAATATTGGAAGTTCAAAAGAAATAAATCATAAGGGATTAAAGAGAATAATCCATGAAATAATAACATTGGAACAAGACATAGAATTTGTGGTGTATACATAAGTATATGAAATCATTCCCTGTAAGTCGAAGACCATTGAAAAAACATTTCAGGGAACTTCATGGAGACTACACAAACTGGTCCAGACACACCACCATCCCCAGTCATATACCTTTCCTTATAGTGGAATGGGTTCACTCCCCAAACTATCTTAGTAGTCAAGGTTCACTCCCAAGACCATCTTTGTAGTCAAGTTTCACTACCAAGACCATTCTAGTAGTCAACATTCACTCATAAGGCCATATGAATGGATTATTTCCCTTACTAAATTGGGTTCACTCTCTCTTTCATCCATTTATATCTCATGAGATATAAATCTTTACCCAATTCATTAAAGGGAGATATTGTTCGCACCCATCACATATTAAAATCATGCATATAGGTTCCATAATATCATAAAAAAACATCATATTATGACCCATAAAAATATATGGGTTTCATAAACATCATATCATAACCCATGAAATGAAATGGTTATCATAAAAATTCTCATCTTAAATAAACCTATGAAAAAGATACAAGTTTAATACTAATTTCACCGTAGAATAACCCATGAAAGGAAGTGGGTTTCAGAAGCTTATAATCCATGGAAGAGAAACTGATTTAATAAAAAAATCACTTTAAATATCAAATATTAAAATAAATAATAAGAATGGTGACCTTGGATCATATCCCCAGTAAATAATAAACTATATCAAATGATGACATCTTATATAGATAAGGATTTTGAAATATCCCTCGGAACATTTATTAAGGAAAATAATCTTTCTTTGAAAATCACTTTTTAAAACACGAATCATTTTAAAAATATTTTTCTTTGAAAAAATATATGAAAAACATATAATGGAATATTTTTAAAATACTTTAAAATGATTCTTGAGGAAAATATTCTTCTTCTTTGAAAAATTATTTTTAAATCATAAAAAATTGTGTTTTTTTTTTGAAAATAGCGTTGAAGACTTATAAAGGTAGATTTAAAAACCATTTTAATCACTTTTTAAATCATAATTATTTTTCATAATTCATTTTCATTGAAAATTAAATTAAAATATAATTTAAATAATTTTTAAAAACAATTTTTTTAGAAAAAAATTTATTTTTGAATAAAATGGATTTCCGACCGAAGGGTGAAATGAATTTAGATAATCATAAATTTTTTATTAATGATTTTTATACCAAAAATAAGATAAATGTTACCATTAAATAAATATATAATTAATAAATAGGTGAGAGTAAAATTCATGAGTGATCTGGAAAGATGTATCATAATATTTCATCATTAGAAGCATAATTGTAGATAATCCAGATAAATGATGAGATTAGGGAAATAAAATATTACAACTTTGGAAACATTGAATCATAAATAACATGGGAGAATAACATTACATGAATATTAAAATATCATTAAAATAATTATATCCATGATATAATATATCAAAGGGTAATTATATACACCTTTTAAAAGAATATAAGTGTATAACATAACAAGTGTCTCAAAGAAGAAAAATTGAGACAAAATTCATTGACTGATTCGGCGACTTTTGAATTGTAAACACCATTAAAATAGAGGTCATAAAATGGATATATAAATACCCATAAATGTTTTAATAATAATATAACACATTCATGGGAAGTATATACTCCAAAAAAATAAATGAGTGGTGAATATAGCATAAGTCTCACAGAAATAAAAGTGAGACACAAAATGCCCTTACCTTAAGTATTCACTTTATTAATACACATTAAAACATTATTTATAATAAATATAAGTTTATTATACATATTAAAAATAACCATATTATTATATATCATACCATATATTATTTTATAATGAAATTATATTAACCATTTATTAACAATTCCATGTTAAAGTTACGTTTAAGGTAACAACCACTTTGTTTTTTGTATATGTTTTGAATTGTTATTTTTGGTACTATTTCATTGATCATGATTTCCAAATTTAAAGAATGAAAACCATGATATCAATATCCTTTATATCCATTATATATTTATTTATAATAATCTATAAATGATAAATATTGTAAATTAAATACATTGTTTATAGAGATGGTAGGTCGTACATACTCCTGTACAATTTTCCATTTTCCTTTCATATTTAAAAAGAAATAAAAGTAAATGATATATATATATATATATTATATTTTTTATTATAAGTTTTATTTCATATATATCACCTATTTTCATTAAACCCACCCTTAATAAAATCCATGTAAAGCGTGAACAAATTTTATTTGAGGAGGTTGTAGTCCACACATCTACAAATGAGGTTACCATATCCCCACAAAATGGAAATAAGGAAGGTGTGTGTTATATAACAATTACATAATAATAAATACATCGTAAATATCACATATATCATATAAAAATAGTAATTAAATCATTTTTCCCAACTTTGAGTGGTTGTAATGGAATAATGAATGACATCAGTTCGTGAGGCGGTAGTCCACTGTACACATGAATGATGATTGTGTGTCCTATTCTAAAGAAGTGTGTGAAGTTTTAGGTCACAAACGTAACATAAAAACATCTTAGTATATTTATTATACTGATGATTTTATATAATCTTGATGTAAGAGTAATTGATATGATGGGGAAGGAAATATAACAAAAATTCATGTTCATGAATGTTACCTCTTCTTCATGTAACTCCTTTAGGTTTTCTCCAAAGGGATTCATTTGATGATTTTTTCCAAATGTGAGAATTCTAGGTTGAGATTATAGAAGCTGTGAGATCATTTTTTTTAGGTTTTGTAGTATCCTAAAGGTTTTATAAGTGAGAAAAAGTGAGGGGGTGAGTTCCCTTTTATTGTGGAGGAGGAGTGGAATTCTTGTAAATGCCAAAAGGTAAACACTATTGGGAGGTCAGCCTTACATATTTTTCTTCCAATAATGGTATATATTTTTATAAAATATGGTAAATGGTCAAAATATGTCAACAAAATGGGTTTAAACATTCATATAATATGAATTATTTGGTGACAAATTAATGATTTGTTTTTACCGTAATCATTGTAATTAATTTTATTTACTCTCACTAATATTCTTGGTCAAAATTAAAGTTGAAATTACTATAAATTATAAATTATTTTGATTTAAAATATTTAATAAATTTTTAAAATTCCAATAACATTATTGGTATAATTTAATTTAAAATTTATCTCTTAGATAGGATGTAATAAAAGGTTTTAAAGATAAAAAGTTCAAAAGCATGAATTTTTATATATATGATTTTAATGTGAAATTGATTCTAATGAGGTAAATTTTATTGATTTATGTATAATTTAACTAATTATACTTTAAAATTAATTTATTATATAATTTAACCATATAAATAAATTAGATTAAAGTGGAGTTTTTAATTAAAACTCAGTGTTTTTCACTATTCGTCAAAAAATAAAAATTCTCAAAAAAAATACCAAAAGATAACACCGTGTAAATTTTTATATTCATATATAAAATATGAAATTTATTTATTCCATTAAAAATTATAAAATTTTCAAAATTTAATTTTAAAACAATTCTTTCATTAAAAGGCGGCAAAGCCTCGTTTTAGAAAAATACAGTTTTATAAGAGTAATGTTGGATTAATTTTTATATCTTTTTTATGATAATAATAGGATGAGTGTTAAATATATAATTTAATGTATAATATATTAATTGAATTAAACTAAATCTCAAAAGTGGTTTAATTAATTTATAAAAAATATTATTCTAGAAAATGATTTCCTATATTTTCAAAAGGGTTTTATTTTCATTCTATTTAATTTGTCACCAAAGAATTCATATTATATTATTTTGTAAGCCATATTTTAATAATTTAATTAATAAATTTCATACCCACCATTCCAATGAATATGTGGTAAAAATAATAGTATTTTAACAATATTATTAATATTATATTTTAGTTTGTTAAAACTCAGTCTTACATGTAACACAAACTACAGAATGCACTTAGTATTGTGTGTAACACAATCTAAGATTAGTTTTGCATGTTACAAAATCTAAAATTGTTATCATATGTGAAATTTTCCAAACTCATTGTTTCGTGTAGTGAATTCCTAACTAGGTGTTGCATGAAACATAATCCATTAAAGAATTTTAATTTTTTTGAAGAAAAATAATTCATAAAAACATAGGATGTTACCTTCTACCACCCATAAATTTAATTTCTCACTAAAACTTCATCTGGGTTATTAAATTTTTAATAATTGAAAGTTACTTTCATAGAAACCCATATTATAAAAATTAATTCTTCAACTTCCTTTAAAAAATAAAGTTGGGAACAAAATGGTTACCTTAAATAACTCATAATTAGGTTTCCAAATTGGAGAACATATGTGAAAAGTGAAAAAATAAACATGGAAGAGAAAAAAATCGCAAATAATGATGGAGAGTTATAGTGAATAAGGCCAATATAAAGTTAACAATATCAAATCAAGAAACCAAAGTTTCTTGAAATAGTTCATTGATATCATAAAAATGAAGATAATAGGACAAAATTTTGTTTCCAGACCATTTTTCCAAAGTTGAAGAATATTTTACAAAAATATATACATAATGTATTTCATTCTATTTGAAATGAAAAATATTACCCTCTGGTTGAGCCTTGATAAATTTCCACTTCATCTCTTATTCTAAGAAGTGAAGGTAAATTTATCATTCCTAAATCATTATTAGATAATGAGATCCATAAATAGAAAGACAAGTCATTCAATCTATCTTCAGTTAAAATAACAATAAAATGGTCATCACATGTTATAAAATATGAATAAATATTCATGTGGTAATATAATACTCTAATATAAAAAATATCATCTATAGTTTAAGATAACCTATTCCATAAATGGTTAACCATATAACCCTTCCAAAAGATGAAAATGAAAAACATTACAAATAAGGTCACTAATTTTTTCAAAATTAACTTAACATTAATCCCCCTTATATAACAAAGTAGATCTTTATTTTCATATATCAATCATGTGGATAAGTTAATCGTGTATTATCTTGAAACATTATAACAACCTGAATTACCATAAATCCTTATAAAAACATGCAAGATTTATTATTCAAAATATTATCAGATATATTCATTAAATCAAAAAAATTCCATAAACCCCATCCATGATATTATAAACCACGTTGTCAACAAATCATTAATTTATTTCCAAGGTAACCAATACTATCCAATTTACTTTATTCTTATGCAATATCACTTTATAAAAAATAAACACCATTTTTTCAACATTAGGAAAATGTTAAGGGTTTTCTTCACTTAATCATGTGTTTTCTATAAAATATTAAATTTTCATTAAATCACATTTCTAGGTAATTATAACCATTAAATATATTTTTGAAAATACATAATGAATAAAATATACTTCATTATTCATATAAAAAAATTCTTAAATTCCAATATATATACACATTAATCATCCCACTTCTTTTTCAAACCATTAACTAGGATTCATCATCATATTCCTTAATACCCCTTTCCCAAAATATAAAATGTGAATCATGTATTAACATTAATCAAACTACATTTAATCATGTTTATAAAAAATACTATTAGAATAGAACAAACCTTTCATATATCACTCGTGGTCTCTTCATCATCAGTAGAAAGACCTTACTCTTACAACCTTGCAGATTTCCTTCATGATATTTCCCTTTAATATATTTTTTTCATAATGATAATATTTTTTACATTTAAATCATTTGATAATCAATAATACCTTAGGGATTCCATTATTCTCATCTATTTATTTAACTGAAATTTTAATTTTCCCTTTGTAGTTACTTTATTTGTGTCTTTCTTTTATATATTCAAAACATATTCTTGTTATTTTAACGAACCCGCATTGGTTTTTCTTCCCACATTATTGAAACAAAATAAGTTGAATCTTCTTTCCTCTGTAGTCTACATTACCCAAATTCTTGTTGAACTCATTCTGTCTCCTCTTTGGTGAGTCTGAGAGTTGATTAAGGTACACATAGTTAATCATGTTTTGTGGAAAAAATTGAAATTATCACCAGGTACTACACTCCAATAATCATACCATTTGACTAATCATCAGTAAATTGTCTGTCACATTCAATATTATCTCAGTTCCTTATAGTTTCATCCATTGAATTAAAACTAAGAAAGCATAGTGTGAGAAACATTTATCATAGATGAAAACAACATAATCATGAAAAATTACTTATAGGATGTATAAATCAGGACACCAACTTCATTAATACATGAAACATAAGGTTTATCCAAGGTTATTAATAGTTATCTTATATTTAAATCCTTCATGATGGTTTATAAAGAGTTTAAGTTTCCAAATCATATAACCTGGTATTGTTAAACCAGATGTGAAGAAAAGCCTTTTTTGATGCACCAGTTCCCAATCGAGTCTATCTCAATATAGTGTTTTCAGGGTTGTTACCCCTATGCACATCTGTGCTAGAGCTATATCCAATTTTAGTATCAATACAAAGATTTATTACTAGAAAACCACTTGCTCTATACTTTTCCAAAATTCCCATAAATTTTCTTAAACATTGATTCATCCATAAACTTATCCATAGCGACATCACTAGAAAAATCCAATGAAATATCCCTAGGGAACTCACTAATGTTTTCTCATCCTAGTTTCTAAAAGGTTAACAAAACCTTTCCTTTGATACTAACTATAATGACCAAGGCATAAAATAGATAGATATTACATCATTTTAAATGAATATTCATAACAATATAAAAGTACATGCTTGAGGGATATAATATTTTAGTGTATTTGGGAAATGGGAACGCAGTCTTAAAACTTGATGAAATATCTTTAAAATTTTCCACAAAGATCTCCCAATATAATAATCCTACTTAAAAATGTTCTTCACAACCTAGAGAAAGGAAACATAAGAAAGGGATATCTAAGATTCCCATTAAGGGTGAACAAGGGAGATATATTAAAATAATCATGAATATAAGGGTATGAAAATGTGATCATGACATTAGAAGATCATTCCCTATATATAAAAGATCATAAACAAGAGTCATGGCATAAATATTGGTAGTTCATAAGATATGAATAATAGGGGAATGAAGAGAATAATCCATGAAATCATAACATAAAAATAAGATAAATAATTTTTGGCATTCATATAAGCATATTAAATCATTACCTATATGTCAAGGACCATTTCCAAAACATATTAGGGAAATTCATAGAGACTATACCTACTAGGTGGGACACAATACCATACATAGTTTTAGCCCTTTCTTTATAGTGGAATGGGTTTACTCCCCAAACCATATAAGTAGTAAAGGTTCACTCCCAATACCATCTTAGTAGCCAAAGTTCACTCCCAACACCATATTATTATTCAAGGCTCACTCTTAAGATCACTATAGTGGATAAAGTCCCTTATTGAACTAGGTTCACTCCCCATTTCACCCATGTCTATCTGATGAGATATAAATCTTTCCCCAATACATTGGAGGGAGATATATGGCCCACTTATCACATAATTAAATCATGCATATGGGTGACACAAGATCATAAACAATCATCATATCATGACCCATAAAAAGATATGGGTTTAATAAACATTATATAACAACCCATGAAAATAAATGGGTATTATAAACATTTCATCAAATATTAACCTATGGAAATGAGAAATGTTTCATAATCATTCCATCATTGAATAACCCATGAAAAGAAGTGGGTTTCATAAGAAAATAATCTACTGAAGATAAAAAAAATTCAAAAATAACATTTCATTATAAATATAAACCATTAAAAGAAAGAATAATAATGTTTACCTTGGATCATATCCCTAGTAAATCATTAACTCTAACAAAGGATAACATCTTAGATAGGTAATGTTTCTGAAATATTAGCTTGAACATTTCTTATTGAAAATAATATTTCTTTTAAAATAATTTTTTAAAACATGAATCATTTTAAAAATACTTTCCATTTAATACCACATAGAATAAATTATAATAAAATGTTTTAAAAACTTTTAAAACATTTCTTGAGGATAATAACTTTTCCACTTTAAAAAATAATTTTTAAATCATAAATCGTTTTGAAAACCTTTTTCTTTGAAAAAAACATTGAAAACTTATAAATAATGATTTTTTAAAAATATTAAACACAATTTTTAAAAAAAATATAATACTTTTTAATTTAAAATTAAATTACAATATCATTTAAAAAAAATTGAATTTTTTTAGAAAACATGGTTTTTTAATAATACAGTTTTCCAATCGAATAGAGAAATAAAGTCGGATTATCTTAAAAACATTTTATTAATGATCCTAAGTACCAACGAGTGGATAAATGACACTATTTAATTAATAAATCATGAATAAAACTAGGATAATCTAATTAATTATTTATCTAGATAGATGCATCATAATATTTTCTTAATGGAATCATAATTGTAAATAATCTTGATAAATGATGAGATTATGGCAATGAATTTTTAAAAATTTGGTAACATTGAATCATAATAAACATGAGTGAATAAAATTAAATGAAGCTCTAAATATTATTAAAATAATTATATTCATGATATAAAATGTAAAAGGTACATTACATACACCTTGTAATAAAATATAGGTGTATAACCTAATAGGTGTCTCAAAGAAGGAAAATTGAGAAAAAAATCCTTTAACGATTTGGTAACTTTTGAACCATAAAACCAATGAAATATAGATAATAAAATAGATATGTAAATACCCCTAAATTAAAGTATAATAATAAAATAATACATTAATGTGAAGTACATACACCACAAAAAAAATATATTAGTGAATATGTCATAAGTATCACAAAAATAAAAGTGAGACTAGAAATTCCCTTACCTTAAGTCTTGAATTTCTTTGTACTTGTTAAAAACTTCTATATAATAAATATATGCTTATTATAAATACACAAAATAAACATATTATTATATATAATCTCATATATTATTTTATTATGAATTTATATTGACTATTTATTAACAATTTCATGTTAAAGTTATATTTTGGGTAATATCCTCTTTGTTTTTCGTATACGTTTTTACTTGTTATTTTTAGTCCTATTTCTTTTATCATGATTTAATATTTTCCAAAATCCAAAACATTATATAAATATCATATATATTAATTATATAAATATATTTATAATAATATATAAAATATATAAAGGAGAAATGAAATACATCATTTTTGGAGACTATAGGTCGTACGTACGTGTGAACGTTGTATCAATTTTCTTTTCATATTTTGAAAGAAATAAAATTAAATGATATATATATTTTATCTTTCTAGTGTAATTATTATTTCATATATTTCACGTATTTTTAATAAACCAATCCTTAATACATTCCATCTAAAAATTGAACAAATCACATCTCTTTGAGGAAGCGGTAGTCCACACGTCCACAAACAAGGTTGTCATATCCGCACAAAATAGAAAGGATAAAGTTATGTGTTATATAATAACTAAATAAGAATGAATACATCATTAATATCATATATATAATCTAAAAATAGTAATTAAATCCTTAGTACCTACCTTGAGAGGTGGTAATGGAAGAACGAATCACATCGGTTCACAAGGCAGTAGTCCAACGTACACACGAGCAATGATTGTGTATCCCATGTGATGGAAGTGTATGAAGGTAAAGTTCATACCCATAATATAAAAAATATTTAAATATATTTTGGATACATAGGTTATTATATAATCATTATATATGAATAATTGAAGGGGGTGGAGAAGGAAAAAAAACAAAAATGAATGTTGATGAATGTTACCTCTTCTTCATGTAATTATTTTTTGTTTGCACCAAAGGGCTTCCTTGGTTGAATTTTGTTGGGAAAAATACATCAAGGTAACATTAATGCATTTTTTGGTTGATTTTTTTTGTTAACAAGGAGGTTTTTCATGGTATGTTGTATAATTATAGATATATTATTGATAAACTATGTTGAAAAATATCCATAGAAAATGAATAGATAATCTAGAGGAAGTAAAAAAGATCGTATACAAGCTGTCCCTATTTTCTAGTGTTTTCTAATTTTTTTGTTCAAAAAATTGAAGATTAGATAAAATTATTTTTGGAAAAGGGAGTTTCATTCCAGGCCTAATGATGTTTGCAAAGTTGTGCACCAGGTTTTTTTCATTATCATAAAAAATAAATATGGAGAAGGAAGGAGTGGTGTGCAAGTTTTTGAGTTAGAGCACAAGGTGAGTTGCACGATAGAGGATTGGGGTAATAGACTTGTGTGTTTTGGGGGAAAGTTGTGTGCCTCATGTGAAGGGTTGCTAAAATTCCTATAAATAGGCATCTATCCCTCTCATTTCAAAAAAACTCAACACTTAGAGAACATTTGAGCTCTTATTGTGCAAGTGATGAGGTCGCCCAAGTAGTGGGTTATTCAGAAGTTTCACACCAGATGGTAGTTGGGTACCAATAGTGAGTTGGGAATAAAAGGGCATGTGTTTCTCAAGTTGTGAGTATAAGAAGGTTGTGTCACACAATTTTGGAGTAGTGCACAAGTTGGTTTTTCCCTGACAAAGGTAACACTTGTGCGCCATGCTTAAAGTAGCAAGCAAGTCAAGATAGGGTTGCGTGAAAGTTGGAAGTTTCCCAATACACCTATTGTAAAGTAGTATTCATCAGTGGATGAAAGTGGGAAATCAAAAGAGAATCTATATACAATGGAGGATTCATTAATTTGAGATAATTAAGAGACCTACAAGTCTATAAATTGTGAGTTGATCTTATGAAGAATCATTGATCACTCTTTAGTTGAGAGAGCAGTGATATTTCATTTTTTGATTGGTTCTAAAATAGGAGGGATAGTTAGTACGCTCCGAACATTGTAAAAAGTAGTGCACTTTTAGTGGATTTGGTACATCATAAAAATTTTATTGTACGCTCCTTGGATGTAGACCAGTGAGGTTGAACCAATTAAAATTGTTGTGTCTTGTGTATACTTTAAATTATGTTCATAATTTTCTACGAGAAGGAGAGAGAAGAGAATTTTGTTTGACAACAAAACAAGATCAAAAATGGGAAGTTGTTTTAATCTATCACCCCCTAATTTACCACCTCTCAGGTTAATTAACCTAGTAGGACTAAAAATTTGTATCATATCCAAATGTTGAAAGTCATTGGTTCTCTCTTAGTAGAAGAAATGAAGGCGGTCAATCACAAAGGAATTCTGATCATCGATAGAAAAAAATTTCAACTATTGAAGAGTCAGATATAGAATTACTTCTGATCATTAGGAATGGATTTATTCACAATATCTAGGCCTAGAATATAATCCTATATTAATAGTGGTGCTTTATCATAAGTTGAAAGAAGGAAATTGGATTCTGAGCCCAAAGGAATCAATGCTTTAGGGGGATCCATAGCCAATGAAATTTATACAAAGGTGATTTCAAGTAAAACATCACATTATATTTAGGAAAATATTTTGAATATATATGAGGGTGACTCAAAAGTTAGGGAGGCAATGCTTCATGTTTTTTGGAACAAGTATGAAGATCTGAAAATGAACCCAAATGGGTCTGTTGATGCATTCTTTGATAGGGTAAATGTTTTAGTGCAATACATGCATGGTATTGGAGAATTTATTGAAGATATAAATATTTTGAAGTGTATCTTGGGGAAAATTCCACCTTGGTTCAATATGAATGTTTTAGTATTACAAGATAAAAATTCAAAAGTGATGAAATTGGATAACTTACACAATACCCATGTAGCATATGAAATAAGAAATGATGATAATGATGTTTTGGAAATGGGGAAATACAAATATGTGGCATTCAAGGCCATGAATAAGATATCAATTGAAGATGGATAGGAAGATTAAGAAATAGATGAGGTGATGTCATTACTTTCCTAAAATATTTAAAGAGGAAAAGGAAGGTTCAAATGGAAACTTCCACTTGCATGCTTTCGATGTGTAAAAGTTGGACACCTTGAAGAAAGGTGCCCTAAGAAGTTTCAAGAAGATGATGAGGATTTAGTTGAAATTCCCATGAATAATACTTCAACCTGCATGAAATAAAATAAAAAGTTTAACAGAAATTTATTTATAAATAAGAATATTCTTTCAAGAGAAGATGATAGTTCAGAAGAATATGATATATAAGAATTGTATGACTATAAGGATCATGGAGAAAATGATATGGCGGCGGTTGTAGATAGCACCTAGAAAAGGGAATAAAGTGAAAATAATAAAGAATAAGTTAAATGAAGAGTCTATTTTCAGGATGAACTAGGGGCAAATCTACAGAATATTGATGTTTGGAGAGCCAAAATAAAAAAATCAAACAAATTGGTTCATGATTCCAAACTCTATATGTAGCAGTATGAAGAAGAGATGTCTGAGATAATTGAAAAATTGAAAACATAAGTCTTCATTTCCAGTGGATTCAGGAAACGTTGATGAGTACAAGATTAAATTTGTATAACATAGAAGAGATATTGATAGTTTGAATAACACATCTAAAGAAAAAATCAAACACATTGAGGAGCTTGAAGAAGAAGTTTTTATTCAATGAAGAAAAGTAAAGGATCACAAAAAACTCTTGACTCCCAATATAACATCGGAAAATTAGATCACTCAGAAGACCAAAGAGTTGAATGTGAAGCATAGAGGTCAATATAGAATTGAAGCAATAGTAAAAATGAAATGATAAGGATAACATGGGGATTGATCAAAAATAGAAAGAAGTTATGGTTGAATTCAGACTACAATCACCCGCACCAAGATTGAAGGTTGATTTGGGTATGAAGAAGAATCAAAAGATTTAGAGAACCAAAGGAAAAAATCAATGGTGTAGAAGTGACACATAGGAATGCACCTTCCATTAGGTGATAATATTTTGGAAAGATGAGACACTGAAAAAATGTTTGTTCCATAGAAAAGATATTCCTAAGGGTATAAGAATAATAGTGGCATCCAAACAGAGGACAATAATCTAGAACATATTTTGAGGGACATTGTAATTGGTGCAAAGGATTTGGGCACATGGATAGATATTTTACATCAGCCATGTAGATTAATGTTTCAAAGCAGAAAAAAAAATTGCTTGTAAGTAGAAAATCTGTGAATCAACAAGTTAGCTAAAAACACAAAAATTATTTGTATCTCTACCGCATGAAGATGGTCTATCATACTCCAAGGAATATCAAGATCTCTAATCTATTCTTATTATGAAGTTAAAAACAAGGATCAGAAAGAAAAGAGTTGAGAAGGCAGTGGTTATAGAAATTTTACTTAAAGCATCATATCATTTTTGTGTGTAGATCCTTGATAGCGGTTTCACATCCCATATGATAGGAAATAAGTATCTTGTTATAAGCATAAAATATGATAAATAAGGAGTTATAAAATTTTTAAATGATGAAGGCCTAAAGATAATTGGCTCGATAAAGGCCCAGCTTGGGGAAAAGCAATGAGGTGTACTGATGTCTTAGTAGTAGTAGTTATTAGTCACAACTTGCTTAGTGTCAGTAAACTATATGACTCAGGGAATTTTATAAGGTTTAATAAGAAGATGTGTATCATAAAAGAATAATATGGTGTAGTTGTTATAAAAGGAAAAAGGACAAAGGGAAATCTATACATTTTAGGTGGTGATCATGATATGTTATTTTTTTCTAGAGAGGATGAAAAAAATCTATGTAATAAACAACTTGGTCATAGTTTTCAACTATACTAGGAAGATTTGGTAAAATTTGATACAGAACTATACCTACCTAATCTATCATGTGATTTCACTCATACATGGGATGCTTGTCAATAAAGGAACATCACCATAAATATGTACAAAGAAAAAGAACATAAATTGAATAGAGTGCTTGAATTGGTGCATGCTGATGTATGTGGACCTATTTCACCAAGATCTATTGACAGGAAGAGATATTAGATTATTTTCATTGATTATTTCAACATTATGACATGGGTATCTGTCATTTCTCAAAAGTTTGATGTGTTTACTTACATAAAACAGTATCAGAGGGAATTTGAAAGGATTCTTGGAAAAAAATCTTAAAGTTTCGTACTGATAATGGCACATAACACACAAACATTAAGTGGAATATTTTCTCAAAAAATATAGGATAGTGTATCAAGTTTTAGCTTTAATAAAACATCAACAAAATAGAGTGGTTTAGGGTAGAAATCATATCATCAAAAACATGTCCAGAATGATGATTATTGAAAAAGACCTACCAGATAAATTCTAGAAGGAAGTATTCTTGATATTATTCTACATTTATAATAGGGATTTGTTGTGTCCAAAGGAAAGAAAGACACTTTATGAGATGTGGTACCAAAATAATACTACATTGAAATACTTTCAAAAATTTGGAAGTGATTTATTATAAACAAAGGGAAACATAGGATATTTGAGTCATGCGGATATGAGAGAATATTCCTTGGATACTTAGGAAAAATAAAAGAATATAATTTCTTTAATAAGAGGCAATGAAAAGAAGTTGAAAGCAATGATTTCACTACAGTTGAAGATTAATAGAATATTCAAATACATAGTGGACAGTTTCATGATGAAAGTGATGAGGAGGGAAGTAATATAGGGGGAGAAGAAGTAGAAGATGCTGATTCTGAAAAATACATGGATGATGAACAGGAGGAGGTCAAGTATGTTTCCACACAAAAGCAAAAGAGTCGATCCAAAATTGATTTGAAAAATATCATTGGTGATCATATCGTGCATATTCAAATAATATGAATGAATATATTATAGTTGGCATATTTTCTATCATAGGTAGAGCCTAAATGTTTTTCAGATGTTGATAGAGATGAAAACTGGGTTTAGGCTATGAATAAAGAGGAAGACCAAATTAAAAAGAATCAGACATGAGAGATTGTTTTGCGGCCAATAAATAATAATTTCATTAGGACTAAATGGGTATTTTGAAAAATATTAATGAATATGGAATATTGATTCGAAAAATATCATAGTTAGTGTGAAAATGGTACTCCTAGATATAGGGTATCAATATTGATGAGAAATTTTCACCTATTACAAGGTTGGAGACAAATAGATTATTCTTGGCCATTGTAGTGCAATGGAAGTTCAATGTTTTTCAGATAGATGTCAAGTCCACATTTTGGAATGGGGTTCTAGATAAAGAAGTGTATATTGAGCAACCATATGGTTTTCTCATTCATGAAGATGAAAAAAAAATTGGATTAAGAATGTGCTATATGGGTTAAAGTAAGCACCAAGATCATGGTATTCGAGACTAGATCATTATTTAAAGAAGATTGGCTTTCAGCATGGTGGATTTTATTACCATCTATACGTCAATAATGACAATAATCAAAGGATGATGATTTTTGTTTATGTTGATGACATAATATTTGGTGGATCAGATGATGAAAAATGCAAAAAAAAATCTAAATTTATGAAAACTGAGTTTGAAATTTCAATGATTGGTGAGCCGATGTTTTTCCTTGGTTTGCAGGTGACACAAGGAAAGAATGGAATTTTCATTTCTCAATACAAATATCCCAAGGAGGTTTTGAGAAGATTTTTAATGGGAAATTAAAAAGAGATGAAAACTAAAATTTCTACCTAGATGAAACTATGAAAATATAATGATGGAAAGGTAGTTAATATCACAAAATATTGGCATATCATTGGAATTTTTCTATACTTGACAATGATAAGACCTGATATTGTTTTTTCCACATGTTGTGTTGTGTAATATCAATGCAATCCCAAGGAAATCCACATGCTTGAAGTGAAAATAATACTTCAGTATATCAAACACACTATTGATTTTGGTTTGATGTATAATGAAAAATATCATCCAGATCTATTGGGATATATAGATACATATTGGTTCGGTTTAGAAGATGATAGGAAATCAACATTAGGAGGTGCTTTCTATCTTGGTGGATTGTGTATTTCTTCACTATGCAAGAAACAAGATTTCATTTCATTGAGAACTTTAGAATCCAAGTTTATTGTGACCAATCAAGAATTCACATAGTTATTGTGGATGATGCAGAAGCTTGATGATATGGGAATTAGAGTGAAGTCTCTGATTAGAATCTACTGTAATAATGAAAGTGTTATAAATCTCAAAAAAAATATAGCCCATCACTCATGGAAAAAGCACATTGAAATCAAATACCATTTTATTGATGAGAAGGTCAAGTAAGGGATTGTGGATTTTGAGTATGTTCCTATAGAACAATATGGTGTAGATATTCTAATAAATTCCTCATCTAAAGAAGCGTATGAGAGGCATTGATTGGCTTTGGGAGATCAGTTGACTCCCTGCACTTAAAAAACTATGGATACAAGACACCCACTGTCCCTAAGGTATTGTGTGTTTTTTCATAATGCATTGACATGTATTATCTACTATGTTTCAGAACATAGTGGAGTGACCTTCAGGTTCATTGAAAAAGGGGGATAACTTGTGGCTATTAAAAGGGAGAAAATTTACTAGTTAAGACATCGGGAGATGATGATAGGTAGAACAGTGAGATAGGGGGAAACAAGATAAGGGGAGTTTTAAATATTATTATGCTAGAAGTGTTCGATCAATCTATATATATCACTATAGATGGAGTTATTGATTAAATAAGTTGACTGGTTTAGAATGAAGTAGTTCATTGATGAAGTTTTCATATTACTCTTTTTTCTCAGCTTGAGCATCACTTATGTGGGATTACAGTATGTGTTGAGTAAACATTTGATCAGTATCTGAATCACATGAATTAAATGGTGGTAAAATATGGATGAAGCTATAAAGAGGTATTAATTTATGAAATAGTTTTCAACAAACCCATAGGGGGATATTGTTCGGAAAAAATCCCTCAAGGTAACATTGAATCATTTTTTGATTGATTATGTTTGTTAACAAAGTGGGTTTCCATGTTTCTTTGTGGAATTATAAATATATTGTTGAAAAGCAATTTTGACAAAGATCCATGACAAAGGAATAGATAATCTGGAGGTGGTACAAAAAAGATTTTTTACAAGGTGGCATCATTTTCCAGGGTTTTCCAAATTTCTGGGTCCAAAAATTGGATATTGGAGAAAAGTGTTTTTGGGAAATGGATTCATATGCTATGCCTAAGGATGTTTGGAAAGTTTTGATCCATGCATTTTTCAAGATCAGTACATAAAAATATGGAAAAGGAATGAGTTGCAACCAAGTTTTGGAGTTGGCGTGCAAGGTGAGTAGCGTGATGGAGGCTTGGGTTAATGGACTTGTGTGTTCTAGGGAAAGTTTCCTACCTCATGTTCAGGGTCACCAAAATGCCTATAAATAGTAATCTACCCCCCAAATTTCAATTAACCTCAACACTTGGGCAAAAATTTGAGCTCTGTTCACACAAGTTTTGAGGTCACACAAGTAGTGACTTATTTAGAAGTTTCATGCCAGATGGCAGTTTCACGCCAATTCTGAGTTGGGAATAAAAGGGTGTGTGTCACACAAGTCATGAGTTTAATAAGGTTCTTCCGCACAAGTTTGGAGTAGAACACAAGTTGGATTTTTTCTGACAAAGTTATCACTTGTATACCATGCTTAAAGTATCACACAAGTTAATCTAGGGTTGCATGAAAGTTGGAATATTACCAGAACACCTACAGGAAATTTATATTCATCAGTGCATGAAGGTGGGACATCCACGAAGCATCTTCATATAGTAGAGGATTCATTCATTTGAGATAATGAAGGGAAATACAAGTATATAAATTATGAGTAGATATTCAGGAGATGAAATGAAACTACTAAAAAACTAAGTTTATACAATGATGTGGTTTTAACAGTGCTAGCTAAAAGCACTGTTAAACACCCCCTTTCTCAGTGCTAAAAAACCACTATTAAAGGGGGTATTTAATAGCTCTTTTTTTAGCACTGTTAAAGGGGGTCATTAACAGTGCTAAAAATTGATGGTAAAGGGGGGAAATTATTTTCTCTTGTAAAAAGGCACTGATAAAGGCCCCCATTTATCATCAATAGTAAAAAAACTAACAAAAATGGAATTTATCAGCGCATCTAAAAAGCGTAGATTAATGGTATATTTGTTTAAAAAATATTTCATTAAAAATAATATCTTAATAAATTAATATATAAACATATTTATATTGATATAAATATACTATATATATTTTAAATATATTTTATATAAGGATAAATAGGAATTTGTGGATAATACATTATATATTTAATGAAAATGGATTATATCTCTAGAAACCCTTAAAACTGAAAAAATGTATAGACACCCTGAAATACTGAAATGACCATAAATTTTGATCTAAGAGTCCATTTTATCCCTAAAATAAGTCAATTAAATGATTATGAAATGTTCTAAAACAACATGAGATTTACATCATGTGAAAATCAAAGGAATAAAATATATTATAGTTTCAAAAAACTCAAACTTCAAACGGCCATAACTATTTATCTAGGTGTCCTTTTGGGCATCCCCACCTATAAAATCGAATCCTACGATGATACCAACATAGTGTTGGGATAGTAGAAAGTTCCTAGAATTTAGGTCACATTTTATCAACCCTATAAAGGCCCAGTAGGCCTCTAAAACTGAGTTTTTAGTTGCTGACACAGATTTCTTAAAATTAAAATGAATATAACTTCTAATCTTGGTGTCTATTAATCTTGTACCACATATCATATCTAATATCATTTCATCAGATTATATTTTACTATTTTTGGAGATGAAATAGGCTCATTGATCAGAATTTATAGTCATTTCATGGATTTTTGGGGTTTTAGGGTTTTCATGGTTTCTTAAGGTTTTTATGTGTTTTATGTTTTTTTAGAGTTAATATTCATTTTAAGATATATATATTTAATATATATATATATAAACATATATATAAAAATATATGAATATAAGGATAAAATAATACAATGAAATATATATAAATATATTGATATATCATAAAATATAAAACAAAATTGTATTGGGGAGTGGAAAAGGCACTATTGTATAAGTTGGAGGTCTCAAGTTCGAAACTCGCTAGAGGTAGGGGCACGCACTGGTGGTAAAATTATCTAAATCACCTATAAATGGGTGGGGGAAGTGCTGATAAAAGGGGAGGGGCTGGGAAGAACTGATAAATGGGGGTGGGGCATGAAAAAAAAATTATACCCTTTAGTAGCAGGACCTTTATCATTGCTTTTGTATGGCTGTTAAATAGGGATTTTACAGCACTAAAAAACACCCATAATGGTTACCTTTAATATCACCCAAAAAATCAATGATAAATCCCCTCTTTATGAGTGCTAAAAAATCACTAATAAAGGCCCCCTTTATCAGTTATTTTTTAGCAATGATAAAGTGGTCTTTATCAACGCTTTTTATGAGCGCTATTAAAGTTAACCCTTTAGCATTGCTTATATTATAAGTTCTTCTATAGAGTTTATAAATACCTTATACTAGAACAATTAAAAGACCAATTTATAGTAGTGTGGGCACACTTTAGTTTGGAGAGAAGTGAGCTTTCATTTTGTGATTGGTTGTAAACCAGGTGGCATAGTGAGTCCTCTCCAAACATTGTAAACAACAGTACACTTTTAGTGGTTTTGGTACATCAGTACATTATCGTTGTATGATCCTTGAATGTAGCCCAGTGAGGTTGAACTAAGTAAAAATATTTTTTTCATTTTTATGCTTTAAATTCTATTCATACTTTTCTATTGGAAGGCGAGAGAAGTGGGTTTTGTTTAACAATGAAACAAGATCAAAAGGGGCGGTTGTTTTATTCTTTCAAACCCTGATCCACTCCCCTCAGGGTCTTTAACCTATTGGGAATAACACTACACAAAGAGATGCTTCTAGTTGTAGAGGATGGAATTTGGGATCTCATTTAGTATGGGTTCTTACGATCCTAAGGGCTTGAGAGGAGTGAAGAGGTGAGGGGGTGGGTGCCCTTTTATATTGGATGAGGACTATAATTCTTGTAAATATGAAAAGGTAAACACTAATTAGAGATATTACTTATATTGTGTGTAACAAATAATGGTCTATATTATATAAAATAAGGGAAATGATCGAAATATTTATAGAAAATGGGTTTTATACATGTGTCTAGGTCATTTGTCCCCTTAGGTATAAAGTTAACTACTAAGTAATCTTTTTTTACCTTAATTGTTGTAATTAATTTTAATCACTTTCACTAATAATTTTGGTAAAAGATAATGTTGAACATAATATATATTATAAATTATTCAGATTAAAAATATTGAATCCATTTTTTCAAATTCCAATCATATAAGTGGCCTAATTTAATTTAAAATTAATCCCATGGATAAGACATAACAACAGGTTTTAAAGGTACAAAGTTCAAAAGTTTAAGGTATTTTTATATAAAATTTAAATATTAAAAAGATTATGATAACCTAAATTGGATTTAATGATGTATAATTGAACTAATTTTCATTTAAAACACATTTAAAATATAATTTATCTATATAAATAAACTTGAAAAAAATACAGTTTTCAATTGAAATTCAATGTTTTTTACTGTTCATCAAAAAATAAAACTTCTCATAAAATTACCAAATATTTACCCAAATTAAATTTTGATATTATGATTTCAAAAAAATAATTATTTTTACAAATAAAAATAATAAATGTGTCAAAAAAATTTAAAGAAAAAGTCAACCATTAAAAGGTGGTAAAACTATTTTTAGAAAAATAAAGTTTTTTAAATGTGAACTAAGATTTATTCTTATCTCTAATCTTGAAAAATCATAAGATAGATTTTAAATAGACTATTTAATATATGATATAATAATTTCATTAAATTAATTCCCCAAATTTGGTTTAATTATTTTATAAAAATATATTTCAAGAAAATGATTTCCTATATTTTCAAAATGGGTTTATTTTCCTTTGTAGTTAATTAGTCACCAAAAATGTCATCTTATATGCATGTGTAAATAATATTTTCATAATTTAATTAATCACTATAATACCCACCATTCCAATGGATTTTTGATAACTATAATATTATTTTAATAATAATATTAACATTATATTTTAGTTTGGTAAAACTAGGTCTTCTATGTAACAAAAGATATCGAAGAAAATTAGTATTGTGTGTAATGAAATCTAAGATAGGTGTTGTATTTAACACAATATAAACTTTTTATCACATGTGACACATTCCAAACATAGTGTTGCATGTACCAAATGATAAACTCAGTGTTCTATGTAGAGTAATCTTAACTTGTTGTATCATGAAATATAAGACATCAAAAGTTTTTAATTTTTTCTAAAAATAATAATTCCTAAAAATTCATGGTGTTACATGTACTATCAAGGTCTTCCATTTCACTACCAAGTTATTCACAATATGTTTCATTTATTACAACTCTGGAGGTATATGGTCGATCCAACATATGGCATCGACTATGATGAAGTTGAGTTGGAGCCAGATGCATCTTATGAGGAGATTCGAGTCCATATTATAGACCATATTAAGAAATTCCTTTGAGGGGTGATGGTACCAATTATCTATATTTGGTTGTATCATGGATAGATCTATGAGGAGATATTGGAGTAGGAGTCTGATCTTTGAACTCAATGTCTTTATTCTTTTTCACACAATACCACTAGATATACTTCTTTGGGATGATAAGTCATTATCGGAGGAGTCTTATAATATTATCAATTTTATTTGATTTTAAAAGCCATTTTTTTCAATTTATAATTATTTTTATGCAAAAAATTAATTTAAAAAGAAATCAATTTATACATAATTTAAAGGTTTCATGTAAGTGTAAAATGGGGTTTAAATTACATGTATAAGGTTAAAAACACTTTTATGTGGCCTGCATAAGGGTAAAATCCATGTACCATGCACTGTGTAAGGGTAATTTGGCCTTGATTAAGGGTAAGGATGCATTGTGTAAGGGTAAGACCTAAATATGAAAATCGTATAAGGGTCTCCCAGTGCTGAAAAAGGGTATCTATTCACATGATGATGCATACATAAGGGTGAAATAGTGATGTGTAAGGGTCATATAGTATTTTGTAACAGTAACCGGTCATATAAGGGTACTACTATACTTGTAAGGGTAACAAGTGTCTTGAGTAAGGGTATTTGAATTTGTAAGGGTATTGTGTAAGTGTAAACATGGGTTCTATAAGGGTAACAACCACATTCTAGTGGTTTTTAAAGGTAAAGTAACCACTTCAAAGGGGTATCTGGCATGTGTAAGGGTAAAACCAAGTTACACTAATGCAATGCATAATCCATATGTAAGGGTAACCATTTTATACTATTTTTAATATTTTCCTCTTATTATTCCATAGAAGGATTTTACAACATGGTTTTGACTATTTTAAATTCCAATATCATGGGAACTAAATAATTGGATATATTTTAATCCATAACTCATATTTATAGATGGAATTAAGACCCTCTACATTCAAGAAACAATTAAAGCACAAAAAAAATTGTTAAAAAAAATTGTTTTAATAATCAAAAACCAATATATGGTTTGTTTTTTATTAAATTTATTAACCTTCCTACCCAAAATTTGCATTATTTTTTGATTTTGAGAATCCTAAAGATTCCAATGTTCTGGTTTGGTGAATCATTTTATAAATAGTGTGGCCCATTCTTCCAAATTATAGGCATTATAGAACCCTTATCTCTCTCTCCCCTTCCTGGGTGTAGTTCCTGTGAGAGGTAGTTCTTGGTAGGATTATATTATCTTCTTTTCTCCATATTTCATGTATATAATGAATGAATTTTGTGAAATTTAATAAATAATTATTGAAATATAATAAATTGGAAGTTATACAAAAAATGAAAACGGAATATTATCTAATAAACTATCAAAGATAATAACATAATAATTATCTGTAAATATCAAAGAATAATAAAAAAGTTTTATCACACGAGTTTTTATTATTATTCATCAAAAATATTTTATAACACATGGGTTGGAATGTTTTGATATTTTGAAAATTATCCAAGAGAAAGGAACTATTATTTCATGTGATAATTTATTTCTTTTGGGAAGAAAATAGTTGTTTTTTGATTCTAAGGATCCTTGAAAAAACTAAAACGTTGACATTTTAAGAACCATAATAACAAGATCAACAAATATTTGTTCTTAACTATAGATTTTTCTGCTCCATATTTTTAACCACGCGGTGTGGTTAATCCTTGATGTCAGTATTGTTGAATTTGAGGTAGTAATTCCCTTACCTTTTTTGGGATCTCATTTACACATGTTTACATGTTATAATTCAATGTTTTAGTAATAGATATTTGATCTTTATTTTAAAAAAAAATTGGTGTGTGTATAAACCTTGTGTCCGGTTATGATGTTAGTTCCATGAATATTGTTAGATTATCCTATTTAAATTTTTTATTGTGTTCAAACGTTGTTTGTATCACTACTTTATTCTCATGATGATATTTTTACCTTATATTCTCGATTTGTTTTTCCAATTTACTATTTCCAGAGAGGTTATTATTGGTACATGAGAAAGGTGGACCATCATGTTATTATTATACCTTAGAGGAGGATTTATCTCTACTTGAAATGGTAATGATGGTAGACCTAAGTGCATAGTGGAGATACAATCATACCATAGAACATTGTGTTGGGGATGCACTTGTTTCCTAATTATTGAGCCTCTCGATGCCTAGTTGATTCATGAGAAGATTGTCATGTTGAGGATACACTCAATTTCTTGTTGATTTATGAGAAGAATGTCATACTTGAGGCCTAGGAAAATTAGGTTGAATTTATTTATGATTTTATAAGGTTTCCAAGTGATAGTTTCACTAGAATGGTGGTTATTTTTATTAATCTTTATATCTTCTCATTATCCTTCTATCATGGAGTAAAAGTAGGCATGAATGGGGGTCCATGGTTGCTTGGTTAATGCACAAGTACTTGTTTTTTTTATTTTATGTTTTCATACTCGTAATACTTTTATTATTATAATGGAATACACCCGATATAATTGAGCGAACTTGGTTAAGTATGGATTGGTGGTGTCTTATAATGTCTTGTAGTCACACCATACTTGGGAATTTTAGTGTGTTGATGTACTTCATGACTATGGATCTGACTAAACAGAAGGTCCCTATAGTGGAAGGTTGAGAATAGATATGAAGATCTTTTAGTAGACCGTGATGGACTCTAGAGGACCCCACTATTTTAATTTTATCTTCACTTTATACTCTGGTTTGGCTTTCTACTTTGGGAGTTTTTTATTACCTATATGCCACATATTCCCTTTTTATTATTTAGATTCTCCTTTATACTTTGTTCATTATATTATTGGTTATTATATTTATTTATGTGTGATATAACATGATATTTCGGATATAATCTTTGAACATATGGACTTGGACCCTCGCTACTATTCGGAAGCCTCATACATACAGGGAGGTGCTCCTAAGGTCATGTGACCCTCCAACTTGGACCCGGTCGTTTGGGTTGGGGTGTTACATTTGTCTTTTCATGACCTGACTCACCAGGGCCTACTTGGATTTTGTAAAGTTGAAAGTGACACCAAAATAATAACTCTCATAGTCTTGGTGTAACACCCCAAGCTTCCATAGTGCGTTTCCCTTTGAATAATGCAATAGCTTGCATTGTACGCAAGTTCGAGATTCTAACACACCGCGGCCAATCAAAGTAGCTATTATGAATAGTAATACCTAATTTTTGAATTTTATAAATGTTATTATTCAAATTGGACTTCATTTTGGGATTCTTAATATCAAAATTATCTTAGGGTGATGTTTTGGTATTTTTCTAAAAATATCCAATTTTTGATGAATAGTGAAAAATAGTAAACTTTAATTAAAAACAACTTTTTTAATAAAAATAATTTATAGTGCTAAATTATACTATTGAGTGGTTTTAAAGTATAATTATATTATATTTTTACCATAAAATACAATGTTTTTCATTGGATGTAATTTCACATTTATACTGGACATAAATGAGTGTCAATCTTTTAATAGTTATTGTTTCTTAAAAACAAACTTTTTGTTTTGACGATGGGAATTAATTTTAAATTAATTTCTTCCACTTATTTGTTTTGAATTTAGAAAAATGGATTCCATATTTATAATTAGGAGGTACAAATTTTTTAAATAGGTAGCTTTTATTTTTAGGCATTTTGAATAATTACTTCGGTAAATATTTAATTTGCCATGGTTAAAGGGTAAATCTGGTAGATAAAGGTAAAAAAATAATATTATAATAATACTAAATTACCCTAAAATGTGTCCTAAACTTATTGGATGATACATGTCCGACCATGGGCATCCTTGGGACGACATGGGGACCCCATGGAGACACTTGTAAGTGATAATGACACTTTATATTAATTAAGTTAAAGTAAATACAAAAAAGGCATAAGAATATATCTTTTATTAAAAAACAATTTATATAGGGTTATACATGTTATATATTAAACTATAAATATTAATTAGATAGATAAAAATATTTCCTATATAATGGTATTTTATCTATAATTTTAATACCTTTAATAATTAAATTTATTTATGACACAATAATGATGTAGTATTTTCCTTATTAATGAAAGAATCAAATAAATAGTATTAAAAATGTTAATATAAATATAATTTGAATGTTTTTATGCCATCCTCAAATTTTATAGGTTACTATGGAATGTTAAAATTTATTAAATAAATTTAATTCGAATTAATAAAGTTTTTATGACTTTAAAAATATCAATTATTAAATAGAGTCAAATTTGACATAAAATAGTTTTTAAAACAAATATTATATTATTAATTGAAATAATATTCCTAAAAATATAAGGCTTGGTCAAAAAGCTTATATGATGATAGTTATATCATTAATTCACCACTTCGAGTTCGCTTGGCACTTTATAGTATGTTTATTAACCAAATAATATAAAAATACAAAGAGACATGGTAAATGTCAACTGAATTAACTAAGAGTTAAATCTAAAAGGTAAGGTTAATATAGTGACCCAAACCTATATAAAACCAATTGGTTGAAAGTATTTAGACCCATCCCCACATTATCCTTTAAATAAATTAATTTTGAGCCACTATAAACCGAATATGAATTTATTATAAAATAATACTTTAAGTTTTTCCTAAGGTGCCCCTCACCCCTCTTATAAAAGGGCACTCCCCCTTCTCTCCAATTCACACCTTAAAAGCCTTTTGGATCGACCAAACCCTGCCCAAATATCCTCCCAACTGTCCTCCCTTCATCCTAGAGGCCTTAATTTAGTCATAAAGGAAACCTAAGGATCCATTTTGATCAAATCAAAAGGAAGAACCCGAAGAAGAGGTAAATATTTAATCACCTCTTTCAAGTTACTTTCTTCTTTCACTTCCTCTTTATTTGTTGTTTACATTATAAAATGATAACTCCAGTATAATCAATATAATTTTATGTTATTATAAATTTTGTACAACCATATTTACTATTCTATCCATCCTTTTAATGACATGTCACCATACGTGCGTACGAACGGCTTACCGTCTCCACGTCATGATGTAATTGTTATTCAATACATTATTTGGATGGGTATAATAATGATGTGTAATTGATGTAAATAATAAATATAACATGATGATGATTCTTTATATATGATATAACATCAAATTATATATTATTTTAATATAAAAATAATGATATTGTTGCTCGTGCGTACGTACAGATTACCATCTCCACAAACGCGATGAGATTCATTCCCAATCGTATCCATTAAAGACTAATTTTCATTAAGTGATTAAAAATAATGTTTAAAGACTTGATATAATTTTGTATATTAATAAGATACATTTCATCCATAACAATTATGACTTACGTAACAAAACATATAAAGGAAAACGAATCAGTTAACACCCAAAACAATGATAATACTAAGATATTATTAACAAAGCAATGATAAAAGATCATATATGATATCATATTAATGTATGTGATTATTTTATAATTTGATAACAATTATTTCACCATTATATAGGATTTTAACCTACCCTTGACCAAGTAGAAGTACAATGTATGGGTTTATTCCACAATCTCTTCATTATCTGAGGTTGTTTATACATAATTATCTACTAGGACCTCTTTATCATCCAAATCAATGTTTCATAAAAATATTTCAAAACATTTTTACTGTTTAATATAAAATGGTTTAAAGTAATTTATACCCTTGTTTGACTTTTTATAATATGTTTATAAAGGAATCTTTTCGTCATTTTCCAAACAAGGTCCTTTTTAACCTTTTCAACAAAGTTAAGGTAAGAATGTCTTTTTAACTTATACGACAGGTGTAGCTATTTTCCACCATTATAATATCGTCAAAGCTTCCCTTACATGATTATAAGAATATTTTCAAAATAACTGTTTTCTTTATAATTATGTGACTCTTAAATGATGTCAAAATAGAAATAGATATTTCTCTAAAAAATGTTTTGATTTAATCTATGTCAACATCCATTGATGAATTTTTAGTTTATTTGAAGTTGATTTATTATGATACAAAACTTCCATATTGTATTGAAGGTTTTTTGATATTTTGGACTATGTATGTGGTATTTTTATACCATTCCTGGTTTATGGTTAAAGTATTGAAATTTCGTATTCTATTTTTAATATGAATATTTATGTTATATTTCAACCTTTTCATGTGAGGAATGTATTGGACTTAGTAAGTGACCGGTGGATCCCGCTATAGCTCCTTGATGCATCGGTAGGTCTCATGAGACAACTAGACATGGAATTGGATGAGGCCTTTCCCAATTTGATATATGTTTTTGGAAGAGGCCAAAATCATTTTTAGACATCTTGGTCGAGGCCTTGAGAAAATGTTTCAGAATGTATGGCATAATACATTCCCTCATTTTGAAAATTATATTGATGGTTCATGTGGTCATTTGACTAGTAGAATACCCATGATTATGTTTTATTATGGAATTATTTACTCATCTCATATTCCTACCATAAAATTGTTCGTGTTTATTGTTTTTAAAGGAAAGTGTTTTCAATTAATCACCATGCTTAATATTTATGTTTTCTTCCGCTGTATTGCTTACCCTTACTGAGTGTTTGATCTCACCCCTTTCTATATTTTATTTTTTCCTGGATGTGAAGAAGTATATTATGACTGACCTATAGGTATAGTCTAGGGGATCTAAGTGTGGTCTACAGAAACAATGTGGTTATAGTTTTTCATTTTATGATGTAATGTAAACCTTATGAATATATCTAGTAATTCCAAGGCTACTAAACTAATCGGTATTTTGAAACTAGATCATTTGGGATCATGCCAATGTTATGTAATAATGCATTGACTCTAGGTAAATAGGGTCGGGATGTTGTCGTTAGTATGAGAGGGAGTTTAGTACAAACCATAAAAACTAGATTTAGATAAACTCTGATTAGAGCACATTACCCTAAGATAGAAATTGAGGATTAGTATAAAAGAACTTCATGGAATTTTTGTTTTGTAGATATTTTCTACGTTTTCCAAGCAATACATCCCTATCTGGATACGAGCAGGTATAGGCGGCTCTAGAATAGATGTACCTAGGGGTAAAACCCAAAAATACCGCTTTGAGATAGACTCGAACGAGAATTGGTGAATGACAACAGGCCTTGTTGCACTCTTGGTTACGACACTCCCGGGAGATATGCTTAGTATAATTATTATTTTCTTTGCAAAAAATTATGAATGGTTTATTATTATATACTTCCTCAAAGAAAACATTATTATGATTATGGATTATATCCATAAACTTTTCAATTTATGTTAAGTGTTTTACATGTTTGGAATTATGTATTTTGGTTCATAAAATAATCTAGTTTAAGATATTGTTTAAAAATGGTTCCTAGTTGAAGGAATGCAAACCATATCAATGCACGCACTCCATGTAGGGATTTTCCTCATACTCAAGATAATTATAGTGGAGATGGTGATGCAACTGGTGCTGATTAGCTTCTCACTATACTAGGACAACTCACTCGGGTTTTGAATAATAACTTTACCCATATAGAGCACCCAGATCCGTAGCATGGAGGATCAATGTTAGACTACTTCCTGAGGAAACAACCACCAACATTAAATAGGGGTACAAATCCACTAGTAATTGAGCAATGGATAAATTACTTAGAGAAAATATTTCACGCCTTGGGGACTAGTGAAAGGTAAAAAGTTGTCCTGACAGTTTATCGTCTCACTGGAGATGCTGATCAATGGTGGTCATTGATTCTCACTCAAATTTACCCAAGAGATGAAGGTAGAATGGTCCTTATAGTTTAGCTTGGGTTATCGAATCCTCAGAGACCTAAGAAGAAACCTATAGACACGTACATTATATGGACTTTTTTGGATATGAAGTGGCCAACATGGGTTGATTTTATATGGTTTTAAATTATAACTAACATATTTAAGTGAATTCAATTTAAAATAATGAGTTGATCTTAGGTTATCGCTCGGGGTGGATTGGACGTATTTTATTTTTAATGATTTCAATTTCCTAAATTTGAGATGGGTTCATCTAAGGAGATAAAACAACATCATCACTTACTGTTTTAATGCCTACACCCTTTAATACTAATCACCTATACACTTGAAGGATCAATGTTTTGAGCACTTCAAGGTAAAGGTTCGTATTAGCACTTGAAGTGTGTGGCCTTAAATTCAACAAGGATGATGGAGTTAAAAAATCATCAAATAAAAATCTCAATTAAAGAAGTGATTATACATTAATGAGGTGATAAATAACATCAAATCCAGCACCTTTCTACTCCCTTTTATCAACCCATAAGTGGGTTATCCCTCCATTGATTCTATGGTTTCAGTGGAAGCGGAAAGTAGACTCATGAGGGAGGAAATGGAGAAGTAAAAAAACGCAATAAAATAACAATCACTCCACCGTTGTGTGATAATCTCACAAGGTTTGGTATGAAAAAGTTCACAACTTGAACCAATGGTATCAAAGTGATAAGGATAATAACAGAATAATAAGAGAATAAGAACTTTTATTAAGAAATGAGGATGAATTAAAACAACTTACATGTGAAGGAAGAACATTACAAAGAGAAATTGGCAGCATAACATTATGATGAAAACAAGCTCAAAGATCATCAACTCCTCCACCACCAATGCCTTAAAATAGGCATTTTGGAAGCCTTGGGTCGAGCCTAAAACAGTAAAAAGCACCCCCACTTGATTATGGTAGGCCTAGGGTGGTGGAAAGCTTGTGGAACTCAGATATTTCCACATTTTACCCGAGGTGGCAGCCAGCTTTCATCCACCGAACAGACGCGCATTGATGACCTTCTAGATGGCCGAATCAGAGTGGGACATAGAAGAATAAAATGGATCCCAAGATGTCTACAAACCGTTTGTAAACTTTGGGCCCATATGGAGTTTTATATTCGGAGATATGATCAGATTAGTGGTCTCTTTTTCTAGGCCGCAGAATCTGGCCCAGAATTGTATCTCTAACTTGGGCCACCTTAATGACCACCATAGAGGCAGAATTAGCATTATCTCATGCAGAGTTATGTGTTCCTCAACATTTATTCTATCAGAGCACAAAATTTGGGATTCATTGAGACTTTATGTTGGGCCCCAAAGTCTCATAAGTGGGCTAGTGTCCAATCTTCCTGCTCTAGAATTGCTTCCATTCATCTCCAAATATCTCCATCATCGTTTATGAATCATCCATTGATCCATGAATGAAAAATGTTAAAATTTAAGTGTAGATATATTTCCCAAAATATCAAATTAAAATATTGATAATTACATTCCTTAAAATCAGATGAATCGTTGGGCCTAAATTGGTGTATATTAGGCATGAAGTGCACAAATGATGAGAATGGATGTTCATAATGAAAATGCACTAACTCAGGACCATTAGATCAAAAATGAACATTTAATAAAATTAAAATGTAATTAAAATATATGTTTTTATCGGATAATCACACCCCCCAACTTGATATTTTCTAGTCCCGAGAAAATAATTCAATGATTTTATTTGAATTCCTTTCTTCAAACACATTATAACAAACAGTGCTCAGAATGTAAACTGCACACAAATATATTTTTATAACCTATCAAGATAATTTAAAACAAGATGAATTTAAAATCAGATCCCAATCCCAAGACCATTCCTTTGATAAAATCCATCATCATACTTCATCCAACTCAATTAGGTGTAATGATGTGTTGTGAATCACAATAGATATGGGGGTTCATTTTCATTCAAGGGGGAAATCGTGGAAGCGCGAGGTGGAATCACATTTAATCCTAATATGAGTATTCTTCATTATTATAATTTTTTGTGGATTTTTTTTTTTGCAATATTTTAATAGTAATTGAGATTGCAGTTAATCAAATTAACCAATGTAGCAAGACTTTGCCGATGACTCAGAGACTCAAAGGCCTTAGGGCACCAAGTGAATCCCACATACTCGGGCATCGCCTCGAGTTAAATTAATCAAAAACAAAGTCATATTACCATAAGTAGAGATAGATTGATAAACTCAGGGCTAGACAACTCTGGAGTGACAATCCCCAAGTGCCAAAAGCCTCGCATTTTATCAATCCATTGCTATACACGCAATTTTTTTTATTTTCTTTTTTTTAGTTTTTATTTTTGAATACTGATATTATTCATAAAAATAAAACCATCCTATGATATTTATTATGGGACCCCAAAAATTCAAATTAGTACCCCACAGTCTAGAGGACGTGCATTGTGGCATTTTGATTTAATGGATGAAAATAAAAATGATGAAAATGTTCATTGGACAGCCAAACTTCCAAAATCAATGATTTTAAACTTAATCATGAATTAAATTAAGAGTCAAGGAAATAAAAGTTATTTTCTATGTAGTTTTAATATGAGCAAAGATGTTATTATATGAATGATAAAGGAATTTTACTTCTTCTTTTATCATTGTTTTTTTTCAACAAACATTTTGTTTCCACTCCCCCTAACTTAGAATGAAATTTTACCTAGTTTCGTAAAAATAAAATTTAGAATGGGGTAGAGGAATAAAAGGGGATTTCAATAAGGAAATTGAAATATGAGGATCATGGAATGAATTCACCTGGTGGTTGAAGTTTGATGTTCTTGTCGCTCGAATTTAGTCCTTTGATATCTATGTCGCTTGCAAAGTTCCCTAGTGGAAAAAGGAAAACAAACAAACAAAACAAAAAAATACATATATATATATATAAGTAAAATATATGTATATATATAAAAATTATAGAATATGTAAGCACATTAAGCCATAGGTCAGTGGTAAGAGCGCGCCCCTGTCTCCCTTTGGTCTCGGGTTCGAGTCCCCGCGGCTTCGCCGGTTGTAACGGGGTTTTCCCCATGGCCTATAGCGTGTCCCCTTTTTTAATTATTATATTATTTTTATTATTTTTATTATTTTTATCTTAACCTATAAAATAATAAAAATACAACAAAATAAACTGATGATACATTTTCTTCTTAATAAATTTCTAGGTAAGGTATTACTCAAGGATCACACCACGTGACACGGATGAATATGGTGCTCCCCTTTCGTATCCATCCATACTCATAATAGAAGAACAGGTCAAAAGTCTATTTTTTTATTTTTAAATATAAAAATGATTAATTAATCTTATTTTTAAAATAAATATGATTCAGAAAGATTAGAAACATAAAAACCACGGGTTGCCTCCCGTGCAGCGCTTTGTTTAACGTCGTTAGCCCGATATAGATCCTAAATTTATCAATTTTTTCCTGGTTCATAGATTGGCTCAATTAACTCAACATCTATTTACTGTTTATTGAATGATTCAATGAATGTTTTTAACCTTTGACCATTGACCTTGAAAATGTGACCACTATTGGGATCTTGAATCTCTACTGCCCCATAGGGGTATACATGATGCACTATGAAAGGACCTGACCATCTAGACCTTAACTTTCCCGGGTGTAAATGAAGTTTTGAACTATACAAGAGCACAATTTTTCCCAGTTCAAAATGTTTGACCTTGATATTCCTAGATTGGTAGGCTTGAAATATAGCTTTATTGATCCTTTAATTTTCATAAGCCTCCATCCTTAGTTCCTCCAGTTCATTGAGATCTAATTTCCTTTTTCTTCTGGCCAATGAGAGGTCATAATCCATTTTATTAATTTCCCAAAAGGCCATATGTTCAATCTCCACTGGAAAATGGCATGATTTACCATAAACCAACCTATACAGGGACATTACTAAAATGGTTCTATATTCGGTTCTATAGGCCTAAAGAGCATCTAAGAGTTTCTCAGACCAATCATTCCTAGAGGGGTTGACAGTTTTTTCAATAATTTGCTTAATCTCCCTATTTGCTAACTGAGCTTGACCATTGGTTTGAGGATGGTATGCAGTGGACACTTTATGAGAAATACCATACTTAGACATGAGTGAGGAGAATGGGCGGTTGTAGAAATGGGTTCCTCGATCACTTATTATAGCCCTAGGAATTCCAAATATTGAAAATATGTTATCTTTCAGAAATCGAATCACAACATGATGATCATTGGACTTAGTGGGAATGGACTCAACCCATTTTGAGACATAATCAACAACTAAGAGTATGTAGAGGTATCCCCGAGAGTTTTGGAAGGGACCCATGAAGTCAATTCCCCAACAGCAAAATATTTCAACCACTAAGATGGGAGTGAGTGGCATTTGATTCCTTTTTGTGATGGACCTTACTTGTTGACACCTAGGACAACTTTGACAAAATGTGTAGGAGTCCCTTGAAAGGGTGGGCCAGAAAAGACCACATTGAAGAATCTTAGAAGATTTTTTCTTAGAGGAAAAGTGACCTCCACATGCCTCACTGTGACAGAATTTAATGATGGACTCCTGTTCAGATTCTGGAACAGACCTCCTAATGACTTGGTCAGGGAAAAACATATAGAGGTATGGATCATCAAACACATAGTTTCTAACATCAGAAAGAAATTTCCTTCGAGCTTGAGTCCCTAAGAATTTTGGAATGACTCCTTTCACTAAGAAATTTGCTATGTCATCATTCCAAGGGAAGTCACTCACAGAGTATAGGTATTCATCAGGAAACAAATCAGACATAGAAAGGTGATTTGAGTTGTCTTTGAATTCCATCCTAGAGAGGTGATCAGCTACAACATTTTCAACTCCCTTTTTATCCTTAATTGTGAGGTCAAATTCTTGTAAGATAAGGACCCACCTAATCAGTCTAGCCTTAGCATCTTGTTTTTGGAAGAGGTATTTTAGTGCAGAATGGTTAGTGAACACAATGATGGGGGATCCTAAGAGGTAGGACCTAAACTTCTCTAAGGAAAACACAATAGCAAGTAACTCCTTTTCAGTGGTGTTGTAGATGATTTTGGCATCATTTAAGGATTTTCTTGCATAAGAAATGACATAAGGATTTTTATCACAACGTTGTCCTAACACAGCTCCTACAGCAAAGTCACTGGCATCACACATAAGTTTGAAAGGAAGGTTCTAATTTGGAGATTTCATAATAGGAGGAGAGGTGAGAGAGGATTTGAGGGTTGAGAATGAACCCCCATAGCTTTCTGTCCAAACAAATGGAGCATCCTTTACTAGGAGAGCACAAAGGGGACGAGATATTGAACTAAAGTCCTTGATGAATCTTCTATAGAAACCAGAATGTCCTAAGAAAGACCTCACTTCCTTGATAGTTTTGGGTGATGGAAGGTGAAGAATGATTTCAACCATGGCTTTATCAACTTCAATCCCCCTACCTGAGACCAGATGGCCTAAAACTAGTCCCTCTTTAACCATAAAATGGAATTTTTCCTAGTTTAGGACTAGATTATATTCTTCACATCTTGACAAGACTCTCTCTACATTCCTTAGACATCCCTCAAATGTATCCCTAAACATATAGAAGTCATCCATGAAGACCTCTAGAAAATACCCTACCATGTCTGAGAATATTCCCATCATGCACCGCTGGAAGGTTCCAGGGGAATTGCATAACCCGAAGGGCATGCTTTTGAAAGAAAAGGTTCTGAATGGACATGTGAATGTAGTCTTCCCTTGATCCTCTAGGGAGACCTCAATTTGATTGTACCCCGAGTACCCATCTAAGAAATAGTAGAAGGGATGACCTGCCACTCTCTCAAGGACTTGGTCAATGAATGGTAAGGGGAAATGGTCCTTCTTGGTGAATGAGTTTAGCTTCCTGTAGTCAATGCACCTCCATCCACTACTCACCCTTGTTGGAAGAATCTCTCCATCCTCATTGTTTATCACTGTGATTCCGGACTTTTTTGGAACCACTTGGATTGGGCTCACCCACTCACTCTCATCTATGGGATATATGATACCATCTTTTACCAATTTCAGAAGTTCTTTCCTTACTACCTCCATGAGATTAGGATTGATTTGTCGTTCAGGTTGACGATATGGCTTTGAATCAGATTCCAGAACAATCCTATGAGTCCCGATAAGTGGGCTAATCCCAGGAATATCAGAAAGGGTCCAACCAATGGATTTCTTATGCTTCCTAAGGACATATAGAAGCATCCTCTCATGATTGGATTCAATAGAAGAAGAAATGACAATAGGATGTGTTTTATTTTCCCCTAGGAAGGAATACTTTAGTGCAGCAGGAAGTTCCTTCAATTCAAGATCAGGTTGGTTCAGAATTTCAGCAGAAGATTGGGACATTAGATCAAGATCAATTTCTTTTTTAGAGTTTCAGATAGGATTGAATCCCCACATGTAGAAGTTTCAGCTACTAGATTGGCTTGATCAGATTTAGGGAATTAAATTGGAGTGGACTCCATGAAAGTGGTTTCTTGAAAGGTTTCACTGATTTTTGGACCTAAGACTTCATCATAAGAGAAATTTTAAAATGATTCGAGCCAAGGAGATTAACTTCCTTCATATGAACAAAGGAAATCAATCTCATCCTAACTTAAACATTCATCAAATATTCCTTGATGTTCCACGGATTCATTATCCAAGCTTCCTATCATGTTTACTTCATGAATGTCCTCGTCATCCCTTATTTGTGATCTTGCATTATATATGTTCAAGTCTAGACTCATGTTCCCAAAGGTGATGTTCATGTTCGCATTTCGGACTCGGATAATAGAGTTGATTATTGCAAGGAAAGGATGACCAAGGATGATTGGGGTTTGTTCCTTATTTCCTAAGATTGGATGGTTGTCATGGACAATGAAATCAGCAGGGTAGATGAAGTTTTCAACCTTTACCAGAATGTCCTTTAAAATCCCCTTTGGAACCCTAATGATACGATCAGCAAGTTGAAGTGTGACAGATGTGGGTTGGAGTTCTTCTAGTCCTAACTGGAAGTACACAACATATGGGATGAGATTGACACTAGCACCTAGGTCACACAAGGCCTTGACAACTTTGGTTTCTCCTAGTTCAACATTTATGTAAGCGCAACCTGGGTCTTCAACTTATGGGGAATGGTCCCTTGAATGGTGGTACTCACATTAGCAGCCAAAAGGAATGGTTTTTATGTGTAAATTTTATTTTAAAAGTTCACAAGTCCTGAAGGTACTTTGAGTAGGCAGGTATGGTTTGGATTGCATCGAGAAGGGGTATGTTCAACTTGACTTGTGAAAATATTTCCCTCAATGATTCACTCAGTTCAGGCTAAGGTTTCCCCCTCATGCGTTGAGGAAATGGTGCAGGTTGTGGGGTTTTTTGTTGAAGAGTTGTTTCCTTGACAATGTTATCAGTTTCCTCAGTTTGATCTTGTGGTTCATTTGAATTTTCAACCAAGTTTGAATCTTCAGGAGGGTTCTGAATTAGTTGTTCAGGTTTCTCAATTGATTTCACACTTCTTAAAACAGTCACAGCCTTTAGTTGTTCATGAGTTCTTTGAGTTCAACTTGACTCTCCCCTTGAAGTTGCGGATGGAACCGCCTGAGTAGGCATGGGTACCTTTCAAGTTTTTGTGGTTTGAAGTTATTTTTTTAGGGAAGAGACTTCTGAGTTCATCCTCTCCATTGGTTTTCATAGTTTTTCTAGTAGGCTTTGTGGAACATTTTGGGTGGGTTCTTGAGTAGGTTGGTTTATCCCAGGGGGGATATTTTGGAGGTGGGATGTTTTGTTGAAAATGGACTGGTGGCTGTTGGTATTGGATAGGTTGGGTTTGGAACTGGTTATGGGTTTGGTAGTTCTGATGGGGGTAAGGATTTTGTCCCTGTAGTTGGATAGGTTGTTGGTTATCTTTTCAGTGGAATCCCGGGTGGTCGTTATACCTTGGGTTAAAGGTGTTTTGGTATTGAGGCTCTTGAAAGTTAAAATCATTTACTTCTGCTGGGGGTCCTCCTAAGAGAACATCCTTGATGGGTGGAATGGTTGGGCATTTTTCTGTCTTATGGTCATGTTTGTCACAAATTGTGCAAACAGGGTCAACAGTTTGGATTTCATGGACTTCCCTAAGTTCTATCTCTTCAACCTTTCTAGACAGTGCTACGAGATTAGCCCTAAGGCTTTCCTATTCTCTAATTGTATGAATTCCAGTAGTTCTTTGTGGCTTTTCAAAATAAGGTGAAGTTACCCATGTTTGGTTTTGTTCAGAAAGTCTTTCTAGATACTCGTAAGCATCATTTGGGGCTTTGTTTTTAAAGGTTCCATTACACATCATGTCAATGAATTGTTTATTCCCTGGACCCAACCCTTCATAGAAAATTCTCACTTGTTCGGGAATAGAAAAACCATGGTGTGGAACCATGTTTAGAGTGTCTTTTAACCTCTCCCATGTTTCATAGAATGACTCTCCCACTTTTTCAAAAACATTTTGGATACTCATTTTAAGTGCAATTGTTTTGTGGTGGGGAAAGTATTTTTTGTAAAATTCTCTTTGTAGTTGGTCCCAAGAATTTTTGGATGATGGTCTCAAATTATTTAGCCAATTTTTAGCTCTATCCTTTAAAGAAAAAGGAAATATCCTCATCTTAGCTGATTCTAGTTGATGTGGGGGACACATGGTTTCTACAATGTCATTGAACTCCTTAATGTGCAGGTATGGCATCTCGGACTCCATTCCATGGAATGTGAGAAGGTGGTTTAGGAAATGGGGTTTAAATATGTAGTTGGAATCTCCTAGGGAATTGTGTCTAATTCATGAGGGGGCATTGGTCTAGTAAGGTGTGAGGTAGTCATTCATGGTTTGATCAATTGAATTCCCCAAGTTTGGGGCTACCTCATTTGGGTTTCTGTTTTGGTTCCCACCCGGGTTTATGAGTTTGTTTCTTTGAAGACCTTCCATTGAAATTGGCTCAATTTTGGACTCTAGAGTATTATGAAGATTAGGATCCAATGTAATTAATTTACTTGGTGTACTTGACTCCCCAACCCCATGACTATCCACGCTAACTAGACGGTTTGATTGATCGCGGGTGTAGGCGGACATGCGCCAAAAGAAAAAAAAACGAGAAAGGGACAAGATAAGAGAATTTGGATGAGAAAAAAAAGAAATGGGGGAGAATAGAATGGGTTTTTAGATGAATTAATTGGGTCCCTGGAAATGGCACCAAAATTTGATTCTCGCTCAAATTTACCCAAGAGATGAAGGTAGAACGGTCTTTGTAGTTTAGCTTGGGTTATCGAATCCTCTTAGACCTAAGAAGAAACCTATAGACACATACATTCTATGGACTTTTTTTGGATATGAATTTGCCAACTTGGGTTGATTTTATATGGTTTTAAAGTATAACTAACATATTTAAGTTAATTCAATTTAAAATAATGAGTTGATCCTAGGTTATCGCTTGGGGTGGATTGGACGTATTTTAATTTTAATGATTTCAATTTCTAAAATTTGAGATGGGTTCATTTAAGGGGATAAAACAACATCATCACTTACTGGTTTAATTCCTACACCCTTTAATACTAATAACCTATACACTTTAAGGATCAAAGTTTTGAGAACTTCAAGGTAAAGGTTCGTATTAGCACTTGAAGTGTGTGGCCTTAAATTCAACAAGGACGATGGAGTTTAAAATTCATCAAATAAAAATCTCAATTAAAGAAGTGATTATACATTAATGAGGTGATAAATAACATCCAATCTAGCCCCTTGATACTCCCTTGGATCAACCCATAAGTGGGTTGGCCCTCCATTGATTCTATGGTTTCAATGGAAGCAGAAAGTAGACTCATGAGGGAGGAAATGTAGAAGTAAAAAACGCAATAAAATAACAATCACTCCACCGTTGTGTGATAATCTCACAAGGTTTGGTATGAACAAGTTCACACCTTGAACCAATGGTATCAAATTGATAAGGAGAAGAACAGAATAATAAGAGAAGAATAACTTTTATTAAGAAACGAGGATGAATTAAAACAACTTACATGTGAAGGAAGAACATTACAAAGAGAAATTGGCAGCATAACATTAAGATGAAAACAAGCTCAAAGATCATCAACTCCTCCACCACCACTACCTTAAATAGGCATTTTGGAAGCCTTGGGTCGAGCCTCCAATAGTACAAAGCATCCCACTTGATTATGGTAGGCCTAGGGTGGTGGAAAGCTTGTGGAACTTAGACTTTTCAACATTTGACCCGAGGTGGAAGCCAGCTTTCATCCACCGAACAGACGCGCTTTTATGACCTTCTAGATGGCCAAATCAGTGTGGTCCATTGAAGAATAAAATTGATCCCCATAGGTCTCCTAACCTCCTGTAATTTTTGGGCTCATTTGTAGATTTATATTCGGAGATATGATCCGATTAGTGGGCTGTGTTTCTGGGCCGCAGAATCTGTCCCAGAACTGTATCTCTAACTTGGGTCGCGTTAATGGCCACCATAGAGGCCGAATTAGAATGATCTCATGTAGAGTTATTTGTTCCTCAACCGTTTCTCTATCATCTAAAAAAACTTGGGATTCATTGAGCCTGTATGTTGGGCCCCACGGTCTCATAAGTGGGATGGTGTCCAATATGCCTTCTCTAGAATTGCTTCTATTCATCTCCAAATATCGCCATCATCGTTTATGAATCATCCATTGATCCCTGAATGAAAAATGTTCACATTTATGTTTAGATATAGTTCCCAAAATATAAAATTAAAATATTTATAATTACATTCCTTATAATCAGATGACTCATTGGGCCTAAATTGGTGTATATTAGGCATGAAGTGCACAAATGATGAGAATGGATGTTCATAATGAAAATGCACTAACTCAGGCCCATAAGATCAAAAATGAACATTTAATACCATTAAAATGTAATTAAAAAATATTTTTTTATTGGATAATCAGTCATTGATTCAAAACACAAAGAATAATGAATAAGTATCGAGTATAGAAGGAGGGATTTTAAAGATATTTTCTTAGAAAAATACTTTCCTCATGACCATCGAGGAGATATGGAAAGACAATTTCTCAGTATGAGGAAAAAGGATGATGAGAATGTTGCAAAGTATGAGGCTAACTTTACAATGTTAGAAAATCATGTTGCAGATTATATATGGAACCAAAGAAGTAAGATTGATCGTTTCTTTGATGGGTTAAAACCATTTCTCTATCCAACTTTATTATCGCAATCCTTCTCATCGTATGATGATATTGTATCATGTTCTATGAAGATATAAAAGGAATTATCTAATTCATAGGACTTTAAAGAAAAACAAGAGAAGAATAGATCTACTGAACACTTTAGGAAAGGAAATAAGGAAATAGGGAAGAAGGGAAGGGTTGAATTTTCACCATGTGATAATTATGGAAGGAAGCACCCTGGTGCCTGTCTAAAATGAAAATGAGTATGCTACAAATGTGGACAGAAAGGCTATATTTCTAATGATTGTAAGGGAACGAAAGATGCTACCAATGTTCAATGCTACAATTGCAAGGAGATGGGATATTATTAAAATGAATGTCTGAAGCGTCAGGGAAACATACCTCAGAAAAGGCCAAGGGATCAAGGAAAGCTTATGTGATCACTACTGCTGAGGTTGAAGCTCCAAAAGATGTGGCGGTAGGTAATTTAATGGTTTCCTCAAGTTTAGCCAATGATTTATTTGATTCTGGATCATCCCATTGTTTCATATCTTCCCTGTTTTCTAAGAAAATTAGATATTTCCAATTTGATTTGACAAGGAGTTGTCAGTGAAAACTCCTAAGGGAAGTATCATTGCAAGAAAGTTTTGTTAATCAGACCCCATTAAGGCACATAAATGGTCCTTATCTTCTGATCTTATCATCATACCCATGATTAAATTTTACATAATCCTCAGTATGGATTGTATTTCTGACAATGATGAAAAAATTTATTATAAGAAGAAGGAGGTCACTGTTTTTTATTAAAATGATAAGGAACACCTTATCTTTAGAGAAGAATCGTCACCACCTCATTCTTATCTAGATCCAACCCCAGTAGCTCAACTAAATTCAATTAATGGGGAGTAAGAGAATGAAATAACTGTGGGTGAGGAAAAGAATGTTCAAATAGAGGATGTACCTATTGTGTAAGAGTATGTTGATGTATTTCTAGAGGATTTACCTAGACATCCTACAGAACGAGAAATTGAGTTTTCCATTGATTTAATTTCTGGATCAAGGCCTATATCGAAGACCCCTTATAGAATGGCCAATGTGGAATTAGTGGAACTAAAGAAACAACTAGAGGAATTGAGTAATAAGGGATTTATTTTCCCTAGTGTTTCTCCATGGGGATCCCATGTCCTTTTTGTTAAGAAGAAAAAGGGATCTTTGAGGCTATGCATTGACTACAGGGAGATCAATGCTATAACAACAAAGAACAAGTATCCCCTACCTCACATTGATGATTTATTCGAACAACTTCATGGAGCTCAATACTTTCCAAATATTGAACTTCGATCTAGATATCATCAGTTGTGTGTGAAGAAGGAAGATATTCTAAAAATAGCATTTCGAACCAGGTACGGGCATTACGAGTTTATAGTAATGCCTTTTGGGCTGACTAATGCACCCTCTGTTTTCATGGATCTAATGAACTAAGTTTTCAAGTATTATCATGATAACTTTGTAGTGATATTTATTGATGATATCTTGGTATACTCCAAAATCTATTAAGATCATGAAAATCATGTGCGCATTATTCTAAAGACTCCTATAAGACATGAATTATATGGTATGTTTAACAAGTGTGAATTCTTGATTCGTGATATTTCTTTTCTTGGACATATTGTCTCTAAGTACAGAATCTATGTTGATCCGTATAAGACCAAAGAAATCCAATAATAGCCAGCACTAACGAGTATAACTGAGTTACGCAGTTTTATTGTTTTAGCAGGTTATTATCGATGTTTCGTCCAGAATTAGGCATAATTGGCTAACCCATTGACAATGCTCACACGAAAATGGGTTAAAATCGTTTAGAAAAAATATTATGAATTTTTTTTTGAAGAACTAAAGAGAATATCAGTAAATTATCCTATCTTGACTCTGCCATCATGGAATGATGGGTTTTTTATTTATAGTGATGCTTCAACGAAAGGACATGGTTGTGTCCTTAAGCAGAATGATACAGTTATTTCCTATGCATCACGACAGCAAAAAATTAATGAGAAAAACTATCCTACTCATGATCTTGAGTTATCATATGTAATATTTTCTTTTAATATTTTGATACATTATCTCTATAGTGAAAATGTGAGATTTATAATAATCCCAAGAGTTTGAAGTATATTTTCTCACTGAAATAAATCAACATGAGGCAAAGGAGATGGCTTGAGCTACTCAAGGATTATGATTGCATGATACACTACCACTTTTGGAAGGAAAAAAAGGTGGAAGATGCTTTGATTATAAAGGATCATGGAGTTTCGAACAATATGAGAGTTGAAAAGGATCCTATATACATGGATCTGGTGAAGATGGATATGGGAATCACCATCGAAGGTGAAACATCAATACTTTTTCAAATTGTTTCCAAACCATCTTTACTAAAAAGGATAAAAATTTATCAAGTTGATGATGAGGAGTTTCGAAAAAATATTAAAGCTAAGAATAAAGGGAGATTGGATGAATTTGTGTATGAAGATGGAATTTTGAAATTTGGGAAGAGTCTTTGTGTTCCTGATATACCTTATCTAAAAATGGAATTGTTAGATGATTATCATAGTTCCAATTTCTTTATACACTATGGTAGAACTAATATGTATAGAGGTTTTGAGGAACATTTTTGGTGGGACAACATGAAGAGGGAGATTGCTTATTTTGTGTCAAGATGTATAGGTTTTCAACAAGTGAAAGCTCGAAGGAAATAGCCTAGAGGATTCATGCATCCTCTTCCCATACATGAGTGGAAATGGTATAATATTACGATGGACTTTGTCATGGGACTACCAAATACCCCTATAAGGAATGATGAAATATTGGTCATTGTTGATCGTCTTACCAAGTCAGCACATTTTCTTTCTATAAGAGAAGATTTACCACGTGAACATCTAGCAAGACTATATATTAATGAAGTTGTGAGACTTCATGGAGTACCCTTATCGATTGTTTCTGATCGTGATCCCCATTTTACATCAAGATTCTGGAAATGTCTTCAAAAAGCTATGGATTATGAACTTCGTTTGAGCACCATCTACCATCCTCAAACTGATGAACAATCAGAATGGACTATTCAAACCATAGAAGACATGTTGAGATCATGCTCACTTGACTTTCATGGTATGTGGGATAAATATTTTCCTCTGGTAGATTTTTCCTATAACAATAGATTCCATTCAAGTATTTAGATGGCACCATATGAAGCATTATACGGAAAGAGATGTCACACACTAACCTGTTGGGATGTTTTTGGTGAAATAAAACTCACAGGGCTAGAACTTGTGGAGGAAACGATGGAAAACGTGATGGTAATACAAACCCACATCAATGAAGCTCAAATTAGGGAGAAGAGCTATGCCGATAACCGAAGGAAGGATTTGGAATTTCAGGTAGGAGATCATGTTTTCATGAAGGTATATCCATGGAAGGTCATTATATATTTCGGTAAGAAGGGAAAATTCTGTCCCAGGTATATCAGACCTTTTGAAATTCTAGAACGAATTGGGGTTATAGCTTACCATTTGGCAATGCCACCAAGTCACTCCAAAGTTCATGATGTGTTCCACGTATCACTGTTGAGAAAATACATGCCTTACCCAATGCTTGTACTCACCTTTGAGGAATTATAACTGGAACCCGATCTGTCTTATTGAGAATATCCCATCAGGATTCTTGATATGAGAGAACAAGTATTGAGAAACCAAACGACTCTTCTGGTAATAGTTCTATGGAGAAACCATAAGATGGAAGAGGCAACGTGGGAACCCAAGGAACTCATGATGAAGAACCACTCAAGTCTTTTTATGTAGTAATACTCTAGAAATTTCGAGAACAAAATTATTTGAAGTAGGGAATAATGTAACACCCCAAGCTTCCACAAAACGTTTCCCTTTGAATAATGCAATACCTTTCATTCTACACAAGTTTGAGAATTTAACACACTACGACCAATCAAAGTAGCCGTTCAGAATAGTAATACCCGCTTTTTGAAATTTTATAAATTTTATTATTCAAATTGGACTTCATTTTTGGATTGGTAATATCAAAATTAGCTTAGGGTGAAGTTTTGGTATTTTTCTGAAAACTTCCAATTTTTGAGGAATAGTGAAAAAAACTAAACATTAATTTAAAAAAACTTTTTAAATAAAAATAATTTATAGTGCAAAATTATACTGTTGAGTGGTTTTAAAGTATAATTAGATTATATTTTTACCATAAAATCCAATGTCTGTCATTGGACATAATTTCACATTTTTACTAGACATAAACAAGTGTTTTTCTGCCACTTATGTGTTTTGAATTTAGAAAAATATATTTCATATTTAGAATCATGTGGTCCAAATTTTGTAAACAGGTAACTTTTATTTTAAGACATTTTGAATAATTACTTCGGTAAATATTTTATTTACCATGGTTAAAGGGTAAATCCGGTAGATAAGGTTAAACAAATAATATTATAATAATATTAAATTACCCTAACACATGTCCTAACCTTATTGGATGATACATGTCTGACCATGAGAGTCCTTGGGTCGATTTGGGGACCCCATGGAGCCACTTGTAAGTGATAATGACACTTTATATTAATTAAGTTAAAGTAAATACCAAAATGACAAAAGCATATATCTTTTAGTAAAACAATTTTTTCATAGGGTTATATATGTTATATCTTAAAATATAAATATTAATTAGAAAGATAAAAATATTTCCTACATAATTATATTTTATTTATAATTTTATACATTTAATAATTAAATTTATTTATGACACAATGATGATGCAGTGTTTTCCTTATTAATGAAAGAATCAAATAAATGGTATTTAAAATGTTAAAATAAAAATATTTTAAAAGTTTTGATTCCATCCACGGATTTTATATGTTACTATGGATTGTACGAATTTATTAAATAAATTTAATTCAAAATAATAAAGTTTTTATGAATTTAACAAAAATCAATTATTAAATAGTGTCAAAATTGACATAAAGGAGTTTTTAAAAAAATATTATATTATTAATTGATATAATATTCATAAAAATATAAGGTTTGGAAAAAGGACTTATATGATGATAGGTATATCATTACTGAACCACTTGGGGTTCACTTGGTAGTTTATAGTACGTTTATTAACCAAATAATATAAAAATACAAAGAGACGTGGTAAATATCAAACTAATTAACTAAGCGTTAAATCTAAACGATAAGGTTAATATAGTGACCCAATCCTGTCTAAAACCTATTGGTTGAAAGAATTTAGACACATACCCACTTTATCCTCTAAATAAATAAATTTGGAGCCATTATAAACCAAATATGAATTTATTGTAAAATAATACATTAAGTTTTTTCTAAGGTGCCCCTCACCCATCTTATAAAAGGGCACTCCCCCTTCTCTCCAATTCACACCTTCAAAGCCTTTTGGCTTGACCAAAACATGCCCAAATATCCTCTAAAATTTTCTTCCTTCGTCCTATTGGAATTAGGTTAGTCAAAAAGGAAACCTAAGGAGCCCTTTTGATTAAATAAAAAGGAAGAATCTGAAGAAGAGATAAATATTTCATCACCTCTTTCAAGTTCTTTTCTTCTTTCACATCCTCTTTATTTGTTGATTTAATTATAAAATAATAACTCAGGTATATTCTATATACTATGATGTTATTATAAATATGTTACAACCATATTCACTATTCTATCCATCTTTTGAATGACATGTCACTGTATGTGCATATGTACGGCTTGTCGTCTCCACGTCGTAGTGTAATTGTTATTCAATACATTCTTTGGATGGGTATAATAATGATGTGTAATTGATGTAAATAATAAATATAACCTGATAATGATTATTTATATATGATATACCATCCAATTATATATTATTTTAATATCAAAATAATGATATTGTCACTCGTGCGTACGTACGGATTACCGTCTCCACGAACGCAATGAGATTCATTCCCCATCGTATCCATTCAAGAATAATTTTCATTAGTTGATTAAAAATAATGTTTAAATACTTAATAGAATTATGCGTATGAATAAGATACATTTCATTCATAACAAATATCACTTGCGTAACAAATCCGATAAAGGAAAATGAATCAGTTAACACCCGAAATGACGATAATACAAAGATATTATTAACAAATCAATGATAAAGGATCATATATGATATCATATTAATGTATATGATTGGTGCATAATTTAATAACAACTATTTCACCATTATAAAGGAGTTTAACCTACCCTCGACCAAGGAAAAGTACAAGGTAAGGGTTTATTTCACAATCTCTTCATTATCCGAGGTTGTTAATACGTAATTTTCTACTGGGACCTCTATATCATCAACATCCATGTTTCTTAAAAATATTTCAATACATTTTTACTATTTAATAGAAAATGGGTTAATGTCATTTATACCCTTGTTTAACTTTTTATAATATGTTTATAAAGGAATCTTTCTGTACTTTTCCAAACAATGTCCTTTTTAACCTTTGCGACAAAATTAAGGTAAGAATGTTTTTTTAACTTATACGACGGGTGCGGATATTTTCCGCCGTTATAACATCTTCAAAGCTTACCTTACAATATTATAAGAATATTTTCAAAGTAAATGTTTTCTTTATAATTATGTGACTCTTAAATGATTTAAAAATAGACAGAGATATTTCTCTAAAAAAGGTTTTTATTTCATCTATGTCAACATCCTTTGATGAAATTTAAGTTTATTTGAAGTTGATTTATTATGATACAAACCTTCCATATTTTATTGATGTTTTTGTGAAATGTTAGACTATGGATGTGCTATTTTTATACCATTCATGGTTTATGGTTAAATTATTGACATTTCGTATGTTAGTTTTAATATTAATTTTTATGTTATATTTCAACCTTTTCATTTGAGGAATGTATTGGATTTAGTAAGGGACAGGTGGAGCCTACTATAGCTCCTCGATGCATCAATGGGTCTCATGATACAACTAGACATGGAATTGGTTGAGGCCTTTCCGAATTTGATATATGGTTTTGGATGAGGCCTAAATCATTTTTAGACGTCTTGGATGAGGCCTTAACAAAATGTTTCAGAATGTCCGGCATTATACATTCCCTCATTTTGAAAATTATATTTATGTTTCATGTGGTCATTCGACTAGTAGAATACCCGTGATTATGTTTTATTATGGCATTATTTACTCATCTCATATTCCTCCAATAAGAGTTTTTCATGTTTATTATTGGTAAAGGCATGGGTTTTCAATTATTCACCATGCTTAATATTTATGTTATCTTCCGCTATATTTCTTACCCTTACTGAGAATATGATCTCACCCCTTTCTAGGTTTTATTTTTCCCAGGATGCGAAGAAGTATATTATGACTGACCTACAGGGATAGTCTATGGGATTTGAGTGTGGTCGATGGAAACAATGTTGTTATAGTTTTTCATTTTATGATGTAATGTAAACCTTATGAATATATCTAGTAATTCCAAGGCTACTAAACTAATAGGTATTTCAAGATTTGATCATTTGTGATCATGCCAATGTTTTGTAATAATGCACCGACTTTGGGTAAATAGGGTCGGGGCGTTAAACTTGGGGATATCGACAAGCGTCTAGTAGGAATATAACACACATGGGGGATCTTGGCCTAAGGTACCCATACACATGAACACATCTCCAAATACCCACACAATGCTAAATAGTAAAGTAAAAATAATGCCAAAATGTATTCATACATGCATATATATATATATCACATAAAATTATGAAACAAGTATTGTAAATATTAAAGGGGCAAACACAAGCCCACCAAATATATAAGAAGATTCCAACATACTAGGAAGGAGGGGACTCCTATCAAATGGAACTCCAGATATAAACCACAGTCTATCTGGTTTAACTATGCTCTTCCTTGTCCTAGACCAACTAGGACTCCATCAAAAAGTTTTTCATTTGTATAATACATGACATGTGTGAGTAGAGTCCTTACAGGGATAAGTATAAATATACCCATTATGAAACCCCAAAATCACCAAACACAAAACATAAAATAGAGTAGTCAGATGATCTCCAAAAAGACATGTCAATTATAAATTATATAATAACAATAATAACCTATATATTCTCAATGGTAGGAAACAAGTATCATGGAGAGGTCCCATCCTCACATCCATCCTAGGATTCTAATAGAGGTTCAAAAGTAACACTCATCCAATATAACTCACTCCATGAGTCTGATAACACTAATGAAGCTTATCTGAGAGTCTGTTCTCATCATCCCTCACTAAGAATAAGTATAAGTTGGATCTTAGAATACCTCGATACAAATATTAGGGATATATACTAAGTCCTCTAGGGTATACTAAACCGTATCTGAAATTATCATCTAGGAAAGGTGTTGAACACCTAGATATATAGGTCATGATGATTCATGAAGCCCCATCATGGGAAGAAGTTGATAGGAATGAGTACAAAACCATTGGTCCAAACATAGGGATTATTTCTCTAGTACATCAGGTAGGATCTTTTCCAATTCTCATAACAAGTTTCCACACTAAACCATCTTGGAGGTGGACTGAGAAAACTCACTCTAAAATAATAGAAAATAAAGAACACTCACACATAGAAATGGTTTGAGGGAACTCAATTAGGATCACAACAATGTTGAACTAAGAAAAAAAGGGCATCAACCTAGATATTAAGGAGTACATGTAATGTCACATTGGGTACATGGTGTGTCTCTCAAAGTTTAGTATTGTCTGTCGATCACTATCTCACATGGAATGTATTTCTCTATATACAAAACATGTCCACTATGGTACATGACCTATAGAGGTCAAGATATCACATAGTGTGTAACATATGATCACATATGAGAATTATGTCTTTTTTTCATGTACACTATCCATGAAAATGTATACTGGTAGTGCTCATGCCCTTTCCTATGAAATTCCAGAAATACATGACATGTTCTCGACTCACACGTCATGTGGGGTCACATTACCTCCTAGGTGTGTACAATATGTAAACACCAAGATGGATGGATAAGGTGCACATGACATGTGATTAAATCACATATCATGTGATATTTAACCCAACACATAAACCCTAACTATCTCATATAGGTAACTACATGGAATGTGTTCCACTATACTACATGGCGCATAGTCTAGAATTTCATATAAATTCTAGCTCATTCATGCATCTTCATCCACGTTGCCACCACCTTTATTAAAGCCTCAAATCATGGCCATTAATTCTTACATCCAAGTTGACCTCAATTAATAGTTAGATAAAAGTCATATTCTATCCATTCTCAACAGGAAATAAGAATTTTTTTCCATCCTGAAGAAACATGTATGATCTGTCTTGTGAATCCACTATCCCCCACACATTGATTAGATCATCATCATGTCGGTTGGTAGATTTCATCTACCTTATTCTTGGGATCACCTATTTTCATACCTCCCAAGATATCTGATCAGAACAGATTACAGATCCATCATCACATGTATCATATTTATATTCCCATTGTCATCTCCATGCCTCTTTAACATCTCCCAAACATTGAATCTAACCCCATGACCATGATACGTTATGCCAATGGATGAACACATAATAATCAATACTCCAGAATATTATTAAATCATCATCCAACCAAAATACCCATGATAAATGTCAATAACATAAGGAGAAAAGAATATAAAATAAAATGAGACTTGATCGACGGGTGTGTTCATTTTTCCATCATCTTATGAATATGAAGAATGATATGGGTAATAAAAATAAAAAAAATTAAAGAAGAATAAACATAAAATTATAATGTCAATATAGTGATAATAATACATTGGACCAACCAACAAATAATGATCGGTGATTTGAATTTTAAATAATTAATTTGTGTTTGTCTCATAAATCATGAATGGGTGAAATAAACCAGAAATAAAATTTTCTACCTCATGTTTTGGATTAATCACTAAAGAATAACTATTATACATCATTCTAATTAGAAAGATTCATGAACTCCTTTTGAAAAAATGAATCCTTGGAAAATTGATCTCAGGTCCTCGATATCATTTTCCTATACCAAACTATCCACCATGTCCCTCTCAATAACACTAGGGTTATGCATATAACCATAGGGTTTGGCTCTAATTGGGATTTTATAGAATAATATTATGTTACATCACTAAAATAACAAATTTATTAATTAATTGACTTAGTTTTTATTTTCACCCATGAATTCATTTTTAAAATATGTTCAATGTTGAGAAACGTTATGTTGCACCAAGGGTAAAACCCACATTTAGAATTTAATTGAGGTCTTGGATTTCCCATCTAAAACACCAATTAGGAGATATTTTGTTATTTTTTTAAAGAATTTGCACATGTGATATAATATACTTAATATATACATATATATGCTTTATAGACCCCATAATTCCATGCTATCTCTGTTCCTTACTCTAAGAATATTCTATGAAATTTTCTAAAGTGTTTCATGATGAAAACAAAGTCATTACATTATTCCCACCTTCAATAATTTTCATCCAAAAAAGTAAAAACCTACTCAAAAATGATAGCACTGATCTCGCATTAGGATCTCATAATCTAAAGAGATCCCTTGGAGGTCCCTATGCTACTAATAAACATGAATTTGAGGGAAAAATATTTCCTAAAAAGGGTCTTCTCTTACTGGTTCTCAAACTTTACCAAGACCCTTCAGATATGTAACTCCACCCTCAATGTTTGTATCATCCTATTTGACATCATACAATGGTTCATGCACATAACTCCTTGTCTGAGAAACATGGGTTATATCATACACTAATTCTGACGGCAGTTGTAGGTTCAAGTAGTACGCCACCTCACTAACCCTATAATGTAATAGGAAAACAGTCTTGTGAACCTCTAAGATAGCCTTCCAACTTAGCCAAATATCTATAATCCTCAATGAGGTGATATGTCTTAGAACAAATGATCACCCTATCAAAAGTCAAAGGCATCCATAATTGTTCCTCAAGGGACTCCTTATTTTTTTGGTCTTCCCTCATCCACCTCTAGATGAAATTCACCTTCACTAACTTCTCTAGCACCAACTCTAGGACCACACGTGATGTTTCCCACTGGCTTTTACTAGTAAAAAGGTGTCTTATAAGGTCTCTTTTACATTTCTTTAAATTTTGCTACACCTATGTCTTAGTGATACCTATTATTATTTAAAAATTCCACTGATGGGAGATGATCCTACCCGCTATGACCAAAAATAAAATCAAAACATATGGAATATTTTATTGAACCTAAGTGGTATTCTTTACATATCCATTTTCCTAGGGGTAGAAAATTTGTTCCCAATTGAAATTGTTTTCCAAATAGATCCTTCATACTCTTCATAATCATGATGTGAAGTGAGAATCATGGTATGAATCAATCATCTAGGGAATGCAATGAATCTAGACTAACTCATGCACACGTAGGCATCCAAACGTTTTACTATGATTAACTCTCAAATAGTTATGGAGTAAGCCAAAATTGTGTGTTAGTATATGATCACTCAGATAGTGTCATAAACTCTCAGTAGTTGTGGAATCCCAATCATGAAATCCAAAAAGATTTCATCCCATTTCCACTTCCATTTGGGAACCTCTGCCACCACCTATTGGAAGGTGAGACATTAAGAGTTAAACTCCACAACATGTTACAACATCCTTGGACACGAAAATTGATTCTAAAGGATCCAGATACATCCTCATTTCTCCTAGATATATAGCTATTTGAAATTATAAAACCTTATTATAACCTCCTCTCACATCATTACTCATCTCATCGTTCATCCTTGAATAAGGATGACATGCTACCCACCTTCAAAAAATCCATCAAAAACATTTCTAGTGGATATCTGATCACACAATATCATACAATAGATATACCTAGGTTTTTATTTCATTCCATGTTGAAGAAGAAGAGGTTTGGAACCCATCGATTTGAGGTATGATTCCTTGACCTCACCCTGAAGCATCAACAAAAAAATTATCATCTTCTCTATCATCTTTCTTAATAACAAAAAATAGAAAAACATTCTATTATAATATGCTACTACATCCATGCTCTTGGGTTGCTCCCAATATAGAATTGCCTCATCCTTTACTGGGTCCACTATCACTTCCTTGTCTAAGAATACATATCACAAGATATGGACCTCTTGAATCTATAATTGATACTTCTAAATATTCCCATAAAACTAGTTTTCTTAGAGCATGTTAGGAACCATTATCAATTCTCTCACATTCTCCTCCTTTGAAACTGAGTACACTAGGAAGTAATTTAATAAGACTTCCATGAAACAATCCAAGAAGGGTATAAGTAAATAGTTATTAAGTCTTACAAACACCATTGGGGAATCCAAAACACCAAAATGTATCACCATAAACTCAAATAAACTATTGAATATTTAGAAAGACAACTTTAATACATTCTCCTCTCAAACTCAGAGCTAGTAATAGTGCATCCTAAGGTCAAACTCTAGGAACCACATCACCCCTAACCATTAGTTTAATAAGTCTTATAATATCAGGGTTGGAAAATTCATATTGAGTCACATAGTTCATGTGAATTTAATCCATGAAAAATCTCAATATCACTTCTACATTAACGGTAAAATACACTGGGCTTACCAGGGAAATAAACTAGGTCAAAAAAATGCATTTCTTTACAGATTCTCCAATAGAACCTACATCTCTTGTAGCTTTATATGGTCATCCAATATACTGGTGAAAATATCAAGTCATCCCTAGGTATATTTACATAAATAATAAAAAATTTTGATGGGGATGAAATCCTAAAATATCCTTAGGAAAGATGTATTTATACTCTTCCAACTCCATATAAATCTATAGGCTTATAAAATCTACTTTTCAATGGTCATATTATCCAACTGATAAGAAATTGGTTGTATCCTCCTACACATGAGATCATCATGCTCTTCCTGGGATTCCTTCTCACCAAAGAATGAAAATTTTGTCCAACTAAATCAAAAAAATCATCAACCTCAACTAGTAATATTCAAATGAGTATAGACGGTAGACAACTAGTCAATACTAAGGAAACATCGTATGGTCTCACTGATACTATAAAATGATAATATACAAGGCTCTATATCCTCCTAGAGTCGGGTCACACTATCAAAAAAAGTGTATTATCATTGAAACTTTTCTATACGAGCCTCTGAACAGAGAAGTCATGTTAAAAGGCTCCACTTGTATTACTAAGTCTTAAATAGGTGATATGTTCAGGTAAATGTGGAATTTTTCAGTGTAATAAAATTTAATCTAGAGTACAGAAGATGTATTTTGTTACTCAAACCAAACTCAAATTCTCTAGGTCATAATCTCCTACTTCTCGAATCTATCCTTTCCATTTACCACATTTTCCTCACAAACAGGGATCACTCTGACACCTTAACACATCAAAACATTCTCAAACACACAAGTAAAAGGAACTAATCTCTCACAACCAAACACTATCTACTTTGGGCAGAACTAACTGGAGCATATAGTTTTAAATCATGTCATAGGAACGCATATTGGTGGGGGATGTTTCCCTCTTCCTTATGTTCCAAAATCAATATACAAAATCACCAACACAAAGCACTACCAATTACCCATTTCACACTATAGAAGTATCACTACTAGGAACACCATCATGATGGTTCCTAACCAAGAAGGAAACTCGTACCATAGGATTATACAAATTCCATAACTCTAGATAAGGGGTTATAAATCACCACAAAGCCTAGGTGTTATCTCTCTATGAAACCCGTGATGCATTCTCAACACAATTGTGTCATATACTAGTACCACTATAACTAATTACCAATAAACCATATGGGGAAATCCACCCAAACCCCTATAGTTGCGTTAGAATGATGTTAAACTGGTGCATACAATGCTCATTATACACCTAAAGGAACCACCTCTTTCACAAGTCTTCAATATGATACCTCATCACCAAGAAGATCATACATATGATACCACTACATATTCTTTGATGGTTATCATTGTGGAAGCATCTAGTTAAAGTCTAGATTCCCCACGATCAAAATGGAATATCTAGTTAGATGACTTAAGAAGGATAGATAACCACAAACTATTTCTATTTGATGTATGTACCAATTCTCCCCTACAACTTGTGCCTACATGTGCTGAGTCAAAAAGAATGTTATCAAAGTCAGGTTTATTTAATATTTCATATGTTTCACTAATACTAAGTTCACTAGTCTGAAATATAAAATTGATACACATTAAAACTATTTTGTTTGTTCTTAAACCAAACCTTTCACTTGGACAATCTCCAAACATTAGTCCTAAATGTCCTCCTTTGATACCAATCTCTCAAGAACTAACTCATCGGGACACACTTGGCTAGTGGAAGGATGAATGTGACACCCCAAACCCACCTCTAATAGTCTAGGGGTTAGAAACTAGTGTCAAATAGGAATATCAGACACATTAGCGGCTTTATCCTAAGGTACCTATACACATGAACACATATCTAAATACCAACATTATATTGAAAGGTAAAGTATAAACAATACAAAAATTAATGCAAGCATATATATATATATATATATATATCCAATATCATAGTATAGAATATGTACTAGAAATAATTAAGGGCTAAATACAATCACATAAATTATGTAAAAAGAGTCTAACCTATTAGGAATGAGAGAATTTCTATCAAATTCAACACCTGTTATGAACCACGGTCTGTCTAGATCAACTATTCTCTACCTGCTCAAGATCCTAGTAGGAATCCATCTAAAGTAATGTTTTCTTTATAATACATGACATGTGTGGGAAGATCCTAAGTAGGGGTGTGTATAAACATTCCCACTAGGACACCTCAAAATAACTACTCACAAATCATTAAAGAGAGTATTCATCCCATCACCATGATTCCATGACAATATTAAATGAGGTAATAACCATAATAACAAAAATAAACTAGATATTCTCAAAGGTTTAACCCAAATCTCAAGGTGAGTTAATATCCTCATATCCATCCTAGAATTCTAATAGAGGCTCTAAAGTGACACTTTTCTGAGAGAACTCACTTTGTGGGTCTGATAACACTGATGGGGATCATTCGACAGGTCATTATCATTGTCCCTCACTAAGATGTAGTACATAATTGTTCTCATAATATCTCAACACACATATAGAGGATATCACCCAGCTCCTTAGTGGTATACCTGGCCATATTTGAAATAACCTACTAGGCGGGGGATCAAATGCCCTAGTGTGTAGATCATGATGATTCCTAAAACCCCACCTAGGGAAGATGATGATGGTAATGAGGATACAAACCATGGGACTCATATAGGGATTGTTCCTCTAGTCTTATAGTGGGTATTTTCCAATTCTAATAATATGATGTCACATTGAACCCTCTTGGAGGCAGATAGAGAAAAATCACTCTGAAACAATAGAAGTTAGGAACAAACATAAACTAAATCAATTTGAGGAAACCCACACAATATCACATAAAATCCAAATAGAGAATAACATGGGATACAAACTTCCCTTTAATTATTAAATGGAATTTCCAATGGGGTACACGACATGTTTATCTGAGCCTTTAACTTCTCATGTCTCTCCATATCACATGGAATGGCTTTATTCAGATACAAGATGTGTCCACTAGGGTACATGACATATAGAGGTTTATATATTTCTCAAGACGTTCTATCTAATCATGTTCCTTTAATATGGCATGATCCAATGTATAATTTTCATTCCTAGGTATACTATCCATTCCTAATCCATTGCCCATACCACTCTCAAAATACATGCCATGTTCCTAACACATGTGGTGTGTAGGGTCACATTGCCTCCTGAGTATGTACTCCATATAAATTTCAATCCAGCTAGAAAAGGATCACATTAAATGTGAATAAATTTGTTTATGTGTGAGTAAATAACATAGAGTGTGATATTTAACTAAATGTTTAAACCCTATCCATTATAGAGAGGGAATTACACAGTGTGTCTTCCTCTATACTACATGGTGTGTAGTGTGGAATTTCATAGAAATTAGAGCTTGTTTAAATGTATTCACCTATGTCACATCCACCTTCATTATAACTATAAATCATGGCCATTAATTCCCAGATACTAGTTGACCACCATCAATGGATGGATGGAAGTATAATTCTAGTTGTTCTTCATCGAAAATCAGTCATTGTAGTCATCCTGAAGAAACCTACAAGGCCAGACACACAAATCCACTATTACCAGTACCTTGATTGGATCAACATCATCATCAATGGATAGATTTCATCTATCCTATGCTCAGGATGTACCATCATCTCACCTCTAGAGATATCCACTCAATCCAGCTCACCAATCTATCATCACTCATTTCGTAGTCGGATTCCCATCCTCATCACCATGCCTATGTTGCATCTCCTAAAACCCAAATCTAGATCTGTACCAAGATTTTTTATGAAAAAATATGAATTTATAATGATTAGTACTTCTAGATATTTTAAAATCATTATAGAAACAAAATAATGATCATTCACATATCACAAAATGAGTACCGACTGATTGCTATGTTCATTTGTCCATCATTTTCAGAATTAGAAGAATGAGAAGGGTAATCAAAACAGTAAAATTAATGAAAAATAAAGTTAAAATTCTAATTTTTAAAAAGATATAATAAAATTTTGGACAAACCAATGAAGACTGGCCCATTAATTTCATTTAAGAAGAATTAATTCATGTTTATATCATCAATTAATAATGTGGAAAATAAACCATAAATCAAATTCCCTACCTTGAGTTTGGATCAATCACTAATGAATAATGGATCTACATCATTTTCATTGGAAATATCTATGAACTCCTTTGTAAAAAGATGAATCCTTGGAAAACAGATCACCAATCCTTGATCCTGATGTCGTCTACCAAACTCTCATCCATGAACCTATCAAGAATGCTAGGATTATGTGGATAACCATATAGTTTGGCTATAACATGAATTTTATATAAGGATATCAGGTTAAATAAATTAAATCACAAATAAATAAATTAATAAACATATTTTATTAGTTTTTCCATGATTTAACATTAATAAAAATTCTCTATGCTAATAAATATTACATTTCCCCTAGGGTAAAACATACATTTTGGATTTAATTGAGGTCTCCTATTTCCCATATAAAACACATTTTAGGTGATGTTCTATTATTTCTAAAATACTACATGCACATGATATAATATATTAAATATTTTTAGTATATCTACACTGAGGCTCTCTAGGCCCAGAAATTCTATGATGACTCTATACCTTACTCTAAAAATATTCATTAAAATATTCCAAAGTGTTTCATTATGAAAATAGAGTTGGATCATTGTTCTCACATTCTAATATTTTTCACCTAAAAATAAAAAACCTACTCTAAGGGAGGGTATGGATCTCACATATATATCTCCCACTCAAAAAAACTCTCCTAGAGGTCCCCATGCTACCAACAAACATGCACCTGTGAAAAAAAACTTTCCCACAAAGGGTCTTCTCATAACGGTTATCAAACAACATACCTTCAAAAAGGTAACACAACTCTCAAATTACATCCTAACGTTGGTGACATCATGAAATAGGTCATGCACATGTCTCCTAAATTGAAACATGTAGAATACATCACGCACCTAGTTTAACTATGGTTTTGTGTCAAGAGGTATGTCACCTCACTAACCCTACATAGTAATAGGAAAAGGGCCTGCAAACCTCAGAGATAGCATGCCACCTTAGAAAAATCACTATGATCCTAAACAATGTGAGATTTATTAGAACATAAAATCACCTCATTTAAATCAAAATTCCTCCATCGTTGGTCAACAAGGGACTCCTGACATTTTTTGAATAGTCCTCATTTTCCCCTAGATAAGTAGCATCTTCACAACCATTTCTAGAATGAAATCTAATACCATAAGAATTATTTCCCACTAGATCTTACCAGTAGATAAGGGACATGTATGGACTCCTATACATGGCCTTTAATTTCTATACACCAATGGTGGAGTGGTAACAATTGTTATAAGAAAACTCCATTGATGGTAGATGATCTTCCAGGACTTGTAAAAAATGAACATGAAACCTCATATCATATTTTCCCAAAAAAGTGGTCCTCTTCACTTAGAAATTTACCTAGGGGTAGAAACACTATGTTCAGTTAAAATTGAGTTTTAAAGGCCTCATTAAACCTATCCATAATGATGAATTGAAGTGAGCATCATGGTATGATTCAATTTTCGATAGAATTCCATGAAGCCAGACTACCTACTACATGCACATGTGGCCCAAATTTTCACTAAGATAATCTCTCTGATGGTTAGGGAGTGGGATAACATGGTGATTTAGTTTATTATCACTCATACAACATCGTACCCTCTTTTTTATCATGTAAACCCCATAAAAAATCACAAAAATATAAGCCCGTTTTCATTTCAATTCAGACACCTGTAACTCCACATATTTACAAGAGTTAAACTCATAAACATGTTACAACATCCTGGGATACATAAACTAATTCCAAAGGATCATGGTACATCCTCACCTATTTTGGACATACTAATAAGTGAAATATAAAACCTCATTATAACCTCCTCTCAAATCATGACTGATGTCACCTTTCTTCCTTAAAAATGGTTTCTGTGCTCCCCACCTTCATAAAATTTATCATAAACATTTACATTGGATATCTAATCATGAAATATATCATAATAGATATACAAAAGTTGTGCCTTCCTTCCATGATGAATAAGAGTGGGGTAGCAACCATCGAAAAGAGGTATAGTTCACCCTATATGTCCTTAATAATCAACTATAAAAAGTTCAACAGCTTTATCACATATCTCAGCAACAACAAATGAAAAACCTTTTTTTGAGCATCTGAAATTATGGCCATGCTAGGGGGAATCCTAATATAAAACTAACTTAACCTTTAATGGTTCAATTATCATTATAATTATTGATAAGACATATCCTAAGATTTGGTCCTCCTGAATCCAGAATATACAATTCAATATCTTCCTATAAATATGTTACTCTTGATGTATGTCTAAAACCATCCTCTAGTATATCATGTTATACTCCATAGAAATTGAGTGAATTAGGATTTCATCTGGGAAGATTACCATGAACCGATCCAAAAAGGGTTTAAGTACACGATTCTAAAGTCTGATAAACACTTTTGGAGAGTCCAACACACCAAAATGTATAACTATAACCTCAAAGTGACCATAGGGGCTTTATAAAGTGTTAGAAAAAATCCCTCAATGTACCATTGCAGTTTTTTTGGGTTGGTTTTGTTTTTTGACAAATATGGCCACCAACGTTATTTGGGGGGTTCCAAAAATATTATTGACATGGTATGCTAACAAATATCCAAGAGAAAGTATTGGATTCTCTACAGGAGGTTTAGAAAAATACATATATAAGGGGGAGTTGTTTCTCATTGTTTTCCAATTTTTTGGGGCCAAAATCTGGATGATGGAAAAAACTATTTTTTAAAAAGGAATTATTTTTCCATTAAATTAAAATGTTTCATGGAAGATTTTTGGGGATTGAAAAATTTTCATACAAGTCAAGATTCAGGATTACCATATAAAAATTTAGTTATGGAAAAATGTGTGTGTAAGATCTGAAATTGAATGAAAGATGGTTTTTGTGCTATATATAAGTTGCATGTAGTAGTGTAAATGAAAGAAACTTATGCTCCAAATATGGTGTTAAATTATAAATTTCTTTTATTGAATGAATTTTCACACAAGTCAGGAGTTCCATGACAAAATGGATTTCTTGCATTCTTAGTGGAAGGCACAAAATAAATTTGTACATAGAGTTAGCCATTTATATAAATTGGAAGACACCACCCCTCATTTTATTAGCTTAAAACTTAGAGAAAATCAGATCTCTAAATCACGTAAGATTTTTTCATAAAGCATAAGAGTTAATATAACGGTGTTGTGTGAAGCAACAACTCAAAATGTTTGTTGTGAGCAAGAAAAGAACTTGTGTCTGAATGAACAAGGAAGGTTTCTGTGAAGTTTAAGATTTGTGAAAAAGATGAAGTTATGTGGAATTTCACCAAATATGGTCATTCCATGATAGATCCCTATATATTGGGAGTTCTATAAAAAATCACAAATTTTTCAATGAAATTTGGTATAATTGTGTACAAGTCATCCAAGGATTGCGTGAAATATGTTTTGTGAACCTATAAGGGATTTCCTAGTTATTATATGGTAAAATTGGTATTCATTAAGTGGATGAAAGTGGGACTTCAATGAGGAATCTCTCTTTTACTAATTATGTATACATTATTGATAATGAAGGGACCTACAAGTCTGTAAACTATGGGTCAATCCCATCCAAGAACAATGAGAAAATTGACAGGATGAAGGTGATACTTTCCACTAAAAATGAGACATATAAAGATAGATTGATGGAGTTACCCTTGGGAAGTATTGATCTATCCCTATACATTGTAAAGGTAGTGATCTTGGGAATATAATTCATATAGCCTGGAAATAATTTTTTTAATGAGCCTTAGTGGATTTGGTACATTGAAAAATTTTCATTTTGTTCTACTTAGTCATGGCCTAGTGAGGGTGAAAAAAGTAAAATCTATGTATACTTGTTCATTCTTTTCTAGATTACATTATGTGAATCATAATTATATAATGTTGTAAAGGATAAGATCAACATAAACATTAAATAAAAAACAAGTTTACCCTTACAATAAAGAGGTAAAGATCTAGTGGTGGAAAGATGAATTTTGGAAGGAATATCCTCACCTTAATTCACTCCCCTCTTAGAGTTATCTAAGCCCATTTTGGTTCTAACAATTGGTATAATATCATAGATTTATTTTATTAGATCTATTTTCTCTATCTTGGTGCATTCAATTTTTTAAATTAATGTTGTTTTCCGTTCTTAACTCATTGGTCTATAGAAAAGGGTAGAAATTCGAAGAAGAATCAGAAGTCTGGTGGAATTTCTCAGTGTGCAAGTATTTGTGGAAAGATTGTGATTCAGTTAAATGAATCCAACAATGTATCAGATTGGGAGAAAATTTCTTCATTCAATGATGCTACAGAAACGATGTAAGAACCTGATATTCAAAGTGATGTTGGAACTACTAATAATTAACAAATTCCAAGAATTCCATTTGTAAATGTCATCAACATGACAATGTAATTGGATTATAAATTAAAATAGTAAAATAGGTCTCAAAATATTAGAATCCATGTACAAGTAATTTATTTCAAAAAGATAAATGGTTTGAATAAAAGGCTTATCGATGTGGCTACTGACAAAAGGGAGAATAATGATCCCCAATACGAAGAAGTGGAAAAGATGTCTATAAAGATAGAAAGAATCAAGGATGGTGATAAGGGAAAGAATTTGAAATAAAAATAAATTCTGAAACTAGAATCCAAAAATGATGATCTTTCTACACCGTTATCTGAACATGTTTGGGAAAAAGGCTATAGTAGGAGAATTCAGGCAATAGTGATTTTTTTCTTATAAAAATTCTAAAATAAAAGAGTAAGCTTACATGATAGATAAGATTGAACAATAATTAAAATATGAGATAACTAGTGGGAAGACTCTCATAAGAGAACATAATTATCAACTTGAATATAGGGATATGAAGATCTAACAGTTGGGAGAAGAGCTAGAATTAGTCAAGAAATAAGTGGATAAATATAATACAAATGGAAAACCCAAGTTAAAGGATGCTTTGCATTTACTGTTTGACTATCCTTTATAAGGTAATAATGAAATGAAAAGAAAATATTATATTATGAGGAGTAACAGAAAAATATTTTCTCATCCTAAAGTCCATGTACTTTGGGAAAATATGGTATTGGATATGGTGAACCCCCTCTCATGCATGAGTGTAAGAGCCATGAATAGTTTAAAAGATAGGAAAAATCTTGTATGTAATGGAAGTAGACCTAAAAATACTTATATAAAAATTGATTACAACATGTGCGATTTTTTGGAATGGATGGTCATATTTCATGTTTCTATTTGGAATCCTTGTAATACATTTCATATTATGAAGACATAAATATTTTCAATTATGAGAGTAAGAACAAGATTCTTGGAATGTATTAAAGGAATGTATCTCAAAATAAAGTATCAATCAGATTCTATTATTGTGAAAAATAGAGACACAACATGACTATATATCAAGAAGCCCGAGTGCTCAATGTTAGAATAAGAAGAACTTGTGATGCACCAACATCACAGCCAATAAATAAAGACATAAGAAATTTTTTAATTGGAGCGGATTTATATGTTCTAATCATGGTCATTTTGAAAGATATTGTAGATAGAAAAAATCAAGGAAGAAAAGGAACTTGAAATGATATCCTTAACTCCAGTGGTGTATAGAGAGAAAGCCTATAATAGAAATCAACATGCTATGTTGAAGAATATGTTTACAGCTTCATGGGAAATACAAGAGGCTAAATAAAAGGTGTATCAATTAACTCTTATATCGCATTCACAACAAATATATTTGAAAGAACATGAACAAACCTGGAAGAAAATGGAGGATATTCCCCAGTTGTGAGTAAAAATAATGTATGTTTAGGGAAATACTCACTCTCAACACATCAAAGTGAGTTGACTTGGGAAACCGATAAAATAAACAATGAATAATGAATACCAAATAAAATTTATGTCTCATACCACATTGTGAGAGGTGAATAAACGAGAAAGATCCCTCCAATAGAGGATAATGTATGAGCATATGACAATTGGATAGATTCTTGTTTATAGAAATTTTATGAGAAATGGAAGATTGGGGGAGCATCAAGGAAGGAAATTTATTCTTATTGGATTAAACCCAAAATTGTCAAAAATTACAATCCTAAAGTATCTATATATCAGAAGAAGACTCAACATGTGGGTTAATAAGTTCTAGTAATATGGCCAAAGTAGTTGAAGTTGGTTGGGAAGATAGAAAGTGTATAAAAAGAGTACAATGATTTCCAAGAAAGTATCAAAGCGTTGATCTATCAAGATCTACCACAATCCTATTCATGAGGATTATAGTGGAACCCCTCTCCCAGAGTGTAAAATTATTTAAATATCTTCTATAATATTTGAAGTACTAAGGGGGAGATACAATCCATGGGGTGTGTATACTGAAAGGGCATGGGTGATAAGATGAATAGAAATACATGCAACAAGAAGAATCTGAATTCTTGAAATTCACATATGGGAGATTATGAGATGAAGAGTTTGATGTGAAAATTAAGTGATTTCAAATATATAATTTAATCGTCTAGTGGTTCTAATTCACATTGAATATTTAACCATTGGAATCATTCCTCATTTTGAGAATTATATATTCACCAAGAGAAGGTCGATTGGGGGATAAGCAGCAACATTCATGTATTTTTGGCTCCTCTATTTTGTTCAAGCTATATGATATGGGGTGAATATTTTCAGGATACCAATATTATGTGAGAGAATATTAATAGTGTTACCCACTTGTGTTCTTCTAGTTCTGGGAGATTATTTTGAGATCAACAGATAAGAATGTCATTGAGGCCATGTGGGTCTTTTACAACATTCTGAATGAAGATGGTGCATTGATATGAAAAAAATAGGACTACTGTAAAAAAGGGTACTTACAAATAGAGGGTATTTATCTTAGTAAAACATTTGTACCTATTGAGAGGCTAGATTCAATTGGATTATTTTTAGCCAGAGTAGTGCAAATAAACTTTAATTTTTTCTAGATGGATTTCAAGTTAGCATTTATAAATGGGGTTCTAGAAGAAGAATATTATATTGAGAAGACAGATGGTTTTCTCATTCAAGAAGATGAGAATAACATTTTTTGGTTGAATAAGGCACTATATGGGCCGAATTAAGCACCAAGATCATGGTATTAAGCACTAGATCAGTTTTTGAAGAATCTCAGTTTTCAACATGGTGTAGTTGACTACAATCTATATGAAATAATGATAGTATTCAATGTATAATGAGGATAGTGTATTTTGATGGCATAATATTTGGTGGATCAAATGAAGCACTATGAAAACAGTTCTTTGAGTTCATAAAAAGTGTATTTGAGATGTCTTTGATTGGTGAACTAATACTTTTCCATAGTTTATTGGTGACACAGGGAAATAATGACACATTTATTTCTCAATACAAATATTCCTAGAAGGTTATGTGAAGATTTAGAATGGATAATTCCAAATAGAGGATGACCCTATTTTCTACCCAGATTAAACTATCATGATATGATAATGGAAAAGTGGTGAATGTCACAAAATAGAGGCAGATCATTGGAATTTTATTGTCAAAAAATAGTGAAATAATCTGATATTGTTTTTTCCACATGTTGATGATCATGGTATAAAAGTAATCCCAAGTAGATCCACTTAATTGCAGTTAAAATAATACTTATATTTATTAATGTCATAGTGGATTTTGGTTTTCAATATAATGAAAAATCATAGTAGGAGTTATTGGGTTTTACAGAAGTAGATTGAGATGGTTCATGGGATGATAGAAAATCAACATCAGGTGGTGCATTCTATCTTGGAGGATTTTTTATTCCTTTCCTAAAAAAGAAAAAAATCATTTCATTGATCACCATAGAATATGAGTATATTCTGGCTAATCATGAATACATCCAATTATTATAGATAAAGTAGTAGCCTGATGATATGGGATTTGAAGTAAAGTCTCTGATCGAAATCCACTATGATAATTCAAGTGATATAAAACTTGTAAATAATATAGTCTATAACTCAACGACAATTTACATTAAAATAAAATATCATTTTATTAAATAGATGGTGGATAATGGCCTTATGATGTTGGATTATGTGCCTACATAACAAAAAGTTGCTCATATTCCAACAAAGACCTTACCTAAAGAATCATTTTAGCGTCATCGACTGGATCTTGGTATTCATTAAACTCCCCACACTTAAACATGTGTGGATGTGGTACCCCCTCTCACCAAGGTATGATTTATTATATCTTAATGTGATAATTTTTGTTATTTACCCTCTTATAGACCAAGATGAAGTGACCTTCAGGTTCCTTGAAAAGGGGGATATATTATGTATATAAAAAGGGGATAAATTTTTTTAATCTAGATAGGGGAGAATATTATAGGGGGTATCAAAGAATATGAAGTTTTAAATATAACAATGCTAAATTTGATCGATTAATTTTTATATATCATGAAAAATGATGTTTGTCATGAAATCAGCTAAGTGGTTTTTGAATGAAGTGATTCATTGATGAACTTTTCATGCTACTCATTTTTCTCATGATGAGCATTGCTCATGTGGGCTTAGAGTGTGTGTTGGGTAAATCTTTTATTCCTATCTGAATCAAAAGAATCTAATTTTTGGTATAATATAGAAGAAGATATAACATAGTATGAAAATGTTTAGTGTTTTTAACAATCCCAAAGGGGGAGATTGTTGGAAAAATCCTTAAAAGTAACATTATAGTGTTTTTGGGTTAGTTGTGTTTGTTGAAAAAGATAGCTACCAAGGTCAGTTTTGGAGTTCTAGAAACACTTTTGACATGGTATATTGACAAATTTCCAAGATAAAGGATTAGATTCTCTACAGATTATACAAAAAGAGATGTATATAAGGTGACATTATTTCCTAGTGTTTGCTAAATTTTTGGGGTCCAAAATCGGAGGATGGAAAAATCTATTTTTTGAATAGGAAGTATTTTTTTGAAAAAGTAAAAATTTGTGAACAATAGTTATGGGTGTTGATAATTTTGAACACAATTCATGATTCTGGATCACCGCATCAAAATTCAGCTAAGGAAAAATGACCATGTTGGATCTGAAATTGCACAAAATATAGGTTTTGCATGATACAAAAATTATGTGAAGAAGTGGGCACACAAGAAGATTACATTAAAAATAAAACATCAAATTGTAATTTTCATCACTTGAAGTAGGTTGTGCATAAGTCATGAGTTCCACAAAAAAATGGATTTCTTATGTGCATATTGGAATGAGTACAAGAATGTTGGGCATAGGGATGTACATGTCTATAAATTGTTGGATACCCTGTCATTTTAAGAGCTAAAACCATAGAGAAAATCATGGATTTAAATTTTTTAAGAGTTTTTCTCAAATAATAATAGTTTCACGCAATGGCGTTGCATGAAGAAATAACTCAAAATGTTTATTTTGAACAAAAAATTAACTTGTATCTAAATTAATAAGGAAAGTGAATCCAAAATGTAATAGTTTCATGAAAGAGGAAGTTCCACAACATTTTGTGGAAATTGGAAGTTCCGAGATACTATATAGAATATTGGGTGGTCCAATACCAAGCATAAATGTTGTTCAAAAGTTGGTAGAATTGCGTGAAATTCATCCAAGGGTTGCGTAAAAGAGGTTATGTGAACCTATAAAGGATTTCCTAGTTAATCTAAGGTAAAAGTGGTATTCATCAAGTGGATGAAAGTGGGATCTCAAGAGATCGTCAATTTAAAACTGATGATGTATTCATTATTGATAATGATGAAACCTTCATGTCCATGAACTATGGGTTAATCCCTTCTAATATCTATGGTCAAATGAATAGGAAGAATGTGATCCTTTCCACCAACAGTAATCCATAGAAAGAGATATTGAGGGATTCACCCTTAAGTATTGTGATATACCTAAGATTTGTTAAGGAATTGAGCCTTGGAATAGAAAATATCTATACAGAACATTGTTTTGGTAGTGAGCCTTATTAGATTTGGTACATCAGAAAATTTTCATTGCATGCTCCTTCAACGTAGCCCAGTGAGGGTGAACCAAGTAAATTATCTATATCCATGTTCTTTATTTCTTGTATTACATTTTTTGTTTCATCATCAGATAAATTTGGAAAGTATAAGATAAAAAACATTAAATAGAAAAAAGGTGACCCTTATAATAAAGATGTCAAGATCCAGTCAGGTAGGAAGAATTTTAAAAATAATATCCTTACCCTGATTCACCCCCTACCCCCTCTCAAGCTATATAAGCCCCTTTTAGGACTAACAGAAATCCACTTTTGTTATATCCTCCTCCCAAACCTAGATATGCTGATAACCCATCCTTAGTTCAAACTCAGAGAACCTATTCTCCCCTAAATACTAGATGAAGAAGTCATCAATTATGAAGGAGGATACTTCACCCTAATTCACCTAGTCAATGAGATGTTAATCCATTCATAACATAAGTCCTAATTATTCCTTCTAGGAGAACAATACTAGGATTTATAGGGAAACAAACTATCTCAAAACTAATCCATTTATATATAGATTCTCTAAATTCACCTCCATATATCACATCTCTGGAGGGACATCTGATATTCAAGTGAAAATACCAGGCCATTCTTGGGTGTAGTTATATGTACAAGACAAATTTTTGACTGGGAGGTAAGCCTGAAACATCTTTAGGGAATACATCCTCATACTCCTCCAACTACATAGGAAACTAGAAGCTCATGGAATCTACTACACCAATGTATATACAATCCAAATATCAAGTAATCAGATGTATCCTCCAACACATGGGATACACCTTCTCTTCCTAGGATTCCTTACCACCAAAGATAGAAAAAAATTTCCCACCAACTCAGAAACACTACACCCCACTGGTGAAATTAAAATGGGCATGGATGGTAGAGAAAATATTCTATACTAAATAAAACATTTTTGGGACTCACTTCCATTATAGAAAGATTCTATGTGAAGCTCTCTATCCTCACATAGTTAGGTCATACTATTGACATAAGTGTGTAATCACCAAACCTTCCGTACAAGAGCCTTTAAACACAATGTTAAAGCTAAAAGGCTCTATTGGTATTTCTAAGACTCGAATAATGGATATGTTCAAGGAAATGTGTCCTTAATCTATTTACTAAAACTTCATATGGAGAAGAAAAGACATATGTCATACCTCAAAAGAAACTTGAAGAATTTGGGTCGTATACTCCTACTACCCAAAGCTATCCTTTCCTTTTCCCACCAATTCCTCACAACTAGGGATTTCTAAAACACATTAGCACATCCTAACAACCTCAAACACACAATTAAAAGGAATTCATCTACCACACCTCTACACTATCATCATTGGGTAGAACATACTTGCATGTATGATTTTAAATCATGTAAAAATAATGAATCTTTGTGGGTGAAGATTCCCACTTACTTGTGTGCCAGAATCCATGTCAAACATCACCAACACATGGCTCTACAAATGCAACAAATCAACCTAAAGAAGTCTTGTTTCTAGTACCAGCATTGAGAGGGGTCCCACAAAAGAAGTTCACTCAAACCACAAGCTCCTACCAATCCTTGAACACCCGATAAGGGGATCTAAATCACCTCAAAACCGAGAAATTCTCTTTCTAGAAAACTCTAAATGTGCACTCATCAAAGGTGAATTATCTTCTGATACCATCAAAACCAACTTCTTCTTAACAAGATGGGTATAATCTAGCTAAACCACCAAAGGTGGTTTAGTATGATACTAAATGGGTGGATACATTTCCCACTATCCACTTAGAGGAACCACCTCTTGTATCGGTCTATAAAATGAAGCTTCATATCCCATTGGATCATAACCATGATCCTGGTACAAAATCCTATATGGATATATTTGTGGAATCATCTAGTGATAAATGAGATGCACCATAGTCAAAAGATCATATCTAGGGAGATGAATAAAGAGGGACATGGAAAAAAAATCCATTCCTATATGATGTATATAACAATGCTTCACAAAAATTAGTTTCTACATGTGTCGAGTTGATAAATATGTTATCAGAGTCCCAGTGAATGGATATGTCAGCTGCCACACCAACACTAGGTCCCCTTACCTAAAATTCCAACTTTAGACACTTTATCAATGGTTTCATACTTTCTAAACCAAAACTCCCAAAAATAAATCCTAAAAAATATGGTTCTAAGATGGCCTCCTTTGATACCAATCTATAAAGGAGTTACCACTAGGATCCACTTGGCTGATGGAAAGAAGAATGTGACACCCCAATCCTACATTCAATATTCTAGGAGATAGAAACCAACATTGAGTAGGAATATCACACGCATGGGAGCCCATATCCTAAGGTACCTATACACATGCACACATTTATAAGTACCCACACAATACTGGAAGGTAAAGTACTAATAATACCAAAATGACTGAATATATCTATATTACACGTCATTGTATGTCACAAGTACTAGAAAGCATAAAGTTCCAAATATAATCCCACTAAATTTGTATGAAGTTTCTAACCAGTTAAGAAGGTGGGGATTGTTTTCAAATGCACCGACTAGTACAAACCATGGTCTGTCTCAAAATCAATGCTCTTCCTACTCTTGGTCCATCTAGGAATCTTTGAAAAGGTCTATCATATATATAATACATGAAATGTGTGGGAATATTTCATCTAGAAGTGAGTATAAACATACCCAATAGGACACCCTAAAATCACCATACACAAAGAATCAAGGAGAGTAGTCAGATCATCCTTTCAAATGCATCTCAATAGGTAATGAGATAACACCATAATAATAATAATAATAATAGCCTAGGTAATCTCAAAGGTAGACACCAAGAATCAAGGCGAGGTTATATCCTCATATCCAACCTTGGGTTCTACTAGAGGCTCAAAAGTAATAGTCATCTAGGACAACTCACTCCATGAGTCTGATAACACTAATGACACTCATTTGAGAGGTCATTATCATTGATACATTCTAAGAAGAAGTAAACATTAGAACTTAAATTATCTTGATACACATATAAGGGATCTTAACTAGGGACTTTAGGGTATACCTGACCCTATTTAGAATAACCTGTTAAGCATGGGATCGAATTCCCTCTTATGTAGTTCATGAAGATTCCTGAATCCCAAGCTATGGAAGAAGATGATGGGAATGATGATTCAACCCATAGACCTCATAGAGGGATTCCTACTCTAGTATGTAGGGGGGTTCTTCTAAAATGATCAGAAAAATATGCCACAGTAAACCCTATTGGATACTAACTAAGAAAACTCACTCTGAAACAACAGAAGAAGGGAACACACCCACACTGAAATAGTATGAGGTAACTCACCCTATCTCACAACAGAGATGAACTGAGAATAATTAGGGATTAAACAGGCTTATCAATTAGTACATGGAATGTCCCATATGTTACATGATGTTTCTCTATGGATTTAGCATGGACCATTTCTCATGATCTCATAAGACATGTCTTTTTGTAGATACACAACATGTCCACTCGGGTACATGGAATGTACACATCTTGTTGGAACTCGGTGTGTGCCAAATGATCAAGTTTTACTACTATTTTTTATGACCATGTTAGCTAGTAATTCCCATGAATACTAGTCCTGACCAGTCCCTTGTCTTTTCAATTCCCAAAATACATGACATGTTCTTGACACACACTACATATGGGGTTACATGGCCTCCTAGTCATGTAATCTATATACCCTCCAAGAAAACTAGATAAGGTTCGCATAGTGTGTAAGTAAATCACATGGTGTGTGATATTTAACTCAATGAAAAAAAACATGTCTTCCACAAAGAGGGAACTACATGACCTATGTTTCACTATACTACAAAACTTTTAGTTTATAATTTCATAGTAATTTAAAATCATCCGCGCATCTTGTCCAATCCCGCCACCACCTTTTTTACATTCGAAAATATCATCCATTAATTCCCATATCTGGGTTGACCACCATAACTAGATATAAGGAGTTCCAATTCATACTTTATCTTATAGAAATTAGTCGTTGTCACTATCTTGAAGAATCTCACATGTCCCAACTCATGAATCCGCTATCTCCCATACCTCGATCGGATCACCATCATCAATTGTTTTTTGATTCCATCCACCCTGTTCTTGGAATCTCCCATCATCGTACATTTAGATATATCTATTGCATTCATCTTATGGTTTCATAATCCCATGTACCCTCATTATATTCCCATCATCATCACCACACCTCAGTCACACCTCTCAAAACCAGAAGCTGGATCCATTTCCATGAACCATTGTTCCAAAGGATCAATTTATAATGATCAGTCCTCTTATATATTGGTGAATAATTTGAAAATTGAAATATTGATAAAGAATGTCAATAAAATAATGAGAAAAGAACATTTCACAAAATGATTCTCGATCGATGGTGGTTTTTTTGTACATCATCATGGAATATGAAGAATGAGTAGGGTAATAAAAACAAAATAAACAAAATAAACCTCAAATTCAAATGTCTAGAAATATATAGTCTAATATTGGATAAAAAAATAAATAATGACCCAGGAATTAGTTTTAGGAACAATTAATTCATGTTTGTCTAAACAATAAAAAATTTGGAAAATATACCAAAAATAAAATTTCCTAACTCATGTTTGGATCGATCACTGATGAAGACTGACTATACATTATTGTCATTGGTGAGATACATGAACTCATTTAGTGAAGAAGAATACTTATAAAATCAATCTATGTTTCTCTATCCCATTATCATCTGTAAAACTCTCCTCCACAAACCTTACATAAATTATAGGGTTATGTGGATAACCCTATGGATTGGATATAAATGGGATTTTATAGAAGTAGATTAGGTAACATAAATTAAATGAAAAATTAATTTATTAATTGACTTATTTTATTATTTGTGCCAATGATTGAACTTCATCAAATATCATGATACTGACAAATAATATGTCACGCCTTGGGTAAAAAATCACATTTTTGATTTTATAGAGGTCTTATATTTTATATTTGGAATACCATTCAAAAGATATTGAATTATTTATATAAAAATATGTGCACATGATATAATATATTTAATGATTTTAATATATCTACACTAAGGCTCTTTAGGCCAGGAAATTCCATGTTGTCTCCACACCCTACTCTGAAAATATTCCTTAAAATATTTTAAAGTGTTACATGATAAAAATAGACTTATTATAAGGCTCACTACTATATGCATCCTTGGATTTTTACTAGAGGTGGGTCTCATTCTTATCACATGAATAATTTTTAATCATGATCACCTCAGGCTCATTACCTAAGGAAGGTTTGGATTCTCCCTTTCCCATCACATGGGTTTCTTATTATAATCATATAAGATTTGTCTAGATCCACATATTGCATTGGAATAATGGTATCTTATTCTCATAACATAAGGAAATTACAAAGATATTATGTTTATCACATATGATATGTTTTAGGTTTAAATCTTGATATATAGGTGGTCATGGTTTAGAGTCTTGTGATGAATATGTTTGGGGGATATCACTATTCAAATGAGATATGAAAAGGAAAGTTATCAAGATATTGGGATTGAAATTTAAAAATTCATCCTAAGTATCACAATAGAATAGGAATAAAAACCCACATAGTTAGAACTGTATAGTTTAAATCATGTGAAAGGATATTCCCACATAGTTTAATGTCATGTGGTAAGGATGTTTGTGTCATGAAATGGGAGACAACAAGATATTGAGAGGGTATTACACATGGGTGGCCTAGTATAGTTCATAATATCTATTAATAACCATACATGAGATGTTATAAATGTGGACAAAACTTAATAAGAATCACATTGAGGTAGATCATGGTATTACACTAAGTAGGACACCTATATAGGGATTTATACCCCTCTGTATGTTGGGAACTCGATGTGGTAGGAAGATTGGAAAATTTTGAATTTACTCCTTGTAGGAGGCCGGTATATGAATGCCTACCCCTTTTCTATTGGTAAAAAGAAAAGGAAAGTGGACTAGAATTTTTAGGGATTACACCTCATAGGAATCCCATATATGGATTTCTACCTCATTTCTACTGGTAATTAGATAAGGAAGGTATACTGTAAATTTTGGGGATTACACCTAGTAGGATTCCTATATATAGATGTCTACTCCTCCCATTTGGTGGTAACTAGATGAGGATATTATACTTGAAAGGTTGGGAAATACACTCAGTAGGATTCACATATATGTATGTCTACACCCAATTTTTTGGTAACTAGAAGATGAAGGGAAACTAGAAAGGTTGGGGCTTACACCATGTAGGAGGTATATATATGGATGTCTACCCATTTTTCTATTGGTAATTATATGAGGTAGGGAGACTAAAAGGGTTGTGGATTACACCTTGTTGAAGGAATATATATGGATTGTCTACCCCCTATCTATTAGATTCTTGATAGGGAAGGGAGACTAAAAAAGATTTTTCCTACAATTAGTATAAGGCCATATGGGTAGATCTACCCCCAATATATTTGTAACTAAATGAAGAAGGGAGACTATAAATGTTAGGGATTAAACCTAGTATGAGGCACATATATGGATGTATACCCTTAAATTTTTTGGTTACTAGATACACAATAAACACTATAAATATTGGGGATTATCCCTAGTAGGAGTCCCATATATAACACCCATATGTCAATGTAGTAATTATTTTTATAGTATTATATATTATTTTGAGTTTCATGGGTTTTAGTAGCTTTTTTCTAAAGATTTAGAATTTTAATTTTTTTTAAGGGCCACATGTTTTCCCAACATAGTTTAGTAAACTGTGGTGGAATCATGTGATTGGGTCTGTATCTTGACAGTCACAATTTTCACTATCACCATATCACTAGGAAACTTGTGCATTGTCCCTCACTATCACACCCCAACCCCGGTATTCTCAATTATTTTATTTTATTTATTTATTTATTTAATTCCATTTTTTTAAAGGTTTAACCCTATTTTTTGTTAAATATTGTGTTTTCAAACATTTTTGTATGTTTCATGGTTTGAAAACATAGTAGAACAAACCATGCAGTAGCCATGTGGTTGAGTCTATAATCCCAACAAAATGTTTCACATGGTTGTCACAAGTTTTATCAAACCATGTAGAGTAACCGTGTGGGTAACCCACTGTTTCTAGTAGAGGTTTCATTGTTGGAGCATGATTTGGCCAACCATGTAGTAAAAACATGTGATGTACTCATCCCCTTAGAATTATTTTTCTAAAATTAACCCTAATAAAATTAGATCGATATTTGGGATCCTTTACCCACTAATATATTGAAGCCTCATTACCCACCTAGGGATAGTATAATGACCTGATATATCACTATATATTTTATTTAATTAAATATTTCATTATATAGCATTCTCCACATAAAAAACCAAACTAAAACGAAATAATGATATACTTTTCATATAAATATTAAATATGGAAATTAAAACTAGTTTTTGAATTAGTGAGTATGAATTGGAGTGACCTAATTTTGAAAGATATATATATTTATAGACATACACACACACAAACTTAATACATTCATGTGTTTAATAATCTATAGTTTTATTAATTTTAATTTTTATTAAAAAAGAATTATATTATTATTAAATGATGATTTACTAAATCGTGTTTTTATTATTATTTTATATAAATTAATAATAATAAAAACTATCATTTTAAAAAGTTGTCTTCATATAAAAATAGTATTTTCATTATATTTCATGATTCTATTTGAAAGATAAATTTCTAAATGTTATAACCTGTTTTTTTTTAAATAACATAATTTATCGATTCATCGTGAAAATTTTGTCTTAAGATAATTGTTTAGTATTTTATAAAAAATTTATTTTTAGGTGACTAGTATAAAACACAGTTTTATGAATAATGCATCTTTTATGAAATTTTAATAATATGAAACTATATTAAATATTTTAGAAAAAAAATCATGACTAATTATGCCTTTAATATATAAAATTATAAATTTTTAAATACTATTGTGAATATAGAAAACATATTTTTAGCATTTCGAGACTCAAGTAATATTTCAGTCTGAAAAAAAAAATATTTTTGGTATTTTCTTATAATTAAGTATTCATAAGGTTTAATTATATTTCATATTATTTTTAATTTCAAATAAATATTATTTTATTTAATAATAAACCAATTAAATCCATATAAATAAAAAATGATACTTTTGTCCTAAAATTAATTTTTATGCTTAAAAATGCACTAACACCAAAAACTGGTTTTTAGGTATTTTTGCACTGATTTGAAAATTTAATTTCCTCATAGTTATAGATTTTAATTTATGAAATTATATTTTTCTTTAAATTATCATGTTAATATTATTTTTTAACCCAAATTTCAATTTTTTTCATTAAAATTATCTTCAGGGTGTAAAATAGAGTTCTCAAAGTAAGGGAAAATAAGGGTTAAAAGGGGTGAGTCAAATTAGAAGGATAAGAAATGTTAAAAACATATGTGATAATGTATGGGTGATATATTATAGACTTTATAACCTCCTACAATCAGTTATTATTCATTTTTTAAGACTTTATCTATGAATAATGAGTAAAGGGTATTTACAAAAATGTCATTCTCAGTACTTATAAAAGGTGATTTCTACCACCCATTCAAGGAACATAAAATTTTCTATTTTCTCTTGAAAACCTACCTATTTATATTCTCCTATAATACTGATTTAATTCCATAAGCTTTAGGTAACAAGTAATTATCCTAATACTTTGATATCAATGGAGTCCTCTAAAAAACACAAAGTTCTCAATGCGTGTACTTGTTTTTTCTAGAATGTTTCTTCCTTTTTATCTTAATTTTTCAATTATAAGTTTTTCACTCATATATAGTTTGTAAGGACCTGAATCCAGTTGCCTGGAACCAGTTCCTTGTTTGATTTTTTTGGCAAACAAACAAGGAACACGAATCTCGAAAGGCCGAATAGTTTAGTATTATTGGAAACAAGTTATATATATAAGTTTATCATTAAAACATGAAGGAAAACATAAACACTATTTTATTCCACTAGAAACATCATGTATCCTAGATTATTCTTGCAAGTCATTCATAAATTACTTCTTCATATCCTGAAAAAATGAAACATAAGAAAGGGGTGAGATCAAATGCTCAGTAAGAGTAAGCAATACATATGAAGATAATATAAACATTAGACATGGTGAATAATTGAAAACACATACCTCTAATAATAAATATGAACACATTATGGCAGGAAAATGAACTCAGTAAATAATTCCATAATAAAACATAACCATGGGTATTATACTAGTCTAATAACCACATGAACTTTCAATTACTATCTTCATAATGAGGGAAGTTCATATTTCGTAAATTCTGAATCATTTTTTCATGGCCTCGTCCAAGACATCTAGTGATTAAGGCGTCGGCCAAAATCCATATCACATTGGGAAAGTCCTCGGCCAATTCCACGTCTAATTGTCTCATGAGACCTACCGATGCATCGAGGGGATATTGCGGACCCCACCCATCACATAATAATTCCAATAAATTCCTCATATGAGTAGGGATAAACATAAACAACAAATAAATTCATATTGAAACTATTATATGAAATGTAACTATCTTTCCCCAATCATAAAATACTAACCATTCTGAATAATATGGTGAATGGTTTTAGGATAGATCATCCAGAATAGAGTTAGTCATAAAACATTAAATCAAATATGGTATATGACCTCATAAATTATTAAACCCAATAATACCATGGAATCAACAAGAGTCTTTAATTAGATGAAAACACTCTTATAAAATCGTTAAGCAATTCTGGAGATAAATACTCTTTTATTTTGAAAAGAAGATTTATTTTGGAAAAATATTTGTATAAAACCAGAAGTGAATTAAGATAGTATTTTAATAATAAAATTAGTGATTTTATAAAGATAATGGTTTCCAAAAACAGATTATAGAGTGCCCTTGAAAATAGGTAAGAATTTGAGAAATTCCCTAGAATTGTGCTTGTATTTTTTAAACAATTTTGAAAGTTCATTTTAATACATGTAACTATACATAAAATAAGGAAGGATAATGGTTTTTAAACATATATATGATACTCACATATAACACATTATGAGTACATAACAATACATAAGAATTACATCGAGGTAATTAGACAATGAAAGTATCCCAATTGCAAATGGAAGTTCGGGTGGAAAAACCCTTATACTTTGTAATCAAATGATTCGTATGCCCCAAAATTAATAACATAAAAATGATAGATTTAATACCATGAGGATAAATATATTCATGATATGTGACATCAATGTTCATTATACATACACCATACAAAATTATTACTAGTGAATATGTAAAAATCTCACGAGAATGGAAGTGAGATGAAGAAACCCTTACCTTAACTCCAAACGTGTTATGCTCTTGTACTTATGCTCCTGTAATATCAAATTATACTTTTTAATAACTTATTTCAGAACCTATTAGACATTTATTTAGTTACCATAATTCTGGTTAGTTTATTTATATATTTATTGATAAGTTATTGTATTGAATTTCGCCGTTCTGGAGTGTTCGTTTCCTTTATTTTCATATTCGGTTCACTTGTTTTTATGTAATGAAGTTCTTGTGGAATGGTTATAAATATCCAAGATTGGAATTATATATTATTAATGAACATAAATAATTGATAATGGTCATTTCTATCATTTGGTTACATGTAATGAGGATGAATCATTAGATGACCAGCACTTTGATTATTCGGCGGTATTTGGAATATTATGAACTAGTTTTGTCATATAACTTAATTATATGTAAATATTCTGGTTAATGAATATTAATTAGGTTATAAAACATATATTATAGTCTGTTTCAACCTTGAATATGGTTTCATGACTAGTAATGAAGAAGAAATTTAAAAACTAAACTTCGTCGTCCACGAAGGTTATAAATCGGAACCTCATGGATGTCGATTTCGTTTATAAAATAAAAGGGAGGGAGTAAGAATATTTATGATGGTTCTTCCATTAACATGATATAAATATAGTATATAGAATTTACTGTAGTTATAATCATCATTTGTATAGAGGAGGAGAGGAGAGGATAACAAAAGTAGATAAATTGAAATAAAACCAAATGAGAAAGAAGGGTGCTTTACCTCTTGAGATAACCTCATTGAGAAACTCCATCAGGGAAGGGGTTTTGGTCTTTTGGAAAGACTAATAGCTTCCTGGTCGTGGGGAGTGACTAGATAAGGGTAATTGGGAAAAACTTTGGGGAGATTCAAGGCTTAGAGGGATGAAGAGAAGAGGTAGGGGGTTTATAGTGGAGGAGAGGAGTAATTTTTGAATATTTAATTCATTATTTTATTATTTCTCTCAGGACATCCAATAGTATTGTTTCATGTGACCCCTAATAGTAATAATGGAATGTGAGTTCGAACCAAGTGGGCTTACATCATCCTTGCATCACCTATGATTCATTAAATAAAGTGTTTGGAATTTATCGTATTTTATCATATTTTACTATTGGTCAAAAATTCTAGAATTTCAGAAAAATCCCAAAAATTCACCCCTACCATTTTTCAACGTGTAGAATAAAAAAGTGAAGTCCATTTTTGAAAAATAATTTTCTAAGTATTATTAATTTAACTTTTAAATAAAATCATACTTAATTCAAAAATTAACAGTTCTAATTCTATAACTACTTCTTTATCATAATGAAAAATTAACCAAGATGTTATTATCTTCTACCCTTAAGAAAAAAAATAGTAAAATTTACTATTCATAAGGTCATATTACTATTCATATAGGTATGTTACTATTCACTAAAAAGTAAAGTTTGTTTTATCGGACTCCAAAATGACTTACTGAACATAACTCTAGATGACCATTTTTAGAAATTCAAAACATAGAAGGGGAAAAGTTGTTTTTTAATGGATATATTATAAAATTTCATTCTATATTTATTTTCAAAACCTTGGGGTGTTACATTTTCCCCTCATTACAAAAATTTCATCCTCAAAATTCACAGAATATTACCTAAAAATATTTGGGTATGTCTTTAACATAATCTTCTCAGGCTCCCATGTTGCTTCCTCCATCTTATGGTTCCTCCATAGAACCTTCACCAGACGAGTTGTATGATTTCTCAATACTTGTTTTCTAGTATCAAGAATCTTGATAGGCTCTTAATAGTAAGATAGATTGGTCCCAAGTTCCACTTCTTCATAAGTGAGTACTTGTTTTGGGTCTAGCATATACTTTCTTAACATTGACACGTGGAACACAGTGTGAACCTTGGAGAGACTTGGTGGCATTGCCAAACGGTAAGCTACAGCTCCAATTCGGTCTAGAATTTCAAAAGGTCCGATGTACCTGGGACTTAACTTCCACTTCTTACCGAATCGTATAATACCATTCCATGGAGATACCTTTAAGAAAACGTGATCACCTTCTTGAAACTCCAAATCCTTCCTTTGGTTATCTGCATAACTCTTTTTCCTACTTTGAGCTATTTTGATATGGTTCTGGATAATCTTTACCTTTTCCATTTTTTCTTCAACAAGTTCTGGGCCTACAAGCTTTCTTTCACCAACATCATCCTAGCAAGTTGGTGTACGACATTGCATCCCATGTAATGCTTCATAGGGTGACATCTTTATACTTGAATGGAAGTTATTATTGTAGGAGAATTCTACGAGAGGTAAATCTTGATCCCACTTTCCTTGAAAATAAAGTGAACAAGACCTCAACATGTCTTCCAATGTTTGAATAGTCTGTTGTAATTGTCCATCAGTTTGTGGGTGGTAGGCAGTGCTCAAACAAAGATCAGTATCTAGGGCCTTCTGAAGACTCTTCTAGAATCTTGATGTAAAACATGGATCACAATCAGAAACAATCGATAACGGTAATCCATGAAGTCTCACAACTTCATTAATATATAGTCTTGGTAGACTTTCAAGTGGTAGATCTTCTCTTATAGCAAGAAAATGTGATGACTTGGTAAGACGATCAACAGTGACCCATATTGAATTGTTCCTTCTAGGAGTCAATGTTAGTCCCATGACAAAGTCCATCATGATATTATCCCATTTCCACTTAGGTATGGGAAGAGGTTGTAATACTCCTCCAGGATGCTTCCTTCTAGCTTTCACTTATTGACAAACCATACATCTTGACACAAAATCAGAAATCTTCCTCTTCATGTTGTCCCACCAAAAATGTTCCTTCAAATCTCTATACATCTTAGTGCTACTAGGGTGTATAGAGAAATTGGAACTATGAGAATCATCCAACAATTCCATTTTTAGATCAGGTATATCGGGAACACAAAGTCTCTTCCCAAATTTCAAAATTCCATCTTCATATACGAAGTCACTCAATCTCCCATCTTTCACATCTTTAATATTCTTTTGAAACTCCTCATCATCAGCCTGACACTACTGGAAAATAGGTCTATACCCATGGTTTTCCAGAACAGTGGGTTTTGGCCACCTATACCCACGGTTGTGCCAAAAACTGTGGGTATATTTTTCTTTTAAGACCTATACCCACAGTTTTGGAGAAACCATGGGTATAGGGTATTTTCCGAAGACTTATACCGACAGTTTTTGGAAACCATAGGTATTACGGTTTTTTTTGGAGACCTCTACCCACGGTTCTCCAGAACCATGGGTATAGTTTTCCCGCGTTATGGAGGGAAACTAAACTTAGGCAGGACACAAAAAATTTGGTGGGTAGACATTTTTTCATATATTAACATATATATTCTGATATATGAATAGGTAATAGATAACAACTCCAGGTTTGTTGGTCTGTTGGCGTGTGCTGGGCCGCGAGACTCCACACAAGTCGCGGGATCGAAACCCCGCGAGAGTTTTTTTTGAATTTCAATAAACAATATTAATATATATGGGCAGATAGATGAATATATAAAAGATATAAAATCCAACTCGGTTGGTCCACTACTGTGCGCGGCGCTGAGACCTTACGTGTGGCACTGGTTCGAAACCCACCGGTTGCGATTTTTTATATAACAGCATTGTTATTAATATATTATAATAAAATTATCCTTATATAAATCAAAATAAGTTAGCTCGTTTGGTCCGCCGAGTTGCATGGCGGAGTCTCCCTGCGGGTGGCGCGGGTTCGAAACCTGCTGCTTGTGATTTTTTAAAATTTTAAATTTCCCACGGTTTTCAAACTGTGGGGTATGTTCCCTGCCATGCTGTACATCAACGGGTTGCTGTGTGAAACACCTATGCCCATGGATCAACAAAACCATGGGTATAGGTCAATACCCCTATCCCAACTTCGTTCCAGCCCACGGTTCCCAAAACCGTTGGTATATCCTATACCAACAGTTTTGGGGGCTATACCCACGGTTTTGAACCGTGGGTATAGGTCGTTTCTTCAGTAGTTTGAGAACTTTTTATCCTTTCTAGTAAATATGGTTTAGAAACCATTTGAAAAATCATTGATGTTTCACCTTAAATGGTTATTCCCATATACAACTTTACTATATCCATGAAAATAGGATCCCTTTCAACTCTCATCTTGTTCCAAACTCCATGATCTTTTCTGCTCAAAGCATCTTCCACCTTATTTTCCTTCCTCGGGTGGTAGTGTATTGTGCAATCATAATCCTTGAGTAGTTCAAGACATCTCTTTTTCCTCATGTTGAGTTATATCTATGAGAAAATATACTTCAAACTCTTGTGATCAGAATAAATCTCACATTTTTCACCATAGAGATAATGTCTTCATATCCTCAATGCAAAGATTACAATAGCTAACTCATAATCATGAGTAGGATAGTTTTTCTCATGAATTTGTTTTTTCCGTGATGCATAAGCAATAACCCAATCATTTTTCATAAGGACACCACCAAGTCCTTTCATTGAAGCATCACTATAAATAACAAACTTGTCATTCCCCGATGGTAGAGTCAATTTAGAAGCATTGACTAATCTTCCCTTCAGTTCTTCAAAACATTCTTCACAATCTTTTGTCCAAACAAATTTAACCCCTTTACGTGTGAGCTTCGTTAGTGGGTTAGCCAGTCAGGAAAAATTCTATACGAAACATCGATAATAACATGCTAAGCCAATAAGACTACATACCTCAGTTATGTTTGTTGGTGTGGGCCAATCTTGGATTGCCTTTATCATTGCAGGATCAACTGGGATTCCATCCTTAGAGACAATATGGCCAAGAAAAAAAATCTCCTGAAGCTAGAATTCACACTTTCTAAACATCCCATATAATTCATGTCTTCTAAGACACTTCAGGATAATGCGCAAGTGATTTTCAGGATCTTCACAGCTTTTGGAGTATACCAAGATATCATCAATAAATACCACTACAAAATCATCAAGAGATTCCTTGAAAACTCGGTTCATTAGATCCATGAAGACTGAGGGTGCATTAGTCAATCCAAAAGGCATTACTGTAAACTTGTAATGCTCGTACCTGGTTCGAAACATTGTTTTTAGAATGTCTTCCTTCTTCACACTCAACTAATGATATCTAGATCGAAGTTCAGTCTTTGAAAATTATTAATCTCCATGTAGTTGGTCAAATACATCATCAATGCGATGTAGGGGATACTTGTTCTTTATTGTTATAGAATTGATTTCCCTGTAATCAACGCAAAGCCTCATGGATCCATCTTTCTTCTTGACAAAGAGGGCAGGGGCTCCCCATGGAGAAACACTAGGTCGAATAAATTCCTTATTAATCAATTACTCTAGTTGCTTCTTTAGTTCCACTAATTCTACAGTGGCCATTCTCTAAGGGGTCTTCGATATGGGCCTTGAACCAGGAATTAAATCAATGGAAAACATAATTTCTAGTTCTGGAGGATGCCTAGGTAAATCTTTTAGAAACACATCAACATATTCTCTCACAATATGTACATCCTCTATTTTAACATTCCTTTCCTCACCCACAATTATTTCATTCTATTCCTCCCCAATAATTTAATTTAGTTGAGCTACTGTGGGTGGATCTAGATAAGAATCAGGTGGTGATGATTCTTCTCTAAAGATAAGGTGTTCTTTATCATTGTCATCAAAAAGCGTAACCTCATTCTTCTTATAATAAATTTTTGCATCATGGTCTAAAAGACAATCCATACTGAGGATTATATCAAATTCAATCATGGGTATGACGATGAGATCAGTAGAAAAATAATATTTATATGCCCTAATGGGAACTGATTGACAGAACATTGTAGAAATTATACTTCCCTTAAGAGTTTTTACTGAAAAATACCTCTTTTAATAAAATTGGAAATATCAAATTTTCATAGAAAACTAGGAAGATATGAAACAATGCGATGATTCAGAATCAAATAAAGAATTGGATAAACTTGAGTAAACAGTTAAAGTACCTGTCACCATGTCATTAGGAACTTCAACCTCTGTAGTTGTGACTACATAATCTTGTCCCTGATCCCTTAGCCTTTTCTGTTGCATATTTCCTTGATGTTTTGGACAATCATTAGCATAGTTTCCCATCTCCTGACAACTATAGCATTGAACATCATTGGCTTCCTTCTTCCCTTTGCAATCACCAGCAAGATGTCCTTTATTTCCACATTTGTAGAATACTCATTTTCCTTTTAAGCAAGTACCGGGGTGTTTCCTTCCACAATTTTCACATGGTGGAAATTCAACTCTTCCCTTCTTCCCTGTTTCCTTACTTCGTTTCCAATGGTTTTCAGTAGCCATCTTCTTTTCTTGATTTCCCTTAAAGTCCTAAGACTTAGAGAATTGTTTTCCTGTCTTGATTTCACATGAAACTATATCCTCATATGATGAAAATCATTGGGAGACCAGTACTCACCGGAGGAATGGATTTAGGCCATTAAAGAATCGATCAACTATACTCCTTGGATTTTGTATGTAGTCTATAACATGTCTTTCTAATCTTGTGAAGTTAGCTTCATGCCTTGCAACATTCTCTTCTTCCTTCTTCCTCAGATTCAAGAATTGTCTCTCCATATCTGCTCGCTGCTCACGAGGGAAATATTTTTCTAAGAAGATTTCATTAAAATCCCTCAATTCCATCTCTTCTTTCTCTTCCTCCTCCTTTGGGTTTTGGATTAATGACCCCCACTGATCCGCATCTCCTGATAGACGATATACTTCCATGAAAACCTTCTCTCTTTCATTACATCCCAAAGCGAGAAATATCTTCTCAAGGGAACATATCCACTGCTCTACTACAAACGGGTTTATAGTCCCGTTGAATGATGGAGGTTGTTGTCGCATAAAGAGATCTATCATGGCTCCTTCACGTGGAGGATCCGGATGCTCCATACAGGTAAGTTTATTATTCATAACTTGAGTAATTTTTCCTAGTATAGTTATGAGTTGCTCAGAACCAGTCACAGCACTAGAGCCAAAATCATTGTCTTGCGTCGGAGGAAATTCCCTACAGGGAACACGTGCATTCATGCGATTTACATTCTGTCCACTAGGCGCTATATCTAGATAATGGCATACACTATATTAGGTTATGGATCATAATGTATAATCTTAACTTAAAAATACTTAGAAAAAATTGAAATCCTATGCATGGCTAATCCCATATTCACAAAAATGGTTTCTTTGAGGAATATTTACATTAAACTCATTCATAATGGCTTGTAAAGAAAAATGTGAATTATCCTAAGCATATCCCCTGGGAGTGTCATAACTAAGAGTGCAGAAAGGACCATTGTCATGCACCAGTTCCCGTTCAATTATAGCTTAAAGCGGTGTTTTCGGGTTTTACCCCTAGATACATCTGTGCTCGAGCCTCCTCTACCTGCTCGTATCCAGACAGGGATGTATTGCTTGAAAGATCCACATAATCTATTCCTTAACAAAATACAAGAACGTTATTTTTTTCATATCCTCAAAGGCTAACTTAGGGACTCCCCCCTAATTCTATGTTTTCTAAATCTAGTTTCCAAGTATTCTACTAAACTTCCTATTATACCAACTGTAAGGACCCGACCTCAGTTTCCCGGATTCGGTGCCTTGTTTGATTACGTTGGAATACATACAAGGAATAAGAATCTCAAAATACCGAGTAGTTTTGTATTATTGGAAACAAGTTACATATATAAGTTTATCATTACAACATGAATGGAAACAAAAACACTGTTTTATTCCACTAGAAACACCATGTCTCATAGGTTATGTTTGAATGTCATTCATAAATTAATTCTTCATATCCTGAAAAATTGAAACATAATAAAGGGGTGAGATCAAATGCTCAGTAAGAGTAAGCAATACAGTGGAATATAATATAAACATTATACATGGTGAATAATTAAAAACACATTCCTTTAATAATAAATATGAACACATTATGGTAGGAAAATGAACTGAGTAAATAATGCCATAATAAAACATAACCATGGGTATTCTACTAGTCGAATGACCACATGAACTTTCAATTACTAGCTTCATAATGAGGGTAGTTCATATGTCGGACATTCTGAATCATTTTTTCATGGCCTCATGCAAGACATCTAGTGATTAAGGCCTCGGCCAAAATCCATATCACATTGGGAAAGGCCTCAGCCAATTCCACGTCTATTTGTCTCATGATACCTACTAATGCATAGAGGGGATATATTGGGCCCCAACCATCACATAATAAGTCCAATTAATTCCTTATATGAGCGAGGATAAACGTAAACAACAAATACATTCATATTGAAACTATCATGTGAAATGTAACTATCTTTCCCCAATCATAAAATACTAACCATTCAGAATAATATGGTGAATGGTTTTTGGATAGATCATCAACAATATAGTTAGTCATAAACCCTTAAATAAAATATGGTAGATGAACTCATAAATGATTAAACCCAATAATACCATGGAGTCAACAAGAGTTTTGAATTTGATGAAAACACTCTTATAAAATCGTTAAGCAATTCTAGAGATAAATACTCTTTTATTTTGAAAAGAAGAGTTCTTTTGGGAAAATATTTGTATAAAACAAGAATTGAAGTAAGATAGTATTTTTATAATAAAATGAGTGATTTTATAAATATAATGGTTTCCAAAAACAGATTATATAGTGGCCCTGAAAATAGTTAAGAATTTGAGAAATTCCATTGAATTGTGCTTGTATTTTTGAAACAATTTTTAAAGTTCCTCTTAAAATATGTAACTGTCCATAAAATAAGGATCGATTCTGGTTTTTAAACATATATATGATACTCACACAAAACATATGATCAGTACATAATAATAAATAAGACTTACATCGAGGTAATTAGACAATGAAAGTATCCCGAATGAAAATGGAAGTTCGGGTGGAAAACCCTTACACTTTGTAATCAAATGATTCGTATACCCAAAAATTAATAACATAAAAATGATAGATTTAATACCATTAAGATAAATCTATTCATGATATGTTACATCAATTTTCAGTATACATACACCATACAAAATTATTACTAGTGAAAATGGAAAAATCTCACGAGAATGGAAGTGAGATGAAAAAACTCAAACCTTAACTCCAAACGGGTTCCGCTCTTCTACTTAAGCTCCTGGAATATAAAATTATACTTGTTAATAAATTATTTAAGAAACTATTAGACATGTATTTAGTTACCATAATTCTGGTTAGTTCATTTATGTCTTTATTGATAAGTTATTGTATTGAATTTCGTCATTCTAGAGTGTTCGTTTCCTTTATTTTCATATTCGGTTCACTTGTTTTTATGTAATGAAGTTCGGGTGGAATGGTTATAAATCTCCAGGATTGGAATTATATATTATTAATGAACATAAATAATTGATAATGGAAATTTTTATCATTTGGTTACATGGAATGAGGATTAATCATTAGATGACCACAACTTCGATTATTCGGCGGTATTTGGAATATTATGAACTAGTTTTGTCATATAACTTAATTAAATGTACATATTCTGGATCCTGAATATTTATTAGGTTATAAAACATATATTATAGTCTCTTTCAACCATGAATATGGTTTCATGACATGTAATGAAGAGGAAATTGAATAATGAAGCTTCGTCGTCCATGAAGGTTATAAATCAAAACCCCATGGATGTCGATTTCGTTTATAAAATAAAAGGGAGGGAGTAAGAATATTTATGATGGTTCTTACATTGAAATGATATAAATCTAGTATATATATGTTACTGTATTTATCGAGATCATTTTTACATAGGAGGATAGGAGAGGATAACCAAAGTAGATAAATTGAAATAAAACCAAATGAGAAAGAAGGGTGCTTTACCTCTTGAAATAACCTCCTTGAGAAACTCTTTAAGGGAAGGGGTTTTGGTATTTTGGAAATACTAAGTGCTTCCTGGTCGTGGGGAGTGACAAGGAAAGGTTAATTGGGCAGAAATTTGAGGAGATTCACGGCTTAGAGGTGTGAAGAGAAGATGTAGTGGTGGGGGTTTTATAGTGGAGGAGAGGAGTAATTTTTGAATATTTAATTTATTATTTTATTATTTCTCTCAAAAAAACCAATACTATTGTTTCATATGACCCCTAATAGTAATGGAATGTGAGTTTGAACCAAGTGGGCTTACATTATCCTTACATCACCTATGATGCAGTAAATCAAGTATTTAGCATTTATCGTATTTTATCGTATTTTACTATTCATCAAAAATTCTAGAATTTCAGAAAAATCCCAAAAATTCACCCCTACCATTTTTCAATGTGTAGAATTAAAAAGAGAAGTCCATTTTTTAAAAATAATTTTCTGAATATTATTAATTTAACTTTTAAATAAAAGAATACTTAATTCAAAAATTAACAGTTCTATTTCTATAACTACTTCTTTATCACAATGAAAAATTAACCAAGATGTTATTATCTTCTAGCCTTAAGAAAATAAAATAATAATAAAATTTACTATTCATTAGGGTCATATTACTATTCATATTACTATTCATAATGGTATGTCACTATTCACTAAAAAATCAAGTTTGTTCTATAAGACTCCAAATGACTTACTGAACACAACTCTAGATGACCATTTTTAGAAATTCAAAACATAGAAGAGGCAAAGTTTTGTTTTAATGGATATATTATAAAATTTCATTCTATATTTTTTTCAAAACCATGGGGTGTTACATAATTAAATAATTTTTATTGTTATACAAGATTTTATTATTTTACTTTAATGAACATTACCCACCTGTATCCCTTTCCATTAAATAAAAATGAAAATGTAAATTATGTGTATGCATGGACTACCACCTCCATGAAGCAATATGTCTTGTTTTACTTAAACACCAAACATGGATAGTGAAAAGGATAATTTAACAAATAATTATGATATTTATAAAAAAAATATAATATAAAATAATAATAATTTGTATTCCTTTTTCTTGTTCTAAGAAAAATGGAATTACCACCTATGTGTATGTGCGAACTACCGCCACCATGGAATGATGTATTCTATTTTTCATTTTCCAATTAATTTATTGTTATAAGAATTGTTTTAATGGATAAATATTATTTTCATGAAATTATTATGTTTATAGGGAGATAAATTAGACAAACTATTATAAATTTGAACAATAAACAACCATTGTAGATACAACAGTCTAAAATGAGTGTTCTAAGAGAAAAACAGTTTATTCATTATATGTAATGGTTTCATATACAACAAATTCTCTTCCGATTCTTTAAAATTATCATATAACATTATAATAAACACTACATAAGATAATTATTATTTTTTAGTGATATTATAACTTAATGACTTCCTAATCATCCATTAAATTAATATATGAATTTGTTTGGGTTGGTTTGACCACCCACTTAAATAGTATTATACAATTATATCATGGATGAATATGTGAACTTAAATATTGATAATATATTATATAAATAAGTAAATAATTAATTTATTTTGGTTTTTTAATTGTAACATTGACATAAAACCCATTAATTAAGATACCACTTATCATTTGATCAAAAATTGTGCAAACATGCCCGTAGTTGATTTCACATTCAAAGACTGTAACTAAAATTCCCATATAATGAAATTTTTGATTTGTAAAAAATTATAAATTATAAATTACAATAAAATTTATATTATAGGAATTATTATCTTTGGATAATAAAAAATAATGACATAACTATTACAAAACTTGTTCAAAATGATTAAGATTACATACACATGATATTGAAAATAGATAAAAACTAACTAATATACATATAGAGAATAAATATAATTATATATTATAAATAGTTATATTTATGAATAAGGTTATAATATATGTTATTATGATATTTATGTTTTTATAAAAAAAATTGAGTTTCTTTGACTAAGAAAGAATACAAGGTAAGGGTTTTCGTCTCAATCACCCTTCAAAGAGGAAAGGAAATGGATGAAAAATCATTCCTATGATAAATATCTTCCATATAAATGATATTTTCATTTTAATTTCATGGTATCCCCATCATGTCCTTTATATTCTTACGTTTAAATTACCATAAGGATTTTTTTCATATCAAATTCATTTCTTTGAGAGATGTTTTGTTATATACATCATATTTCATTTAAATTGTATGTATACTACCTATATTTTATATTAAATCATTTATTTTATTTTATTCATTTTATTCTAATTTCATATTTAATATCTTAATCCTATGTGGTATTTATATAAAAAATAACTAATTTTGTAAGGGTTTCTTTTTCTATCTCAATTTCAAATTGGGATTGAATTTAGAATAAAATTAATATAGAAATTTTATATTATATTTCATTATAAAACCCAAATAATTTTATTCTCCCCTAATTGTTCTTTATTTTTTTACATTTATTCTCTATATTTAATTTCCCTATTGTCTCTTTATTTAACCATTGTAGAAAAACTAACTCCACCTCTTCTTTCGGTCAAAACTCTTTCTCAACTACATCCATATTAATTGGATGATTTTTTTGAATGTCTATATATTTGCATAAATAATTCATTAAAGTCATTTTATAATATTTTTTAATAATTTTTATAATAATTTTTAACATTCTTTTATAGTTCATTTTTTACAAAAAATAATCACCTTTTAACATTTTCTATGTGAGGACTTATTTCTGTGATCTTTATCATTTTCTATGAAACATACTTTATAAAAATTAATGATTTTCTAAGTTAAAATAATATTCAACTTAGTTGATAAGATATTTCTATTTAAATAGAAATTTAAAAGTTTCATGAATGTTACTTATTTTTAAGGAAAGTTTTCCTTACGCTCCCAAAAAGTGTTTTTCATCTAAGTACATGTCCTTTGAAATTCCTTATGCTTGATCAAGGATATTATATACATATTACCATCCATATTATTTCAATTGATTGATTATTTAATGTTATTACCAATCAAAGGAATTATCCATCATTACCTTTGTCTTAATTAATTATCCAATATATATATAAATGATTTTTCTTCCATTTACATTCCTCTGTAAATGCCATATATCTCATTTATTTGGTTGAATGGTATTCATTCATTAGTTGATTGAAGAAATTATTGTCTAAACTGTATAACTATAATCTATATGGATTGAATACCATATGATTAATTATCTTAATTGAATGGTATTTACCTATAAATTTATTTTATGTTATTGGGTTCCAATTTAATTTCCTTAGGTTTAACAAGATATGATTATAGATCGACTTATAAATGTTTTCCTTATTTTATACCATTTAAAAAGGTTATAAAAATCCAATTTTCTTTCCAAGGGATTTATATTTAAATCATGTTGAAAGCATAGGTATTATTTTCATTATGTGATGGGTGGGTTTGGAATTATATATCTTTTTAATGTTTTGGGTAAAGCTTTATATCACATGAGATGTTATGAAATGGATTTGGTAATGTAAATAATCAACCATGGCTCTCATTCCATTATATGATGTTGGTATTCAGAGTGAACCTTGAATTATTCTTATAGTGTCATGTGTTATGTTTTTTATACATATTTATGATTCCATGATCTTATGAAATCATTTTCTTCTTCCACGTTTCCATGATAATTATTATTCTATTTATGATATAATATTATTCCTCTTGACTCTCTTGTTGTTATTTACTACCATTTTTATTCCTTTATTAGGATTTCTAGATCACCCTTTTCCTTATGTATTTTTCTCAAGGTACCCTATGACGTTTTAGAAGATCTATTATAGTTAATATCATTATGTGTATTTTTAAATAAATATGATGTACTTACATTTATGATGATGTATTTATGTGTATAATATTCCCAAGACACTATACATATAGATCCTTGGTTTTTATTTGTAGAAAAAGTATTGTAAAACTCAGGAAATAATATGTTTTTAAGGCTTTGGTCAATATAGTTTTTATAAATGTATATTCTAGTTACTTTTAGATATTAATATGAGAGAACATTAGTGAAAACCCTATGTATAAGAATTAGTAAAATTTTGGGCAAAGTGGATATTATGTGATTTCCGTAGCAATTACATCTTGTTCTAGATACTAGAAGGTGGATGCATGATTTTAGCATAGATTTACCTAGGTGTAATAATAAGAAAAGGGATCATTGGGTATTAACATTAAATATACTTGATGTGTGACAAATATGTCTAACGACACACCTGGATGGACACTATTGGGGGATATTCATTGGTTAATCATATACACTTTACAAACCACTATTAATGATTGATTTCCATGTTTTTTATGTATTTGGTTAGGAAGTTTGAGAAAACAAAACTTAAATGAAACATATATTAATAAATAATTATATATAAGGACTAAATAGTTAAATAGGTTGAACTAAAATAATTGTATATTAACATGATAATATCATAAAGTAGGATATCATGTGGTTAAATTTTATTAATCCTATTTATGAAAATAATATTATAATGTTAACTTTTCATCAATCGTGTAAAACCCTTTTGGTTTTATTTATGGATAAAACTAGATCAAACCATGGGTCTGAGAGAAAATATGATGATTACTTCAATAAGTAACCCATCAGAATGGGATCTGTTGTGATAAACCTTATGATTATGAAAGAACTGACTAGTAGAAAATATGATTAACAATGTGAACATAGTGAATGTACTAAACACTCCAAAAAAGATAATGATAGAGTCACGTTGAATTTCATGTGACAAGGAAAATGATGGAAATAATATCCAATTCCCTATATGTCATAAATGTGGAAAGAAGCATATGAAAATTTCCTTATAGGGATGGGTGTATTCTATAATTGTGGAAAAAGTTCATTAAACTAAAAAGTTAAAGGGAAAGAGAGAAGATACAAAAATCCATTACATATTGAAATAAAATTGGAAATTATCTAAATATGTTCTCTAATCCAAGTGATAATGAGTAAAATTGTCACCAACAACTTCTTAAACCATGAGAATAAGGAAAATCATATGAAAAGATTTTTATTTAAGTACAATGTGGTTTTCCATTCATGATTTTTAAATCTCTTATGTCATGTAATTTATAACATATTAGATATTTATTTATAAATAAAAAATTTGGTGGTATAATATTATATCAATAGTATGATAAAATTTAACACCACAAACTTCCACGATACACTTCTCTTTGAATAATATTATACCATCTGTTGTACGCAACTTCGAGTTCTAACACACTACAACCAATCAAACTAGTCGTTATGAATATTAATACCCACATTTTAAAATTTTATAAATTTTATCTTTTAAAATAGACTTCATTTTTGGATTCAGAGTATTGAAATTAGCTTAGGGTGAATTTTTGGTACCTTTCTGATAACTTTCATATTCTGATGAATAGTGAAAATTACTAAATTTTAAATAAAAACAACTTTTTTAATCAAAATAATTACTAGTGATAAATTATTAATTAGAGTTATTTTAAAGTATAATTATATTATATTTTTACCATTTAATCCAATATTTTTCATTGGACATAATTTTACATTTAAACTGGACATAAGTAAGTGTCAATCTTTTGATAGTTATTATTTCTTAAAAACACGCTTTTTGTTTTGACAACGGGAATTAATTTTAAATTAATTTCTGCCACTTCCGTGTTTTGAATTTAGAAAACTGGATTCCATATTTATAATCAGTATGTCCAAATTTTTTAAATAGGTAACTTTTATTTTTAGACATTTTGAATAATTACTTCGGTACGGATTTTATTTACCAGGGTTAAAGGGTAAATTCAGTAAATAAGGGTAAACAAATAATATTATAATAACATTAAATTATTCTAAAAGGTGTCCTAACCCTATTGGTTGATACATTTCCGACCATGGGCATCTTTGGGTCGATTTTGGGACCCCATGGAGCCACTTGTAAATGATAATGACACATAATATTAATTAAGTTAAAGTAAATACAAAAATGACATAAGCATTTATCTTTTAGAAAAAAAAATTACATAGGGTTATATATGTTATCTTTTCTACTATAAATATTAATTAGAAAGAGAAAACTATTTCCTACATAATGTTATTTTATTTATAATTTTTATACATTTAATAATTAAATTTATTAATGACACAATAATGATTCAGTATTTTCCTTCTTAATGAAAGAATCAAATATTAGGTATTATAAACGCAAAAATAAATATAATTTTAAGGTTTTGATCACATCAAAGAATTTTATTGGTAAATATGACATTTTATTATTACTTAAATGAATTTTTTTCTAACTAATAAAGTTTTTAAGACTTTAAAAAAAATTATTAAATAGTGTCAAAATTGACATAAAAGAGTTTTTAAAGAAAATATTATATTATTAATTGATATTATATTCCTAAAAATCTAAGGTTCTGCCAAAGGAATTATATAATGATAGGTGTATCATTAATGTACCACTTGGGGGTCTCTTATAAGTATATAGTAAGTTTATTAACTACAAAATATAAAAATACAAAGAGACATGGTAAATGTCAAACTATTTAACTAAGAGTTAAATCAAGAAGATAAAGTTAATATAGTGACACGAAGCTATATAAAACCTATTGGTTGTGTGGTTTTAGTCCTATACTTACCATAAACATTAAATAATCTACTTTGGATCCATTAGAAACTGAATATGAATTTATTATAAAAAATATTTCTAGCTTTTCCATAGGTGCCCCTCACCCCTCATATAAAAGGGCACTCCCCCTTCTCTCTAATTTACACCTTCAAAGCCTTTTGGCTCGGCCAAACCCTGCCCAAATATTCTCTCAAATTTACTCTCTTAAACCTATAGTCCTTAGTTTGATTACAAATCCATCGTAAGGAGACCTTTTGATCAAATAAAAAAGAAGAACCCGAAAAATAGGTAATAATTTCACCACCCTCTTTCAAGTTCCTTTCTTCTTCCACTTATTCTTTCTTTGTTATTTCCATTATAAAATAATAACTCCAGTATATTATATAAATTGTGATTTTATTATAAATATGGTACTACCATATTCATTATTCTATCCATCCTTTGAATGGAATGTCACCATACATGTGTAAGTACGGCTTACCGTCTCCATGTCGTGGTGTAATTGTTATTCAAAACATTATTATTTGGATGGGTATAATAATGATGTTTAATTCATGTAAATAATAAATAAAATAGTATAATTATTTTGTATATATGATACTCCATCCAATTATATATTATTTTAATATCAAAATAATGATATTGTCTCTCGTGCATACGTACGGATTACCGTCTCCACGAATGTGATGAGATTCATTACTCATCATTTCAATTCAAGACTAATTTTCATTTGATGATTAAAAATAATGTTTAAGTACTTGATATCATTCTGGATATTAATAATATACATCCTATGGATAACAATAACGGATTATGTAATAGTACATAAAAAATAAAATGAGTAAGTCAACACCCAAAATGACGATAATATTAAAATATTATTAACAAATCAATATTAAAACATAATATATGATATCATATTTATGTATATGATTCTTGTATAATTTAATAACAATTATTTCACCATTATACAAGAGTTTAAACTACTATCGACCGAGTAAAAGTACAAGGTAAGGGTTTATTTCACAATCTCTTCATTATCCGAGGTTGTTTATACGTAATTATCTATTGGGACCTCTTTATCGTCCACATCCATGTTTCTTAAAAATGTATTTCAAATCATTTTTACTATTTTATAGACTATGGGTTAAAGTCAATTATACCCTTGTTGAATTTTTATAAGATTTTTAAAAATGAATCTTTCCGTTGTTTTCCAAACAAGGTTCTTTTTAACCTTTTCGACAGAATTAAGGTAAGAATGACTTTTTTAACTTACATGGAGGGTGCGGCAATTTTCCCCCATTATAAAATCATCGAAGCTTCACTTTCAAGATTATTAGAATATTTTAAAAGTAAATGTTTTAATTATGTGGCTTCTAAATGACTTCAAAAAGAGAGATATTTCTCATAAATAGTTTTGATTTCATCTTTGTCAACATCCTTTGATGGATTTTAAGATTATTTTAAGTTGATTTATTATGATAGAACACTTTCATATTTTATTGAAGGTTTTTTGATATGTTTGACTGTGGAAGTGTTATTTTAATACCATTCATGGTTTGTGGATAATGTATTGACATTTCGTATGCTAGTTTTAATATGAATGTTTATGTTATGTTTAAACCTATTTATATGAGGAATGAATTGGACTTAGTAAGTGATGGGTGGAGACCGCTATATCTCATGGATGCATCGGTAGGTCTCATGAGACAAACTAGTGTCTTGGAAGAAGGTCTGGACAAAATATTATTTTTAGTCTTGGCACAAGGCCTTGACTATGTGGTTATGATAGTCTGGCATTATACATTCCATCATTATGAAAGTGGTTATTGATATTTCATGTGATTATTAAACTAGTAGAATATCCATGTGAATAAGTAAATGGAATTATTTCATTTTATTTTTTCCATATTATGCTGAATTTCAAGTTTAAAAGTCTTTTGTTTTAGTTATACATTGCCTTAAATGTTTATGCTTATTTATGAAAGTTTCCGCTATATTTTAATCCTTACTGGGCATCTGAGCTCACCCCTTTCTATGTTTTATTTTTATCAGGATGTGAGGAGGTATTTTATGAATGACCTACAGGGATAGTATGAGGGGATATGAGTGTGGTCTATGGAGACAATATGTTGTTGTAGTTTTTCACTTTATGATGTAATGTAAATTTTATGAATGTATCTCGTGATTCCAAGGCAACTAAACTAATCAGTATTTTGAGAATTGATCTTTTGTGATCATGCCAATGTTATGTAATAATGCACTGACTCTGGGTAACTGGGGTCAAGGCGTTATAGTTGGTATCAGAGGAAGTTTAGTACAAACCTTGGAAAGCTAGATTTAGATAACTCTGATAAGAGCATATAGACCTAAGATGGACTTTGAAGATTAGTATAGAATAACTTCCTAGAATTTTAATATTTTAGAGATTTTGTGCGTTTTCCAAGAAATACATCTCTGTCTGAATACAATCAGGTAGAGGTGGATCAGGCATAGATGTACCTAGGGGTATAACCCGAAAACCCCACATTGAGCTAGACTCAAAGGGGAATTGTTGCACGATAATGGGCCTTACTGCACTCTTGGTTACGACACTCCCGGGGATATGCTTAGGATAATTCTCATTTTTATTACAAACCATTATGAAGGGTTTATGAGTATATACTTCCTCAAAGAAAAATTTTTTATTATGATTATGGATTATATCCATAAACTGTTCAATTTATGTTAACTGTTTTACATGTTTGGATTTATGTATTGTGATTCATAAACTAATCTAGTGTATGCGATTATTTAGAAATGACACGTAGTGGAAGGAATGAAAACTTTATCAATGCACACACTCCATGTAGGTATTTCCATCCTACTCAAGATAATTATAGTTGAGCTAGTGATGCAACTAGTGCTGATCATCTTATCACCATACTAGGACAACTCACTCAGGTTATGAATAATAACCTTACCCGTATGGAGCACCTAGATCCACAGCGTGGAGGATAAATGATAGATTGCTTCATGAGGAAACAACCACCAACATTTAATGGGAGTACAAATCCATTAGTAGCTGATCAATGGATAAATTTCTTAGAAAATATATTCCATGCCTTGGGGAGTAGTGAAAGAGAAAAAGTTATCATGGTAGTTTACCGTCTCACTGAAGATACTGACCAATGGTGGTCATTGATTAAAAACACAAAGGAGGATGATGAAGTATCAAATATGGAATGGAGGGAGTTCAAAGATCTTTTCTTAGAAAAATACTTTCCTTATGACCATCGAGCAGCTATGGAAAGGCAATTTCTGAGTCTGAGACAAAAGGGGGATGAGAATGTCACAAAGTATGAGGCTAACTTTACAAGGTTAGTGAGGCATGCATTAGATTATATAAGTAAACCAAGGAGTAAGATTGATCGTTTCTTTGATGGGTTAAAACCATTTCTCTATCGAGCATTAGTCTCACAGTCCTTCTCGTCGTACGAAGATATTGTCTCATGTGCTATCAAGACAGAAAAGGAATTCTCTAAGTATTATGAATTTAAAGAAAAGAAAGAGAATAAGAGATATATTGACCACTTTGGGAATGTAAATAAGGGGAAGAAGTTAAAAGTTTAATATCCATCCTGCAGGAAATGTGGGAAGAAACACCCTGGTACTTGCTTGAAGGGAATGGTAGTCTATTACAAGTGTGGTGAAAAAAGGCCACCAAGCTCTTGATTGTAAGGGGGAGAAATAAGCTACAGATGTTCAATGCTAAAACTGCAGGGAGATGGGATATTATGAAAATGAATTTCCTAAGCATCAGGGGAACTTACCTCAGAAAAGGCCAAGGGATCAAGTACAAGTTTATGCAATCAATACTGCTAAGATAGAAGCTCTGAAAGACGTGGTTGCAGGTAATTTAATGGTTTCCTCAAGTCTAGAAAATTCTTTATTTGATTCTAGATCATCTCATTGTTTCATATCTTCCCAGTTTTCTAAGAAAATTAGATATTTCCAATTTGATTTAACAAGGGACTTGTCAGTTAAAACTTCTAAGGGAAGTATCATTGCTACAAAGTTCTATGAATCAGTTCCCATTAGAGCATATAAATGTTCTTTATCTGCTGATCTCATCGTCATACCTACAATTGAGTTTGATATAATCCTTTGTATGTATTGGATTTCAAACCATGATGCGAATATTTATTGTAAGAAGAAGGAGGAGGTTGCGATTTTTGATGATGGTGATAAAGAACACCTTATCTTTAGAGTAGAATCCTCACCACATTATTCTTATCTAGATCCACCCCCAGTAGCTCAACTAAATTCAATTATCGGGGAGGAAGAGAATGAAATAACTGTGGGTGAGTAATGGAATGTTCAAATAGAGGATGTACCTATTGTGAAAGAATATTTAGATGTGTTTCCGAAAGATTTACCTGGACATCCTCCAGAATGGGAAATTGAGTTTTTCATTGATTTAATTCCTGGTTCAAGGCCTATATCGAAGACCCCTTATAGAATGTCCACTGTGGAATTAGTTAAACAAAAGAAACAACTAAAGGAACTGAGTAATAAGGGATTTATTCTCCCTAGTATTTCTCCATGGGGATCCCCTGTCCTTTTTGTTAAGAATAAAGATGGATCTATGAGGTTATGTATCAACTACAGGAAAATCAATGCTATAATAATAAAAAACAAGTATCCCCTACCTCGCATTGATGATTTATTTGACCAAATGCATAGAGATCAATACTTTTAAAATATTGAAATTATATCTAGATACCATCAGTTGTGTGTGAACAAGGAAGACATTCCGAAGGTAGAATTTCGAACCAGGTATGGGAATTATGAGTTTATAATAATGCCTTTTGGAATGACTAATGCACCCTATGTATTCATGGATCAAATGAATAGAGTTTTCATGGAATATCTTAATGATTTTTTAGTGGTATTTATTGATGATATCTTGTTATACTCCAAAATCTAAGAAGATCTTGAAAATCACTTATCCATTATCCTGAAGACTCTTAGAAGACATGAATTATATGGGAAGTTTTGAAAGTGTTAATTCTGGATTAAGGAGATTTCTTTTCTTGGCCATATTGTCTCTAAGGATGGAATTTATGTTGATCCTTCTAATGCTAAGGCAATCCAAGAATGGCTAGCACCGATGAGTATAACTGAGGTACACAGTTTAATTGGTTTAGCATGTTATTATCGGTGTTTCGTCCAGAATTTTTCTCGATTGGCTAACTCAATAATGAAGATCACACGTAAAGTGGTTAAATTTATTTGGAAAAAAGAGTGTAAAGAATGTTTTGAATAACTAAAGATAATATTAGTCAAGGCTCTTATATTTACTCTACCATCGGGGAATAATGGGTTTGTTATTTATAGTGATACTTCAAATAAAGGACTTGGTTGTGTCCTTATGCATAATGATAGGGTTATTGCATATGCATCACGACAGCTGAATATTCATGAGAAAAACAATCCTACTCGTGATCTTGAGTTATATTTTATAATATTTTCTTTGATGATATGGAGACATTATCTCTATGATGAAAAATGTGATATATATACTGATCCCAGGAGTTTGAAGTATATTTTCTCACAGAAAGAACTCAACATGAGGCAAAGGTGTTGGGTTGAACTACTCAAGGATTATGATTCCATGATACACTACCACCTGGGGAAGGGAAATAAGCTGGTAGATTTTTTGAGCAGAAAGGTTCATGGATTTTTGAAAAAAATGAGAGTTGAAAGGGATCTAATTATCATGGATCTAGTAAATTTGGATATGGGAATAACCATGGAAGGTGAAACATCGATACTTTTTCAAATGGTTGACAAACCATCTTTACTAGAAATGATTAAGAGTTCTCAGACCAATGATGAAGACTTTCAAAAGAAGATTAAAGCTTTGAATGATTGGTGATTGAGTGACTTTGTGTATGAAGAAGGAATTTTGAAATTTGGGAAGTGACTTTGTGTTCCCGATATACCTGATCTTAAAAGGGAATTGTTGGATGATGCTCATAGTTCCAATTTCTCTATACACCCTAGGAGCACCAAAATGTATAGACATTTGAAGGAAAATTTTGGTGGGAAAACATGAAAATGGAGATTGATGATTTTGTGTCAATATGTATGGTTTGTCAAAAAGTGAAAGTTGGAAGGCAACATCCTGGAGGAGTCATGAAACCTCTTCCCAAACCTAAGTGGAAATGGGATAATATTATGATGGAATTTGTCATGGGGCTACCAAAGACTCCTAGAAGGAATGATGCAATATGGGTCATTGTTGATCATCTTACCAGGTCAGCACATTTTCTTGATATAAGAGAAGATTTACCACTTGAAATTCTAGCAAGACTATATATTAATGAATATTTGAGACTTCATGGAGTACCCATATCGATTGTTTCTAATTGTGATCCACGTTTTACATCAAGATTTTGGAAAAGTCTTTAGAAATCCCTGAATACTGAACTTCATTTGAGCACTGCCTACCACCCCCAAACTGATGGAAAATCAGAACAGACTATTCAAACCATAAAAGAAATGTTGATATCTTGCTCACTTGACTTTCAAGGTATGTGGGAGAAATATTTACCTCTCATAGAATTTTCCTATAACAATAGCTTCCATTCAAGTATTCAGATGGTTCCATATGAAGCATTATATGGAAAGAGATGTCGCACACCAACCTGTTGGGATGATGTTGGTGAAAGAACACTTTTAGGCCTAGAACTTGTTGAGGAAACAATGGAAATGGTGATAGTAATCCAAACCCACATCAAAGCAGCTCAAAGTAGGCAGAAGAGCTATACTGATAACCTAAGGAAGGATTTGGAATTTCAGGTAGGAGATCATGTTTTCTTGAAGTCATCTCCATGGAAGGGTGTTATACATTTCAGTAAGAAGGGTAAATTGAGTCTCAGGTACATAGGACCATTATAAATACTAGAACAAATTGGGGTTGTAGCTTACCGTTTGGCAATGCCTCCAAGTCTCTCCAAAGTTCACGATGTGTTCTAAATATCACTATTGAGAAAATACATGCCTGACCTAATGCATGTACTCACTTATGAGGAAGTAGAAATGGAACCTGATTTGTCTTATTGAGAATATCCCATCATGATTCTTGATACCAGAGAACAAGTGCTGAGAAACCAGACGACTCGTCTGGTAAAAGTTCTATGGAGAAACAATAATATGGAAGAGGAAACGTGGGAACCTGAGGAACTTATGATGAAGAACAACCCGAGTATTTTTATGCAGTAATATCCTAGAAATTTTGAGGACGAAATTATTTTAAGGAGGGGATAATGTAACACACCAAGCTTCCACAGTATGCATCTCCTTGAATAATATTATAGTGTGTGTTGTACGCAACTTTGAGTTTTAACACACCACAACCAATCAAACCAGCCGTTATGAATAGTAATACCCACTTTTTGAAATTTTATAAATTTTATCTTTCAAAATGGAATTCATTTTTGGATTTGGAATATCGAAATTATCTTAGGGTGAATTTTTGGTACTTTTCTGATAACATTTATATTTTGATAAACAGTGAAAATTACTAAATTTTAATTAAAAACAACTTTTTTAATCGAAATAATTAATAGTGATAAATTATGAATTTGAGTGATTTTAAAGTATAATTGTATTATATTTTTACCATTTAATCCAACTTTTGTCATTGGACATAATTTCACATTTAAACTGGACATCAGCAAGTGCCAATCTTTGGATAGTTATTATTTCTTAAAAACACGCTTTTTATTTTGACAACATGAATTAATTTTAAATTAATTTTTGCCACTTCTGTGTTTTAAATTTAGAAAAATGGATTCTATATTTAGAATCAAGAGGTCCAAATTGTGTAAATAGGTACGTTTTATTTTTAGAAATTTTGAATAATTACTTCGGTAAATATTTTATTTACCATTGTTAAAGGGTAAATCCATTAAATAAGGGTAAAAAATAATATTATAATAATATTAAATTATTATAAAACGTGCCCTAGACCTATTGGTTGATTCATTTCTGGCCATGGGAATCTTTAGGTCGATTTTGGGACCTCATGGCACCACTTTTAAGTGATAATGACACTTTATATTAATTAAGTTAAGGTAAATACAAAAATGACATAAGCATATATCTTTTAGGAAAAAAATTTTACATAGGGTTATATATGTTATATTTTCTTCTATAAATATTCATTAGAATTATAAAAATATTTCATACAAAATAGTATTTTATTTATAATTTTTAGACATTGAATAATTAAATTTATTGATGACACAATAATGATGTAGTATTTTCCTTAATAATGAAGGAATCAAATAATTGGTATTATAAATGTTAAAATAAATATAATTTCAAAGTTTTGATGACATCCACGAATTTTATTGGTTAATATTAAATTTATGGATTTCTTAAATGAATTATTTTTTAATTAATAATGTTCATAAGACCTTAACAAAAATCAATTATTAAATAGTTTCAAAATTGACAAAAAAAGGAGTTTTTAAATAAAATATTTTATTATTAATTGATATTCTATTCCTAAAAATCTAAGGTTCGGCCAAAGAACTTATATAATGATATCTGTATCATTAATGTACCACTTGGGGGTCTCTTGGAACTATATAGTATGTTTAGTAACTATATAATATAAAAATACAAAGAGACATGGTAAATGTCAAACTATTTAACTAAGAGTTAAATGAAAAAGATAAAGTTAATATAGTGACCCAAACCTATCCAAAACCGATTGGTTGAGTGGTTTTCAACCTATCCCCACATTAACCTTTAAATAATCCACTTTTTATCCATTATAAACCTAATATGAATTTATTATAAAAAAATATTTCTAGCTTTTCCATAGGCACCCCTCACCCCTCTTATAAAAGTGTACTCTCCCTTCTCTCTAATTCACACCTTCAAAGCCTTTTGGCTTCGCCAACACCTGCCCAAATATTATCCAAACTTCCCTCAATTAAAACTAGAGGCATTATTTTGATCATAAATCCAACCTAAGGAGCCCTTTTGATGAAATTAAAAAGAAGAACCCGAAGAAGAGGTAATAATTTCACCACCCTCTTTCAAGTTCCTTTCTTCTTCCACTTCTTATTTCTTTGTTATTTCCATTCTAAAATAATAACTCCAGTATCTTATATATACTATGATGTTATTATAAATATTGTACAACCATATTTAGTTTTCTATCCGTCCTTTTAATGACATGTCATCATACGTGCGTACGTACGACTTACCATCTCCACGTCGTGGTGTAATTGTTATTCAATACATTATTATTTGGATGGGTATAATAATGATGTGTACTTAATGTAAATAATAAATAAAACATGATAATTATTCTTTATATATGATACACCATCCAATTATATATTATTTTAATATCAAAATAATGATATTGTCGCTCGTGCGTACTTACGGATTACCGTCTCCACGAACGTGATGAGATTTATTCCCCATCGTATCAATTCAAGAATAATTTTAATTTCATGACTAAAAATAATTTTTAAAGACTTTATATAATTCTGGATATGAATAAGATAAAACCTATGGATAAAAATCATGGCTTATGTAACAAAACATATAAAATAAATTGAGTAAGTGAATACCCGAAACGACGATAAAACTAAAATATTATTTACAAAGCAATGTAAAAAGATCATATTTGATTTCATATTTATGTATATATTATTGTATAATTTAATAAAAAAAAATTCACCATTATACCGGATGTTAAACTACCCTTGACCAAAGAAAATTACGAGGTAGGGGTTTATTTCACAATCTCTTCATTATCCGAGGTTGTTTATATGTAATTATCTACTAGGACCACTTTATCATCCACATCCATGTTTCTTAAAAATGTATTTCAAATAATTTTTACTATTTTATAGAATATGGGTTAAAGTAATTTATACCCTTGTTTACTTTTAATAATATTATTAAAAAGGAATCTTTCCGTTGTTTTCCAAACAAGGTCCTTTTTAACCTTTTCGACAGAATTAACGTAAGAATGTATTTTTTAACTTATACGGTGGGCGCGGCTATTTTTTGACATTATAAAACCTTCCCTTAAAAATTTATAAGAATATTTTCAAAGTAAATGTTTTAATTATGTGGCGTTTAAATGATTTAAAAAAAGAGATATTTCTCTCAAATAGTTTTTATTTCATCTATGTCAACATCCTTTGATGGATTTTAAGATTATTTGAAGTTGATTTATTATGATACAAAACTTCCATATTGTATTGAATGTTTTGTGATATTTTTGACTGTGGATGTGTTATTTTTATACCATTCATGGTTTATGGATAAATTATTGACATTTCTTATGCTAGTTTTAATACGAATGTTTATGTTATGTTTAAACCTGTTTATATGAGGAATGCATTGGACTTAGTAAATAATGGGTGGAGCCCACTATATCTCCTCAATGCATCGGTAGGTCACAAGAGACAAACTAGTGTCTTGGCATAAGGCCTTGAAAAAATATTATTTGTAGTCTTGGCACAAGACCTTGACTATGTGGTTATGATAGTCTGGCATTATGCATTCCATCATTATGAAAGTGGTTATTGATATTAAATGTGATTATTCGACTGGTAGAATATCCATGTGAATAAGTAAATGGCATTATTTCATTTTATTTTTTTCATATAATGCTGAAGTTCAAGTTTAAAAGTCTTTTGTTTTAGTTATACATTGCCTTAAATTTTTATGTTTATTTATGAAAGTTTCCACTATATTTTTATCCTTACTAGGAATCTGAGCTCACCCCTTTATATGTTTTATTTTTCATAGGATGTGAAGAAGTATTTTATGAATGACCTACAGGGACAGTATGAGGGTATATGAGTGTGGTCTATTGAGAGAAGATGTTGTTGTAGTTTTTCACTTTATGATGTAATGTAAACTTTATGAATGTATCTAGTGATTCTAAGCCTACTAAACTAATCGGTCTTTCGAGACATGATATTTTGTGATCATGCCAATGTTATGTAATAATGTACCGACTCTGGGTGACTAGGGTCAGGGCGTTACATAAAATCCATCCAGGATTGTGGAAATTTACTTATTATGGATTTATCTCTTCTTGACTTATATGGATTCTATTACAAATGGATTATATCTTTTTTAAAAGGGAGCATAACAAATTTCATATAGTGAAATATTACTTAAAATCCTAAATACATTCTTGATTAACTACTAGTTTTGGGTAAATTAGAATCTCCCTATATAAATTACTCTCATCACATGAGTTTTAAAATTATGTGGATGCAATTTGTTTTTTGTGGGAGAAATTAATAGCATGAGTTTTTATTGTGTATTTTTCTAAATTAAAGCATATATTTGTGATCTTTCTCCACATCCGACAACAAACTAAAAAAACTATGATATATTTTCCTTATAAATATTAAATATGATTGTTAAAGCTAGCCATAGAATTATCAAGTATGGATAGGAGTAACTAGATAATGAAATATTTGTATATATATATAAACATAATTCATTATTATGCTTATGAAGCAATATTTTTAGACTCTGAATATTTTATTAATGAAACTAATTATATTATTGTTTAATTAAGAATGATTAATGATTGATTTATTATTATTTTATATGTATTAAGAATAAAAAATTCTAATATTTTAATATTTTCTAATAAAAATAGTTTTTTCGTCATATTTTATGATTCTATTTGAAGGGTAATCTTTTAAATTTTAAAAACTGAATTTAAAAAATAAAAATAATTTTTAGATTCATCATGATAATATTATCTTAGGATAATTTTTCTTGACATTTATTGAAATATTTATTTTTATTTGGATAGTATAAAACAATGTTTTATGAATAACACATCATTTATAACATTTTCCTAATATAAATTTATTGTAAATATTTATAAATAATTTTTCATAACCTATTATATTTTTAATATGAAAAATTATACATTTTAAAATAGAATTTTGAATCTATAAAACAAGTGTTTATCATTTGAAACTTGCATAATATTTTATTCTAATAACATGTTGTTTTGGTGTTTTGTTATAATTAAGTAGCCACAAGGTATAATTTATTTCTTTGTTCCTTTAAAGCCATATAATTCTTACTTTATTTACTAATAAACCAATTAAGTCAATATAAATCAATAAAATTATTAATTTTATCCTAAATATACTTTTTATGTATTTAAATTCACTTTCTCGAAAAATGGATTTTTATGTGTTTATGTGATAATTTAAAAATTAAATTTCTTCACCCTTATAATTTTTATTTCATAAATTTTTATTTATTTTTAATTCATTAATTTCAAATTATTTTTCATGTCCAATTTCAATTATTTTCATTAAAATTCATTTCTATGGAAAAAATTGGAGTTACAACAGTAATGGTAAATAAGGTTTAAAAGTTCTAAACCGTGTAAAAAGGCCAAAAACAAGTTTTAAAAAACTCTGTTTTTATGTATGGATGAGGTATTATTGGCCATATACCCTCCAAAAATCCATTATTGTTCATTTTAAGAGCCTTTATCCTTGATAATTTAATGAAATAATAGGAAAATAAAGGGTATTTACAAAAATTTCATTCTTACCATTTATAAAAGGGGAATTCTACCACCCCTTCAAGGAACACTGAAATTTACCTTTCCTCTTGAAACTATTCCCTTTAAACTTTTTCTATAATACTTTGTCACTTATATAAGCTTATGGTCATAAGTAATTATCTTAATCACTCCATTTCTAGGGAATCCTCTAAGGAAAACTCAAAGTTCCCTACGTGAGTAATTGTTTTTTCCTGAAGTTTATTTTTTATATCATAATTTTAGATTATTATTTTATCATTAAAATATAATTTTATAATTATTTTTTGTATACTAAATTTTATTATTCTATGGTAATGGTTTTTAACCACAATTCCCCTTTTCACTTAAAGTAAAACAAAAACTTAAATCGAGTGTATGTGCAGTCTATCGCCTCCACCAAGAAACGTGTTTAATTTTCCTCCACTTCCAAATATGGATAGTACAAAAAATGGAATTTAATAAATAATTATTATATTTGTAAAAAAATTTATATTTAGTAATAATAAACAATATTACTCTTTTCTTCCATTCTATGGAAAATGAAATCATTATCCATGTGTATGTGTATACTACCACCTCCATTGAATGATGTATTCGGTAATTCATTACCAAATTTCATGGATGATTTTAAGAATTTTTCCAATTAATAAGTATTCTATTTATAAAATTATTAATTTTATAATCAGAAAAATTTTAAAAATTATTAATAATTTTAGCAATGAACAACTATTGTAAGTCCTGCCATCTAAAATTAGTGTTCTAAGAGGAAAACAATTCATTCATAATATGTAATGGGTTAGTATCCACTATAATTTTTTATAATTAATTAAAATTATTATATAACCAAATAAAACCACTAATTATGATCATTATGATTTTATTATAGTGATATTACAACTTAACCACTTCATAACCATCCTTTAAATTATTTTATGTTTTTGTTTGGGTCAATTTGACCACCCACTTAAACAATACTGTAAAATAATATTATGAATGAACATGAGAACATGATTAATGATAATATATTATTTAAATAATTATATAATAAATTTATTTTTTTAATGGTAGACATTAACTTCATTAATTAAAATTCCACTATTAGTTTGTTGAAAAATCAATGAAACATGATCATCGCCAATTTCACCTTCAAGGATCTAAAATTGCATAGAATGAAATTATAATGTCAAAAAAAATACAAAGTGTATTTTATCATAACTTTAATGGTCTATTAATGATAAACTTTGGGAGAATAAAAAAATGTCACAACCATTATAAAACTAGTTTAAAACGATCAAGTTTACTCACACCGGATATTGAAAATATGTAAAAACTAAAAAATATACATGTACAAATTTAATATAAATGAGGAGTATAAATAGTTATAGTTATTAATAATGTTATTAAATAATTTATCATGAATTTTACGTTTTTTATAAATGAGTTTATAGAGGATTCGACTAAGAAGTGATACAAGGTACGAGTCTTCATCTCAATCACCCTTCATTGAGGAATGTTTTAAAATTATGAACTGATATTAATTTATATGGTTTATTTAATACCCTCTTCCCTTAAAATATAATTAATATCTTTCACTTCATGAAATATTAATTTCCATTTCATTGTATCCCCCTCATTTCCTTTTTATTCAAATGATTCTATAACTATAAAGATTTTTTCATCTCAAAGTCCTTAAATTAAGACGTGTTTTGTTCAATACACATAACTTCTCAAAATATGTATGAATACTACATGTTTTTCATAATATATCATGAATCATCTTTTATTCATGGTATTTAAATTTTAGTTTCAATATCTCTCTCATAAGGGGTTATTATTTAAAAAAATCACAATCCATAAGGGTTTCTTTTTGAATCTCTATTTCAAATTAGGATTATATTAGGAAGATAATTCATATGATGAATTTGTATAATATTTATTTCTAAAATCCCCAGAATTTTATTCTAATATAGATAATCTTGGACTTTTTACATTTCATATCACTATTTCATTTCCTCATTGGTACTTTATTTCATGTTATAAGAAAATAAAACACACCTCTACTTTTAGTCGAGAATATTTCTCTACCATGTTCATATTCAATATATGATTTTACAAATGTCTTTATCTATGATTAACTAATGTATTAGGGTAATTATATACTATTTTAAAAAAAATGTAATTTTTAACATTTTTGGTATGGTTCATTTTTTACCAAAATAATATCTTTTTAACATTTATTGTGTGAATAGGTATGTCCTCTATATTTCTTTTTTTCTTTGAAACTTCCTTTATGATATTTAAGAGTTTTTTAAAATAAAATTATATTATAAATTATTTATAAAATAATTATATTTAAATAATTTTTTTCAAAAGGCCATGTATTTTTCACATTTCTAAAGTGTTTTTTTCTAATTATACCAAAAAAGTGATTTTCATCTAAGTCAATATCTGTTGACACACCTTGTGGTTGATTGAGGATATTATAAAAATGTTACCATCCATATTCATTAACAGAATGGATTATGTAATGTTATTCTATATCGAAGTAATGATCTATCACTTTATTGGTCTCACCTAATAACACACAATATATAGGCTTGAGTTTTCTTCAAATGTCTTTCCTCTATAAATTCTCTATATCTCGTTTATTTTAATAAACGGTGTTAATACATAAGTTGATTGAGAAAATTATTATCTAATAATTACACCCTTTATTTATACATTGTACATACTATTTGATTCATTATATTAATTGAATGAAATTTACCTATAATTTTATTTAATTTCATTAGACGCTAATTTAACTGAATGGGTTTATCAAGTTATGATTATGGAATGATTTATTAATATTTTCCTTATTTGATACCATTTGAATATAAAATTCAAACCCATTTTTCATTCTAAAGGATTTATATTGAAATCATTTGGAACACATAGGTATGGTTTTCATTTTGTGATGGGTGGGCCCAAAATTATATATATATTCAATGCATTGGATAAACCTTTATATATCATGAGATGTTATGAAAGGTATTAGGGAGTGAACTTAATCTTACATGGGACTCTATCCAATATATGATGATGTTCTTTGGAATAATCCCTGACTTGTGATTATGATGTCATGTTTTATAATGGTCCCATATATTTATGAATATATAATATTATGATATCATTACCTTGTGAAATATTTCCATGATTATAACCATCTTATTTATGATATCATGTAATTACACTTGACTCTCATTCCATGCTTTACTAGCATGTTTATTCCCTTGATGGTATTTCTAGCTCACCATTTTCCTTATCTATTTCCCTAGGGTATCTTATGATGTTTTCAAAGATATATAAGAGTTAGTATTTCTATGTAGAGTTTAAAATAAAGAATATTTTATTTATTTTAAGATTATGTGTTTATGTGTCTAATAATATTAAGATATTATACCTTTAGATCCTTGGTTTGTATTTTTTATAAATTTATGATGAAAATCATGAAAAAAATTATATTTATATATTGGTCCTCCACAGATATCGCCTCAAACATGACGAACTCATCACTATCATGAATATCTCCCTCTCACGTGATGCATGGTTGAGCCCCCAAAATCACACCTCCCTATCACCCCTATCCCTCTCATGCATCACCTAGTAGAGGATTATCACGCATGTATGACCCAACTATCCTACTTTGATATGTTGTTCATCATCTTAAAATTTTAAATTGATTATGTTGGGGTAATGGTTTCTTCCTCTTCATTATACTTCCTTACCTCCTTTCCCTCCCCCTCATTGATCACATTTTGGGTTGACCCTTAAGTGTGGTTTAGTATAATTGTTTTTTATGGATTGATTTTTTTGGATGTTATCATGGTTTAGAATTTATACCGCCTTCTTAGAATTTCTTGTACATTATTGTAGTGTTTATAAGAACTGATAGTCATATGCTTTGAGTTACAGGTGGGTTTACCCCACTAATGGATCCTAAATTATTGAAACTTTGATTTCTTGGATTTTAAAATTATTTTTCTATTACCTAATGATAGTATTGTAATTGTTTATGGGAATTCAAAACAAAAAAATATATTTCAACATGGATCTAATAAAAAATAAATATTTTTTCTTTTTGGTATTAGATTTAAATTCATTTCTTTTTTCTTTCACCATGATCAAAACATATTTCAAGAATTGATCGAATGGCCCTTGTAAAGAAATATTGTGATTTTAAAAGGTGTTTTTTATTTTCTATAGTGAACTATTAATTGAATACTAAATATTTTGTTGTAATTTAAAGTATAAATATAAATTTATACAATTAAAATTTTATCTAAAGAGTAGTTTCAAATAAAATAAAGGTGATATTTTGAAAATTCATTTTTTTGGTATCTAATAGTTATGAATATATGCATTCATATATATATATATATGAAAAAATTTACATGGAAACATGTGAATTTCTGAAATAAAAAACCTATATATATGTGTATAATTTTATACGAGAATAATATGGGAGAAACCTTAATAACTAATTATTGGTTCTTAAGATTAAATTTTTAAACAAATCTTTATTTGAATTTCTATAAATAAATAATATAGACCTGGATTGTAATAGCCCAAGATTTTGTGGAATTATTATTTTTAAATTAATTTAATTATTTTAAAGCCTTTTTATATTAAATATCTATTTTATCATTCATTACATGTAATGATAAGTTTAGCTTGTTTTATACACAACACTGGGGTTAGCTTGCATTACACGCAACACCTAGTTTAAACAAACGTATCTTGTGATTAAAATATTATTATTTAATATTATTGTTATCACATATCCCATTGAATGGTGGGTATGAATGGGATCAACTAATTTATGAAAATATTAGTTATATATATAATTAATTCTTTTCTGACCAATTAATTAGAAATGAAAATAAAAACCTTTTGAAAATATAGGAAATCATTTTATAAAAAACAATTTTTATACACATAAAAACGTTTTACCATATTAAATTAAATTAAATACTTTTAGTGAATTATTTAAATGAAATATATATATTATATATTCCTTAAAATTTTTAAATTTCATTTTATTTGTTTTCTAGAAAATAGAAAAGAATAAATATGATTTTATGCTAAAAATTGTATTTTCTAAAAAATAGTTATATCTACTTTGGGGACCTATATTAAAATTATTTTTTATCTCTTTTAGAAAATTTATTTTAAAAAATAAAATAAAGTTTTTAAATCATAATTTCAAAATTATATTATGGTAAACATTTGATTTTTTTCTGAAATGTTTTATTTTTTATGAATAGTTAAAAATACTGAATTTTACTTGAAAAATAATTTTTTGTTTAAGTTATTTATAAAGTTTAATTATATTTTAAATTTTTTTAAGTTAAATTACTTTAATAATACATCTATTAATCCATTTTATGTCATTCTAATCAAATTCATATTAAATTTTGATATAAAAACATTGTAAACTTTTAAACATTTTCTCTTTAAAACCCTACTTTCTCATCATATCTATGGGATTAATTTTAAATTAATTCTTTCCAATTGTGTGAATAGAATTTAAAAATATAGATTCTATATTTTTAATTATAATAATTTATACTATCCAATAATTTTATCTTTATTTTTGAAAAAAAAAATTAATATTGAATGTAGTAAAATTTAATTACTGTAGTAATCGTAAAAATGAGTTTATCGAGGGGTTAAACTAAAAAGATAAAAATTAAATTTACCAATAAAATTGTCAAAAAACTATTTTATGGAAATATTTCTAATATTAAACCTCTAAGGGTCTATAATTTTCTATTTTTTACCCTTATGACACATGAAAATGTGAGAGCACTCAATTATTTTCAAAAATACCATGTGTATCCTCTCCCCCACTTATAAAAGGTCACCCCATATTCTACCTTTTTCACACCTAAAAACCCTTTTGTTTAATAAAATACTAGAAAAAATAAACTTCTAAATTCCCTCCCCTCATCCTATAATCCTTATTTTTTATAGAAATACAACCAAGGAAGGCTTTTAGTGCAAACCTAAGAAGGATAACCGAAGAAGAGGTAACATTCATTAATGGGCATTTTTTATTTATTTCTTCCTCCACATATTTAAATTAATATTATACTGTGATTATATAAAAAACTCATCATATTAAATAAACATATATTTTTTTATTTTAAGTTCATGTCCTACAACCATCTCTCATTCCATCAAATGGGTTACAAAATCATTGGTCGTTTGTACGGCAGACTACCACCTCACGAACCAATGTCAATAGTTTCTCCATTACCACCTATAAAGGATGTAAATGATGATGTATTTGTGGTGAATATTTTATATATATATGATATTTATGATGTTATTTTTATATTACATGTACCATTATATTTTCCATTTCTTGGGAATACGATAGCGTCGTTTGTGTGTACAGTGGATTACTAAATTGCAGAGCGATGTGATTTATTCATGATTTACATGGAAGGTATTTACAGATAGATTTAATTAAAATATATGATATATATGAAATAAAAATGAACAATTAATGAAAATATATATCATTTACATTTATGTATATAAATTTTATAAGAAAATTGAAACATCGGTCATGTGTACATACGTCCTACCGTCACCATGAACGATGTATTTTACTTTCTACCACTGATTTTTTTATTAATATAAAAATTTATAAACTGAAAATAAATGATATTTCAATCATTTTTAAAATTATTGAGGTTATAAAACCATGATTTATGTAATAGTACCAATAATAACATTACAAAACATACAATTAAAATAAAGCGTTTATTGCAAAAAATGTGACTTTAAGATGGAATTTTTAATAAAAGAGAAATAAAATATCATAAGAAGACCATATAAATTATGATATATATGAGTATGGTTCTATAATATATGTATAAAAAACTTAAATTTATTAAATAGGAGGCCATAATGAGTGCAAAGTAAGTCAAGACATCCGGTGAGGGATTTCTAGCCTCTCTTTTAGTTCTAGGAAACATATAAAATTTAACCAATCATTTCTTATGTGTGGGGTATACATTACCCCTATTACATGTAATATAATCAATATAACACTTTATGAAGATACTTAAAGTTTAATTGTATGTTATTATTTATTTGTTCTTATGATTTAAAAGATTACTAATGAGGTAAGGTATTTCCATCTTGCTTTTTTACTTTTGGGAGTCACATGACATATTCCACACTAATTTCTTTTATGTGGTGTATATATACTACCCATTATGGTATTGTATTATTATTATATTGAATATTATTGGGATTTAAATATACATTTAAGTATATCACGTTCATGGGGTTTATAGATTAAAAGTTACCAAATCTATAATTGATTTTTGTCTCAATTTACCTTCTTTGAGACATATGATTATGTTATACATTTATCTTCTTGTATAAGGTGTATATACAACCTATTTAACATATAATATAATAAATTTATTTGAACTCATGATATTTTAATTTTCATTTAATTATATTCTTTCATGGATATTACATTTCAATGTTACCAAAGTTTTATAGATTTTATATTACAATATCATCGTTTATCGGGATTTTTTCTGATCATGCTTCTGATGGGAGAATCTTATGATCCATATCTCAAAAAACTCATGAATTATATTATATTATAGTAATTTCATGACAATGGATGTTTTATATTAATTTTTCTCTCTTTATTTACTAAATATTTCAAAAATAATGTTTTTAAAAAAATCATCTTTTAGTCGAAAACATTTTATTCTCAAACCTTGTGTTATGAACTGACCCAAGACGGGGCTAAAGACAAAAATACTACAAGACAGAATCTATAGGATAGGGGTGAAAACAAGTTTTGAAGGCATAACTAACTTAGGGAGGCCTTTTCCTATGTACCTGTATGCACACACACATCCATCTCGATGCAAAAGTGAAGAGGGAAAGAGTAAAGGATGCAACACAACTTGAAATTAAACCAAGCATGCATAACCTCTAAGGTGTACAAGAGTACCGCGGTGAAAACTGAAAAGTAAACGGAAAAAATACATGAAAAACCAAAAATATTTCATAACATAAAAATATAGAAAATTAAACTTCTAAGAAATCCTAGCTCCTAAATCCCAAGCTAAGACAACCATACATGGTCTAAAGCACCAGATATCCCTATACTCTTCTGTAGTCATGATCAAACTATCCATTTTTTGCCTAATACACAAAAAATTAAGAAAAATACCATGCAGGGGTGAGTATTCAAATACCCAATATGACAAACCAAAATCTTAAGGTGGAGAAGTAATAGATACAAAAGGAATATAAATATAGTAGATGCAAGATACAGTCAAAGAGAACTTCTCAACCCAACCAAGAGTGAAAGTAACCTCATCCAAACACAAGGGACTCGAAATGGTGAGTATATGAACAAAAAATTGAGTCTTCACTTATCATATTAGAAGAGTAGACTCATCAAACCCTAAGAATATAAACACAAAAAACATGTGAAATACCCCACACGTCTTCGCCTCTCCTAGAGGGAGAGTAAAAAAATCAATGGTGTGGATATAAAAGAATATATATATGCTTAGTCTAAATAATCCCAATCGATAGAGTAAGGGGATCTCCATATCATTTCTAATCCCAAGAAGAACAGTCTCCAATAGTTCCAAAATTCCATAAATGATGCCCAACATCTCACGTGTCTTCCTAGAAGAAACTATCCATGTCAAGTAGTGCCTCATCACTATTCCACATAGTCAAGGAGCTTCCAACTCGAAGTAGAGGACCTGAAACCTAGTATGTCAGGGGGTTTCCACTCTTTAAGTACTCATAGAGGAAACACGCCTATACTAATGGGGGATTCCACTCTGGTTCCATGAGGACCTGCTCCCTATGCTGATAGGGAGTTTCGCTTGGTGGGTAGAGGACCTGCGCCCAAAATGATTGGGGGCTTCACTCTAATGGTTGAGGAACCACACCTTGGTGAGACAGAGGGGTTCCATTCAAGGTCATTGATGACTTGTACCCTATCCAATAGGGGTTCAACTCAGAATTTTAGGACCCACACCCTAGTACCATAGGGGGGTTCTAATCTAGGTCATTGAGGACCCTCCCACTATCCTATAAGGGGTTCCACTCTGAAGGTAGCTATAAAGTACTTTCACCCATGATGATGGAGGGTTCCACTCTAGTGTTCAAGGACCCATTCCCTAATGTGATAGGGGGTTCCACTCTGAGATTTGAGGACTTGTTCCATATCTGATAGGGGATCCACTTGGAATAAGCCTCTGGTGATCCTACCTGATCACTGCCATCATCAGGAATCTCCATAGTAAGCTTCATGATTAGAAAAATTCACATCATATATCAAAATAAAAAATTGATGGAACCAACATGTTCTATATCCAAAAACACGCATGATAGGCTACTTGAGGGAAAAAATATGAGTTCAAATGAATGAGATACCGAACATTGATGTTTCCTCAAAAGAGGTCAAGGGGTACATGGATTGTGAGGGGACCCACACAGTGTGTGGTCCTACTCCAGAAATTTAGTGTGTCCCCACTTGAAATGTGGATCAATATCATGTGGAATACACATCATTCAGGTGTACTACATGGTGTCTCCAAGCTACTTGGGGATCGGGTCATGTGTTGTTGGCCGTGTCTGTGTACCAGACCCCATGTCCCTGTACTTAGGTACAAGACCATGTACCCAGACATGTACTTATACATGGGTTCCTACCTATGTAATCCATAACACATTTCTCCTATCTATAGAAGGGTTACATAGTGTGTATGAGAGATACACATCATTTCATCCTTAACTTTTCTAAAACCCTAGCAATAACTGATGAGGGGGATACACATCGCATGTTCATCCATAAACACGATGTGTAGATAGTTTTTCACTAGATTTTCCAAATTCACTTCCTTTGATTAAATATTCTTATTTTTACATTATATATCACCTTGAATCATCTCAAAAATTACATAAAAGGATCAAGGGTAAGAAAAAAACTGAATTAAATCAATTTGACCGATGTGTAGGAGCATTCACAGGCTACAGTTAGTACAGATTGATAGAAGGGGTCAATTATCTCAAAATATTTAATCAAAATGGTATAAATCACTAATTAGATGAGTCCTACCTCAATTATAGATTTTTCTTTGATGAATAATGATCCAACCAATGATCAAGATAATTCTTTACATTCATTGTGTCTCGATTTGCTCTGATCTGAAGTTTCGTCATCATCTGATGAGATCTACTTACAAAATTAAGAAGGAGGTAATATTTGGTGATTCCAGGATTATGAGGATAACCCTAGAAAATTTTCCTTCATGATATAATTATAACGTTTAGTATAGGTCAAAAATAAATTAATAAAGTTAATAATTTATTAACTCACTGAACATACCACCAATGAGTGGGGAGTCTAAACACCTCGTGCCAACTCATTTAATGTCTCTCCTAGGGTAAAAACAACATTCTAAACTCAAATGTGGTCTCAAATTTCTGATCTAAGATACCATTTAAGAGTTATCCCATTTTCATTAAGAAACTATGCATGCACAATGTGAAATATATTTAATATTTTTTATAAAATTAAGTATAGGCACACCAGGCCTCGGAATCGCATGTTGTCTCAATGTCCAACTCTATAAATACATATATATAAATATTTTAAAGTCTTGTAAGAAAAAATCCAAGTCTGTGCATAATTCCCTCCTTAAAAATTTTCATCTTTGAAAAAAAACTAAGAAAACTATTTAGTATATTGAGTCTGAATATGGATCTACTGATCCCAGGAACTCTCCTGGATATTTATGTAATACCAAAACAACCAAACCAAGGGTTTGGCCCATCCATGTAGGGCTTACTCTTTTCGATCCTCAATCGCCACTAGTTTCTCTACAAAGGTGGATCTATCCTAAATTTCCATCTCAACCCTGTCGATAATGTGTGTGGGTTCATTCATGTATCTCCTAAACTACGATACATGGAAGTCGTCATGAACATGCTCTAGATATTGTGGTAGGGAGAGGTGGTAAGGAACCTCACCAACCCTCTATATGATCTCGAATGGCCCAATGAACCTCAGGGATAGCTTTCCTCCCTGGATGAACCTCCCTAATCCTCATCATGGGGAGGCTCTCGAGAAAACATTATCTCACTGGTTGAACTCCAAGGGCCTATGATGGCTATCTGTATAGGATTTCTATCTTCTCTGGTCATTCCTCATCCGCTCATGGATGACATGGACCTTCTCCATCATCACCTACACCATCTATAACCCACAAGATATGTCTCACAAATCCTTATCTAGCACAAGGGTGACCTACAGGGTCTTCTGTATGGGGCATAAAAAGGATTCATGTTGATGGTAGATTTTTATCTATTATGGTTTGCAAACTCTACCAAATTAAAGTGATCCACCCAGCTCCATCTAAAGTTTAACACACAAGCCCTCATCATATCCTCCAACACCTGGATAGTGCACTCGGTCTGCCTTGTGGTATGTGGGTGAAAGGTTGTACTCATTCTCATTAGGGTCCCTAAGGCCTCTTATAGGCCTCTCCATAATCATGATGTAAACCACACATGGTCTCTCCAAAATTTACCCAAGATTTTATGGTTAAGTGGTCTCTTGTAGTACAGTTTGGTTGTAGAATCCTTAGAGAACTAAGAAGTAACCTATAGACACATACATTATATGGGTTGTTTTTGGATATGAAGTGACCAACATCAGGGTTGATTTTAGATAGGTTTAATTGAAAACTAAGATACTTAAGTTAATTCAAATTAATATAATGAGTTGATCTTAGGTTATCCCTTTGGGTGGATTGGATGAATTCCTTTCTAACGATTTCAATTTATTATATTTGAGATGGGATCATAAGAAGATCAAAAAAATTCATCACTTATTGGTTTAATACCAACAAACCGTAATACTAATCACCTATATAGTTAGACGATCATATTTATGAGAACTCTATGTTAAAGGTTTTTATTAGCACTTGAAGTGTGTGGCCGTAAAATTCAACAAGGACGAAGAAGTTTTAAAATCATCAAATAAAAATCTCAATTAAAAGAAGTGATTAGAAATTAATGGAGTGATAAATAACATCTAATCCAGCCCCTTTCTACTCCCTTGGATCAACCCATAAAAGTTTTATCCCTTCATTGATGACATGTTCTCAACAAAATCGAAAAGTAGACTTATGAGGGTGGAATTAAAGAAGTAAAAACAACAAAATAGTGATCACTCCACTGTTGTGTGATAACTTTAATAATGTGTGGTGTGATTAAATTCACACCTTGAGGAAACTTTATCAATGTAATATGGAGAAGAAGATAATTAGAAAAAAATTAGGAACTTTTATTAAGAAACTAAGGTGAATTGAACAACTTACATGAGAAAGAAATGTGATTACAAACACAAAGTGACCAAATAACACAATAATGAAACCAAGCACAAAATATGATCCACTCCTTCAACAAAACGACCTTAAATAGGAATTTTTAAATCATTGGGTAGAGTCTACAACAGTTTAAGTCACCTCAATTAATGGTGGTGGGCCTTGGTGGGTGGAAAGTTAAGGGAGAGTGGAATTTTCCACCCTTGACAATCAATCTGAGAAAACTTGAATCCACTAAATAGAGGAACTGAAATGAGATTGTAGATGGCTTAATTTCATTGGACCATAGAAGAAAAAAATAATATACAAATTTCCCCTAAGTGTCTGTAAAATGTCATCCAAAATTGATATTTGGTTTGCGAGATATATGTAAAATGGTGGGCTATTTTTCTGGGTCGCATAATCTGGACCATAAATTTATCTCTAAATTGGGCCACATGAAAATCCCTTTAAAAGTTCAAATTACCTCTCTTCAATTTTTTACAAAATTTTCCCCTTGATTTCCTATATCTTCAGTTCAATTTTTAGAATTATTTTACTTGTATCCGGATTGATACAGTCTCTTTATTGGGATGTAGTCCTGTTTACTTTTCCCAGAATGTGTTGGCATGAAATCCCATTTTGGTTTTCTTCTAATGTGAATCTTAAAGTACTCTGAAAATATGAATTGCTCCAATGTAATTAGAAATATGAAAATAAAATCGATATTATTTCATATTTTTATATGGTGTTCAAAAATGTACCATGTAATAATGCATTTTAAGGACTTATAATGATAATGTGAAATTATACTTAAAGTGTAAAATGAAAAAAAATTGTGTTTATGAATAATAAAGCACATAAATATTATATATATTAAAAATTAATATTATCCTCATTCAGTGGCTAATTACACCCCCCAACTTGAGTTTTTTTAGTCTCGAGAAAAATATTTTTTAAAAATGTGAAATTTGAATTCCCCTTTCCAAAACATTTTAATACACAGTGATCACCAAGAACCCTTATACCAAAAAATTATGAAACACATCAAAATATTTTAATACAATATAGTTTCATAAGAATATCCCAATGCCAAGTCCATTCCTTTTCTCAAATTCATCTTCATATTTCATCCAATATCAATTAAGCATGATGATGTGTTATGCATCGCAATAGACATGGGGGGTTCATCTTTATTCAATGGGAGAAATGATGGAAGTGCTAGGTGGAATAACATTTAAATATTAAGATGAGTATTAAATTTATATATATATATATATATTATGTTATTTTTTGTTATTATTTTTTTTTCAATTTTTTCATGGTAACTGAAATTGCACTCAATAGAGTCAACCCATGTAGCGAGACTTTGTCAATGATTCCTAGGCTCAAGGAACGTAGGGAACCAAGTGAATCCCACATACTCTGGCATAATATCAAGTTAAATCAGTCAAAAACAAAGTCAAATTACCACAAATAGAGATAAAGTTACTAACTCTGGGCCAGACAACTATGGAGTCATGATCCCCAAGTGTCGAAAGCCACACATTAGGTCATTTCATTTCTCTACGCACAAATTTATTATTATTTTTTTATTTTTTTTAATAATCATATTAAAAGTAAAATGATCACAAAACCTATGATATTTAATTGGGGGACCCTAGGAACTCAAACTAATACCCCACTATCCAAAGGATGTGCGTTGTGATCTTTTTTTATTTGGATGAAAATATAAATGATCAAATATCACATTAGAAAACCACACTTTCCAAAATATATTCTCATGAAATTATACATGGATTAAAATTAGAATTAGGGAATGCTAAATAATTTGATATCCAGCTTTAATGTTTTTAATTTGTATTATAATGTTCAATGTTAAGGGATTTTTTCCATCCATTTACACAAACTTTTTATTTCACCAGGATTTTTTTCTTTCTTTTCACCCCCAACTTAGAATTACACTATCCCTAGTGTTTAATTAATATAAAGCTTAGAAGGGGATAAATATGAGGATCTCAAAGAGTATATTGAAAATGATAATCATGGAATGAATTCACCCAGTGGTTGAAGTTGATGTTCATGCTGCTCCAATTTAATCCTTCGATATCAATGTCATCAGCAGAGGTCCATAGTAGAACAAGGAAAAACAAAAAAAATAGACAAAACAAAATAATATATATATATATATAATTATTTATATAAAAATAAAATATAAGTATACATACAAAAAATATAGAATGAAGAAGCAGTATAATCCGTAGGTCAGTGGAAAGTGTGTGCCCCTATCTCCCTTCGGTCCCGGGTTTGAGTCCCCGCAGCTTCGCCAGTTGTGATGGGGTTTTCCCATAACCTACAACATGTGATTTTAATTTTTTAATTTTTTAATTTTTTATTTTAATTATTATTATTTTTTTGTATTTTTCTTTTAACCTTCAAACAAATTAAAAATATAAAAAATATAAAAAATAAACTGATGATACATTGTCTTCTTTTTAAATTTTTGGGTAAGATAAAACTCAGGGATCACACCACGTGACATATATGAATACAAAACTCCACTTTTATACCCATAGATACTCATAATATAAGAATATGTCAATAGTCTAAGGTACTATCATATTCAAAGTTGATTTATTAAGTATTTTTTTTAAATATAAAAATTATTCATTAATCCTATATGAAAAATAAAGATGATTCAAAAATATTTGAAACATGAAAACCATAGGTTTCCTCTTGTGCAGTGCTTTTTTTAACATCGTTAGCCTGACATGGATCCTAAATCTATCAATTTTTTCCTGGTTCATAGGTTATCTAAGCTCATTCAACCTCAGTTTCCTATTTATTGAATTATTCAATGAATTTTTTTAACCTATGACCATTTACTTTGAAAATGTGACCACTTGTGGGATCTTGGATCTTTACTGGCCCTTGGGGGTACAAATGATGCACTTGGAAAGGACCGGACCATCTAGAACATAACTTTCCCAGGTGTAAATGAAGTTTTGAACTATACAAGAGCATGAATTTTCCCAGTTCAAATTGTTTAACTTTGAGATTCCAAGATCTGTGGGCTTGAACTGAAGATTTCTTTATACTTGAGTTTTCATAATCCTCTATCCTAAGTTCCTCATGTTCTTTAAGATCTAATTTCCTCTTTTCTTTGGCCAAGAAAATGTCAAAATTCATTTTTTTGATTGCAAAAAACATCTTATGCTCAATTTCAATAGGTAAATGCCATGATTTTCCATAAACCAACCTATATGGTGACATGCCTATGATGGTTTTGAATGTTTTACGATATTCCCAAAGGGAACCCAATAGTTTCTCAGAACAATCTTAACTAGAGGTATTGACAGTTTTTTCTAGAATTTTCTTAATCTCCCTATTTTCTAAATCAGCTTAACTATTGGTTTAAGGGTGGTATATAGTGGAAACTTTATGATAAATCCCATACTTCGATATGAGTGAAGATAATGGTCTGTTGCAAAAATGGGTTCCTCAATCACTGATTATATCCCTAGGAATTCCAAATCGAGATAATATGTGTTCTTTCAGAAATCGGATCCTAACATAATGGTCATTGGTCTTGGTGGGAATTTCCTCAACCCATTTCAAGACATAATCAATATCTAATAGGATGTAGAGGTATCCCCTGGAGTTTGGGAAGGGTCCCATGAAATCAATTCCCCAACAATCAAAGATTTCAATGACTAGAATAGGAGTGAGGAGAATTTTATTTCTTTTAGTAATGGATCCTAATTTTTGACATTGAGGACAACTTTTTCATCATTTTAAGGAATCCTTAGTGAGGTTAGGAATGTAAAAAACCAATTTGGAGGACCTTATTAGTGGTTTTATTTGTCGAAAATTGGCCTCCACATGCATATCCATTACAATATATTAGAATGGTCTCTTGCTCAGACTCAGGAACACGTATCGTAATTATTTAATCAGGATATAACATGAATAGGTAAGGATCATCAAACACATATTGTTTGACATCATAAAGTAATTTCTTATTATATTGGGTCCCTAGGAATTTTGGAATGTCACCTAGCACCAAATGGTTTGCGTTGTCAACATACCATGGGAAATCACTCATAGAATAGAGGCACTCATTAGGAAATGAATCAGACACAGAGAGGTCATGTGAGTTGTCATTGAATTCCATCCTAGAGAGGTGATCAACTATAAAATTTTCAACACCCTTTTTATCCTTTATTGTTAAATCGAACTCTTAAAGAATAAGGACCCACCTAATCAATCTATCATAGGCATCTTGTTTTTGGAAGAGGTATTTCAAGGTTGAGTGGTCGGTGAAGACAATGATGGGTGACCATAAGAGATAGGACCTGAATTTCTCTAAAGAAAATACAACAACAATAAACTCTTTCACAATTGTGGAGTATTTTATTTGTGAATCATCTAAAGATTTTATTGCATAAGCAAATAAACATGGAGTTTTCTCACACTGTTGTCCTAATACCACTCCTACAGCGAAGTCACTTGCATCACACATGAGATCAAAATGAAATTTCAAATTTGCATATTGCATGATAGGTGGAGAGATAAGATCTTACTTCAGTGTAGATAATGATTCATTAAAACTTTATATCCATAAAAATGGAGCATCTTTCACCAATAGAGCACAAAGTGGTCGAGAAATAGAGCTGAAATTCCTAATGAACCTTCTATAGAAACCAAAATTTCCTAAGAAGGAACTCACTTCCTTAACAGTTTTAGGATAGGGAAGGTGAAATATTATGTCTACCTTAGCTTTCTCAACATCAATCTCTATACCAGAGACTAGATTTCCTATAAAAACTCTTTTCTTTACCATGAAATGGAATTTTTCCCAATTTAGGATGATATTTTTCACCTTTCATCTTGAAAAAAAATTTCAACATTCAAAAGTAATCCCTCAAAATTATCCCTAAATATGGATAAGTCATCCATAAAAACCTCTAAACAATCCCCCACCATGTCCGAGAAGATTCCCATCATGCACCAATAGAAGTTACTTGGGGCATTACATAACACAATGGGTATGCGCTTGAAGGAAAAAGTGTCGAATGGACAAGTGAAGGTTGTTTTTCCTTGATCCTATAAGGAGACCTCAATTTGATTATACCCTGATAATCCATCTAGGAAGCAATAGAATTGATAACCCACCACTCACTTGAGGACTTGATCAATAAAGGGAAACTGGAAATGGTCTTTCTTAGTACAAGATTTAATCTTCTTATAGTAAATAAAAACTCTCTATACACTGCTGACCCTTGTGGGGAAAAGGTAACCATACTCATTGGTGATCACAATGATTCTAGATTTCTTTGGGAAAACTTGAATTGGCCTTACCCACTCACTCTCCGCAATGGGGTAGATGATACCTTCTTTCAAAAACATAATAAGTTCTTTCCTTACCACATCCATAAGATTTGGACTGAGTCTCCACTAGGTTTGGATAAATGGTTTGGATTCAGATTCAAGAACAATCCTATGAGTTCCAATGAGTGGGCTAATCCTAGGAATATCAGAAAGAGTCCATCCAATTGCTTTCTTAGGCTTTCTTAGGACGTCCAAATGCATCATCTCTTGATTGGGTTCAAGAGAGGAAGAATTGAAAATAGGAAACGCTTTATTGTCCCCTAATAATTCACACTTGAGTGATGAAGGTAGGACCTTAAAATCTAGATTATATTTGTTATCACTTTCCAATAAAGGATGGTACTTTTTATTGAACTCGATTTATTTGGTCATATTTATTGACAGAATTAGTTCCTTGGACTCAATGTTATTGATTTCACCAATGGTATCATTGATTTTTGATTCTAGAAAATCATCAATAGAGCTATCTAAAAGAGATTCAATCCAAGGAGAAAAATTTACCTCTTGTGAAAAAATAAAATCAACATCTTCTTGACTTAAACATACTTCAGTAATTCCTTAATGTTCATTGAGTTCACTATCAACACTACCAATAAAATTAACCTCATGGATCTCTTCATCATCCCCAATTTGAGAGTTTTCATTGTAGATGTTCAAGTCTAGACTCATGTTTTCAAAGGTGATGGTTATGTTCATATTTAAAACTATAATAATAGAGTTGATTGTTTCAAGGAAGGGACAGCTAAGGATGATTGGGATTTTCTCCCTATGACCTAATATTGGGTGATTGTCATGGACAATGAAGTCATCTTGGTAAATGAAATTTTCAACTTTCACTAAAACATCTTTTAAGATCCCCTTAGGAACTCAAACACTACAATCAGCAAGTTGAAGAGTAAAAAATGTGGTTTGGCGTTCTGTGAGCCCTAAATAACAATACATGGAATAAGGAATGAGGTTGCATCCCAAATAATAATGGGATTTTAAAACTTTGTTCTCTCCGAACTCAACATTGATGTATGTACATCCTAGATCTTTCAACTTTGGAGGAATGGTCCCTGGAATGGTGGTACTCACATTATCTGTCAAAAGGACTTGGTTTTTATGTGAACATTTCCTTTTAAAAGTGAATAACTCCATAAGGTAATTTGAGTAGGTAGGAATGGTTTGAATTGCATCGAGAAGTGGAATTTTAAACTTAACCTGAGAGAAGATTTCTCTCAAATTTTCATTCAGTTTCGGTTTAGATTTTCCTCTCATGTGTTGAGGGAAGAGAGTATGTTGTTTGATTATTTAGTGTGGTTGTATTTCATTCACATTTGCATTGGGTTTTCAAAATATGTGGGTGGTTATTCATCATTTTAATGCATTTTTTGATCTTTTAATGGTTCTTTAATGTCTTTTTCAAGTATCTCAATGGATTTACCACTTCTTAAAATAGTCACTTCATTGAGTTTTTCATGAAATGTTTTTGTGTAACTGGATTCTCTTCTTAAATTTGAGGATGGTAACACCTGAGAAGTCATGGGTGCCTTACCAGTTTTAATGGTTTGTAGTTCATGTTTAAGGGATGATACTTTTGAATTAATTTTATCCATTTGTTTATAAAACTTCTCAAGGATTGGAAGAGGGACAAATTTAGTAGGGTATTGAACTGGTTGGTTTATCCCAGGAGGATACTTTGGTTGTTTTGTGGGTTGTTGGATGTATTGTTGGTATTGGATAGGATGGTGTTTGTATTGGAATTGTTGTGGTTGTAACTGGTTATGGTTTTGGAGATTTTGGGGAGGGTAGGGGTTTGGTCCTTATGGCTGACTAGGTTGTTGGTTGGGTTGTTGGTTATCTTTCCAATGGAAGCCTGGGTGATCATTATACTGTGGATTGAAAGTGTTTCGGTATTGTGGCTTTTTAATGTTTAGAGCACTGACCTCTGCTTGTGGTCCTCTTAAAATAACATATTTAATAGAAGGGGTGGTTAGGATGTTGTCTATTTTGTGGTCATGTTTTTCACAAATTGTACAAATAGGTTGAGTAGTTTGAATTTCATGGACCTTCCTAAGATCTATCTCCTGAACCTTCCTAGTAATGGTAGAAAGTTTCTCCCAAAGGTTTTCCTCCTTCCTAAGTGTGTGAATTCCACCATATTTGGGTGTCTTCTCATAGTAAGTTGATTTTACCCTTGTTTTTTTCAGTCCTTCTAGATACTCATAAGGATCATTTGGGGCTTTGTTTTTGAAGTTTCCATTACACATCATGTTAAGGAAATGTTGGTTTCCTAGACCCAAACCTTCATAGAAAATTAAAACTTGTTCTTGGATTGAAAATCTATGGCGAGGTACTATGTTGAGTGTGTCTTTGAACCTTTCCCATGTTTCATAAAATGAATCCCCTTATTTTTCAGAAAAAAATTGGATTCTCTTTTTAAGTGCAATTGTTTTGTGGTGGGAAAAAAACATTTGTGTAATTCTATTTGTAATTGGTTCCAAGAGTCTATGGATGATCGTATCAAATTGTTTAGACAATTTTTATCTTGATCCTTTAATGAAAAAGGAAAGAACCTCATCTTAGCTAATTCTAGTTGATTTAGGGGGTGCATGGTTTCTACAATGTTATTGAACTCCTTAACATGAAGGTTAGACATCTCAGACTCCATTCCCTGGAATGTGGGAATGTGGTTTAGGAAATGGGGTTTAAAGATGTATTTTTAATATCCTAGGGAATTGTGTCTAATTCATGAGGGGTCATTGATTCCGAAAGGTGTGATGTAGTCATTGATGGTTTGACTGACTACATTCACCATGTTTGGGGCTACCTCATTTGGATTTCCATTTTAGTTCCCACCCTGGTTTAGGAGTTGGTTTCATTGAATAAATTCCATTGAAATGGGCTCAAATTTCAACTCTGGAGTATTAGGAAGATTAGGATATAATGGAAATAGTTCCCTTGGTGTACTTGACTCCCCAACTGCAGGACTATCCACCCTAACTAGACGATTTAATTGGTCACGGGTGTAGGCGGACATGCGCCAAAAGAAAAAAATGATAAAGGGGAAAGATAAGATAATTTGGGTGATAATAGAAGAAATAGGGGATATTAGAATGGGTATTGAGATGAATTACTCAGGTCTCCAGTAATGGTGCCAAAATTTGGTCTAGCCCAAATTTACCCAATATTTTAGGGTTATGCAGTCACTTGTAGTTTAGCTTGGGTTGTCGAAACCTCAGAGACCTAAGAAGTAACTTATAGACACATATATTCTATGGATTTTTTCAGCTACAAAGTGGCCAAATTTGGGGTTGATTTTAGATAGGTTTAATTAAACACTAATATACTTAATTTAATTCAAATTAATATACTGATTTGATCCTAGGTTATCTCTTGGGGTGGATTGGATGAATTCGTTTCTAACGATTTCAATTTATTATATTTTAGATGGGTTCATAAGAAGATCAAACAACTTCATCACTTGCTTGTTTAATACCAACACACCATAATACTAATCACCTATGCACTTAGAGGATCATATTTATGATCACTCTATGGTAACGGTTCTTATTATCACTTAAAGTGTGTGGCCTTAAAATTCAACAAGGACGAAGAAGTTTTAAAATCATCAAATAAAAATCTCAATTAAAAGAAGTGATTATAAATTAATGGAGTGATAAATAACATCCAATACAAACCATTTTTACTCCATTGGACCAACTCATAAAATGGTTAGACCTCTATTGATGACATGTTCTCAACGAAAGAGGAAAGTAGACTTATGAGGGTGGAATTGAAGAAGTAAAAACAAAAAAAATAATGATCACTCGATCCTTATGTGATACATTTCACATAGTATGGTTTGAATAAATTCCCACCTTTATCCAACAGTATCAATGTAATATGTAGAATAATAGAATAAGATGAAAGGAAAACTTTTATTAATAAACTAAGGTTAATTGAACAACATACATGAGAATGAAATGTGATTACAAACACAATGCGGCAGCATAACACTTCAATGAAACCAAGCATAAAAGATGATCAAATACTTCAACAACACTACCTTAAATAGAAAAATTTTAAGCCTTGGGTCGATCCTACAATAGTGTAAGTCACGTCAGTTAATGGTGGGGGGCATAGGTGGGTGAAAATTTAAGGGAGAGTATACTTTTCCACTCTTGACAATCAATCTGACCCAACTTGCATCCACTAAATAGAGGCATACAAAGGAGCTTCTAGATGGCTGAATTTAGATGGGACATAGATGTGAAAATTATTATAATAACGTCCTTGGATTGTATGTAAAAGTTCATCCAAAATGGATATTTGTTTTGCGAGATATGTGTAAAATGGTGGGTTATTTTTCTGGGCCACAGAATCTGGCCCAGAATTTTATCTCTAAATTGGTCCGCATGAAACTCCCTTTAAAACTTCGAATTATCTCTTGTCACTTTTTGATGAAATTCTCCCCTTGATGTCGTATATTTTTAGTTCAATTTTCAGAATTATTGGTCTTGTATGTTGGCCGGTACAATCTCTTTATTGGGATTTTGTCCAGTTTACATTGACCAGAATGTGTTGGAATGAAATCCCATTTTGGTGGGTCTTCCAATGTGAATATTATAGTTCTGAAAAAATATTAATTGTTCACAATTTAATGATAAACCTGAAAATTAAATATGAAAATAAAATCAAGACTATTTCTTATTTTTATATGGTGTTCCAAAATGTACCATGTAATATTTCATTTTAAGGAGTGGAAATCATAATGTGAAATGATGTTAAAAGTATAAAATGCACTAAAATGATGTTTATGAAAAATAAATCACATGAATATTATATATATTAACAATGAATTTTAGCCTCACTCAGTGGCTAATCAACATATCATGATCAGATCCAATCATCAATGGAACCCCATGAATGTGAATGATATCTTGTATGCACAAGCCCCAAACTCTCCACTGAACTCTTCTCCATGTTATCAATGAAGTGTGAAAAGTTCATGATTCAGAAAAATATCACCCAGATAGCATCATGGACCTTCTCTATCCATAGAATCACTATCACAAAGTCCATGGATTTGTCATTCCACTTACACTACGGGATATCAAGGGGCTTCAACAAACTTTTCGGAACATGGTTCTCAACAGTCACATTATGATTGGGGAGTCATTGAGTGAAAACCCCCATCTACACTTAATCTCATTATAGAAAACTAAAACTAATTTTGAAGGTATCTATATATCTTCCCCACACTGTGATGTACAACTAAGGGAGAATTATGGAACTCCCATATCACCTTATCATGCATCATAACTGGCAACAACATCCATCCCTGGAAAAGGATGATGAGATACCCTCATTTAGAATATTGATATGGTGATTCGACCATGGATATCTGGTCACATAAGACGTTATAGAAAATTTCTTCTAGCTATGACTCTCTCACATGATCAAGAAGTGTATAAGTAAACACCATCGACTGCAGAAAAGTTTTACACTCCTGCTCCACCAGGGTTAGCTTCCAGGAAGACAACTACTCTGAATCCTACTGCATTGAGTGAGCTTGGGACTTCCTATAGAGGTAATATACTATTGTGTTACCATTTTCTAGTGTATATACTATTTCAAATTCATAATCTTATAAGAACTCCAACCATCACTATTATCTTAAGTTCAGGTCCCTCTGCAATAATATGTACCTGAGACTCTGATGGTATAAGTAAACCACAAATCACTTTCCTAGAAGGTAGTGTCTCTATATCCTTAGGTATAAGAATACCACTATAAAATCTAGGTCATGATTTGTATATTTCTTCTCATGAGTTCTCAACTACCATGACCCATAAGCGATAAATGCCTGATGGTGCATCAACACATAGCTGAACTCAGCTCTAGAGAAATCGTAATACACTATGAACTCCACTCCTTCCTCTGGAAGTCTCAATACTGGAAGATTTTTTAGCCTTAGCCTCAAATCCTCAAAGTCCCTATGGTACTACTCAAAGTAGTAAAATAGTTTCCATTTCCACATCATGGAGGTCAAAGGGGCTGAAACTCTAGAGAATTCTTCCACAAATATCATTTAGTAACCCTCCAAGACAAGAAAAGTACTCACCTCTAATACATTCTTGGGTGGATCCAAAGAAATAAATAAATCAATATTAGCTTGGTCTATGGATAAACCTTTCTAAGAAATTACATGTCCTAGAAAGTGAACCTCGTGAATCTAGAACTATCACTTCGAGATATTTCTGTAAATCTAGTGATCTCAAAGAAAATCAAGAAACATGATCAATTGATCTACATCCTGCTCTAGTGATGTACAGTAGATGAGTATTTTTTATGAATAAAACAACAAACTAGTCCAAGTAAGGCTGTAAACCCTAGTTTATCAAATCCGTTAAATTGGTGAGGCATTTGTCTCACCAAAGAGCATCAGTAGGAACTCATAGTTTCTGGAGAGACATCAGATTAATAGCTTCAAAATATCAGCCTTGTGAACCCCCAAATACTGGTAGTCAGACCTATGATCGATCTTCAAGAACCATCTTGCACCTTGGAACTAGTCAAAGAGTTCATCAATCCTCATCAAGGGGGGTTTTTTCTTTATCGTATCCTGGTTTAGGTGATGATAATCCACATAAATCTGCAGGATACCATCTGACGTTTTCATTAAAAATGTTGGATCCACCTAGATAAACACACTGGCTCTAATGTAACCCTTTTATAAAAGGTCATCCAACTACAACCGCGACTACTACATATTTATAGAGGACATTTGATATGACGTAGAAGATATTGGAGCAGTGTAGGGATGTAAGATCTCCTGCCTCATAGGTAGTCCCAGAACGTCTTTGGGAAATACTTTCATGTAATACTTCACAAATAAAGGAATATAGATTCCTGAGGAGCCTACTATACCTAGGAATATACTAAAAATTTTATGGGTTATGGGATGAAACCACATTCTCATAGAACCCATGTTCCTTGCCATGCGATCTCTCTTGCTAGAAAAGGAGAATCTCATCCTATCAGTGTGTGGGAATCTGACTTGTCTGCGGTGATAGCCAATCTGGGATTGAACATAGAAAACAAATCCATACTAACTATTTCATAAAAGGTTTCTATGATGATGAACAAAAGTTCCCCCACGAACCTCTCTCCACCAAGCGATAGCTCCCACTAGTGGAAGATAAAAGATGCAGAAGAAGTGTTCCCTATAAGAACCTCTAGACAAAGCTGTTATGCAAGAAATTCAACTAGGAGTTATATATCTTGAAATATGAGTAAAGAGATGAAGTAATGACTGGAACCTACTTATACTAGTACTAAATCATGAGTAGAATAAATACATATCATACCTCGAAGCATCTCGTGTGTTGCATGGTGATAATCATCCATTCCCTATAGTATCCACGACCCTGACTACCAGCTCCTCGAGCCTGATATGGGACACCTGATGGAGGTGGTGGAAGGATCTCCTAAAATCATCCACCACCCATAAATCATCCGGCTACTATACCATATCCCCCTCACTAGGGAACACCCAATCCATTCTTAAGAGAACCCAGATCATAATGTTTCATCTGCCATGGCAGTCCATCAGCTATTTTCTTATGTTTTTCGGCATGTCTCGTAGGGAAGTCTCATGCTATGTTACCCCACCCAACATAAGTAATGAATTTCCCCTATCCCAGCTTCCCGGGCACTATGTACTACCTCCGACAGAGTTCTTGATCCTGATCATGGGGAGGTATCTTGCATCAAGATCTTAACACCTGAAATATAATACCTATTGGAGATGAATCATCCCTATGGATCCCACTACCAACTTCTTCTATCTATATTCACTATAACATAAATCTCTCTATCACTAGTTTCTATTTCAACACCCAGGAATAGGTGGGGATGCACAAGGTTGCCACACCGGCATGGATCTCTTAATAGAGTACCTACTCAAACTTCCATGCTCATAAGTAGCCATCTCAGATCATGTCAATAGAGTACCATGTAAGGTCTGTGAACCTCACTACATAGTCCATCACCATTATCCCTCCTTGTAATATTTACAGAATATCTCGGATTCAAACTGAGGATAACAAGGAGGTGTATTACTCCTCATAGAACAACAGCTATAAGTTAGGCCATGAGAGTCTTTAATCATCATGAATCTATTTAGCAAGGCTGCACTAGTGCTCGTAACCACCTGAACCATCAGGGTGTGAAAAATCAGTTTGAAATGAACCATCAAATCTAGCCAAAACACCACTACCTGAGGATATAGCTCACTTTGAAACCTCAAATCCCTATGGTGCTAGAAATCTTGGAGTACACTAAGCCTGCGCACTTTCTTAACTTTCTATGCTGGAATGATCTTCTCCTCAATAGGTGGGGGTGTTGCTACCTGTCCACCTAGAGGAAGGGGTTTTTGGGATGTATGTTGAACTGAGAGCCTCATCACACATCTAATCGTCATCACCATTCAAAATTGGTATCCATGCTGGCTAGCATCGTGGAGGAATCATGGGATTCATCAAGATATACTATGGTCAGATGAGAATATATATATATATATATATATATATATCAATAATGGGGAAATTACCCAAGAAGGGAAATTAAATACTCAATACTATATGATGTATGTACCATTGATCTTTGCGACCAATGTCTCGGCATGCCGAGTCGATAATCAGGTATTCAGGGTCCTGGTGGATGGATATGTTGGTTGTCACACCATCACTGAATTCTCTGGCCTGAGATCCACACTCGAGACAGTTCAACTCTATTTCCCTAATCCCAAAAAAAATACTCTAAAGGGGGATTGTTCAAACAATGTCCCAACTAATTAAATTGTTATGATACCAATCTATCGTGACCCAACCCACGTTGGGGTTCAAGACACAAGTACCCCAAGACTACCTCTATAGGCCAGGGGTGGAAACAAGTACTGAAGGAATAAATAACTCATGGAGGCCTTTTGTTAAGTACCTATACACACACATATCCATCTTGATGGAGGATTGTAGAGGGAAAGTGTAAAGGATGTAAGTAAGATAGAAAGTAAACCATTATTTCATAACCTATAAGGTGTACAAGAGTAACATGGTGAAAACTGAAAATTAAATGGAAAAAATACACACCCAACAAAAAATATCTCCCAACCTAAAAAATGAAAAAATTAAACTGCTAATAGATCCCATCTACTAAATTCTAATCTACCACCACCATACAGATTCTAAATCCCTAGATATCTCTATGATCCTCTGTAGTCACGGTCGACCTATTTTTCATTTGTATGAGAAGCGACAGATGTAGTGGAAGATCATGTAGAGGTGGGTATATAAATACCTAGTAGGACAAAATGAAAGCTAAAGGGGAAGAGGTAAGTGATACATTAATAATAGAATGATAGTAGATGCTAGATACTTTCAAAGAGAACAGCTCAACCCAAAAAAGAGTGAAAGTGACCTCATCTAACAAGAAGGGACTCAAAATGGTGAGTAGATAAGCTAAAAGTCAAGTCTTCACCAACCATTATAGTAGAGAAGACTTATCCAACCATGATAACATAAACACAGAAAGCATGTGGCATACCCCCCATGTTCTATCCTCTCTTGGAGAGAGAGTAACCAAATCCAAGGTGTGGATATAGAAGAATATATATATGATCAGTCTAAAGAATCCCAAATTAAAGAGTAAGGGGATATCCATCTCACCCTAGAAAAAAGAGTCACCAACAGTTACACAATTCCATCAACAATTCCTAGAATCTCAGGTGTCTACCCAAAAGAAACTGCCAAAGTCAAGCCACACCTCATCCTAGTTTCGCACAGTCGAGGGGATGATAACTCTAAGTAGAAGACATGTGGCCTATTATGTTATGAGGGTTCCACTCTGTAATTATCCATAGAATAATCATTCCCATAATGATGAGGGGTTCTACTCTAGTGTCAAGAGAACCCACACCCTATTCTAATATGGGGGTTCTATTCAGTTGGTAGAGGACCCACGCTAAAGTAAATGGGGGATTCCACTCTAAAGGTCAAAGACTTGCACCCTAGTGGGACATGAGGTTCCACTATAAGTCATCAAGGACTCGTGCTCAATCAGATTGGGGGTTATGCTCAGAATTCAAGGACAACTACCTTGGTACTATAGGGAATAAGGGTTCTACTCTAGGTTATCATGGACCCGTACCCTATCTGTAGGGGTTCCACTCAAATGGTAGGTGTAGAGGACCCACACCCATGTTGATGTGTAGTTACACTCTAGTGGTCAATACCCAAACTCTGATGTGAAAATGGGGTTCCACACTAATCTTTTAGGACTTATGCTTTATCTGCTAGGGGGTTCCACTCAAAAGAATCCTCTAGTGATCCTGCCTGATCACTTTTGTGGTTCTGCATCACATCAGTACTCACCTTACCCAAAACACTTCACATCAGATCTTTAAATCTAGAAGCAAGGGAACCATCAAATTCTATATGAAAAAATGCTTAGAAAAGCCTACATGTGGGCCAAAATTTGAGTTCAAATAAATGATATGCATAACCTTGAAGTTTCCTCAAATGAGGTCAAGGCGTACATGGAATTTGATGGGACCTACATGGCATGTGGCCCCACTTCACCACCTGGTCGTATCCCCACTCAGCACAAAAATTCTGAACATGTTAGATTACTTGTTGTGATAGTGGACTACATGGAATTTTCAAGCTACCCAAGGACTGGGACATGTGCTACTGGTCGTTTCCATGTACTAGACCCCATGTCTGTGTACTCGGATACACGACCGCGTACCTGGACGTGTACTTCCACATGATTTCCCACCTATGTAATCCATCACATGGGTTTCCCAACTGGGGAAGGGTTCCAAGACATGTAGTATTTCTACATGTCGTGTCATAATTATATTTTATGAAACTCTATTTGTTGTTGCTAAGGGGGATACACATCATGTGTTCATCCTTGAACATGTCGTATAGTCAGGTTTTCACCAAATTTTTTAAATGCACTTCCCATGCTTGAATTCACTTGTTTCTTCATATATATATAATCTTGAACTGGCCTGAAACTCATAAATATGGCTGAAAAATATTGTCTATGAACATCGATCACTAGAAATTGGCCTCTGTTTATCCACAATGGTTTTTTTGTTTGTTAAATTCATCACAGATCATTCCACCTTTGAATAAACAAGACTCGATCATCAAACTAATCTCCCATTCCTTTCCCAAATCCTAGATCTGATCTTTATTCACCAATACATGCCTCCTTCATCAATATGTCACAGTTTCAGGGGTATAATCGGGCTTGGTACTGCCCGACAAGTTTGAACTGGGATTGTGAGGTCCTTCAAGTGAAAAACGCGAAGAGAAATTGGGGAGAAAGGTAGAATTTTTTTAAACATATTTGGCCAAGAATTATTGTCCAAAGATCAAGAATAGGTATCTATGGTTAGAAAACAACTTAATTAAATCAATTTAACCAATGTGTATGAGCATTAATATTCCAAAATTAGTGTATATCGATAGAAGGGATCAATCCTCTCAAACTATTTAATAAAAGGGGAATAAATCACTAAATTGACAAGTTCTACCTTGATTATGGATTATTTATTAATTAATAACTCACCCACCAATGATCAAGAGAAGCCTTTTCATTTCATGCATCCTGATCCACTCTGATCTAGAGTTTTATCGTCATCTGATGAGATCCCCCAATGAAAGGAGGAAGGAGAGTATCATTGTCGTTTCTAGTATTATGAGGAAAACCCTGGTAAATTATCCATGATGATATATTTATAACATTTCTTGTAGTTCAAAATGAACAAATTAATTAATTTAAAAATTAATTTACTCATTTAGCGTACCACCAACGAGTAAGGAGTCCAAATTCCCCGCACCAACTCATTTTATATTGTTCCTAGGGAAAACACAATGTTCCAGACTCAACTGGGGACTCAAATTTTCGAACTAAGCTACTGTTTAAGTATTATCCCATTTTCTTTATGAATCTCTGTGTTTGTGATATAAAATTTATTTGATATTTTTTATAAAATTAATTCTAGGAAAATTGGGCCTCATAATTGCAAGTCATCTCAGCACCCAAATCTAGAAATATATATATAAATACTTCAAAGTCTTATAAGAAAAAAACAGGGTCTCTACACCATGTTTTCTAAAAAAAATAAAAAAAAATATTTATTATTTTATTATAATTTTAAAATATATATTTATCCACTCTTGACTTTTTACAAAAAACATTTGAAAGGTGTCTTCATGTATCTTTCCAAAAAATGTTAGTTTGGATTTTACAAAAAATGTTAAAGGAAACTTTGTTTTATCATTTAAAACATGAACAAAACTTCCAATTGTTATGAACATTATTTTATTTGAATATTCCTTTATAAGTTTTAAGGGTTATTTTTAAATAAAATTATTTTAAAAAAATTATGTTTAAAAAGTGTTTTTCAAAGTGGAAAGGCGATTTTCCTCAAGAAATTTTTTAAATTATCTTGAGAACTTAATTTATAAGTTTTCAAGGTTATTTTTAGAGAAAATTATTTTCAAAATATTTCAAGTTTTAAAACATTGATTTTCAAAGAAATTATATTTTCCTCAAGAAAAATCCCAAGTAATATTTTTAAAATTATTTTCCATCTAAGATGAAAACTATTGATATTGTTTATGATTTACTAAGGATATGAATCAAGGATACCATTCTTACTCAGTATTTGAATGGTTTATTATGACATTATGTTTATGAATCACTAATCTCTTCCATGGATTATACCATGATTTAATTCTTATGAATCCTAATTATTTTTCACAATTTATACCATAATTTAATTCTTATGAAACCTGCTTCTTTTTCATGGATTATGTTATGATGACATAGTTAATTGATTATGAAAATAGTCACTTTTCCATATTTTATGGTATGGGAAAATGTTTATGAAACCCATTTCATTTTATGGGTTATGATATGATTACTGTTTTATGATCTTGTGGAATACATGTGTTTAATTTTCATTATGTGATCGGTGGGAACTTTATCTCCCTCTAATGCATTGAGTAAATCTTTATATCTAATGAGATAAAATGGGAAACAAGTCGATGGTATTGATCTACTATGGGAAACTGGTGTGTCCTAATCCACTCTAGGAAATATGTGTGTCTTGATCCAATATAAGAAACAAGTGTGTCATAATTCACAATTGTAAATAGATGTGTCCTAATCAACAAAAGGAAATAGGTGATAGATCTTGGTTTACTATGTTGATGTTCTTAGTAGTTTACCTTATAATATGAAATGGTTTTCTATATTTATGATAATAAAAAAAAATTAATACATGAAATTATGGTTTATTATCGATGTATGATGATTTCTCACTCTTATGGCCCATGTTTTCTAAAATGATATATTTTTATTCTATGACTCTTTCTTATGATACATGACAGGTTGGGTATGAAATTTGTAAGTTATTTTCATTATCACATACCTTTATGATTATCTTGTTATTTCATATGATCACAGATTGATATATCTAGTGTTCACACTTTCTAATCATCGATCTCACACTTTCTTAAGTTTCATTTACCCTAGTTATGAAGAAAGGTTTTATATATGCTACGTTTATAAAGAGAACTAAATAAAAAAAATATTTATGGGAAACAATGAAGTTAATTCACCAAATTAGAATATTGTGTTCCATGTTTCCAAAGGCACTAAACTACTATGTTCCTCAGGTGTGTGTTTGTTTAATGTAATTAATATCCATCTAAAAGATGAAATATCTATATAGGGGAAGCATGGGTCACTATAGTTGGTATTATAGGAAAAATTTAGTTAACCATTGAAAAATATGATGAAAAATATTTAGTGAGATTCCTTGGTATATTTATTAGTATATTTCTAGGGATGTCTCTAAGGATGAGTCTAAGGATGATTCAAAGTATAAGAAAATGTCCTAGAATTATTTTAAAGGTCATAACAAGTTTTTTTTAAGAAATTAAATCCCTATTTGGATACTACAAGTGGATATGAATCTGGAATAGATTTACCTTAAGGCGAAAACCCAAAAAATACATATACTTGATAAGTAATTGGTTAACAACAATGCGACTTGATACAAACATAATTTGGCACTCTTAGTGATTTGATAGAGAAATTAATAAATCCTTTACAAAGCATCATGATGGGTTTAAATAGATGGTGACTATAAATAGCCTAGGAAAAATGTAAGGTGTAATTGATTGAAATGAATGTGTCATGATTTAAGAATCCTATAAATGATTTGAATGATTATATAGTTTTCCACCATGATTAGTATTTCTCCCACTCTAATTTCTAGTTTTAATCAATGTATGGAACCCGAAGGAACTGTGTTACTGATGAATGTAAAAGATAATGAAATGATTATACTCTTGAGAAACTAAATGATATGGGTGATGTAATTAAAAACATTATTGATATGATCAAAAAAATTCTCAATATATAAATATTATTGAACTTCAAAATGAAAAAAAGAGGAACCATCATTCTATTGAGTCCTTCGTAATGTAACATCCACCTTCTTTTAGTGGTTACAATGACCCAATAGTAATTATGAAATGGATCAGTCCCACTGAAAATTTATTTCCCATTATTTGGAATTTAGAGCTTGAAAAGGACATTTTGGAAATTTATCATTTGAAAGGTGAAACAGATTAGTGGTAGACTCTTATTAAGAACATGATGGAACAAGAAGAAATTAAATCTAAATAATAATAAGAGTTTAATGGGATACTTTTTACTAATTACTTCCCTCATATTCTACGAACAAATTTTTATATGGAATTCCATGAGCATAATATAAAGGATCATGAATATATTGTTACTTATGAAGCTAATTTTACAAGACGTGTAAGGTACGCTTCTGGTTTAAACATAAGACCTAAAAAAACTTATCGATTATTTGGTGGCTAGAAACCAAGCCTTATAAAGGTTTTAGATATAAGAGACTTTAATAAATACAAAGAATTCATTCAATGTGAACTAAAGGTAGAGATGGAAATTTGGTATTCCCACCATTCCTATTTTTTTTATTAAGAAAGGAAGATTGAGTATCATGAAAACTAAAATGGTGGAAAGAAATTACAAGAATCTATATGCTAGAATTATGGGAAGAAGAATCAAGGGAATTTATTGAATGGGACTGGGAGGTTCTTTAAATGTGGATAAACTGGTCATAAATTTCATGAATTTTGAGATATGATTAATGGGACGGTAAATTAAATGGATGAGAATAGGGTGTCAAATAATGCACCACACACACACTGGTGTTTAAAGTGCTAGGAGTTTTGGAATTATGTGAATCAATTCCCCAATACAAGGGATAATGTGGATGATAATACACAAACACCACTAAAGATAAATGAAAAAGTGAAAAACTTATGTCATCACAATGGATTAAGTTAATCATTATAATTATGGGAAACTTATACTCCTCTAATTGGTTGAAAATTTCATGTTTAGTTTTTTTGAATGAGCACTATGAAAATATTATTGTTCACCCTTTAATGAAATTTCAAGTGATGAGAGTTTATCAAGATTAATGATATTTTAAGAGATCTTTATGGTAATAAAAAACTTTGGTTTTGTATATGTTTTAGTGAAAAAGTTATTTAAGGAAGAATTCAAATACACTTCATGGGAATATGATTAAAGGTATTAGTAAACATTTAGGTTTACCTAATCTTAGATGTTGAGGTAATTATGGGTTATAGTTGATCACCTATAAATTAAACAAACTTATTCACCATTAAATAAAATTTTATTTGAATATTCTTTCCGAAATACACATTAAGAAAGTGGTATGGTTATATAGAGTTCTACAATCAATTTTATTTATATGGTATGTGAATTTTACCTCAACTTTTTTAGAGAAGTCTTCAGCAAGATCTTAATTTAGAGGTGAATTTTAGCACAATGAGAATAATTAAAACCCTGTAGGATATATGCCGATATTATTCAATGGATTTTATGGTGGTTTGGATCACACCTTCCTTTAGTTGAGTTTCTTAAAAACAATAGCTTTATCTCAATCATTTAGATATCTGCTTACGAAAGACTTTATATATACTAGAATGAAGTTATATAAAGAGAGGTATTAGGACCAGAGCTAGCAGATGAGATGACAATGAAGGTTAGATCCATTCAGTAAAATACAAGTACTACTAAAATTTGAACAATATGTTATTTTGATAGTCATCGATGTGATATAGAATTTTAATATCGAGAGAAGGCTTTTATATTAAATTCTCTATGGAAGAAAGTATGGAAAACTATTCCCAAGATATATCAGTCACATTAAAATATGTAATCATATCAGGATAGTAGATTATTGGTTGGTGCATCCACTAAACCTCTCTCATGTTCATGATGTCTTCCAAGTATTACTCTTGAGGAATTATATATCTTATCCATCACATGTAACTAACTCATAGGTTGTACCGCTGGATCATGATATTTCTTATGAGGAATGATTAGTAGAGATTCCGGGTCGAATAGAGAAAGTTATATGAAATAGGATCACTCACCTGGAAAAAGTTTTTTGGTAAAACAACTATCTTAAGGAAGCTATATAGAAACTTGAGGATGTAATAAGGTATAATTATCCTCATTTTTTTAACCAAAGAGACTAATTTTAAGGGAGAAATTCATTTTAAAGGGGTATAATGTAACACCTTGATATTTTATGAAATTATTTTCTTCAAGTGAATTTAATATTTTTATTATTATTTTTTACACACAATATATATTTTATCATTCATTACATGCAACACTAATTTTATCTGTCATTATATGCAATACTGAATTTAGCTTGTGTTACCTGCAACACCAAATTTAAATGAAACATGTCATACTATTAAAATATTATTATTTAATATGATAGTTATCAACTCTCCAATTAAATTGTAGGTATGAATAATATTAACTAAATTATGAAAATATATGGTTTAAATATATATATATATATATATATATATAATTCTTTGGTGACCAATTAATTAGAAATTAAAATAAAAATCATTTAAAAATATAGGAAATGATTTTATGAAGAAAAATATTTTATGAACATAAATTTGTTTTACCTAAATAAATAAAATGAATAATTTTTGGTGAATTATTTTAATTAAATTTATATATTATATATTCTATAAAAATTTTAACATTTATCTTAACTATTTTCTAAGAAATTAATAAGAATAAATCCAATTTTACAATTAAAAATGTATTTTCTAAAAATTATTTTTGACTCCATTGGAGCACTTATATTATAATTAACTTTCACCACTCTAAGAAAAATTATTTTAAAAAACAAAATTCATTTTTTAAATCATAATATCAAAATTATCTTATGTTAAATTTTTGTTATTTTTCTGAAAAGATTTACTTTTTATGAAAAGTTGGAAATACTGAATTCAAATTGAAAACTATTTTTTTTTAAGTTATTTATAAAGATAAATTATATTTTAAATTTATTTTAATGTTAAATTAGTTAAATTATACTTTCATTAATCCAATTTATGTCATTTTAATCAATTTAATATTTAAAACAAATATAAAACATTATAAACTTCTAAAGTTTTTCTCTTTAAAACCCTCTTTCTCATTGTGTCTATGGGATTAATTTTAAATTAAAATTTTCCCCCTATATGAATGGAATTTGAAAAATTGGATTCCATATTTTTAATAATAATAATTTATTTTATCCAATAAGGTATACTTAATATTTTACCGAAATGAAAAGTGAATAAAATAAAAATTGATTATTGCAGTTAAAGTAAAAATGGGTTTATCGGGCGGTTTAACTAAAAAGATAAGGGTTAACTTAACCTATTAAATATTATAAAAACTATTATATTTCCATATTTTGACCATTCATCATCAAAGGTTAGATAATGGTCCTTTTTTTCTTGTTACATATGAAAAATGTAGGATTACTCAATTATTTTCAAAAATATTGAGTGTGTCCTCTCCCCCACTTATAAAAGGCCATATCTATCCTAAATTTTTCAAACACCTTCAAACACTTTTGTTTTAGAAAACAGCATCCCAAATAACTTCTAAACATCCCTCATTTCATCTTATAAGTCTTATTTTGTACATAAATCCAACCATGGAAGGATTTTAATGCAAACCTAAGGAGGATACCCAAAAAATATGTAATGTTCATCAATGAGAATTTTTGGTTTTATTTCATCATAAAACTCCATAAATTCATATTATACCATGATTATATAATAACATAAATATATTCCATATACTGAGATGTTTTTATTTTAATTTCATGACCTACAAATATCTCCACATCCATCAAATGGGCTACAAAATCACCATTCGTGTGTATGGCGGACTATCGCATCACAAACTAATGTCATTCGTTTCCTAATTAAAACCTGTAAAATCTAAAAATAATTATTAATTTATTATTTATATTTTATTTATATTATTTTAGGATTTTATATTTTGATCACACATAGCTTTATATTTTCAATTTTTTGGGAATATGATAACATCATGCATGTGTACGACGGACTACCGCCTCATGAAGCGATGTGATTCATTAACTCTTTACATGTATAGTTTTATAGGTGGGTTAAATAAAAATATATGATATATATTAAACAAAACAATATTTTTTAATAATAATATATATCATTTAATTTTCTTTATTTTAATCAAACAATAAAATTAAAATAATGTTTATGTGAATGTTTAGCCTACCGTCTCCATCAATAGTGTATTTCACTTTCTATCACTAAATTTTAGAGATTACTCAAAAATGATTATTTGATAAATATATATTATTTTTATATCATGGTTATAATTTTTTAGATTTCTAAATCATTATTTATGTAATAGGACCAAAAATAACCTGACAAAACATATAAGAAACGCAAAGCGGTTATTTCCTGTAACGTGACTTTAACATAAAATTGTTAATAAATGAGTAATAAAATGTCATAATAAAACCATATAAGGTATGATATATATGAATATTTTTCTTTAAGATATTTATAATAAACTTATATTTATTATACTTGAGGTTTTAATGACTATGAAGGAATTCGATACTTATGGTAAGGGATTTCTAGTTTGTTCTTTATTTTTGAGAGACATATGCAAGTTCACAACTCATTTCTTAGGTGCAGTGTATATAATTTCCCTTTGAAATGTCATATAATTAATATAATCCTTTTTAATAATATTTAATGTTTCATTAGATTTTATACTTTATTAGGTCTTATGATTCGAAAGATTACTAATGAGGTAATAGATTTTAGTCTCACTTTTTACTTCTATGAGACACATGCCATATTCAACACTAATTTATTTTATATGGTGTATATATACTTCCCATGAATGTATTTTTTTATTCCTATCCAAAATATTATACGGATTCATATATCCATATAATTACCTCTCTTTCATTTGGTTTACAGATCAAATTTTATCAAATCGGTAAGGGGTTTTGCCTAAATTTTCCTTCTTTGAGATATATGGTTATGTTATACACCTATATTATTCAAAAAGTTGTATATATAGTCCCTTTGTAATTTAGTATCATGAAATTACTTATAATCATGGTATTTTATGTTTCATTTAATGATATGACTCCATGGGTATTACGATTCAAATTTACTAAAGTGGTAGAGATTTTATGTTACAATCTCGTCGTTTATCAAGATTATTTATGATCATGTTTCTCATGACAAAATAATATGATAAAATCCTAAAAAACTCATTAATATTATTATCCTCTATTTATTTCAGTATAATCCATGTTTACCATTCATTTTCCTCTCTTTATGTACTCAAAAGTTATAAAATAATGTTTTTATGAAAAATCATCTTTTGGTCAAAAACCCTTTTTTCCAAAACCATGTTTTCCAAAAATGTTTTCAAATAAGTTTTGTTATTATTTTAATATTTTTATAAGATATTTTTTTAACATTTTTCAGTTTTTAAAATTATATTTTTAAGGGAATATTCATGTCACTTTCCAAAAAGTTCCCATTTTTATTTTACTTAAATGTGAAAGGAATATTTGTTTTAAATATAAGACCTGAATGAAAAATCCCATTGTCATGAAAATTATTTTGTTTGAAGATTAATTTATATATTTTCAAGGTTATTTTCCATGAAAATGGTTTTTAAAATGTTTTAGTTTTAAAAATTATTTTTTAAAGTGGAAATGATATTTTACTCAAGAAATGTTTTAAATTATTTTTAAAACTTCTTTTATAAGTTTTCGAGGTTATTTTTAAAGAAAAGAATTTTAAAAATGTATTAAATTTCAAAAATTAATTTTCAAAGAAAAGGTATTTTCCTCAAGAAATGTCCCATGTAATGTATCAAAACTATTTTCATTTAAGATGAAATCCGTTGATGTTACTTATTATTTATTATGTATATATTCTGAGAATACCATTATTACTCTTTCTCTGAATGGTTTATTAAGAAAAAAATTTATGAAGTCTATCTATCTTCCATGGTTTATACAATGATTTAATTCTTCTGAAATCCATTTCCTTTTCATGGGTTATAACATGAATTAGTTCTTATTAAAACCATATTTTTTCATGGTTTATACTACATGAAATGATGAAATTATTATAAAACTTTTATCTTTTCCATAGGTTGTGATATGATGAAATGTTTAGGAAACCCATTTCATTTTATGGGTTATGATATTATGAATGTTTTATGATCTTGTGGTATACATGTGTATGATTTTTATTATGTGATGGTTATTTCATATATCTCCCTCCATTAAATTGGGTAAATCATTATATCTCATGATTTAAAAAAGGAAAACATGTTGATGGGATTGATACACTATATAAAATGGGTGTGTCCTGATCCACTATATGAAATAGGTGTGTCCTAATCCATAATGGGAAATAGGTGTATCCTGATCCCCAATGGGAAATGTTTGATAAGTCTTAGTCCACTATGTTGATGGTCTTGGTTGTTTACCTTGAAATATAAAATTATTTTCTATATTTATGATAGTGCCACACTTTAATGACATGAGATTATGGTTCATGATTTATGTTTGATGTTTTCTCACTCTTATGGCTCGTGTTTTCTGAAATTAAAAAATTTTATTACGTGAATATTTTTTATGATCCATGAAAGGTTGGGTATGAACTTTGTAAGTTATGTTCATGATCACATATCCTTATAATTATCTTATTATTTCATATGATCATAAATTGATATCTCTTATGTTTACACTTACTGAACCTCAAAGCTTATACTTTCTTATATTTCCTTTCTCTAGGTTATAAATAAAGGTTTTATGTTGGGTATCTATATAAAGAGTAATAAATGGCAATATCTTGGTGGAAAACATGGAATATATTTCACCCGATTAGAATATTTTTTTCTATATTTCCAAAGGAAATAAACTATTATGGTCCTTAAGTATGTTTTATATGATGTAATGAATATTCAACTAAAAATATGTAATTTCCAAGTTTGAGAAGCCTGAATCGCTATATGGGCGACTTAATATACTTTTCTTATTGAGTTTTTTTAAAGGATTTTTATTTATAAAAGCAACACTACTATTGTTTTAATGATAATGTGTACATTTATCATGTTATTTCTTAAATAGTTAATTTTATTTTTATATGTAAAAGGTTTAAATTAGAATATGTGCTTTTGAAAACATGGTTCATTTGAAATAATAATAAAAAATGGGAACCTTCGGTACTTAGGTGGGATGTATAGAAAACTTATACTATTTGGAGTTAGAATCGGTTTGGAATACCCTACATAGCCTTTGGAATACAATACAACACTAATTAAATATCATGGGAGTTGTATTTTGTTTCCTCAAGGTTTTTGAATTTTCCTATATAAAATCTTGTGCATAGGAACACTATTATATAGTTTATCAAATGAGAGTAAAAGGATCCTTGGATGAGAGTACCTAACCTTAGTTTCCATAGGGTTTCCCATGCTAATTTGTTTTTACTTTCTCATATTAATCTCTTTATTTTACAAATAAAATTATTAAAATAAAGTTTTCTTTAAACTTGTTTTCTTTATCCTATTAAATTATTTCATTAACCTTCTTTATTATTTAATGGTATGAATGCTTTAATAAATGGATGTTTGTAAAATGGATTAGAAAATGGTTTTCAAATGAGGTTTTTCTATATTTTTAGATTAGACTGATAAAATGTATTCTAAATGTTGTTCACACCCTCTTGAAAATTTTTTAAACCATGTTCTGTGCACTTTGAGGTCAACATCGTTTCTCCTTGAAGTCCGCATGGTTTTCCCAAACTATGAACCCCAGTTTGTGCACTTTCAAAACATGGGTTTCATCCTTCGATGGACCCAAAACCCAACTAAAGCCCTATGAAACTTTTAATTCCTTAATTCATGACTAAAAAAGTACATAGGGTCAAAGTAACTCTTGAAATTAAGTTCCATTAAATGAGAAAGAAGTTGGTCTACCCACAAAACACCAATTATTAAAAACATGTGTGGAATTCGACTCACTCTGAAAACCCGATACATTATAATTAATATTCAACATTATTTTTTTCCATTCATCAAAAATTGATAATATATTTCATGTATATGAATGTCCTACTATCTCCGTGAATGGTCTAATTCATTTTTCTATCTCTATATTTTATGTATGGAACAATATATATATATATATATATATATATATATATAATATCTGTAGAATTTATATCATTAATATCATTTTTGAAATAATGGAACCATAATAAAAGTACAATTAATTTATCTACCTAATTAATTCATGCATGAAAAATGAAGAATTTAACACAAAAAATAATGATGAAAATAATAAAATATTGTTATCAAATGGGTGATAAACGTTATAAATGGATCATATATGATATTATAGATATGTATATAGTTATAGAATATAATTATAATAAATCTAAATATATTATATAAGAGTTTAAGGCATGTTCAACTAAATTAAAATGTGATGTAAGGGATTTTTATGTAAATTTACACTCCACAAATACATATTTAGTATTATACACCTATTTACTTTAGGTGGTGTATATATTTCCCCTTAAAATTATTTAACATTAATACATGTTTATTCATGATGGTAAAAAATTTCAATTCATGTTTACTCTTTTATGGAGTTTCCATATTTTCTTCTAACTTTTCCTCTCTTTAGAACATGAATCAATAAAAGAAATGTTTAAAATGAAAACCAATATTATTTCCATTTTGATCAGGTATATTTTCTTCCATGTCAATATTTTCTTTAAAAAAATTTCAAGAATGAAAACCAATCTTATTTCCATAGTAGATGATAGATACTTTCAAAGAGAATAACTCAACCCAAAAATGAGTGAAAGTGACCTCGTCCAAGAAGAAGGGACTCAACACAGTGAGTATATGATCTAAAAGTCAAGTCTTCACCAACCATTATAGGATAGAAGACTTATCCAACCATAATAACATAAGCACAGAAAGCATGTGGCATACCCCCCATGTTTTATCCTCTCTTGGAGAGAGAGTAACCAAATCCAAGGTGTAGATATAGAAGAATATATATATGATCAGTCTAAAGAATCCCAAATTAAAGAGTAAGGGGATATCCATCTCACCATAGAAAAAGTTTCACCAACAGTTACACAATTCCATCAATAATGACTACAATCTTAGGTGTCTACCCAAAAGAAACTGCTAAAGTCAAGCCACACCTCATCAGAGTTTCGCACAGTCGAGGGGATGATAACTCTAAGTAGAAGACGTGTGGCCTAGTATGTTAGGGGGGTTCCACTCTGTAATAATCCCTAGAAGAATCATTCCCATAATGATGGGGGGTTCTACTCTAGTTTCAAGAGAACCCACACCCTATTCTAATATGGGGGTTCTATTCAGTTGGTAGAGGACCCACGCTAAAGTTAATGGGGGATTCTACTCTAAAGGTCAAGGACTTGCACCCTAGTGGGACATGAGGTTCAGCTCTAGGTCATCGAGGACTCGTGCCCAATCCGATTGGGGGTTATGCTCAAAAGTCAAGGAAAACTACCTTGTTACTATAAGAAATAATGGTTCTACTCTAGGTTATCGTGGACCTGCATCCAATCTGTAGGGGTTCCACTCAAATGGTAGGTGTAGAGGACCCACACCCATGTTGATGTGTAGTTACACTCTAGTGGTCGAGACCCACACTCTGATGTGCAAATGGGGTTCCACACTAATCTTTTAAGGCTTATGCTTTATCTAATAGGGGGTTCCACTCAAAAAAATCCCCTGGTGATCCTGCTAGATCACTTTTGTTGTTCGGCATCGCATCAGTACTCACCTTACCGAAAACACTTCACATCAGATCTTTAAATCTACAAGTAAGGAAACCATCACATTATATATGAAAAAATGATCAAGAAAGGCTACATGTGGGCCAAAATTTGATTTCAAATAAATGAGATGTATAACCTTGAAGTTTCCTCAAATGAGGTCAAGGCATACATGGAATGTGATGGGACCCACATGGCATGTGGCCCCACTTCACCACCTGGTCGTATCCCCACTCAGCACAAAAATTCTGAACATGTTAGAGTACATTTTGTGCTAGTGGACTACATGGAATTTCCAAGCTGCCCAAGGACTGGGCCATGTGCTAATGGTCATTTCCATGTACTAGACCCCATGTCTGTGTACTCGAATACACGACCGCATACCTGGACGTGTACTTCCACACGAGTTCCCACCTATGTAATCCATCACATGGGTTTCCCAACTGGGGAATGGGTCCAAGACATGTAGTATTTCTACATGTCGTGTCATAATTATATTTTATGAAACTCTAGTTGTTGCTACTAAGGGGGCTACACATCATGTGTTCATCCTTGAACATGTCGTATAGTCAGGTTTTCACCAGATTTTATAAATGCACTTCCCATGCTTGAATTCACCTTTTTTTTATATATATAATCTTGAATTGGCCTGAAACTCATAAATATGGCTGAAAATCATTTTTTCTGAACATCGATCACCATAAATCAGCCTCTGTTTATCCACAATGGTTTTTTTGTATGTTAAATTCATCAAATATCATTCCACCTTCGAATAAACAATACTCGATCATCAAACTATTCTCCCATTCCTTTCCAAAATCCTAGATCTGATCTTTATTCACCAATACATGCCTCCTTCATCAATATGTCATAGTTTTGGGGGTCTAATAGGGCTTGGTACTTCCAGAAAAGATTGAGCTGGGATTGTGAGGTCCTTCAAGTGAAAAACACGAAGAGAAATTGGGGAGAAAGGTAGAATTTTTTTAAACATCTTTGGCCAATAATTATTGTCCAAAGAACAAGAATAGGTATCTAGGGTTAGAAAACAACTTAATTAAATCAATTTAACCAATGTGTATGAGCATTGATATTCCACAATTAGAGTAGATCGATATAAGGGATCGATCTGCTCAAACCATTTAATAAAAGGGGAATAAATCACCAAATTGACAAGTTCTACCTTGATTATGGATTATTTATTAATGAATAACTCATCCACCAATGATCAAAAGAATCATTTGCATTTCATGCATCCTGATCCACTCTGATCTAGAGTTTTATCATCATCTGATGAGATCCTCCAACAAAAGGAGGAAGGAGAGTATCATTGTCGTTTCTAGTATTATGAGGACAACCCTGGTAAATTATCCATGATGATATATTTATAACATTTCTTGTAGTTCAAAATGAACAAATTAATTAATTTAAAAATTAATTTACTCATTGAGCATACCACCAACGAGTAAGGAGTCCAAATTCCCCGCACCAACTCATTTTATATTGTTCATAGGGAAAACACCATGTTCCAGACTCAACTGGGGACTCAAATTTCCGAACTAAGATACTGTTTAAGTATTATCCCATTTTCTTTATGAATCTTTGTGTGTGTTATATAAAATTTATTTTATATTTTTTATAAAATTAATTCTAGGAAAATTGGGCCTCAAAATTGCATGGCATCTCAGCACCCAAATCTAGAAATATATATAAAAATACTTCAAGGTCTTATAAGAACAAAATTGGGTCTCTACACCATGTTTTCTAAAAAAATAAAAATATATTTATTATTTTATTATAATTTTAAAATATATATTTATCAATTCTTGAATTTTTACAAAAATCATTGAAAGGTGTCTTCATGTATCTTTCCAAAAAATGTTTGTTTGGATTTTACAAAAAAATGTTAAAGGAACCTCCGTTTTAACATTTAAAACATGAACAAAACTTCCCATTGTTATGAAAATTATTTTATTTGAATATTCCTTTATAAGTTTTAAAGGTTATTTTTAAGTAAAATTATTTTAAAAAAATTATTTTTAAAAAGTGTTTTTCAAAGTGGAAAGGAGATTTTCCTCAAGAAATTTTTTAAATTATCTTGAGAAGTTAATTTATATGTTTTCAAGGTTATTTTCAGATAAAATTATTTTCAAAATATTTCAAGTTTTAAAAAATTGATTTTCAAAGAAATTATATTTTCCTCAAGAAAAATCCCAAGGAATATTTTTAAAATTATTTTACATCTAACATGACAACTATTGATATTGTGTATGCTTTACTAAGGATATGAATCAAGGATACCATTCTTACTCATTATTTGAATGGTTTATTATGACATAATGTCTATGAATCACTAATCTCTTCCATGGATTATACCATGATTTAATTCTTATGAATCCCAATTATTTTTCACAATTTATACCATTATTTAATTCTTATGAAACCTGCTTCTTTTTCATGGATTATGTTATGATAACATCATTAAATGATTATGAAACTAGTCACTTTTCCATAGTTTATGGTATGGGAAAATGTTTATGAAACCCATTTCATTTTATGGGTTATGATATGATTACTGTTTTATGATCTTGTGGAATACATGTGTTTAATTTTCATTATGTGATCGGTGGGACCTTTATCTCCCTCTAATGCATTGAGTAAATCTTTATATCTAGTAAGCTAAAACGGGAAAAAAGTCGATGGTCTTGATCTACTATGGGAAACTGGTGTGTCCTAATCCACTCTAGGAAATATGTGTGTCGTGATCCAATATAAGAAACAAGTGTGTCATAATTCACAATCGTGAATAGATGTGTCCTAATCAACAAAAGGAAATTGGTGATAGATCTTGGTTTAATATGTTGATGTTCTTAGTAGTTTACCTTGAAATATGAAATGGTTTTATATATTTATGATAATAAAAAAAATTAAGACATAAACTTATGGTTTATGATCGATGTATGATGATTTCTCACTCTTATGGGACATGTTTTCTAAAATGATAAATTTTTATTCTGTGACTCTTTTTTATGATCCATGACAGGTTGGGTATGACATTTGTAAGTTATTTTCATTATCGCATACCTTTATGATTATCTTATTATTTCATATGATCATAGATTGATATAAATAGTGTTCACACTTTCTAATCATCGAGCTCACACATTCTTATGTTTCATTTACCCCAGTTATGAATAAAGGTCTTATATATGCTACGTTTATAAAGAGAACTAAATAGAAAAATATTTATGGGAAGCAATGAAGTTAATTCACCAAATTAGAATATTGTGTTCCATGTTTCCAAAGGCACTAAACTACTATGTTCCTCAGGTGTGTGTTTTTATAATGTGATGAATATCCATCTAAAAGATGAAATATCCATATAGGAGAAGCATGGGTCACTATAGTTGGTATTATAGGAACAGTTTAGTTAACCTTTGAAAAATATGATGAAAAATATTTAGTGAGATTCCTGGGTATATTTATTAGTATATTTCTTGGGATGTCTCTAAAGATGAGTCTAAGGATAATTCAAAGTAAAAGAAAATGTCCTAGAATTATTTTAAAGGTTATAACAAGTGGTTTTTAAGAAATTAAATCCCTATTTGGATACTACAAGTGTATATGAATCTGAAATAGATTTACCTTATGGCGACATCCCCAAAAATACCTATACTTGATAAGTAACTGGTTAACAATAATGGGACTTGATACACACATAGTTTAACACTCTTAGTGATATGATATATAAATTAATAAACCCTTTACAAAGAATCATGATGGGTTGAAATAGATGGTGACTATGATGGCCTAGGAAAAATGTAAGGTGTCATTGATTGAAATGAATGTGTCATGATTTAAGAATCCTATAATCTATTTTCATGATTATATGGTTTTCCACCATGATTAGTATTTCTCCCACTCTAATTTCTAGTCTTAATCAATGTATGGAACCCAAAGGAACGGTGTTACTGATGAATGTAACAGATAATGAAATGATTATACTCTTGAGAAACCAAATGATATGGGTGATGTAATGAAAAACATTATTGATATGATCAAAAAAATTTCTCAATATATAAATCTTATTGAACTTCAAAATGATAAAAAGAGGAACCAACATTCTATTGAGTCCTTCTTAATGTAACATACACCTTCTTTTAGTGGTTACAATGAACCAATAGTTATTATCAAATGGATCAGTCCCACTGAAAATTTATTTCCCATTATTCTGAATTTAGAGCTTGAAAAGATCATTTTGGAAATTTATCATTTGAAAGGTGAAACAGATTAGTGGTAGACTATTATTAAGAACCTGAGGGAACAAGAAGAAATTAAATCTATATAATAAGAAGAGTTTAATGGGATACTTTTTACTAATTACTTCCCTCATATTCTAGGAACAAATTTGTATATGTAATTCCATGAGCATAATATAAAGGATGATGAATATATTGTTACTTATGAAAATAATTTTACAAGACGTGTAAGGTACGATTCTGGTTTAAACATAAGACCTAAAAAAACTTATCGATTCTTTGGTGGCTATAAACCAAGCCTTTTAAAGGTTTTATCTATAAGAGACTTTAATAGATACAAAGAATTCATTCAATGTGAACTAAAGGTAGAAATGGAAATTTGGTATTCCCACCATTCCTATGTTTTTTATTAAGAAAGGAAGATTGAGTCTCATGAAAACTAAAATGGTGGAAAGAAATTCCAAGAATCTCTATGCTAGAATTATGGGAAGAAGCATCAAGGGAATTTCTTGAATGGGACTGGGAGGTTCTTTAAATGTGGATAAAAAGGTCATCAACTTCATGAATTTTGAGATATGATTAATGGGACGGTAAATTCAATGGATGAGAATAGGGTGTCAAATAATGCACCACCCACACACTAGTGTTTAAAGTGCTAGGAGTTTTGGAATTATTTGAATCAATTCCCCAATACAAGTGATAATGTGGATGATAATACAAAAACACCACTAAAGAAAAATAAAAAATTGAAAAACTTATGTGATCACAATGGATTAAGTTAATCATTATAATTATGGGAAACTTATCCTCCTATAATTGGTTGGAAATTTCATGTTTGGTTTTTTTGAATGAGAACTTTGAAAATATTATTGTTCACCCTTTAATGAAATTTCAAGTGATGAGAGTTTATCAAGATTAATGATATTTTAAGAGATCTTTATGGTAATAAAACACTTTGGTTTTGTATATGTTTTAGTGAAAAAGTTGTTTAAGGAAGAATTCCAATACACTTCATGGGAATATGATTAATGGTATTAGTAGACATTTGGGTTTACCTAATCTTAGATGTTGAAGTAATTATGGGTTATAGTTGATCATATACAAATTAAACAAACTTATTCACCATTAAATAAGATTTTTATTTGAAAATTCTTTCCGAAATACACATTAAGAAAGTTGTATGGTTATATAGAGTTCGAAAATCAATTGTATTTATACGGGATCTGAAGTTTACCTCAATTTTTTTAGAGAAGTCTTCAGAAAGATCTTAATATAGAGGTGAGTTTTAGCACAATGAGAATAATTAAAAACCTATAAGATATACAACGATATTATTCAATGGATTTTGTGGTGGTTGGGATCACACCTTCCTTTAGTTGAGTTTCCTAAAAACAATAGATTTCTCTCAATAATTTAGATATATCCTTATGAAAGACTTTATATATACTAGAATGAAGTTATATAAAGAGGGGTATTAGGACCAGAGCTAGTAGATGAGATGACAATGACGGTTAGATCCATTTAGTAAAATACAAGTACTACTAAAATTTGACCAATATGTTATGTTGATAGTCATCGATGTGATATAGAGTTTGAATATCGAGAGAAGGCCTTTATATTAAATTCTCTATGGAAGAAAGTATGGAAAACTATTCCCAAGATATATCAGTCACATTAAAATATGTAATCATATCAGGATAGTAGATTATTGGTTGGTGCATCCACTAAACCTCTCCCATGTTCATGATGTGTTCCAAGTATTACTCTTGAGGAATTACATACCTTATCCATCACATGTAACTAACTCATAGGTTGTACCGCTAGATCATGATATTTCTTATGAGGAATGATTAGTAGAGATTCTGGATCGAATAGAGAAAGTTATATGAAATAGGATCACTCGCCTGGAAAAATTTTTTTGGTAAAACCAATAGCTTAGGGAAGATATATAGAAACTTGATGATGTAATAAGGTAGAATTATCCTTAGTTTTTTAAACAAAGTGACAAATTTTAAGGGAGAAATTCATTTTAAATGGGTATAATGTAACACCCCGATATTTTATGAAATTATTTTCTTCAAGTGAATTTAATATTTTCAATATTTTTTATTACACACAATATATATATTATTATTCATTACATGCAACACTAAGTTTATCTGTCATTATATGAAATACTGAATTTAGCTTGTGTTACCCGCAACACCAAATTTAAATGAAACAAGTCATACAATTAAAATTTTATTTTTTAATATGATAGTTATCACCTCTCCAATTAAATGGTAGTTGTGAATAATATTAAATAAATTATGAAAATATGTGGTTTAAATATATGTATATATAATTAACTAATTCTTGGGTGACTAATTAATTAGAAATTAAAATAAAAAGCATTTGAAAATATAGGAAATGATTTTATGAAGAAAAACAATTTATGAACATAAATTTGTTTTACCTCAATAAAAAAATGAATCAATTTTGGGGGATTATTTTAATAAAATTTATATATTATATATTCTATAAGAAATTTAACATTTATCTTAACTATTTTCTAGGAAATTAATAAGAATAAATCCAATTTTACACTTAAAAATGTATTTTCTATAAATTATTTTTGACTCCATTGGAGCACTTATATTATAATTAACTTTCACCACTCTAAGAAAACGTATTTTAAAAAATAAAATTAATTTTTTAAATCATAATATCAAAATTATCTTATGTTAAATTTTTGTTATTTTTCTGAAATGATTTATTTTTTATGAATAGTTGGAAATACTGAATTCAAATTGAAAACTATTTTTTTGTTTAAGTTATTTATAAAGATAAATTATATTTTAATTTTATCTTAATTTTAAATTTGTTAAATTATACTTTCATTAATCCAATTTAGGTCATTTTAATCAATTTAATATTTAAAACAAATATAAAACATTATAAACTTCTAAAGTTTTTCTCTTTAAAACCCTATTTCTCATTGTGTCTTTGGGATTAATTTTAAATTAAAATTTTCCCCCTATATGAATGGAATTTGGAAAAGTGGATTCCATATTTTTAATAATAATAATTTATTTTATCTAATAAGGTAAACTTAATATTTTACCAAAATGAAAAGTGAACACAATAAAAATTGATTATTGTAGTTAAGGTAAAAATGGGTTTATCGGGCGGTTAAACTAAAAAGATAAAGGTTAAATTAACCTATTAAATATTATAAAAACTATTATATTTCCATATTTTGAACATTCATCCACAAAGGTTCCATAATGGTCAATTTTTTATTCTTGTTACATATGAAAAATGTAGGATCGCTCAATTATTTTCAAAAATACTGAGTGTGTCCTCTCCCCCACTTATAAAAGGCCACACCTATCCTAAATTTTTCACACACCTTCAAACCCTTTTGTTTCAGAAAATAACATCACAAATAACTTCTAAAAATCCCTCATTTCATCTTATATGTCTTATTTTGTACATAAATCCAACCAGGGATGGTTTTTAATGCAAACCTAAGGAGGATACCCAAAAAATAGGTAATGTTCATCGATGAGAATTTTTGGTTTAATTTCATCATAAAACTCCATAAATTCCTATTATACCATGATTATATAATAACATAAATATATTCTGTATAGTGATATGTTTTTATTTTAATTTCATGACATACAAATATCTCCACTTCCATCAAATGGGCTACAAAATCATTGTTCGTGTGTATGGCAGACTATCACATCACGAACTAACATCATTCGTTTCCTAATTAAAACCTATAGAATCTAAAAATAATTATTAATTTATTATTTATATTTTATTTATATTTTTTTATGATTTTATATTTTTATCACACATACCTTTATATTTTCAATTTTTGGGAATATGATAACATCATTCGTGTGTATGGCGGACTACCGCCTCATGAAGCGGTGTGATTCATTAACTCTTTACATGTATAGTCTTAAGGGTGGGTTAAATAAAAATATGTGATATATATTACACAAAACAATATTCTGTAATGATAATATATATCATTTAATTTTTTTTTATTTTGATCAAACAATAAAATTGAAATAATGTTTATGTGAACGTTTGGCCTACCGTCTCCATCAATAGTGTATTTCACTTTCTGTCACTAAATTTTAGAGATTACTCAAAAATAATTATATTATAAATATATATTATTTTTATATCACGGTTATAATTTTTTAGGTTTCTAAATCATTATTTATGTTATAGGACCAAAAATAACATGACAAAACATATAAGAAACGCAAAGCGGTTATTTTCTCTAACGTGACATTAACATGAAATTATTAATAAATGAGTAATAAAATGTCATAATAAAACCATATAAGGTATTATATATATGAATATTTTTCTTTAAGATATTTATAATAAACTTATATTTATTATACTTGAGGTTTTAATTTCTACGAAGGAATTCGATACTTATGGTAAGGGATTTCTAGTTTGTTCTTTATTTTTGAGAGACATATGCAAGTTCACCACTCATTTCTTAGGTGCAGTGTATATACTTTCCTTTTGAAATTTAATATCATTAATATAATCCTTTTTAATAATATTTAATATTTCATTAGATTTTATAGCTTACTAGGTCTTATGATTCGAAAGATTACAAATGAGCTAATAGATTTTAGTCTCACTTTTTACTTCTGTGAGACACATTCCATATTCAACACTGATTTATTTTATATCGTGTATATATACTTCCCATGAATGTATTTTACTATTAATATTCTAAATATTATAGGGATTTATATATCCATATAATTACCACTCTTTCATGTGGTTTGCAGATCAAATTTTATCAAATCGGTAAGGGGTTTTGCCTCAATTTTCCTTCTTTGAGACATATGATTATGTTATACACCTATATTATTCAAAAAGGTGTATATATAGTCCCTTTTGAATTTAGTATCATGAAATTATGTATAATCATGGTATTTTAAGTTTCATTTAATGATATCCCTCCATGGGTATTATGATTCAAAGTTACTAAAGTGGTAGAGATTTTATGTTACAATCTCATCGTTTATCTAGATTATTTGTGATCATGTTTCTCATGACAAAATATTATGATAAAATCCTTAAAAACTCATTAATATTATTATAATCTATTTATTTCAGTATAATTCATGTTTACCATTCATTTTACTCTCTTTATTTACTCAAAAGTTTGAAAATAATGTTTTTAAGAAAAATCATCTTTTGGTCGAAAACCCTTTTTCCCAAAACCATGTTTTCCAAAAATGTTTTCAAATAAGTTTTGTTATTATTTTAATATTTTTATAAGATATTTTTTTACCATTTTTTACTTTTTAAAATAATATTTTTAAAGTAATATTCATGTCACTTTCCAAAAAGTTCCAATTTTTACTTTACTGAAAATGTGAAAGGAATATTTGTTTTAAATATAAGACATGAATGAAACATCCCATTGTCATGAAAATTATTTTCTTTGAATATTACTTTATATATTTTCAAGGTTATTTTCCAAGAAAATGGTTTTTAAAATTTTTTAGGTTTAAAAATTATTTTTTAAAGTGGAAATGATATTTTACTCAAGAAATGTTTTAAATTATTTTTAAAACTTCTTTTATAAGTTTTCAAGGTTATTTTTAAAGAAAAGAATTTTCAAAATGTATTAACTTTCAAAAATTAATTTTCCAAGAAAAGATAATTTCCTCAAGAAATGTCCCAAGTAATGTTTCAAAACTATTTTCATTTAAGATGAAATCTTTTGATGTTACTTATTCTTTACTATGTATATATTCTGACGATACCATTATTACTCTTTCTCTGAATGGTTTATTAAGAAAAAATGTTTATGAAGTCTATCTATCTTCTATGTTTTATACCATGATTTAATTATTATGAAACCCATTTCCTTTTCATGGGTTATAACATGAATTAGTTCTTATTAAACCCATATTTTTTCATGGTTTATACTACATGAAATGATGAAATGATTATAAAACTTTTATCTTTTCCGTAGGTTGTGATATGATGAAATGTTTATGAAACCCATTTCATTTTATGGGTTATGATATTATGAATGTTTTGTGATCTTTTGGTATAGATGTGTATGATTTTTATTATGTGATGGTTATTTCATATATCTCCCTCCATTAAATTGGGTAAACAATTATATCTCATGATTTAGAAAAGAGAAACATGTTGATGGGCTTGATACACTATATGAAATGGGTGTGTCCTGATCCACTATAAAAAATAGGTGTGTCCTAATACACAATGAGAAATAGGTGTATCCTGATCCTCAATGGGAAATGTTTGATAAGTCTTAGTCCACTATGTTGATGGTCTTGGTTGTTTACCTTGAAATATAAAATTATTTTCTATATTTATGATGGTGCCACACTTTAATGACATGATATTATGGTTCATGATTTATGTATGATGTTTTCTCACTCTTACGGTCCATGTTTTCTGAAATGAAAACATTTTATTACGTGAATATTATTTATTATCCAAGAAAGGTTGGGTATGAACTTTATAAGTTATGTTCATGATCACATATCCTTATACTTATCTTATTATTTCATATGATCATAAACTGATATCTCTTATGTTTACACTTACTGAACATCTAATCTTATAATTTCTTATATTTCCTTTATCTAGGTTATAAAGAAATGTTTTATGTTGGGTATCTATATAAAGAGTACTAAATGGAAATATCTTGGTGGAAAACATGGAATATATTTCACCCGATTAGAATATTTTTTTCTATATTTCCAAAGGAAATAAACTATTATGGTCCTCATGTATGTTTTATATTATGTAATGAATATTCAACTAAAAATATGTAATTTCCAAGTATGAGAAGCCTGAATAGCTATATGGATGACTTAATATACTTTTCTTATTAAGTTTTTTTAAAGGATTTTTGTTTATAAAAGCTGAACGACTACAGTTTTAATGATAATGTGTACATGTATCATGGTATTTCTTAAATAGATCATTTTATTTTTATATATATAAGGTTTAAATTAGAATATGTGCTTTTGAAAACTTGGTTCATTTTAAAGGATAATAAAAAATGGGAACCTTCGGTACTTAGGTGGGATGTATAGAACAATTATACTAGTTGGAGTTAGAATCGGTTTGGAATACCCTACATAGCCTTTGGACTGCAATACAACACTAATAAAATATCATGGGAGTTGGATTTTGTTTCATCAAGGTTTTTGAATTTTCCTATATAAAATCTTGTGCATAGGAACACTATTATATAGTTTATTGAATGAGAGTAAAAGGATCCTTGGATGAGAGGACCTAACCTTAGTTTTTATAGGGTTTCCCATGCTAATTTGTATTGACTTTCTCACATTAATCTCTTTATTTTACAAATAAAATTATTAAAATAATTTTTTCTTTAAACTTGTTTTATTTATACTATTAAATTATTTCATTAACCTTCTTTATTATTTAATGGTATGAATGCCTTGATAAATGGATATTTATAAAATGGATTAGATAATGGTTTTCAAATGAGTTTTTTCTATAGTTTTCGATTAGGCTGATAAAATGATTTCTAAATGTTGTTCGCGCCGTCTTGAAATTTTTTTTAAACCATGTTCAGTTCACTTTGAGGTCAACATCGTTTCTCCTTGAAGTCCGCATGGTTTTCCCAAACTATAAACCCTAGTTTTTGCACTTTCAAAACATGGGTTTCATCCTTCGATGGACCCAAAACCCAACTGAAACCCTATGAAACTTTTATTTCCTTAATCCATGACTAAAAAAGTACATAGGGTCAAAGTTACTCTTGAAATTATGTTCCGTTAAATGAGGAAGAAGTTGGTCTACCCACAAAACACCAAAAATTAAAAACAAGTGTGGAATTCGACTCGCTCTGAATACCCAATACATTATAATTAATATTCAACATTATTGTATTCCATTCATCAAATTTTGATAATATATTTCATGTATATGTATGTCCTACTATCTCCATGAATGGTCTAATTCATTTTTCTATCTCTATATTTTATGGATGGAACTATATATATATATAATATCTGTAGAATTTATATCATTAATATCATTTTTGACATAATGGAACCATAATAATAGTACAATTAATTGATCTACCTAATTAATTCATGCATGAAAAATGAAGAATTTAACACAAAAAAATAATGATGAAAATAATAAAATATTGTTATCAAATGGGTGATAAACGTTATAAATGGATCATATATGATATTATAGATATTTATATAGTTATAGAATATAATTACAATAAATCTAAATTTATTATATAATAGTTTAAAGCATGTTAAACTAAATTAAAATGTGATGTAAGGGATTTTTATCTAAATTTACACTCCACTAATACATATTAAGTATTATACACCTATTTACTTTAGGTGGTGTATATACTGCCCCTTCAAATTATTTAACATGAACACATGTTTATTCATGGTGGTAAAAAATTTCAATTCATGTTTACTCTTTTATGGAGTTTCCATATTTTCTTCTAACTTTTCCTCTCTTAGAACATGAATCAATAAAATAAATGTTTAAAATGAAAGCAAATATTATTTCCATTTTGATCAGGTATATTTTCTTCCATGTCAATATTTTCTTTAAAAAAGCTTCAATAACGTTTTTAATATTATAAAATGATTTTCAAAATGAAAATTTTAATCTTTTTTTACGTTTTACAAAAAAATCAGAAGCAATTTTTTTTAGTTTTCTGAATGATGTACTTTTCTTACAAAAGTGTAAAAGGAATGTTCTTTTAACTTATACGACATGGATGAAATTTCCCGCTATCATTATTTCCCAGTGTTTTGAATCTTCTCTAATAATTTTAAAATTTTATTTTCTAATAAAAAAATTTTAAATATTCAATAATTTTTTAGTTCTTCAAAGTGATTTTCATAGTGAAAAGGTTATTTTCCTCAAGAATTTTTTTAATGATATTTTTATAGTATTACTATTAAGTAATGACTAAATACCTTTATTTTACTTATAATATATTAGGGATGTGTTCTAATTATACCATCCTTATTCTTTCTCCATATGGTTTATGATCAATTTGACCAAGGAAAGTATAGATATTCACTTTCTTGATTAATTTTTTAGTCATTAACTTTTCCTTGAAACATTCACTTTATTGTGATCATGGGACATTATATTTCCCTTAAATTTTAATATTATTTATCATGGATATGATTATTCCTTAAATTGTATATCATTTCTACATATGTCGTTTTACTATGAAAGTTATTTTATTGATTAGGGAAAACCTTAATAAATATGTATTCTTTACTCAATAGGGATATTTATTGATAAGTCACATTTTTCATGGGTTAAATAGATAATTAGATATATAAGGAATGCATTAAACATGTAGTGATTGGTGGGGCATAGAATTATATATCCCATCGATGCATAAAAGGATCTCATCATACAAATAAGTAATCTAGAATTAAATGGTTTATTGTTGCATGACGACACCTAGTTTTAAACTATCTTGGAAAGAGCCTTGACGGTATAGATATCATGATGTATGAGAGAATGATATCCAATATTAATCATTTCCTTCACTGAGAATTCTATTTTTATTATTATCCATGATATTATTTTCTTGATATTATCCATGCATGCATTTTTTATCATGTTATTAATTAAGTGGCATGTGTTTTTAGTTATTTACCTTTCCATAAAGATTATTCTATTTTGATTCATGATAGCTTATTTTTTATGTGGCTCTTAATGAGTAATTCATCTCACCCTTTATTTGGTTTTTTTACCAGGTTATAAAGAAGTATATTTTGAATAATATCAAAGATGCAAAAATGTTTTTATGATTTTTATGTTATATTTCTAATCTAATATGTGAATCACATATGTATATAGTTCTTCAATACTACTAAACTAATAATTACTTCAAGATAGGATCATTTATATCTTATACCAATGTAAAAAATTAGACAATGGATCTAGGTTACTACAGTTAGGGTTACAATAGCAGCCTCGGGTTGGCTCCTTAAACTGTACGTAGATTTCTGACCCCTGTATGTTGATAACTATATGATGAAGGTAGAATAGAAAAGTTAGGACTTACACATATTAGGAGGAACATATATAGATGTTTGTCCCAAGTATGTTAGTAACTAGATGTGGAAGGGAGACTATAAAGGTTGGGTCTTACACCTAATAGGAGGCCCATATATGAATATAGTCATCTTAGGGCATTGGCCTTAGTGGGAGAAATATAATAATATTATTTTAATAAATTCATCTTAGATAGAATACCTTTGCAAAAGTAAGAATATGAAAGATGCACAAATTTCCATTACTTCATGAAGTTCTCATCGATGAACAAAATTATTTGTAGCCATATACCGTTGGGAAGTAGCATAGAAGTACCCTAGGAATCCCCCATTTCACATAGTATTAGGATTCTATATGAAAGGGTGTATTTTTTATAGGGTCTTAGTTAAAAGGTGGATCACAAAGAGATTTATGCTGATGTCCCTCTACAATGTGTATTTTATAGGAATCTTTTATGAAGTTTTCCTTCATAGGATTCCTTCTTGAATTGGTACTTTGAAATATTCCTTCGACGAGTGGCCTTCATAGGATTCCTTTCATCAAATGGGATTCATATGAGTCATTAATAAATGGGCATTTATGTGAATCCTTAATAAAGTAGGATTCATGGTGTTCCTTCACAAAGGATATTTCACAGGATTTATCTGCTATGGATTTTATGTGGGGGAAACATTACTAAAAAATAATAATGTGGTGACCTTCCTCTCAAACATCATTCTGTAGGAAAAGTAAACTATATTTTATCTAAGTTCATGCTAGTAATTTATAGCATGCATCTTCTTAGTAAAGGATACCATGTAGGAATCATGTAACCATGATGAATTTACTTCAGTGAGCCATATAAATTCTGTTTTTTTATCAAGGGATTATGTGACCATGAAGTAATACCATCAATATTTAATGAATTAATTCTTCTATAAAGGAAACACGTGACCAAAAAGTGCCTACATGTGAACACCATAAATAAGTGTCAACAAAAAAACTAAGAAACCATAAAATAATTACAATATTATAAAGAAACTACTCACCTAAAAAGGTATTCTATAAACTCAACAAAAAATACTTATGTTACTTTGTGAGAATTTTCCCTTTGTTATTTTTTATTCCAGATAATGTTAATAATAACTTAAAATGGCTATTTTTTTATCTATTAGTCCATTTTAGCTTCATGAGTTATCAAAAAAAAATTGAAATTAACTACACCCATAAATATTGTTTCACCCCATATTAGGTGTTTCAAAATTCTGAAATGTTCTTATAAGATCCTCAAAATGGGTTTTATAGTTTCAACATCCTTTTTTAGTAATGGAAAACGTACATGGACTAATCCTAGTGGGAAGTTCTCACCACCACATCACTAGACTGGGAAATATTTTTGGGGAATCTTTATCCCTCAATGGTTTAGAATTCACATGACATATGGAGATCCCATTTTATTATTCTTAAAGTATAGAGATACTTTTATCTTCAAACTGAACATGTCTTTACTATGTGAGTAAAATATAATTACTTTGATAGAAAATTTCACGGAACACACATTTCAATGACAAAGGATATTTTAAGGATAAACCATGATCTTTCTTAATTCACATGATGAAACTAGTGGAATATATAATCTCATATGTCTCTAGATCTTTTCAAGGATTAGCCTTGAGTTTTGATAAGTTTACCCTGTAAAATTTGGTGGGCCAATTGTGATTGTGTGTTGGTGTGTGTGAAAAAAAAATCACCACAATAGGTGATGAAAATTTTTTCTAAAGGAAATATAAATAGGGAGTGAACTCACTAATTTACCCCCCCCCCCCACCCCCCTCTTAGTGAATTCTCACTGATCTTGTGGGTTACTTTTATAATTTGTGGTAGGATTATGTCTCATTTATAGTTAGTAGTATAATTAAGAGTATAGGATTAAGTTTACTTATTGGTTGAGAAATGGGATTCTTGTGAGTTTCAAATAAGGATCTACTTGATAAAAAATAGAGTTAATGATTTTTTTACGGGAGGTATCGGTGAGTAATGAGTGTTTGGAATCATTTTTTGATATGGTTCTAGGAGTTGTTGAGGAAGAAATTTTGTAGGCTGACATATATAAGTTTATAACTAAAAAGTTATTTTTTCTAAAAATATTTTAATAAACTAATTTATTTTTAAAATAATATAACTCAACTAATTTTTTACACAGTTTAAGTTTATGGGTTTTTTAAATATAAATCCATAGTGAATATAGATTTATATAGGGGAGATTATAACACTTGATATTATTTTTACATCCCATTATATGGATGTGGTCTATAATAAATGATTTATTTTATCATTTCCATATAACAATATACCTCAGTCACATTATTAGTGTTTCTTTATTTTGTCCTTCCTAAATTCCAACAATGGATCATAAAGGGAATAGATCCTCCTTGCATTGTAAGATTTATCCATTTTTATTATATAAAATATACCCTAAGTGATCCCTATAGTAATATGTTTTCTTATTTATTTTAACTAATAAAATTTTGTTCGTGTGTGTGTGCATGTGTGTGTGTGTGCAGTTGACACTTGCACATGCATTAAATTGATTATTCTCTTGTGGTAGTTGACGTCTCTCTGAGTTCTTACCAAGTCTTCATCTTAGTCTTTATAACAGTTGATGAGTTGTTCATATATCTCATTCTATCCTCACTACCTAATATCTTCTACAATTTCATTGTGAATCATAATATGACAAATAATTATAAGACTCTTTCATAACATTGTACTTTAATTCAATAAATTTACATATACATGGGGTATGAAAACCAAGTGGTCTTTAAGGTGAATAAGAAAATAAATAATAATAAAAATGTCCCCAAGACTAATTCTATGTCTGAGGATCCTAAAAACCATCCATAAAAAATAGAAAAGATGTAATATCAAGTAAAGGATCAAAATGTGTACGACCCCAGGACACCCTGAGAGGGGAGGGGTGAATCGGGGTGTCAACTTTTTCTTTTAAAGTGATGGATCTTTTTTCTACATTGGTAGGAACTTGTTAAACGTTTATGATGGACAAGAACAAAAATAAAATGATCACATGCAAAGATATCACACAACAATTTTACTTAGTTCACTACTAAGGGCTATGCCCAAGGAGCATACGCTGATAGTGTGTCAGCCGTACCAAAATCCACTAATATTTACTAGGTGCAGAATAAAAAATTTTGGTCATAGTCACTCTATTCCAGGATTACTACCTTTACAATATTTCATCGATAGCTCATTGTGTTGCTCGGAACACTTCCGTTGACTCCCCCTGGCTCAATTCTCTAAGAGAAGTCAAACTCTATGTATTGACTTGAAGGTTGCTTCAATGATTTGGCATTTGAGTCTTTGTCCCTAACTTATCGCGAGACACTTCTTTCACTATATACCTATGTTGATTTATATATAAAGCCTTGTCCACTAAAAAATGATATTCTATAAGTGCCTTTTGAAATGGTCCTTCACAAATATCACTCCTTCGCAGGCTCACACCTTCGTAGAGCTCACTTCTTCACAGAGATCACTCCTTTACAGAGCTTGTTTCTTCTCAAAGCACCCCTACCTTCATAGAAAAACCTACCATCATGAATCACACTACCTTTGTGAATCCCACTCCTTCAAGAAGATCACTGAGCCAATGCAGAACATCCCATTCTTGTGAAGCTCTCAATACATTGTATCATTGACTTCAATCAAGACTAAAATAGTATTTTCAAAAAGCTCAAGCTGACAAATAAAACCAATTTTGTGGAGCACCCATTACTTCATGAAATCAGAGCAATTCTATATTTTCTCTGAAAATTTCATACCAAATGAAGAGGGGTAGCTTCTTATTTATAGGCTCAGCCAATGGCAAAGCTCCACCACCTCCAACGCATTGTATAGATTAATCAAAAACATCTTTGCAGTGATCCTCCTTTAACAAAGTACCACTAAAATTTGATGTTGTCATGATTATATCCATAAAAAACTTCACACTACCACAATACCCCAATTATCGTAACAGCAGATATAACCATCAATGATCTTGATGCTCCATGTATCCATCATTCGTGATGCTCGTTGTAATTGTAGAAAGCACCGTTAGAATTCCTTAAACCATTGCGAAACACAATTCATGAATCCCATATTATCGAAACTACTTTCATATTTAACTTTATTATCCCTTTCCTTATAATATCCCTAATCATCCATTGTTTTTACATGTGAGGATTGAAAAAAACACACAAACCATTCTCCATTTTCAGCAAAGAACGACATTAGTTACAATAGAATGTGTTATGTTTTTCATTTGGAATGCTATAATACTATAAAAAGAACATCACCCAGTTAAAAAATAAGGGGTATCAAGGGGAAGGTTTTATCAATTGTAATATTTCTATACCTACACATTGGGTATTAGATATAGCTTTTGGTGCTCACATATGTATCCAAAGAGAGGAACCAAGTATATACTATAATTTTTTTAGAGGAGTTGGATCTTAAATAATTCAATAGGGAATGAATTGTTGCTTTTGTTATATGATACTAACACCTTCCATTTCTAGTAGGGATGATTTTATTTTTAAAATATTTTTATTATTTACCAACTATTACAAAGAACATAATTTATGTATCCTACCTATATATAAATTTTTTTATTTTCACTCTTGTGAATAAGATCTATTTATTTTAAAAATATAATATATTTTATGGTATCACACATTTAAATAATGGTATTTATATATTAAACTATGATTAACAAGTACTATATATTGATAATGAATCAAATTAACATGACTTATTTAACACCCAATTGTAGAATCACTTTCTTGATCATGTAAACGAGAATCTTTTAAAAAATATATATCAATATATTTATTTAGAATAGTGACCCAGAATTTTCATAAAAAATATTAAATATTTGTATATGAATATTCAATACATTTCACAAATACAAAGTCGGGGATTGTAAAAGTTTAGTGTATTTGGAAACTTAGATACATAAACAATTGGTTCATAATTGAACTAAATCATCTCCCACTAAGTTATGAAGAAATATCACCCTTCTTTTTCATATCATACATAATAAATTTCTTCATAACCTAGGAAAGGAAACATAATAAAGGGTGAGATCAAATGCACAATAAGGGTAAATAAGGGAGATATCAATGATCACTTAAACATAAAATCAGCATAAGGGTATGGTAATATAAAAATTACATTTTAAAACCACACCCTATAAATCATATATAATAATCTTAATTCAAGGAATAAATCTTGGTAGTTTATAAGAAATGAATCATAAATGAATCAAAGAACATAATCCATGAGAGCATAGCATTGGCATAATACATAGATTTGTGTCATACACATAAGAATTTAAAATCATTTCATTAGTAGTAAAGGATCATTTCCAAGACTATTATAGTGGATTGAGTTCACTCCACAAACCATAATAGTAGTCAAGTTTTACTCCCAATACTATCATAGTGGATAGAGTTACGAACTAAAATAGGATCAATTTCCATTACAGTCTTGTTTATATCAAGATATATCAATCTTTTCCCAATGCATTAGAGGGATATATAACTCTTTTTTGACCCCTAAAATAATAAAAATCATACATATGTGTGAAAAAATATCATAAATCATTCATCAAATCATAATGTGTGAAAAGGAAAATGACTTTTAAAAACATTTTATCAGGGTACAAACTGTGGAAAAGAAACAGGTTTCATAAACGTTTCATCAATTCATCACAGCATAACCCATGGAAAAGGAACAAGTTTTATAAAAATCTTGTCATAATAATCATAAACCATAAATAAAAATAATAATTATTCTATCATTGCATCATATCCACGATAATTATTAGGTAATATCAAAGGATTTCATCCTAGGTGAATAATTTCTTCAAAAGATAACTGGAACATTTTTGGTGGAAAATAACATTTTCAGTTTAAAATCACTTATTTGAAAATTAAAAATTTCTAAAATATTATTTATTTTTGTATGTAAAATGAAACTTTTAAGATTTTAAAGGAATATTCAAATTATTGAGTTTTCACAATGATAACAAATTTCATTCATACTGTGTATGTTAAAACAAAGAGTCCTTTCACATTTTTGTTAAAAAAAGTTAAAAGTACCTCATTAGGAAAATGATAAAAATATTCCTTTTAAAAAATTATATAAAAATTAAAATAAGGTTTAAAATTAATTTAAAAATCATTATAGAACGTTAAAATCATTCTTGAAAAAAATATAAAACCTAGACATCGAAGAGAAAGGATTTTCGATCAAATAGAGAAATAATATTAATTTTCCTTAAAACATTATTTTAGTCTCTTTAGTACTTAAAGAGTAGAAAATGAAAGTAAATAATGTATTTTATACAAATAAATATACTATAAATAAATTCATTATATTATTGAGATATTTTTCATATAATTACATCATGAGAAACTTAATCATAAACAGTCTCGATAAAGAATGAGATTGTAAAGTAAAACCTGAATCGCATGTTCAGCTTCCTTATTATGAGTTAGAACATCCTGTATAATAAATATAGATTTATTATAAAAATATTTCAAACTATACTCATATATATTATACCATATATGATTAATTATAACCTTTTATCACCCGTTTATTAATAATTATTTATTAAGATCATTGTTCTGGGTAACTGCTTCATTTTTCATATATGTTTTGGTTTGGTAGTTTTTGTTCCTTGTACTTTTATACTGATTCCATGATTTATATAATTTTAGTAATCATTAATAAATGATATATATATATATATTCATATTTTTATTCTTTCATAAAATTTATTGATAGAAAAATGATTTACACCGTTCATGGATATGGTAGGCTATACATACGCATCAATGATGTTTTTTTTATGGATGGAATAAAAGAAATATATATAATAATTCAACTTTACAAGTCATTATTATATAATATATATATATATATTCAAAAAAAATCAATCCTTATTATTATTTATGTAATGACAAAATGAAAAATGAATCGCATCGCTTTGTGGAGGCAGTCGTCCACACATATACATGAGTGGCGATATCATTTTACAATGGATTGTAAGGTAATAAGGTAGATGTGATATTATAATTGTATAATTATAATTATTTCATATATGTTATATATATACATTAAATGCATCGTTATATCAAGTCATGAGAGGCATTGGTGGAAAACGAATTACATCAGTTCGTGAGGCGATAGTTTGACTTGCACATGATTGACAATTTTTTTCCCATTTGATGGAATTAGAGATAGTTATAGTTTATTAAATTGAAATAATTAAATATTACTATTTTTAAGTTACTATTTTTGTCATTTAATCATGGTTGATGAATATTTTAAGGAGGTTGAAGAATAAATATAACCAAAATTCAAGGTTAAAAACTATACCTCTTCTTCAAACAACCTCTTTAGGTTTATACCTAAATCCTTTATAGGATGGATTTATGATCAAAATATAGATTTTGGGTAATATATAGTGATTTATGGAAGGTATTTTAATTTTTATTTTTCAAAAAAAGGATTTTCAATTGTGAATAAAAGAGGAGTGAAGGTGACCTTTTACAATTGAGGGGAGTGGCACACTAATAATTTATCATATTTTTAAATAATGCTATATCTATTTATTATAAAATGGATCCAAAATAGATCATATTTTAATTTGATAATGTTAAGGTTGAAATACAGCCATCCAATAGGGTTTCATTATGTTTTTAGGTTATTTTAATCCTTATATTTTTTTGTTAACCCCCAGTAAACCATGTTTTAACCTTAACCACGGTAATTAATTTTTAGTATTAATTATGATAAAAAAATTAATTTAAACATATAAAATAATATTCATAATTATAATGTCAAATATTAAATCAATTTTACCAAGTTTAATTTTGATAAATGTAATTCATGTATGCATTTTTAGTGTTTTATTGTATTGATTTTATGTAATTAAATGGTAACATCTTGAAAAATTTGGAATGAATTGATCTATTTTTTTATTTTTGGTAGGAAGAAACTGATATTAGGAAAAGGAACAAAAAGGGATGGAAATGGGGGAAAATTACACTTCACGATGCTTCACTTCACTCAAAGAGAGACACCTGATTTTTTAGGATGATCTTGGGGTGTCGCTAAAGAAAAAACTGAAGAACCAAAGAAAAATGAGATCTGGGAGAATAAAAAGTTAATACACATCGTGAACCATTGGTACACAATGTGTAGGATCAGTTCATGACATGCCTCAAACTGTGAAGCCAAGTCGTGACAGGATAAGTCGTGAAGTTGTCTCATGCCATGAAAAACTAGTACACGTCTTGTGCCTTCATTACACGATGTGATATTTACTGAGATTTGATTTTGGATGCGATTTTTCTGAGATTCAAGAGATTTGAAGATTCAAAGGGTACACATCATGAGTCTAGAGTACATGAAATTTAATAAGTTTAAGTTTCAAATCCATGTATGAAATTCCCACGATATTCATGCAGACAAAGAAAAAAATGGATTGAGAGTACACGACGTGTACTTCAAGTACACATCATGAAGAAGTTTGGGCAGATCCATTTCAAAGCCTATAAATATAGGGATTCTGTGCTACTTCATGGGAATTATGTCAGAGATGAAAATCAGAGTAAGAATCATTGCATAGGTCCCTCCCTTTTTTGTTCTTTATTTTCCATTATGTTTTATTTTTCTTTCCACCTTCCCTCTTATTCTCTCATCATTAGGATGAGGGGGTAATCCCACCATGTTCTAGGGTGTTGTAACAGAAGGGGAAGGTGTTGTTAGATTTAATTATATTTATTCATGCTGTTGGTTTTCGTAATTTCATTCTTTATCTTCCAAATCCCTTTCCATTTTCTTTCATCATGACCATTGACATTCAAATCTCAATGGAACATTTCAATTACACAACAGACTACCCTAAAGATGGCATGATCACTGTCAACTTTAGGGGAAATCGGGTTTAAATTATGATATCAAAACAAACTTGATTTGGAAAAATCCTAAAGTACAGGCCCAAGGAAAACAGGAAATTGTCACGTCGAGGAGAGGATATCAGGATCATAGGATCTAACTCGTCTCAACTCTGACACAAAATCGTGAATCAATTTATTTTCTTCAATCCAATTTCATCTGAACCCCGATATTACATTACCCCAGAATGATTTTAAAATATTTTTTCTAACAAACCAATAAATATGCTTCATTTTAATTTTACAAATCAGTCAACCCAATCCTTACTCATCTCATTGTTTAATTTAATAAAATTAAATCTTTTAAAATCCTAATAAAACTAAATAATCGTCTATGTGGGATCGACCTTGAATTCTACTCTACTACATTAATTCAGTAGAATAGTTGAGTTTTATACATTTTTTTTTTTGCATAGTACCATATGGAAGTAATGACGCCCTGTGGGGATATAAAATTCATTTAAGTGGTATAATTTAATTTAAAATTAAACATGAAAATGTGATGAAAACTGATTTTCCAAAGAAAATGTTTTTCTAAGGAAAAAGGTTTTTATATAAAAATTGTACATAAAATTAAAAAAATGACTTAAATTAGATCAATAATAAAATAATTTTACTAATTTGATTTTAAAAAAAATTAAAACAAAATGGAACTTATTAAATGACTTAAATGAAAATATAATTTTTAATAAAAATTAATACTTTTCACTACTCATCAAAACATTATTCTTTTCAAAAAAATCCTAAAAATTCACTCTAAGATATTTTTAGAATGTTGATTTTAAAAAATGATGTTAATTTTTTAAAATAAATTTTCTAATGGTGGAAAAAAATTAATTTTAAAATAAGTGCACAGAATGCAATGAAACCACTTTTTATAAAAAAATATTGTTTTTTAGCATAAAGCTGGATTTGTTATAAAAAATTTCCTATAAAAAATATTAGATGGATAATAAAACATATGATTGAATAAATAATATATAAATTTCATTAAAAACGTTTACCAATATTTGCTAATTTTATTTATTAAGATAAAAACACATTGTGTGTGTAAAAATAGTTTTTTATAAAAAAAATTATTTTCCTTTCAAATAATTTTATTTTCATTTTTAATCAATTAATTGTAACACCCCGAGATTTTATGAAAAATATTCTTTTTAATTTCATTAATGTCTTGTGTTGTACGCTACACCAAAAGAAGCTTGCACAACACGCATCCTTGACTTGCCTTGCATTACACGCAATCACGACCTTCCTCGATAGCGTGTGTAGTACGCAATACCGAGTTTCACTAAACAACGATATGCTATTAAAATATTATTAAAACTAGCCGTTATGAATAGTAATAACCACTTTTTGAAATTTTGTAAATTTTATTTTTTTCAAAATGGACTTCATTTTTGGAATCGGAATATCGAAATTAGCTTAGGGTGAAATTTTGGTACTTTTCGGATAACTTTCATATTCTGATGAATAGTGAAAATTATTAAATTTTAATTAAAAACAACTTTTTTTAATAAAAATAATTAATAGTGATAAATTATTAATTTGAGTGGTTTAAAAGTATATTTAGAATATATTTTTACAATTTAATACAATGTTTTTCATTGGATGTAATATCACATTTAAACCAGACATAAACAAGTGTCAATCTTTTTATAGTTATTATCTTTTAAAAACACGCTATTTTTTTTAACGACGGGAATTAATTTTTAAATTAATTAATGCAACTGATATGTCTTGAATTTGGTAAAATAGACATCATTTTTGAGTTCATAATATCAAATATAGCTTAGGCCTAATTTTTGGTATTTTTCTGGAATCTTTCATTTTTTGATGAATAGTGAGACCACAAAGTGGTAGTTTAAAAAAAATGATTTTTTCATAAAACTTAATTTTACCACTTCTGTGAGTGGAATTTCAAAAATCCGAGAGACATGGTTGATGTCAGTAAGTAAAATGTGGTTCAATGAAATGAAAATAATTTTTGGTGAATAGTAACTTTTTACTTTTTTTTACCACGGTTAAAAGTAAATAGGGTAATTAAGGGTAAAAATGATATTATTATTACCCTAAAACATGTCCTAATTCTATTGGATAAGTGTAATTCGACCACAAACAACCTTAGGAATAAAATATGACCATTTAGGCCCACTTGGATTAGATTAGGACATTTATTATTAATTTATTTAAAGAAGGGTTAAAATAGTTAAAATCAAATTTTAATAAGTATATCATTTTTAATATAGGGTTATACATAAGATAAATACAACTATAAATATTCATTAGAAAGATAAAAATATTTCCTACATAATGGTATTTTATTTGTAATATTTATAATTAAATTAATTTAATTTATTTATGATACAATGATGATGCAATAATTATCCTATTAATGAAATATTGACATAATTGATGTTATAAATACCCAAATAAATGTAATTTGAGACTATTTATGAATTACAATAATTTTATATGTTAATAGGACATGTTATTATTGATTTAATTAACTTTTTTCGAACTAATCATTCTGTTATGATTTTCACAAAAATCAATTACTAAATAGTGTCAAAATTGACATAAAATAGTTTTTAAAACAAATATTATATTATTAATTGTTATTTTATTCCTAAAAATCTAAGGATCGGAAAAATGACTTATAAAAGGTTATATATATTAATAATAAACAACTTGGGGTTCGTTTGGCTTGTTATAGTAAGTTTATTAACTTTATAGTGTAAGAACAGAAAAAGACACGGTAAAAGTAAAATTATCTAACTTAAAGTTAAATATAAATGATAAGGTTAAAATAGGAACCTAAACTTGTCTAAATTCTATTTGATGATAGGATTGTGACCCAACCCCACCTTAGCTTCTAAATAAATCAATTTGGAGCTATTTAAAACCGAATATAACTTTATAATAAAATAATATTTTTAGTTTTCCAATGGAGCCCCTCTCCTCCCTTATAAAAGGGTACCTCCTCCCTCTCTTCCTCACACCACTTTGAGCCTTCAAGCTCGGCCAAACCATGCCAATTTCTTCTCTCCACTTCCCTAGAGACATCCTAGAGGCCCTGGTCTTCTTCAAATACCAATTTTAGTGCCCTAAAAGGAGGTCTCAAAGAAGCGCTTCAAAGAAGAGGTAATGCCCGTTACCGATTCTTTCATCTTTATTTCTTCTTCCACTTCTTCTTATTTAGTCGTTTCATCATGAAGTAATAACATCAGTATAAATAATATACTGATATGTTATTATAAGTATGAAACAACCCTATTTAACCATATATCCATCCTACGGAAAACGAAATCACCGCGTGTGCGTACGTACAGAATAATGTCTTCACACCGTGGTGTAATCTATTTTCCACCACCACCTTAACTGGATGGGTATAATGGTGTACATAATAAGTATATATGATTATTTTAAAGTGATATTGATTTTGAAATAGTATACATACACTCCAATACAATTCCACGATCATGAGAACGATATCATCGCTCGTGCGTACGTACGGACTACCGTCTCCACGACGCGATGAGATTCATTCTCCACGTTAACCATTCATGAATGATTATAAAGTCTATATAATAAGTAATCATGAAATATATGACATAATAATGATACTGGATTTATGTGTATATATATGAATTTCATCTACTTAATTCCATTCAACTCAATAAGGAAACTTAAACAGCGTTCATGCGTACGTACGGCCTACCGTCTCCATGAACGATGTATTTCATTCCATTTACTGATATATTATATATATGTATATTCTGAATATAAATTATATATAAATAATGTTTTACATTCTGTATTTAAGTAATCATGATCTAAGTAATCATATGAATAATTACAAGTTAAAACCCGAACGACAAATGAGACGATTTTACCCAAAACGCTCTTTAACATGGAATTTACAAAAGAACGGGTAATATAAAGCCATAAGTGAACCATATATGATATCATAACAATGATTATGATTCTTGAATAAGTCAATTACATTATTTAAATCATTATACAGGAGGTTCGGACACTCATGAAGCAAATCGGACCTAAGGTAAGGGAAATATCACAATCTCATTTTTATCCGAGATTGTTTATACTTTGGAATTTACTGGGGTATATTTTATCATCCACATTCATGTTTCCTCAATATGTAATATTTATATCCTTCTACAATAGTTTATATCCAATTTTACCCTTCGGTGAGTTTTTAGTAAAATATATGAAAGGAATCTTTTTTCATTTTTCGTACGAGGTACTTTTTTGACTTTTTCGACAAAAGTATGAGAAGAATGTTTTCTTTTAATTTATACAGTATGAATGGATTTTTAAATAATTATTTCCAAGAAGCTTCCCTTAAAAATTTTCAAGTTTATTTTTAATCAAATTCTTTCAGTTTAGAATTGTATGACATGTTAAGAAAGGAAAAGTGTTTTTGAAGTAGAAAGGATATTTTCCTCAAGAATGGAGTTCAAGTGTTTTATCAAAATTATTTTCCATCTAAGATAATATAGGGTTCTGTTTCTATCCCTATTATTACATTGATTTGATTTATGTTGTGATGGAATTATTTTTATTTATTCCTTTATCTTGTATGAATTGTTTTATGGTGTCATGATGTTTAAGAATCCCATTTTTATTACATGGGTTATGTTATGATGTATGATTTATGATTTTGTGGCACACATAAGAATGGTATCATTATGAGATGGGTGGGACCTATATCTCCCTCCAATGCATTGGGTAAAGATTTTATATCTCATGAGATAGACATGGCTGGAACAGCAGGTTAAACCGGTTCAGTAAAACAGGACTGAAACGAGGAGTGAACTCGATTCAGAAATGGACTTTGTCCACTAAGATAGTCATGGCATTGAGTCTTGACTAACAAGAAATGATTCTCTATGATTATGTGTGTATGCCAAAAAGTTTCATGTTTGAATTTATGATTATTGGGATTACATTTCACTACTATGATTTATCCCATGTTATGATATTATGATCTCTTTTGCAGGTTAAGATTTCCAAAATGTTATGTTCTTATGAATATGATGTGATTGATTTTTCTTTTGTTTACCCTTACTGAGAATTTGAGCTCACCCTTTTATGTTTTCTTTTCCCCAGGATATAAAGAAAGTTTTTAGGTAAGAAAAAAAAAGGAATATCTTTTTGGGAGATGTTGAAGATCTTTCACCATGATTATAAGATTACGTACTGAGTTTCCAAAGACACTAAACTATTACGGTCCTTGTGTGTGTGTTTTTGTTATGTAATAAGTATTCTAAAAAATTAATGTAATGTCCTTGTACGTCAAGCTTCGGGTCTCTACAGTTGGTATCAGAGGAAAGGTTTAGTCAGCCTTTGGAAACTAGGATGCGAGAACTTTAGTGAGATCCCTAGAGATATTTCTAAGGTATGTCTAGGGATGTCCCTAAGGATAATTATTCTTATAGGTTATAGTCCTAGAATTGCGCTAATGATCTTAGAATTAAACCTAAGATGTTAGATATTGAGGGTACTCTACCTTTACTATGCTGTTTTCCCTAGCATGATTTTTGCCTCTCACACTATTCTTTTTGGATTTTAGAAAATGGCTGGAAACAGGAAGGTTCACGATAATGGAGGATATAACGGACAATGGAATGATTTTATTCATGAGCAACCAAATGAAACGGGATTAGGAAATCCAAACATCGTTATTATGCCTAATCAGAAATCTCATAATATGATCAATAATCTAAACTTTGGTAAGTTTCCCGACTCAAATAATAAGAGAAAGATGGAGTTTCATGATGATCATAGAGGAAAGAAAGTTCAATTTCCCTCATGTAAATCATGTGGGAAGAGGCATCAGGGAGATTGTTTCAAAGGAAATGTAAGATGCTTTGGGTGTGGAAAAGAAGGACACAAAGCCAATAAGTGAAAAGGAAAAGGGTCAGTTAACACCATGGACAAGGATAATGGTACTTCTACGACATCAACAGTGATTAGATGTTTTAATTGTGGAATGTACGGGCATTATGCAAACTAATGACCTAAGGTAAAGTCTCATGAAGAGAATCAGTACGGTCGTATGGGTAGTATTTATGTTGATGATGATGAAGAGACTACAAATGATATGTAAGATGAAAGAATTGTTGAAGTTTAGTCAATGGTTTAAAAAGGTAGTTGAATGATTACATGTTTGTCAAGTGTAATGTTGTATAAGTAATCTCATGGTACTATGGAATAAAGAGACATATAAGGATTGTTACACTGTTGTCTTTCCTTATGTTTTGAAAGTGTATGATTAATGGTACTAGTAACCATGAAATGTTATTCAGATATTTTTGGAAAGTAGATGATATGCGCATAATGAAGGGATAAGAAGAAAATTAAATGTTTGATAGTATTCATGAGCTCATGACTGATATAAGGAGAAGGTTATATCATGGTTTGAGTATATAGAATTTTTGGATTTTGGTTTGTGGAAAGAGTTAACTTTTGACAGCATTCATGTTTTCACTAAGGTTTAATGGATATTCATTTTTCAAGAAAATACATGATTAAGGTATTCACATGATTGGAATGTGACCAACAAGATAATGGGGGATAAATGATGGTTGGTTGATGACATTTCAAATAATCGTTTTCTTTATACTATGAGCTTGGACCTAAGTATTTTAGATAAATATTGGAATGGATTATGTTGGACATAAGATAGTATTGTTTAAGGATAGAAGTTTTTTTTTGATATTATTGATGGGATGTTATAGTAATGTAGTTTTAGAAAAAGGACAACCTGCAGGACGGGCGACAGCCCATCGCGTCGGACAAGGCTGTGGGAATCGAACCCACAACTGAAGTGCGACTGGCCGTTATCGCCTACCACTGGCCTACAGGAAGTCCCTGTTTAGTAGAAACTAGTTTTATTATATTAATAAGTATGATATATCAAGTATAAGTCCATTTTAGGAACCATATATGATTAATCTCACTATTGATGGACTTATGTATTTTTTGATAACTTTTCTAACCTTTTGTTTGAGATAGATGGAATGACCCATCATTCTATCACATGATCTGCTAAAACGTCACGAATAAAAAATTCAACTTCATTTCTTTAAGAGATGAAGTGGAAATTGTCCAAAGAACGACCAATGGTGAGACTATACCGAAATCACGAAAGTATTTCTTCTAATTCCAATTTCATCAACTTTAGGGAAACGATCTTGAAAACAAAAAATGTTGTCCTAGTGCTCTTATATCTGATGAATCAGATGGTACCACAGATCTTCACATATTTATGGCTTTGTGATTGCTGGTTTTTCCATATCCATGTTCTCTACCACTCTCCATTAGAACATGATGGTTAGATTTCTCTTCCATATCCATATTTTCACCTATGTGGAAACCCAGTGATTAGTTTATTTGGGTAACCGTTATGTTTCATACTTTTTTTTTAAAGATTGGTTTTGGTATTCCTTTTTACGATGTGAGTTTCTATTAAAGAAACTTTAGAGTAGTAATCCATTTATAACCCTGACAAATTTCTAGGGAGAAATTCATCTTAAGGGGGGTAGAATGTAACACCCCAAGATTTTATGAAAAATATTCTTTTTAATTTCATTAATGTCTTGTGTTTTATGCTACACCAAAAGTATCTTGCACAACACGCATCCTTGACTTGCCTTACATTACACGAAATCTCGACCTTCCTCGATAGCATGTGTAGTACGCAATACCGAGCTTCACTAAACAACGATATGCTATTAAAATATTATTAAAACTAGCTGTTATGAATAGTAATAACCACTTTTTAAAATTTTGTAAATTTTATTTTTCAAAATGGACTTCATTTTTGGATTCGGAATATCAAAATTAGCTTGGGGTGAAATTTTGGTACTTTTCAGATAACTTTCATATTCTGATGAATAGTGAAAATTATTAAATTTTAATTAAAAACAACTTTTTTTAATCAAAATAATTAATAGTGATAAATTATTAATTTGAGTGGTTTTAAAGTATATTTAGAATATATTTTTACAATTTAATACAATGTTTTTCATTGGATGTAATTTCACATTTAAACCAGACATAAACAAGTGTCAATCTTTTGGTAGTTATTATCTTTTAAAAACACGCTATTTGTTTTGAAGATGGGAATTAATTTTTAAATTAATTAATGCAACTGATTTGTTTTGAATTTGGTAAAATAGAAATCATTTTTGATTTCATAATATCAAATATATCTTAGGCCTAATTTTTGGTATTTTTCTGGAATCTTTCATTTTTTGATGAATAGTGAAACCTCTAAGTGGTAGTTTAAAAAAATGAATTTTTCATAAAACTTGATTTTACCACTTTTGTGAGTGGAATTTCAAAAATCTGAGAGACACGGTTGATGTCATTAAGTAAAATGTGGTTCAATGAGATGAAAATAATTTTTGGTGAATAGTAACTTTTTACTTTTTTTTTACCACGGTTAAAAGTAAATAGGGTAATTAAGGGTAAAAATGATATTATTATTACCCTGACACATGTCCTAATTCTATTGGATGAGTGTAATTCGACCAAAAACAACCTTAGGAATAAAATATGACCATTTAGGCCCACTTGGATTAGATTAGGACATTTATTATTAATTTATTTAAAGAAGGGTTAAAATAGTTAAAATCAATGTTTAATAAGTATATCATTTTTAATATAGGGTAATACATAAGATAAATATGACTATAAATATTCATTATAAAGATAAAACTATTTCCTACGTAATGGTATTTTATTTGTAATTTTTAGAATTAAATTAATTTAATTTATTTATGATACAATGATGATGCAATAATTATCCTATTAATGAAATATTGACATAATTGATGTTATAAATACCCAAATAAATGTAATTTGAGACTTTTTATGAATTACAATAATTTTCGATGTTAATAGGACATGTTATCATTGATTTAATTAACTTTTTTCTAACTAATCATTTTGTTATGATTTTCACAAAAATCAATTACTAAATAGTGTCAAAATTGACATAAAATATTTTTTAAAACAAATATTATATTATTAATTGTTATTTTATTCCTAAAAATATAAGGTTCATCCAAATGACTTATATAAGGTTATATATATTAATAATAAACAACTTGGGGTTCGTTTGGCTTGTTATAGTAAGTTTATTAACTTTATAGTGTAAGAACACAAAAAGACACGGTAAAAGTAGAATTATCTAACTTAAAGTTAAATATAAATGATAAGGTTAAAATAGGAACCTAAACTTGTAAAAATTCTATTGGATGAGAGTATTTCAACCTATCCCCACCTTATCTTATAAATAAATCAATTTTAAGCTATTTAAAACCGAATATGACTTTATAATAAAATAATATTTTTAGTTTTCCAAAGGAGCCCCTCTCCTCCCTTATAAAAGGGCACCTCCTCCCTCTCTTCCTCACACCACTTGGAGCCTTCAATCTCAGCCAAACCCAGCCAATTTCTTCTCTCCAATTCACTAGAGACATCCTAGATTTCCTGGTTTTCTTCAAAGACTAATTTTAGTGCCCTAAAAGGAGGTCTCAAAGAAACGCTTCAAAGAAGAGGTAATGCCCGTTACCGATTCTTTCATCTTTATTTCTTCTTCCACTTCTTCTTCTTTAGTCGTTTAATCATGAAGTAATAACATCAGTATCAATCATATACTTATATGTTATTATAAGTATGAAACAACCCTATTTAACCATTTATCCATCCTACGGAAAATGAAATCACCGCACGTGCGTACGTACGGAATACCGTCTCCACGCCGTGGTGTAATCTATTTTCCATCACCACCTTACTTGGATGGGTATAATGGTGTACATAATAACTATATATGATTATTTTAAAGTGATATTGATTTTGAAATAGTATACATACACTCCAATACAATTCCACGATCATGAGAACGATATCATCGCTCGTGCGTACGTACGGACTACCGTCTCCACGACGCGATGAGATTCATTATCCACGTTAACCATTCATGAATGATTATAAAGTATATATAATAAGTAATCATGAAATATATGACATAATAATTATACTTTATTTATGTTTATATATATGTATTTCATCTACTTAATTCCATTCAACTCAATAAGGAAACTTAAACAGCGTTCATGTGTACGTACGGCCTACCGTCTCCATGAACGGTGTATTTCTTTCCATTTACTGGTCTATTATATATATGTATATTCTGAATACATATTATATATAAATCATGTTTTACATTCTGTATTTAAGTAATCATGATCTAATTAATCATATTAATAATTACAAGTTAAAACACGAACAACAAATGAGACGATTTTACCCAAAACGCTCTTTAACAAGGAATTTACAAAAGAACGGGTAATATAAAGCCATAAGTGAACCATATATGATATCATAACAATTAGTATGATTCTGGAATAAGTCAATGAAATTATTTAAATCATTATACAGGAGGTTCGGACACTTACGAAGCAAATCGGACCTAAGGTAAGGGAAATATCACAATCTCATTTTTATCCGAGATTGTTTTTACTTTGGAATTTACTGGGGTATATTTTATCATCCACATTCATGTTTCATCAATATGTAATATTTATATCCTTATACGATAGTTTATATCCAATTTTACCCTTCGGTGAGTTTTTAGTAAAATATATGAAAGGAATCTTTTGTCCTTTTTCGTACGATGTACTTTTTTGACTTTTCCGACAAAAGTACAAGAAAAATTTTTTCTTTTAACTTATACTGTATGAATGGATTTTTAAAACATTATTTCCAAGAAGCTTCCCTTACAATTTTTCAAGTTTATTTTTAATCATCTTATTTTAGTTTAGAATTGTATGACATGTTAAGAAAGGAAAAGTGTTTTTGAAGTAGAAAGGATTTTTTCCTCAAGAATGGAGTTCAAGTATTTTATCAAAATTATTTTCCATCTAAGATAATATAGGGTTTTGTTTCTATCCCTATTATTACATTGATTTGATTTATGTTGTGATGGAATTATTTTTATGAATTCCTTTATCTTGTATGAATTGCTTTATAGTGTCATGATGTTTAAGAATACCATTTTTATTACATGGGTTATGCTATGATGTATGATTTGTGATTTTGTGGCATACATAAGAATGGTATCATTATGAGATGGGTGGGACCTATATCTCCCTCCAATGCATTGGGTAAAGATTTTATATCTCATGAGATAGGCATGGCTGGAATGGCAGGTTAAACCGGTTCAGTAAAACAGGACTGAAACGAGGAGTGAACTCAATTCAGAAATGGACTTTGTCCACTAAGATAGTCTTGTAATTGAGTCTTGACTATCAAGAAATGATTCTCTATGATTATGTGTGTATTCCACAAAGTTTCATGTTTTAAGTTATGATTATTGGGATTACATTTCACTACTATGATTTATCCCATGTTATGATATTATGATCTCTTTTAGAGGTTAAGATTTCCAAAATGTTATGTTCTTATGAATATGATGTGATTGATTTTTCTTTTGTTTACCATTACTGAGCATTTGACCTCACCCTTTTATGTTTTCTTTCCCCCAGGATATAAAGAAAAGTTTTAGGTGAGAAAAAAAAGGGAAGATCTTTATGGGAGATGTTGAAGATCTTTCACCATGATTAGAAGATTACGTTCCGAGTTTCCAAAGACACTAAACTATTAAGGTCCTTGTGTGTGTGTTTTTGTTATATAATAAGTATTATGCAAAAGTAATGTAATGTACTTGTACATCAAGTTTTGGGTCTCTACATTAATGTCCAGTGAATTTATTCTATACTTATTTAAATAAAATAATTTTTATAATTTATTTAATCCTATTAATAAAGACCAATTTAATATATTGGTTATATCATAATAAAATGTTAACTTTCATATAGACTCGAGGTTGTATGTACCACAAGATATTGAAAAAATTTAATTATATTTCAAAGGAAATATATTATAGAATTAAGGGATGTTACATTATAACCCCTTTAAAATGAATTTTTCCATTTAAATTATATAACTCCATTATAAAAAAATAAGGATATATCTATTTCATTACATCCTCTGGTTCCCATGTTGCTACTTCAGATTTATGGTTTCTCTAGAGAACTTTAATGTAGTGACTAGTCTTGTCCCATAGCACTTTATCTATATGGTCTAAGATATTTACCAGTTTTTATTTATAGTAAAGATAAATATCAATTCATATGAACTATGAGTTTAGTAATGGAAAGGATCAGGTATTTACTTACTCAGTAGAGATACATGAAAGACATCATGAACGTGAGATATATTTAGTGGAAGTGCCAAGCGATAAGCTACCATCCCTACTCGATCAAGAGTATTGAAGGGGAAAATATACGTAGGTATCAAATTTCCTTTTCTACTAAATATCATAAACTTATTCCATGGAGAAATTACTAGAAACACCTTATCTCTAACTTTAAACTCTAAATGTCATTATTAATTACCAGTAGAACTTTTATGTCAACTTTGAGCTACCTTAATGTGTCGTTGAATGGTTCTGATATTCTCGATCATTTCCTTAGCTAGCTTAGGTCCTAATATATTTATTTCTGTAACTTTATCCTAGAAAACTGTATTTCTACACTTATTTACATAGATAGCTTAATAAGGGACAATTTTAATGCTTGATTGAAAGCTATTGTTGTAAGAAAAATTGACTAGAGAAAGGTGTTGATACCAACCATAATAAAAACCCATTAAACAAGATCTTAGTATTCCCTCTTGGGTTTTAATGGATATATCAAACTGGACATCAATTTTAGGATGATAAAAGGTGATGAAACTTAACTTTGCTTCAAGAGCCTATTTAAGACATAACTAGAAAATTGAGGCAAACCCTAGACCCTGATCAGATACAATAGAAGGTGTTACTCCATATAACATTACCACTTCCTTAATATAAATCCTAGAATGATTATCAAGAGAGAAATATTCTCTGATATCAATGAAGTGTTTGAATTTTTAAATATATATACTATAAACCAAAGAGAATTATGGCCTTTAGACAATTTAGAGAGTCCATTGACAAAATCTATGGTATGTTTTCCCATTTTCATTCTAGTATGGGTAATGGTTAAAACATCCCCTTAAACGTTTTTCTCTTATCCTTAACTTGCTGGCACAGAAATCATTGAGATATATAATCTATAATATCTCTCTTTATTCCATCCTACTATAAATACTCATTCAGATCTCAATATATCTTCATACTTCTATGATGTATAGAGAATAAGGAACTATGATCCTATAACATCTCTTTATTTAAATTTGGTATAGATGAAACACATACATGTTTCCTAAAAATTATTGTTCATCAAAATCATAGTTGAACTCAAGAATATTTTTGACCTTCTTCTGCAGTTCTACATCTTCCTTATATGCCCCCTTAATTTTCACATGGATAGATGTTTGAAAACTCATTTAGGAGATATAATATTTCTCACCTTTATTCAGGATATAAAGATCCATTATTTAAAAATATTAAAATATTGGATCTTTTTTGATCCTCATCATGGATAAGCTAGCATGATCCTTTCGACTTAAAGTATTATCCACCTTGTTTACCTTTTCATGGTGGTAATGTATTGAGCATTCATAATTTTAAATTATCTTCAACCATCTTCTCATTTGAATATTCAACTCTTTTTTAGGGAATTTATACTTTAAAATTGTATTTTTAGTATATATATAACACCTTTCACTATAAAGATAATTCTCAAATATCTTTAATTTAAATAATACCATAGTTAACTCTAAATCATTAGTAGGGTAATTTTTCTTATGAATCTTCAATTATCATGAGAAATAATCCATAACCATATCATTCTATCTAATAACTCATATAACTACCTTCTATGATTCATTGTTACAGATTACAAACCATTATCCACTACAGGGTAATGTAATCATAGGTTCACTAAGTATCCTTATTTTTAGATACTTGATATTTTCTTTACATTCATCTATATAAAGGAACTTGGATCCATTTCGAGTTAGCATGGTAATTTTATTAGTTATTCTTGAGAAATCTACCATAAAGAAGAAATAATATCATGAAAACAAAGAAAACAATGTATCTCAGTCACACCAGCTATGATGGATCCACGGATATACCCTTTCTTGAGATTATATGACCCAAAAATGAAACTTTATATATCTTAAATTCAAACATGGTAAATTCTATATATATATATTCTCTATATTTAGGGTCTTTATTATAATCCTCAATTAATATTTATTATCTTCCATAAAATTTAATATATAGGAATATAATCTATAAATACTACCACAAACTGTTCAAGATATTATCTAAATACTCTATTCACTAATTCAATGAAGATAGTAGGGATATTTGTAAGAACAAACAACATAACTATATATTCATAGTGTATGAACCTTATATTGAATGTTTTCTTGTGTATATCCCCCTTCTTGAACCTCAATTAATGATATCCAGAATGAATATCGATCTTGAAAATGTATTAAGATCCATATAGTTGATCAAACAAGTCATCAATATAGTGGTTGAGGATACTTATTCTTGATTTTTATTTTTATTTTAAGTTCCCAATAGTAAATGTGAAGTCACATAAATATAACATTCTACTTCACATAAAGAATAGGTTCACCCCAAGGTGGAACACTTGGAAAAATAAATTCATTATCAATATTCACCTATAGTTTATTATTTAATACCTATAAATCAACTGGGTTCATTCTATATGTAGTCTTTAAAATATGTGCAGAACCTTGTATGAGTTCTATTGAGAACTAAAATTCATGATTTAGTTTAAGACTAGAAAACTATTCTAAAAAGACATCGAAAAACTCCCATATAATAAAAATATCATAAATGTTGAGTTTCTCCCCAACCATATAAGATAAACACCCCATTTGAAAAGTAATCAAGACCCATAAAATGGATGTGATTTCCCTCAAAAGTTCATATTTAATTTCACACTATTAGAGGACCATATATTGGTTTAGATCATCAAACATGACCTATATTTCTTAGAAATTGATGTGCTATTTATATATATAAATCATGTCCATTCCTAATATAGCATAAAATTAAACCATAGGGAGAATAACAAGATATGTAGGAAGCGCATTTCCATAAACTTGAACTCGAGAAGAATCATATACTTGAGATTTGATCATCATACCATTATGGGTTTTCACTTCAAGTTCAATTTTCTAATTGTTGAGGTAGAATTTTGATACCATTGTAAAAAAATTATATATAAAATACTAGGAATATTTAGAGTAAAAGAAGACATTATAAGTTCTAGAGTACATGGTGAGTATACATTTCACCATTTCATTATTGTATCCTTTAATAAAAATAGTGATTGTATGAGATTAACATTTATATTTGCTCTTAAGAGGTGTCTGACATCAATAATCATCATTTACCTTCAAATTTATTCACTCATTGGATTAATTATTATACTCATTTAATGTAAAATGCTAGAGTGTGTGTATTCTATAAAGATTTATCTCTATTCATATCGTTATCTAACATCTTACCATCACTTAAGCATTTGATTTTAGGATTACACCCCTTTCAACACATAAAATATTTATTATTACCCATAACACAATTTTCCATTTGTTCCCTTTCACAATTCAAGTACAAAGGAATGTTCATATTCTTCTCTACATGGTTTTTAGAATTCCCTTTTAATTACATCTTTATTTTCTTATTAATACCATTAGATTTATGGGAAAATCCATTTTCTATTGCCACCTTAACAACACATCAAATGATTTCTTCATTGCTACTGAAGTTCCTTATGCGTAATTCCCTTTGGAGACTTTTTTTAATCCAATTAAGATTCAATAAACCTTACTTTCATGTTGTATGATAAAACTTTAAGCATACCTCTCATGTATTGTAATATTTTCCTCATATGTACCAACGGATTCATCATCTATATGTTTTATATTGAGTAATTCCTTCTCTATTTTGGTATGAATAATATGATGAATGTACTTATTGAAATATAATATCTTAAACTCATGCCACTTTATGGTGTAAACTTCTTTATATTTTCTTATATTCTTGATATTATTCCTATATTGATATGTTATGCCTTTCAAAAGATAGACAACCAAATTGAGTTTTTCAAGCTCTAAACACTAGATAATGGAAAATATCATTTTGCTGGTAATGATCCATTACTCTATAACAAGTGGATCTATATACCCAATTAGAGAAGTTGTACATTACCTCATGAAGGAATCAACAAAACTTTTTACATATTGTTCTATTTTTTAAGTTCAACATGATTCATATATTGAGTAAATTGTGTAAGCACCGAAATGATAATTTTTATTCTAAATCCTATAACATTTTCTTTTTTAGGAGGATAATCATTGAATTGTCCATCATATTTAGAATTAACATGGTTCCTTGGGTTCCATCCATTTACTTGAACCAAAAACCATAGTGTGAGAAATAGTAATCATAGTGTAAAATCATATAATCATGAAAAAACATGTATATGATGTGTAAATAATATCTCTTTTTTTAACCTATATGACCTTAGGTTTTACCTTGGTCATTCATGATCGTTATCTACTCAAATCATTGATGATGTTTTATAAAGAAAATGTTAATTAACCTAAGTATATCCCTCATGAGGATCAAACTAGGTGCATTGTAAGGAAACACTCATTGTACACCATAATGATATACGAGATATAGTTTACCAAATATTTTTGAGGTTATTACCCATATATGAATCTATATGAAAACCATGCCCACTTATACTATTTAGACGTGGATGTATTGCTTAGAAAATTACATAATATCTTCCCTACCAAAGGTTCAGGATGTTATCCTATAATTAAACTTATCCTTAGGGTTTTCACTAAAGTTATATAATTCTAATCTAAAAATATTTAATAAACCTATCCTTTGATACCAACTATAGTGACCTAGAATTTTCATAAATAAATATTACATATTTTTAGATTAATTTTCGATAAATTTCACAAATACACACCTAAAGACTATAAATTTTAGTTTTTTTGGAAACATGGAAACATAAAAAAACTGGTTCAAAAGTAAACTATATCATCCCCCACTAAGTTCTACAGAACTAGAACCCTTATTTGACATATCATATATAGTACATTTCTCTATAACCTGGGGAAAGGAAACATAAGAAAGTATGATATCTAATGCTCAGTAAGAGTAAAAAAGGGAGATATTAATGATCAATTAAACATAAAATAAGTATAAGGGTATGATAATATGATCATAACATTTGAAAATCATACCCTTCATATCAGGTTTCATAATCCTGAGTTATGGAATAAATCTTGTTATCTTATAAAACATGAATCATAAAGAACTAAAAAAACCTAATCCATGAGAGTATAAAATTGACATAAGACATTATTTTGTGTCATACACATAAGAATGTAAAATCATTGCCATAGTAGTAAAAGATTATTTACAAGGATATCATAGTGGATTTAGTTCTCCCTCAAACCATCCTAGTATTAATGGTTAACTCCCAAGACTATCATAGTGGATATATTACCTTATTAAACTGGGTTCACTCCCCATTCCAGTCTGGTTTATCTCATGAGATATCCATCTTTACCCAATGCATTGGAGGGTTATATAATTTCAATCCCACATATCATAAAATAAAAATAATACATTTGTGTACCATAAGATCATAAAAAAATCACACTATAACCTATGAAAAATAAATGGGTTTCATAAACATTTCATCATGTAATGTCCTATGGAAAATAAATGAATTTCAAAAATATTTTATCAATTCATCATAGCATAACCCTTGGAAAAATAATAGGTCTCATAAAAAAAATTTAATCATAATCATAAAACATCCATATAAATGATAAGGATGATATCAATGTATCATATCCTCAGTACATATTAGGTAACATCAAATTATTTCATCTTAGGTGAATAATGCCTTTAAAATATTTTTGGAACATTTCTTGAGTAAAATTACATTTTAAAATTTTAAATTGGTTTTTTAAAAAATAAAAATTTCAAAAATATCAAAGGAAGGTTTTTTAAAAATACATGGAAATATTTAACGGAATACTCAAATCATTAGTTGTTCATGATGGTGGAAAATTCTATTCATGTCGTGTATATTAAAATAAAGTTTACCTTCACATTTTTAGTAAAAAAATCAAAATTAATTAGGAAATTAAAAATAATATTCCTTTTGAACCATTTTTAAAAAATTAAAAAATGGGTAAAAATTAATTTAAAAGTAATTTTATAATAGTAAAAAAAATCTTGAAAATATTTTTAGAAAACATATTCATCGAAGAGAAAGGATTTTAAAACTATAGATAAATAAAGTTGATTTTCCTTAAAAATGTTTGGTTTGTCTCTTGAGTATTTAAAGAGGGTAAATTTAAAGGAAATCATGTGTTCTATAGAAATAACTATAGTATAATAATATTAAATAAATTCTTAATAGATAATTCATGAAATTTCATCATCAGAAACGTAATCATAGACAATCTCAATAAAGAATGAGATAGTGATGTAAAACTCTTACCTCATGGTCAACTTCCTTTGTACATGTTCGAACATACTATATAATAAATATGTATTTATTATAATATATTATATAACCATAATAATATATATCATACCATAAATTATTAATTATAACCTTTTATCAGTTATTTATTAATAATTTTGTATTTAAATCACAGTTCTGGATGATAACTACTTCATTTTTCATGTATGTTTTGGTTTGGTAGTTTTTGGTCCTTGTAATTTGAGAATGGTTCTATAATCTAAAAAATTTAACCATGATAAAAATATGATATATATTTATTCTATAAATATTTAGTGTCTTCCATAAAATTAATAGATAGAAAAATGAATTACACGGTTCATGGAGATGAGAGGTTCGGTGTCTGTATGAATGATTTTTCCTTTTTTAAGTAATAGAGATAAATAAAGTTAAATAATAATTCATATTTATAGAATAATTATTAAATAATATATATCATATATATTCATTAAAATCATCCATATTACCATCCATGTAAAGTAGAAATGAAAAATAAAACATATCACTTCGTGGAGATGGCAGTCCACACATACCCACAAGCGATGATATTATTTTCTAATGGATTGGAAGGTAAGAAGGTAGATATAATATTAAAATTATATAAATATAAATATAATATAATATATATATTAAATCTATAATTATATTTATCCATGAGAGGTGGTGGTGGAAAAATAATTACATCGATTCATGAGGTAGAAGTTCTCAGTACACACTATCGACAGTTTTGTTTCCCATTTGATATAATAGGATATAGATATAGGTTATTACATTAACATAATAAAATATTAATATATGGAAGATAATTTTCCTATTATTTTATCATTGTTGAAGAGTATTTGAAGGAGGTAGAAGGAAAAATAAAATAAAAATGCATGGTTAAGAACTATACCTCTTCTTCGGACAATAAATTTATGTTTATACCTAAAGCCTTAATATGATTATTTTATAATAAAAACAAGGAGTATAATTAATTTATAGTTATGTGATAAATATATTTTATCAGGTATTTTGTGAACAAAATTTCTTTTTTAGTGTGAATAAAAGAGGCGATTAGGTTCCCTTTTATAAGTGAGGGGAGTGAAATACTTGTAATTTTTCAAAGATTTAAAATAATACAATTTCAATTTCTTGAAAACATGGATAAAAAATAGTTAATTTTATAATGTGAAGAATATAATGTCAAAATAAAATCAACCAATTAGTTTTTATCAATTTTTTAAGTCATTTTAACCCTTATCTTTTTATGTTAACCCTGGTAAACCCATTTTAACCTTAAATGTAGTGACTAATATTTACTATTTCTACAATTAATTATGACAAAAAATTAGGTTAACCCTATTAACTATTATTTATTATGATTATTACAAATACTTAATCCACTTTAACAAATTCAATTCATAGAAGTAGTAGAATGTAATTTAAAATTAAACTCACAAACATTATGAAAAATGGTTTTCCAAAGAAAAGATTTTCTTAAGTAAAAAAAGTTTTTATATAAAAATTAAACATAAAATTTATTCCAATAACATAAATTTGATAAATAATAATTTATTTGAACTAATATTACTTTCAAAACAATTTTAGAACATAATATAACTTTTTAAATAGTTTAAATGAAAAGGCAATTTGATCTTTTAATAAAATTCTCTAAAATTTCACTCTAAGATAATTTGAATATTTATTTTAAAAATTATATAATTTTTTTAAATATAGTTTCCAAAATTGGTAAAAATTAATTTTAAAATAAGTGCGCAAAACTTGAAAACCCCACTTTTTAAAAAAAATACAATTTTTATGCATAAAACTGGATTTATTCCAATCTCATTTCAAGGAAAAAATATTTGATGAATTATCTAAATTTTTATTGTAATATATAAATATCATTAAAATAATTCACCAATAGTGAATAATTTAATTTATTAAGATAAAATCACATTATGCACCTAAAAAAAGTTTTCAGAATAACATTTCTATTACTTTCAACTGTTTTTTATTCCCATTTCTAACAAATAAATAACCAAATAATATATTTTATACATGTTTAAATCATATAATTTTCATAATTTATTTATTAATATTCATACCCACTAATTTAATGTCTATGTTATAACAGTATACTATATTATGGTTCATTTTAACTTGGGGTAGCATGTATGGAAAGCTATCGAAAAAATAAATGTATTTGAAAAGAAATATATCTAAAAATATTCAGGTGTAAAAATTAGATTATTTTTAACTAAAACCACCGAAAATATTATAGGATTGTTTATAAGGAAATATTACCAAAATAATAATTTTTTGAAATGGTAGAAGGGTCACTGAGATTCTAGAATTGGCACACAAAAATGTATGTGGACCATTTCCAACATAAGCTATATGTGGGTATTCTTACTTCATAAATTTTACTGATTATTTGAGTATATATGGTTATTTATACTTAATTAGGCATAATTCTAAATCCTGTGAAAAAATTAAAGCAATCAAGGATGAAGTATAGAATCAAATTGGTAATAAGATAAAGAATATTTGATCTAAATGAGGTGGTGAATATCTAAACCCTAACTTCATTGATATTCTATGTGAATATGGGATTTTATCTCAAATCAATCCAACTAATTCACCATAATGGAATTATTTTAGTATGAGTAATTCTATCATTCATGAAATTGTAAGTTTGATGATGAGTCATTAAGTTCTTTTATTATTCATTTATGGAAATTCATCAAAAACTGAATCACTCATTCTAAAATTAGTACCTAGTAAGGCATAAAATAGAATACCATATGCATTAATGTATGGAAATAAATTTGTGTTTTCATATCCTCATACATGGGGATATGAGGAGTTTTTTTAGGCTATCTCAAGAAAAAAAAACTAGCACCTCAGGTTATGAAGTGTATCTTTATAGGGTATCCTGAGGAAACAAAGGGAGACTACCTATACAACCCCTAAACTATGAATATAATCATCACAAGATAAGATATTTTTCTTGATTGGGGGTCCAACATCAAGAAGGATAGTGGGAGAAAAGTTTACTTTGATAAAGTTTATTTTAAAGATATATAATATTTATTATATGAAAAAATTACCTAGGTCCCTATGGAAGTTGTTATTCTTAAAACAAAAGCACTGCGTAGAAGCACCAGATATGTTAGAGAATAAGAAAGATGTGACTTTTTATTCAATGAGGATGTTGAAACATTATTAGTAATAAATAATGATCTTCTTTCCTATAAGGTTAAAGAATATATCTCAGAATCTATTACATGAAAATATTCCTTGAATTCAAAGATAGATTCCATGTATCAGAACCAACTTTGGGTTTTGGTTGATTCATCAATTAATGAAAATATCATTGGATGCAAATGGGTAATCAAGAGAAAATTTTATATTGAAGTTAAAGTTAATACCTATAGCACTATTAGAGGATAAATATTTTAAAAATTATCAAGACATTGATTAATATGAAACATTTTATTCAATTTACTTTATTAAATTTATCTAAATTCTACTTATTATAGTATCCTTCCATGATAATGAGATTTAGAAGATGGGTTTCAAAATATATTTAAATAATGGGAACCTTTGGTAATATGTCTATATGACACATCTTGAAATTACTAGGACTTCATGTAATTTAAAATTTGTATTAAAGTGTAAAATATTCATTTATGGATTGAAGTAAAAATCCAAGACATGGAACATTCAATAAGATAAAGATATAAAAGTATTTGGCTTCATTAAAAAATGAATGTGAGACACTTGTTTATAAGTTATTTAGTGGGAGTATTTTTTTTATCCAAGTATTATATATTGATGACATATTACTTATTAAAAATAACATACCAGTCTTATAGTCAGTTAAGGTCTAGTTTAATAATTTCTTCTAAATGAAGGGATTTTATGAACAAGTATACATCCTTGGTATCAAGATTTTTTAGGATACATCCAAGAGGATTCTTGGGCTAAATAAAGGATTATACATTGACCATATACTAAAGAGATTTGGTATCGAATAATACAAGAGGAGATTGGTTCCAATGTCCCATGTAATTAATCTCTTTAAGAAAATGTGTCTTTAGACACAATAGGAGAGAGAAATAACTAGTAAGATCCCATACACTTATGTGATAAGATCAATCATGTATTCCATGTTATATACTTGGATTGATGTTACCAATAATTTATGAATGGTAATCTAATATCCAGCTAATCTAGGTGAACAACATTGGTCTTACATTATGGTTATCCTTAAGTATCTGAGAAATACTAAGATATATTCATGTATATGGAGGAGAAAAGGAGATAGTCATTTGGGGTTATACAAAATCTATATTTTTGGAAAATAATAATGATTTCAATATACATTTTGAATACTCCTTTAGTCTCGTTGACGGAGTTTTGAACTAAAAGAGTTAAAAGTAGTCAGTTGTCACTGATTATATAGTGGAGTCTGAGTATATAGCATCATTTGGTGTATAACAATAAGTCAATTAGTTATGAAAATTTATCTAATATCTTGATAGGGTTACTATTATTAAATAACATATCACATTATATATGTTGATAATACTATAGTTTTGGATCTCACAAAGGATCCAAGGTTTCATCAATGGATAAATCACATACTATAGAATTATTAATTGTTAAGGGATTTTTCTTATAGGGGTGAATTCATGGTGAGTAGGGTTTCCATGGAGTAAAATTTGGTGGAACCATTGACTAAATCCTTATCTTAGTATAAGAATTAATATAATGTGACGGATAGAAGAATAAAGGTTGTTAGGAGTTGTCTCTAGTGAAAGTGGTAGTTTTTTGGAGTTGTTTACCTAAAAACAACATCTATGTACTTTATTATTACTAATATTCATTTTTTTGAATATTACTAAAGATCATATAACATCATGACTATTATACTATGTGAGATATTATGTGGTAGTGGACTAAGAGTAACTATCACATTAAAAGGTTATAGTAGTTACCTACTATGATGAAAAACTAGAAGTTCTATTATAAAATTCTTAAATATATGTTATATCGATAGATGACATCATTTTATAGGGAAAATGATACAAGATATTTTGGGTGGGTACTCATAAGACTTTGAGAAACATTCTCATGGTGTACACCCTTGGTTATCTTCATAACAGAAGATTATGAGAACAGGACCTGGAAGTAGAAAATCCCCATTTATATGTTCTATTGGATTTTTCTATATACATATGTTTGTATTGATCCTTATACTTTATGATCATGATTATTAATTCTTATAATGAGTTGTGTACTTTTATTTATCGATGAAAACTATGATGACATATGCTCATGGTGTAGTAGGATTTATTAAGTGTGTCATGAGTGACATTATATTAATGAATAATGCGAGGAAGGATTTTTCCCCTATGTTATTTAACAGAATTTTAAATATAAGGTAATTCTATATAAATGGATTCACCTAAATAAATCCATTTTAATTGTTTTATATTGGAAGGTTCATTTCTAAAAATTCAAAGAAAGTTACATCGAGCACAAATGTTGATGACACCAGTACGAATCATGCTTGATTAGAGATATCATGATAAAAGGATCATATTCCATGGTGAGTGTTTTTATAAGGTTTTATGAAATTGGGACATTAAATTATTTCTATATGGGTTCCTTGTTATATTACTTGACACTAACCTTGGACTTCATATGGTTCTTTATAATGCCACTAAGAAATGGGCCTAGAGGGTCGCACACTAAGTGTATTTAGAGTCTCGGTTAAATTTATTTTTAATTTAACAAGTCAGAATAAATATTATTCTCCATTTTATATTTAATAATTATTCAGGGTTGGTTTATCACAAATATTTAATCAGGAATTATTTAGAATATCAAATATGTGAGTTAAATAATAACAAATACTTATTGTCAAGATTTAGAGAATGTAATATTTTTTATATATATCTATGAATAATATAGTAATATTTATTTATTAAATAGATAGTCATTATTCAGGGTTCAGTAAATATCAAGGATAAATTTATTGATTTTAATGTTCTACCTAGAAATTATATATTAAATATCAATAAATAAATATTTATTTCTTTATTTAATAAAATATATTTATTTAATTACAGGTATTCTAAATGTTAAGAAAAAATATTATTATATATATTATTTTTAGGAATGGGGCTCTCAAATGAATAATGAATTGGATAAGTTCCTAGGTATAATTACCAACCCAAACCTATTTATTTAAATACCTAGTTATATCACTTACTAGGGTCTGTTGTTTATTATGTACAATAAACTAAGAGAGAATTTTTTTGGACTCCTAAGAGTGTGGAATGGATTTTTTGAAAAATATGTGTGATGTTGACAATATGTGACAATTAATTTGGTGAAGTGGTGATGGATTCACTTGTTAGTGAAGTAGGGATGCAAGGAGAATTTTTTTGGACTCACTTGATAGCATTGGATAACATTCTCTATGTTTAGATGATCGTTGAAGAAAATAAGTAATTTATATGGAATTTCCTTGTTATAGTTTAACCCAAACAATAAGTCTATCCAAGAAATCCAACTAGCCATCTCGACCAAGGATTTTTGGGATCAGGTCTCAACTATGCACAAGGGAGATAGTTGGGCCATCCCATAAGGCATGTTCCCATGAGAGCGTGCATGTGTATGGGTCGGCTATGTCAGATGGGCTGGTGGGCCAATGTAGGTCAACGCAGCCTATGATTACAAAAGTGTTCATGTGTAGGTATGGGATCTGACCTTTTTCTATTCATTGAGTTCTCAGTGGGACATGTAGTATAATATATTGTGCCATAACTGTGGTAGATTTTGATGTGGGAAAGAGATGTCACATGAACTATTACTTATTTTAATAAAAAATGAAAATAACTTTCGCTGCACAATGTGGTATATCTGAGCCATTTTAGTTTACACAATGATTATCTTCAACATCCATTCATCTCATATATCTGATGTAACTGTTCAGATGGGCCTCAATATGGAGTGTTTCATCGTAATTCCATGCATTTCTATTTTCCCATGTCGTAGCTTCGCTCTGAGTCATGGAGGGTTAAAAATCAACAAAGTTAATTATTTTGAGATTCTGAGAGATATACCATTATCCATGGTATTTCACCATAAGATAAATTTCATATTTTTGTGATTCTATAAAATGAGTGAATACTACATCATGGAAGAATATTTTTGCCCTAATGAAATTGAGAAATAAAGTCTACGATGAAAATATGTTGGCCACATAATAGTGAGCCAAGAGATTTTTTTTTGAGAGTTTCCTCTTATACTATAAAGACTATATTTGAACCATAGATATGATAATCACACATGAGAATAATAATCCACATCTAATAAATCAGTTCATTTGATAGTTATGTGTGAGGAACATTTAATATCATTGTCCGTGTATAATGGGCATGAAAAAGAGCCCACGTTCAGACTGAGAGTCATGGATGTGATAATTGGATCTATGAAATAGTCAAGATACCACAGTGAGATATGCAAAAGTTATCACATGAGATAATTTTGGATCTATTCAAATGCAGATGTCCACACCATTGTATCAGGGACCACGCCATAGTGAATCATGTGGAATTTAATATTTCACCATGGTGGATCTTTCCATGCTATAGTATGGGAAAAATAGAGGATGATATGTTGCTATTTTATAGTGTACACCATAGAAAGGAGTTTTCTTCTCCACAATCATTTATCCCTAAAAAGTAATTTGGAAAATTTATGGAACAATTATGGAGGAGTTTTGAGTAGTTTTAAGATCTCATAATGGATTCATCTAGGTGGCCCAGTTAAGGGAGAATAGCCTACCTATCTTAAGGACAGGAGATCAACTAGGAAGAAGAGAGGATTCTCTATGAACAAAAATCACATCCAGAAAAAAAATAAAAGGATATACCACTTTAAAATATATAAAATATCTAAATATTAGAGGAAGAATAAGGTGTTATTCCAATGATGGACTGTAAGATTGATGGTTTGGAAACCAATAAAGATATTTATAAGAGGATTTTGTAATTTGTATATCTAAAGTAAAGATAAGATTCATTCTAGACTAGTTCTATAAATCATATGTGTTAAACCGAGGTGATTTTACAAGAGTGAAGTAGCATCCCAAAAAATACATCAACAAATCATATAACTTGTTTTATGTAGCGGCCTATCCCCATATAGACCGGATTTGGTGTCTAGTATCAATTACATTGGCATGATTATAAGGAATAATGTCCCGAAGGACTGATTAGTTTAGTAGTTTTGGAAAACTAGATACATAAATGAGAATTGAATTATAAATGGATACAATAATTAAAATATATTTTTTTCTTCTAAACAAATAAACAACTTCAAGGATAACTCTAATCCATCTAGTATATTCATGTATAACTTTCATAGTATGCTTCTTGGATTCCTGGAAAAATAAACATAATAAGGGTGCGCTCAAATGATCAATAAGGAAAAAATATAGCAGAAGAAATAATGAATCAATGAGAATAGTCAATATGGAAAGGTAAATAAATGGATATACATTCCACTCAAATAATTAGGTAAAGGAAAATAAATATGGAAAGGTATGAAACTAAAAGTGAGATGAAATATTTTACCGATTTGGTAACTTTTGAATCTTTGACCCCATGAATGTAGGATCATAAAATGGATATGTGAATACCCTTAAATTTAAGTAAAACATATATAGAATACAATCATGGTAATATATACACCACACAAAAGGAAATAGTGGTGAACATAACATATATCTGACAAAAATTAAAAGTGAGATGAAATCCCCTTACCTTGAGTTTCATTTCAGGTGAAAGTCCTTTTACTTTCAATATAATAAATTTATGTAAATTTTATAATTTATTATTAACCTTTTTCATGTTTATAATTAATTTTATTTATCTTATTACCATGTTTTTTCTCTACTTAAAAAATTAAGTTTATGTCGGGTGTTTTTGAACAAATTTGGTTTATATGTCAAGACAACTATTGTAGGTCAACTATGGTCAAAGGGGTCATTATATAACATATACAAAATAATAACCATGAAATAATTATAATATTTTTACATAAATTATAATTTTAAAATAAATCATTAAATATGGATTTGAAAATGAGACAACATTACAATCATGGAGACGGTAGGCCATACGTACGCATGAGTAACATTCCAATTTTTAAATGATCATTGCGAAAAGAAGTTAAGTAACTAAAATCTTTACAGAATGATAATTATATAATAAATACTATATTATTTAATAATATATACTTATATATATAATTATATGATTTAAAAGGAATCACATCATGTTGAGGAGGCGGTAGTCCCCGTGTCCACAAACGACATTATCTCTTTTAAAGTATGTGAAAGGGTAATAAAGGAGATGATATATATGTATATATATATATTATTTTAAGAAAGAAAATTATGTCCTAAATATATTATTTATGTTTTTTATTTCACTTATGTTTAATTATATCTATTTATTTATGCATTCCATGTATTGTGTGAACAAATCACTTCACTTTGAGGGGGCGGTAGTTCAAACTTCCTGAAACGATGTAATTGTATTAACGTAAAATGGAAATTATTCAATGTATGTATTATAAAAGAAAATAAGAAGAATAAAGAAAAATTAAATATTATATATAAAAGATATAAACAGATTTCCAATCATAATGGCCAACATAAGATCCGGTAAAGTAGAATTGAACAATCATCGTTTCATGAGGCAGTAATTCACCATTCATAGAAACAGTATGTTTGATACCTATTATATGGGGGTGTGTATAAGTGTAGGTAAAAAACTTAGAATAAACAAATAACATTATATTTATGATAATTTTGTTTTTATTTAATCATATAATAATAATAGTATAGATAGTGTAGAATGGAAATGAAACTAAAATGCATGAGAGAAGGGGTTACCTCTTAATCAGGTAACTTATTTTGGTTTATACCAAAAGGATTTCTTGGGAGGATTTCTACCATAATGGAGGATTCAAGATAGAGGGAAGGATTTTTGTGAATCTATTTGGGTAGATCTTGGCCAAGCATAAGTGGTTTTAGATTTGTGATGAATATGGAGAGTTGGTGGCCTTTTATAGTGGGCGAGGAGTGGCAGTCTTGTAAATATTTGATGAGAGAATTCCACCAAGATTTTTCATGTTTCAAGTGGATACAATAATTAACCAAGGTCAATAAAATTTATTATAGGGTTTAAATATGTCCATGAAATGGATTTTGGAAAAGTTTATTGGTCTATTTAGACCTTAAATTTATGGTTTAGTCTCCTATTAAGCTTAATTTAACCTTAACCAATGTAATTAATTTTTATTACATTCACTAATATTTTTGGTAAAAAATAATGTTGAACTTATAATAAATTATGAATTATGATAATTAAAAATATGGAATCCATTTTTTAAAATTCCAATCACATAAGTGCTAAAAATTAAATTAAATTTCATCCTGGAGGCGGTACAACAATGCGGGTTTTTACAGTAAAAACGTCCTAAAGTTTGCTAAATTTTTAGTTGATTTCAAAGTGAAATAGATTCCAATGATGTAAATTGGATTAATTGATAAAAATATTATCTAATTAAACTTTAGAACCAATATAAAATATAATTAAACTATATAATTAAATTATATGACAAACTAGTTTTTAATTACAATTATGTACGTTTAACTATTCCTTAAAAAATGAAATATCTAGGAAAAATATAAAAAATTCCCTCTTAACCTAATTATTATGTTTATATTTAAAATAAGAATTTTATTTTTACATATTAAATCAATTAAATTGTAAAAATTTAGATTTAAAATAGGTTTTATATTAAATGACGGTAAAATTTCCTTTTAAAAAATATAGGTTTTTATGTGTAAAATAGAGTTTGTTCTTCTATTATGCATATCAAACCTAATGGATGAATATAAAAAATATTTTATTTACTATATAAAATATTTTTTTATTAGAATAACTAAATAATTTTAATTAGATTAATTTATTAGGATAAAATAGCTTCATGAGCATAAAAATGGTTTTATATAAAAACATTCTGTTTATACTCAATGGGTTCCTACATTAATTTTTTACCAGTGAATTAACATTATATTATTATAAAACATATATTTTCATAAATTATTTAATACTATTCATAACCACTAACATAATGACTAGGTTATATCATTTTATATTAAATAATAATATTTCAATAGTACTTTTTTATTTGGCTAAACTCGATCTTGGGTGTAACACAGGCTATCAAGGAAGGTCACTCTTGTATGTAACTTATTCTATCGAGGAAGGATGCTCTTGCGTGTAACGCACACTAACTCAGTGTCGCATGCATTGAAATATATAGAATCTATTTTAAATAGTAAATATATTATAAATTATCCATATATTATGTTACCTTACGCACTTGTTGTCGTGTGTCATACACGCTATCGAATACAAGGTTCTTACTTTAGTTTTTTGGGGGAATCACATTCTCCCCACATTATTTAAATTGAGTCCTAGAAATTTAAACTCAACCATGGTGATATATGTTTTTATACTTTCTATGTTTTAAATACCACATCATGAGAAGGGTTCATAAGTAATATTCTGTAAAAGAGAAAATGGAAAGTACTAAGGTCACATAAAATACCATGTAATTAGGTCTCTAAGTATGAGAACATCAGTGGAAATTAAAGATATTTTCTTGGAGGAAAAATGTAAATATTTATAGGGATTTAATGAGGTCATAAATCACAAATAATTTAATGATCAATGGAAATTTTATGGCCTCAAATCCATATATCTTTGATGATTTAGAATGCCATTGGTTCAACAGAAATTTAGGTAGGAAAACATTGTATTTATAAGTCATTTTACTAACGTTGGGTAATTTTTTTAATGACCAATAATATAACAAAATATTCTTACACGATAGGTTTCAATATCATATGAAGAATATTAAGTTTTGGTTGTTCTTTGATCCAATTATAATTCATACCTTTACTCCCAAAAAATTAAGTACCAACAATGAAATTTTTTTATGCCTGAAGTAGTAAAAGAAACTTTTAAAGGATTGTAAGGCCTATAAAAGAGTGAAATGTCTTACTATTTATATTTAACTATATCCCAAAATAAATATTTTTAATGGAATAATTTATAATCCTAAAAATATTTACTAATTATTCATCATTTATATTTATTCATTAAATTGTTTAACTAAAAACAATGAAAATTAATAAGGACATTATGTAGTTCAGTGGTTGGTATGAAACCCTTACTATCCTTCGGTCATGGGTTCAAGACCCATGGCCTTTCTGGATTTGATTGGTTGTCTCCCGGGTTATATTTTTTCCTTTTATAAAACAATATTAATAAAATTTCCCAAATATATATGATGGGAATCCTTGAAATTAGGTTAATCACTAAATGGAATTTTAATTAAGGTTTTCAATACAACCTCAAAACAAAAATACTACATCACTCTTATCTTCACATTGATCCTTCCAGGGTATAGATATTATCCTATAGAAGAGGAAATTGACTTGGTTAATATCCAGTTTCACCACATTTATAATAAAGATCTATAAAATGTTTCTTAGGATGAGATTCATTTCCTTATATTATACTCTTCCTTTTTCCTCAACAATCCTTTGCATTATGTCCTTATTTCCCACAAATAAATCATTTACATATTCCATTGATACACTTTCTTGGTTTTATCCTTCCATGCTTCTCACATGTTGAAAGTTGAGCCTTATTTTCTACACATTCTACACCACTAAATCTCTTATCATCCTCCATACTTCTCTTCTTCAGTGCGCTCGGGAGTTGGTAAAGGTATATATTGTTAATTATATTTTGGGAAAATTAATTTGGCATAAACATGATATCCTTCACTATAGTCAACACACCATTTGGTTTCTCATTTTCACCAACTTTTCCATCATGTTAGATGTTAACATGAATCCTTCAGGTTCCAGGCATTGAATAAAACCAGAAAGAATAGTGTAAGAAACAATAATCATAGTGAGAAAAGTGTATAATTATCTATAATATATCTAAATCATGATACATTATTTTTAATCTAAAACACCATTAGTTTAACCTTGATTATTCATTTTCAAAATCCTTTCAAATTATTCATAATTATTTGTAAAGAAAGCATGGATTATCCTATGTATATCCCCTAGTAGTGTCAAACCCAGTGCGCAGTAAGGACCATTGTCATATACCGGGTTACCATGAGATATGCCTCAAAAACCTTTTTAGAGTTGTTAATCCTAGGCACATTTATTCCAGAACCATTTACAATTTTAGTTTCTAGACAGGGATGTATTTCTTGGAAAACCCATATAATCTATACATCAATAAAATTCTAGAGTGTTCTTCTATACTTATCCTCAAATTCTACCTTAGGGTTATGTTATATATTATATGTTTTCCTAAATCTAGTTCCCAAGGATGCTACTAAACTTCGTTTGATTCCAACTGTAGCAACCCAACACTAGATAGCCCAGGGCTGGTGTCTGCTATCAATTACATTGGCATGATTATAAGAATCAAGCCCTGAAGGATCGATTAGTTTAGTAGTCTTGGAAAACCAGATACATAAATTAGAATTGTATTACAAATAGATACATTAATTAGAATATTTTTTCATTTTAAAAAAATAAAAAACTTTGAGGATAACTATAATCCATCTAGTATATTCCTTCATATCTTTCGTATTACACTTCCTGGATTCCTAGGGAAATAAGCATAATAAGGGTGAGCTCAAATTCTCAGTAATGAAAAAATATAACATAAGTAATAATGAATCAATAAGAATAGTTAATATGGAAAGGTAAATAAAAGGAAATAAATTCCATTAAAATAACTAGATAAGGAAAAATAAATATGGAAATATATGATACTAAAACACATACCTTAATCAATGAACTAAAATGAAATGTATCCATAGATATGTCAACGCAAAATCGCATAGATAAAAAATAATTAAATCTAATATGAAAGCAATGCTTAATTATTAGACACCATGTTTCATAGGTACATAGAACTTGTACCATCAATACCATTCACAAGAAGGTTTGGAAATAGGTTAAAAACCCATCTAAGGTGACTACCCAACTATTTAATCTCGTGAGACTACCGATGAATCGAGGGGATTTCATTAACCGATCCCCAACCTGTGTCTACCTATCCAAAGAATTATTCATATTGAATAATAATATACCTTATCAAATAATAATATTGAATGAGAGATATATATTTATCAATAATTCCACATTTAATAAAATAACTATCAAATTAAATATTGAATGTAAAATGGTATATGGTTTAATAAATATTAATATCCATCATAAATGATTAGAAGAAATTCAATAATCAATGATCATATGATGTTGAAAATTTCAAGGTAACTTCAAGAATGAATCGAGGAGGTGAATGTGAATAATATCCTTTTCCAAATAAATAATAAACTATCCAGAGGAAGAATAAGGATGGTATCAACACAATAAATCCCAAGTGGGGTAAAATAGAGGGTTGTTGTCATTGATGAAATAAAATAATAAATTTCAAAAATATTTTTCAGGAAATTTTACTTTGATTTTAAAAAAATCCTTATGAAATTATTTTTCAATGAACATCCCATTAAAAAATTTTAAAAATAAACATTTTTAACATGATAAGTAGGCTTCAAAGAAATGACGATGGATGAATCTGTACATGTCTTAAGAGGTAAAAAATTTTCCTTTTATATGGTAAAAGGGTAGGAAATGAATTTCTTGGAAAGTGAAAAGAAGATTCCTTTGATGATATTTGTAAAATAAAAAAAGGATAAAAATTTATTTTAAATATTATACGATAATGGAATAATATTTTTATAAATCCTTTCTAGTAAACATGGTTTTGAATATATTTTCAACCAAAGGGAGGGTAAAGTCATGCTTTCTTAGAAGAACTTTCTTAACAATATTATGTACCAAAGAGTATAATATGGTGCCAATACATGATCTTATAATGAAATAATATAGGATAAGGAAACTCATAATTTTTCTTTAGAGATGGATTATAAGATTTCATCATAGGAAGCATGAACATAAACAATCTCAATAAAATGGGATTGTCTCAATAAACACTTATAACATAGTAACTTGGATCATACTCTCCATGTAAGAATGGTAAATTAAATTATGCATATAATATAATTAAAATAATGGGATTCATGATATATCATGTAAAATGGAAATATATGCACCTCAAAAAAGAGTTTATTTGTAAAATAATACATGAGTCTCAAAGAAGGAAAATTGAGACAAAATATTTTACCGATTTGGTAAATTTTGAATCTTAAACCCCAGGAAAGAAGTATCATAAAATGGATATGTGAATATACACCACACAAAATTAATGTGTGGAAAACATAACATGTATTTCATGGAAATTAAAAGTGAGATGAAATCCTCTCACCTTGAGTTTCCTTTCGGGTGAACGTTCTTTAAATTATTGTATAATAAATTTATGTTAATTTTATACTTTCTTAAGAAACCTTTTCAAGTTTATAATTAATTTTATTTCACATATTACTAAGTTTTGTACACTACTTAAATAATTAAGTTTATGTTGGGTGTTTTTTACTAAATTTGGTTTATGTGTCAAAACAATAGTTGTTTGTAAACTATGGTCAAGGGGGTAATTATATAACACCTCAAGAATAATAACCATGAAATTATTATCATATTTTTACATAGATTATACTTTTAAAATAAATCATTAAATATGGTTATGAAAATGATCCAATGTTACAATCATAGAGACGGTAGGATGTATGCACACATGAGTAAAATTCCCAATTTTAAATAATCATTGTGAAAAAAAGGTAAGTAACTAAAATCATTCCAAAATGACCATTATATAATAAATACCTTACTATTCAATCATATAGACTTATATATATAATTCTGTGATGTAAAAGGAATCACATAATGTCGAGGAGGCGGTAGTCCCCACATCCACGAACGACGTTATCTATTTTAAAATGTGTGAAAGGGTAATAAAGGTGATGATATATATATATATATATTATTTATAGAAACATAATTATGTAATTAGTATCTTATGTATGTTCTTTATTTCACTTATGTTTAATTATATCCATTCATTTATACATTCCATGTATCGTGTGAATGAATCACATCACTTTGAGAGGGCGGTAGTCCACACTTCCTCAAATCATGTTATCATATTAACGAAAAATAGAAATTATTCAATGTATGTATTATAAAAAATAAGACCAAAATATATAAACATATTTCTCATCACAATTTCCATTATAATATGATGTAAAGGATAATTAAACAATCATCATTTTGTGAGGTAGTAATTCACCATTCATAGCAACAATATGTTCGTTACCCATTAGAAGGAGGTGTGTGTAAGTGTGGGTTGAAACATTAGCAAAAAAACATCCTGGTATATTTATGATACTATTTTTTTCATTTAATAATAGAATAAGAAGATTATAGGAAGTTTAGAATAGAAATTACAACTAAAAATCATGATAGAGGGTGTTGCCTATTAATCGGCAAACTTATTTTGGTTTATACCAAAATGATTTATTATGAGGGTTTCTACACTAAGGGAGGCTTCAAGGTCTTGGGGAGGATTTTTTGGAAGCTATTTGGGTATATATTTTATGAACTTAAGTGTTTTTAGAGGTATGATAAATAGGGAGAGGTGGGGGCCTTTTATAGTGGATGAGGAGTGGCACTCTAGTAAATATTTGAAGAGAGAATTCCACCCATATTTTTTATATTTAAAGTGGATCCAATAATGGACAGAGGTCTATAAAATTGATTCAAAGTTCAAAATATTCCCATCCAATATATTTTGGACAAGTATGTAGGTCTATTAAGGCCATAAATATATGGTTTAGTCTCTTATTAAACTTAATTTAACCTTAATCGTTGTAATTAATTTTAATTACCTTCACAAATATTTTTGGTCAAAAACAAATTTTACCATACTAGAAATTATAAATTATTCTGATTTCAAATATGGATTCCATTTTTCCAAATTCCAATCATATGAGTGGAAAAAAAAATTAAAATTCATCATGTATGTGGGACAACAATGCAGGTTTATATAGTAAAACGTCCTAAAGTTTGCTAAATTTTTATATTCAATTTCAAAGTGAAATTGATTACAATTACCTAAATTGGATTCATTGATAAAAATATTATCTATTTAAACTTTAAAACCAAAATAAAATATAATTAATTCTTATAATTAAAATATGTGAAAAGGTAGTTTTGAATAAATCTTCTGTATTTTTAACTATTCATTAAAAAATGAAATGTCTCATAAAAATATCAAAAAATAACAATAAACTAATTCTTATGTTTCTATTTCAAATAATAAGTTTATTTTGAAATATTAAATCAGTTAAATTATAAAAATTAATATCTAAAATAGGTTCTCCATTAAAAGGCGGTAAAATTGCCTTTATAAAATTATAGGTTTTTATGTGTAAAATTGGGTTTGTCCTTATCTTGTGCATATAAAACCTAATAGATGGATATAAAAAATATTTGGTTGACTATATAACATATATTTTTTATTATAATAATTAATTAATTTTAATTACATTAATTTATTAGGATAAAATAGCTTCATGATCATAAAAATTGTTTTATATAAAAACATTCTGTTTATATTCAATTGGTTCCTACATTCATTTTTAAACTATGAATTAATATTATATTATTATAAACCATATATTTTCATAATTTAGTTAATATTATTCATAACCACTAAAAAACAGGGTTATATCATATTATATTAAATAATAATATTTTAATAATACTTTATTATTTGATGAAACTTGGTCTTGCATGTAACGCATGCAATCGAGGAAGGTCGCTCTTACATGTAATTCAAGATATCGAGGAATTTCTCAATTGTGTGTAATTCACTCTAACTCAGAGTCTCATGAATATAAATATATACAATCTATTTTGAATAGTAAATATATTATAAAGTATCCAGATATTATATTAACTTACATGTTTTTTGTCTCGTGTCATACACACTACTTAATATAAGGTTCTAACTTTAGTTTTTCAGGGCGTCACATTGGAAGATGCATTCAGAGTTGCTGATGAAGGTACATACATGTCCATAAACTATTTTTTATACTTCCTAAAGTAGTGATCAAAGGAAGAGGAATGAGGTGATCCTTTCCATCAGTAGTGATCCATTTAAGGAAGGTTCAAGAGAGTGGCCCTTAGGATGTAGTGAGTTATCCATAAACTTTTAAGGAAGTTGGAATGGGAATAAGAGTAACCTATATTGGACCAAAAATAAGTGAGCTTAGTAATTTTGGTCTACCAACACAATGTTGGTTTCATAATCCTTGGAGTAGACCTTGGGGGTAAACCATGTAAAACCATATATCCAAATTTACTTTATTCATGCACACCAAGAGATATCAAGAAAACTTAATCATATTCTGTAAAGAGAATAACAAGATTCCCTAAATGTTGATAGGCTAATATCTTTAAGAGAATGTGATACTTTAAAAATAAAGTGTTTTAATTTTTAGAGACATTACCTACCCTGATCCCTCCCATCACGGTAATCTCACTCTAATTCCCTTGTATAAGTTCAACAAGTTATATCAAAGTACAGGTTCATTTTGTATTTTTTCACCGACATTAATCTTTTGATGGTAAAAGTTGATGTTTATGTTTGACCCTATATTGTAGTGTATTATGGATAATGGTAGAACATCAAAGAATATTCCCAAATAAAGTGGAATCCATTTATGTGGAACTATTTTTGGGAGAAGTGAGAATCAATTTTATGAGTCCAAAAACATCCAAAAGAAAGTTATGTATGATTAGTATTTTTCATATCTTTATAATTATATTGCAATAATGAACGAGGAACCCAATATTCCAAGTTATAATGGATCTACTAATGATGAGTATATCCTTATAAATCCAACAGTGTATGTTATCCATTTATCATAGGAGTCAATAAAAAATAATATGAAGTTAAAGGAGAAGAATAAATCTCAAGATATTTTAATCCAAGTTTTGTAAAGTGAGGTTAGAAAAATGAGTCTTGAAAATTTTCTTGTTGAAGTTTTAAATGATATCATGAAAAATAAGTAATTTCCAAAAGAAGACTTAAAGATGATATAAACCATGGTGGAAAAAATCAAAGAATATTCAAGGTAAAAGGATCCAAAATTGAATGAATTCTAGAATCTAATGGCAAACAATGATGAGTTGGTTGATCATTTAGGTAAAGATGCTAATGAGAATAGAATACTGCAATAAGAATTGGTATGCCTAAAGGACTCTATTGTTCAAATTAAATCTAAAATAAAGTATTAGGATAACATTATTGGAAATATTAATCAAGACTATAAATATGATATATCTAGTGGGAATACTCTCAAGGAAAATTTTATTGCTCAACATGAATAAAGGAGCAACAAGATCCAGTGGTTGGAAGAATAATTAGTTTCATCTAAAAACAAGTTAGATTCCAAGGGTAATCCTAATATCAAAGAAGAATTTATATTTTTTAATTGATCACAATTTAGTATATGATGATGAAACAACGAATAAATATTCCATCTCAGAGGAAAAATAAGAAAATATTCTAATGTTATAAATATCATGCTTCATGGATAAAATTAGTCAAGGTTATGAAGAAATTATATAAATTCTTGAGAAGAATAAAATTATGAACACTCTTGAAAAAAGGGAAATTTTTTAAATTATGAAAAATGGACATAAAATAGACTCCATAAGGTGTACAAAAACTAGATGAGGGCTCAAGGAAAACATGGAAATATGTGTTACTTTTGTGGGAACCATGGAAACACCTTTAGTTATTGTGTTTAGGAATGGAGATATATAAAAAGTTGTGAAAATTATGAAAACAATAAAATCTAAATCAAAATGCATAGAAAATAAGGTATGGGTCTTAATAAAATAATTATTACCTTTCTAACCATGTATAAAGTGAAAATTTTAAAGGGAATTCAATTGAGGTTAAAGTAATATTTTGGGATTCATATAAAGGAAAAACTATTTTCTGGAGAAATAGATTTTAATGATTATATAAAGAAGAATTAATTAATTTAACCAGGGTAGAGGAAAGTCCCAAATCTATCTCTAAACATCAGACATCTTTTAGAGATAATAAATGTTCTTGGAAGCAATAAAAAAGATCACTTAATGATGAAATCCAGAAGGCCCATGATATAGGGACATTCCAAATAAAGGAAATCATTATAAAACTTCAGGATAATATAATTCATATCTAAGGTAGTAAGAAGGTTTAGAAGAATAAAAATATTCTTAATCTTGGAAAATAATCAATTTATGATAAAACTGGTAAATAAAGAACAAACTATGTGAAATAGAACAAACTAAAAGATCATGAAAGGTGGTCAGATTTCATCAAATCAATATTGTATCTGAAGATAGGTTAAAAATTGAATTAAAATAGAAGAATTTTGGTCCATAATGACTCACCATCATCCTAAAATTGAGTAATATTAAGGTTCCCTTCTCCGCGTATAATTTAATGTTTCTAAATATTTGTGAATAGGTTTAGGATTAAAGGAAAGATACGATCCATGGGGTAGTGATGCTAAAAAATCATATGGGTGGTTATTATTGAAATAAACATGGTTGTTTGTGTTAGAAAAGAACAAGTGGATAGAGATGGAAGAAAATATGGATCAGTATATTATTGTATTCAAATGGAAAACCCAGATGTGTTTAAAAGATCAATTGATATTCAATTATATCAACTGGTTTCAGGACTAAAAATTCAAGCTTGTAGAAGATTTCAATGCTAAAATTACATGTGAATAAGGAATAAACAGTGTACAAAATTTTCATATCAGGTTCAGTGTTTAAATTAGGCTAAAACTCAAATGATTTTAGTCATGTTCAAAAGGATTAAATGGGAAATAGAAGCATCCACAAAAATAAATCTTATTTTCATATATTTTTTTCATTAACAAGTGGTTTGGTATGAGATAATTTGATATTACAAAATACCAAAATATAAGGAAATATTTTTCTTCCCAAATAAGTGGTGCCCCCAATTTTGTACACAAACTAGTGGTATGTTCAAATTGTTTTAGGAGACATATTCTAAGGGGGAGTTCTTTTGAACATCATAGGCTAGTAAGCCTAATAAAATGGTGAATATTTATCTAGTGGTATAAATTACCTCATCATGTGGAATGTTCCTCACAACACTTTAATTTTGTAATGTACTAATCATTTGATGTGAAAATATAGATGTGATAGGTTATCTTTTGAATGTAAATACAAAAATATTATGTGTCTCTTAGAATTAATTAGTGGCACGGACAACCTTGTTGATTGTATATGAAAACTATTATTTCATATAATGAGATCTGTATTAGTAGGATTTGAGAATATGTATGAATTAACAAGTGAAAAGTGTTTAATTCACTAACAGGATATCTTATGAAAATTTAACAAGAAAGTAGATTGGAGTATGTAACATGGTATTTCATATAAATTGGATAATAAACAAGTAGTTGATTCTAAAAATAAAGTTATTCTGAACTATAAGGATAAGTAATCCCCAAATGTGGGGGTGAACTTTCTTGGATTATTCCCATACAGATAAGGGGAGAATGTTTTCAAATTTAAAAGGTTTGAATCTATTTTTTCATGGGGCAATAACATACTTCCATTTATAGCTTATTTCCTATGAAATTCAAAAGTCAAGTGGAAAAATACACAAAAGGACTATCCCCTTGTATTTTATGGATTAGAAGAAGGATAATTGAAAGGTTTTGTTTGGTTCACTTGGTATCAAGATGATATTTTCTAAGGAATATTCTCAAATAAATTCAAGGGGTATATTTTTGGACTCTTAAGAGTTTGGAATGGATTTGTGGACAATATTTGTGATGTTGACAACATGTGACAATACCTTTGGTGAAGTGGTGATGTATTCACTTGATGGTGAAGTGGGGATTCTGGGATAATTTGTATGGATTAACTTGATGTAATTAGATAAAAATATACATGTTTTGATGATTATTGTATAATTGTAATAATTTAAATGGAATTTCTTTATTAGATTTAAACCCAAAAAATAGGTCCATCCAATCAAGCCAGCCAGCCATCTCGTTCAAAGATTTATGGAAGAAGGTATCAACCACACCCAATGGAGCTATCAAGGCCATATTGAAAGGATCATTCACATGAGATCATGTATACAGATGGGTCCTCTATACTATATGGGTATGTCAGCTTGCGTGGTTCAGCATGGCCCATGAACCCAGATGTGTGCATTTGTGGGTACGAGAGCAGACATCATGTTACTTATTGAGCGCTTAGTGGTATGTGGATTATGATATATATTTCATCAACCGTGGTAGATTTTTATGTGTGATAGTGATACTACGTACATTATTCATCCATTTAATGAAATGCATACATAATACTGACCACACAAAGAAGCGGATCTGAGCTAACTGATTTTAAACAGTGATCATCTTCTCCCTTCATTCATCATATCTTTCTGGCATCACTGTTCCACTATAATATAGGATGGATTTATTCACTATAATTCCATACATGTCAATTTACTCATGCCTCAACTTTTCTATACATCTTAGAGTGTTAGGAATCAATAGAGTAAATTATTTTTAGCTTCAGAGAGATACATCTTTATCCATTGGATTTCACTATAAGATTGAGTTCTAATTTCTGTGATTCTATAAAATGAGTGCATTACGCATCATGGAAGAATATCTATGCTCCAATGAAATGGAGGAAGAAATTATATAGTGTAAATATATTTTCAATGTCATAGTGATATGGAAGTTGTTTTTGTGAGAGATTCATCTTATACAAAAAAGACCTTCTATGTGCCATAGAGATGATAATCATGCATGATAAGAAGAATCCACATCATCTAAATTATTGAATGAAATAGTTGTGAATGATGAATATTTAAGATCATAGTTCATGCATAATGTGAATGATAAAGATCTTTCATCAAAACTAAGATTTATTTTCAAGATGATCAGCTATTTGAATAAATCATGATACCATAGGGACTTACGGAGAAGTTACTACATGAAATAATTATAGATCTGGTCAAATATATATGTCCATGCTATACTATGAGTGATCACAATGCATTAAAGCATGTGTAATTAAATACTTCACCATAGTGGATCTTACCATTCCATATTATTTGAAAAGGTGCATTGTATTTTTTTATTTCACACCACATCCAAGTGTTTTCTAGTCTATAATCATTTATATCTCAATATTTATTTGAAAAATCATAGAATAATTTTAGTAAAGTTATGAGTAGTTTTAAAAGCTCATAGTGGACCCCTATGGATGGAATATTCAATGTAGAACAACCTCCATGTCTTGAGAACATGAGATCCACCAAGATAAAGAGAGGATTCTATGTGAACCAACTACACATCCAGAAAACATAGAAAAGAATATTTAGTTGAAAATAACATAAAATATTTGAATATCATATAAATAAGAACATATTCTTCCAATGAGAGGCTAGAATATTGAAGTTTTGGAAACCATTTAATATCTTTCCAAGAAGATAATATGATTTTTGTGTCTATAGTAAAGAAGAATATTTATTCCAAAACCAGTTCTAAAAAGAAGAGGTTCTACGGCAAGCTGATTTCATAGGAGTTAATTTGCATCACAATAAGGAATTTTGGTGAGAATCTACCTTTTTGGAAAATGCATTCATAGTTATTGATGAAGGGACATATATATCCATAACTCAGTGTGATAGTTTCCAAAGTAGTAAGAAAAGGAAGAGGAATGAGGTGATCCTTTCCTCTTATAGAGATCCATCAAAGGAAGGTTTGAGGGAGTGACCCTTGGGAAGTAGTGTGCCATCCCAAAACTTTTAAGGTTGTGAGCTTGGGTATAGAGTTACCTAGCATGAACTAACAAGCAGTGAACTTAGTAATTTTTGTGCACCAAGACAATATTTGTTTCAGGCTCCTTGGACTAGCCATTTTTAGTGAACCAAGTAAAATCTTGTGTCCATATTTACTTTATTAATTCATACTAAAAGAGATCAAGAAACCTTATTCATATTCCATAAATAAAATAAAAATATACCTTCAAGGTTTTTAGGTCAAGATCCTTAATGAAAAGTGAGACTTTAATAAGAACAAATTTTAATTTTCATAGACCGTGTATACCATGATTCACCAATCTCACTCTAAGTCCCTCATATAAGACAAATAGAATTATATAAAGACAAATAGAGAACACTATAAATAACATGATCAATTAATAGAGAAAAAATCATTCTCCCCTCTCTCTCAATACTTTAAGATAAGTTAAATAATCATTAAATTGTGAATATTTTATTTCTGTGGTTAGGGAAGGATGACACAAGTGATCAGAATTGATCATGGTAGAACTCATTGATTTTATGATAACGTACTGAGATTTTGAAGTATGTGTGGATATCCACTAGATGTAAATATATCATTGATTCCTCTAATACACTAATATTATAATTTAAAGACGTCATTAGACATGTCAATGATAAAATAATTACTTGGAAAAGTAATTCTAAATCTATCTATAAATTAATTATAAATTATATTTTATGATCCTTCAAACTTGGTACTAGTCTTTATAAGTCAATTAAACTATAATTTAATTTGATTGGTCATAAAATTATTCATCATGTAAATCTTGGATTATTCGTCGATTACAACAAAAATATGAGTGGGTTATGCCTAATATGTGCTTTCACTATGATCGGAACCTTCAGGGGGGTCATGTATTTTGAGATATTATTTTAATAGGTAAAATTGTGAGGTCAATATGTGAACTATTTTAACATGTTTGGTGCGAATTATTTTAGGTTCTTATTATATATAGTTATATATAATAGTTTTGATATTTGGAAATAGAATATTATTCAAGAAGATTAAATTGATCACAAGTGGTGTGAAAGGCTAAGAAATTTTTTTTATTAGTATCAAGGGGATCATGTGTTGTAAAGAGGTGGATTTAATTCACTATTTTATGAATAGTATGATACTATTATTCAATTTCCTTATTTATATATTTATTTCACTCATTTAGTATTATTATTATCTAATGGTCATTAATTTATATGTTTTTTGAGTTTGAAAGTGATATTTAGTCATTAGTTGACAAAAAAATATAAATGGATATATTTTTAGGACAATTTTTATTTTTGAAAGATCTTGGTACTTTAGGGAGATTATTAAAAACCTAGAAAAATATTATGAGACCAATATTTAAAGAAAAATATCATAGCCTCATGATTTTTCATGAGGGAATAAGTGTATTTTGGGAAGAAATCAGTTGATATGTTTAATGTTTTGGATTTTTTTCATACATTTATCATATTCAAACTCAAAAAAAATAAGTTCTTCTATATGATCTAAAGGTTATTTAATTTTTAAAAGTGTTTGAAATAGTTTAAGATAGGTTAAAAGATTAATTAAAGTTGTTATGGTTTTATTTAAATATTTATATAATTATTGAGTTAACACTAAAATTTGGTTATGTAATGAATCGACTCAGATAACCATCTAAATTTTCATCCAAATTGATTCACCGCTGACTCAAAGGTTCTTCCAAATCCCTAAAGTATATTGAAAGGAACCTAAGTATTAACAATAAAAAAATGTAATTATTTCACCAAACAATATTAAACATAAATAGATAAAAAATGGAAATAAAAACCAAACAATGCATGAACTGAGACATCCAAAAGTTGCAGATAAAACTGATTAACTAACAATGTCAATGGATTATACAACTGATAATAAATGAAAATATACCAACCCGCCAACATATTTATATGAAATAAATTTAAATAAACATACACCTCCATCAAAACTCTAACCTAGAGATATAGGTTTATCAACTGTACTGAAAAACCTACTAAACCTATAATATATATTGTCATAAGATAAAATCCCAGTAGGTCGCCAACCACCAAATAAAATCTTAACACTTAAAGAGGGAATTAATAACCTATAGGATTGAAAATAAGTATAAAATATATATTTTTTAGGTTTTCTTCCATTAAAACTAGTAAAAAACATTTTCCTTGAAGGCACCTTTTTTCAGAAATCCATACCTTTTCAAAAAAAACTAAAATTTATTTTCCACTTCCTGAAACATTTATAAAATGAATTTTAAAATATTTTTTAAAGAAATTTCATAGAAAATAGGATATCATTTCATTATTCACCAAATATTCATACCTTGTAAAATATTTATATAATTTCATAATGGAAACTAAAGTTGTTTAAGGGAATCATTATAAAATATATTAAACATGGTCTTTGATGAAATAAAGTCCGCATATCAAAAGAATTAATAAATATATCAATTGACCTCACCCAAACACCTAGTCTTACACTATCCTGGAATAACCAAGAATTAATCCCTTAGGTTTACCTAAGTCCCACCTAAGGCCACTAGATAGAAAGTAATACTAAACTAGTTCGCATGTGAACATATACTTCCTACCTAGTAACTCATATCTTCCCATGACATTCAAGTAGAGGTGATAATTTCAAATATAGAATCGTATTATATGTCATATCATGTCATCACATTTGAAAATGAATTATAATTCATTCTCACACCTCTTAATGCCACATGTCCCTTTATTAATGTTAGTGATTCAATTCAATTAAACACCCTAAAAAGGGACATATTCAATTAAATTAAAGTAACCACCCTAAAAAGGGACATATTAATTTCATTCATTAAAATCAATTCATCAACCATTTTTTTCATATTAACGGCTATGTCTTATAAGATTTCAATTTTCCAATAAATCATTTAACTTCTCAATTGGTACTTTAAACATTCCCCTCAAACTACTGATACATTCAATGATTTTCATGGAAATTTATAAACCATTCATAAATAATTTCACTTTAAGAAATTCATATATTCAAAAAAAATCATTTCAAAGTGGTTCAAACACACCCAATCTTTGAAGAAAACGCACTTTTCTATTTATTTCAAAAATAATCATCATAAAATTTCAATGATCATCATCAATATCCAACTGGTCATATAAATTTCTATAATAAGACTTTTCTTTCTACATAATAGTTTTCACAACATAACAAGTTAAAATCTTCTTTTATGCTTTTATAAAAATCTCATAAATTATCAATAATTGATATAGAAAATTGGTATAATCAAAAACATTTTAAGGTATAAAATACTTAATATCAAATCCCATGAGATCATAGATTAAATTCAAAAGGGATATGATTACAACAACTACCCCAAAATCACAATCACTGGAAAGAATCCACAAGTCGAAGAGAAGAATTGATTGAAGGAACAAAGAGGGGATACTTAGAATCAAAATTCCTGATTAGAAAACTCATATTCAATAAACTTTAATGGAGGAAATATCTCTAGGGAAATAAGTACACAAATAAGAGGAGTATCTATGACCAATAAAGAGAGAGACTTTCCAATTGGGAACCACCGTGAGAAATGGTACTTTGATCCACCAACAAAAAAGGTTAAAGAATCTAAAACTTCAAAATAAGGACTCTAAAAATCATGAGGGTCAAATATGGGTCAAGGGAGGAAGAATTAATTATTAAAATGAAGATTAATGTAAAAAGATACATAATCCAGGATGTTGTCTTGTGTCTAGTGATGCCACCGGCTTGTTAGTGGATACAAAAAATCCATTATTGCCCATAGCCATCCCACTGGATGGACGAAGGCTACAGTAGAATTACCATGTCACTATTGGAGCATTAGATATTCAATGTTTCTCACTGACTAGATGGTATTCCTATTTTAGCTTCTCTAGCTAAAAAAAATTCCACTTTCTCTAAAGATCAATTTATGCCCCTCACATAACTTTACAACAATTAAAATCCAAAAAAAATTGTATGACAAAGGTGGAAAACAAAAGTTTGAAGAAGGGGAAAAATCAGGATGATACAATTATCCACACTATAAGGATTTCTTCCCCCAAAAATCTCAAGAAGAAAGAGTGAAGACTGTCTAAGAAAAACCATTGAACCTAAAACCCCAAGTAGCTCCAAATGTTGAACTCAATTAGACAATAATTGGAAGAATTCTAAAAAAACCAAGAATGATATTGAGATTAGTATATAAAATTACAAAATTTTCTCTCTAAAAATGGTACATCTAAATAAAACCAATAACTAAGTATAGGCAAGTACAAGAAACTCTCCAAAGAATATTCACTAAGAAACTAGCCTTCACAAACCAGACAACAAACCCTTAACTACTCAAAATCATGGATAAAACCATTAAACTCTAAATCAACCTCGAAAACACCACAAACAAAATCCTAAAATGTTATGATGATTCAAGAAATTTTAAAATATTTCCACCTTGAGAAACACCAACCCAAATTTCACACAAGAAGGGAAAAGAGAAAAATTAGAAATGCATCATGTAGTAACATTCCTCATTGAAAATTATAGAATCAAGGTGACTTGGAACTTCATTTCTATAACACCATCTTCAGTTAATTCCAAACTGAAATTTCCGGGAATAATCAACACTTTGTCCCAGTCACCCTATCACTTACTCAATCTTTCCTATGTATAATAAGAAATCAGAACCACTAAACCAATTTTTCTCCTATTTCATGACAAGTGAAGAGTAAAAAACAATCACCGAAGCACATGCATTTCCAAATCAATAAGAATATATTGGGGAATTTTCAATAGGATCATGTAAGAAAATTAACACCTACAAACTATCTCATTGGGACCCAAGAATAACCAAATAAGTAATCACCCTAGGCTTGAAAACATGTGCATACTTCTGTGGAGAATTTTCTCTAGGAATATATTATAAACCACAATTACATCCCCATGTCTACAAGGACAGACAATAATAATATCCATGGAAGAGAAATATCTAACTTTCAACGTGATAAATTTTATACTAGTGATCTCCCCATCATATTTAATTTCCCTTAGAACCAAACTTCTCTAAATCAACTTATAAAAGAATAGGAATTACAAAAAACTAAATGTGAACATGAAAGACCATAAAATTAGATTCTTACATCACTCAAATAGAATCTAACAATAAGACTCAAAAATATAAAATGTTATCACTAAAAAACTAGGGTAACAAAAAACAACCAATGTCACAATTTACACAAGAATAAATCAATTACCTTAAGGAAAACTCAAAAATTCCTCACTCCAACAACAGGATCAACATAAGTTGAACTAGAAACAACAACTACTAGTAACTCCTCCACTGCATCATAAATCTTTTCTCAATGGACTTTCACTATATCCCTAATATCATAAATATTTTAATGAAATATAGTTTTCTTAGGAGCAGATAATCATTGACCATGTCGATGTGTAGATAAAATATAATAAAAACTCTTCAAATTACGCAGAAGGCCACACACAATATAGCCTTTGGCGGCATTATTAAAATTATTCATTACATGACCCTAATTTCCACATTGTAAGAAAACCAAGTACTTATTTCCATATGAATATGGTGAGAAGAAACACAATGGAATTTTCATTCCATTATCTATAGGGTCTAGATTGACATGCTTCCTTTTTTCCTTGCTGAAGATTCATCCATCACATCAGTAACAAGATAAAATCCCAACACCTCTAATTCTCCTTTCAAGTGTTATTCAACCTTAAATTCATGCATAAATAATGTACCATAATATTTGAGGCTTAGAGGAATCACATACTATGATATATCTAGATAAAGGCCTTACCTAAAACACCTTGCCATTAGAGATTAATATATGGAAAAATGAGGAGGATAAGATGCTAACTTGATAAAATAGTAACTATATTCCAATACCATTTTATCTTCATGTTAGGGACCATAAAAATATCATAGTTTTTTATACCCACACTGAATCAGGAATGAAATCATGAATGAAATTTACCTTGAGATAAAACCCAATAATAGTACTTTGTGGATTATCCGGAGTTACATATTTCCACCACTTTAAACCTAGTATCTTAAGAGATTATGGAAACTCAAGATGAGTGAATATATCCTCAATTATCTTCATCCACATCAAAAATTCCCAAGAAATGTTTTTTCAAAGAAGTTAGGAGGATTAGAGATTTGGAATGATCAAATTTAATCCTCATGATTGTCTATGAGAGGAAGGATGTATGGCTATGAGTCTATATCTGCTAGAACAACCATACAAAGATAATATTCATCAACAAAAGTGTATATTAAATTTTAGTGAGGTTTACTCTAAAAAAATAAGAACAAACCAATAAAAACAAACTTTAGAATTCAAGTCTCACAATTCAAAACACAATCAACAATTGGCCTCAACAAATAATTCTCAAAAATTTAAAATCGAAACCCAAAAAAATCTGAACAAATAATCAAAGTCTTAAATATTTTAAGAAATAAAAAATCATCTCTTTAAATATAAAGGATTCTACGAAAAAAAATCTTTTAAAAAAGAATCACTTTATATAAACCAGCATTATCACTCTCTTTTAAACATTTAAAGAAAATTCAATAACATTTATATATTTCAAAAATAAAATTTTAAAAAAAATCACACTTAACTCTTTAAAATATTCCAATTTTAACTTTATTAAAAAAAAGAAAATGTTGAAAACAAAATAACTCTAAAAATATATTATAAAAACCTTTTATCAATTTAAATTCAAAATATTTTTAAAACACTACAAAATAAATATCACTTTGAATTTAAAAAATTACCAAAACTTCAACAAATTCCCAACCATTTTGAAACAAAACAATGTTTTGATTTAAAAAGATCACTTATAAAATCCAAAACTCCAAAAAATTATCTAAGAAAAATTTTCTAAAATTAGAATTAACCAAATGAACAAGATGGTAAAATAAATTCAACACTAAAAGTGAAAAAAAAAACTTTTAAATTCTAATAAATATAATTTGTGACTAGATTGACCACATGGTTTGGAAGACTATGCACTAGTTCTGAGAAGTTTACTAAAATTCACTTAGAGATATTTTCTCAGACTACACACAGTTTTCCAAGTCATTCACAGTATGCATGATTCTTCAATATTTCTTCCAAGATCCAATCCATAACCTAGATATTATCTATATAGATCATAGAAACTCAAATCCATAATATACACTCAAAAAAATCCTAAAAGTCTCAAAAAATTTTGAGATCCAATTTTAAAATCAAGATATACTCTTCCTACAAAACCCTGATAACACAAATTTTTTCTTGGATGGATAGTGATCATGAAACCTCTAATATCTAAATACTTTAATTCTAATATTTTTATATATAATAAACTAGAAATCTAAGAACTACAATTAAATACTTTATTTGATACCAATTGTAATTAATCAACTCAGATCATCATCTAAAATGGAACCTAAATTGATTCGCCACTGAAATAATGTTAATTCTCAATCTATATGGGATGGAGAAAATCACATGGGAATAAAAAATAACAATAAGTAAATGATTCCTCCTAAGAAAACTAAACATAAATAGACAAAAAAATAAATTAAATTCTCATAAGATCATGAATTGATATACCAAAAAGTAACAGATATAACTGACTGGATAACAAGGCTAATGGATGATACATCCAAAAAAGGAAAAGATATTGAACCACCAATATCTCTATGAGTAAGTGAGGAAAATTTACTTTCACCTCCATAAAATCTAAAATAAAAAGATATAGGAATATCTACTATTCTAAGAAACGTGTTAAAGCTACAATATATATAAGTTTGAACTAAAATACCAATAGGTATCCACCCTTTAAACCAAATAAAAACACTTCAAAAGATAAACCACAACTAGAATGTTAAAAAAATAAGTATTAAAAAATGTTTTTCATTTTTTCTTTTATTAAAACAAGTAACAATATTTTCCTTTAAAACAAAATTTTTCACTAATCTAAACCATTTTCATAACAAAAATAAAATTTATTTCCCACTTCTTAAAGCATTCGTAAATTTCAGTTTAAAACATATTTTAAAGTCACATTATAGAAAATATCATATCATGTCATTATTTTTCAAATATTCATACATTGGAAAATATTTAAAAAACTTCATCATGAAAACCAATGGTGATAAAGGGAATCATTATAGAACATATTAAAATTTTAATCATCGAAATAAATTCTAAATTCCTGAATAATCAATCAATACATAAATCTACCTCTCCCAAATGCACATTATTACCCTATCATGGCCTAAATGTGAATAAATCACATAGGTTGACCTAAATACTACCTAGGGATAATAAATAGATTGTAATACTAAACTAGTTCACATGTGTGCCTAGACTTCCATCCAAGAAACTCATGTCTTCCCATATAATTCAAATGGAGGTGAATATTTTGAAGATAGTATCATACTATATATCAGATCATGTCATCACATTTGAAAAAACAATCTTTCCCAAAATTCTAAATTATACATAATAACATATCACTTTATTAATATTATTAGTTTAAATAAATTCAATGACCTAAAAGGGGACATATTTAATTTAATTAAATTCAATTTCAAATTATCTAATTTTCCTAAAAAGGGACATATTCATTTCATTCATTAAAATAAATCCATAAACCATATCTATTTCACTTAAAGGGTTGGGATCTATGGGTTTTATATTTTACAATAAATAATTTAAAGTCCTAATAAATCCTTATCACATTCCACTTGGACTACTGAGAGATTTAAATAATTTCAAGGACATTTATAAACTATTTACAAATCATTACAGTTTAATAAATGCATGTTTTCATAAAATAATTTCAAAGAGGTTCAAACACACCCAGTATTTGTAAAAAACACATTTTTCTCTTTATTTTGAAATTCATATTCACAAAATTTCATATAAAATCGTCAAGAGACAAACATTTATGTCAATTACCAAATAATATTTTATTTCTTCAAAACATTTTTCATAACAAAACTTGTCAAAATCCAATTTTCCACTTTCATAAAAATATCATAAATCATAAATAATTGATATATAAAATAGTTATAAGAATAAAAATTCAAAGACATCAAATAGTCAACATGAAAGAATAAGAAATCATAGATTCAAATATTAAGGGGGTTATTTGGATACCTGCCTCAAAATTGCAATCACCAGAAGGAATCTACAATCCAAAGAGTGGAAAAGATTGAAGAAACAAAGAGAATATCACTAGAATCACATTTCTCAATTTGAAAATACAGATCCAAAAAACTCCCATAGAATTCATACCCCTAGTTTAAGAAGAACATGAAGAATAGAAGGATCCATGACTAGGAAGGAGAGTGACTTACTCATCATAAGCCACCATAATGAACAACACTTAGATCCTACAAGAATCGAGTTTAGAGAATTCAAAATCACCCAATAATATATCCCAAAATCATGAAGGTTGATTATGGGTTGATGGAGGAATAATGAAATATTAAAATATAGATTAAGGTAAAAAGACACATAAACCTTGACATTGACCCATGTCCAGTGAAGCCGCAAGATAAATAGTGGCCACCATTGGCTAATTGGTTCCTACAATAGATCTAATATAGCCTCAATAAATACCATTGGTTGGTCTATAGATCCCCCCTAGCAAGATGGTGGGTGCAACTGAATTACTACCCCACTGCCTGGCCCATCGACATACGGGTAGCCCTCACTGACTAGTTGATGGGGCTATTGTAGATGGTCTATCTATATCCTAAGTCCCACACTTTCTCTAATGATCAATCCACACCCTCAACCAAACCTTCCAAGAATAAATAATCCAAAAAATCTATGGTGAAAGGGGGGAAATATGAGATAGAGTCCAAAATCGGGATGTTATAGGTTAAGTCCTAAAGTCTTTGATAAATAAGATATTTTTTTGAGAAAATTGATTAAATAAATGGAAAAGTATTTGAGCTTACCTATATACATAATATAATCACAAGATGATATATAATATATTCTTTGATATTGGGGATGAAAAATAACAAAGTCAAGTAATACATTAGATGTATTCATATGATAGGATTTAGAAAAAAAATAATGTTCACTAAATATATATGATCTCATGTGGTTTATACATAATATGTTCCTAGAGCTAAGGTGTCATTATGGAAATGGTATGGATAATACATTAAACTTTTAAAGGATGAATAAGATGATTTTGGGCATATATAAGATGTTTTTCATCATATATAAGATTTTTATTTCATACATGAGAAGATTTTTGACATATAAGAATATTTTGATCTCACACTATGATAAATAATATGTTATAATTCTTAAATAATTACCAATATTTAGAGAAAATTTGATATTTTAATGGATAAAATCCATAAATTTTTTTTGGAAATTTAAATCAGGTAATGATAAAGTGATGATTTCATGGATTAAATAACACAGGAAGTTTCTTATTTAAGCATAAAAAGGTTGTTCTTGCTATGAAGTAAATTTTGTATTAAAAACATTATAACATAAAGAATTATATAATATAATTACACTATGATTAGGGTCCACAAATATTGAAGTTTTCACTATTCTATAAAATAAATTGGCACCTAACATTGAAGAATATGATGCATCCTTAAATAAATAAGTAGTCTTGATAAATATTATAACACATCACAAAGTATATAACCTAGATGTGGTGATCTAGAAAGGATAATTAATTATAGAATAAGTGGGATAGAATAAACATGAAGTTAAGAGTTTTTGAAGGATGATTAAATTTTTAATTTTAATTTAAAATTCAAATTTGAACATTGTGACTATATAATAAAAAACAATTTTCTATTTTTTGTGAAAATTTAATGTGATGTGTGCTGAGAAGAAAATATATACCAATTATCAAAGGAAGATAAATATGATGAATTAATGGATACTGGTTGATATTAAAGTAAAAGAAAGGTAAAAGGAATAAACAACATAGATACAGTTTTATGGAAGTCTTATCTAGTTGGATACTCCCCTATTGTTGAAAATAATTTTTATATCTTTGTATTTGGGTAGGAAAACTTTACAAAAATGGGATACATATGTATACTGAAATTTTTTATGACATACTAGCATGCTCGCATGTTTTGTGTTAGTGTACACCTTTATTTAAATAGTAAATATTTTTTTGGGTGTGATTCTTTAGGTTTCTCATTAGTCAAGAGGATGGGAGGTTAGACTAATTATACCCTTTCAGGGGGAATTATTTCCTACTCAAAGACTCTATTAATGTTTTAAGAAAATTATGAATACTTCTTAGTAAGAAAACTGGTTTCCCTTAATAAATTTATTGGTGTACATCATGCATTTTAAAGGAAACTACATGTGGGAATTATATTATATTATATTTGATCCATGCATCTGGATACTCAATATTTTGGATCCATATAAGTAGGAAATTTGGAATTTATTACCATTCATGGTGGTATTGGGCTCCTATAAAATGTGAAGGAGGTGTTTTGGAGTTGGGATCAAGCGTATAAAAAGGGATTCCTATATATAAATATATTAATATAATAAAAACCTTTATAGTTCAGTGTTGTATAATGGGACATGTCATGACTTTTATGGTTGTGTGGTAAGGAATCATTTTCAGATTCTTAAGGTTGTTCATCCATGACCTGATGAAGTTCCTTTTAATGTTTTTCATCAAGTAACAATGGTTCTTTGGGATTGAACATAATAGAGGCATCTTATGTGTCCTAGTTAATTAGAATAAAATACCACATATTTTATGTTTCATATTTTAATGTCTTATGACAATACCATCCAATGAAATTTAATGTCATGTGGTAAGGATGTGTGATATATGGTTTATAGTCACACATAAAAGGCTACTAAGAAAGTTGTGGCAAGAAAAGGATAGTGTGGGGCTTACACAAGATTAGACCTTTCTAGTTCATTTAATTTGTTAGTAACTAAATAGGAGGATATTTGTTTTAGGATTATTCCTATAAATATTCCATTTTATATTACTTAAGTTAGATCATAAAGACATCTTAATCTCATCACATAAGGAAGAATGGGTAATCCAATGCTTGGAACATAAGGCATCTTATTCTAATCAATTAAGTTATACTTAGATCATCACCAGTGGAATCAATAGATCATCACAAGATTCACACCTCACTGATCATCATAGGCATCCCCAGTTAATCTCAAAAGGCATTCTTGGTTTTTCACCAGAGGTGGTTCTTCTGATCATCACATGAAGAAAGTTTGATCATGATCACCTCAGTCTCATCACCTAAGTAAGGTTTGATTTATCCCATAATAATCACATATATTGAATATTCTCATCACATAAGATATGTTTAGATCCTCCTCATATAAGTTAATGATGTTATCTTATGCTCTTCACATAAGTAAATTTGAATATGTTATAAATTTCACATAGGACATGTTTTATGTTTAAATTTTTTATATAGGTGATCCTTGTTTAATTTCTACTGGGGAATTTTTCTGAGGGATACCACCTCTCATAGAATATATGGGAAGGTAAGGTTTTGGTATAATTTGATTGAAACATAAAAATTAATCCAATATATCACATTAAAATGGTAATCAAAAACAACATATTTTGAATTATATATTTTAAGGTCATGTGAAAGGACTAAGCACCATAGTTTAATGTCATGTGGTAAGGATGTTTTTTATAGAGGGGGGAGATATTGAGAGGGGATTACACATGGTTCACACATTTTGAATCATCTTTTTCATAGGTAACTATATAGGAGAGTTTATTGTTGGGTATTCCACTTATTAAGAGGATTATTGTGGTAGATTTTGGGCTTACACCTAGTAGGAGCCTATATATGGATGCCTACCACTTTGCCTATTTGTAACTAGATAAGGAAGGAAGACTAGAAATTTTGGGTCTTACTCTTAATTAGAGGCTCGTATATGAATGTCTACCCCCCTCCATCTGTTGGTAACTAGAAAATAAAGGGAGTCTGGAATGGTTGGTGCTTACACCTAGTAGGAGTCCCATGTATGGATTTCTACCCCCTGCCCAGGAGTCCCATATATAGATTTTTACCCACCCCCATATATTGGTAACTATATGTGGAAGGAGACTATAAAGTATGGGGAATACACCTGGTATTAGTCCCATATATGTATGTCTATCCCCTTTCAATTGGTAACTAGAAGAAGAAGGCAGACTATAAAGGTTGGGGAATAAACCTAGTACGAGTCCCACATATATATATCTAAACCTTTTTCTATTGGTAACTAGATGAGAAAGGGAGACTAAAAATGTAGTGGTTGCACCTGGTAGGAGTCCCATATATGGATGTCTACCCCCCCTATCAGAAGTAACTAGACCGAGAAGGGAGACTAGAAACTTTGGTGATTAAACCTAGTATAAGGCCTATATTTAGATGTCTACCACATATCTATTGGTAACTAAATGAGTAAGGGAGACTAAAAAGGTTGGGGATTAGACCTAGTAGTAATCCCATATATAGATGTCAACCCTTTTATTTTTTTGGTAACTAGATGAGTAAGGAAGACTGGAAATTTTGAGACTTTCACCTGTTAGGATTCTCATATGTGACACCCACCTATCACTGTAGTGGGTATTTTCATATTATTTTATATTATTTTAAGTTTCATGGGTTTTGAAAGTTTTTATTCTTGAAATTTTAAAATTTTAACTATTTTTAAGGTTTACACTGTTAGTCAGTGTTTTTTGGTATACCATGTGGCTACCATACATTTGGGTATGTATCTTGATAGTACCATTTGGCATCATCAGTGCATGACCACGAAAGATATGTAGGGTCCTTGGGTGTCACACTCTGATGATTGTATTTTCAATTATTTTATTTTATATATTTAATTCTATTTTTGTTGTGAAAGCTTGGTCTTATATTTTTAGGAAATATTTTAATTTTTTTAAACATTTTTTGTATGCCTCATGGTTTTCTTGTACAGTTTCCCAAATTTTATTATAGTTGTGTGGGTGAGTCTGTAATATTAACATAACATTTTTACATGGTTGGTGCTCGGTTTATCAAACTGTGTGGACCAAACATGTGGGTGACCTAATGTGCCCAGTGGAGGTCACATGGTTGGTGCACAGTTTGGCCAATGGTGCGTCCAAATAGTGTGATGTACCCAACCACTTAGAAATTTAATTTTCAAAAATTTCCCCTAATGAAATTAAAACTATATTTAGGTTCCTTTCTCCCCCAATTAGTTCAAGCCTCATCGCCCACCCACGGATAGTGTAATGACCCAATATTTCACTGTTTATTTTACTTAATTAAATATTATGTTAGACAACATTCTCCACATGTAACACTAAACAAAATAAAATCACATTATGTTTTTTTATAAATAATAAATATGACTGTTAAAACTAGTTATTGAATTACTAAGTATAAATAGGAGTAACCAAATTATGAACACTGCCACAAAATAGGGAAATGAAAGCAATACATTTTATCAGTGCTAATCTGAAAGCACTGATAAAAAGGTGGGCCTTTATCAGCGCTAGCTAAAAGCACAGATAAATGTAACCTTTATTAGTGCTAAAAAATCACTGATAAAGGTGTGCCATTTATCAGTTCTTTTCTTAGCACTGATAAAGGGTACATTTATTAGTGCAATTATTAGTGCTGATAAAAGTTTTTAATAAAAAATATTATTAATTTATATTCATAAATAATGTTTATTTTTATACATTAAATAAAAAATTCTCATTTATAATTAATATTTATTTTTTAATAATTCAAAAATATATATATTATGTTATAATTATTAATAAATATATATATAAATTTATCCTATATATCATTTTAAATAAATATATAATAATATAAATATATTAATAAAAACATACCTTTATCAACACTTTTTTAGCGCTAATAAATATGGCCTTTATCAGTGCTAAAAAAGCACTGATAAAAGATGTCTTTATCAGTGCTATAATTTTAGTTCTGATAAATGGATATTTTATCATCACTTTTTTAGCACTAATAAAGGCCTATCATTATCAGCGCTAACAAAGTGCTGATAAAGGTATGTTTTATCAGCACTTTTTATTTTAGTAGTGATAAAACATACCTTTATCATCGCTTTTAACTAGCGCTGATAAAGGTTACAGTAGGTTTTTTTTAAAGAAACCCAGTAGGCTCCTCCTCCCTCACACCCTTTGAAGCCATCACGGATGCTGACCCCTGCACCTTCGATCCCTCCTCCACCGTAACCCTTCCGCCACCGCGAACCCTCCCCCTCCTCCACCACTACCACCGATGCCTTTTCCTCCTCCTCCAATGCCACTTCCTTCCCCTCCTCCTCCACTGTAACCCCTCCTTTGCTGCGATCCCTCTTTCACCATGACCACTCCTCCTCCACCTCCTCTACCACCGTTTCTTACTCCTCCTATGCTGCTGCGGCCTCCCCCTCTGCTTCCACCGCCGCGACCTACTCCTACTCCTCCTCCTTTGCCTCCTTCTCCTACTCCTCCTCTTTGTGTAACCCCCTTTTCCACCTAACCTTCTCCATCCCTCCCTTCTTATTCAATGACCGTCCTAGCAGGCTCCTCTATAGTGTACGGATTCCCCCAGTGATTCTCTATTGCGGTTTCCCTAGTTTCCATAGGGTGTGTAGGATTTGGGGGAGTTTTTCATCTATTTTTTGGTATATCATTGATTTTTGGGGGAGTTTTTCATCTAATTGTTGGTATATTATCGAGTTTAGGGGGATTTTTTATTCTAATTGTTGGTATATCTCTTCAGTATGCTTGTTCACTCTTTGATTATTATTGTTTAATATTCTTTATTATTTAACTTATGTGGAGATGCATATTATATATATTCCATTCCCTTTCTTTTTTATTACTTCTGTTTATTTTTATTTTCAATGTTCTACTCTTAATTTTCTTATCTTTTTTATCATACAAAATGGGAGATAGATATTCAAATTTTGGGAAAGTTTATTGGATTTGAATGTTGCATTGTTTATACTAATGTGCTACATTTCCCAAAGATACATATTTCAATTACATCATTGAAGGTTCAAAGATCACTATTTCTATATTAGTAGCATCATATACAAAATTTAATTAGTTTAACAAATTTATATTTCATTGGGTTTTATCATTTTTATAGAAAAAAATTATTGAGTTGTAATCACTCAACTCACACACCAGTTATACCACCATTAAAAGGTATGTTACTTCGTTATGATAACCTAACCAAAAAATCAGATCACAGATTGTGCCTTGTCATTGGAAAAAGGCATATGTCTGCGTTATTCCTCTAGGCATGTAAAAGGAAAGGGGTTTTTATTCATGCCTTAGTATGGTGAAAGATCAATATTAAAGAGTTTCACTCTCCTTTAATAGTGAGGTCTATCTAGTCCATATCCATGTGACACCCTTGAATTTTAAATAATAACCTAGTGTTGGTTTTGAATCTGAAAGAGGGAAGTTGAACTGATTTTTCAAATGGAACCTGATTCCATGACATGGTAAATATTCTATATCTTGGAGGTTGCGCTTGTGTCATGGTTGGGGAACTACAGTATGGAAGATAGTTTTTATGGTTCTAGTTGTTTTATAATAGTTGTGTCATGGAGTGTTGGTTTTGGTGTGAATTCTTATAATCTGAAGTTCAAATATTTCTTTCAATTTTGGTATCATTTCACTATGGAGGGTGTGAGGGCTTAGAGATTATGGTGTAGTGATTAACAATTCATTATAGTCCCTTTCCCCTATATTATATGATCTGGTTTTTTATCGTGCACATGGATTCAAGATGTGTTTTTACCAAGAACCATTATGGTGTGGCCATCTCCTTTGTGTCGTAGTTCTTTCTCATTTGGGACCCATTGTGGCATGGCCCTATGTGTTGTGTTGTGATTCATGTTTTCCCAGATTGCCAATGTGTTGTTTTGTGATGCATGTCTGGTTCTCCCTTATATTTTGGTTCTTTCCGATTAAGTCCATTTGATGCTTGGATGCTTGATGCACCTATTCTTATTGAACCTCATGATGGAATAACACAACTGGCCTAAATATAATTACTTAAACCAAGCTCATTCTAATGAAAAATATACAATTAATATTTTAATGCACTCTCACATCATCATTTCCATCAATATCTCCACATCATTCAGCCCCCCCCCCCAAGCTTATAATTTACACATTTCACATAACTTGTAACTATATGATGAATGAAAACAAACCTATTAAGATTCAATTGTGTTTTTAAGATATTTCTTATATATTTGTTTATAGGTTATGAAGTCATCACATAAGTTTTAATCACCTATTAGTTTTTGATGTCTACTTCACACACTAGGTTCAACAAACATTACTACCATACAAATCAAGAATTCCTTAGTAGTGACTACTCTAATGTCCAATCTATAAAAGATTTATTAGATGTGACACTATCAAGACCCACCCCTATAGAAAATCTAGTGGATTTGAAAATATATTAGTGTTTGACCCCTTCCCCCCAATCCTATATTTAAATAGACAAGGGTCAGTTACAATTAGAAATGTAATGATACGGCCTAGGTTGGTATCATAACCAACAACTGACCTGACTTTACACTAACCTAATAGGTGTTCATGATCCTTGTGGGATATCAAATATCCCCTTAAAAATAAAATTAATGTGGAATATTTTACCCCTAAATTAGATTAAATTGAACATGATATTTTATTTTAACACTAGACATGTTCCATTCATAAGTTGAACATCTAGGAAAATAGTAGATATGAAAAAAAAAATAGGAAGCAGATATCATAGATGGAAAATAAAATCCCACTATTGACTAATAAAACTGTTTAACCAGACATGTCCCATTCCCAAATCTCATTAGACCAATTTTGAAAAGGTATAACATTTGATTTCTCATTTTATGTTTTATTTTCAGTTGGAAATCTCCTCTTACATGCACCTCTCCTCTGCCAAAAACACACCTCCACCGCGCACTGAACGACACCTTCTTGGCGAGTTTTATCCTCTTACTCATTGTTTTCCTCTTGTTTTCATGTTATTACTGTTTCATATTGATGTTTATGTTGTGAATTGTATGAGCTAAATGATCCGCTAAAAATTGTGGTCGTTGGTGGTCCTTGTTTGCACACTAAATGAATAGCATGTTGGTTGGTTCCTATTGAACATTTTAATATAGAAATTGGTAATTTATGTATACTTGGATGATTAATGAATTCCTCAGGATGATAAAACATCTATGATAACCCCCGAATTAACAACCAGAATTGAATAAGGGATGCTTTGTAAAATATGAAATAGTGTTTGTTTGATTTGTATGGTGTTATGATTGTAAGCATGATTTTGTGTTTGTATAGTCTTACATTTGTTGGCATGATTGGTATTCCATTTTTTCCATGTTATAGTTCCTAGACCATTTAATATCAATCCAAACCTTACCCATTTCAATGGCACCACCACTTTTTTACAAGTTCAATTCCATCGAATCTTAGAAAACAACTTCACTATAGGACTCTATGGGACACTTTATGGACACCCTAGTCAAATATCCATAACAACACATGTAATGGTTCCTTCCACCCATAAGAACTCAGTGGAAAATCATACCATCTATTTTTTTAGTACCACAGTTCTTGACTGAAGACATTATGTTTCTATAGAAACACTAAAAATTTAGTTTACAATAATGTATATAGATCACATGTGGGATAATACAACATTCTAGCACAAGGGCTTACCATAGCTAGTTCTATTGATCAAGTGGTTGGGAAGATGGGTGTGATCTACTTTTTTCCTAAGTAATGCATGGAGTGGTAGGGGTATTGTTTACCATAGATAGTTTCATTGATTATATTTGGATGATGACCCTAGTTGAATAACTTCTGTATAATTATTTTGTTAAATATTAACATTACTAAATCAAATAGGATGAATATGAATAAAGAATGGATTAATTCCAATTGGTTGACAAAATAGTATGAACATGGCATGAAAGAGTTTATCAAGTTTGAAAAATAACATGCATATGACCCTTCTCAAATACTTTGTTTATGTTTACATTGTTGTTATTCAAGAAAAATTAGTCCAGAGGATTTGAAATAACACTTAATCTGTCACAGAATATATCGAAGTTATACATGTTGGAATAAACATAGTGAAAAAATGAATGTAGGTAGTGATTGGGATAGCACCGCATTTTATGGATCATCTAATATGATTACAAGTGTGAACAATGAAGATGATTGTATGGAGGTTTTGATTACAGATGTGAATTATGATGAAGATTGTATTGAGGAAATGATAAGACCATTTGAAGATAAAATTTGTGATTACTAAAAATTGTTTCAGAAGTTAAAGAGTTGTGCAAATACATCATTGTATGTTGGTTGCACTAAATATAAATCATTTTCAGTCATAATGAAGCTGTCTGATTTGAAAGAAGTCAATGGGTGGAGTGACGCCAGTTTTATGAAACTACTTTCTCTCCTGAATGACATGCTCCTAGAAGATAATGAGCTTACGAGCCGAACATACGACGTCAAAAAAATGATACACTCAATGGGTTTGATCTTTGAAATAATACACACTTGTTTGAATGATTGTATACTATTTTGAAAGAACCAAAAATCAGGTAAAGATTTACCAAAGTGTGGTTCTTCTCAATACAAGAAAGATGAATCCATTCCTATGAAAGTTTTATGGTACTTTCCAATCATTCCAAGGTTTAGGCACCTATATGAAAGTGAGGAGACTACAGGAAAATTTACATGGCATGAAGATACAATAATTAAAGATGGGAAACTATGTCACCTGGAAGACTCTCCTCAGTGGAAGAGAATTGGTCATGAGTATCCTGAATTTGCAAATGATCTGAGAAAACTTTGTCTTGCCTTATCTATAAATGGAGTGAATACTTTTGGTTTTTAAACTTACTATCATAGTTCATGGATGGTTATGTTATTAAATTATAACTTACCACTATGGTTATTCATGAAATTAAAATATAGCATGTTATCTATTCTTATATCAGGACCAAAACAACTGGGTAAATATATTGATGTTTATTTAGCTCCATTGATCTAGGATTTAAAACTATTGTGGGATTCAGGTGTTATGTTGTATTATACATACAAAAATGAAGATTTCACTTTGAGAGCCATATTTTATGGGATGATAAATGAATTTCCTGCTTATGAAAATTTGTCATGATATAGCATTAAAGGAACTCAAGGGTGTCCCATTTGCGAACAAGGTACACAGTCAATTAGGTTGAAACATTTGTCGAAAATTATGTTTCTAGGACATCGCAGATTTCTACCCTGACAGCATAAGTACCGATTTCAGATTACATCATTCGATAGAAGTTCAAAAGAATGTACAACACCATATCCACTAATAGGTGATCAATTTTTTGATAAAGTAAAATATGTGGACACTAATTTTAGTAAACCCTTTTTGAAAAACCTTACAAAAAACTGATAGGAAAAAGGGATTAGTTTTTTTTGAATTACCATACTAAAATTGTTTGTATGTTCGAAATTTTCTTAATGTTATGCATGTTGAAAAAATTTATGTGATAGTTTCATTGGAAGGTTGTTAAATTCACTCAGCAAAACAAAGGATGGAATTAAGGATATGTTGGACATGGTTGAGATGAGAATACAAGAAGAGTTGGCACCAGTGGAGGGTGAAATATGAACATCTATTCCCCCTACTACTTACACTCTTTCCAGGTAGGAGAGATATTAGTTTTTAAAATTCTTTAATGATGTAAAGGTTCCATAGGGGTATTCATAAAATATCAAGAACATATTATCAATGAGCGATTCAAAGTTAAAGGGTCTGAAATCACATGAATTCCATGTTTTTATGAAAGATCTAATTCCTATAGCTTTACGTTTCATTTTTTCCAAGAATTTCCACCATACATTAATGAAAATCTATTTCTTCTTCAAAGCTATATGCAGCAAAGTTATAGACCTGAGGAAATTGACAACTATGGAAATTGAAATTGCTATCATATTATCTGAATTGAAAATTTTCTTCCCACAAAAATTCTTTAATATAATGGTTCATTTGATGGTTCAATTTGTGAGAGAGATTTAACTATGTGGTCTTGTACATTATAGATGGATTTACCCCCATTGAAAGGTATATGAAGATTTTGAAAGGGTATGTGAAAAATCAAAGTTGTCCAAAGGGTTGTATTGAGGAGTGATATATTGTTTAGGAAGTCGTTGAATTATGTACCGAATACCTATCAGGTTTCGTAATAAATGGCCTATTGAATTCTCGTCACACTAGGCAGCTTGAGGGTAAAGGAATTTCTAGAAGATAGGTTGTCATAATAAATATTACAGATCGGGAGGAGGCACACCTTTAAGTTTTTCGTAGCAATTTCAACATTGACCCATATGTTCAAACCCACAAAGAAATTATTAGGCCTTTTAATCCATCTATGGATGAAAAATGAATATCATATACACATAATCAACAGTTTATTGAGTGGTTTCAAGACCATATTTTTAAGAAGTCAGATGAAAATCCAGACTCAATTTCAGAATGACTTTGATGTCTAGATGGAGGACCAAGTGTGTCTGTATTATCTTATAATGTTTATGTAGTTAATGGTTATACATTCTCTACTAATGAACATGATAAATACAGTACCATTCATAATAATGGGGTTACAATTGTGGCTGAAGCGATGCATGTTTCCGATGCTAAGGATAGAAATCCAATTTATGTGAATATGTCATACTTTGGCATCATCAAAAAAATATGGTAGTTAGATTATACAAAATTCCAAGTTCCAATTTTTCAATGCAAGTGGGTTGATAATAGGGGTGATTTTAAAATAGATGAATTGAGATTAGTGAAAGTTTATTTCAGTAAAGACGGTTAGAAAGATGAACCATTTATAATGGCATCATAGGTAGTACAAGTATTTTATGTTCCAGATCCTGCAAACCCAAACTAGTCAATTATTCTATTATCGACCAAAACAACTAAAGGGTCAAAGGAAAATTCAATAGATAATGAACCTTTCATTGGTACTTCGCAATCATTTCACAATGGTCCCAATGTAGATGGAATTTTGTATTTAAGAGGAAACTACAATGAAAGGATTTTCCTAGTTGACAGAGGGGTCAAATCTCTTCAACCTTTAAAAAAGAGTGTTCAATAATCAGGTTATTTTTCTATTGTAATATACATTGTGTTAACTTATGTTATTATTTGTTTTATACTACTTTTATATAATTTAAATTAAATTTAAAACAACTTTTGAAGATAATGACTTATGAACCTACATATGTTCCTAATCCTGAGGCATAATAGGTCTCTCAACCTACTACTGATGGTCCCAGTGCAGAGGAACAATAGGTTTATCAACTTGTTACTGCTGGTCCCAATGCTGAGGTATAATAGGTTTCTCAACCTATTGCAGTTGGTCCCAATTCCAATTCTAGTGCTCCAGAGGAACATAATGATGATGCTGAAACTGAGGAAATGGTAGGCAATGAAACCCTAGCAGTGAAAAAAAAACAATAGCATCGTAGTTTGACAGTGTTATCCAAAATCCTTAAGGAAAAATTAAAATGCATAAAATTTTAGGTGGGATGGAATAAGCAAGGCCAGCATGTTAACCCCAATAAATCCATGTTTAGTAGAAATGTTGGAATCGTCACTCAGAAATGCATGTCGATTGATGTACAGTCGTGGCACCATGTTGTCATCGGGATTAAGACACTAATGTGGGAAGAGATTATGGTAACATTATGATATCATTTCTTTAATTTATTAAAAAAATAAAATACTAAAACATTGACTTACTCTTAATCATCCCTTACAGAGTACATTTATAATAGATTCCTCGCACAAGGAATATGTATTAAGAGTTTCAAGAAGGATTCATAGAGTCTTCCACAGAATTTTTACAAAATATCATCTTAAATATGCTAAAGGGAAAATCAAGTTGCACCCACCTTCTATTTATGCACACTTGATATCCCAATGAGTGTGGGATGTGTTTAGAATCCGTCTTATGGAGCATACTTTTCAGGTACATTGTGTGTGGTAATAGGTTGTTTGATATTTCTTATATTCATCACTTTAATTGACAGTTTTTTATTTATGAAATAGCAACTGAGTACTGAAAATAAGAAACGGGTAGCAAAACCAGTGTACACCTTCCGTAAAGTAAGGATGGGGTACGCTTCACTTATGAAAAAATTGGTACGTATTTTAAATCTACCGTAATACTTTTATGTGACATAAAACAACACCATAACCATGTTTCTCTATTTATATAAAGATTGATGAATCGAAATCGAAAGTCACTTCCATCCCACAACATGTGCTATGAAAGGAGGCTCATGTAAATAAAGAGGAAATATTGATAGATGAAAACACACACAAAAGTGTGGGAAACATGTGTAAGTATTACATAATATAAATTTTTTTCTTTAAATTGTTATTACATAACAATGGTTACTTATTTCCCTATATTTTATATCTGACATAGTCATAGGAATCAACAATACTCGCACCAGATGAAGACATACTTTCAGCAGACTTGAAGCATCCAGAATGGTATGGCCACATCAGAGGTGCAACTTTTGGGGTGACACCCCGAAAATATTTCCAAAAAACAAACAAAAAGAGGATCAAAATGAGGAAATGAAAAATATGAGAGAAATATTATCTATATTTCAAGAATAATTACAATACCATAGAGAGTTAATAGAAATTTTTATGGGGGAGACAAAGAAAATAAACAAATCAAGAACAACCCGTGCATGAAGATCCCACCCCACCCCCACCAGTTTTGAGGTGAGTCATTCCCCTCAAAAACCTAACTTAGCTGAGGTAATAAATGATCTAAAAATTGTCTCTGTGATATTTGAATCACATAGACATTGATATCTTTCCTGTACTGATATTATACATGGTGAATATGACTATGATTTATATCTATCAACTCACACCCATCGCCTTGTAGCGAGGGGTACGGTGTTCAATATACTGAACAACATGATACACAACAGAACACTTCCAATAGGTCATTTCAAAGTGTTGATTAACATATCTCATGAGCTGATAACTGATCTACATGTTCCAAATAATGATGATGACATTCATACGGTCAAAAAAATTGTTGGAACATTCATCGCATGGCCTTTAATTCTTGTAAAAAAACATGTCGACAAGGAGGTATTCATTTCAAATTTATTTTTCAAGATGAACCTTTTACATTTAATGAAAAATTTCTGAACCGATGAATGTTATCATAGAACAACAACGGTAAGGTGGTGAAATGAAAGATTGGCTCAAAAATATCTCAAGGATCAACCAACTGATTGAAATGATCTACTGAGATCACCTTCACCTTGCTCGTTCTATATCTACATTTAATATCATTATCAGCTCATGTGGATACAAAGTTGATAGATAGAAATACTCACACATTATATTTTGAAAAAAATATGTGTAAATAGTAATAATAAAATTACATTAGTGCTAACAATGTAAATAAAATCCTCAAGAATGAATGGATAGGAGCCTCAGTTGTAAATGTATTCATGTGGTATGTTTTCATGATTATTATTTTAAAAAAGATGATATACTATGATAATTATGACTAAATACATTTTATATTTTTCACAAATTTATATATAAAAAACAATTGAAGGGATTTCCCCATAAATAGAAATTTGGACTCGTTAGTCCTCACATCACCTCTTCAAAAGAAGAAATAAATTTCGATAAAGAGGGTGAAATAATGTTATCCCTGCTCAAATCGTTAGAAAACAAAATTACGGATGACAGACTCTTTTTAATACCAACGATGTAGGGGTAAAACTATATAATTTAATCATATCAACTATATTTTCATTTCTTTCATTACTTATTCATTTTTTTATTTTTAGAGAGCATTGGATGCTCATTGCGGTCAATTTGGATACTCCAAAGATTTATTTTCTAGATTCAATGCATCGATATACAACAAACCGACCATGCAAGATGGTGTTTGTCAATTTTTAATACACTAGATCCAACATTTTATAACTAAACATCTAGTTATATAATTTATATTATCTTCTAATGAGGATTCTATTATGATATGGAGGTTCGTCAATATTGTCTACTTCATGGAATGAATCCCGGGCCTAAGGACAAGAACACAGAAAATATCTACAAATGGAAAAGTATCAGGTTATGTATAATAATATTTCACTATCAAAACACATATCAAAACAAATTACTTATTTTTATCAATGTTTCTGTAGTGACTAAAACAAAAAAACAGAAAGTAATGTGGTTATTATGTTTGTAAATTTATGAAGGATATCATATTTCATTAACAAACTAGCATCCCTGAAGAGGTATTTTTTAAAACAATTACTATCTCATTTAAAATATTTATTAATCATTTGTGTATTTATATTTTTTCATCATTACCATGACTATTGAAAAAACTCATATTCACTAGATGATATAGATGTGTTTAGAAATTAATGGGCAGCATACCTGATGGAAGATTGTACACAAATAGGATGAAATTGAATTACTACAACTTATGTTATCCTTATATGATCATTGATATCTCCCTTTTTTACACTTATTTAGCATCTATGATCACCCTTTTTTATTTTTCATATCCTTAGGTTATGAATAATGGTTTTAGAAATGATTTTTCTTTCTAGTAAATAATAACTTAATGAGAGACTCTTATGAACTATTTATTTATGTTTCCATGTTTCCAAAAGTACTATACTTAAACTATTATGGAATGGATAATTTATATTCTATATTTTGGTCATTTATTATGTTGTTTCTATTGATGTAATGTGTTGGAAGAATATTGATTGTGCATCATTCAAAAATTTAATAACAAAACTAATGATTCTTTGTGCACTTCATTATTGTTGGTTAACTACCTCTTAGAATAGAATTTGATATGATAAATGGGTGTAGGAAGAAAAGGAAAAGTGAACACCAGATGATGATATCATAGAGATGGTGTCGAATGAGAGCATCATGGGGACACTAGATCGGAAGTTTAGATTAGATGTTGTGCTAACTCGTAGTTAACCAACAATAGTGAAGTGCATGAAGAATCATTAGTTTTGTTATTAGCTTATATATGAACAAAATAAACCCTTTATAAAGATGTAAAGATAATGTTACGATATAATATCTCTATTTTAACGAAAAATTATATAATGAAATGTTGATTTAATTTTCATTATTCCTTGCAGGGTTCGTTTATTTTAGAAGGTTTTTTCCAAGTGACATGCCTTTGTAGGAAGAGAAACGACGTTGTGTCTACTCAATCACAGAGGTAATCTTGATGTTTGTATAGTAAAATAATTGTCCATAGAACTAATTCATTGTTTCATATTTATGTTTAATTTATTTTTTTATGTAAGGAATATTAATCTTCTAATATGTGATATCAATGTACGAAATGTTTTGGTCATTATAGTTGGTATCAGAGTAACTGACCTATTCAAAATCAAGAAAATGCATTCGTTTATTTTGATACTTTATAGAGATGATTCATAAGTCATTTTAAATATGTAGGAATCAACCCCACTTCAATATGACACATGATGTTACTGGTATGACTCAAAGTGTCTCTCTTTATTTAAAATTTACATTATTTTTAGTAAAAACACACAACTGGCATACTGAAAACTAAGAAAATACATTTTTATTATTTTGATACTTTAGGTAAACTATCTACAAGTCGTTTTTGACCTGTAGGAATCGATCGTACCTCAATTCAATGCAAAATGTGACTGGTATAAATCAAAGTGTCTCTTTTTATTTAAAATTGACATTAATTTTAGAAAAAACACAAGTGACATAATAAAAAATAATAAAATGCCTTTGGAATTTTTTGATACTTTAGTAAAATTATATGTGAGTCATTTTTGATGTGTACGAATCAACATCACCTCAATCCAAAACATGGTGTGACCGGTATGGGTAAAAGTGTTTGTTATTAGTTTAAAAGTGATATTATAGCTCAAAATGTGTCACTCACTGAAAACCAAGAAAACCCACTCCAATTGTCTTCATAATTTAGGATAATGATTCATAATTTATTTGTGACATGTATGAAGTAGTATCATATCAAATTAACGCACGATGTGACCTGTATGACTCAAAATGCATGTTTCCAGTTTGAAATGAAATTTTAGTAAAATAACGAAACTGAAATATTGAAAACTGAGCAAACATGTTCTGATTGTTTTAATACTTTAGGTAAATGATCCATAATTCATTTTTGACCTGTCAAAATAAACCACACATCAATTAAATGCACAATGAGACTAGTATGACTCAAAGTGTCTCTTTTTATTTAAAATTGACATTAATTTTAGAAAAAAAACACAAGTGACATAATGAAAACTGAGCAAACGCTTTCGGATAGTTTTGATATTTTAGGAAAATGATCCATGAGTCATTTTTGACATGTAAGAATCAAATGCACCTCATTCTTATGTAAGGTGTGACCGGTATGGCTAAAAGTGTCTGTTATCAGTTTAAAATTAGCATTTTAGCTCAAAACCTGTCACTCATTGAAAACCAAGAAAACCCACTCCATTTGTCTAAATAATTAATGATAATTATTCATAAGTTATTTTTGACGAGTATGAATTATTCTTATATCAAACCAATGCACGATGCAGCCGGTATGACTCAAAATTCCTGTTTCCGGTTTGAAATGACATTTTTGTGAAAAAAACACAACTGACATATTGAAAACTGATCAAAAACATTCTGATTGTTTTGATAATTTATGGAAACAATAAATAAGTCATTTTGAACCTATATTAATTGATCTCACCTCTATTCAATTAAAAATGCAACTGGTATGACTCAAAGTGTCTCTTTTTATTTAAAATTGACATTAATTTTAGAAAAAAACACACGTGACATACTGAAAATAGAGCAAATGGATTAGGATTATTTTGATACTTTAGGACAACAATCCATGAGTCATTTGTGACATGTAAGAATCAAACTCACCTCAATATGATGCATGGTGTGACTGGTATAGCTAAAATTATCATTTAAATTTGATATTAATTTCACTAAAATAACAAGTGACATACTCAAAACCAAGAAAACCCATTCATATTGTTTTAATATTTTAAAAAACTGATCTATGACTAATTTTTGACATGTAGGAATCAACCCCACCTCAATATGATGCACGATGTGACTGGTATAATTCTAAATGTGTCCTTTTTTTAAAAACTTTACATTTTATTAATGTATTCTTTCATATTAATGTTTAATTTATTTCATTATTTTATTACTAACATAATTTTTTTTTCTTATATAGGTGGATTTTTTCTTGATTTTGGATGCTTTGTTCGGCAACTAATACCATTGACAACAATTTTTGAGAGGGTATCACGGATGCCAAAGGACGAAACATTAATGTGTTTAACTGTTTGTTGGATAATTGTAATTGTAACCATATAAAAAATTATTTGAAATGTATATAGCAATTTTTTTTATTCACGATGTCAAGTAAATTTATATAGCATTGTTTGCAAAACTCTTGTGTGCACTGTTTCATTCTTCTATGATTTTTTCGTGTGCAGGTGCTGTTTTGTGCAGGTGTGCAGGTGTTGGGTGTGTTGTTAAATAAACAGCACATCATAGGAAACTAGGCCTTTATCTGTGATTAAAACATTCTGATAAAGGGGGGGCCATTATTCATGTTATTTTTAGCATGGATAAAGGTCCCTCTTTACCCAAGATTTTTTAGCGTTGTTAAAAGTGGTTTCTAAAGCTTTTAAAATCCTTATTTGTAGTAGTGGAAATATATAAACATATATATTTACTTAATTAAATATTGGGTTTAAGAATATAAATTTTTATGTGATGTATACTTTGTTAGAAACATAAAAAAAATTATTAAATTGTGATTTATTAATTATATTTTTTGAGAGTTTTATAGAAATTAATAATAAGAACAAGTAGTATATTAAAAAATTAGTTTCCTATAAAAAAAATTCATTATATATTATAATTATATTTGAAGTTTTAATTTTCAAATTTTAGGAACTTAATTTTAAAAAAAATGGTCAGTATTTTCATATTCATCATGAAAATATTATATTAGGATAATATTTTAGGATTTTTTTTGAAAAATATTTTTAGGTAATTTGTATAAAACATAACTTTATTAATATCACATATTTTATAAAACTTTCATAATATAAATGTATCTAAAGTATTTCTAAAACATTTTTCATGAAAAATTATGTATTTAATATATAAAATTATATATTTTAAATTACTATTATGAATCTATAAAATCCTTGTTTAGTATTTTGGAACATATGAAAAAATTTATTCTAATAAAAACATTTTTTGTATTTTCTTATAATTAAGTTTTCACAAGGTATAATTCAGTTTCTTATTCCTTTTAAATTAATCAAAATATTATTTTATTTAATAATAATCCCAATAATCCCCTAGAAAACAAAAAAATTGATAGCTTTATCCCAAAAATAATTTTTATGCAAAAAAATATACTTTCTCCAAAATGGGTTTTTATATATTTTTGTACTAATTTTAAAATAAATTTCCTCACAATTATATTTTTTATTTGATAAAATTATACTATTTTTTTAAATTATCATGTTAAAATTATTTTTAATTTAAAATTTCAATTTTTTTTGTTAAATTTATTTTTTAGTGTAAAATGGAGTTACCACGATAAGAGTAAATAAGAGTTAAAAGGGTTTAACCTAGTTCAGAATGATAAAAAAGTTAAAAACATATGTGATAATGGATGGACGAGGTAGTATTAATCATATACTATCCCCTAATCTATTATTGTTCAATTTTGGGGCCTTTCTCCTTGAGTAATTTAATAAAAAATTTATAAAGTAAAGGGTATTTACAAAAAATCAATTCTCACTACTTATAAAAAGAGACGTATACCACCCATTAAAGGCACTCAAAATTTTCAATCTATTTTTAAAACCCTATTATTTTAACATCTCCATGTGTTATTCTTTTCTCCCATATGATTTTTTCCATAAAAAATTATCCTAATCCCTCATTTTCTGGGATCCTCCGAGAAAAAACAAAATTTTCCCAATGTGAGTACTCAATTTTTTCCTAGAGTTTATTCTTTTATATATTACTTTTTTAAATTATGATTTTATGATTAATATATAATTAAATTATTATTATATGTACATTTAATTTTATTATTCTAAGGAAATGGTTATTAACCACCTTTTAAATTTTCCCTAAAGGAAAAACAAAAACATAAATATTGTGTATATATGGAGTATCACCTCCATGAAGAAATGTGTTTTTCTTTCCTTCACTGCCTAACATGGATAGTAAAAATGGGGAATTTAATAAATAATAATTATATTTATAAAAAAAATTATATTTTCTAATAATAAACATTATTACTCCTTTCAATCATTCTATGTAAAACAAAATCAACATCGTTGCATGAATGTAGACTATGGCTTCCATGAAACACTACTACAAAATAGGCCTTTAATAGTGATAAAATGCATTTTATCAGTTCTAGAGAAGAATTGACTGTCAAAGAGAGATTAAAATCCCAGTTCATTTGTCAGTTCTATGATAAATGTTGATAAAGTGGAACTTTATCAGTATTATGAGAAGCACTGATAAAGTATAAATTTATTGGTGCTTTTGAAAGTGCTGATAAAGAAACCTTTTATCATCACTTCTAGTAAAGATGATAAAGGACCCATTTATTAGTGCTTCTAATAACACTGATAAAGGGTTATACTATAGTGTGTTGTTACAGCACACTATAGTAGCAAAAACCCCACAAAATCAGTAAAATCAATTAACGATACAGAATTTAAATGAAATAAAATTTACAACATAAATAAAAGAAAAAACACTATGTTATATACATTTCAAATGTTCGTTTATACAATTACATAAGTAGAAATTATTATATACATTTATAAATATCAATATTTTTTTTCTTTTAATCCTAACCCCTACTAGAGAAAAACATACACATGTATAAGAAAAAAATTATTATGTTAGTAATAATATATGGAAATAAATTAACAAAAATGTTAATTTTAAACTAAACTTTGAGCCATACTAGGAACACTATGTATCATATTGAGTTGTGGTTGATTCTTGTATGTCACACAATTTCCTCTTCATCTTCAAGAATTATCTCTATGAAAATTAACTAAATATGTATAAGATAAAAATCATAAGGAAATTAATTAAGTAATAGCCGATTGAATGATGAGAAAATAATTGAGGCTTGTTTGCTCAGTTTTTGCATTGAGATGCATGTTTTAAACTAAAATGGAACTGATATATTGATAAGGCAAACCTGGAATCATACCAGTCACACTTTTTGTAGGAATTATGTGTGGCTGATTCCTACAAGAATCGAATGATTTATAGATCATTTTCTTGAAGTATCAAAATAATACAAATGTGTTTGATTGGATTTGAGTATGTTGTTTGTCATTTTTACTAAAATGTCATTTTAAACTATAAACACACGCTTTTACTCATAAAGGTCACATAGTGTTTTGGTTTTACATGACACTAATTCCAACACTTCAAAAATTACTTATGAATTGATGTCCTGAATTATCAATAACATTTGAGTGCGTTTTCTCTGTTTTTAGTGAGTGATTCTTTTTGAACTAAAATATCAATTTTTAATTGATAACAGACACATTGAATCATATTGGATACATCATGTATTTTTTTTGAGGTGATTTTGATTCCTACACATCAAAAATGACTTATGGATCACTTTCCTAAAGTATCAAAACAATCCAAATGAATTTTCTTAGTTTTGAGTAGGTCCGCTATCCTTTTACTAAAATTGAAATTGATTTTAAATAAGAAGAAACACTTAGAGTCATACCAGACACACCATGAATCATATTTAATTTTATCTGATTGCTACATGTCTCAAATGACTTATGGATAATTATTCTAAATTATTAAAAAAATAAATATTAATTTGTTTAGTTTTCAGTATGTCACTTGTCTTTTTTACTAAAATTTCATTTTAAACTGGAAACATGCACTTTGAATCATACTAATTACATTTTGTGTCATCTTTATGTGAGACTACTTATTAAAACTCAAAATGGATTATGAAGTTATGTCCTAAATTATAAATAAAATCCAAGCGTGTTTTCTCAATTTCTAGTGAGTGGCACTTTTTGAAATAAAATGTCGATTTTAAACTAATAACGGACACATTGAGTCATACCAGGAACATCATGTGTCAGATTAAGGTTTCATTGATTTCTACACATCAAAAATTACTTATGGATCTTTTTTATAAAGTATCAAAATAATATTAATGTGTTTTTTTAGTTTTGAGTAGTCTATTTTTCATTTTTACTAAAATATATATCAATTATAAATAAGAAGACGTGCTTGGAGTCATTCTGGTCACATCGTGCTTCGGATTGAGGTGAGTCTGATTCCTACATATCTTGAATGACTTATATATAATTTTCATATAATATAAAAACAATATGAATGAATTTTCTCTATTTTTAGTTAATCACTCATCTTTTTTATTAAAATATCATTTTAAAATAAAAACATGCACATTGAATAATACTGATCGCATCAGGAGTCAATTTGATGTGACACCAATTACTATACAAAAAAATTGAAATATAAATCAATTTCCTAAATTATAAAGAAAATATAAGCATGCTTTCTAGGTTTTCAATGAGTGAAACTCTTTGAACTAAAATTTTGATTTTAAAATGATAATGAATGATTTGAGTCATACTAGGTACATCATGTATCATATTGAGGTGAGTATTGTTGTTAAAAGTCACATATGACTTATGGGTAATTTTACTGAAGTATCAAAATAATATGAATGTGTTTTCTTGGTTTTGAGTAGGTCAATTATCATTTTTACTAAAATTAATGTCTATTTTAAATAAGAAGATGCACTTGGGGTCATACCAGTCACACCATGCATCAGATTGATGTCTGGATGATTCATACACATTTCAAATGTCATATAGATCATTTTCCAAAATTATCAAAACAATATGAATGTGTTTGCTCAGTTTTTAGTATGTCATGTTTCTTTTTTACATAACTATAATTTTAAACTCGAATCATGAACTTTGACTCATACCGATCACATCGTGTATCGGTATGATGTGAGATTTATTCTTACATGTAAAAAATGGATTGTGAATCGATTTCATTAATTATTAAGAATATTTGAGCATGTTTGTTTTGTTTTTAGTGAGTGGCACTTTGTGAACTAAAAAGTCGATTTTAAAATGATAAAAGATACATTGAGTCATACTAGAAATATTGTGTATCAGATTGAGGTACAGTTGACTCCTACATGTCACAAATGAGTTATGAATCATTTTTATAAAGTATCAAAACAATACAATGTTTTTTCTTAGTTTTGATTAGGTAGTTGTTCTTTGTACTAAAATTGATGTAAATTTTAAATAAGAAGGCACACTTGGAGTCATATCAGCCACATTGTGTGTCTAATTGAGATGCGGATAATTCTTACACATATCAAATGAATTTTTAATCTCTTTCCTGAATTATCAAAACAATCTAAATTCATTTTCTTAGTTTTCGGTATGAAAATTGTCTTTCTTAATAAAATGACATTTTAAACTACAAACACACACTTTGAATCATAATGAGTACATCATGTGTTGGATTGATGTGAGAATGATTCCTACACATCAAAATTGATTTATGAATTTATTTCCTAAATTATAAATAAAATCCAAGTCTATTTTCTCAGTTTTTATTGAGTGACACTTTTTAAACTAAAGTGTTGATTTTAAACTAATAACAGACGCGTCGAGTCATGTCGGGCACATCATGTATCAGATTGAGGTGAGGATGACTATTACACATAAAAATGACTTATGTATCATTTTACTAAATTATAAACCAACATGAATGTGTTTTATCAGTTTTGGGTAGTTCATTTGTCCTTTTTACTAAAATTGTTGTCATTTTTAAATAAGAAGATTCACTCGGAGTTATACCGATCACATCATGCATAGGATTGAGATGAGGATAATTCCAACGCATCATAATGACTTATGTATCATTTCATAAAGTATAAAAACAATCTGAATGTTTTTTCTTAGTTTTCAGTACATCACTTGTCTTTTTTACTAAAATGTCATTTTAAACTACAAACATGCACTTTGACTCATACCAGTCACATTGTGTGTCAGTTTGACATGATAGTAATTCCTTTATGTCATAAATAACATATTAATTTATTTAGTAAATTATCAATAAAAACTAGGGGATTTTTATCAATTTTCAATTAGTGACACTTTTGAACTAAAATATCGATTATAAACTGATAACAGACAGTTTGAGTCATATTTGGCACATTGTGTATAGGATTAAGGTGATACTAATTCCTACATATCAAAAATGACTTATGGAAATTTTTCCTAAATTATCAATATAATCCAAATGTATTTTCTTGGTTTTGAGTAGGTTAGTTTTCATTTTTACTTAAATTGATCAATTTTAAATAATAATACACACTTAAAGTCATACTGGTCAAACCATGCATCATATTGAGGTTTGGTTGATTATTACATGTCTAAAATGAGTTTTTAATCATTTTTCTAAAGTATCAAATCAATCCAAATGTGTGTCCTCAATTTTAGTACGTCACTTGTCTTTTTTACTAAAATGTCATTTTAAACTGCAAACATGCACTTTGACTCATAACAATCACATCATGTATCCATTTAACATGAGAATGATTCATATACATTAAAAATTAATTATAAATCATGTCATAAATTATCAATAAAATCTAAGTGTGGTTGCTCAATTTTTAGCGAGTGACACTTTTTGAACTAAAATATCAATTTCAAACTGATAACAAACGCATTGAGTCATACCTAGCACATCATGTATTAAATATAAGTGAATATGATTTATACACATAAAAAATTGATTATGGATCATTTTATTAAAATATGAAAAAAATCAGAATCTATTTTCTCAATTTTTAGTATGTTAGTGGTCATTTGTACTAAAATTAATGTCAGATTTAAATAAAAATAATCACTTAGAGTCATAATGGTCACATCATGTGTCATATTGAGGTGCAGTTGATTCCTACATTTCTCAAAGTCCCAAAACAATCCTAACTATCAATGTTACCACAATTTATATTTCCATTTTTTGTCTAAGTGAAAACACTACATATTAACTTGATGTTATTAGCTGGGAAACTATTCTCATTATTGAAATCCAAAATAGTAGAGGAAGTTCATGTGCCCATTATATCATGAGAAGTCACAAAATTATGCACATGATATTCTTCTACTCTTCTATCTTTCAACAATGAGAAATTTTTTCCTACTAAAAACATAAAATAAATATGAAGTGTTGGCAGTTCGATGAAGAAAGAAAATAAAAATGGAAATCATGGTTACATTGCCAGAAAGAAACATTTTATCACTTTTGTGGCTTGTTATAGATAGGTGAAAGAAAAATATTACTTCTGAAATGATCTATGAAGAAAAATAAATAAGTATTAGATAAAAATGATGAAGATACTAACTTGAAAATAGTATATAAAATGATGACAAAATTAATTAAATAAGTAGTAGTAATTAACCTTTTCATGATGGTTGTATGCATTCTTAGTGCATTTTCTTTTTTTCATTATCTCAGTTGCAAGCTCGAATTCTAATATCTCATGAGTATGAGAAGCTTCAAACAAACCAACCAAACTTGAAAAAAATAATCCACCTATATAATAAGAAATTACTATATAAGTAATACTAAAAATAAATAAATAAAACATAAATATGAAATAATACACTAATTATATGGATAAGGATTTTGCTATAAAAACATCAATATTACCTCTGTTATTGAGAAATTGATGGAACTTGAAGTAAATTGATAAATACTAACACCGTAGGGGTGAAAAGGGTTTTAGGGAGAAGAAGTCTATGGAAGTTTTGGTGTATAAAGGCATGAAAGATGGACAGACCACCCAAAATCGAACAAAAGAATCCACCTATATAAGAAAAAAATTCTTATGTGAGTAACACTAAAAAAAATTAAATCATCATTTCATTATATAATTTTTTGGAAAAATAGATAAATTATATTATAACATTACTTTTACATCTTCCCAAAGGGTTTACTTCATTATAGTTTGGTCTTTCAAGGGATTAGTAACATCATCATGTGTAGAAGACATTGTCTTCATTATTAGTGAAATATTTAATTTAGATTATGTTAATGTAGTAGAGAACATATAATATTATGAGGAAAAACACAGTATATTAAAAAACACTTTTACCTTCTCATTGAAATCTCTTTTTTTAAGGTATTAGAGATTTTTTCCTCTATCGAGAATCCAAATCCCCTCTTTGTGGTCCCATCTAACATACAATACATTGTCTACATTGGGACTGGCATGAAGTGATTTTTGATCTCCCAATGAAAGTTTCATCCTCAATTGAATTTTCATTTGACCTGACATTTTTTTTAGTGGCCAGCAGGATAACTGGTCAATTCTTGTTTTATGGATATAAGACATAAAATACTTTCATTTCTTGTGATTTTATTACGAAGGGAAATTATTTTTTCCCTTCCATACTGAAATTCACTTTCATGAAGTCCATTTTATCAACTTTCACTACACTCGTATTTTCAACCCATTTTCAATGTAAAATAAAAACTTGAAATGTTGTATAATACAACTCATATATCTATTCAATAATGCCAAAATATGACATATTTTCATAAATTGGATTTCTATCCTTGAAACCAGATAACTGCATCACTTCCACCAGAAGAATAATTTTGTTGTTTTTCATCATACTATAGTCATAATGTTCTTTTGTATAGAACTTATAACCATGGATTAAAAAACTAGTGTAAGATAAAACATTTTCATCTAGTCCCTTGGCTAGGAATTGAATTCATTTGGTAATTGAATTTGGACTTTTAGATAACTCCTTATAAAATTTATCTTGGAACCATCCTATAAATTGTTTATTATGTGTATTTGATATTCATCCTTCATCCCTTGATGGATTCAAATTTCTAAGAATTTCTTTGTGGGATTCAATCTATGGATCAATATCTTCACTATTATGTAAAATGTAAAGGTGTGTTTGCTCCCAATATGTCAAGGTAATTGTAACAACATCTCTTCTAGAAATCCATTTGCCTATAAGGCATCCATTGTGATGAGACTTTATGTAACAGATATTTTCAACATCTAATAGGTAATCACTACATAATTCAATAGATTCTTCAATAATATATCATTATGAAATACTAATTTCTGGTCGACTTCAATTCTTGACATACCCTTTTAAAAATTCATATACCGTTCAATGGGGTACATCCATATGTAAAGGATAAGACCACATAGTTGAACCTCTCTAACTATGTGAACCATCAGGTGGACTATTATATCAAATAATTATGATAGTAATAACATCTATAATTAACATAATATGAGTGAAACCTTATTATTCATTATTGGAAACTTCATCAGGTCTATAACTTTACTATATATGGCTTGTAAAATGAAGCAAAGTTTGGTTAATGTATGTCATACATTTTGAGGTAGAATGCAACGGAAAGAAACAGGCATCAAATATTACATCAAAACATGACATTTGCATGATTTTAGAGCTTGTAACTTCAAATTAGTTATTGACGTTACATTCTTGATATTTTATGAATACCCTATATATCTTTTACAAAATTAAGGAAAAGAAAAAAAATCATTTTTTCTTGTCTGTATAGAGTGTAAGATGCTAGAGGAAGAAATTCCTCCATTTACCCTTCACCAGTGACAACTCTCCCCTTATCCCCATGTCAATAATATCTAACATATCCTTGATTCCATATTTAATTTATATAGGAACATTTATTAATGTTCTAATAACATTATAAAATATATTTTTTTATACATGCATGACAACAAGAAAATTTCTAACATACAAACAATTCCAATGTAGTAATTCAAATAAAATTGATCTATTCTTCCAACCTGATTTCATAGGGTTTTTCAGAAATGGTTTACCAAAAACTGTGTCAATATCTCTTACTTAATTGAATATTTGGTCACCTATTAGTGGATACAGTGTTGTACCTTGTTAGATATTCCCATCAAATATTGTCATCCAGGATCATTATTTATGTCATCGAGGTAAAAATTTCTAATGTACTAAAAACACATTATTCAAGGAATGTTTCAACCAATCTGAGTGTGTGCATTTTTCACAAATTTGACACCCCAAAATTCCTTTAATACTATAGCCACATAAATTTCCCTAATCGGGGAAGTCATTTATTATCCCGTAAAATATGGCCCTCAATGAGAATTCTTCACTTTTATGAGCATCAGATATTATAACACATGTGTACCACATCAATTTTAGATCTTAGATCAAGGGATCCAAAAAGAAATCAATATCATTGATAGGTTTCTTTGGTCTAGATATAAGTAGAGACAACATAATGTATTTTCACTTCATGCATAACCATGGCGGCAAGTTATAATTTACCAACATGATAGGCCATGTACTGTGAGTACTACTCTATACACCAAACGGATTTATTCCATCTGTATATAACACAAGATGATAGTTTCTCAGCTCATTTCTAAATTCAGGATGCTAGTAATCAAGAGAATCTATTGGATGACATAGGTTCCCATACTTAATTCTTATATCTATATTCCATGTAAATTATCTTAGAGTTTACTAACATCCATATAGTCTTCTAATCCATGGAATGCTAGGAAAGTACCATAAATATTTTTAAATACTTGATTCATTTTTCTTATATCGATCCATTCCACACTTAGGCCATTTTATGAGTGAATTATGGTCCTTGAGAAACAATATAAAATAATTTAGACAAACATGTATTTTTTATATATCATTCCCATTAAATATATCATCCATTTAGTGTTATATGTTCAACATGGTAGTTCGTTTTTTTTTGGTAGAATATCATTCAAGAGACCAAGTAGTTTTGTAAAGTTTGTGTCACTCCATCTACTACCATATTTCAAATTATATAACTTCAATACTATTGAAAATGTTGTGTATTTAGTACAACCATTATACAATATTTTCCTAGCACAATTATTTAACTTCTCAAAAAATTAGAAAATCATGAAGGTCATATTGAATTTCCATTATCATTTCTTCCATACAATATCTATCATCATTTACACTAGTATTAATATAAAATGATTTATAAACCATAGTATCGTCCCAATCGGTGTGAACATTTAGTTTTTTCCCATGTTTAGTCCAACATTTATAGTTATGATATATTATATGAAAAATCAAATTTTCTTCCAACTCTTTCAAACTAATTTGTCTTAAATAATAACAATGTAAACATGGATAAAGGATATGAGAAGGTTTGTGTTCAGGTTCTATTACAAAATTGATGGATCTCTTTAACTCTAGATTCATACTCTTTTGGAAAATGATTGGTGTGCATCCATTTTCAATTCATATCCATCTTATTGGGTTCATAAATTATTACTTTTTTATAATAAATAAATCAATACACATGGGATATTCATTATCAAATGTGATAGTTTTAGATAATTATAATAATAGAAACCAAACATTTGATTATTTCAAAGAATTTCAGTATGCTTTGAAGAAAATGGGTAATTGAATTTAAGAAAAGAATCAATCTAATATGGTAGATTTTATCCTCTGAATTAATTCAAAGGTGAATGTTATTGACAATGGTCATCCTCATCATCTTATCTCCCAAACATTTATCATTTCATTTTCTATTTTACACATATCCTCCATCTCATGTGTACATGCACCTATATTTATTGAAATACTCTAAGTTTTATGCATTCTTGGGATGACTCCTTCTTAGAGTAGTTCAAAAAACATAAAATATATGGGAGATGATTCTTCAGCAACAAATTGAAATAACTATTCGAGAGATGAAGTTGGTGAGGTTGATAGTTGTACTGTATTGTGTTCTCTAAAAGGGTTAATGTCTCAAATATGTGAGAATTACACCATTGGAACTATTTATTAACTTGTGGAAAATTGAAGGTGATATTTTTGGGGAATATACATTCTAGTATGTGATTCAAGGGGTCTCAATAGGGAAATGCTATGATAAATTAATCTTTGGAACTGCTATGAATTCTATATTTATAGGAGAAATCCCACTTTTAATACTTTTAATCCTATTAATAAGACTAGTTATACCTCTATTAAAATAATACATCAAGTCCTTCTTAATACCCTAAACAAATGAAAATATAATATAAGAAATTATGAAGTAATAAGAAACTCGAATGTGATAAACAAGAATAATAAACTATCATTCGATCAACAAGAATATATAAAAATGTACTGATAAAACATTTTAATAAATAAAGATTTATTTCATATACATGGATGGTAATAATATATTCCTAGGGGTGGAACCAATACATATAGACCTGAAATAATGAATACCTAAAAATAATTTATAATAATTATTCCAACTAATATAGAATTTGATAACATTCATTCTACTTTTTCAGACAAGTAATATAACAACCTAAGGAATTATTACATTTAATATTAATGGTATATCAAATATTTTAAAATGAATTAAAATTATAGTTTCAATTAAAAATAGATAAGGAATTGAAAAAATAATTTTAGATAATGAGACATTTAAATAATCACTTAAAAAGGGCGGGTTTAGATGTTTTTATGATTACAAGATAAAATTGATAGATATTTTTTACTAATTAGAATGGAAAGATTTTTAATAATTAAAAAAATAGATATTTAAATAAAATAACCCTTGGGCTTACCCTAGTGAGAATTCTTCTTCGATATGATCTATTAGGTGCTTGTAGACATTTGATGCTACTAGCAATCTTAAAATGTGAGTTCTCTCTCAACTTGCTCGCAATATTTAATTGGAATATCTTGTTGAGATATTGTAAGGTTCTAAGTAATATGGGTCTTCATTAAAATGGTATTTCCATTATATATTTTTATTTCGGTAAGCTTGGACCATTGTCACATAAATACTTTGGTTGGACATTCAAGCATAATGGCAGCACATTTCAACTTCGTGTAAGGTGGAATCTTGAGGGTTTCAAATATCCTCTCAATTTTTTCCACCCAATACTCTATCTCTTTAGGATCATATTTCCTTGAAAACATGGAGTCTTATGGTGAAGAAACTCTTGATGAGGATCTTTATCTCCATACAAGGATTAATTAAATCCAAAGAAAATGGATATCAAAATGTGTGTCACTCTATCAAATATAGTGAGTGTGCACTATCCATGGACCAACTCAAATGGAAGGATAAAATAATCAAAAATTAAAAAATTGTTCTCAACATCACTTGAAAACTCAAGAGAGTAGCCTAAGAGTTTTTTATAGAAACTCCTTCGAACCTATTACTCAATCCCTAATATCCTTATCCCCTTTCAACAAAACATCTCCAATAAATATCATTGACCACAAGGATATTCTGAAGATAAATAAATAATGATGATGAAAAAATGAAAATAGATATAATCAAAAAATCAATAAATGGGTGAGGAGGAGGAGGAGAAAATAAGATACCTTGGATAGAAGATTTGAATCATCCACTATAAAGTTGAGATATTGAAAGCCTTGAAAATGTTCAAGCCTTGGATTTGTTTGACCCTTCAATCATTCTAGCAATGGATTTGATCCTTGGAATTGTTTGAGCATTGATTCTAGTCTTTATTTGATCGTTGATTCACGGAGGAGGAGCATAGGTATATGGTGGCTTCTACAAAAAGCTTCAATAGCATGAGTTCATGATTGGTTAGGGTTATTTAAAATCGATCAGGGCACTTTTATCAGCACTTCTAAAAAAGCACTGATAAAAGGATTTATAATAATAATTAAAAAAAATGTAAATATATTTGTATAATTATACATATATTAAATAAATATATAAATATATAAATATAGTAAATATATTTTTTATTTAAATATATTTATTATAACTTCATTTTTATTTAAATATTTAATTATTTATTTAAAATTATATAAATAATTTTTAAAAAAATAATATTTATATCATTATATATATTTATATAATTATATATATGTATATAATAAATATATATAAATACAAATATATTTCATATATTCATTATTTAAATAAATTAATTATAATTTTCTAATTATTTAAATATATATAATTATTTATTTATAATTATTTAATTATATATAATAATATATTTATGTTTATATAAATTATTTTTTAAAAAATAATATTTATTTATTATGTAGTGGCTCGGACCTCTCTGTTCTATTCCTTTGTGAAAAAATTGTTTTTGAGGAGTTCTAGGAAGTGTTGGTGACTCATTTCAGGAGTTTTCTAGAAATCTAGTTTTATATCGGTGAGTCAGGGCATCGGTGAGTCGTGGCATCAATAAGTCATGGTGTTGGTGATTCATGGAGTTAGTTAGTTGTGGCGTCGGTGAGTCATGGCGTCAGTGAGTAAGGGAATCTGTAGATAAAGTCATCAATGAGTTAGGACATTGGTGATTCAGGGTGTTGGTAGCTCAGGGCATCGATGAGTATGGGCGTCAGTGATTCAGGGTATCAGTAGGTCAAGGAATTGGTAGGTCAAGGTGTTGGTAGGTCAGGTTGTCAGTAGTTTAGGGTTTCAATAGCTCGACGTGTTAATAGATCAGCACTGATGACTCGCATCAGTGTCTCAGTGTTGGTTACTCACGTCAGGGACTCGTGTCAGTAGATCAATGTCGGTCACTCACCCATCGGTGAATCATTTCCAACTTTACCCAGTTTTTCCAGTTTCACCCCCTTTGATGTTAAATGAGGAAATAATCAATACTTGATCGGTTCTGAGCCCATTTCAACAATTTCTAATGGAATTATTTAAATATTAAATATATTAATGTGTCGATATCTTTGAAGCTTCCAGCCTCATGGTTTGACTACGACCCAACTTTTAAGTACTTTGAATTCATCTCCCTGATTTTAGGATATGGAATTTTCTTAAGTTGAGATCTTATCCTCTTTGCATCATTTAGTTTCTCTTGGTGCGCCCAGATCCTTTCTTTCTGAGGAGTCATGCATCTGTGTTGTGGCCATAGTTTGAGTTTTCCTTGGAGTTCTTCTTGCTGCTCATGCCACCCTATGTTTTGGCACAATAAGGAATTATTGATCACTTATTCTTCTAGGTATGGATTCCCTTCATCTCTCTTAAATTGTGTATCATGAGGGGTGGGTAAACTCATGTCTTAATGAGAATACTATCAGATCCCAACATTAATTAACCTAAAAACAAAGATAATCAGACATGTTATGATAAAGTAATTGTTAATTTAACAATAATGACTGGAAAGGAATAATATGATGATGATCGTTTGTTTTATTTGTTATCTTTGATCCATGATATGAATTATGTTAGACATATGGCTCTAAAAATCATGGTTGTTGGTGGTCATTGTTTGCACACAGGTAGTAGTTATGAATACTTGTTGTGGATTCTCTGTTGAACAGTTGTAATTGTAAAACTGGTTAATAACATATACTCAGCTAAGTAAATGGATTCATTAGGATAACACTTGATCTGTGATCACCCCTGAATTTTCAAAGTGGAAATTAAATAATGAATGTTGGCTAAATCTGAATACACCTTCTTTGTTTGGTGTGGTTGTGTGCTTTGTGTGGATCTGTTAGTCTTGGTGCTTTGTGTGGGTCATGTGGTGTTGTCGCTTGGAGCATGGATGGGTGTATGGGGTGGTGAAGGTGGCATAATGGAATATCAAGTTGAGATATTTTCTATTTATGCAATGGATAAACTTGTAGAGCAGTGGGCCTTCATCCGGTATGTGTTATGGTTGTTTAGCATGGTATTCTTGTGAAGTGGGACTGCAACTGGGTTAAGTTTTCTCATTTTTCTAGATAAATTGAAAGTTTCATGTTTTTGTAGTGGGGTTTTAGGGTTTGGTTTCTTTGTGGAGGGTTGGTGGGTTTTGTTGTGATTTTGGGGGGTTTTCCTTGGGTTAGGAGGTGTTACTCTGAAGAATGATGTTGATAGTGGTTGGCTAGGGTAGAGCATGCAGTTCTGTTTCTTATGTGTGGGTTATGCTATGTGGTTGGTAGTTTCCTGGGTAGTTATGGAATAAATAAATGATGTTCCCTAATGAAAAATGATAATTGGTTAAATAAGATTGATGGGTTATGAGTTGGGTGTTAAGCAGATTTCTTTTATTAAGTGATCATCGTTTGTGTTGGTGTATGCATTTTAGAGGTAGCATTAAAGGTGTTTTGGTGTGGGCTAATTGGTTATTTAAAAACCCATAGGTTATTCTATGTGTTTGTTACATATATATATACACACTTTTAGTTCCTTGTGTTTTCTATACGCACCCCACCATTGTTGATCACCATATGACGAACACCTCGATCTCATGGGGGATAGTGTCTTTCCAAACATCTTGGTGGGAGGATGGATGGATGGTTACTTGACTCTTCCCTTCTACCTCTTCAAGGAATTGAACACCCAGGATTCTTTAGGTAGGCTATAATGGATTGAGGTATATTTTCTCTCAATACTCATTGGGTATGTTATAATAGCTTGTGGTTTATTAATATATTTTTGGTACTGGTTGTGTGAGGTGTGGTATGTTTCCCTGGTGTCTTCAGGATGAAGCCCAAGTGTTTTTTGATCATATATGGTGTGTTTTTGGCCCAAGTGTCTATGTTAAAGATGTGGTTTGAGGCCCAGGAGTCTACGAGCGGGGTGTGGTTTGTGTCCAAAGTGTGTGCGGGAAGGTTGTGATAGTGCAGTTTAAGGAAGAGTTGCAGCATCTGGATGTTTTCCATTAGGGATGAGCAATTAACCAGTGGGAAGTGGTGCGGGGTACCCAAATATCAATGTGATTGTTATATTACTTTACTTGACTTGTGTTATTTTATGAGAGTGCCTTGTTGAGGCTAGGGTGGTTAGTATTCCTTGATAGGTTTTGTTGGTTTCTGCTATTTCCTCATAAGGGCATTAGTATGTCTCCCAACTTGTGCATGAGAGACTTCGGTTTTCTCTACTGAGTGTACTTGTATGATCACCCTATATATATAACTATTTTTAGGTTTTTGGGAGGACTTTTCATACTGTTATGGACCTTACTAGATCAGGCATCGAGATAGTTGTTGTGTTGCTTCTTAGATTCTCTTTTTGGTATTTACATTGGAGTTTTGTTGTAATTTCAGTAGTTTTACTTTGAAACATGCATGTGGGTTTGGATTTTAGTTTTTTACTTTATATATATGACTTGGATTTGTTTAGGTTGATATATCTTATCTCTCAATTATTTTTTATATAAAAAGGTTAATTCTTACCATTTTGGGAGATTCTATACCCTTGGTGTCGGTCACAACCCCGGGGCTTACTGAAGGTGGGACTCGGGGTCATTATATCCCTTTCTTCATTTCTAACTCTGGAGGGGCATCTTTGGAGGGAGGTTTTCATTATAGAATGGTATTAGAGGTGATGGTTGATATATAGGATGGAGTTATGAGTTAGTCACAGTGATTATTTCATGGGATAATAGGGAAACAGTGTTAACTGATCTTGGTGCATGACATAGGCCAGGGAAGACCGACTACGACACATGGTTTTAGGGCCCCCTATGATTTGATGTAAGCAATCTGAGCCTATCGAAAAACCAAGTGAGGTTGCACTGATTTTAGGGTAGAAAACATGGGGAAGGTACATGCATCATAATGACTTGTGTTCTTGTTTTAATTGGGAATTTCAGGGAGAGTGAATAATAATTAAAGGTTCAAATTAATCCAAAAATAAAATTCCATACTACTCAGGTTTATGAGTTCCTTGTTTCCCTTTTTTAGCTATGGAACCTAGATGATGTCCACGAGTGGCTCTGGAAGCTAAGTCTTAGTAGACCGATCCAGCTGATTGGTGTAGGATTTATGGATAGGAGGAGGATGAAGAGTGGCATAATATGTTACATGCTTTCCAGATACAGACTCTGTTAAGTATGAGGGTAGTGTTTTAGACTTGGAGGCAGCGAGTTAGCTCAAGCAGTTTGGGATTAACTTCACCTTGATCTCGGCTTCGATGGAGTACTAGGTTACTCTAGCAGTGGTCTAGATAAGGGGAGCATTGTTTCAGTGGTGGCGACTTTACTTTGGGGAGAAGAAGGAGACTGATGTTCTATGGTCCAACTTTGAGAAGGGGTTCTGAGCGGAATTCCTTTATTTTATGATGAAGGCATAAAAGAGGTAGGAGTTACTCTCCCTCTAGTAGGGTAGTATGTCGGTGAGGGAGTTGGCGATCAAGTTCAAGGATATCCTCCTCCTTTATCTAGATCTCTTTCGAGATGATGATTCTCGGGTGAGACGCTTAGAGGAGGCACTTCGTCCTTCTCTTCAGTTACAGTTACTCCCTTCACCTTGAAAATATACTTAGAGTTCCAGAAGAAGTTTGAGGTAGTATAGAGGATTCAATTTCAAGGTGGCTTACCATGATAGGGGATTCATCCTATCTATTCAATGGTAAATTCTTCCAGAAGCTGGTCTCAAGCGCTCGGGCCTTATAGGTTTTAGCTGATGGGGAGTCGACCTTAGCAGTCTCAATTTAGGCCTTATGGCCCTAGTGATTTTACCATGTTCTTGGAACCAAGGTTCTTAGCTTGTGGAGGTCATGGGAACATTCAGATTCAGTGCCTAATTTGAGAACAGTATGGTGGAGGTGGAAAGGTCCAATGCTTTCCATAACAGTAGTTTTCGACCAGAATGTTTCAGTAGCAGTAGCAAGGATAGAATGATTTTTCTCTACTAAGGGGAGATAGAGCAGGTGGAGGCTGACCCCAGAGTGTTCCTTAGGGACCTAGACTAGGGCATGGTCGGGGTGGAATCTGATATTCAAGGGGAAGATAAACTGGGTGTGTTCAGCTATACGCCACAAAGGCAGCAGCCCTAGTGGGGCCTGAGATCGTTTGAGGTATGATCAGTTTGTTCAGTACTCTTGCATGTTATTTTTTTGATTAGGGAGATTTGAAATACTTTTTTGAACCTGGTATTTCTCATTCCCTAGGTCTAGGAATAGAGAGACTTTCCATGACCCTGGTGTTTAGTATGCCATATAAGGTCAGACTAGCTTTTTTGATGTTTTCTGGGGATGTAGACTGATGTTGGGGCCACATCAGTCCCGTGGGGATCTATTCCTGCTATAGATTCAACCATACGATGTTATAATTGGCATCGACTATCTATTTTACATGAATGATTTCAGTGAATGATTTTTTTGAATAGTATCGTTTTCAGACATGATTAACTAGCATGTAGTTTTTGTTGGCGAGCACAGTTTTCAGGTGGGAAATTGGTGTGTGGATCCCCTCATTTCCTTGTTATACAGGCTATCAGTGGAATAAATGGATTATGAGATTGTGGAGGTGACAAAGGTTGTTGAAGAGTTCATGGATTCATTCCCCAAGGAGGTTTTGACTCTGCCCATTCAACATGACATTGAGTTCGGGATAGACTTACATACCAGTGCTGGTCCAGTTTTGATGGATCCCTATCGAATGAAACCTTTTTATCTATAGGAGTTGTGAATTAATATTGACAATCTGATGAAGAAGGGCTTAATCCAACCCAATTTTTCATCATGGGGTGATCGAGTCTTGTTTGTGAAGAAGGAAGATGGTGGTCTGAGGCTATGAATAGACTACCAGAGGTTGAATTAGGTAACGATCAAGAACCATTAACCCCTCCTGATGATAGATGATCTCTTCGATCAGATGAGGGTAGATAGTTGTTTCTCTAAGATCGATCTTTGGTTTGGGTATCACTAGTTGAGGTTCAATGAGGGTGACATCCAGAAGTCTTCTTTCAGGTGCAGGTATAGGAATTTCGAGTTTGTGGTTATTCCATTCAGTGTTACGAATGCACCATCCATGTTCATGGGACTTATAAACTCTGTCTTTCATGGGTTCCTATAATGGTTCATCATCATATTCATTGATGACATTATGATTTACTAAAATTCATAGGAGGATCATTCTGAGCATCTCATTATTTTTCTAGAGGTTCTTTGATACTACTAGATCTATGGGAAGTTGTCTAAGTGCAATTTCTAGACACAATAGGTGCACTTCCTTGGATATGCGGTGTCTCAACAGGTTATATAAGTGTAATCGTTCAAGTTCAAGGCAGTTGTTTCTGGGCATCACCCAAGAACATGATGGAGGTTATCAGTTTTCTTAGCCTGATAGGCTATTACTGTAGATTTGCGCTCGATTTCTCTCAATTTTCATTTCCATTGAAGTCTTTGACTAGTAAGTTCTTAGTCTTCATGTAGAGTGAGTAATTTCAAATAGCTTCCATCTATTTGAAGGGTAAGTTGGTTAGCTCTCCAGTTCTCTAGTTTCTAGAAGGATTAATGTTTGAGGTGTTTTATGATGCTTCTTGACTAGGCATAGGATGAATGTTGATGCGGCATCAAGGATTGATCTCTTAAGGTTCTAGGCAGTTACATCCCTAGGAATGTAACTATACCACCCATGATTTGGAGCTAGCAGCAGTCATGTTTTAACTAAATCTTTGGTGACATTACCTCATTGGGGAGCACTTTGTGGTCTTCACAGATCAAAGAGCTTGAGGTATATCTTTTCCCAGAAATATCTGAACACTTTACAGTAGAGGTAGATGGATTTTCTCTAGTATTGTGACTTTGAGATTTCCTACACCTCAAGAAAGGGGAACGTTGTGGCTGATTCCTTTAGTAGGAAGTCACAAAATGAGGTAGTTCGGGAATATTTGGATTCTTGGAAGGTGATGGAGGATTTGGCTACCTTGCACCTAGGTACATGAGTGTATGATGGTAGAGGCTATCTATTTTAGATGATAGTTCAGTCATCTCTGATGTGGTAGGTGGAGGAATCTCAATGGGGATATTCAGAGGTGGAAGTGATGCCTGATTGTGTCGACTAGAATGATGCTCTGAAGGGATGGTTAGAGGATAGCCAAAATAGGATTTTGTTCAATGGGAAGCTATTTTTTCTAGTGGTGATGCATGAGTAAGTTATCCATGAGTTTCATATCTCACCCTTAGTGTTACACCTAAGAGTTTCCAAGATGTACCGAGGCTTGAGGGAACAGTTTTGGTGGCCCGAGGTAAAGCAGGAAGTGGCGGCGTTTATGGAAAAGTACCTAGTGTTCCAGTTGGTGAAGGCCAAGTACCATGTTCCTGGTGGTTTGTTTCAGCCCTTAGATGTCCCTGAGTGGAAGTGGGATGAAATCTCGATGGATTTCATCATAGGACTACCCAAGGCTTAGGGAGGCTATGATGCTATCTAGGTATTGGTGGATTGACTGATGAAATAAGCTAAATTCTTATTTATTAAGGAGTAGATCGCAATGGATTACTTGGAAATAAGGTATGTGTATGAGGTAGTTAGGTTGAATGGGGTTCCAAGATCCATCATCACATATCGGTATGCACATCTTACCTCACGATTCTGTATGGGATTACAGTATTCTTTTGGCACTCAGTTATGCATTAGCACTACTTTCCACCCCCAGACATATGGGTAAATAGAGAGGACCATATAGACACTAGAGGATATTATGTGAGTGTGTGTTCGAGACATTGTAGGATCATGGGTAAAACACTTTCCCCTATTGGAGTTTTCTTACAATAATAGCTATCTCTCTACAATCAGCATGGCATCATTTGAAGACTTGTACAAAAGGTCATGTCGTTCACCCTTGTAATGGAAAGAGGTTAGGGAGACATTTATCCTTGGTCTAGAGGTAGTGAAGAGCATGATTGAGAAGGTTTAGCTAGTGAATGAGAGCATAAAGGTAGCTCAGGACGAGGATAAGTCGTATACCAATCACAGAAGGATTCCATTGGAGTTTGAGGTTGGAAACCATGTGTTCTTGAAGGTTTCCCCTCAATGTGGGTAGAAGAGTTTTGGTAGAGGTAGTAATCTTTATCCTAGGTTTATCGGACCCTTCAAGGTGTTGGGATGAGTTGGTGAGGTGGCATATCAGCTGGTGTTTCCACCACAGTTAGAGATAATCCATGATGTCTTTCATGTCTCTCAGCTTTTTTAGTATCTTAAGGATGACTCCCATGTCATTAACTAGGGAGAGTTGGATATCTAAAATGACGCAATGTTCATGGAGTGGCTGGTAGAGATCCAATATCATCAATAGAAGGTGTGAAATGGATGGACCGTTCCTATGGTTCATGTGTTGTGGAGGCATGGTGTCTTGGAGGAGAGTACTTGGGAGTGAGAAGCGCAGATGCGTTCCAAGTACTCGGAGTTGTTTACTATATGAAGCTTGAACCTTGTTTTCTATGAAATGTGTGTTTCCCTTGATGTGTAATTTGTGATGAAGACCTAATTTATAATTAGGGGAGGAACTTATCCCTAATGAAGATGCATTAATGTGGATGCAATTGAACCTGAGCGGGCGAGTCAGTGTCGCCCAAAGCGGATAGTATTTTGACATGGGGTAAGGAATTTATTGATTCATATGTTTGGGTAGTGTGGACTTTAGTTATTGTGTGGTTGTTTGGGGTAGAATATGTGGGAGGGGGTGTTCTTTGATATTGAGGTTTCACTACAGCCTTCGGACAACACAGGGTGGTTTATACTTGATAGGTATCTTACGAGGTGGTTGTTCGGACCCCTCTTTCTTCTGGTTTAGTTTTGAAATTATTGAGGGTGAGAATAGTTCGAGAGGTATCTTATTTTATGGCCCAGACCTCTAAGATCCATTAATTTGTGAAAATATTGTGTTTTATGAGTTCTAGTAAGTGTTGGTGACTCATTCTACGAGTTTTCCAAAAATCCAGTTTTCTATCAGTGAGTCAGGTCATTGATGAGTCGCCGTGTTAGTGATTCAAGCCATCGATGAGTCATAGTGTTAGTGATTTTTGGTGTTGTTGATTATGGGATTCGATAGCTCAGGGTTTCAGTGAGTTAGGGTGTCGATGAGTTAGGGAATCGGTAGCTCAGGGCATCAGTGAGTCATGGAATCGGTGAGTCAGGGCGTCGGTAGGTCTGGGCGTCTGTAGGTTAGGGTATCCGTAGGTCAGGGAATTGGTAGATTAGGGCGTTTTTAGATCAGGTCATTGATAGCTCAGTGTCAATGACTCACATCGGTGGCTCAACATTAGTGACTTTCATCGGTGACTCGTGTCGGTAGCTAAGTGTCGGTGACTCACCCATCGGTGACTCATTTTCATCTTTACCCAATTTTTCTAGTTTCACCCCCCTTTGAAGTTAAAAGAGGAACCTATAAATAATTGACTATTTATAATCCCATTTCAACCATTTCTAATGTAATTATTTAAATATTAAATATATTAACATGTAGACATCTTTGAAATGGCCAGCCTCATGGTTTGACCGTGACCCAACTTTTAAGTACTTTTAAATCATCTTCCTAATTTTAGGATCTAGCCTTCTATTAAGACAAGATCCACTCTTCCTTGAATCCTTAAGTTTCTATTGGTTTTCCCAAATACTTTAATTTTTGTGAGTCGTTCATCTATGTTGTGGTTGTAGTTTTAGTTTTCCTTGGATTTCTCCTTGCTCCTCACGCTACCCTCTATTTTTGCGTAAGAAGGAACTTTTGATCAATTATCCTTCTAGGTAGGGATTCACTTCATCTCTCATAAATTTTGTATCATATGGGGTGCGTAAACTCATGTATCCTTCAGACATGTTCAGATCCTAACCTTAATTAATCTGATGAAAAAGATAATCGGACCTATTACAATAACAGAACTGTTACTTTAGTAATAATGATTGGTGGGGTATATTATGATGATGATAATTTGTTTTATCTATTATCTTTGATCCATGTTGTAAATTGTGTTATTTGTATGGATCTAAAAATCATGGTCATTTCTGGTATTTGTTTTCACACTAGTAGTGTTTATAAATACTTTTTATTGATTCTTTGTTGAATGGTTGTACTTGTGAAACTGATTAATCATGTATAATCAACTAAGTAAATGGGTTCCCTAGGATCAAAATTTTTTTGTGATCACCCATAAATTTTCAAAGTGGAAATTAGATCATGAATATTGTATAAATATGAATAAACCTTGTTTGTTTGGAGTGGTTGTGTGTTGTGTGTGGATCTTTTGGTTTTGGTGCTTCATATGGGTCATGTGGTGTTGTGGCAGGGAGCATGGTTGTGTGTATGGGGTGGTGCAGGTGGCATAATGGAATCTCAGGTTGAGAGATTGGCTGGTTGTGGAATGGATTAACTTCTAGAGAAGTAGGACTTTATCTGGTATGTGTTATGGTTGTTGGGCATGGTATGAAGTGCAGTGGGACAGCAACCGGTTTGGGTTTTGTTGTTTTGTTGGATACGTTGGAAGTGGAATGTTTGTGGAGTGGGGTTACAAGATTTAGTTAAGTTGTGAAAGTTTGGTGGGTGATGTTGTGATTTGGGGGTTTTACCCTGGTTTAGAAGGCAATAATTTTAATAATGATGTTGATAGTGGTTGGATAGGGTGGTTGTTGTGGTTCTATTTCTTATGTGTGGGTTATGTTGTGTGGTTGGTGTTTGACCGGGTAGTGATGGAATGAATAAATTATGTTCCATAATAAAGAATGATAATTGTTTATATAAGCTGGTTGGTTTATGAGTTGGGTGTTAAGCGGATTTCTTTTATTAAGTGACTATTGTTTATGTTGGTGTATGCATTTTAGATGTAGCAGCAAAGGTGGTTTGTGTGGGATGGTTGGTTGTTTGAAAATCCATAGGTTGGGTTGTGTGTTTGGTATCTATATATATATACTTCTAGTTCCTTGTGTTTTCTATATTCACCCCACCCTTATTGAGAACCATGTGCCAAACACCCCCATCTCATAGGGTAGGGTGTCTTTCCCAACATCTCGGTGGGAGGATGGATGGATGGTTACTTGATTGTTACCTACTCCCTATTATAGGAATTGAATGCCCAATATTCTTTAGGAAGGCTATAATGGCTTGAGGTATATTTTCTCCCAAGAATCATTGGTCAGGATGCAATGGATTGAGGTTTATTACCATATTTTTGGTACTGGTTGTCTGAGGTGTAGTATGTTTCTTAGGTGTCTTCAAGATGTGGCCCAAGTGTTTTCGGGTAGGATGTGGTGTGGTTGTGGCCCAGGTTTCTATGAGAGAGACATGGTTTGAGGCCCAGGTGTCTATGGATGGGATGTGGTTTGTGGACCAAGTGTGTGCTGGAAGGTTGTGATATTGGGGCTTGTGGAAGAGTGCAGTATCAGAACGTTCACTGTTATGGATGAGCAGTTAACCAATGATAAGTGGTGTGGGGTACCCAAATATCGATTTGCTTATTATATTACTTCACTTGACTTGTGTTATTTTGTGAGAGTGCTTTATTAAGGCTGGGTTGGTTAGTATTTCCTTGATAGGTGTTGTTGGTCTCTACTATTTTCTCAAAGGGGCAATAGTATGTCTCCCTACTTGTGCATGATAGACATGGGTTTTTCCTACGGCGTGTACTTGTATGCTCACCCTATGTATATAAAACATTTTTCAGGTTTCTAGGAGGACTTTGAGGACTTTTCTGGACCTTACTAACTTGATCATTGGGATAGTTTTGGGGTTGCTACATTTCTTGTCTTTTTGGTTTTTTGCTTTGGAGTTTTGTTGTACTTTCAATAGTTTTACTTTGAAACATGCATATGGGTTTGGATTTTGGTTTTTACTTTATATATATGCCTTGAAGTTGTTGAGGTTGATACATCTTATCTCCCGATACTATTTCCTATAAAAAGGGAAATGTCTTCCATTTTGTGAGATTTTATACCCTTGGTGTTAGTCGCCACCCCAGGGCCTTCTAAAGGTGGGAATCAGGGATTATTATCCCCCTTTCTTCATTTCCATCTCAGAAGGGTCATCTTTGGAGGGTGGGTGTCATGAAAAATTATTATAAATATATAAATATATAAATATATTTTTTTATAAATATTTTTAAAAAAAAATATTTTTAACATTATTAGTGAATATTTAATCTTAAGTGAATGCATATTAAAATTGAGTGAAATCGAATAATAAAAAATGATTACACTAAAAAATATTGAAAAAATAGATAATTTTTATTAATTAAATATAAATTATTAAAAAAAATATGATATATATTGAAATAAATATGAATGCACATTGAAAATATTAAAACATAGTTAATATATACATATAATAGAAATTGTTTAAATTCCCAAAAAAATTAAAAGTAAAAAATAAAAAATAAAACATATTAAAAATCAATTAATACCTAAATGTAATCATATTATAAATAAATAAATAAAATTTATCGTGATCAAAGACAAGATTTTTTAAATCTATCATGTTATAATTAAATTCTAAAATGAAGGCAAAACTTTGAATAAATTACATAAATATTAGGTGTATGGGATTCTATATAATATTTCATTAATTATGTAAATATTTTTATTTTTTCATTTTATATAAAAATTAATTAATTATGTATATATAAAATCAAAATAACACACATTTGATCTATGTTCAATTGAAAAAAAACAAATGACATTCAATTATCTCCATTACTCGATGTAATTAGTTTGTTTTTTAATTCATGTTAATTTTTAATTATAAATCATTATTCACTAAATATATTTCCATTTAATGTAAATCATAAATATTTTGTATTATATAAATCATGTTTATATAAATTCATATATATCTATATATTTAATATGTACTATTTATTAACATTATCATTAACTATTTAATTAATAAAATGTCTAATATTTTCTCAATTTACATATTTTTAATTTCATTTGTTTGATTTTCATTTTACATATATCTATATATTTAATATATACTATTTATTAGTATTTATAATTTATATAGTGTAGTATATTTTTTCATTTTTATCAAAAATTATCTAATTAATAAATAAAAAAATTAATAAACTCATTTTTATTTATTATTTATTTCAATATTTCATTTTATTCAAACCTTTATCAATGATAAAAAAGAGTAGATAAAATATCCCTTTATGGGTGATAAAAATAAAGTGCTGATAAAAGTTATCCTTTTGTCAACACCAAAAAAAGTGATGATAAAGGGTACCCTTTGTCAATGCTAAAAAAAGAACTGATAAAGGGTACCATTTATCATCACTAAAAAAGCGATGATAAAGGTTAACTTTATCAGTTCTAAAAAAATTACTGATAAAGGGTACCCTTTATCAGTGCTTGTTTTAGCGCTGAAAAAGGCAAGTACTATTAAAGGCCTGTTTTATGGTAGTAAAACGATGTATTTCATTTTTCATTACTTTATTTCATGGATGGTTATAAGAATGGGTTAAATGTATAAATATGATTTTTTTATGAAATTATTATTCTTCTAGTGAGATAAATTAGACAACCCATTAATAATTTGAGCAATAAACAATTTTTGTAAATCCAATACTCTAAAACAAAAATTCTAAGAGAAAAATAATTTATCCATAATATGTAATGGTTTTTTATTCACTAAATTTTCTTTTAATTATATAAATTTATGATATATTACACTTATAAACACAAATTAAGATCATTATTCATTTTTTATATTGATATTATAACTTAACCACTTCCTAACCATCTATTAAATTATGGTATGTCTTTATTTGGGCTGGTTACACCACCCACTTAAAAAATACTATAAAATAATAATATAAATGACTATGAGAACATGAATTATGATAATATATAATATAAATTATTAAATAATGACTTTATTTTGGTTTTGGAATGGTAACATTGACATTAAATTCATTAATTAAGATACCATTTCATGGTATCTCTCTCATTTCCTTTTAAATCTTATGTTTCCATTACTATAGGGTTTTTTCCATCTCAAACTAATTAATTTGAGGCATGTTTTGCTATATACTACCACGAACCAGTTCGAGCTGCCATATTACCAACACTCGACCTAGTCTGTGATAAGGCCCAAGAGGAATTCTCAATCATCTCAGACTAGTGACTAGCATCGGGCATTAAATATATCATAATGGGAACGATTTAACCCAATAACAACTATGATCAAATAATCTAATAGAGCACACAAAATGAAAATAATAATAACTGAACATCAACAAATACATAACTAAATATGAATACAATAACAGTGAAATAAAACTGAAAACTAAAACAAACTGGAACCAACCAAAACCCGACCAAATATTTATGTGACATCTTGGTCTCCACCAACCATAAGAACAACTTGATCTAAAGGCAGCCCAAACCAAAAACCTGAACCTACAAAATAGATCAAGTGTACTGATTCCAAGTGGTATAATTATAGTGTGATCATAAACAAACTAGTATGTAAGCACAAATTAATACATATATTTCCTTTCCAAAAACAGTTCATAAACACTATCTTAAAATACACTTCTAAAAAATGTTTTTGATATTTTAAATAACCAAACACAACTTTCCCTTTTTAAAACAAAACACACACCACTTTACATTATTCAAAATATATTTCTAGTTTTAAAACAAATTTGTAACCTAATAAACAAAAAAATACCAACCAAGTGATCAAAATCATTACCAAAAAATTAAGGAAATTGTAAAAATAAAAAGGAACCAACAAATTAGACAAATCTAGTTCACCAAAATGAAAAAAAAACATAAAAATAAAAATAATAATGGGAATTTCCTAAATATCTCTAGAATAAATCCATGTACATACTCAATTTAGAATCTTCATCTAGGGTATGGTGAAGCTTCATAGTCATTAACTAACTTGTTGCATTAAACTAGCCTCACTTGTGGCAAATCCAACCTGGCCTCTCAACAAATCCAGGGGTAGCAACCCATCTAATCAGTGTTGATAAGAAACCACCACTCGACCCTCTACACGATGCCCAAAAAACCTAGGATATTAATACATATAGAATGAGGAGGTCATCATATTTGTTGCATGAACCAATAACCCAAAAATGTCATTGTACTACCCTATCCCAAACTCCAACACCGCCTATGAGATAACCCACTCCTCATAGAGGATACCATAGAGGTTCCCATCACATGTTAATTCATAAAATTGTCTAACCAAGTCTTCATATCATATGAGATGTAACGCCCCGACCCTAATTACCTAGAGTCGGTGCATTATTACATAACATTGGCATGATCATGAGAAAGATCAAGTCTCGAAAGACCGATTAGTTTAGTAGCCTTGGAATAACTAGATACATCCATAAATTTTTACATTACATCATAAAAAAAACATCTTGTCTTCATATCCCCTCATACTATCCCTGCAGGTCATTCATAAATTACTTCTTCATAATCCTGGGAAAAATAAAACATTAAAAGGGGTGAGCTCGGATGCTCAGTAAGGATAACATTATAGCAGAAGCTTTCATAAATAAGCATAAACACTTAAGGCAATCTATAACTAAAACAAAAGCCTTTTAAATTTAAACTTCAGCATAAAATGGCGAAGGTAAAATGAAATAATGCCATTTACTTACTCACATGGATATTCTACTAGTCGAATGATCACATGCAATATCAATAACCACTTTCATAATGATGGAATGCATAATGCCAGACTATCATAACCACATAGCCAAGGCCTCGTGCCAAGACTACAAATAAGATTTTGCCAAGGCCTTGTGCCAAGACACTAGTTTGTCTCATGAGACCTACCGATGCATCGAGGAGCTATAGCGGGCTCCACCCGTCACTTATTAAGTCCAATGCATTCCTCATATGAATAGGTTTAAGCATAAAATAAACATTCGTATTAAAACTAGCATACGAAATGTCAATACTTTAACCACAAACCATGAATGGTATAAAAATAGAACATCCACAGTCAAATATAACTCATTTGATACAATATGGAAGATTGTATTGTATCACATTAACCTCAATCATGAATAATGAAGGATGTTGACATAGATGAAAATATTCATCAAAACTATTTGCGAGAAATATCCCCCTTTTCATGAAAACATTTAAAAGTCACACTATTTGTCAAGAAGCCATTTAAAAAATAGATTTTTGAATCAAAGTGTCCCATACCACTTTGAAACTTTTTAAAAGGATTTTTAATTTTAAAACTTTAATGCCCATATAAATAAATCCTTAAAACCATTTTTAAAATATGGACATTAATGAGCATGATTTAGAAGAATAATTCTTTAAAACATTTTAAAATGGTATTTTGGTTAGAGTTTCTAACCAAAATAGAGACACTTGAATACAAATAATTGAGGTAATCAAAACATTGTAATATCATGAGAATAAAGGAATTCATGATATACTATGTCAAAGTACATTATATACACCACATAAAAGTGATTTGGTGTATATCATCAAAGAAGTCTCAATGGAATGTAAATTGAGATAAAATCTCTCATAAAGGTTGTATCCTTAGGTTAAGGATAAATCAACGACATAATTATGTGTGACAAATATAAATACACTAAATATTATTGGATATTCAGTGTAAATCAATCAAAGTATATTCACACATATTCTTGTAAAAACAATACCAACGAATTGGATGTTTAACTCAACAAATGGAGAATGAGTTAAAATTACTCTTATCAAATTCATATCAATGAATTGAGAATTATCAATGGAGTGATTATGTGTATCAAACTTATATCCACAGGAAGGGGAGTGGAAATTATGACATAATCAAATGAATAGTGATTCCACACATAATCTTGGGGTAATATAATCAATGAAATATGCGTAAAGCCAAATGAGTGGAAATTGAAATCTCAAATTCCCTTATTGATTAGGTAACTTAAGAAACAAACACCCATGAAAGAAATATCATACCATGATGATGTAAATACCCATAAAATAAAGTATATTACACAATGAATACAATCATGGGTAGTACACATACACCACATGCAATAATTAAGTGGTGATCAATGGAATTCTCACGGAATTAAAAGTGAGACAAGAAACCCCTTACCACGTTAATCAACTGAGTCGCATGGCCAAAAGTTAATAACCACCAAATTATTTACAGAATAACATGAATATAAAGTGAATCATGATAATATATATCAAATGGAAGTACACAATACACCACTTTCAATAATTTAGTAGCGAACAATGGAAATCTCACGGAATTGAAAGTGAGATAAGAGAATCCCTTACTTTGTACTTTTTCCTTGGTCGATGGTAGGTTTACCTCCTGTATAATGGTGAAATAATTGTTATTGAATAATACAAGAATCATTTACTTTAATATGATATCATATATGATCTTTTAACATTGATTTGTTAATAATATCTTAGTATTAACGCCGTTTCGGGTGTTAACTTATTCATTTTCTTTTATATGTTTTGTTACATAAGTCATGTTTGTTGTATCTTATTCATATCCAGAATGCTATCAAGTCCTTAAACATCATTTTTAAATCATTAAATGATAATTATACTTGAATGGATACGATGGATAATGAATCTCATCGCGTTCGTGGAGACGGTAGTCCGTACGTACGCACGAACGCTACTTCCATTTAATTTTTATTTTAAAAGAATCGAATCCAAATGATACATAGGTATATTACTATTCCAGTATAATATAATATTTTATATATGTTACTTAAGTTCATTAACACCATCCTTTATACGTTCCATGTGTGGTATGAACGAGTCATATCATTTTAAGGGGGCGGTAGTCCGCACTTCCTCAAATGAAATTATCGTATGTATATACGACATGAAACGAATAATGGTATGAAATAAAATGGAATTACAGAAGCTTATATATAAAATATATATCATTAATATCATATTTAATTACAGTGTCATCATAATGGCCACCATTAGAGGCGGTAAGATGTTTTTGAACAATCATCGTTTCGTGAGGCGTTAGTTTGCCATCCACAGAAACATTATGTTCATCATCCATTATATGGAGTTGTGTGTATGTGTAGTTTGAATACTTCTTATAACAACATCCTAGTATATTGAGGATACTGTTTTTGTTACAAAAGAAGGGAAATAAAAAGAGTTTGGGGGTTGAAGAAGCAAAATAAATGAAAATAATTTAAGAGAAATCGTTACCTTTAATTTAGGTAACTCACTTTGGTTGGAACCAAAGGACTTGTTGAAATGCTTTCTGCCTAAGGGGAAGCTTCAAGGAGGAGGAGAGGGATGTGGGGAGCTTAGTTGGGCAGAGTTTGGACGAGCCAAGTGGCTTGAGAGGTGTGAGGAAATGAGAAGGAGGAGTGCCCTTTTATAAGAGGGGTGAGGGGCACCTTTGGAAAAGCTAGAAATATTAATTTATAATAAATTCATATTCGGTTTCCAATGGCTCCAAAGTTGACTATTAAAAGGTTGAGGTGGGGATAGGTCGAAAACAACTCATCCAATAGAATTTAGATAGGTTTGGGTACTTATATTAACCTTATCATTAAGTATTAACTCTAAGTTAATTAGTTTCACTTTTACAATGTCTCTTTGTATTTTTATATAATATGGTTAATAAACTTACTATATACATCCAAAAGACCCCCAAGTGGTCCATTAATGATTAACCTATCATAATATAAGTCTCTTGGCCGAACCTTAGATTTTTAGGAATTTAATATCAATTAATAATATAATATTTGTTTTAAGAACTCTTTTATGTCAATTTTGACACTATTCACTAGTTGATTTTTGTGAAACTCATAACAGATTGATTACTTCAAACAAAGTCAATTAAATCAATCCTAATATATCATATTATCCTAGAAAATTTGTTTAATTCATTAAAAGTTTCATATTATAATTATTTGGGTATTTATAATATCAATTATGTTAATTTTTTACTATTTTAGTAATTACTGCATCATCATTGTGTCATAAATAAAATAAATTATTTAATGTCAAAAAATTATAAATAAAATATAATTATGTAGTAAATCTTTTTATCGTTCTAATGAATATTTATAATCTAAAATCCAGCATATATAACCCTATGTAACAATTGTTTTGCTAAAAGATATATGCTTGTGTCATTTTTGTATTCATTTTAACTTAATTAATATAAAGTGTCATTATCACTTACAAGTGGATCCATGGGGTCCCAAAATTGACCCAAAGATGCCCATGGTCGACCATGTATCAACCAATAGGGTTAAGACACATTTTAGGGTAATTTATTATTATTATAATATTATTTTTTTAACCCTTATTTACCGGATTTACCCTTAACCATGGTAAATAAAATATTTACCGCAGTAATTATTCAAAATGTCTAAAAATAAAAGTTACCTATTTACACAATTTGGAAATCCTGATTCCAAATATGGAATCCATTTTTCTAAATTCAAAACACAGAAGTGGCAGAAATTAATTTAAAATTAATTCCCGCTGTCAAAACAAAAAGCGTGTTTTTAAGAGATAATAACTATCAAAAGATTGACACTTGTTTATGTTCGGTTTAATTGTAAAATTATGTCCAATGACCAACATTATATTAAATGGTAAAAATATATTCTAAATATACTTTAAAACCACTCAAATTCACAATTTATCACTATTAATTATTTTGATTAAAAAAGTTGTTTTTAATTAAAATTTAGTAATTTTCACTATTCATCAAAATATGAAAGTTATCCGAAAAGTACCAAAATTTCACCTTAGGATAAATTCGATATTCCGAATCCAAAAATGAAGTCCATTTTGAAATATAATATATATATAATTTCAAAAAGTAGGTATTACTATTCATAACGGCTAGTTTGATTGGTTGTGGTGTGTTAAAATCTCGAAGTTGCGTACAATGCACGGCATTGCATTATTCGAAAGGAAACATACCGAGGAAGCTTGGGGTGTTACATTCTCCCCTCCTTCAATAAATTGCGTCCTCGCAATTTTTAAAATTTTTCTTGGGAATATAATGGAAAGTCCCACATCGGAAAAAGAGTCAATAAAACTATCACTTTAAAAGAAAGAAAGAGAGGTATAAGGGTCATCCAAGATAACCCATACTAGGATTCCATGTAAGAAAACATGGATATGGATGATAAACTAAGTGTCAAGTTCTGATGGAGAGGGATAGAAATCATGATCAGGAGAAAGTTAACAATGAGAAAACCACAAACTTGTGTTGGGACAAACGACCATTAGTCTCCTAGTAGGAAAGTAAACGGACAACATTTTTTTTAAGTTACATTACATAAGGAAGAGTAATTCATTTATGATATTGACTAAGAACATTATGAGATATACTTACATTTTAAGTAGATTTTCATTCTTTAATAAATTTCCACCACTAACTCATTTTTTTAAACGATGAGTATTCAAGAATACTTGGTCACACTGGAAGAGATAGAATAAACTTCTATAGAATCACATGATCCATGAAGGATAAACCATATATTTACATTGTCTTTGAAGATTAATCAAAACCAAAATGGTCAGTGAATGATCTAATGATCCCCCAAAAGGATATTCATTGAGATAAATATGCACTAATCTTAATTTCTAAAATTAAACCAGCAATACCCCAAAGTTAAATAGATACCATTCAATAACCAATTGTCCTTAAAATCCTTTAATATAATCCAAACTAATATTGAAACCCAAAACATAGAAGAATTTGATTATGTAGTCTCCCATGTTAAATTGTATCTCCAAATGACATCAGATACTCTTAAAGTCACATACTCAAAAGTAATTAACCTAATCACATATTCTCTATTATAGGTTAATCATTTCCATAAATAACCCAAATCACTATAAATCCACAATAAAAACGTAGATAAAAATCTATCATTACTCCACAAATGAAACCCCATAGTATTCTATTTTCCTTGGGCATATAGTGTTCCCAACAAAGCGAACATCTTCCAAAATAAAATTTATCACTTAATCACCAAATCATTTTCCTATACCAAGGGTATTCTTTTGATATGAAATAAGAACCCAAATCAACTTATTATTGATCAATAAAATCATTTAACTAAAAAAAAGTCACACTAACCAGGGACTTCACGTAGTCCAGTGGTAGGCGATAAATCCCAATCGCACTTTGGTTGTGGGTTCGATTCCCATAGCTTTGTCCGACGCGACGGGTTGTCACACGGTCTACGTGTTGTCCTTTTTCAAAAACTATATTTTATAATATTGCCAAAATGAGATAAATTCCTCAAAATACTATATCATAAATTTAACCACAAATGTTATATCATACCTTGAATCTTCATCCCAAATTAGAATAACTTATAATTCTCTCAAACCCCAATGATCATATAAATCCAAATGGTTATTTATACCCATATCCACAAGAGAAGAGACAATTCTTCCTCAAATATCATTCTCACATGGCAAACTGCGGGGTTAAAAATACAAGAGAAAATTATTCCATAGTAAACCCATCAACAAGGAGTGCTAATACTTTTTAAACATTTCTCCAACCATTTATTCCCACATAGCTTCTTCTTTGACCAAGAAAATATCCTATAGAATAGGACATTCACTCGGGTAATGGCCAGGTCCCCTACATTTACGGCAAATGACTGTAAATGGACTCTTGGGACCATTTTTATCTTCTTCCATAGTACTCTTCATTTTTCTTCGGCAATTCTTTACTTTATGTCCTTCCTTCCCGCACGTAAAACATTTCGTTGTCCCATTGAGACACTTTCCTAGGTGTCTCTTTCCACATTTCCTGCATGATGAAAATTGAGGGTTCTTTTCTCCATGGTCTCCATTGCTGGAGCTCTTATCATTTATCACCTTTCTCTTCCTTGTTGAGTCTGGGAGTTGGTTAATATATATGTTGTTGATCATATTTTTGGAAACCTGATTTGGCATAAAGACGATATCTTTTACGCCTATCAACATTCCATTTTGTTGCTCATTGTCACCACCGTTCCCATCTTGTACATCATTCTCAAAGTCACTATGACTTCCTTGGAATCCATCCATTGACTAAAACCATAAAGCATTGTGTGAGTAATAGTAGTCGTAAAATCATTTAGAGATTAAAATGTCACTATATTCTCAATTTGAAACATATTAGGATTAACCAAGGTCATTTACTCTCATCTTATATATATATTACTTAAATTGGTTTGTAAAGAAAATGTAAATTATCCTAAGCATATCCCCCGGGAGTGTCGTAACCAAGAGTGCAGCAAGGCCCGTTGTCGTGCACTAGTTCCCGTTCGAGTCTAGCTCAAAGCGGTGTTTTCGGGTTTTACCCCTAGGTACATCTGTGCCAGAGCCGCCTCTACCTGCTCGTATCCAGACAGGGATGTATTGCTCGGAAAACTCACAAAATCTCTACAATACCAAAATTCTAGGAAGTTCTTTTATACTAATCCTCAAAGTTCATCTTAGGTCTACGTGCACTAATCAGAGTTTATCTAAATCTAGCTACCAAGGTTTGTACTAAACTTCCTCTGATACCAACTGTAACGCCCCGACCCTAATTACCTAGAGTCGGTGCATTATTACATAACATTGGCATGATCATGAGAAAGATCAAGTCTCGAAAGACCGATTAGTTTAGTAGCCTTGGAATAACTAGATACATCCATAAATGTTTACATTACATCATAAAAAAAACATCTTGTCTTCATATCCCCTCATACTATCCCTGCAGGTCATTCATAAATTACTTCTTCATAATCCTGGGAAAAATAAAACATTAAAAGGGGTGAGCTCGGATGCTCAGTAAGGATAACATTATAGCAGAAGCTTTCATAAATAAGAATAAACACTTAAGGTAATCTATAACTAAAACAAAAGCCTTTTAAATTTAAACTTCAGCATAAAATGGCGAAGGTAAAATGAAATAATGCCATTTACTTACTCACATGGATATTCTACTAGTCGAATGATCACATGCAATATCAATAACCACTTTCATAATGATGGAATGCATAATGCCAGACTATCATAACCACATAGCCAAGGCCTCGTGCCAAGACTACAAATAAGATTTTGCCAAGGCCTTGTGCCAAGACACTAGTTTGTCTCATGAGACCTACCGATGCATCGAGGAGCTATAGTGGGCTCCACCCGTCACTTATTAAGTCCAATGCATTCCTCATATGAATAGGTTTAAGCATAAAATAAACATTCGTATTAAAACTAGCATACGAAATGTCAATACTTTAACCACAAACCATGAATGGTATAAAAATAGAACATCCACAGTCAAATATAACTCATTTGATACAATATGGAAGATTGTATTGTATCACATTAACCTCAATCATGAATAATGAAGGATGTTGACATAGATGAAAATATTCATCAAAACTATTTGAGAGAAATATCCCCCTTTTCATGAAAACATTTAAAAGTCACACTATTTGTCAAGAAGCCATTTAAAAATAGATTTTTGAATCAAAGTGTCCCATACCACTTTGAAACTTTTTAAAAGGATTTTTAATTTTAAAACTTTAATTCCCATATAAATAAATCCTTAAAACCATTTTTAAAATATGGACATTAATGAGCATGATTTAGAAGAATAATTCTTTAAAACATTTTAAAATGGTATTTTGGTTAGAGTTTCTAACCAAAATAGAGACACTTGAATACAAATAATTGAGGTAATCAAAACATTGTAATATCATGAGAATAAAGGAATTCATGATATACTATGTCAAAGTACATTATATACACCACATAAAAGTGATTTGGTGTATATCATCAAAGAAGTCTCAATGGAATGTAAATTGAGATGAAATCTCTCATAAAGGTTGTATCCTTAGGTTAAGGATAAATCAACGACATAATTATGTGTGACAAATATAAATACACTAAATATTATTGGATATTCAGTGTAAATCAATCAAAGTATATTCACACATATTCTTGTAAAAACAATACCAACGAATTGGATGTTTAACTCAACAAATGGAGAATGAGTTAAAATTACTCTTATCAAATTCATATCAATGAATTGAGAATTATCAAGGGAGTGATTATGTGTATCAAACTTATATCCACAGGAAGGGGAGTGGAAATTATGACATAATCAAATTAATAGTGATTCCACACATAATCTTGGGGTAATGTAATCAATGAAATATGCGTAAAGCCAAATGAGTGGAAATTGAAATCTCAAATTCCCTTATTGATTAGGTGACTTAATAAACAAACACCCATGAAAGAAAGATCATACCATGATGATGTAAATACCCATAAAATAAAGTATATTACACAATGAATACAATCGTGGGTAGTACACATACACCACATGCAATAATTAAGTGGTGATCAATGGAATTCTCACGGAATTAAAAGTGAGACAAGAAACCCCTTACCACGTTAATCAACTGAGTCGCATGGCCAAAAGTTAATAACCACCAAATGATTTACAGAATAACATGAATATAAAGTGAATCATGATAATATATATCAAATGGAAGTACACAATACACCACTTTCAATAATTTAGTAGCGAACAATGGAAATCTCACGGAATTGAAAGTGAGATAAGAGAATCCCTTACTTTGTACTTTTTCCTTGGTCGATGGTAGGTTTACCTCCTGTATAATGGTGAAATAATTGTTATTGAATAATACAAGAATCATTTACTTTAATATGATATCATATATGATCTTTTAACATTGATTTGTTAATAATATCTTAGTATTAACGCCGTTTCGGGTGTTAACTTATTCATTTTCTTTTATATGTTTTGTTACATAAGTCATGTTTGTTGTATCTTATTCATATCCAGAATGATATCAAGTCCTTAAACATCATTTTTAAATCATTAAATGATAATTATACTTGAATGGATACGATGGATAATGAATCTCATCGCGTTCGTGGAGACGGTAGTCCGTACGTACGCACGAACGCTACTTCCATTTAATTTTTATTTTAAAAGAATCGAATCCAAATGATACATAGGTATATTACTATTCCAGTATAATATAATATTTTATATATGTTACTTAAGTTCATTAACACCATCCTTTATACGTTCCATGTGTGGTATGAACGAGTCATATCATTTTAAGGGGGCGGTAGTCCGCACTTCCTCAAATGAAATTATCGTATGTATATACGACATGAAACGAATAATGGTATGAAATAAAATGGAATTACAGAAGCTTATATATAAAATATATATCATTAATATCATATTTAATTACAGTGCCATCATAATGGCCACCATGAGAGGCGGTAAGATGTTTTTGAACAATCATCGTTTCGTGAGGCGTTAGTTTGCCATCCACAGAAACATTATGTTCATCATCCATTATATGGAGTTGTGTGTATGTGTAGTTTGAATACTTCTTATAACAACATCCTAGTATATTGAGGATACTGGTGTTGTTACAAAAGAAGGGAAATAAAAAGAGTTTGGGGGTTGAAGAAGCAAAATAAATGAAAATAATTTAAGAGAAATCGTTACCTTTAATTTAGGTAACTCACTTTGGTTGGAACCAAAGGACTTGTTGAAATGCTTTCTGCCTAAGGGGAAGATTCAAGGAGGAGGAGAGGGATGTGTGGAGCTTAGTTGGGCAGAGTTTGGACGAGCCAAGTGGCTTGAGAGGTGTGAGGAAATGAGAAGGAGGAGTGCCCTTTTATAAGAGGGGTGAGGGGCACCTTTGGAAAAGCTAGAAATATTAATTTATAATAAATTCATATTCGGTTTCCAATGGCTCCAAAGTTGACTATTAAAAGGTTGAGGTGGGTATAGGTCGAAAACAACTCATCCAATAGAATTTAGATAGGTTTGGGTACTTATATTAACCTTATCTTTAAGTATTAACTCTAAGTTAATTAGTTTCACTTTTACAATGTCTCTTTGTATTTTTATATAATATGGTTAATAAACTTATTATATACATCCAAAATACCCCCAAGTGGTCCATTAATGATTAACCTATCATAATATAAGTCTCTTGGCCGAACTTTAGATTTTTAGGAATTTAATATCAATTAATAATATAATATTTGTTTTAAGAACTCTTTTATGTCAATTTTGACACTATTCACTAGTTGATTTTTGTGAAACTCATAACAGATTGATTACTTCAAACAAAGTCAATTAACTCAATCCTAATATATCATATTATCCTAGAAAATTTGTTTAATTCATTAAAAGTTTCATATTATAATTATTTGGGTATTTATAATATCAATTATGTTAATTTTTTACTATTTTAGTAATTACTGCATCATCATTGTGTCATAAATAAAATAAATTATTTAATGTCAAAAAATTATAAATAAAATATAATTATGTAGTAAATCTTTTTAGCGTTCTAATGAATATTTATAATCTAAAATCCAGCATATATAACCCTATGTAACAATTGTTTTTCTAAAAGATATATGCTTGTGTCATTTTTGTATTCATTTTAACTTAATTAATATAAAGTGTCATTATCACTTACAAGTGGATCCATGGGGTCCCAAAATTGACCCAAAGATGCCCATGGTCGACCATGTATCAACCAATAGGGTTAAGACACATTTTAGGGTAATTTATTATTATTATAATATTATTTTTTTAACCCTTATTTACCGGATTTACCCTTAACCATGGTAAATAAAATATTTACCGCAGTAATTATTCAAAATGTCTAAAAATAAAAGTTACCTATTTACACAATTTGGAAATCCTGATTCCAAATATGGAATCCATTTTTCTAAATTCAAAACACAGAAGTGGCAGAAATTAATTTAAAATTAATTCCCGCTGTCAAAACAAAAAGCGTGTTTTTAAGAGATAATAACTATCAAAAGATTGACACTTGTTTATGTTCGGTTTAATTGTAAAATTATGTCCAATGACCAACATTATATTAAATGGTAAAAATATATTCTAAATATACTTTAAAACCACTCAAATTCACAATTTATCACTATTAATTATTTTGATTAAAAAAGTTGTTTTTAATTAAAATTTAGTAATTTTCACTATTCATCAAAATATGAAAGTTATCCGAAAAGTACCAAAATTTCACCTTAGGCTAAATTCGATATTCCGAATCCAAAAATGAAGTCCATTTTGAAATATAATATACATATAATTTCAAAAATTAGGTATTACTATTCATAACGGCTAGTTTGATTGGTTGTGGTGTGTTAAAATCTCGAAGTTGCGTACAATGCACGGCATTGCATTATTCGAAAGGAAACATACCGAGGAAGCTTGGGGTGTTACATGAGATTTCAAACAACTTTACAAAACATCCTAAGATTCCAACTCGGACTTTAATATTTCCAAACCCAACTCCATTTCCAAAACCATTTCTAAAACTAAGATGAAACCATACAACAAAATCAAAGGATCCAAATGGTCCTTTATGTCATTTAGTTACCAAACCATGTTCCAAGTTTCAAAATGGGATATAATTTTAAAAACACAGTTTTAGACCACATCTGAGTTATTTTGAAACCAGGGGACCATTTAGAATACATGGGGACTTAAAGGAACCTTATTATAGAAGGAGGAGGGAAGGAAGAAAAGGAATGGGGGAGGATCATTTTGAAAACAAGATTAAAGAGGGACATTCTCCCATGGAAACAGTTATCATTTTTGATCCCATCAATATTTTCACCCCATACACATATGTATGTGACCACATCTAATGGAACACTTAAAGCATTACTAAATTACACAAAGTTTCAATTTAAGAATCAAAAAAAGTTTTTTAACCATTTTACACATAACTATAAAAATATAAAGAAGAACCCAAACCATACATGAAACTCAATTCCTAAATAAAAAAAATACCAAAACACAGCCAAGGATAATCACAACCCAAAGCAACCCATTTCATTTCTAAAGAAAAATTTTCATTTTATCAAACACTTTGAAAGTGTATACATATAATAATAACATATAAAAACAATTTGAAAACAATTTTCATTCAATTATCACCACATAAATACCATAAGAATCTATACCAACTCTTTACAAGAAATAATAACACCTTTATGAACCATTTACATAGGCTAAGGCATCAAATGGAATGTTCCATAAAGTAAATGGATGGAAACACCTACCTAAATGATTTGAAAGTGAAATGAAATTATAGGAAAAGGAAGAACTTTTACAAGGAATAATCCACGTACCCTATCATAAAATAATCATATTCCACACATCAACCCTAGATTCTAGGGTTCGTCCAAAAGAGAACCAAGCCAAGGAAATCCAAGGAACGAAGCGAGAGAGGGAAGAAGAGGAGAAAATAGGCCAAAACCCAAAGGAACTCACATTAGATGCTTGAATAAACCACTATGGGGGAATGATATTTAAAGGTTAATAACTTGGGAGGCCCTCTTATATGTAAAAAATTACCAAGGGGGATAAAACCCTGAAATGGGTTGAAAAGGGGGAGGGGGAAACTGGAAATTCAATATTTTAAGACACATGGATAAGTTGTATAGTTTGGCCGCATGGTTTTCCAAACCATGTGCCAACTATTCACACCCAACTAGAGGGAAGGATCTCACACATAGGGTGGATGCACAGTTTAGGAAACCACGCACCAACCTTGTGATTTCTCTATGTCAAATTACAGATCCTCATACATGATGGCTACACGGTTTCCTATGACTGATCTCAAGTCATGTACTTTGTTTCTGACATAAAAAAAGGTTTTACAATTTTTCTTATGCCTTGAACATTTTGTAAAAAACTATTTTCAAACTATTAATAGGTCAAAAATTACCATAAAGACACAAAAATCAAAAAAAAACACTTGGGACTCGACCCGAACTTCAACTAAAGGACCCAACATCAATAAAAGATTAAAATAAAAGAAAAACTGAGGTTAGGGTGTAACATATACATATAATTTCATTTAAATAGTGTGTATGAAGCCTATATGTTATATTATATCATGAATTATTTTTTATTCATATTATTTAAATTTCAATATCACTCTTCTAAGGGGTTTTGATTTAAAAAATTACTCAATTCCCAAGGGATTCCTTTTCAGTCTCAATTTTAAATCGAGATTATATTTAGAATATAATCTATATCATGAATTTATATGATATTTATTTCTAAATTATCCCATTATTTTCTTATCCTCTAGTTATTCTTGGGTTTTTACATATGTTCTCACTACTTAATTTCCCCATTGGATCTTTAATTACCCATTGTAAGAAGACTGACCACACCTCTTCTATCTTTCAAAAAACTGTTTCTAAAATGTCAATATTCATTGGATAATTTTATGAATGTCATTATATTTGAATAAATAATGTATTAAGGTAATTTTATACTATTTTCATAAAAAATTAAAAAAAATATTTTTTTATTTATGGTTTAATTTTTATAAAAATAATATATTTTTATTATTTTCCATGTGAACATGTATGCTCTTAATCTTTTTAACTTTCAATGAAATGACCTTTATAATCATTAATGGTTTTATAAAATATAATATTATTCTACTTGATTAATAAAATATTTCTATTTATATAATTGTTTTCAAAATATTATGGATGTTTCTTATTTCGAAATCAATTATTTCTAATGCTCCCAAAAAAGTGTGTTTCATCTTAGTCCATGTTCTTTGACATGCCTTACGCTTGATCGAGGATATTATATAAATATTAACATCCATATTTTTTCTCTAGATGGATCATGTAATGATATTAGCAATTATATGAATGGTCCATCAATTGCTTTTTCTTACCTAATAATCCTCTATATATATGCATGATCTTTATTTTAATGAATTTCCTCTATGAATTCCATGTATCTTATTTATTTTATTGAATAGTGTTCATACATCAGTTGACTAAGGAAATTATTCTATAAAACACATACCCTTTATCAATATAGTGTAAATACTATGTGATTCATTATCTTAATTTAATGGTACTTCCCTGTAAACTTATTTTATGTCATTGTATAGACAATTAATTTCCACAAGCTTATCAAGTTATGATTATAGATTGATTTATTAATTTTTTCCTTAATTAAAACCATTTAAAAAAGGATATAAAATCTCATTTTTCTTTCTATGGATTTTTATTGAAATAATGTGGTTCACAAAGGTTTGATTTTCATTATGTGATTAGTGGGTCTAGAATTATATAACCCTTTAATTCATTAGGTAAAGCTTTATATCTCATGAAGTGTTATGAAATGGATTAGGGATTGAACTTAATCCACCATGGTACTTTTTATAAAATTTGATGATAGTTTAATTCCCCATGACTATAGGGGAATTTATAATTTAGAGGAATTTTGTTTTTTTGTTTTTCTAATGATATAAAACTTAAATTTCGGTTTTGAATGTAATTCTAAAATATTGGATGTCTTAAAGTGATATTTTTTATCTTAGTTTGATCCTCAATAGGTGACTCTAATTCAAAAAAAAGTCGTAGGATCTTTGGGTTAGGTTTTGTGATATTTATAGGTTTATGTCCATAGTGCATGATTTAGGAGAAACCATATGACACCCTAAGCATGAAGAGGTTTTCCATTTAATTTCTATAGTGCATGGTTATCTATATTTGTTAGCACATGGTTTTTAGGAAACAATTCAGATTCAATGGGAAATAATGTGGCTTGTTTTAGGTTAAAATCATGGTGCATGGTTGTAGAAGAAATATGTGAAATTTTGTAGATTGAGGAAGTTCCAATCCATAGGGTTGGTCTACAGTTTGGTAAACTATGAAGACCAACCTTGCGGGAGGGGTGTTCTTGATCAGATCCTACAATAGGATTAGGGCATAATTTGGAAAACCATTGTAACACCCCAATCTTCCATGGTACGCTTCCCTTTGAATAATACAGTACCGTGTGTTGTACGCAACTTCGAGTTCTAACACACACCACAACCAATCAAACTAGCCGTTATGAATAGTAATACCCACTTTTTGAAATTTTATAAATTTTATATTTCGAAATGGACTTCATTTTTGGATTCAGAATATCAAAATTATCTTAGGGTGAATTTTTTGTATTTTTCTGAAAATATTCAATTTTGGATGAATAGTGAAAAAACAATGAGTTATAGTATAAAACCGAATTTTTATTTAAATAATTATTTATTTTATTTAAATTTAATTAAGGTCAAAATAGATACATAATACCTATATAAGTTAAATGTAATTCATTGGAGTTAGTTTAAAATAATTTTAGATATATAAAAATTTTATTGAACTTTTCACCGTCTTTTACCCACCTCCTAGGAGAATTTGGAAATTCACATAAAACTTAATTTTACCGCTTCTCGGAGTGGAATTTCGAAAATCCGAGAGACATGGTTAATATCAAGGAGTAAAATGTGGTTCAATAAGATAAAAATAATTTTTGATGAATAGTAACTTTTTACTTTTATTTACCACGGTGAAAAGTAAATAGGGTGATTAAGGGTAAAAATGGTATTAATATTACCCTAACACATGTCCTGATTATATTAGACAAGTGTATCTCGACCAAAAACAACCTTAGGAATAAAATATTATAATTTAGGTCCACTTGGATTAGATTAGTACATTTATTATTATTTAATTCAAAGAAGAGTTAAAAGAGTAAAAATCAGTGTTTAATAACCAAAAAATTTTAATATAGGGTTATACATAAGATAAATTCGATTATAAATATTAATTAAAAATATAAAAATATTTCCTACATAATGGTATTTTATTTATAATTTTTAGAGATTAAATAATTTAATTTATTTATGACACAATGGTGATGCAGTAATTATCTAATTAATGAAATATTAAAATAATTGATATTATAAATATCAAAATAAATGTAATTTGAGACTTTTTATGAATTCCAATAAATTTATAGGTTAATATTACATATTAGGATTGGTTATATAAATTTTTCTTGAAGTAATAATGCTGTTATGAAATTATCAAAAACAAAATACCCAATAGTGTCAAAATTGACATAAAAGAGTTTTTAAAACAAATATTATATTATTAACAGATATTCTGTTCCTAAAAATCTAAGGATTGGACAAAGAAATTATATAATTATATTTGTATCATTAATGGACCACTTGGGGGTCTATTGGAAGTTTATAGTAATTTTATTAACTATATAATATAAAGATACAAAGAGACATGGTAAATGTCAAACTATTTAACTAAGAGTTAAATATAAATGATAAGGTCAATATAGTGACCCAAACCAGTCTAAAATCTATTGGATGAAATTATTTCGACACATACCCACCTTAGACTTTGAATAATACACTTTGGAGCCATTAGATACCAAATATAAATTTATTATAAATTAATACTTTAAGTTTTTCCTAAAGAGCCCCTCCACCCCCTTATAAAAGGACACCACTTCTAACCAATTATTCATCCCTTAAAAGCCATTTGGTTCGTCCAACCTCTGCCCAAATACTAGCTAAACTAACCTATCTTAATCCTAGAGGCCTTAATTTAGTCAGAAATCCAACCTAAGGAGCCCTTTTGATCAAATCAAAAGGAAGAACCCGAGGAAGAGGTAATGTTTTCACCACCCTCTTTCAAGTTCCTTTCTTATTCAACTTCTTCTTTCTTTGTTATTTCCATTCTAAAATAATAAATACAGTATATTTTATATATTTTGATGTTATTATAAATATGGTACAACCATATTCAGTATTCTATCCATCCTTTGAATGTCATGTCACCATACGTGTGTACGTACGGCCTACCGTCTCCACGTCGTGGTGTAATTGTTATTCAATACATTATTATACGGATTGGTATAATAATGATGTGTAATTCATGTAAATAATAAATATAACATGATAATGATTCTTTATATATGATATAACATCCAATTATATATTATTTTAATATCAAAAGAATGATATTTTCACTCGTGCGTACGTACGGATTACCGTCTCCACGAACGCGATGAGATTCATTCCTCGTCGTATCCATTCAAGACTAAATTTTATTTGATGATTAAAAATAGTTCTTAGAGACATGATATCATTCTGGATATGAATAATATACATCCCATCCATAACAAATATGGCTCACATAACAAATAATATAAAGAAAAACTAATCCATTAACACCCGAAACGATGATAATACTAAGATATTATTAACAAATCAATGTTAAAAGATCATATATGATATCATATTAATGTATATTATTCTTTTATAATTTAATAACAATTATTTCACCATTATACAGGAGGTTAAACTACCCTCAACCAAGGAAAAGTAAAAGTTAAGGGTTTATTTCACAATCTCTTCATTATCTGAGGTTGTTTATACGTAATTATCTTCTGGGACCTTTTTATCATCCACATCCATTTTTCTTAAAAATGTATTTCAAATCATTATTAATATTTTACAGAATATGGATTAAAGTCATTTATACCCTTGTTGACCTTTTATAAGAAGTTTATAAAGGAATCCTTCTGTCGTTTTCCAAACAAGGTCCTTTTTAACCTTTTCGACAGAATTATGGTAAGAATGTTTTTTTTAACTTATACGGCGGGTGTGGCTATTTTCTTCCGTTATAAAATATTTGAAGCTTCCCTTACAATATTATAAGGATATTTTCAAATTAAATGTTTTATTTTATAATTATGTGACTTTTAAATGATTTCAAAAAAAAGAGATATTTCTCTCAAATAGTTTTGATTTCATCTATGTCAACATACTTTGATGGATTTTAAGATTATTTGAAGTTGATTTTTTATGATACAAAACTTATATATTGTATTGAAGGTTTTGTGATATGTTTGACTGTGGATGTGTTATTTTTATACCATTCATGGCTTATGGATAAAGTATTGATATTTCGTATGCTATTTTTAATACGAATGTTTATGTTATGTTTAAACCTGTTCATATGAGGAATGCATTGGACTTAATAAGTTATAGGTGGAGCCCGCTATAGTTCCTCAATGTATCAGTAGGTCTCATGAGACAAACTAGTGTCTTGGCACAAGGCCTTGACAAAATATTATTTGTAGTCTTGGCATAAGTCCTTGACTATGTGGTTATGATATTCTAGAATTATGCATTCCATCATTATGAAAGTGGTTATTGATATTTCATGTGATTATTCAACTCATAGAATATCCATGTGAATAATTAAATGGAATTATTTCATTTTATTTCTGCCATATTATGTTGAAGTTCAATTTTAAAATGATTTTGTTTTAGTTATACATTGCCTTAAATTTTTATACTTATTTATGAAAGTTTTCGCTATATTCTTATCCTTACTGAGCATCTGAGCTCACCCCTTTCTATGTTTTATTTTTCCCAGTATATGAAGAATTATTTTATGAATGACCTGTAGGGATATTATGAGGGGATATGAGTGTGGACTATGGAGACTATGTTGTTGTAGTATTCATTTTATGATGTAATGTAAACTTTATGAATGTATCTAGTGATTCCAAGGATACTAAATTAATCGGTCTTTCGAGACTTAATATTTTGTGATCATGCCAATGTTATGTAATAATGCACCGACTCTGGGTAACTGGGGTCGGGGCATTACATTTGGTATCAGAGGAAGTTTAGTACAAACATTGGAAGCTAGATTTAGATAAACTCTTATTAGAGCACATAGATTTAAGATGGACTTTGAGGATTAGTATAGAAGAACTTCCTAGAATTTTGGTATTGTAGAGATTTTCTAAGTTTTCTGAGCAATACATACTTGTCTAGATACGAGCTGGTAGAGGCGGCTCTGGCACAGATGTACCTAGGGGTAAAACCCGAAAACAATGCTTTGAGCTAGACTCGAACGGGAACTGGTGCACGACAACGGGCCTTCTTGCACTCTTGGTTACGACACTCTCGGGGGATATGCTTAGGATAATTCTCTTTTTTTTTACAAACCATTATGAAGGTTTTATGAGTATATACTTCTTCAAATAAAACATTTTTTATGATTATGGATTATATCCATAAATAGTTCGATTTATGTTAAGTGTTTTATAAGTATGGAATTATGTATTTTGATTCATAAACTGATCTAGTTTATGCCATTGTTTATAAATGAATCCTAGTGGAAGGAATGGAAACCGTATCAATGCATGCACTCCATGTAAAGATTTCCCTCATACTCAAGATAATTATAGTGGAGCTGGTGATGCAACTGGTGCTGATCAGTTAATCATCATACTAGGACAACTCACTCAGGTTATGAATAATAACCTTACCCGTATGGAGCACCCTGATCCACAATGTAGAGGATCAATGTTAGATTTCTTCATGAGGAAACAGCCACCAACATTCAATGAGAGTACAAATCCATTGGTTGTTGAGAAATGGATAAGTTCTTTAGAGAAAATATTCCACGCCTTGGGGTGTAGCGAAAGGGAAAAAGTTATCATGGCAGTTTACCGCCTACCTGGAGATGCTGACCAATGGTGGTAATTGATTCAAAACATGAAGTAAGATGATGAAGTATCAAATATGGAATGGAGGTAGTTTAAAGATATTTTCTTAGAAAAATACTTTCCTCGTGACCATCGAGCAGATATGGAAAGGAAATTTCTGAGTCTGAGACAAAAGGATGATGAGAATGTCGAAAAGTATGAGGCTAACTTTACAAGGTTATAAAGGTATGCTGGAGATTATATATGTAACCCAATAATTAATATCGATCATTTATTTCATGGGTTAAAACCATTTCTTCATCGAGAATTAGTGTAACAATCCTTCTCGTCTTACAAAGATATTGTCTCATGTGCTATCAAGATAGAAAAAATAATTCTCTAAGTCTTATGACTTTAAATCAAAGAAAGAGAAGAATAGATCTTTCGATTACTCTGGGAATGGAAATAAGGGGAAGAAGGGAAAATTTGAATATTCATCTAGTAGTAAATGTGGGACGAAACACCCTGGTACTTGCTTTAAGGGAATGAGAGTCTGTTATAAGTGTGGTTAAAAAGGCCACCAAGCTCGTGATTGCAAGGGGAAGCAAGAAGCTACTGATGTTCAATGCTACAACTGTAGGGAGATAGGACATTATTCAAATGAATTTCTTAAGCGTCGGGGAAACTTACCTCATAAAAGTCCAAGGGATCAAGGACAAGCTTATGTTATCTCTACTGCTAAGATAGAAGCTTCGAAAGACATGGTGGTAGGTAATTTAATTGTTTCCTCAAGTTTATCAAATGCATTATTTGATTCTGGATCATTGCATTGTTTCATATCTTCCCAGTTTTCTAAGAAAATTAGATATTTCCAATTTGATTTAAAAAGGGAGTTGTCAGTTAAAACTCCTAAGGGAAGTATCATTGCTACAAAGTTCTGTGGATCTGTTCCCATTAGGGCATATAAATGTTCTTTATCTGCTGATCTCATCGTCATACCTATGATTGAGTTTGATATAATCCTTGGTATGGATTGGATTTCAGACCATGATGCAAAGATTTATTGTAAGAAGAAGTAGGTTAAAATTTTTGATGATGATGATAACGAACACCTTATCTTTAGAGCAGAATCATTGCCACCTGATTCTTACCTAGATCTACCCCCAGTAGCTCAACTAAATTCAAAGGAAGATAATCAAATAACTGTGGGTAAGGAAAGGAATGTTCTAATAGATGATGAACCTATTCTGAGAGAATATGTTGATGTGTTTCCAGAAGATTTACCTGGTCATCCTCCAGAACAAGAAATTGAGTTTTCTATTGATTTAATTCTTGGTTCAAGGCCCATATCGATGACCCCTTATAGAATGGCCACTATGGAATTATTTGAACTGAAGAAACAACTAGAGGAATTGAGTAATAAAGGATTTATTCGCCCTAGTCTTTCTCCATGGGGAGCCCCTGTACTTTTTGTTAAGAAGAAAGATGGATCCATGAGGTTATGTATCGACTATAGGGAAATCAATGCTATAACAATAAAGAACAAGTATCTCCTACCTAGAATTAATGATTTATTTGACCAACTTCATGGAGCTCAATACTTTTCAAAGATTGACCTTCAATCTGGATACCATCAGTTGTGTATGAAGAAGGAATACATTCCGAAGACAGCATTTCCAACAAGGTATGGGCATTACGATTTTACATTAATGCCTTTTGGATTTAATAAGGAACCCTTTGTATTCATGGATCTAATGAATAGAGTTTTCAAGGAATATCTTGATGATTTTGTGGTGTTATTTATTAATGATATCTTGGTATATTCCAAAAGCTATGAAGATCATGAAAATCACTCACACATTATCCTGAAGACTCTTAGAAGACATGAATTATATGGTAAGTTTAGCAAGTGTGAATTATGGCTTCAAGAGATTTCTTTTCTTGGATATATTGTCTCCAAAGATGAAATATCTGTTGATCCTTCTAAGACCAAGGCAATCCAAGAATGGCCAGCCCCGACGAATATAACTGAGGTACGCAGTTTTATTGGTTTAGCAGGTTATTATCATCATTTCGTCTAGAATTTTTTTTGATTGGCTAACCCATTAATGAAGCTCACACGTAAAGGGGTTAAATTTGTTTGGAAAAAATAGTATGAATAATTTTTTGAATAACTGAAGAGAAGATTAGTCAATGCTCCTATATTGACTCTACCATCAGGGAATGATGGGTTCGTTATTTATATTGATGCATCGAAGAAAGGACTTGGTTGTGTCCTTATGAAGAATGATGGAGTTATTGCCTATGCATTACGACAGCAGAAAATTCATGAGCAAAACTATCCTACTCATGATATTGAGTTAGTTTCTGTAATATTTGCTTTGAATATATGGAGAAATTATCTCTATGGTGAAAAATGTGAGATTTATACTGATCACAAGAGTTTGAAGTATATTTTCCCACAGAAAAAACTCGACATGAGGAAAAGGAGATGGCTTGAACTACTCAATGATTATGATTGCATGATACACTACCACCTGGGGAAGGCGAATAAGGTGGAAGATTCTTTGAGTATAAAGGATCATGGAGTTTTGAACAAGATGAGAGTTGAAAAGGATCCTATATACATGGATCTAGTAAAGATGGATATGGGAATCACCATGGAAGGTGAAATATAATGCCCTAATCCCAGTTACCTAGAGTCGGTGCATTATTACATAACATTGGCATGATCACAAAAGATCAAATCTCGAAAGACCGATTAGTTTAGTAGCCTTGGAAACACTAGATACATTCATAAAGTTTACATTACATCATAAAGTGAAAACTACAACAACATCTTGTCTACACACTCATATCCCCTTATACTATCCCTGTAGGTCATTCATAAAATACTTTTTCACATCCTGGGAAAAATAAAACATAGAAAGGGGTGATCTCAAATGCCCAGTAAGGATAACAATATAGCAGAAACTTTCATAAATAAGCATAAACATTTAAGGCAATGTATAACTAGAACAAAAGCCTTTTAAGATTGAACTTAAACATAATATGGCAAAGATAAAATGAAATAATGTCATTTACTTATTCACATGGATATTCTACTAGTCGAATAATCACATGACATATCAATAACCACATTCATAATGATGGAATGCATAATGTCAGACTATCATAACCACATAGTCAAGGCCTTGTGCCAAGACTACAAATAAGATTTTGTCAAGACCTTGTTCCAAGACACTAGTTTGTCTCATGAGACCTTTCGATGCATTGAGGAGATATATCGGGCTACACCCGTCACTTATTAAGTCCAATTCATTCCTCATATGAACAGGTTTAAACATAACATAAACATTCGTATTAAAACTAGCATACGAAATTTAAAAACTTTCTCCATAAAAAATGAATGGTATAAAAATAACACATCCACAGTCAAACATATCACAAAACCTTCAATACAATATGGAAGTTTTGTATCATAATAAATCAACTTCATAAGCTTAAAATCCATCAAAGGATGTTGACATAGATGAAATCAAATATATTTGAGAGAAAAATATATTTTTTTGAAATCATCTAAAAGTCACATAATTATAAAATAAAACATTTACTTTGAAAATATTCTTATAAGCTTATAAGGGAAGCTTCTATTATTTTATAACAGTGGAAAATATCCACACCCGCCATATATGTTAAAAAAGACATTCTTACCTTAATTCTGTCGAAAAGGTTAAAAAGGACCTTGTTTGGAAAATGACAGAAAGATTCCTTCCTAAACATCTTATAAAACGTCAAAAAGGGTATAAATTACTTTAACCCATAGTCTTTAAAATAATAATAATGATTTGAAATACAATTTAAGAAACATGTATGTGGATGATAAAGAGGTCCCATTAGATAATTACGTATAAACAACCTCAGATAATGAAGAGATTGGGAAATAAACCCTTACCTTTTACTTTTCCTTAGTTTATGGTATGTTAACCTCCTGTATAATAGTTAAAATATTTTTATTAAATTATATAAGAACCATATACATAATTATGATATCATATATGATCTTCTAATAATGCTTTGTTAATAATATTTTAGTATTATCGTCGTTTCGGGTGTTAACTTACTCATTTTATTTTATATGTTTTGTTACATAAGTCGTGTTTGTTATGGATAGGTTGTATCTTATTCATATACAGAATGATATAAAGTCCTTAAACATTATTTTTAATCATCAAATGAGAATTATACTTGAATGGATACGATGGGGAATGAATCTCACTGCGTTCGTGGAGACGGTAGTCTGTACGTACGCACAAGTGAAAATATCACTCTTTTAATATTAAAATAATATATAATTGGATAGTATATCATATATACAGAATCATTATCGTTTTATATTTATTATTTACATGAATTACACATCATTATTATAACCATCCAAATAATTATTTTTTGAATAACAATTACACCATGACGTGGAGACGATAAGTCGTACGTACGCACGTATGGTGATATGTCATTCAAAAGATGGATAGAATATTGAATATGGTTGTACCATATTTTTAATAACATCACAGTATATATAAGATACTAGAGTTATTATTTTAGAATGGTAATAACAAAGAAAGAAGAATTTGAAGAAGAAAGGAACTTGAAAGAGGGTGGTGAAAACATTACCTCTTCTTCGGGTTCTTCCTTTTGATTTGATCAAAATAGGTTGGCTTTATAAAAAAAATAAGGCCTCTAGGTTGAAGTGAGGGAAGTTAAGATAATATTTGGGCAGGTTTTTTCTGAACCAAAAGGCTTTGAAGGTGTGAAGAATTGGTTATAAGTGGTGTCCTTTTATAAGGGGGAGGAGGGGCTCTTTAGAAAAACTTAAAGTATTATTTTATAATAAATTCATATTGTAACAGCCCGAGATTTTATGAAAAATATTCTTTTTTATTTCACTAATGTCTTGTGTTGTACACTACACCAAAAGGAGCTTGCACAACACGCATCCTTGACTTGCCTTGCATTACACGCAATCGCAACCTTCCTCGATAGCGTGTGTGGTACGTAATACTGAGTTTTACGAAACAATGATATGCTATTAAAATATTATTAAAACTAGCCGTTATGAATAGTAATAACCAATTTTTAAATTTTAGAAATTTTAGCTCTCAAAATGGACTTCATTTTTGGATTCGGAGTATCGAATTTAGCCTAAGGTGAAATTTTGGTACTTTTCGGATAACTTTCATATTCTGATGAATAGTGAAAATTACTAAATTATAATTAAAAACAATTTTTTTTAATCGAAATAATTAATAGTGATAAATCATTAATTTGAGTGGTTTTAAAGTATATTTAGAATATATTTTTACAATTTAATACAATGTTGGTCATTGGACGTAATTTCACATTTAAACCAGACATAAACAAGTGACAATCTTTTGATAGATATTGTTTCTTAAAAACACGCTATTTGTTTTAATAGCGGGATTTAATTATAAAATTAATTAATTCAACTTCTATGTTATGAATTTGGTAAAATAGACTTCATTTTTGAATTCGGAATATGAAATATAGCTTAGGATGAAATTTTGGCATTTATCTGAAAACCTTCATTTTTTTATGAATAGTGAAACTACTAAGTGGTAGGTTAAAAACTGAATTTTGCATAAAACTTAATTTTACCGCTTCTGTGAATGGAATTTCGAAAATCCGAGAGACACGGTTAATATCAAGGACTAAAATGTGGTTCAATGAGATGAAAATAATTTTTGGTGAATAGTAACTTTTTACCTTTTTTTTACCGCGGTTAATAGTAAATAGGGTAACTAAGGGTAAATATGATATTAATATTACCCTAACACATGTCCTAATTCTATTGGACAAGTGTAATTCGACCAAAAACAAACTTAGGAATAAAATATGACCATTTAGGCCCACTTGGATTAGATTATGACATTTATTATTAATTTATTTAAAGAAGGGTTAAAAAAGTTAAAATCAAAGTTTAATAAGTAAATCATTTTTAATATGGGGTTATACATAAGATAAATTCGATTGTAAATATTCATTAGAAAGCTAAAAAGATTTCCTACATGATGGTATTTTATTTATAATTTTTAGACATTAAATAATTTAATTTATTTATGACAAAATGATGATGCAGTAATTATCTTATTAATGAAATATTGACATAATTGATGTTATAAACACCAAAATAAATGTAATTTGAGACTTTTTATGAATTCCACTAATTTTCTAGGTTACTATGATATATTAAGGTTGATTTAATAAACTTGGTTCGAACATATAATTCTGTTATGACTTTCACAAAAATCATATATCAAATAGTGTCAAAATTGACACAAAATAGTTTTTAAATCAAATATTATATTATTAATTGTTATTTTATTCCTAAAAATATAATGTTCGGCCAAATGACTTAGATAAGGATATATATATTAATAATAAACAATTTGGGGTTCGTTTGGCATGTTATAGTAAGTGTATTAACCATATAGTGAAAGAAAACAAAAAGACACGGTAAAAGTTAAATTATTTAACTTAGAGTTAAATCTAATTGATAAGGTTAAAATAAGAACCTAAACTTGTCTAAATCCTATTGGTTGATAGGATTTCGACCCATCCTCACTTTAGCTTCGAAATAAGACCCTTTGGAACCATTATAAACCGATTTTTACTTTAATATAAAATAATATTTTGAGATATTCCTAAGGTGCCCCTCTCCTCCCTTATAAAAGGACACCTCCTCCCCCTCCTCCTCACACCAATTTGAGCACTCAAGCTCGGCCAACCCCTGCCAAAATCTCTTCTCCACTTCCCTAGCAACATCCTAGAGGTTCTGGTATTACTCAAAGACCAATTTTAGTTCCATAAGAGGAGGTCTCCAAAAGGCGCTTCAAAGAAGAGGTAATTACCGTTACCAATTCTTTCATCTTTATTTCTTCTTCCACTTCTTCTTCTTAGGTTGTTTCATTATGAAGTAATAACATCAGTATCACTCATATACTGATATGTTATTATAAGTAGGAAACAAACCTATTTCACCATCTATCCATCCTACGGAAAAAGAAATCACTGCGCGTGTGTACGTACGGAATACCGTCTCCACGCCGTGGTGTAATCTATTTTCCACCACCACCTTACACGGATGGGTATAATGGTGTAAAGAATAACTATACATAGTTATTACAACATCATATTGATTCTGATATATTGTATAATCCACTCCAATTCAGTTCAATATTTATGGAAATGATATCATCGCTCGTGCGTACGTACGGACTACCGTCTCCACGACGCGATGAGATTCATTCTCCATGTTAACCATTTAAGAATGATTATAAAGTATATATAAGAAATAATAATGAAATATATGACATTATAAAGCTACTGTATTTATGTATATATATATGTATGTCATCTACTTACTTCCATTTCAAGACAATAAGGAAAGTAAAACAGCGTTCATGCGTACGTATGGACTACCGTCTCCATGAACGGTGTTTTTCATTTTATTTATCTATCTATTATATATATATATATACTGAATATATATGATATATAAATCATATTTTATATTCTGGAAGTAAGTAAATCATGATATAAGTAATAGTGATGTCAAGAACAACAAGTCAAAACACCTAAGATAAATGAAACGATTTTACCCAAAACGCTTCTTTAACATGGAATTTATAAAAGAACGGGTAATATAATGTCATAAGTGAACCATATATGATATCATAACAATGAATATGATTCTGGAATAAGTCAATAACATGATTTAAATCATTATACAGGAGGTTTGGACACTTACAAAGCAAGTCGGACATAAGGTAAGGGAAATATCACAATCTCATTTTTATCCGAGATTGTTTATACTTTAGTATTTACTGGGGTGTATTTTATCATCCACATCTATGTTTCCTCAATATGTAATGTTATTTCCATCCACCTACAATTGTTTAAATCCAATTCTACCCTTTGGTGAGTTTTTAGTAAAAGATATGAAAGAAATATTTTGTCGTTTTTCGTACGAGGTACATTTTGAATTTTTCGACAAAAGTACAAAGAATGTTTTTTTTAACTTATACGGCACGAACAGATTTCTACTGTTTTATAAAGCCTTATTTTCATGAAGCTTCCTCTAAAATATTTAATGACTATTTTCAATAAAATCTCTTTCTTTTAAAATATCATGATGTTTTGTGATAAGAAATTGATTTTGAAGAAGAAAGGATATTTTCCTCAAGAATTCAATTCAAGTGTTTTATCAAAATTATTTTCCATCTAAGATAATAAAGGGTTCTGTTTCTATCCATATTTTTACATTGATTTGACTATGTTGTGATGGAATTATTTTTATGAATTCCTTTATCTTATATGAATGGTTTTATGATGTCATGTTGTTTAAGAATCCCATTTTTATTACACGGGTTATGCAATGATGTATGATTTATGATTTTGTGGCACACATAAGAATGGTATCATTATGAGATGGGTGGGACCTATATCTCCCTCCAATGCATTGGGTAAAGATTTTATATCTCATGAGATAGACATGGCTGGAATGGTAGGTTATACCGGTTCAGTGAAACAAGACTGAAACGAGGATTACTCGATTCAGAAAGGGACTTTGTCCACTAAGATAGTCTTGGCAATGAGTCTTGACTAACAAGAAATGATTCTCTATGATTATGTGTGTATGCCACAATGAGTAATGTTTTAAGTTATGATTTCATTTCACTACTATGATTTATCCCATGTTATGGAATTATGCTCTCTTTTGCAGGTTAAGATTTTCCAAAAATGTTATGTTCTTATGAAAATTATGTGATTGATATTTCCTTTGTTTACCCTTACTAAGCATTTGAGCTCACCCTTTTATGTTTTCTTTTCCCCAGGATATAAAGAAAGGTTTTAGGTAAAAAAAAAGGAAGATCTTTATGGGATATGTTGAAGATCTTTCCCCACGATTAGAAGATTATACTCCGAGTTTCCAAAGACACTAAACTATTACGGTCCTTGTGTGTGTGTTTTTGTTATGTACTAAGTATTCCGCAAATGTAATGTAATGTCCATGTACGTCAAGATACGGGTCTCTACACATATTCAGTTTATAATGGCTCCAAAGTGTATTATTAAAAGTATAAGGTTGGTATGGGTCTAAATACTTTCAAAAAATAGATTTTAGACAGGTTTGGTCCACTATATTAACCTTATCTTTTAGTTTTAACTCTTAGTTAATTAGTTTGACATTTACCATGTCACTTTGTATTTTTATATTATATAGTTAATAAACTTACTATATACATCCAAGAGACCACCAAGTGGTCCATTAATGATACACCTATAATTATATAAGTCTTTTTGATGAACCTTAGATTTATAGGAATATAATATCAATTAATAATATAATATTTGTTTTAAAAAATCTTTTATGTCAATTTTGACACTATTGGGTATTGTGTTTTTTATAATTTCATAACAACATTATTACTTCAAGAAAAAAATTATATAACCAACCCTAATATGTCATATTAATCTAGAAAATTAGTGGAATTCATAAAAAGTCTTAAATTACATTTATTTTTATATTTTTAATATTAATTATTTTAATATTTTACTAATTAGGTAATTACTGCATCACTATTGTGTCATAAATAAATTAAATTATTTAATGTCTAAAAATTATAAATAAACTACCATTATGTATGAAATATTTTTATATTTATAATGAATATTTATAATCGAATTTATCTTATGTATAACCCTATATTAAAAATGTTTTAGTAATTAAACTTTGATTTTAACTCTTTTAACTCTTCTTTGAATTAAATAATAATAAATGTCCTAATCTAATCCAAGTGAACCTAAATGACAATATTTTATTCCTAAGGTTTTTTTTGGTCTAGATACACTTGTCCAATATAATTATGACATGTTTTAGGGTAATATTAATATCATTGTTACCCTTAATTACCCTATTTACTTTTAACTGTGGTAAATAAAAGTAAAAAGTTACGAGTCACCAAAAATTATTTTTATCTTATTGAAACACATTTTACTCCTTGATATTAACCGTGTCTCTCATATTTTCTAAATTCCACTCACAAAAGCGTTAAAATTAAGTTTTATGTGAATTTCCAAATTCTCCTAGGAGGTGGGTAAAAGACGGTGAAAAGTTCAATAAAATTTTTATATATCTAAAATTATTCTAAACTAAATCCAATGAATTACATTGAACTTATATAGGTATTATGTATCTATTTTGACATTAATTAAATTTAAATAAAATAAATAATTATTTAAATAAAAATTTGTTTTTAAACTATAACTCAGTGTTTTTTTACTATTCATCAAAAATTGAATGTTTTCAGAAAAATACCAAAAATTCACCCTTAGATAATTTCGATATTCCGAATCCAAAAATGAAGTCCATTTCGAAAGATAAAATTTATAAAATTTCAAAAAGTGGATATTACTATTCATAAGAGCTAGTTTTATTGGTTGTGGTGTGTGTTAGAACCCGAAGATGCGTACAACATATGCTACTGTATTATTCAAAGAGAAGCGTACCATGGAAGCTTGGGGTGTTACATTCTCCCCTCCTTTATATAATTTCATCCTCAAAATTTCTAGAATACTACCACATGAAAAGACCCAAGTGTTTCTTCATCATAAGTTCCTCGGGTTCCCACATTGCCTCTTCCATCTTATGGTTTCTCCATAGAACTTTTACCAAACGATTTGTCTGGTTTCTTAGCACTTGTTCTCTGGTATCAAGAATCCTGATGGGCTCTTCGCAATAATACAGATCGGGTTCCAATTCTAATTCCTCTTAAGTCAGTTCATGTGTTGGGTCAGGCATGTATTTTCTCAATAGTGATATGTGGAACACATTGTGAACTTTGGATAGACTTGGCGGCATTTCCAAACGGTAAGCTACATCCCCAATTTGTTCTAGAATTTCTAAGGGTCCGATGTACCTGGGACTTAATTTTACTTTCTTACCGAAACGTATAACACCCTTCCATGGAGATACATTCAAGAAAACATGATCTCCTACCTGAAATTCCAAATCCTTCCTTTGATTGTCAGCATAACTCTTCTGCCAACTTTGAGCTTCTTTGATGTGGTTTTGGATTACCTTCACCTTTTCCATTGTTTCCTCCACCAGTTATAGGCCTATGAGTTTTCTTTCACCAACGTCATCCCAGTAGGTTGGTGTGCGATATCTCTTTTCATATAATGCTTCATATGGTGTCATCTGAATACTTGAATGGAAGCTATTATTATAGGAAAATTCTACCAGAGGAAAATATTGATCCCACATTCCCTGAAAGTCAAGTGATCATGATCTCAACATGTCTTCTAAGGTTTGAATAGTCCGTTTTGATTGTCCATCTATTTGAGGGTGGTAGGAAGTGCTCAAATTAAGTTTAGTATCCATGGATTTCTGAATACATTTCCAGAATATTGATGTGAAATGTGGATCACAGTCAGAAACAATCGATATGGATACTCCATGAAGTCTCGCAACTTCATTAATATATAGTCTTGCTAGACATTAAAGTCGTAAATATTCCCTTATAGCAAGAAAATGTGCTGACTTGGTAAGACGATCAAAAATTACCCATATTGTGTCATTCCTTCTAGGAGTCTTTGGTAGTCCCATGACAAAGTCCATCGTGATATTATCCCATTTCCACTCAGGTATGGGAAGAGGTTTCAATACTCCACTAGGTTGTTGCATTCTAGCTTTCACTTGTTGAAAAACCATACATCTTGACACAAAATCAGCAATCTCCCTCTTCATTTTGTCCCACCAAAAATGTTCTTTTAAATCTATATACATTTTAGTGATCCCATGGTGTATAGAGAAATTGGAACTATGAGCATCGTCCAACAATTCCCTTTTTAGATCAGGTATATTGGGAACACAAAGCCTCTTACCAAATTTCAAAATTTCATCTTTATACACAAATTCACTCAATCTCCCATCATTCACAGCTTTAATATTCTTTTTAAACTCTTCATCATTGGTCTGAGAACTCTTTATCCTTTCTAATAACGATAGTTTGGAAACCATTTGAAAAAGAATTTATGTTTCACCTTCCATGGTGATTCCAATATCTATCTTTACTATATCCATGTATATAGGATCCTTTTCAACTCTCATCCTGTTCAAAACTCCATGATCTTTTCTTCTCAAAGCATCTACCACCTTATTTTCCTTCCTAGGGTGGTAGTGTATCGTGCAATCATAATCCTTGAGTAGTTCAATCCATCACCTTTGCCTCATGTTGAGTTCTTTCTATGAGAAAATATACTTCAAACTCTTGTGATCAGTATAAATCTCACATTTCTCACCATAGAGATAGTGTCTCCAAATCTTCAAAGAAAAGATTACAGCTGCTAACTCAAGATCATGAGTAGGATAGTTCTGCTCATGAATTTTCAACTATCGTGATGCATAGGCAATAACCCTATCATTCTATATAAGGACACAACCAAGTCCTTTCTTCGATGCATCACTATAAATATTGAACCCATAATTCCCCAATGGTTGAGTAAATATAGAATAATTGACTAATATTTGCTTTAGTTATTCGAAAAATTCTTCACACTCTTTTGTCCAAAAAAAATTAACCCCTTTAGGTGTGAGCTTCGTTAATGGGTTAGCTAATCGGGCAAAATTCTGGATGAAACGCCGATAATAACCTGATAAACCAATAAAATTGTGTACCTCAGTTATACTCATCGGGGCTGTCCATTATTGGATTTCCTTGGTCTTAGAAGGATCAAAAGAGATTCCATCTTTGGAGACAATATGTCCAAGAAACGAAATCTCTAGAATCCAGAATTCACACTTGCTAAACTTCCCATATAATTCATGTCTTCTAAGAGTATTCAGGATAATGTGCAAGTGATTTTCATGATCTTCGTAGATTTTGGAATATACCAAGATATCATCAATAAATACCACCACAAAATCGTCGAGATATTCCTTGAAAACTCTATTCATTAGATCCATGAATACAGAGGGTGCATTAGTCAGCCCAAAATGCATTACTGTAAACTCGTAATGCCCGTACCTGGTTTGAAATGCAGTCTTCAGAATGTCTTCCTTCTTCACACACAACTGATGGTATCTAGATCAAAGGTAAATCTTTGAAAGTATTGAGCTCCATGCAGTTGGTCAAATAAATCATCAATTCTAGGTAGGAGATACTTGTTCTTTATTGTTATATCATTGATTTCCCTGTAGTCGATACATAATGTCATAGATCCATCTTTCTTATTAACAAAAAGGACAGGGGATCCCTAGGGAGAAACACTAGGGAAAATAAATCCCTTATTACTCAATTCCTCTAGTTGTTTCTTTAGTTCAAATAATTCCACAGTGGCCATTCTATAAGGGGTCTTCGATATGGGCCTTGAATCAAGAATTAAATCAATGGAAAACTCAATTTCTCGTTCTGGAGGATGTCCAAGTAAATCTTCCAGAAACACATATACATATTATTTCAAAATAGGTAAATCTCTTATTTGAACATTCCTTTCCTCGCCCACAGTTATTTCATTCTCTTCCTCCCCGATAATTGAATTTAGTTGAGCTATTGGGGGTGGATCTAGATAAGAATTAGGTGGTGACGATTCTGCTCTAAAGATAAGGTGTTCCTTATCATCATTATCAAAAATTGTAACCTCCTTTTTCTTACAATAAATCTTTGCATCATGGTCCAAAATCCAATACATACCGAGGATTATATCAAATTCAATCATGGGTATGACAATGAGATCAGAAGATAAATAACATTTATGTGATCTAATGGGAACTGATCCACAGAACTTTGTAGCAATGATACTTCCCTTAGGAGTTTTAACTGACAACTCCCTTGTTAAATAAAATTGGAAATATCTAATTTTCTTAGAAAATTGGGAAGATATGAAACAATGCGATGATCCAGAATCAAATAAAGCATTGGATAAACTTGAGGAAACCATTAAATTACCTGCCACCACGTCTTTTGGTGCTTCAACCTCAGCAGTAGTGATAACATAAGCTTGGCCTTGATCCCTTGGCCTTTTCTGAGGTAATTTCCCCTTATACTTAGGAAATTCATTTGTATAATGTCCCATCTCCCTACAGTTGTAACATTGAACATCGGTAGCTTCTTTCTTCCCCTTGCAATCATAATCTTGGTGGCCTTTTTCACCACACTTGTAACAGACTCTCATTCCCTTCAAGAAAGTACCGGGGTGTTTCTTCCCACATCTACTACAAAATGGATATTCAAATTTTCCCTTATTACCCTTATTTTCATTTCTAGAGTGATTAGCATATCTCTTCTTATCTTTCTTTGCTTTAAAGTCATACGACCTAGAAATTCTTTTTCTGTCTTGATAGCACATGAGACAATATCTTCGTACAACGAGAAGGTTTGTGAGACTAATTCTTGACAAAGAAATGGTTTTAACCCATCAAAGAAATTATCAATCTTACTTCTTGGGTTACGTATATAATCTGAAGCATACCTTGCTAACCTTGTAAAGTTAGCCTCATACTTTGAGACATTCTCATCCTCCTTTTGTCTCAAACTTAGAAATTTCCTTTCCATATCTGCTCGATGTTCACGAGGAAAGTATTTTTATTAAAACATATATTTGAACTCCCACCATTCCATATTTTATAATTCATCGTCTTCCTTCATGTTTTGAATCAATTACCAACATTGATCATCATCTCCAGTGAGGCGGTAAACTGTCATGATAACTTTTTCCCTTTCACTACTCCCCCAAGCCTGAAATATTTTCTCTTGGGAACTTATCCATTGCTCAGATACCAATAGATTTGTACTCCCATTTAATTTTGGTGTTTGTTGCCTCATGAAGCGATCTAACATTGATCCTACACCCTACAGATCAATGTTCTCCATACGGGTAAGGTTATTATTCATAACCTGGGTGAGTTGTCCCAGTACGGTGATTAGCTGATCAGCACCAGTTGTATCACCAACTCCACTATAATTATATTGAGTAGGAGGGAAATCCCAACATGGATTTCGTGCAATGATACGGTTTCCATTTCTTCTACTAGGCACCATTTCTAAATAATGGCATAAACTAGATCAGTTTATGAATCAAAATACATAATTCCATACTTGTAAAACACTTAACATAAATTGAACTATTTATGGATATAATCCATAATCATAAAAATGTTTTCTTTTAGTAGTTATATACTCATAAACCCTTCATAATTATTTGTAAAGAAAATGAGAATTATCCTAAGCATATCCCCCGGGAGTGTCGTAACCAAGAGTGCAGCAAGGCCTGTTATCGTGCACCAGTTCCCATTCGAGTCTAGCTCAAAGCGGTGTTTTTGGGTTTTACCCCTAGGTAAATCTGTGCCAGAGCCGCCTCTACCTACTCATATCCAGACAGGGATGTATTGCTCGTAAAAATCACAAAATCTCTATAATACCAAAATTCTAGGAAGTTCTTCTATACTAATCCTCAAATTCTATCTTAGGGCTATGTGCTCTAATCAGAGTTTATCTAAATATATCTTCCAAGGTTTGTACTAAACTTCCTCTGATACCAAATGTAATGCCCTGACCCCAGTTACCCAGAGTCGGTGCATTATTACATAACATTGGCATGATCACAAAAGATCAAATCTCTAAATACCTATTAGTTTAGTATCCTTGGAAACACTAGATACATTCATAAAGTTTACATTACATCATGAAGTGAAAACTACAACAACATCTTTTCTCCACACTCATATCCCCTTATACTATCGATGCAAGTCATTCATAAAATACTTCTTCACATCCTAGAAAAAATAAAACATAGAAAGGGGTGAGCTCAAATGCCCATAAAGGTTAGCAATATAGCGGAAACTTTCATAAATAAGCATAAACATTTAAGGCAATGTGTAACTAAAACAAAAGCCTTTTAAACTTGAAATTCAGAATAATATGGAAAAGATAAAATGAAATAATGCCATTTAATTATTCACATAGATATTCTACTAGTCTAATAACCACATGCAATATCCATAACCACTTCCATAATGATCGAATGCATAATGCAAGACTATCATAACCACATAGTCAAGGCCTTGTGCCAAGACTACAAATAAGATTTTGTCAAGGTCTTGTTCCAAGACACTAGTTTGTCTCATGAGACCTACTGATGCATTGAGGAGCTATAGTGGGCTCCACCTGTCACTTATTAAGTCCAATTCATTCCTCATATGAAAAGGTTTAAACATAACATAAACATTTGAATTAAAAATAGCATACGAAATGTCAATAATTTCTCCATAAAACATGAATGGTATAAAAATAACACATCCACAGTCAAACATATCACAAAACCTTTAATAAAATATGGAATTTTTGTATCATAATAAATCAACTTCATATGAGCTTAAAATCCATCCAAGGATGTTGACATAGATGAAATCAAAACAATTTGAGAGAAATATCTCTTTTTTGAAATCATTTAAAAGTCACATAATTATAAAATAAAACATTTACTTTTAAAATATTTTTATAAGCTTTTAAGGGAAGCTTCTATGATTTTATAACAGTGGAAAATATCCGCTCCCGCCATATAAGTTAAAAAAGACATTCTTACCTTAATTCTGTCGAAAAGGTTTAAAAAGACCTTGTTTGGAAAACAACAGAAAGATTACTTCATAAACATATTATAAAAAGTCAAAAAGGGTATAAATTAATTTAACCCATATTATTTAAAATAGTATGAATGATTTGAAATACATTTTTAAGAAACATGGATGTGGATGATAAAGAGGTCCCAGTAGATAATTACGTATAAACAACCTCGGATAATGAAGAGATTGTGAAATAAACTCTTACCTTGTACTTTTCCTTAGTAGATGGTATGTTAACCTCCTGTATAATAGTTAAAACATTTTTATTAAATTATACAATAACTATATACATAATTATGATATCATATATGATCTTCTAATAATGCTTTGTTAATAATATTTTAGTATTATCGTCGTTTTGGGTGTTAACTTACTCGTTTTCTTTTATATGTTTTGTTACATAAGCCATGTTTGTTATGGATAGGTTGTATCTTATTCATATCCAGAATGATATCAAGTCCTTAAACAATTTTTTTAATCATCAAATGAGAATTAGACTTGAATGGATACGATGGGGAATGAATCTCACCGCGTTCGGGGAGACGGTAGTCCGTACGTACGCACGAGCGACAATATCACTCTTTTGATATTAAAATAATATATAATTGGATAGTATATCATATATACAGAATCATTATCATGTTATATTTATTATTTACATGAATTACACATCATTATTATACCCATCCAAATAATAATGTTTTGAATAACAATTACACCACGACGTGGAGACGGTAAGCCGTACGTACGCACGTAAGGTGATATGTCATTCAAAGGATGGATAGAATACTGAATATGGTTGTAACATATTTATAATAACATAACAGTATATATAAGATACTGGATTTATTATTTTATAATGGTAACAACAAAGAAAGAATAAGTTGAAGAAGAAAGGAACTTGAAAGAGGGTGGTGAATACATTACCTCTTCTTCGGGTTCTTCCTTTTGATTTGATCAAAAGGGATCCTTAGGTTGGATTTCTGATCAAACTAAGGCCTCTAGGTTGAAGTGACGGAAGTTGAGAGGATATTTGGGTAGGGTTTGGTCTAAACAAAAGGCTTTTAAGGTGTGAATAATTGGTTATAAGTGGTGTCCTTTTATAAGGGGGAGGAGGGGTACTTTAGGAAAACTTAAAGTATTATTTTATAATAAATTCATATTCGGTTTCTAATGGATCCAAAGTGGATTATTCAAAGTCTAAGGTGGTTATGGGTTGAAATAATTTCAACCAATAGATTTTAGATAGGTTGGGTCACTATATTAACCTAATATTTTAGTTTTAATTCTAAGTTAATTAGTTTGACATTTACCATGTCACTTTATATTTTTATATTATATAGTTAATAAACTTACTATATACATTCAAGAGACCCCCAAGTGGTCCATTAATGATACACCTATAATTATATAAGTCATTTGGCCGATCCGTAGATTTTTAGGAATATAATATCAATTAATAATATAATATTTGTTTTAGAAAATCTTTTATATCAATTTTGACCCTATTGGGTATTTTGTTTTTTATATTTTCATAACAGCATTATTACTTCGAGAAAAAATTATATAAGCAATCCTAATATGTCATATTAACCTAGAAAATTAGTGGAATTCATAAAAAATCTCAAATTACTTTTATTTTGATATTTATAATATCAATTATTTAAATATTTCATTAATTAGATAATTACTGCATCACCGTTGTGTCATAAATAAATTAAATTATTTAATGTCTAAAAATTATAAATAAAATACCATTATGTATAAAAACAATTATCTTTATAATGAATATTTATAATCTAATTTATCTTATGTATAACCCTATATTAAAAATGTTTTAGTAATTAAACTTTGATTTTAACTCTTTTAACTCTTCTTTGAATTAAATAATAATAAATGTCCTAATCTAATCCAAGTGAACCTAAATGATAATATTTTATTCCTAAGGTTTTTTTTGATCGAAATACACTTGTCCAATAGAATTAGGACATGTGTTAGGGTAATATTAATATCATTTTTACCGTTAATTACCCTATTTACTTTTAACCGTGGTAAATAAAAGTAAAAAGTTACTATTCATCAACAATTATTTTTATCCTATTGAACCATATTTTACTCATTGATATTAACTGTGTCTCTCGGATTTTCGAAATTCCACTCACAGAAGCGGTAAAAATAATTTTTATGTGAATTTCCAAATTCTCCTAGGAGGTAGGTAAAAGACAGTGAAAAGTTCAATAAAATTTTTATATATCTAAAATTATTCTAAACTAACTCCAATGAATTATATTGAACTTATATAGGTATTATGTATATATTTTGACCTTAATTAAATTTAAATAAAATAAATAATTATTTAAATAAAAATTTGTTTTTAAACTATAACTCAGTGTTTTTTTACTATTCATCAAAAATTGAATGTTTCCAGAAAAATACCAAAAATTCACCCTAAGCTAATTTCGATATTCCGAATCCAAAAATGAAGTCCATTTTGAAAGATAAAATTTATAAAATTTCAAAAAGTGGATATTACTATTCATAACGGCTATTTTGATTAGTTGTGGTGTGTGTTAGAACTCGAAGTTGCGTATAACACACGCTACTGTATTATTCAAAGAGAAGTGTACTGTGGAAGATTGGGGTGTTACATGAAACATCAATGATTTTTCAAATGGTTTCCAAACAATATTTACTAGAAATTATAAAGAGTTATCAGACCGATGATGAGGAGTTTCAAAAGAATATTAAAGTTGTGGATAAGGGGAGATTGATTGACTTTGTGTATGAAGATGGAATTTTGAAATTTGGGAAGAGACTTTGTGTTCCCAATATACCTGATCTAAAAAGGGAATTGTTGGATGATTCTCATAGTTCCAATTTCTCTATACACCCTGGGAGCACCAAAATGTATAGATATTTAAAAGAACGTTTTTGGTGGGACAACAAGAAGGGGGAGATTGCTGATTTTTTTTCAAGATGTATGGTTTTTCAATAAGTGAAAGCTGGAAGGCAACAGCCTTGAGGAGTCATGAAACATCTTCCCATACCTGAGTGGAAATGGGATAATATCATGATGGACTTTTTCATGGGACTACCAAAGACTCCTAGAAGGAACGATGCAATATGGGTCATTGTTGATCGTCTTACCAAGTCAGCACATTTTCTTGCTATAGGGGAAGATTTACCACTTGAACGTCTAGAAAGACTATATATTAAGGAAGTTGTGAGACTTCATGTAGTACCCATATCGATTGTTTCTGATCGTGATCCATGTTTTACTTCAAGATTCTGGAAAAGTCTTGAGAAATACCTGAATACTGAACTTCATTTGAGCACTGCCTACCACCCTCAAATAGATGGACAATCAGAACGGACTATTGAAACCTTATAAGACATGTTGAGATCATGATCACTTGACTTTCATGGTATGTAGGATCAATATTTACCTCTGGTGGCATTTTCCTATAATAATAGCTTCCATTCAAGTATTCAGACGGCACCATATGAAGCGTTATATGGAAAGAGATGTCGCACACCAACCTGTTGGGATGACGTTGGTGAAAGAAAACTTGTGGGACCAAAAATTGTGGAGGAAACGATAGAAAAGGTAAAGGTAATCAAAAACCACATCAAAGCAGGTCAAAGTAGGCAGAAGAGCTATGCTGACTACCGAAGGAAGGATTTGTAATTTCAGGTAGTAGATCATGTTTTCTTGAAGGTATCTCTATGGAAGGTTGTTATACGTTTCAGTAAAAAAGGAAAATTGTGTCCCAGGTACATCAGGCCATTCGAAATTCTATAACGAATTGGGGTTGTAGCTTACCGTTTGGAAATGCTGCCAAGTCTCTCCAAAGTTCACGATGTGCTCCACGTATCATTGTTGATAAAATACATGCCTGACCCAACGCATGTACTCACCTATGAGGAATTAGAACTGGAACCTGATCTGTCTTATTACAAAGAGGATGTCAAGATTCTTGATATGAGAGAAAAAGTGCTGAGAAACCGGACAACTCGTCTGGTAAAAATTATATGGAGAAACCATAAGATGAAAGAGGCAACGTGGGAACCCGAGGAACTTATGATGAAGAACCACCCGAGAATTTTTATGCAATAATATTCTATAAATTTCAAGGACGGAATTATTTGAAGGAGTGGAGAATGTAACACCCCAAGCTTCCATGGTAAGCTTCCCTTTGAATAATACAGTAGCGTGTATTGTACGCAACTTCGAGTTCTAACACACACCACAACCAATCAAACTAACCGTTATGAATAGTAATACCCACTTTTTGAAATTTTATAAATTTATCTTTCAAAATGGACTTCATTTTTTGATTCGGAATATCAAAATTATCTTATGGTGAATTTTTGGTATTTTTCTGAAAACATTCAATTTTTGATGAATAGTGAAAAAACACTTAATTATAGTATAAAACTGAATTTTTATTTAAATAATTATTTATTTTATTTAAATTTAATTATGGTCAAAATAGATACATAATACCTATATAAGTTCAATTTAATTCATTAGAGTTATTTTAGAATAATTTTAGATATATAAAAATTTTATTGAACTTTTCACCGTCTTTTACCCACCTCCTAAGAGAATTTGGAAATTCACATAAAACTTTATTTTACCACTTCTGTGAGTGGAATTTAGAAAATCCAAGAGATACGGTTAATATCAAGGAGTAAAATGTGGTTCAATAAGATAAAAAAAATTGGTGAATAGTAACTGTTGGACTCCTCATGTGTTAATCATGTTTTAATGATCACAAATCTCATTACTGTTAATTAATCTTGATCTTCAGTGCACATCTTGCTAATGCTCTTCAAACTCAACAATAGGTGCACATCATGTTTTTATAATAACAAATCTTATGGATGTTAATTACTCTCTTTATTATTTACAAGTCTTATGCATGATCACAATTCTCTCATATATTATCTCTAATGATTAACCTTAACCCATATTCTGCATATCACTGTCTTAGTCCAAATACAGATATTTGTCTAAGTATGGAGATACTTTGAAGGACTCACCGTGACCCAGACACCGTGAAGGACTCACCGTGACCCAGACACCGTGAAGGACTCACCGTGACCCAGACACCATGAAGGACTCACCGTGACCAGACACCGTGACCACTCACCGTGACCACTCACCGTGACCACTCACCGTGATCAGACACTGTGAAGAAGACATTGTTTCCCTGATCACTGTGACACCGTTTCTTAATCTTTTGTCAGTATTATTTTAAATAATGCTAACGGTCATATTTTTTGTTTTTAATGAAATTAATGTTATTTAATGTTAGTTTTTGGCATGTGAGGAAACTGTATCTCGTACCTATGAAAAGGGAATCATTCCTACTGCCAGAACTCGCGGAATATAAGAAATATAGAGATGCAGTACACATATACAGAGAAAAAAAAACAAACGACAACATGAATATACAACACGAAGAACTTATGTACACTCAAGTGCACTGTGCTGAACAAGAAGGGGATTGAAAGACCTTCAAAGAACTCTAATGAGTGCAATCCAATACGGTTGAAGAACACACGATGAATCAAGACATCCTTCTCACTCCGGAAGAAGACAAGCTGAACTACGACACTCTGTTTTTCAATAGAAAAACCAGAGAAGGATTCCGAAGCATTCCTGTTGAATCCAACGAGTCTAAAGCTACATTGATAATCACTAGAGCTTTTCTAAACTCTCATCTATCTTCTCTACGTGATTTATTTATTAACTTTTGAGCAGTGTGGTGTACTCTGTATATCTTTACACACACTATCTCCTGAACTGAACTGGAGGATATCAAAATTCTCACTCAAATTCTCTTATCCTTTGTTTACCCACGTCAACTGTGGAAGAGGTCCTTGTGTGACCTGGTCTTTTTTTGTTTCCCGCGAAGAATAGTGGTAGAGGTCCCTGCGTGGCCTGGAAAGTTTTGTGAAACTGTTGTTAACCCCGATCCAGGGCGTGGATCAAATTTATATATATATTTGAGAGGACTAAGTCTTGGCTTGAGACTGAACATCTTGTTATATCTACTGTGCATATTTTATTTAAGTTTAAAGTATAAGACATATATCATATTTATTCCGCTGTTATTTCTTTGAAAATAAAAAAAAAAAATTGAAGCTACTTTGATAGTTAAATTAGCAAGTGTTTACACTTATTGTAAATCAGTTGATTAGTTTCAAAAGTTAGTTTGATCCAGTGGTTAAACTAACTGATACCTAATCAATCTTTGAGAAGCTAAGTGAACATTTACAATCTGTATAAATTCACTACAGTTTAACTTATTTTATAAATCGGGGGATTTTAACTAGACAATGTTTTAACAGAAATTTTAATTGGAACTCAATTCACCCCCCTCTTGAGTGTCCACTCCGACCAACATTTGGTATCATAGGATTAGTTTTTGTTCAAAGATTTTTGAAATACTATTTGTTTCAACTGTGATTTTAGTTTCATCTTTAAAGATCTTAAATTTCTGTTAGTTCTAAATTTTGATCTCTTTAAATTGTCTTTCTAAAATCTAGTTATCGATAATAGACTAGAGGGTGTTGCTACTAACAGGCCAGCTTTCTTCAATGGTACCAACTATACTCAGGGGAAACTTAAAATTAAAATTCATTTAGAAAGCATAGGTTTTGATATTTGGGCTGCCATAGAATCAGAATATAAACTTCCCACTACTGCTAGATCCACTTGGGATGAACCTACAAAGACTACTTACAATAATAATTGTAAAGCCATGAATTCCCTGTACTGTGCTTTAGGAGATGAAGAGTTTAACATAATTTCTTCTTGTAAAACTGCTTTTGAAATTTGGGATACCTTGGGTGTTTCTCATGAAGGAACAACCAATGTTAAAGAAATGAGATTAAATACTTATACTACTAAATATGATAATTTTAAAATGAAAACTGATGAACCTATTTCTGACATGTATCTTAGGTTTAATGAGATAGTCAATACAATGAATTAACTTTGAAAATTTGTTCCAGCAAAGGAACAAATTATGAGAATCTTGAGATGTTTACCAGACCGATGGAGAGGCACATATGTTTCAATCAGAGAGTCATGTGACATTGCTGCTCTACCTGTCAAAGAACTCATTGGTAAGATTATGATGTATGAGGAAGAACTCAAGGTGAATAAAGAGGAATATGATGAACCTAAGATGAAATCAGTGGCTTTCAAGACTACTGCTTCAAAGAGAAAGGACAAAGATAAAGCTCAACTACCTACTGACAGTTCAACTAGTGAAAATTCAGACTCTGATAGTGATGCTGAAATGGCTCAGATAGCCAGAAGGTTTAAGAAATTTTATAGGAAGAAGAAATTATTCAGAAAATCAAATTACAAAGGAAAGTATGACAATAAGGGACATTGGAAGAAGGATTTGAAAAAGACAGATAAAAGTGATGAAGTTGTCTGTTATGAGTGCAAAAGAAAAGGACATATTAAAGCAGACTGCCCAAAGATCAAATTCAAGAAGAAATATGATTACAAGTACAGTAAGTACAAAAAGGCTATGAAGGCTACTTGGAGCGCTTCTGAGGATAGCTCCAGTGAATCTGAAGCTTCTGAGACTGAAACCAGAAATAAGGCAAACATGTGCTTCATGGAAAACGCATCTGAGTTAACCCTAGATACCCCTGCTTTAAATTATTGTTATTATAAAGATAGTGTAGAATCTGATTCTGATTCTGAAAACATGACTAGTGAGGAATTGTTTGAATATTGTAATATGCTGGAAGAGACATGCAATGAACTTAAGGATAAATACAAATCATTAAAGAAACAGCATGCTCTCACTACTACTTGTAAAACTGAACTTACTATTGAAAAAGAGAAAAATGCTCAACTGTTAAAGGAGAACACTGAACTGAAAATTTCTAATGAGCAACTCAGAAAGGATTTAGAGAAATTCACAAATGGGAAGGATATACTAACTCAAATTCTAGGAAATCAAGTTGCACCAAAATACACTACTGTAATAGACTACAAACCTGGACAGAGATAGTTTACTAAGAATAGATTTATTCCTAAATCTGGACATAATGCTGCTAATTCTAGTTCTGGACATTTATATTCTTAAAATAGTTATATTCATAGTTATGGATCTAATATGGTTTATCTTTCAAAGTCTGTTGATTCTACAAATTTCATGAGACCCATAAGACAAATTTGGGTACCAAAAGCTTTGATTTATAACCTGTCTGGACCCAAGAAAATCTGGGTACCAAAATATTTTCCTATATAAATCTATTTTGTAGGAAACCTGCTTAAAGAGCTCCTGTAGGAAGACCTGGTACTTGGACAGTGGATGTTCAATACATATGTCAGGAGACTTATCATGCTTTAAAAGCTTAGTCAAAATTGATGGAGGTTTTGTCACCTTTGGTGATAATTCTAAAGGGAAAAGCATCGGCTTAGGCCAGATTGGTAACACTGACTCAGTATTAATTTCTAAAGTTTTATTTGTTGATGGACTTAAATATAATCTATTAATTATTTCTCAGTTATGTGATGATGGTTTTAATGTTAAATTTGAAAATGATTCTTGCAATTTTTTTAATTCTAAAAATTCTTTAGTATTTTCTGCCCTGCGAAATGAAAATGTTTATGCTATTGATTTAAATTCTTTAGCCATGCAAAATATTACTTGTTTAAATGCTTTTCATAAAGATTATTCACTTTGGCATAGAAGATTAGGAAACTGCAATATACACTCACTTAGAAAACTTACTAGAGAGAACTTAGTTAGAGACCTACCCAAACTTGAGTTTCCAAATGACAAAGTTTGTAATCCCTGTCAAAAGGAAAAGCAACACAAAATCTTTTTCAAACCAAAGAAATAAGTCTCAACTTCTCAACCTCTCGATTTGGTTCACATGAATTTGTTTGGACCATCTAGATTTTCTAGCTTAAATGGGAAGCACTATGTCTATGTCCTAGTAGTTGACTTTTCTAGATATACTTGGGTATATTTTCTAGCTCACAAAAGTGAAGCTTGTTCTTACTTTGTTAAATAATCCAAGTCTATAGAAAATCTTAGTGGACTTAAGATTAAAACTCTAAGAAGTGATCACGGTCGTGAGTTTGAGAATCATGAATTTCAATCCTATTGCTCACACAATGGCTATAGTCACAGTTTCTCTGCCCCTAGGACACCTCAACAAAATGGTGTAGTAGAAAGAAGGAATATAACCCTGCAAGAAATTTCCAAAACCATGCTTAATGAGTATGACCTACCTATTTATTTTTGGGATGAAGCAGTAAATACAGCTTCTTATATCATCAATAGAGTCTTAATCAGACCTGTTCTTAAGAGGACCCCTTATGAGTTGTGGAACCATAAGAAACCTAAGGTTAACTACTTCAAAGTCTTTGGCTGCAAAGTCTTTATTCTTAATACCAAAGATAATCTTGACAAGTTTGCATCCAAGAGTGATGAAGGAATTTTCCTAGGTTATTCTATTCCTAGTAAATCCTGTAGAGTTTTCAATAAAAGAACCAAGTGTGTGGAAGAATCTGTTCACATCAAGTTTGATGAAACTGATCCACATGAGTCTAAAATCTCTCTTGAAAATCTTGAAGAAGATTTATCTGTTCTGGACCTTAATGACGAATCAAATGAACCTGCTATAAAGACAACCAGTTCTGGAAATTTTCCAGAACCTGCTTCTGTTGATTCCCAACCTGTTGATGAACCTGAAATTTCTAGTCCTACCTTTACTAGATCAACTAGAATTATAAAGAATCATCCTTTAGATGCTATTGTAGAAAATCTTGATAGAGGGACACAGACTAGATCTTCTCTTAGAAATCAGGTTGAACATCAAGCCTTCTTGTCACAGCTTGAACCTAAAAACATTGATGATTCTATTAATGATGAATTTTGGGTAATTTCTATGCAATAAGAACTCCATCAGTTTGAAAGAAATAAAGTTTGGAATCTTGTTGAAAGACCTAAGGACACTTTCACAATAGGCACAAAATGGGTGTTTAGAAATAAAGTAGATGAATTTGGAAACATAGTTAGAAATAAAGCTATACTAGTTGCACAAGGCTATAGTCAAGAAGAAGGTATTGACTATGAGGAGACTTTTGCTCCAGTATCCAGATTAGAAGCTATTAGGATTTTACTTTCTTATGTTGCACATCTAAATTTCAAACTATATCAAATGGATGTCAAGAGTGCATTCTTAAATGGATATATTGCTGAGGATGTTTTTGTTGAACAACCACCTAGATTTTTAAACCCTCATTTTCCAAATCATATTTTCAAACTATCAAAAGATTTATATGGTTTAAAGCAAGCTCCAAGAGCTTGGTATCATAGATTAAGCACTTTTCTAATTTCTAAAGGTTTTACAAAAGGAATAGTTGATCCTACTCTGTTTATAAAACAAATTTCTAAAGATGTTTTAGTTGTACAAATTTATGTGGATGATGTTAGTTTTGGATCTTCAAAAACTACATTATGTACGGATTTTTCTAAAATGATGAAAAATGAATTTGAAATGAGTTTAATGGGTAAACTTAAATTTTTTCTTGGTTTTTAAATCTTTCAAAATGATGATGGAATTATTTTAACTCAAAGTAAATATACTAGAGATCTTTTAAAACGTTTTGGATTGGATAGCAAAAAAAGTAGTGAAACTCCCATGAGTACCACCTGTAAGATGGATCTTGATGAAAATGGTAAATCTGTTGATCAAACCACTTATAGAGAAATGATTGGAAGTCTACTCTACCTGACTACTAGTCGTCCTGATATTATGTTTAGTGTGTGTATGTGTGCTCATTTTCAAGCAAACCCTAAAGAGTCACATTTAAATGTTGTAAAAAGAATTTTCAAATACCTCAAGCATACTCCCAATTTAGGACTGTTCTATCCCAAAGGACAATCATTTGAATTAGTTAGTTATTCTGATGCTGACTTTGCTAGATGTAAGCTAGATAGAAAAAGCACCTTTGGAACATGTCATCTTTTAGGCAAGTCACTAGTATCATGGTGTAGTAAGAAACAAAATTTTGTTGCATTATCAACTGCAGAAGCTGAATACATAGCTGCTGGAAGTTGTTGTGCACAAATTTTGTGGATGAAACACACATTACTAGACTATGGATATCAATTCATACATGTCTCAATAAATTGTGATAACACAAGTGCTATTAATATTTCTAAGAATCATGTTTCTCATTCTAGGACAAAACATATTGATGTAATACATCACTTTTTGAGGGATCACTATCAAAAAGGTGATATCACTTTGGAATTCATTGGTACTGAATATCAACTTGCTAATATATTCACTAAACCATTAAATTCTGAAAGATTAGACTACATCATACATGATCTTGGTATGATTAATCATAAATGAATATCTTACTGATCTTAATGTTTAATACATTACTGTACTTTACCTTACGGTTTCATACTTACTGTTTCTAAGTTACTGTTTTATGCTCACGGTCTGACAACTCACTATCTCACCGTGACTATATAAAATGCTCACTGTCTCACCGTGATGACTATAAACTGTCTCACCGTGATGACTATTTTTCTGTCTCACTGTAATACCTACTCACGGTCTCACCATGAGAATTATGTTTATTTTTTTAATTTTTTTTAACCCGTATCGCGGTGATTTTTATTTCACCGCTATTTGATTTCTCGCGTTTGTGTTTTTATGACGTTTGAAATTCCCAAATGATAAAACTTAAGGGTTTCATTCGATTCCTTACCCGAATTCTCTCCTGAACCTTCTCTTCCCTCTCGCCCAAACCTTTAGTGAATGCCAAGGATGAAGCCTCCATCTTCACCCTCGTCTGAGAAGCACCGCTCTAAGAAACAAAATAGGATACTGAAGATAGCTCCCGAAGGACCTCTAAACCCAAAACTGGTAATTCGTACCATTGTACCTGAAAAAGAGGTTTTCCCTGAACAGTTGTTGTCTAGTAGATCGTTAGTTTTGAAAGTTTTAAAAGAACAAGGGTGGATTGAATGGTTCACTGGACAAAATAGACTGATTTACATGAGGCTTGTATCTCAATTCTATCAGTATGTGAAGTTCTCTTTTGAGTTTGGAGAAATATTTTTGGTGACCAGCTAGATCTATGGTCAGAAGTGCTCTTTCTCTTCAAGGATGTGGGCTACATGCCTAAGAATTCCACATGAAGGAGTGTGTGAAGATTACCAGAGAGACCCTCCTCCAACAACTGACATCTTTGACCTGGAAACCGATTTGGAAAATCTAACTGGAAATGGAACCAAGTGAAGGGCCATAGCTGCTGAACTGGATGGGGAGACAAGACTTGTGTTCAAGTTTGTTCAAAATTTGGTTAGTCCAAGAAAAGGAGATTTTGCTGTGATGAAGTATCAGGATGTGTTCCTGATTCACATGTTGAAGAATGGCCATAAGATCAATCTATGTAAGTATGTTATCAACCATATCTGTGAGTTGATCAAAGTAACTTCCAAATCCACCTCCCTATTTTATTCAAGGATGATTTCAGCCATGTTAGTTTCAAAATGGATGGTTGGACCGAATGAAGAAAAATTAGAGGACCTTGATTTCTGACTATCCATGCCTATCATCAGAAGGATGAAGATTAGCTAGAATCCCTGGAAAAAGCAATGGGTTGAGGATAGTGATCAACTGTATAAAAAGATTAATCATGTTGACTATCCAAGAAGGCCTAAGAACCTAGCTGATCCTGGTTTGGAACCAGATGAAGTGGTTGAGTATTTATAAGAAGAGGAACAAGAAGAAGTAACAGCTGAAGTTCCACCTAGAGAAGAATCTGTAATACCTCCAATGGAAACAGTTCCTGTTGAAGAGGAAAGGGTTTTTGTCCCTGCTATTATCCCTTCTGAAATACCTCAAGGAGAGGAAGTTATTGTTGAAAAGGAAAGGACTAAGGACCCTTCAGTTGTTCTTCATGAGGAAGAAGCTCATCCCAATGATGCAAGGAAATTGGTTTTTCCTGGTTCAGAACAGCAAGCAACCTTTGAGGCAGATTTTTTTGAAGAGACTCTTTCTGTTGAGAAAGAAGCAAGTCTGGAAGCTTATCCAGTGGAACAATCGGTTCCTGAGATTATTCCATCTGCTGAAAAAAGAATGTAAATTTCCTTTAAGCTGGCAAGGAAAGAGTTTGATTAAGAGATTAGGGATGATCCTATGGATCTTGTCCATGTTCCTAAACCTCAATAATTTGAAAGAAATGCACAAGTTGAGGGGGAGGAAACTCAAAATCTTGATATTGTGGAAGCTGGATCTGCTGAAGCTTCTCAACCTTCTGTCACTTTCTCTGTGCACTCTCGATATGAGTTCCCAAGCTTTTATGATGTGAATGAGTCACAGTAAGTGACTGCAACTAGAATGGATCTTTCTTCTCTATTTCAACTGAAGTCCTTATCTCATTCAGAACTAGAACCAGAGCCCCAACCTCAATCTGAATCAGAATCTGAGTCTGAAGATGACTCTGACCCTCAACCAGAATCTAAACCTCTACCTTTACCTGCATCCTTACCTGATCTTCACTCCTTTGTAACCAAAGATGATATGAAAGTTTTTGGCGAGACTTTTCTAGCTTGATTTGAGAAAATTGTCTCCACTCAACCTCGCCCAGTGACTCAATTAAGTCAAGAAGATGCATCAATTATCTTGGAAAGTATTATCTTACATATTCAACCAAGGATGATCCGAGAAATTCAAGAAGTCAGAATAGAGAATAAGTTGCTAAGTGCCGATGTTGCAAATCTGAAAAGTATAGTAGCAAGTCTGCAGAATGAGTTATCTTTGAGATCAGAGCCTGCTCCTGTTTCTGCCCCTACACCTACTGTTGTTTCTCCTGAGTCTTCTGATTCCCTCCTTGCTAGGGAGATTGTGTCTCAAGTTCATCCTTACATACTTTATTTTGATGAAAAGATTGGAAAAAGGCACACCAAGATGATGGAACGCATGAGAGAGATTGTGGAAACTCTGAATAAGCTTACAGATGAATACACTAGATGTCTTCAAAAAGTTATGAAACAGCTCAAAGTTCTAACCGAAGCTATCAAGGCTTCCCCTACTTCTGGTCAAAATGCCTTCAGTGGCTTGGATCTATCTTCTTTGTCATAAGTGATTAAGAATAGTGATAGAGCATTGGACTTGGTTATGATTCATTCTTAAGATAGCCAATGATGCTCAATAAGAGATCTCCAAGAAAATAGATTTGTATATTTCCCGGATTTTCTCTAAAAGTGACATGACAGATCACTTTAGATATCTTGTGTAAAATCTGAGAATCCCTCCGGTGACTCAAGCTTTTAAAGCTCAAGTTCAGAAACTTTCAGAGTTCACCAGATTGTTGGATAGATTTCTGGAGAATAAGGATGATTTTGAAAAGTCTATGCAGTATGGTGGAGAAATCATTACTGATTTCATCAATCTTTTGAAGTCGTATCTTCATGTGCAGAGTACTGCTATAGTTGTTCCAGCTGCTGCACCCCTTAGACCTGGACTACCTGCCTTAGCATCAACTGTCATGATAGTTATCCAATCCCTTTCTCAGATCCGGTCAGTCATTCTTGACCAGCCTAAGCCTAGATCTTCTACTACTCCTACTTTGGCTCCATCTGTTTTTGAAGGTCTACCCTTACCCTCGTTGTCTACCACATCTATGCCTTCTTCTACTTCAGCACCATCTCCTGCTACTGATAAAGGCAAGGAAAAAATGGATCCCTAAAGAGTCTAGTGACTATTTTTCTTTTTGATGGGATGTCATTTCTTGTTTACAGTTTTTACTTCTCCTATACTTTGTATTCTGAACCCTTTGTTTAATGACAACTGCCGAGTTTCATTTCATTCTCTCTGCTTTTTGATAATCCCAAAAGGGGGAGAAAAACTACAGGTATCAGTTCTATAATAGTATAAATGGGGGATAAAAACTACAAGTATTTGTTCTATAATGTTTTTTCTATACTAGTATCTATAATATTATATGTCTTTTATATTCTACCTATATATGATTTGTGATCATCAAAAAGGGGGAGATTGTTGGACTCCTCATGTGTTAATCATGTTTTAATGATCACAAATCTCATTACTGTTAATTAATCTTGATCTTCAGTTCACATCTTGCTAATGCTCTTCAAACTCAACAATAGGTGCACATCATGTTTTTATAATAACAAATCTTATGGATGTTAATTACTCTCTTTAATATTTACAAGTCTTATGCATGATCACAATTCTCTCATATATTATCTCTAATGATTAACCTTAACCCATATTCTCCATATCGCTGTCTTAGTCCAAATACAGATATTTGTCTAAGTATGGAGACACTGTGAAGGACTCACCGTGACCCATACACCGTGAAGGAATCACCGTGACCCAGACACCATGAAGGACTCACCGTGACCAGACACCGTGACCACTCACCGTGACCACTCACCGTGATCAGACACCGTGAAGAAGACACCATTTCCCTGATCACTGTGACACCGTTTCTTAAGCTTTTGTCAATATTATTTTAAATAATGCTAACGGTCATATTTGTTGTTTTTAATGCAATTAATGTTATTTAATGTTAGTTGTTGGCATGTCAGGAAACCATATCTCGTACCTATGAAAAGGTAATCATTCCTAATACCAGAACTTGTGGAATATAAGAAAGATTGAGATGCAGTACAAATATACAGAGAAAAAAAACAAACGACAACGTGAATATACAACACGAAGAACTTACGTACACTTAAGTGCATTGTGATGAACAAGAAGGAGATTACAAGACCTTCAAAGAACTCTCATGAGTGCAATCCAATAAGGCTGAAGAACACACGATGAATCAAGACATACTTCTCACTCCTGAAGAAGACAAGCTGAACTACGACACTCTGTTTTTCAACAGAAAAATCAGAGAAGGATTCCGAAGCATTCCTGCTGAATCCAACGAGTCCAGAGCTACATTGATAATCACTAGAGATTTTCTAAACTCCCATCTATCTTCTCTACGTGATTTATTTATTAACATTCAAGAAATGTGGTGTACTCTATATATCTTTACACACACTATCTTCTGCACTGAACTGGAGGATATCAAAATCCTCACTCAAATTCTCTTAACCTTTGTTTACCCACGTCAACTGTGGAAGAGGTCATTGTGTGACCTGGTATTTGTTTTGTTTCCCATGAAGAATAGTGGTAGAGGTCCCTGCGTGGCCTGGACAGTTTTGTAAAACTTTTTTTAACCCCGATCCAGGGTGTGGATCAAATTTATATATATATTTGAGAGGACTAAGTCTCAGCTTGATACTGAACCTCTTGTTATATCTGTTGTGCATCTAGTATTTAATTTTAAAGTATAATACATATATCATATTTATTCCGCTGATATTTCTTTGAAAATACAAAACTATTTTGAAGATACTTTGATAGTTAAATTAGCAAGTGTTTACACTTATTGTAAATCAGTAGATTAGTTTCAAAAGTTAGTTTGATCCAGTGGTTAAACTAACTGAGACCTAATCAATCTTTGAGAAGCTAAGTGAACATTTACAATCTGTATAAATTCACTACAGTTTAACTTATTTTATAAATCAGGGGATTTTAACTAGAAAATATTTTAACAGAAATTTTAATTGGAACTCAATTCACCCCCCTCTTGAGTGTCCACTCTGACCAACAGTAACTTTTTACATATATTTACCACGGTTAAAAATAAATAGGGTAATTGAGGGTTAAAATGATATTAATATTACCCTAACACATGTCCTAATTCTATTGGACAAGTGTATATCTACCAAAAACAACCTTAGGAATAAAATATTATCATTTAGGTCCACTTGGGTTAGATTAGGACGTTTATTATTATTTAATTCAAAGAAGAGTTAAAGAGTTAAAATCAAAGTGTAATTACTAAAACATTTTTAATATAGGGTTATACATAAGATAAATTCAATTATAAATATTCATTAGAAAGATAAAAAGATTTCCTACATAATTGTATTTTATTTATAATTTTTAGACACTTAATAATTTAATTTATATATGACACAATGGTGATGTTGTAATTACCTAATTAATGAAATATTAAACTAATTGATATTATAAATATCAAAATAAATGTAATTTGAGACTTTTGATGAATTCCAAGAATTTTATAGGTTACAATGACATATTATTACTGGTTATATAAATTTATTTCGAAGTAATAATGCTGTTATAAAATTATCAAAAACAAAATACCCAATAGTGTCAAAATTGACATAAAAGAGTTTTTAAAAAATATATTATATTATTAATTGATATTCTATTCCTAAAAATCTAAGGTTCGGCCAAAGGACTTATATAATGATATTTTTATAATTAATGGACCACTTGGGGGTCTCTTGGAAGTTTATAGTAAGTTTATTAACTATATAATATAAAACTACAAAGATACATGGTAAATGTAAAACTATTTAACTAAGAGTTAAATATAAATGATAAGGTTAATATAGTGACCCAAACCTGTCTAAAATCTATTGGTTGGAAGGATTTTGACCCATACCAACCTTAGACTTTTAATAATCCACTTTAAATCCATTATAAACTGAATATGAATTTATTATAAATTAATACTTTAAGTTTTTTCTAAAGAGGCCCTCCTCCCCCTTATAAAAGGACACCACTTCTAACCAATTCTTCATACCTTCAAAGCATTTTGATTCAGAAAAACTCTACCCAAATACCCTATAAACTATACTACCTTAATCCTAGAGGCCTTCCTTTAGTTATAAAGTCAACCTAAGGAGCCCTTTTGATCAAATCAAAAGGAAGAACCCAAGGAAGAGGTAATGTTTTCACCACCCTCTTTCAAGTTCCTTTCTTCTTCAACTTCTTCTTTCTTTGTTATTTCCATTCTAAAATAATAACTCCTGTATCTTTTATATACTGTGATGTTATTATAAATATGGTACAACCATATTCAGTATTCTATCTATCCTTTGAATGACATCTCACCATACGTCATTACGTACGGCCTACCGTCTCCACGTCGTGGTGTATTTGTTATTCAATACATTATTATTCGGATGGGTATAATAATGATGTGTAATTCATGTAAATAATAAATATAACATGATAATTATTATTTATATATGATATAACATCCAATTATAAATTATTTTAATGTCAAAAGAATGATATTTTCGCTCATGCGTACATACGGATTACCGTCTCCACGAACGCGATGAGATTCATTCCCCATCGTATCCATTCAAGACTAAATTTTATTTGATGGTTAAAAATAATTTTTAGAGACATGATATCATTCTGGATATTAATAATATACATCCCATCCATAACAAATATGTCTCACATAACAAATAATATAAAGAAAAATGAATCTGTTAACACCCGAAACGATGATAATACTAAGATATTATTAACAAATCAATGTTAAAAGATCATATATGATATCATATTAATGTATATGATTATTGTATAATTTAATAACAATTATTTCACCATTATAAATGAGGTTAACCTACCCTAAACCAAGTAAAATTACAACGTAAGGGTTTATTTCACAATCTATTCATTATCCGAGGTTGTTTATACGTAATTATCTACTAGGACCTTTTTATCATCCACATACATGTTTCTTAAAAATGTATTTCAAATCATTCTTACTATTTTACCGACTATGGGTTAAAGTCATTTATACCCTTGTTTACTTTTTATAAGAAGTTTATAAAGGAATCTTTCTGTCATTTTCCAAACTAGGTCCTTTTAAACCTTTTCGACAGAATTAAGGTAAGAATGTTTTTTTAACTTATACGGCGGGTGCGGCTATTTTCCACCATTATAAAATCTTTGAATCTTCCCTTAAAATCTTATAAGGTTATTTTCAAAGTAAATGTTTTATTTTATAATTATTTTAATTTTAAATGATTTCAAAAAAAAAGATATTTCTCTCAAATAGTTTTGATTTCATCTATGTCAACATCCTTTGATGGATTTTAATCTTATTTGAAGTTGATTTATTATGGTACAAAACTTCCATATTGTATTGAAGGTTTTTTGATATGTTTGACTATGGATCCGTTATTTTTATACCATTCATGGTTTATGGATAAAGTATTTACATTTCGTATGCTAGTTTTAATATCAATGTTTATGTTATGTTTAAATCTATTCATATGAGGAATGAATTGGACTTAATAAGTGACAGGTGGAGCCCACTATAGCTCCTCGATGAGTTTGTAGGTATCATGAGACAAACTAGTGTCTTGGCACAAGGCCTTGACAAAATATTATTTGTAGTCTTGGCACAAGGCCTTGACTATGTGGTTATGGTATTCTAGCATTATGCATTCCATCATTATCAAAGTGGTTATTGATATTGCATGTGATTATTCGACTAGTAGAATATCCATGTGAATAATTAAATGGAATTATTTCATTTTATTTATTACATATTATGTCAAAGTTCAAGTTTAAAAGGCTTTTGTTTTAGTTATACATTGCCTTAAATGTTTATGCTTATTTATGAAAGTTTCTGCTATATTGTTATCCTTATTGGGCATCTGAGATCACCCCTTTCTATGTTTTATTTTTTCCAGGATGTGAAGAAGTATTTTATGAATGACCTGTAGGGATAGTATGAGGGGATATGATTGTGGACTATGGAGAATATGTTATTGTAGTTTTCATTTTATGATGTAATGTAAAATTTATGAATGTATCTAGTGATTCCAAGGCTACTAAACTAATAGGTATTTCGAGACTTGATTTTTTGTGATCATGCCAATGTTATATAATAATGCACCGACTCTGGGTAACTGGGGTTGGGGCGTTACAACGATGTGGCCAAACCATGAATAACTTTAAAAGAGTATTTTTACAATTTATCTCCTATAATTCATTAAAACCTTTACCCCTATTTCCATATCCCTCATACATGTATGCCCCAATCAACTGATTTCCTCTTACCTTATTTATTTATCCTCATATTTGGGTCATTTAGGGTTGATTTATTTAGGTTTTGGGTGAGTATCCTATATCATTTACCTCCTTTATCATTCCCCTACCTTATTGTATAATATTGGTTGCATATCTTTATGTTTTTTATTATGATTCCACTATATTATTGGTAGAATCATATGATATGGTTTGGGGTTTCATTCTGGTTGTGATAATGGTGTCCTGAGATTTCATCTACATGTCGTTGCTTGTCCTTTGGGTCAATTTATGTGGAAATACCAAATTTTTTAACATTTATTATTAAATTAAATTAATTTGGAATATAAAATTTTAATGCATGCAAGTTATTTTCCTAGTAATTTTTTTGGGAGTCTGATGCAGACCTCTTGTGGGTGGTTACATGAGGTTTCATTAAGTGGTGAGTGGATGGTAAGATAATCAGTAATTATGACTTTTTGAATTAAATGTTTAAATAATTTTTAATTTTTTAATTAAATATAAATTGATTGTAATTAATTAACTTGGTACTTTTGAAATGAGTTAGGGTCACAAGAATCGATGTGAGCATAGAATGGACTTGTATGAGGATTGGTGGGTTGGGGATGCAACTATCAGTATCTAGAAATGTTTGTAATAGATTTAGTTTGAGTTATGTGGTCTCATATACTAAAACTACAGTTTTTGTGATTATTTATATGGAATGTGGCATGTGGCATCACAACTTTATGTCATTACTTTCATTAAATTCAACTAGTGGATTAAAATTAACTATTTAATTTTAATTTAATTATGAAATTGACTAAATTCCATGGGAGATATGAGTTTAATTTTAGGGTCCACTTTTGGTCTTATGTACTAGCATGGTGCATAAATCTCCAATGGTCAAGTCCTTAACCATTGAGACACCTTCCAAAACCATTATTAGGGTGACCAAACCATAGAAGACAAATTTTCCATATAGTAGAAACCTAGTTAACCTATTAAAGGATGTGTATTGCGGCATGAGATGACCAGCCCAAAAGGGGTAAGGTGGGAACCTTGAGACACCTCTAAGAAGTATGTCATCTTTGATTAAGAGACTTTTTCCTATCTAGTTCCCATGGGACCTTGGGTATGCCTCCGATTTAAAGGGAATGTGGTGTTGTATGAGAGTGACTGGATTTTTACCCTTATTAGTGACTTAACCTAGTTTGATGACCATAGGATGGAATGCGATTAGGTTAGGAGAGTGGAACAACTAAGTGGAACCATGTAATACATGTGGTCCATGGGAAATCTCCCTAAATATATGATTTGTGGATTCCCATTTGAGGTTAAGAGGATATTTATGCATTTACCCTTGAAGGAATCATGTTTTCCTTGAGAGTCTAGTTTTTTATCAAGGATTTCAAGAGGGATGCCTCTACTTATATCTTGGACTATGGGTGTTAGTTGGGTACCTCATTGAGTTACCAACCCTATGTGTTTGTGTTTGTCTATGGGTAAAGATGAGTGTGGGTGTCACCCCAAAACCCCAATCACATTATAAGTTGGGGAGGATGTGGTGAATGAGGCAGGTCACATGTGCAACTAACCCCTTATTTATTTTTATTTTATCATGTTTGAAACCTTGGGATGATGGTTTCCTAGGAAGGTTCTCTATTTTTGAAGTTCATGGAGAATGGCATGGGTATAGGTATATTACCCCTAGAGACTGACTCAGCCTAGATTATGGATGCGTTTATTACCCCTAGTTCCCAACTATTATTAGATTGGGGATGTCTGTACTACTCCTGGTTCTAGGATTTACCATGGGTATGGGTATATTACCCCTGATTGGTTGAGTCTACATTCCATGGGGATGAGTATATAAATCCTGGTTGGCCTATTATCTCTAGATAGTCTGAGGGTGGTTATATTTCTCAAGGATAGTATTATGCCTAAGGTGATTGTTCTATGACATAGGGATGGATATATTACTCTTGGTTGGATAAGAACACATGAATTGGGAATGGGTATATTACCCTCAGTATGCCTTTTCCAAATTAATCACCCAAGATTACTCAAGGATCATCCAGAAGTCCATATTAATAGGCATGGTCATCGAAACATCATTAGAGACATAGTGGCATTGGCCAAAGAAGGTATGGCTTATCGATGTCATAGACCCAAGGATTGACACTGGTTACTATGTTTTCATTTTCATCATGATGTGCTAAGAGGAATTCATGCATTGGTCTAAAGTAGGTGTCTTTTAATTACATTTCCATAGTTATTTTATTTTTATTTATTTTAGTAGAGCATGTCACATGCACATTTCAAAACACATATCGGTTGGTATGGAACCATGATGGTGGAAACCTACTGAGTTATGCCCTCACACCATACTTAGGACACCATTTCACATGAGTACCTGAGTAGTTCTCATGTGGTTATTGTTGGCATAGGTTGTGCTAAGTCCTAAAATTGGGGTTTTTCATGGTTGATTAGGGTGGATCATGTGATTTTAAGAGATCAGAATAAGGTATGTCTTGGATAATTCATGGATCCATCATTTCTATTTCCTTTTATTCTATTGGGTATATGTTATTGATCTATTGGGTTGTTAGTTGTGTGTATATCATGACTGTTTAGGCCTTTACTGCATTTATTTTATTATATCCTTATTTATTTTTATCTACTTCAACTTTTAGTTTATTTTATATGGATTATATTTCATTATTTTAAATTATACTTTTCACTCTAATACAAAGGTCATAGACTCTGCATGATACCTTCGTAGGCCCTCACCACTAGTTGGAAGCCTCTGGTGTTCGGGGTGGTGCACCTGCAATCATGAGGTAAACTGATTCGGTTACTGTACATAGGGTGATTAGAGTCAAGATGTTACATACTTTCTTAGGAGTGAACCCTAACTTATTATTATGATATAATTTTTTATGTTGTTTCCACATATTTATGATTTCATGGTCTTATTATATTACTTCCTTATTCTAGGTTTCAATTATTATGATAATCCTCTTTATGATATTATATTATTCCTCTTTACTCTCATGTTATTCTTTATTGTTATGTTTATTCCATTAGTGGGATATCTAGATCACCCTTTTCCATATGTATTTTCCCTAGGGAATTCTATGCATTTTTTTGAGATTTATGGGAGTTAGGGGAATATTTGGAGTTTTATATAAAGATAATGATTTTATTTTTAATATGATATATTTATATGCCTAATATTCCAATGACACTAGACCTATAGATCCATGGTTTGTATTTATTGTAAAAGTGTGTTAAGAATCATGAAATAATATTTTTTTAAGTATTTGGTCACTATAGTTGGTATCAAATCATGTTCTAGTTATTTTAGGAGGTTATGGTGAGATAAATTTAGTGAAACCCCTTAGGATAATCCAAAATATAGGAGAACATACTAAAAAATTGGGTAAATTAGAGATTGTGTAAATTTCCTAGAAATTACATCTAAGTATGGATAATGAAAAGTGAATGTAGGATCTGTCATAGATGTACCTAGGGGTAATAACCCTAAAAGGGCTTGTTTGGTATTAACTCAACTTGTACCTAGTGAATGGCTAGGACACATAATTGTACACCTAGATAGACACTCTTGGGTGATATAATTTGGTTACTCATTAATCTTTCTAAAAAACTATAAAGGATTTAAATCCAGGTTGTTTTAATTGGTTAGGTGAGGAATTTTGAGAAAAATCAACTCAATGTACCCTAGGTTGAATAAATAATCAAATAGGTGGAACTATGAGTTATTTAGGTTGAACTAATAATTGTAGGTTAACGTAATAGTATTATAAAGTAGAATCTTTGGGTTAAATTTTCATAAGGAAATTTATTATAATAATCTTATAATGCTAATTTCTCATAACTCGTTTTTTCCTTTTTTGGTTTTAGTAATGGATATTACTATAAGGAACCATGGGTGTGAGGTATAATGAGATAATTTCCTAAATTAATATCCTATTAGAATAGGATTTAGAGTGAGGAAACCTACAATTATTCCAAACCATCTATCACAAAATAAGATAACAGTGTGAGCATAGTCAAAGTCCCAAACACACACAAAAAAAAGGATAGAGTCATGTGGAAGATTATGTGACAAGAATAGTGAATCATATAAGATTTAATTCCCTAAATGTTAGAAATATGGAAAGAAGAATTCGGTAAATCTCCTTAAAGATATGGGTAGATGCTGTAATTATGGATATGAAGGTCATCATACCCAAAAGTGTAACAGAAAAATGGAATTCGTAGGATTTAATTAATTCAAATTTATAGAAATTTGAAATTATGTAAATCAATTCCCCATTACAAGGTATAATAAGAAAATAGGTACCAACAACTTCTTAGACCATGGGAATAAGGAAAATCCTATACAATTGATTCTATTCAAGTAGAAAGTGGTTTTTCACTCTAGATTTTTTTTTTATGTTGTGTAAGTTTAAACCTATTAGTTATTGAATTATAAATAAATACATTTTCTGGAACAATTATTATATCTCTATTATAATAATCTAATTTAAGGTTTGTGGAAAGTTACTTCCTATAGATTTATCTCTTCTTAACTTATTAGGATTCTATTAGGAATGGATTATCTAATTTTCAAAAATGATCATATCAAATTTCATATAGGGAACTCTCACTTCATATCCTAAATAAAAAATGATAAAATACTCATTTAGGTTTAATTAGGATCTCCCTATGGAAATTACACTCATCATGTGACCTTAAAAATTGTGAGGACGCAATTTATTTTAGAGGATAGAATGTGATGGACTGAGATTTCAATGCATATTTTCCTTAATTAAATATTGTGTTTGATATATTACTCTACATGAAACTCCAAAGTAAAAAACCATGATATATTTTTCTTATAAATATAAAATATTATTTTTAAAACTATAAATTGAATTAGTGAGTTTGAATCAGAGTAACCGAATTATGAAATATATATATTATATTCATTCTTGTGTTTAAGAATATTAATTTTTATGGGACATAAATTTTATTAAAAACTAATTATATTTTTTTAAAATTATAATTGATTAATTCTATCTTTACTAGTGCTTTATAGAAATTAAGAATAAGAATAACTAGTATTTTAAAAAAATACTATAAAAACAGATTTTTCATTATATTTGAAGGTTAAATTTATAAAAAATAAAACCTAAATTTAGAAAAATCTACATAATTTTTATATTTATTATGATAATATTATCTTAGGATAATTTTTTAGTATTTTTCTATAAATATTTTTTTTAAGTTGAACATTACAAAACACCGTTTTATAGATGCAAATTTTTTATGACATTTTCATAAATATATATTTAATATTTATAAGACATTTTTGATGACCAATTATGTATTTAATATATAAAATTATATATTTTAAAATAATATTATTAATCTAAAAAAACCATGTTCATCGTTTTGGAATATCAGTAATATTTAATTCTAATAAAAAAAAAAATTAGTATTTTCTTATAATTAAGTATTCACAAGGTATAATTTAGTTTATTATTACTTTTAAAGTCATAAAAAATTTATTTTATTTAATAATAAACCAATTATTTTCATATAAATAAAAAAATGATAATTTTATCCTAAAAATAATTTGTATTCTTAAAAATACACTTTCTCCCAAATAAATTTTTTATGTGTTTGTACGCTAATTTTAAAATTAAATTTCATCAACCATATAATTTTAATTTGATAAAATTATATTATTTTTTGAAATAATCATGTTTAATTTGTTTTTCAAGTCCAATTTCAATTTTGTTTCATAGAAATTGGTTTCTAAGGGTAAAAATGGAGTTATCATGGTAAGGGTAAATTAGGGTTAAAAAGGTTTAACCAAGTGAAAATGGATATAGAATATTAAAAACAAGTATGATAATGTATGTTTGAGGTAAAATAAACCTTATCCCCTATTTTAATACTTTATTTTACTTTTTTAAATAATTTATCCTAGAATAATGTAATGGAATTTTAGTAAAGTAAAGGATATTTACAATAATTCCATTCTTACCACTTATAAAAGGGTACTTCTGCCACCAATTCATGGAACTCTAGAATTTTCTTTTCCTATTTAAGAGTTTAAAATTTTACATTTTAATAGAATAATCATTCGCTTCTGTAATCATATGGTCATGAAGAATTATCCTAATCCCTCTATTTCTATGGAATCCTCAACGGAAAAATCAAAGTTCCCAACATGAGTACTCACTTTTTCCTAAAGATTATTCCTTTCTATATTAATCTTTCAATTATATTTTCTCATTAATATATAATGAAATCAGTATTGGATTTATACTTAATGTTATTATACTAATGTAATTCCCATTAACCACCTTTCTCCTTTACCCTTAAATAAAAATGAAAACATAAATTGTGGGTACGCACAGATAGCCACCACCATGAAGAAACGTGTTTCATTTTCCTTCAACCCCTAACATGGATAGTAAAAAAGGGTGATTTAATATATAATTATGATATATATATATATATATATATATAATTTTTTATACTCTGTAATAATAAACATTATTACTCTATTATCCAATTTTATGGAAAATGAAATCATTATCCACACATATATGTGGACTACCGCCTCCATGGAACGATGTATTACATTTTTTATTACTGCCTTTCATGGATAGATCTAAGGATGGTTTTAATGGATAAATATTATTTATATGAAATTTTTAAGTTTGTAGTGAGACAAATTGGACACCAAATTAATAATTTTAGTAATAAATTACCATTGTTAATCCAACTATCTAAAACAAGCATTCTAAGATAAAAATAATGTATTCATAGTATGTAATGGTTTCATATAAACTAAATTTTAGCCAAATTTTTAAAATTTATTATATATCACACAAATAAACACTATTTCATATCATTATGTTTCTTATAGAATTATTACAACTTAACCACTTCCTAACCATCCATTAAATTATGGTATGTTTTTTCTTTGTTCAGTTTGACCACCCACTTAAAAAACATTATAAAATTATGTCAAGGATGACTATGATAACTTGAATATTGATAATATATTATATAAATAATAAAATAATTACTTTATTTTTTTATGTAATGGTGACATTGAAATAAAACACATTGATTATGGTACCATCATTTTTTTGTTTAAAAATCACTAAAACATGCTTGTTGTCGATTTCACCTTCAAGGATAAGAAATGAAAATCCCATAGAATGAAATTATAACATTATAAAAATTTATTAATAATAAATTAAATTAACATGAATGGTCTAGGAATAATGATATTTGGGATAATAACAAATAACAACACCGTACATGATCCTCATCCCAGTTGGTGAGGTATCCTTAAGTACATCCACAAGACCCAGGTTCAAAACTAAGCAGAGGAATATTTCCAGATTTTAGCAGACTGCAGTAATAATGTAGAAAACTATAGCAGGATTGTAGCAGTACAATAGTGGTTACTGTAGCAGGTATTGTTTGGTATTTTAGTAGCCAGAAACTATTAATCTTGGGCCACCAGTTTGTGTTTGGAGTCCTTAAGGCCTTCGGACCACCCAGGATTTTGGTTTAGTAGGGATTTCAGGCCACCTTTAAGGATTTAGAGTCACCTAAAGGCCTTCAGGCCACATGCAGTTTCCCTATACAGACTCTACAAAAAAGGAGCATACCTAGAGGAGGATTCAGAGCAGGCACAATCCCTAGAGCAGAACCAAATGGATTGGGAAATAATGAGAGGGTATGGATATGACATCGGGACCAGCCTGTGCCTGTATGGGATTCTTAGCCAGATGTCCATGAAAAGTTGGAGAGTTACCAACACGATGCAAATTCCGGGAAGGGGTAGTTCCTTGTAGTTATAGTCTGGTTGAATTCCCTAAGACCTTCAAGTCATGTAATGTCTCTCAAGCCTATAGGAAATTTAATAACTTAAGCCTATAGGTGTTGTAAGGGTTCCCCCTCATCCCTTGAAATGTGGGTTATCAAAAAATCAATAAAAAAAGATGCCTTTAGGCCATTCGGGCAATAAATAATGACACCGCTATTTTAAAACTAGTTCAAAACGACTAGGATTACTCACACCTGATATTGAAAATTTGTAAAAACTAACTAATATAGATATAGAGAATAAATATAAATGGGGAGTATAAATTTTTATAGTTATGAATAAGGTTATAAAATAAGTGATTAAGTTAGTTATTTTTGTTAAACAAGAGTATATAAATCATTCAACTAAGTAGGAATACATGGTAAGGGTTTCCATCTCAATCACCCTTTATTGAGGAATGCTTTGATATTATGAAAAATGATTATTTATATAGTGTATTTACGTAAACCTAGAATTAAATTATAATTAATATATTTCATTTCATGATATTTTAATGTCTATTTCATGGTGTCCCCCTCATTTTCTTTTTATTCTTACATTTCCATTATCATAAGGATTTTTTTATCTCAAATTACTTTCTTTGAGACATATTTATTCTATTCATATAAATTAATTTAAATGGTGTGTATAATACCTATTTGTTATATTATATTAGAAATTATATTTTATTCATGGTATTTAAAAATAAATTTCAATATTTCTCTCCTAAAGGGTTATGAATTAAAAAATTACCCAATATAAAAGGGTTTCTTTTTCATTCTCAACTTCAAAACATGATTGTCTTTGGAAGATAATAAATCTAGGGTATTTGTATTATAATAATTTATAAATGCCCCATAATTTTATTCTTATCTAGTTATTCTTTTTATTTTTAAAAGTCCTTTCACTTTTTCATTTCATTATTGTCTCTTTATTTACCCATCATAAGAAAATTGACCCCACCCCATCTTTCAGCCGATAATCTTTCTCTACCTTATCTATATTCATTCGATGATTTTAAAAATGTCCTTATCTATTACTCAACAATTTATTACGGTCATTTAATACTATTTTTAAAAAAAATTAAAAAATTTAACATTTTTTATATTGGATGTTTTAAAAAAATAAATCACTTTTTGATGTTTTCTATGCGAACATGTCTTTCTGAAATATTTGTTATTTTTTATAAAACTTAATTTATAATAATTAATGGTTTAATAAAAAAATATCATTCTCCCTGATTTATAAAATATTTCTATTTAAATAAATTTTCCAAAAAAATCATGGATGTTTCACATTTCTAAATAATTTTTTCGTAATTCTCCCAAAAAAGTGTTTTTCATTTAAGTCCACGTCATTTGACATACCTTATAATTGATTGTGAATATTCTCTAAATTTTTCCATCCATATTCTTTCTCTATATGTCTTGTGTTCTATTATTCTATATCATAGGAATTATCCATCACTGCCTTTTACTTAACTAATAATCCACCCTATATAGGCATGATTTTTCTTCTAATGTATCTCCTCTCTGAATTCCTTATATCTCATATATTTGTTTCGATGGTGTTCATACATCAGATAATTAAGAAAATTATTTTCTAAAATGTATACCATTTATATATATGGTCTAAATACCATGTGATTCATTATATTAATTTAATTTTATTTACCTATAAATTTCTTTAATTCCATTGGATACCTTTTCAATTTCCACGGGTTTATCAAGTTATGATTATGGATGGATTTATTAATGTATTCCTTATCTGATACCATTTAAAAAATATATGAATTCCTATTATTCATTCCATTGGTTTTATATTGAAAACATGTAGCACACATAGGTTTTATTTTCATTATATGATGAGTGGGGGTAGAATTACATATCCCTTGATTGCATTAGGTAAATATTTATATCTCATGAGATGTTATTCAAGGGAGTGGGGAGTGAACTTAATCCACCATGTGACTCTATCCAATATATGATGATGGTCTTGGGATTGAACCTTGACTTATTCTTATGATGAAAATTTTTATGTTTTCCCCATATTTATGATTCCATAATCTTATTATATCATTTTCTTATTCCATTTTTTTCATGATTATGATCATCCTCTTTATGATATCATGTTGTGCCTCTTTACTATCATGTTATGATTTATATCCATGTTTATTCCCTTACTGGGCTTTCTACCTCACTCTTTTCATTATGTATTTTCCATAGGGTATCCTATATAGTTTAGAAGATATATGGGGTTAGGAGAGCTATTTACAGTTTAAAATAAATAATATGTTTTCACATTTAATATGATTCATCAATGTGTATAACCATCCAAAGACATTACACATCTAGATCCTTGGTTTTTATTTATTGAAAAGTATTTTAAAAAATAAAGAAATAATATTTTTTTAAGTCTTGGGTCACTATAGATAGCCCCTCACATTTAGTTCCCTCCTCCCTATCATGCATTGAGACCTCTTGTATGATGCATGGCTGAGCCCCTTGAATCTCACCTCCCTTCCTCTATTATCCCTCTCATGAGACTCCTATGACAGAAAAGACTACCCCACATGTATAACCCCTCTTTCCCCATTTGATCTGGGGTACCACCTATTATTATTTCGAAACAATTATGTTTGATTAAGGTTCTATTCTCTTATTTATCCTTTCTCCTCTTCTTCTCGTCCCCTCTCCTACTTCCCCCCTTATCGTGTTGCATTTTGGTATGACCCCTAGGCGGGGTTTGGTATAATTTTTTCTTATGGATCTATTATTCTTCTGGGTTCTCTTATGTATATTAGGTCATTGGGGGTACAATTACATCAAACACACACACACAGTAGACACACAGTTTTGAAAGGTAGGTCATAGCCCCCACTCTAAGGGATAACCCACCCAACTACCCACTTTATCACATTATATATATATATGGCCTGAAGGCCTAGTGTTCATGTATCCCATTACAAGTCTTGTAGGTCTAAATATTTGGCCCAAGTCCCATTCATTGAATAGTACCACTAGATTATCTCGGCTGCTACAGTACCACTATAGTACATCCACCACTAAAATTCTCGCTACAGTACCCACCGCTGCTATAGCTACAGTAACTATCACTGATTATCAAGGGTATTGAGTTTTAAGTAGGTTTTTACCATGATTGGATCTTTAATTTTAGAACTTTTGGTTGATTTTATTTTAAAATTATGATTCTATTACCAAATTAAAGTATTATAATTTTTTATGGGATTTTTAAATAAAATATAATGTTTCAACTTGGTTTAAATAAAAATTAATGAGTCCTTCCATTTAGGTATTAGGTTTAAATCTATTTTTTTAATTTATCATGCTCACCACATATTTAAATAATTTAATAAATATAACTTATAATGAAATTATATGATTTAAAAAGGTATTTGAGTTTTTTCAAAGTGAAATCTTAATTGGATCCAAAATATTTATAGGTGATTTCATGTAATACTTTAAATGTCAAGTATTACCAAAGTATCTAAAGAGTGGTTTTGAATAAAATAAATTTTTTATTTTGAAAATTCCTTTCTAGGTATATGATGGTTATGCATATATACATGGTTATAAATATATGTATATAAGTGTAAAAATTAACATGGAGACATGTGAATTATTGTAATAATAGAAACTATGTGTGTGTGTGATTTTATATGGGAATAACGAGATAGAAACCTTAATAATTAATAATTCATTCTAAAACTCGGTTTCTTATACAAGTCCTTAAGTGAATTTATTCAAATAAATTGTGTAGGCCCCATTGGCTAGATCTACTTTTCTTATTTCAATTTATAAAGGGTGTTTTGATTTATTAAAGTTATGTTATTATAGTTTTAATGATAAAGTTTACATGTATCATGGTAAATCTTAAATGATTCCTTTAGTTTTGATGTGAAAATGGTTTAAACTATCATTGTTTCTTTTGATAGCTTAGTTTGTTTGAAATGGGAACGAAATATGGGAACCATGCATATTTAGGTTGGATGACTAGGAAAAGTATGGTAGTAAAAGGTAGAATAGGTTTTTGATTCCCTCCCAAGCTTTTGAAAAATTCTACAATACTGATTAAACATCATGTGATAAAGATTTTGTAACCTATAGGATTTGTCATGGTCCTCACCCCCCCCCCCCCCATAAGCTTGTATATGGGAATGGTATTATATGGTTTAATCACCGAGAGTATGAGTATCCAAGGATGTAAGGCCTTAACCTTGGTTTCCCTACGGTTTCCCATGGTGCTTTGGTTTGACTCTATCACTTTTGACTCTTTATTTGTCAATTTAAATTATTAAAAGCATTTTTATTTCAACTTATTTTATCTAGTTTTTCAAATTGTGTTGTCATCCTTATTTCTTGTTTATAGTTTTACAAGATTTGATAAATTTATGTTTCTAAAATGGCTCAGAAAATGGTTTTCAAATGAGTTTTTCTATAATAGTGGTGCAGGCTGATAAAATGTATTCTAATTGATTATTTTCATTAAAATGCAAAAGAAAATGGATTTTTATAAATGTTAAGTGATATTTTATTTTCTTATAAAATGGAAAACCTTTTTGTTAACTTTATTTTCAAACTATCTTGAAATATAGGTCTTTGATTAAAGGTTAAGCATAGGTAAAGTTGGGTGGTAGCCTACTGATAATTTTTATACTCATTCCAATTTTATATATCTCAATTTTAGGTTCAGTTCATGATTTCTCTTAGAGATATTAATGTGTTAGTTTTCTATGGAGTGTGATCATGGTCCATAATGAATAGTTTGACCAGGTATTTTAGTTATTTATTTATTTATTAGTTTATTTTATCATTCTAGTCAATTATTCCTTTATTTCATTCAGTTATAGTGGAAATTATATTTGTAGAAGGAGTCAGGGGTCAGTAGAGGGTGCTACTATAGGATAGGGAGTATAGAGGGTGAGTAGAGGGATTGAATTTATTTTTAATTGTTTGTTTTCTTAAATAGTTTAAGATTATTTTATTGTTTAGTTGATTTTGATGTATATTTCCAATGTATGTATGGGTCATACCTATTTTCTTGATTTTTCTTCACCTTTTTTATATTGTTGAAATCCTTACGATTAATTAAATATAATACCCAGATTCTTTTCATCACCCCAAGTGTCTTGAGTGTCCTATTGATGAACGGTTTAACCTTATCTTTGAAAAAAATTATCACAACCAAGGTTATTAAGTGGGAATAGGTATTTAAATCATCCTTGTTATTTGGGATCAATTTTAGATGAGTGTTAAGATCATCAGAGCTCAAGAGGTAGGTCATGGGTGGGTGCCTAATCACCAACACTCATGAAGAAACCTAAGTTACTAAGGGATGTTTGGATTTGAGATTTTTATTTGATTCCTTTGATAAATTTTAATTTTAATTGATTTCATTAGTATTTATCTGGGATTTTATGGGTTTCTTTGAGGTTTTGTTAAGATTTTGTGTGAAAAATGAGTGTAAATAAAGGCATCAGTTGGTCACATGGCCTGAGAAATCATGTGAATCCCATGTATATGGTTCTGAAAAGCTCCCAATATTCATTAAATTATTGGACCTTGGTCTATCTAACCATGTGGTTCAGCCCTACATGACTACTATCCCCTCAATGGTTTTCATTTTTAATTTCCCTTGGCCGTGAAAAAAAAATTCGGTGATATGTTAATGCGATTTGGTTTCATTTCAATGAATTTTTAAAATGTAATTCAATTTTAAATAGTGATAGTATTTTTTAAAGTAAATAATAAGTATTTTATTGAAAATAAATTGATATAGAGCTGGTATTTTAAGACTAATGAAGCAATTTCAAATGGGCATATCAAATGGGTATTTTTTTAAATGAAAAGGAAATTTAAAGGTGAGTTTTAGAATTTGGATGAAGAGAAATTTTTGAATAAATGTAATATAATTGTAGATTTTTAAAGTGGTTTCAATTGGAATCAAGGTTTTTGAAATTTTCAAAGGATCAAAATGTATTTTTAATAAGGTTTTAGGATTTTTATATTCAAATGAAGGGTTTTTAAAATTGTTTTTAAGGAGGAGATCATTAATTTTTTTTGGTTTATGATTGATTTAGAATGTGGTTATAATTTTCTATCTTAAGTTGTTTTTTTTAATGTGAATTATTTTTATTGGGGTGTTTTAAATTGTGCTTTGATTATATATTGGTTTTAAATTGTAACTTTTTAATAAAAAATGATTTTTATGAAAAATTTTGGTTTTGTATTTGGGATTGTGGTTTGTTTTGAAAAGATTTTTGAATTTTTTTTATCATGATAAGTTTGGTTATTATTTTTGTTTAATATTTTATATTTATGTAATATGACTCCCATAAATTTCTTTAGTGTTTTCAATCCTCGGTGATTTCCTATTATGGTTTTTTAATCGATTTAGTTCTTAAGGTAGTTTCTGATTGAGTGTGTTTCTTTAAGACCCACCCCCCAGCTGTTCCTAGTGGATGGTTATTTTTTAGGTTATTTCTTTGACTCATAAATGTTTATTTTCTTAGTGAGTGTTTACATTATGAGATCTACAGTGGGATTTATAGTGATTATTATGAAGTATCTTTTCCTTTTCAATCCACCATTTTAGTGTAATACTTATATAGTGGGGATAATAATTGTGGGTCTCTTCCCCTAGTCTCTTTTGATTAAAGTATTCAGGTGTGATGAGTTAATTTTAAGACTTTTATAGATTTCTAGGTCTTCTTTGAAGGTAGAGTGGTTTGGATTTAGTTTCTTTAGTAGATTCCCTTTCTAGTATAAGTTCCATTAGGGTGTCTTCTCTCTTGATTTTAGTGGATTTTTGGGGGTATAAAGTTTCATTTTTGGGAAAATTATCACATCCTAATATTGTTATTGTAATTGTTTTTTGAGGGATCGGTCTTATATTTTTCGGAAATTTTCAGTTTTTTAAAAAAGAATTTTTTGTCACATGGTTCTTCCACAAGGTTGGAAAAACCATTCGGAAACCATGTGGGTGAATTTGTACCATGTGGAATCCATGTGAGTGAATATATAATCTTAATAGAAAACTTTTCACATTTATTTCATAATTTATTAAACATTATGGGTGCCTCAATGTACCCAGCATAGGGTGCATGGTTGGCATAAGGTTTAGTCAGTCATATGGCCAAACGATGTGATAAACTAAAACACTTATAATTTTTTTTCAAAATTACCCCTAATAAAATAATAAATCTATTAGGGTTTTCTTATCCCTCATCCTAGAGAAACCTCATCACCCTCCCAATTAGATCCCCTCATATATGTATCCCTCTTACCTCTCCTACACATCTCTCTCACACACAATGCCTGGATGAGCCCCCTAAATCATAGCTCCCTTCATCCCTTCTCCATCTCATGTATCATCCAGGTGAGGAGGACCACCTCATGTGCATGGGCCCTCTTTTCCCATTTCATATAAGGTTTATCCTCTTGTGATTGTGGTGTGATTATGTCCAAGTAATGGTTTCTCACTCTTCTTTTTCCTTCTTCATCTCTATCTGCATCCCTACTCTATTTCTCCCCTTGTTGTGTTACATTTTCTGCCTAACCCTAGCTTGGGTTTGGTCTAATTATTTATTGTGGCTAAATTTTTCTTGGTTTTTATCTTGGTTTAGGATTCATTTATCCTTCTTGGAGTTTCTTAGACCCTATTTTAGTGGTTTTAGGAACCAATTAAAGAGGTAGATTTTCCCCATGAACGGATATTTAATTTTAGAACCTTTCATTACTTTTATTTTAAAATTATGTTTTTATTTTTTACTTATAGTATTATAATTTATTATGGTATTTATAAAAAAACTCGATTTCAACATAGTTTCAATAAAAATAGAAGAGTCTTTACATTTTGGTATCAGGATTAAATATATTTTTTTCCTTTACTATGAACACCACAAATTTTAATAATTTACTGAATAGACCTTATAAATAAATCTTTAAATTTTAAATGGTATTTAGGTTTTTTCAAAGTTAATTCTTAAATGGATACTAAATTTTTATTTATAATTTCATGTATTACTTCAAATTCCAAGTATTAATAAAGTCTCTCAAGATTGGTTTACAATAAAATAAATGTGATATTTAGAAAATACCATTTTAGGTATCTAGTGGTTAGTCATTTATACATAGTTATACATATATATGTATAATTATACAAATTCACATGGAAACATGTGTATTTGTGAAATAATAGGAATTATATGTGTGTGCGTTTATAATTCTAAATGTAAATAATAAGAGAAAATATTAAGAATTAATAATTGGTTCCTAAACTCTGTTTTTTAAACAATTACTTAAGTGAATTTCTAAAAAAATTATATAGTAATAGTTAGCTTGATATACTTTTTTTGTTGTGTTTTATAAAGGGTTTTTTGATTTATTGAATTTATGGTATTATAGTATGAATAAGAAATTGTACATGTATCATGGTTATTCTTAAATATTTTCCTTGATTTTTATGTGTAAATGGTTTAAAGTGGAAAATATACTTTTGATAAATATGTTTCTTTGGAATCAGAATGACATATGGGAACCATGGGTAGTCATATGGGACAACCAAGATAAGTATGGTAGTTAGAGGTAACAAAGGTCTCAACTACCCTCCCTAGACTATGAATAATGTTACAACACTAACTAAGCACAGAGTGACATGGATTTTGTTAAATCTATATTTTGGCATAGTCCCCTATAGAGGATCATATATGGGAATTGTATTATATGGTTCGATCATAGAGAATATGAGGATCCTAGGATGATAGTTCCTAAACTTTGTTTTCTTAGGGTTTATTATGGTGCTTGGTTTTGAATTTATCATTTTAACTTTCTCTTTTTTTATTTAAATTATTAAAATCATGTTTTCTTTGAACTTGTTTTATCTTTACTTTTAAATTATTTCATTACCCTTCTTCATTATTTAAGTTTTTTAAATCCTTTATAATGGGTTGTTTCTAAAATGGCTCAGAAAATGGTTTTCCAATGAGGTTTTTCTATAGCATTAATGTAGGATGATAAAATGTTTTATAATTGATTCATTTCACTTAAAATTAAACAAAAAAGTAAATTTTATAAATGTTATGTGATATTAGATTTTCTTATAAAATAGAAAACCTATTTATTAATTTTATTTTCAAACTATCATGAAAATGTATCTTTAATTAAAGGGTAAGAATATGCAAAGGTGGGTAGTGGATAGTTGGAATGTTTTATGCTAAAACATATTTTATATATCTTAGTTTTGGGTTCAGTTCATGATCACTCTTAAATAAATTGATGTTATAGTTTTGTATTTAGTGTGACCATGGGTTATAGGGGATAGTTTGAAAAATTCAGTTAATTGATTATTTTGTTTTAGTTTCTTTAATTTCACTGGCCAAGTTTTCCTTTATTACTTTCAGTTCTAGTGGTGATGATATATATAGATGGAGTTGGGGTGAGGGAATGGTACTATTTTAGGAGAGGGTGTATAGATGATGAGTGTATGGATTTCATTTATTTTAAATTATATTCTTGATTAAAATATTAAAAATGTTTTTATTACTTATTTTATTTTGGAATGTATATATAATGTATAAATGGTTTATTAATATTTTTATGTTGTTACTTCACTCTATTTATATGGGAGAAATTATTTCCACTGATTAAATCTGGTGTTCTAGAACCTGACTTCACCATGAGGTGATCGAGAATACACTTCGGAGATTTCATGGGTTGGTTTGGGCATTTGGTGGAAGAATGGATTAGGTTGGTATGTGACATAGGTGAAATCATGTGAGGTGTGTATTGGGTGTCCATTGTGTGTTGTACAGTTACTGAACAGTTTGGTAAACCATGATAGTTTCCCATGAACTTAAAATTTTGAAAATTTCATGTTTCTCCCTCCCCATTTTAAAACCCCTAATTCCCTTATTTCACCTCCTACCTCATCGCATGACACCCCCAGCCAGGATCTATCCTTGGTAAACCTTCCTACCTCTAGGGTACTCCTTCCTTAAGTGAATCAAAAAAGGATTCATCATGATTTAGGTTTATATAGTCAAGGTAGGGCCTCCTCTTCCTTCTTTACTTCATTGTTTCCTCATAGTTTCTTCTTCCTCTGACATTATTCCCCTATTGGATGAACCTTAGGTAGTTTTTTTGACCTGCTTTTTGTGGTTCATTTGATGTTAGACTACGTGAAGTCTCTTTTAGGCTCTATTCATCCTCTATTTTTCATTCCAAACCATTCATCATTGATTCCAAGGATATTTTATCTATGCATAAACTTCTAATTTTAGAATCATTGATTGCTTGGGTGAAAAATTTTATCTTTGATTATCTAATCATAGTTTTAAATATGATTAATAATTATTTAAAGTTAAAATCATGTTTTACTTTATTTTCACTTAAATACTAAGGATTTATTAATTTTAGAACATGTTGAAATACTATTTTAATAAAATATGCACACCAACTGATTAAAAAATTGCATGAATGGATCTTTAAAAATTAAATCAATGTTACTCAAGAGGTTTTGGTTTTTCAAAATTATTCTTTAAAAGTGTTACTTGTCATTTAAATTGTTGCTTGAAATTTTAAGTATTTTTATATTATTAAATATTTAGTTTTAAATAAAACATGTTGCTTAAAAATATTTCACCATCTTTTGGGTCATGTGGAGAATTAAAAGGGGGGTTTTAAGACATAATGGACTTTATGAAAAGTAATGGTTAATTCTTAAATTTATTTCAAATTTTATTTCAAATTATTTGTAAAGGGATTTAGAAATGGTTCCTTCTTTATAATTGAGTTTCAAAATGTAACATCAATTATTAGCACCTCAATCTAGTTTTAAAAGCACATTTGTAATCCTCCAAAAATGATTTTAATTGGTATTTTTGGAGGCCATATTTAATTTTATTTTTGTTTGTTTCCCTGTTCCATTGGTGTTTTTTAATGTATATGAAGATAGGGGAATATTACTTGTTTCTTCTTCTACATTTGTTTCGACTATATTCCCATATGCTTTCCTGTTAGATTTTTTAGTCATGATAATTCAAGGTCACTAAGTGTAGTCATGGATAATTGAAAACTCTAGTTTATCGCGTGTGTATAGCTATAGTAGAACTAGCTTACTGAGTGCACTCGGAAGGTTCCCCATAGAAGATTCATGTTCCTGGTATGCTATTATGGACACCTAGTTTAACAGGACTACCTATATGAAAATGGTCTTTAATTTTGACCTCAATATATTGAATCCAATTTGGTGTTTTATTACTTGAGGGTCTATGTTGGTATCCCCTGATTCTTATACATTAATTAGTGGTTGACATAGGGTGTTTCATATCATATTCTTGATTGTTTTTCCCTTTACTTGAATTATTTTTGGTACCCAAATTATATTTATTTTCATTTTAGGCCTCTTTACTAATGGTGTCTATTTTTTATCATGATCTACCCTTTATGCTGGGATTTTTTTATTCTAAAAGTTTTTTTAAGTGGTTTTGGAAAATATTTTGAAAAAAGCCTTTACCTTGGATTTTTAAAGTGAATTATTAAATGGATGTCTTGTCTTCAAAAATGTCCTTGAATAATGGAAGTATCTTTAAGTGATCATTTTAATTTAAGTAGAATAAAAAAGGAAAGTTTATAATATGGAAATAAAGTTGATATCACTTTTTCTTGAAAATATAATTGAAAAAACTAATTTTTAATTATATTTCAAACTAGATTAAAGTAAATATTTAATAAAAAGTCTGGCATATGGAAAGGCAATCAGTGGACTACTAGGAATTTTTATTCTAACATCTATTTTATATTTTAGTTTTAGTCCTTTTTTCACAACTTTTCAGTCCTGGGGGAATGTCCATTATCAAGACTGGTTACTGACCGGTGTGGATTTGAGGATAGCTATTTATTTATTCTTATTTATATTTACTTATTGTATCAACGAAATATTTATTTCTAAATTTGAATTATTATTATTAGACTCACACTATATCTATGGATCTTATAGTAGAATATAAAGGGTATGTTTCAATGTGGGTGTTGGAGGGTAATATTATGGATGGTTTTACTTGAAATTATTTATATATTTTTTCTTATTTATCTAATTCATCTTATTTTATTTGGTATGGATTTACGACCAACATACTGGTCATTCCATATTTTATTTTGAAATTCTTGTTATGATTTAACATTTATTTAAGGGTGGAATCATTACCTTTGATTAAATATGATGCTCTGACTCTTGTATCTAACTCGTCGGGACAAAGAAATCCTTTTGGGTCAGTGGGGAGATGGGTTGGGTGTTGGTTCAAGTAGAAAATCTGGGCGAGTTCACTAAAAATAGTATCATAGGTGGGTTCTGTAGTGGGAGACTAGTTTTCAAAGTGCCCATTTTTTATTTGGGTAGGTATAATAGTGTGGTGACGGGGTGGTCGGAACACACGATGTGGGTTTGGGAGAGAGTCTAGCAATCTCTTTTATATTCAAAGCCTCAAGTTTCTAGGGGTAGTGTGGTGTTGAGTCTTGGATTTTGATTTTTTTCCTTATTTTGTTTGATGTGTTTGATATTGAAATAATTATTGAATTGACAATTAGTTACAAGTGATTTGGGAGTTTTCCTGATCTTGGGGTGATGTTGGAGAAAGATCTGGGGCTCAATAGGTATCTCACATGGTCTTTCCAACCATGTGGAGCCTATGTGGATGGTTTTAGGAACTCCAATAAATCCACAAGTAGTTTTATATTTCATTTTATATTTTTTTTTAACCTATTATAATTCCTAAATCACTTCTAACATGAATTATCACCATTTGGAGAGGAATTAAAGAGAGTTCTAGTAACATTTGATTTTTTTATAGTGAAATTGATGTAGTGTTTTGTGTTTGTATTGGAAAATTTAAATGATTATTCTAGGTGAAACATGTGGTTTTCTTGTTTTATAAGAAATTTATGGTTTCAATTTGGTTTTAGAGGGTTACTTTAAAAAGGGTTTCTTATTTCATAAAATAAGTTTCATAAAATGGTTGATTTCATAATGGGTTATGGAAAAAAGTTTTGGAAAGAAATTTAGTCTTTATGTAAATGATTTAAAATGGATCTATCTATTTTAAAAAATTATTTCAAGAGGTTATGATATTTTGAAATGGATACATTTAGTTTTTAAAGGAAGTGAGGTGTGTGTGACCAAGTATGGGTGTTTTCTAGAGGTGTTTTATTTTCTTTTCAAATGAATAACTTGGTAAAGAATGTAATAAAAATATTTATTGAAACTTGGTAATTTTAAAATGGAAGAAGTGTTTTAGTTTAAAAACAAGGAAATTTTTTGGAAATGAGGCTTTTGGGGATTTAAAATGGGATGAAGTGTCTTAAAGGAGTAAAAAAATTTCAATAGGGATGTGTCCTTGGGGAATTTTGGGTTTTATAAAGAAATTTTTGAAAGTTCATGTCAGGAAAATTATGTCTTGAAAAAAATCGATTTATGTGATGTTGTTTAATTTGATTTATGATACATGAACTAGTCAGTTTTATTCCCTATTCTAGTTCCAATATTCCTCACAGAAATGATTTGAGAAAGCATAGAGTGGTTTTCCTTATAATTATTCTATGAGTTATCTTTTACATTTATTTGAATTGACCCTTATCTTCGACTATGCCCAGACTCCATGTAGAGTGGTGGATTTTGGACTATTTTTCTTCATAAGACTTCTTAAACCAGTTTCCTCCTCTAAGGTGATCTAATTCTTGATGAAATAGTGAATTGGTTGAGAGGTTTTTTAGTTTTATCTTGGTGAGTTTAGACTAGGTTAGTACTCTAGTGGTGAAATCCTTTGGAATATTGCATGAATGTAGTTAAGGTTGGGCTTGGTTGGTGAAATTTGGTTTCTTGAGGTTTTATGGTTATGGATGTTGTTTTATTTGTGTGCCTCTTTTCTTGGGTGTTTCTCTTTTTACGTTTTTGGGTTTTTTATGGTTGGTTGGAATGAGATTTCAAGGTTTTGTGGGTTAGGAATAAAGAAAGGCCATGGGTATACATCTGGGTAAGTAGGGTAGTAACTCACCTATTAGAATTACACAATAGGTAGTGATTATATTGCACTTTATATATTCACCATGATATAGTGACACAATTTGTAACTTGAGGTTACCATTGTGAATTGTGAAATGAGGTTAGAAATCATGTTGTTATTTGAGGCTACTTGTGGGTTGTTCTATTTTCCTTTGGGATGAAATTGTTAATGGTTTTGTATGGGTTATTCTTATAGTTTTTTGGATGATTTATGCATGTATATCGTAGTATTTTCCTCCTATTTTTCCATTTTAGATAAAATATAAATGGTGAGTAGACCATGATAGTTCTTCCTTCTCTTCATAGGAATCTGAGTTTGGGGGTTGTGATTTGGTTATGTTTAAAGATGTAAAAACCATTTTGGATATTTAATTTGATATTTTCATGTATTTTAGATGTTTGTTTCAAAGATAGTTTGTATCGGTTAGTCCTCCATAATTCATAATTTTTTTAAGCTTTCCCCAAACCACCTGACCCATGTATATACTGGAGTATTTAGTTTTGTTTTGCCTTTTGTATTCAACCAAGTACTTTTTGGGGTGGAAATTGGTATGGTGGGGGGAACTATGACACCCACATGTCACTATAGTAGTTTTTTTCATATTATTTTATATTATTTTGAGTTTTATGGGTTTTAATAGTTTTTTGGTTTTAAATTTTAATTTTTTTATAGTTTTTAAGGGTTACATGGTTACACAGTATGGTTCAGTAAACCTTTCACAAACCATACATTTGATTTTATATATTTATAGGTCCATTTTACATGGTTGGAACATGACTAGGCAAGCCATGTTGGGTCTTATATAAAATCATGAAGGGTGAGTGTTGGGTTTCTAGTGTGTGTCTTATGGTTACTACATGGTTTGGTAAACCACATAGAGTAAACATGTCAGTTTCACATGAACTTTAATTTTTTGAAATTACAATTTTTCCCTCCCCATTTTAAAACCCATAATTCCCCTATTTTTTTCTCACCCCTCATCATGAGACAACCCTAGAAAATCCCACTCCTTGGTGCACCTCTCTCCCTCTGATCTTTTCCTTTCTTTAGATAATCAACATGAACTCTTCACAATTTAGGGTCGGAGTTTCATGTTAGGGTCTCATCTTCCCTCTTTTCTTTCTTATTTCCTATTGATTTCTTCTTCCCCTATCATTGTTCACCTCTATACCAAACCCTTGGGTGTTGGTTTAACCAGATTTTTTTGTTCCTTTGATGATAGGGTGTACAATTCCTTTTTGGATCTTTTCATCTAGCATTTGAAGTTTCAGACCATCCTCCATTGATTCTAGGTAGGTTTTCCCCATGTTTTACATCTAATTATTAAACCATTGATTTTATAGGTGTTAAATTTTTTTTAATTCTCTAATGATAGTGTTAAATATTTTTACCCATTATTTGAAGTAAAATAATGTTTTACTTGATTTTTTCTATAATGTAGAGAAATTCATAATTTGGGAACATGATAAAAACATGTTTTAATAAACTATTTACTCTAAATTCTTGAGAAGTTTCCCAAGTGGATCTATAAAAATTAAATTAAATTCACTCAAGATGTTTGAATTTTCAAATTTATTCCTTAAAAGTGTTCTTGGAATTTTAGGTGGTACCTGAAATTCCAAGAATTCTTAAATTATTTGAAGGTTAGATTTGAATAAAACATGTGGTTTAAAAAGGTTTTAACCTCATTTGGGTCATGTAAGGAATTATAATGGGGTGTTTTATGTATTTAAGGAATTTATAAAAAGGAAGGGTTAATTATTAAATTTATTTCGAAGGAATTTTCAAATATTATCTAAAGGGATTTGTAAATGTGTCCTTCTTTTTAATTGAGTTTCAAAATGAGAAATAAAGGCTTGGAATCCCAATTTAATTTCAAACTCTTGATTTGAATTTTCCAAATGATTTTAATTGGTATTTTTTGAGGTCCTATTCAATCTTCTATGTTCTTGTTTCCCCTTTCCATGAGTAGTGCTTGATATATATGGATATAGAGGAATATTTATTAGGAATTCGTATGCACTTGTTTCAAATAATTTCTCATATATTTTCCAAATTTATTATTTGTTCATAGAAATTCTAGCTCACTGAGTAGAGTCATTGATGAGAAAAAACTATAGTTTAGAATATTTCTAGCTATAATAGAATTGGGTTTATAAGTGAACCAAGAGGGTTCTCCATGGAATATTTATACTCCTAGGATGGAATTGTGCAAGGGTAGTTCGATGGGACTTCCAGGAAAAATAGGTTTTTTGAGGTTTATCTAAATCTATTGTCTAACTTTCTATGATTTATTAGTAGAGTACTTAGGTTAATAGCTCATGAAGCTTATACTTTGATTGATTTTCAATATTGGGGGCTTTATATCTTATGCCTAATTGGTTTTTTATTTTTTCGTGTATCATTTGAGGAACTTTTATTGTTCTTACTTTCTTTTTTGGTGTCTTTGACTTGTGATGCCTATTTTATAACATTCTCTATCATTTATGCTACGATTTTTTTGTTCTAAATGGTTTTGAAGAGGTTTTAAAATATTTTCATAACAAAAGTATTTAACCTTATATTTTTAAATTGAATTTATAAATAGAATTCTTGTCTTTAAAAATGGATTATAGTAATAGAAATACATTTAAGTGATTTCTTTAATATAAGTAAAAATAAAAATGGAAATGTTAAAAAATTACAATTGATTTGATATTGGTTTTTATTGAAAATATATTTGAAAATACTCTTTTTTAATTATATTTTAAACTAGCTTAAAATATATCTTTAATTAAAATTTAGTTATTTAGAAACATGGTTCGTATCCTAATGGAAATTTTTATGTTCATGCCTATTTTACCTATTAGTTCTAGGATTTTGTTTAGCTCATGTTATCTCTTGGTGGCATGTTTGATGTTAGGGAAAGTTAGTAACTAGTGTGAATTTAAAATTGGATGTTTATGTTTTTTTCATTATTGCATCGACAAAATATTCATTTACTACTTTCAGTTATCGTTATTCCATGTACACTATATCTATGGAATTTTGAGTGGAATTGAAAGGGGTTGTTTTTATGGCAGATGTTGGAGGGTGAGATGAGGGATTTATTTTTATTTAAATTATTTATATATGTTTTCTTATTTATATACTTCTACTTATTTTATTTTTTGTTTATTTTTGACCTAGGTATGGGTCATGTTGTATTTTATAGTGAAATTATCGTTGTTCTTTAACTCTGATTCAAGGGTGAAATCATTCCATTTTCTTATATCTAATGCGTTGGTGTTTGTTTCTAGATTTTGGGGATCGAAAACACCCCTCATTTTAGTGGTTATATGGGTATGGATTTTATTTAGGTGGAAACCCTAGGCTTGTTTGTTACACAATAGATATATATATATATATCCAACCCCCTATCTATTGATAACTAGATGAGTAAGGGAGACTAGAATAGTAGAATATTACACTTAAAAGGAGACCCTTATATAGATATGGTCTTTTAGGGAATTTTAAATTAATGAAAGGATTTTATGATGTTCATTTGAATTGATTCATCTCAGATGGATGACCTGGGTGGAAGGAAATACATGAGAGAGACCTAGTTCCCCATTGTTTCATCAAGTGGTTATTGATGAACCAAATTTTTTGTGGCTAAGTACCATTGGTAAGGGTCCTATAAGTTCCCCTAGGAATCCCCCATTTCACATAGAATTAGTATTATATGTTAAGGGTATTGGTTTTTATAGTCCCATAGTTAAAGTGGGTTCACAAATGGATTTACACGAGTAGCCCTCTTTGAAGTGGATTTCATAGGAGTCCATGAAGTGGCCCTTCATGGGATTCCTTCCTGAATTCAGCCTTCATGAGAGACCTTATATAAGTGGGATTATTAGGATTCATTCATGAAATGGGCTTCAAATACGTCCTTCATAAAGGTTCCTTCATGGTAATCCTTCATGAAATGGCTATCAAAAGGGTCCTTTAGGAAGAATATTTCATGGGATTTATACACTAAGTATTTTATGTGGGGTAAATAATAACTATAAAATACATACATATTGTTTTTTCTATTAAAAATCATACTATATAAGAAGTGAAATCTCCTTCATCAAAGTTAATTCCAGGTATTTATAGGAAACATATTTCTATAAAAGGTGACCATGTAGGAAGTATGTGACTGGGATTAATCCACATCAATCAATCATAGAAAAACTGTATTAATCAAGGGAGAATGTAACTATGAAGTAATCCCATCATCATTTCATGAATGAATTATTCTATAAAGAAATCATTTCATTGTGAAGTTCCACTATGAGTACACCATAAACAAGTTTCATCATTAAAGAAACTATGTTTTCATGAAGGAACTACACTATTTTGAAGGTAATACTCACATGTAAAAGGATTATATGAGCTATCTACAAATGACTTCTAGTCCTTTGTGATTATTTTCCCTTTCTCAATTTTACTTTCTAATAAGATGAATACTAACTTAAAATGGGCATAAATTTTTATCTTTAAGTCCATTTTACCTCCATGAGTAGTTAAAGAGAATTTTGTTAAATTAATTATTCCCTATATTAGGTGTTTCCAAAGGCAAAAATTGCCCATAAGACCCATAAAATGGGTTTTAAGTTTTCAACAACCTTTTTTTCAGAAATAGATAATGTACATGGCCTACTCTCGGTGAGAGGTTCTCACCACCGCATGACTTGGCTAGGAAATTTTTATAAGGAATCTCCATCCCTAGATGATTGATAAATAATGTGAAACATGGAGATCTCATTTTATTATTATTCAAGAATAGGGATACTTTTCTCATTAAATTTTACTTGTCTATCATGATTTTTTCAGATAATTTAATGGTACACACTTTTCAATTCCAATTGATATTTCAAGTATAAAATATATTCTTTTTTAATTCACATGATGAAACTATTGGACTATATTATATCATGTGAATATATATCTTTTCAAGGATTATTCTTCTGGTATTGAGAAGTGAACCTTGTAAAATCTAGTGCCCTTATTGTGATTTTTTGTTGTTATGTGTGATAGAAATAAATTAATTTAGTTTAAAAAGTGATGAAAATTTATTATAAAATAAATATAAAAAGTAATTGACCTCACAAATTTACCCCCCCCCCCCGGTGAATTATTACTAATCATATGGATCCTTTTTAGGAAGTTATGGTGGGTTTGTGTCTCATTTATATTTAAGAGTTTAAGTAAGATTAAAGTATTAGGGTAACTTATGGGTTGAGTAATAATATTCATGTGAGTTTAAAATAAGGATATATTTGATAATGAAATAAACTTTATGAATTATTTTTTATGAGAGCTTACTGAATAGTAAGTGTTTGGGATCACATTGTGAGATAGTTTTAGGATTTGTTGAGGAAGACATTAAGTAGATTAGTATATATAAGTTTATAACTAAAAATTGTATTTTTTTCTAAAAATATTTTCATAAACTACTTCCTTTTACAATGAATATGATTAAACTGGTTGTTTTAAGAAATTAATGATTATGATTGATTTAAATATTAATTTTTGAGTTATTATAGGTAGTAATTACTACTCATTTTATATGGGGTGTTTATACTATTATATGGTTTCTTGATATAGTTTATTTTTTTATCTATATGTTTTCTTATTGTTTTAAATAGGTAATTTAAATAGATATATTGTTATAAATTGTTACAGGTACACTAAGACATTAATGATAGTGACTATGGATTTATATGGGGGTTCCTATAGCACTTGATATGTTTTTAATATCTTATTATATGGTTGATCTTTCTACTACATGATTAATTTTATCCTTTACATATAATAATTACCCCTTAAACATTATTTATGTTGTCTCATTTTGACCATCATTAATTCCAAGAATGCATCAAAATGAGTATGGATCCTCCTAGTGGTATAGGATTTATATTTTTTATTCTATTATTTATTCCTTGAGTGATCCATGGAATACTATTTTTTATTTTCACTTTTAACTAATAAAATTTTGTGTGTGTGTTTTTGCAATTGAAACTTTCACATGAATTCTCTTGATTATTCACTTATGAGATTTGAGGTCTCTTAGTGGTATCTACTGGTTCTTCATACTCATAACATGTATATACACTTCAGTGGGAATGTATTTTCACATATATAATTGAAGGTATTAGTATGTGCATAGATAGATTCTTGGATGATCTTTGGGTTGCGTAGAGTCGGAGTAAAAAAGCAGGACTCTACTAATTCATGGAGTAGTAGAGGTCAATATTTGGCAGAAAACATATTTGGAATATAACTAGTTTTATAAATTTATTTTATATTTAATATATAATTCAATTAAATATTTATAGTTAAGTTGTTATTTTATACTATTTATATATATCATTAAGTGGTTTTTATATGGTTATATAGATATGATAGTTATTTCTTATCCTATAGGTTTCCAATTTTTATAATTTCCAATATACTTCTTGGCATGCCATATTTTTAGTAGAAATATGTATTAATCTATATTATCACTTAAATAGGGAAAATCGTTCATTAATAATTAAATAATACCCTTAGGGTTAGTCACCAAACCCTAGTGATTGGGGAACACACTTAGGGTATGTGGAAGTAGGGTTCAGGTCTATTGAAGATCCAGTTTGGGTCATTACAAAGTGATATCAAAGTAGTGTTGGTTTTGGGATAGAGTTAGTTATAGGTGGAGATAGGATTTCAAGACTTGGATGGTATAGTAAGTGTATTTCTAGCCAATATATATACAATAGAAACCAAAGTTTTTAGGGATGTTGAGTGTTTGTTCTAGAAATTTTAGGAACAAGCGAATTTTTGGTTAAAGTATCTTGAGTATGGAATGGTAAAACTTATAAATTATTATAGGGCTCAATCCAAAACCAAATTTTATAATTTTTCATTAATCATTTGAATAGTGGAATTTAAGACATGTGTGTATTATTTATTATGATTTATTGTAGGGCTCAACCCAAAACCAAATTTTAAAATTGTTCATGCATCATTTGAATAGTGGCATGTAAGACATATGGATTTTATTTATTTTTAATTTTATAAGTGAATGACATAGATTAATTAAAATAAACAATTAATGTAATTAGTGTTTTTCTAAATACCTTATGAGGGGTGACATAAATAATAAAATCCTCTCACATATGTATGTTTTTTTTATAAATGGTTGTTCTATGATTTTTAATATTCATATAAAATTGTTTTTTAAGTTTTATTATTTAATACTTAATTTATTTATTTTTTTGATTTAATATATAAATAAACTAATTTTTTAATGATTTTCTTTAAATAAAATAGATTTTAAAAGGTAATTTTTTTTAAATGGTAGTTTATTTTGAAATAAATCTATAAACTGGTTTCTATAACTAAATTTATAAAGTAAGTTTGTTTCTTGGAATTAAGGGGTTTTCAAAATGAAATCAATCCTTTATTTTTGAATTAAATATTTAATTTTAATAAAAAAAATTGGTTATTCTTTTATATGTATCTTTAAATTTATTTGGTTAAATTGATATTATTATTGTTATTGATGATTTTATTATATATATTTTTTTGTTTCTAGTGATGTTTTGTACTAATTTAATACTTTTAAAGTGGTAAAATTTTACTTATTTCAAAACTGAAGGAATGGTTTTGTAATGAGGATTTTATAATTAAATGTAGTTTTGAAAATGGTTATCTTTTAAAATTGAACTGGGAAATTTTTCCTGAAATGGTATTTATAAATGTGGTGGGAATTGTAAAATTTAGAAATTCAATTGTAAGTTTGGGATGTGATTTTTAAGTAAATAATTAATTTTATGTAAATACGATTTAATTAACCCTTATGTATACATCAAATTGATTTTGATGAAATCACTTTTATTTTATGGGTATAAATATGATAAGTTTAAAAATATATTAGAAGAGTATATAATTGTAAATAATAGGTAATTATTATGGTGGGGAGAATGTAAGGGGTATTTTTTGTGAATATATAGTTTTGAATTGAGAGTTTTTATAGTGGGGAATGGTATGATATGTATAGTAACCCCGGTTTTCTTATGTGAAGACTTGGTACATTTTGGAGCTTTGAATACATAGGCCCTTATAAGGGGTAAAATAGTAATTTATTATTGAAAATACCTTAGAAATATTTTCTAGAAGTTATGTTCTTCTCGAAATATAACATTTACCCTTTGGCTAGAATTTGGTGAGATTCTGAGATGGGTGTATTTTTAGGATATTTAATATTTATTAAATAGTTATTATTTATTACCACAAATGGGAATGTTAATATATTTTAAATGAAGCTATGAATATAAATTTTTATTTTTTATTTGAGTCTTGAATTGGTGATTTTACCCAAGTGAGTTATAAACCCCCTTCGGGTTCTAGGCCTCGTGTTAGGCTTTGATGGGTCCTTTTATTTTGTTTATGTTTTATTTTTATTCACCCTTTAACCCTATTATCTCTACATTATGAATTATGGGGAGGATACCTTATGATTTTGGATGCCATTGAGCTAAGAGGAGGAGGGAGAGGGATATGGAGCTTTACCTGAGGAGGACCATCTCAGCCAAATTGGGATGAAACAATTATGGGTTGTGGAACCAACCTTTATGATTTGATGATTCTCCATGAGGTAATACAAGTTATTTCAATATCCTCCCCATAATATTTTTTTATTTTTTCTATTTAATCTGGGAATTATGACTATTGCTAAATGGATTAAGGTCCATGGAGGGGAGATTTGTGATGAAACTATCAGAATGGGTTGTTCGAAATAATTTTGTATCTAGAAAACCAAATCATATAACATGTTATACTATAACACACGTTGTGTAGTTCATTGATGGATATTATGTAGAATAATATGTTCACATGATGTTTTTTCCATATTGAAACATTGTGTAGTACATTTGGGTGCGAGACCTAGTGTGTGGACATGTACATGTCCAGACACCCTATGTGTGGTACATGATGTGTATAAGTATATTCCATATTGGGTTATATGGATTGGCTTGATATAGAGTACATGGTTTAGAATCCTATGTGTATTGTATGTCATGTATTCTTTTTGAAGCATGTTATTTATTTTGGAAGTACACATCGATATGGGTAGTGGCACACACCCAAAAGAGGAATCTAATGTAAACACTATATACACAAAATTGTATTTCATGTACCTTCCCCTTAGTGTAGTTGTATATGTTTTATCACCCATGAGTTATATTTGAAAAAATTCAAAGTCTATTATGATTATATTTCCACAAATACCATGATGGTGGGGTCCTATATGCTATCATAGGCCTTTGTTGAGATGATTCATGAATGGTTGTATATATTATCCCTATGGTGATGATGATTGGATCCATCCAATGATTTAGTCTGAATTTAGGGATGGTGAACCCCCTAGTTGTATATAGACACCTAGTTCATCGGACCCTCACATGGATTTTGGAGTTCAGTGTAATCTAGAAGTTTGTTAGTGGTTGTAGACCTTTAGAGGATAGATGAATCATGGACACAAGAATTTAGGCTAGTCCTCGTTAGTACCCACTTCATGGAAGGTTATTTCAAAGGGTTATATTGAGGGACGTGGGTCTTGAGGAGAGTCCATCCTTCCCATAAAACCATAGTGGGATTTGGTGTATGTGGTTTTGATAATAGGATAGTGAGTTAGACATTTACTCCCGTTGCTCTTGGGTCTTTATGGAAAGATTACCATCTGAGATGGTGGATACCCATATCTCTCTTTTTCAGCTCCCCATGAGTTATTATGGGAGATTGAGTGGGAAATTATAGAGGATTGTTAGTGTCTCTTTCATCAGACCTTTAATTACGATGACTATGAGGTTAGAGAGGTATAGATAAGGGATTTGGTTACTCCCTCAGACTCAATGTTATTTTTGTGGTGTGTTGGGGTTCCTCCAAGTTGGGTGATTACTTGGATATCCCCTAATGGTTTTATATATCCCTTATGAATATAATGTTGGGGTCAGTACTTCCTTATAGGAATGAGTATTTCAATCTCTATCTAACGTGATCGTTTATTAGGTCCCCCTTGAGGTGTGGGATAACCCGTACATGGAAGGATATGAAACTCTATTTGATAAATATTAACCTTTTTTGGGGTATGGTTTCCTTGATATGTTGTGGTATAGAATCATGATGGAAGTGAAAGATGAGAAATAGGGATGATTTTGATGATTGGGGAATTTTTTTTCATAGTGTGCATAGGAATATCCCCTTAGGTATGTCTCTCTATTGGATTTGGTCTTAGTGAGTGGGGATCCACCTTATGGTTGGTGTATCCCCCCTCCCCCACCTTTGAGAGTTTATAGGTTTCAATAATCCCTTTGGTCCTAGCATGGTTGAGGAGGCATGTTCTCCTTCTTATCAAATCAGGTAGGGAACTCCTCCATGGAATGAGGTAGAAGTCCCCCCTTAGATAAGATTATAGATTTCGGTCTCTATGAGATATTTATATGGGAATTTTATGGAATTAGTGTGGTTCTAGGCATAGAGATACACCAATGAGTTCATTTTTTAACCTTGTGTGATAGTGGGTGGTGACTCTTGTGTATATGGGTGGATCATAGTTGATGAGCCACTTCAATTTGGGATCTTCTTAATTAGATCACCTATTATGACATGGTAATTTTTGACAGTGGTTCCCTTGTGTAAAACTATGTAGTTTGGTCGCCCCTGTTGTAGGTGGGAAGGTAGGTGTTTTCTCCTATTACAGATTATTCGGGAGGTGTTTTCCCCTAAGGAATGGAATTTGTTCATGGATAAATTATTATATAGAATGAGTATAAATTTTAGGTTTTTCCCTTGTATTCCTTGTGAGATAGGTTCAAGGATGTATTGGTAAGTGAATTCATAGATTATTCCCTAGTTGGTGTCTTTACCTTGATTGATTTGGGTGGATGTATAGTTAGATTCTTGGGTTTGATCCAACCAACATCCCTTTTTCCTTTGGGGGGGGTGTCCTAATGGGTATTTTTATTCTCTCCCTTGCATGGTCATTATGCCTATATTTTTTTATCAATAAAATTGGCTCATAGGTCAATGGTGTTATCATTAGGCATAAATCTAGTGTAGCCAAATATTAGTATAGTCATTCGAATTCATAACTGGAAGTTCTTGGGTTGGAGTTTATGTAATGTGGTGATATTTCACCCTAGACACTCAAGGTCAAGTGACATTCTAGGATATCAAGAATTTTATTTTTTTCCCTCTTCTACTAATGTTTATAATATATTCCCTAAGGATGTTTAGAAAATTCATGAATTTATTTTTTCAAATTTGGTTATATATATATTCTATATGGTTATGGATTTTTTTTAGTGTGAGGTATATCTGATAAAAGTTTTATATGATAAGTTCTCCCATTGTGATTTATTTATTCTTGGTGCTAGTCACAAGCCCATGGCCTATTGGATGTCGGTTTGGGTTGGCACACTTGGATTTCCACTAGCCAAGGTGGGGACCATGTGGGTAATTTCATGTCATATTCATATCATAACCAATGGTTCTTGGTATGGAGTTCAAATAGTGGTGTATCATGAGTGTGTTTTGGGACATATGGCATAAAAATTATTGAAGGTTCTTAGGTTTAGTTAATATACTAAGAAACCCAACTATAGTTTGGTGGTTTATACATTCCTCAACAAGGACACTGATAATCCATTTAATAACTTGATTAAATAAAGAATTGGTTATATGGTAAAATTGAGTAAGTTCAAGAATAATATAGAATTCAGTGTATTTTTGGTTTCATGGCATGATATATAGATTTTTGAGATGTCACCATATAATGAGGATGTTGGTTTCCCAAATGGAAATGATTTATATAGAGGTGTGAGTTGGATATTTGATGGATTATGGGAGTAATGGGACTACTCATAGGTATGTGAGCTTCCCAGGCAGTGATATCTCAATATTATAAGTGGTTTGGTTCCTATAGAATATAGAACAATAGTGTTGATGACTGAGATTGGGTGTTACAATTGGATCATTCATAGGGGGTCAGGTATTCCTCCATCTCTATTATGTGCTGCTCCTACCAGTTGTGTGTTACTCTCATCTAATTTATGCTACTTGGTGAGACATTATATCTCCTCTATTGTGTGTTAATATCAATTGTAGTGTTTGACTCTTGTCTTATTCGTTCTACTAAATGAGGTGTGGTTTCATCAAATTACAGATAGATTTTATTCCTCTATTGTTTGTTGTTTGTTTACTATAATCTACACAGGGTGTGATTTATCTATCTATAAATTTAAGTCCTCCCACATTTTTTTGTGCTACTATAGGTGTGGGTTCTTCTATTGGGATCAGTTTCCCATTAAATTTATGATTTTCCTTAGTGAGGTATGGGTCTCCCACTATAGTTTCTATAGAGTGATGTGAATTTTATCATACCATGGGGAGTTATATTAATAGGGGTTATTACTCCCCTGACCAACATTTATTTTCAGTCATGTTGTGGGTTCCCCTATAGGTTTTTTTAATGGAGACATTGTATCAGTATTTACAGACAAAAGGTTTTAGTCCCCAATTATTAATGTCCATACTCCATAAAGGAGTGGGTCCTCTCATTATATAGGTTAATGTGATACAGATTCACTAATGGGGATGTCAATTACCCCCTTGACTGGTTTACAGACACTCAAAGAGTTGCAGTACTCTCGCTATACATTAGTGATTAGTAGAAGTTTAACTAGTTCAATGAAGTTTAGTATTATCTACTTGTTAAGATTGAAGCTCTATAATGATCTATTTATAGGGTTTTTTGTTACTGATCATACTCTTTCAATAAACGGATGATGACTGTGATAATCAATATTACCATATGGGGAGATTTTTTGGATGGAATTGATTGGATATTTTCCCCCTCATGTGTTAAAGGCATCCATTATGTAGTAGTTTAGTCTCATGATTGGTAAATATTTCATGGACAATGATTATTTGTGTGATCATCTCTCAAAATAAGGTGTCTGATGTATCTATCCACTTCCACCCCTTTCACCTCTAGGTGGTCCTCACACAACTTTGGAAGTTGATGACCATAATCGGGATCAATATACATTATGGTGGTCCTAAAACTCTGATTTTTTATCACCAGTATGATCTATCCTCTCATTATTTCATCATTGAACTAAGATTCAGTAATCCTAGTGAATTTTTTTGACCAAAATGTGATGGTTAGGGACTCAAATTAGAGGTGAGTATGTATCCCTGTTTCATCCACCATCATGAGGTGGTTTTGGTATAGAGGATTTCCTAGAGTCCCATCATGGTAGAGTGAGGCCCACTAATGATATTTTTTGTGATAGATGATCACTCATAGTTGGATTTAGGATATATGGATATCCTTTTGTGGTATTATATAATCAATCATATGTTTCATGATCCACTTTCATTGAGTTAGATAGGTGATGAGTAGGGTTAACCCTTATAATGTTTAAATCATTTATTTCACTAGTTGGTGAGAATATAATCATGAGTTGTGGTTTTTTTGTAGGATCTGACCTATAATAATGGAGTAGGGGATAGTATTTTCATGATGATATGCCTTTATTGATCTTATGAATATGAGTATTGAGATTTTTTAAATGGATTTATTTATGATTTTCTAGGTTGTTGAAGTATATATTGATCTATGCTCTCAATATAAAATTTCTAGAGGATGTAGTTGAGTGCATATTTCTTAGTGACATCCCTAGAATTGGGGTTCACTATGTATTTAGGTGGATACTGAAAATATAGCACAATTTTAGCTGTTGTGAGCATACAACTAACTAATACTCAATCATCCTAAACATATAGACACCTGGGTGGTGGGGTTAGTGTTTTAATGGTAGATCCATTATGGTATTTTAGATGTTTTATGAGGTATAGAGCTCTATAAGACCGTGTTTTTAGATGTTTTAGTTTTTGGGATGATGTTAACCTTAGTTCCCAAATATATGAATCGGGTCATATTTGATGGATGAGGTCCAATATGGGGTCATAAGAGCAGTCATGTTGTTCTTAATACTATTTCAAAGGAAATTATGAGAGAATCAATGTCATCCTCATTCCCTAAGTTATACAACTTTGAGGTGTGATATTTTTCAACTGATAACATAGAGTGGTGGAAGTCCATTTTGGGTGGTATGTCACTCTTGTTGTGGAATATAATGGTATAATTTATGTGGTTAGATTGTATTAGTATGACATTCTTTTGGATTTACCTTTTTAAGGTGTGGATCATGATTCCCTTATGGTAAATTCCTTAGAATATGGATTGTATCTAAGTGGTATTGATGGTTCATGGAATCGCTTCATGTTGGCATTGATGTATTTCCCATGGTTGGAGGAAAATGATTTGGGTGGAAAGCCTTGATGAAATTCATGAAAGGAAAGTCCTGATGTTTTGGGGATCATCCCTTGTGGTGATTTGAGTCTATTTTGAGTTCATGGGTGAATTAGAATATAATATGTTGTATTCATGATCTGTGTAATAGATAAGGGATGTGTACCTGAGTGGGGATTGTATTTTGGGTCCTTGTGGATTCATGGACCTTTAAAATATAGAGGATATCACACATGGTTGTGTTATATAACCACAGGAGGATGTTTTATGGACATCTTAGAGAACCTCTTAGGTAGTTTTCTTTAGAGGAATAAAAGTATGGAAGATGAGGAGAATATAGTGACCCTGGTTTTCCCATTTTGAAGATATAGCTCATTTTAGAGATTTTGAGCACAAGGCCCTTATGAGGGGTAAAATGGTTATTACCATAGAAAAAACATTAGAAGTATTTTATGATGAACACATTCTTCTTGATATGTGACTCTTACCCTTGGTATGGAGTTTTCTAATATTCTAATCTGGGCATATTTTTTAGGATATTTAATATTTGTTAAGAAAATATTATTCATTCTCATGCATGTGAACATTAATATATTCTAAAAAAAACTATGGATGAAAATTTTTAGTTCATGGTTGAGACTATAATGGTTGGTTTTACCCAATTAAGGTATAAACCTTAGCCTATTTTTGAATCCCAAGTTAGGCCTTGATGTGTCATTTTACTTTATTTTGTTTTGATTTTATTCTACCCCTAACCCTATTATCTTCCCATTATGTATGATGGGGAGGATTCACACCATTTTGGATGTTTTTTATCCAAGAGGAGGAGAGAGAGGGATGAGGATCTTCTATATAGGGTCCAATTGAAGTCAGATCAGGATACAATGATGATGGAGCATGGATCCAACCTCAAAGGTTCAATGATTCACCATGAGGTAGCACGCATTATTTCAATATCCACCTTGTAATTTTTTTTCATTTTTTCCTTTTTTTATATTGGAACTGTTATTTTTCTGATGGGTTAAGGCCTATAAAGTGGTGTTTTTTGGTGAAACATGTGAAATGGGATGTTCATACGAATTTTACATCTAAAAAACCTTATCACATGGTGTATAGTGCTAGAACATGCATCGTGTAGTTCATTGATGGGTCTCGGGTAGAATATGATGTCCATATAGTATTTTATCCATATGTACATTACATGTAGGACCTTTGAGTACATGAATCATGGTGTGTCCATGTACATGTCAAGATACTCTGTGTGGGGTACATGGCATGTACAAGTTCACTTCATGAAATAGAGTACATTTATTAGGATCCTATGTGGTTTACACACCATGTATGCGTTTGGAGATACATTATGTATTTGGGAAATACACATTGATATGGTTAATGGAACACACCCATAGGTATACATCTAGTTTAAACATTGTGTACACAAAATTAAACATTGTGTTCCTTCCCCTCCGTGATATTTTTCATGTTTTATCTCCTATTAGTCATATTTTGACAAATTCAAAGTCTATTGTGAGTATCTTTCTATGTAGAAAATGATGGTGGTTCCTCTATGTTATTATGGGTTATTGGTGAGATGATTCATAGTTGTTTTGGAATCATAGACCTATAATGGTGATGATTAGATCCAAACAATAATTTATTGCAAGTACAAGGATAGTGAACCCCCTATTAATAAGAAAACACCAAGGGAATGGGACACTCACATGGATTTTAGAGTTTAGTACACTTTATGGGTTTTTTGAATGTTTTTTATCCTTGTAGGGTGGAGTATTAATTTATATGGTATTTAGGTCTAGTCCTCAATGGAACTCTATTTATAGCAGGGTAGTATGAAGGGTCTTATTATGGGATTTGGGTCTTGAGGAGAATCACACCTTCCCATTCACCCCAGAGTTCTAATTGGTGCATGAATTTTTTATAGGAGTATGGAAATTTAGTTATTTAATCATGTTTCTCTTAGGGAATTATGGACATATTACCTTTGTGAATAACGGATACACCACTCTCTCCCTTGTATCTCTACATGAATTATTAGAGGATATGGAATTGGTAATTATAGAGTATTCCAGGATTCATTTCATCAGACCACTGAATCTAAATACTATGATTTAAGAGTGGTAAGTATATAGGATTGGGTAATACCTTGGGATTGTTATTATTTCTAAGGTGTGGGACATCCCTGTCATTGATGGAGTTGATACTCCCATAGATATGTGGGATGAAAGTCCACCATGTTAAGTGGTTCCTTGGAATCTCTACATGGTTCAAGATATACTTTATGGGGATGGTTTTGGAGTCAATAATCTCATATATTTTTGGGTATTGGGACCCCATCTAATGTAATGTTTTCTCAGAGACCCCTTGAGGTGTGGGCTAACCATTACATGAAATGAGATGGTACTCTCCATGATCGATCATGGATTTTGGTGGGGAACATTTTACCCAATATAGTGTGTTATAGTGTCCTGATAGTAGAAAATTTGAGTAGTATGGACAGCATGGATGATTGAGGACTAATGTTTCATAGGTTATATAGGTATCTCCCCTTCAATATGAAACTATAGTGGAGCTAAACTTAGTGGGTGGGGATCCACCTTGTGGTTGGTTGAATCCCCACCCCCTAAGAAGGTCTGGGTTATTAGAATCCCTTTGGTTCTAACATAGTTAAGAAAAAATGTTTTCCCTCATATTAGATGGGGTGAGGTCCTACACATTTGGATAGAGTGAGGGTCACCCCCTTTGAGAAAACTATCAGTATTAATATTTGTGTGAGATGTCCAAATGTACTTTATATGGCATGAGTCATTGTCCCGGAAGAGTTATATACCAGTGAGTCTAGTTGTGTATCCTATATGATGGTGGGTGGTGACACTATAGAATGTGGGTCTATCATGGTCAATGATCATATTTGTTTAGGGATATTTCCAATTATATTCTATGTTACGACATGGTGATTTGGGTGGTGATTCCCATGTGTGGACCTTTATGGTTTGATCACCCCTGAGGTGAATGTGAAGAGAGGTATTTTCTCCCGTGATGAATGTGTAAAGAGGTGATTTCCCCTATGGCATGAGATTTGTTCGAGGAGTTCTTATTCCATTGAATGAGAAGATATTTGAGGTTATCCCTTATATTCATCATGGGATGAGGTAAATTTCATATTGGTAGGTTATATCATATCTTCTTCCCTGGATGATTTTTCCCGTTATTGAGTCAGTAGGCTGTAAGGTATAATACTTAAGTGTGAGCCAACTTTTAGCCTTTTTCCCCTTTGTTTTGTGGGTGTACTACTAGGTATTTTTATACTCACCCCTATAAAATTTTTATTCCCAAAATTGTTATGTTTGTGCAGATGGTACATAGGTAGATGAAGATAATGGTGGGTATAGATCTAGTAAAGCTTAGGCTTAGTAGAGACAATGGGATTCAAAGTTGGCGGTGATCAAGTTAAATTTTTCATGATGTAGTGATATTTCTCTACAGATGCTCGAGGTTAGGTATAGTTCTAGGATATCGGGCCATGAATTTTTTCCTCTAATAAGGAAATTTATATTACACGCCCCTAGGATGTTTAGTTGATGTATTCATGCACGTTTTCACTTTAGTTAGATATATATACCCTAATAGGATATAGATATTTTTTATTGGATAGTTATGTATATTTTTTATAGGTTGTATAGGATAAGGCCTACCATTATGTGTTATGTCATCTTGGTGCTAGTCACCAGCCCTGGCATATTATAGGAGGTCTTTGGTTAGCACACTCAGCTTTCCTTCGACCCATGTGGGGACCCGATGGGTCAGGTTAGGTCAATATGGTTTTTGGTTGTTATGAATCAAAAGTGTAGAGATACTTTTGGGATAGTATTTTATATATTAATTATGAATTAATGATTTAGAGAGGAGTAGAATTTTGGGATGAGAGACCAGTTTAGTTTTTCAATGAATAAAATCATTATAGTGGGGAGTTTTAGATGAACCATGAAATTATTTAATAAAATAAAGGTATTTTGTTGGATTAATTTGAAAAATAATTGGTAGAAAATATAGACTTGTTTGAATGTTTTAAACTTCGTCAGAAGTGTGATCATTTTTAGTATTTTAAGAGGTTTATGATGAGTTTTTAGAGATGGTGAGCGGGTTAAAAAGAGACAAATTTGATGTTTTAGGTGTTTTTTATGTTTAAATTTTAATAGGGTGGATAAATGTGGTAATTAGGTAGCCAATAGCATTCCATAGGGTACTCGAGGATCATACCAGTAGGGTAGTACCTATTGGTCTACCATCAGGTTCCCAATAGTGACCTACTAGGTACCCGACAGTGCCCAATTAATTTTTTTATATGAGGGTGAATCTTTAAATTTGGATTTATGTTTTTAATATCCTATCTTAGTTCCCTCAGTCCAAGCCAGCTATATATAGTGGGATTCCCTAATTTCCATATTACCTACTCTTCTTCCTCATATCTTCATTATTCAATCCACTAAGTCTTAAAGGTTTTTTTATCTCCCAATTAATGTATCTTGTTTCCTTTTTCCTCCCTTAAATCTTCATTTTTCCTCACTTTTATTTTCCATCAACCAGGTTAGGGATTTTGGTATGTGATTCCAATAGAGCATGGTGGAATCACTCTGATTAAAATGCATTTATTTTATGAAAGTTAAAAGAGGAAAAGGAAGGTTTATTGCATGTCATTGGATTTCATTTTGAGAAAGAGTAGTTTATTTGTTGATTATATTAGATATGTTATATATTTTGTATGAAATTAGTAATTTGATAGTGTATATTTTAAGTATTTTATGTGTTGGGGTATAGAGAGCATGTTGGGAGTTGCTTGCAAGTATTTAGATTATCTTTTTAGTTTATTTATTTGTTGATTTTATTTCATTGGGTTTAATTATTTATATAAACTGGTTTATTTTTGTTAGGGGTCTATTTGGTAATTTTAGGGTTTTGATTTATTTTCTAATGGGTTAAAAAGGTAGGTGGTCTCAATACAACTTGTGTTTAATTGGGTTTTATATGTGTGGTGTTTTCCACTTGATTTTCAAAAATTTATTAAAATATAACTAATGATTTTTGAAAAATAAATGTAGGGTTTTTATCTATAAACTACTATATTAATTTGAGTATTTAATTTTAGTAATTTACTAAGGATTTTTAATTGTTTTTTTATAAATATTTCTTTGATTCATTATAGTTATATCTTATAAATTATATATTCATAAATTGATTTTTTATGATTATTATTCATTCCTAGAGTATTAAATTAAATGATTAATAGTTTATTTAAGTTTAAATTTAAGGTTTATTGATTAGCTTATGGATATATAACCTAGTATTCCATTATTTAATTTTTTTTATTTTCCACATGTTGAATAATGGGTTCATGAACCAAGTTCTATTAATATGTCTATTATTATTTACAAATCAAATTTTTTTTAATTTTTTATTATTAAATTAAAAAGGGTAAATCATTTCTTTTAATTGAACTCTGGAATAAATTATAAATTAACAAACAAAACTTAACATTGGGTTAAGAGGTGGTATTAGTGGCAATGTAATGGATGGGTTGAGTGGAGTGGAAAGGGATAATTTAGTAATTTATTTCTAAGAGGATTTATTTCCCCTAAACAATTATTCAAATTTAAAATGATTAATTCTTTCAACAATATTCCATGGATAAAATTAACCTAGAAATATACCTCTAAATAAATTGGCATTGTATAGTATTATCCTATTAGGTAACTTAGGATAACAAATTAAAGAGTAGTATTTTTAGATAAAATCTTATATTTGGATTTATCTCCTCTCTACATTTTTTTTATCCTTTACTTATTATACTTTATATTATGTGTTTTGGGGATTATTTATGGTTTTTTAGTTCTTTTTAGTTGAAATTTTTACACTATTTATAACTTTATTCTCTTATTCATTGAATGTATAGTTCCTCATTCCATTCAAACATCACATTGGTTACTCTTGGTTTAATTTATCTTAGATATTTTAGACTTTTATATTTTTTTCTTATCTATTATTTAGGATTTTGGGTGGGGGTTTCCTTATTAACTAGTTGGTTTAATTATGGTTTTTAGTGTGAGGCATGTTAGAGTGGTTGTTTTTATGATTGAGTGATTTGGTTAGTAACTTAGAAAATTATAGAGACTGTGTGAAGTTGTGGTGGGTTTGATTTTTATTTATGTTTAAGGGTTCAAATAAGGGTAGAGGATTAAGGTTACTTATGGGTTGAGTAATAGGATTCATGTAAATTTAGAATAATTATCTATTTGATAAAGAAATATACATAATGGGTTCCTTTTTATGAAATGGATCAGTTATTAGTGAGTATTTGGGATCATTTTTTGAGATGGTTATATGAGTTATTAGGGAAGACATTAAGTAGGTTGTAATGTATATAAATTTAAAAACTAAAAAGATGTTTTCATCTTAAACAATTTTAATAAACTACTACATTTTTAAATTAATATGGTTAAACTATATTTTATACATAGTTAAAGATTATAATTGTTTTAAATATTACTTTTTTAGTTATCACATATTATCATTGTCACTCATTCTATATGGATTTTTCTTGTTGTAATATGGTTTCATGAGCCAATAATTATGTGTTTTTACTTATATTAATATTATTAATTATTATTATAAGTAGGTCAGTGGAATGTAAATATTTTTATAAATTTTTATAGGCACATTAATCCATTGATGACAGAGACTATGTATTTATATGGGGGTGTGTGTGGTGCTTGACCTTTTTTTCCCTTCCCCTATATGGGTACCCACCCTAGAACATAATTAATTTTCCCATTTAACTATAGGGATATTCCTCAGAACATGATTAGTGTTGACTATTTCCCACTATCATTGTAATGCCCCGACCCTAGTTACCCAGAGTCGGTGTATTATTTTAATACATTGGCATGATTACAAGGAATCAAGTCCCAAAGGACCGATCAGTTTAGCAGTCTTGGAACATATATTTAATAGATGAATGTTACATTACACTTTATAACAGACCAAACAACATAAATAATCCTTTATGAACGCCATTATTCCCTTGGTTTAACCCTACATATCAATCACAATACACTTCTTGGAATCCTGGGAAAAATAAAACATAGAAAGGGGTGATCTCAGATGCTCAGTAAGGATAACAATACAGCGGAAACTTTAATAAATAAGCATAAACATTTAAGGCAATGTATAAATAAAATAAAATTCTGTTAAACTTGAACTTCATTATAATATGGAAAAGATAAAATGAAGTAATTCCATTTACTTATTCACATGGATATTCTACTAGTTGAATAATCACATGCAATATCACTAACCACTTTCACATTGATGGAATACATAATGTCGGACTATCATAACCACATAGTCAAGCTTGTGCCAAGACTAAAAATAAGATTTTGTCAAGGCCTTGTGCCAAGACACTGGTTTGTCTCTTGATACCTACCGACGCATCGAGGAGCTATAGCGGGCTCCATCCATCACTTATTAAGTCCAATGCATTTCTCATATGAAAATGTTTAAACATAACATAAACATTCATATTAAAACTATCATATGAGATGTCAATACTTTATCCCTAAACCATGAATGGTATAAAAATAGCACATCTACAGTCAAACATATCACAAAACCTTCAATACAATATGGACGATTTGTATCATAATAAATCATCTTCAAACAAGTTTAAAATTCATCAAATGATGTTTACATAGATGAAAATGATTTGTAAAACTCTTTGAGAGAAATATCCCTTTTTCATGAAAATATTTAAAAGTCGCACAATTTAGAAAGGAAGTTATTTAAATACATTTTTGAATCAAAGTGTCCCATACCACTTTGAAACTTTTGAAAGGAATTAACATTTTAAAAACATTCATGTCCATATAAATAAATCCTTAAAAACAATTTTAAAGACATGGACATTAATGATAAAGATTTAGAAGAATAAATATTTAAAACATTTGAAATTATGTTTTTTTTAAAAAGTTCCTTAAAAGAATCCCTTTGAAAACTCTTTCATGAAACATGGAGATGGATAATAAATATGTCCCATTGGATACTTACGTAAAAACAACCTCAAATAATAAAGAGATTATGAAATTAACCCTTACCAATTTGGTAACTTACGAAACATACACTCCATGAAAGAGGTATCATACAGTTAATATGTAAATAAACATAAATTAAAGTGTATTACACAAATAATACAATTACGGGCAGTACATACACCACACAAAAGGTAATAGTGGCAATATGGCATGAATCTCATGGGAATAAGGAGTGAGATGAAAACCCCTTACCTTGCACTTTCCTTTAGTCGAGGGTACGTTTAACCTCTTGTATGAAGACTGTAGTATGTTATTAAATTATACCAAAACCATATTAATATTTATGATATCATATATTATTAATTTATGATTTTATACAACCCATTTAATAATAATTTCCATGTTAAATTAACATTTCGGGTAATAATCGCTTTCTTTATCGTACGTGTTTTAACTTGTTACTCTTGATTGTATCACTTAGATCGTGATTTAAATACTTCCAGAATATAAAACATGATTTATATATCATATATATTTAGAATATAAATATGTATGATAGACATATATATGAAATGGAAAACACTGTTTACGGAGACGGTAGTCCGTACGTACGCATAAACGTTGTTTCTGTTTTCATAACGTATTGAACGGAACTAAGTGAATAGAATATATGCAAGTACATATATATATATATAAATATATATATCTCCAGTATAATTATTATGTCATATATTACAAACATATTAGTAATATATATTTTTATAATCTTCGATGAATGGTGAATATGGAAATGAATCTCATCGCGTCGTGGAGACGGTAATCCATACGTACGCACGAGCGACAATATAATTTCCTAAAAGGTGTGGAATTGGATGGTATATTAATTTTACAGAGACATTATCATGTTATTTTAATTATTTATATACATATTATTCATCATTATATCCATCCAAATAACATAGTGTTGAATAACAAATTACACCACAGCGTGGAGACGGTAAGTTGTACGTACGCACGCATGGTGACATTATCATTCATAATATGGATAGAATAATTAATATAGTTGTGAAATATTTATAATAACATCATAATATATATAAGATACTTGATTTATTATTTTATAATGGAAATAAAAAATAAATAAGATGTGGAAGGAGAAAGGAACTTGAAAGAGGGTGGTGAAATCATTACCTCTTCTTCGGGTTCTTCCTTTTGATTTGATCAAAAGGGATCCTTAGGTTGGATTTTGGATCAAAATAAGGCCTCTAGGTTGAATTGAGGGAAGTTGGGAGGATATTTGGGTAGGTTTTGGCCGATCCAAATGGCTTTGGAGGTGTGATTTTGAGAGAAGGGGAAGTGCTCTTTTATAAGAGGGGTGAGGGCCACTTTAGGAAAAGATTAAAGTATTAATTTATTATACAATCATATTCGATTTATAATGGTTTCAAAGTGGATTATTTAAATTATAATTTGTGGATAGGTAGAAAACAACTCAACCAATAGGTTTTAGACAGGTTTGGTCACTTTATTAACCTTATCTTTTAGTTTTAACTCTTAGTTAATTAGTTTGAGATTTACCATGTCACTTTGTATTTTTATATTATATGGTTAATAAACTTACTATCTACTTCCAAGAGACCCCCAAGTGGTCCATTAATGATACACCTGTCATTATATAAGTCCTTTGGCCAAAAATTATATTTATAGGAATATAATATTAATTAATAATATAATATTTGTTTTAAAAACTCATTTATGTCAATTTTTACACTATTCAATAATTGATTTTTGTTAAAGTCTTAACAAATTTATTAATTAGAAAAAAATAATTTAAAAAATAATAACATGTCATATTAACCAATAAAATTCTTTGATGGCATAAAAACTTTAAAATTGTATTTATTTTAACATTTATAATACCAATTATTTGATTCTTTCATTAATAAGGAAAATAATGCATCATTATTGTGTCATAAATAAATTTAATTATTCAATGTCCTAAAATTATAAATAAAATATAATTATGTAGGAAATATTTTTATATTTATAATTAATATTTATAGTCGAAAATATAACATATAAAACCCTATGTAAAAATTGTTTTTCTAAAAGATATATGCTTATGTCATTTTTGTATTTACTTTAACTTAATTAATATAAAGTTTCATTATCACTTACAAGTGGCTCCATGGAGTCCCAAAATCGGCCCAAAGATACCCATGGTCGGATATATATCAACCAATAGGGTTAGGACATGTTTTAGAGTAATTTAATATTATTATAATATTATTTTCTTACCCTTATTTACCGGATTTACCCTTTAACCATGGTAAATAAAATATTTACCGAAGTAATTATTCAAAATGTCTAAAAATAAGAGTTAAATATTTACACAATTTTGAAATACTGATTAAAAATATGGAATCTATTCTTACAAATTCAAAACACATAAGTGGCAGAAATTAATTTACAATTAATTCCCACTGTCAAAACAAAAAGCGTGTTTTTAAGAAATAATAACTATCAAAAGATTGACACTTGTTTATGTTCGGTTTAAATGTGAAATTATTTCCAATGAAAAAAATTGGATTAAATGGTAAAAATATAATCTAATTATACTTTTAAATCACTCAAATTCATAATTTATCACTATTAATTATTTTGATTAAAAAAGTTGTTTTTAATTAAAATTTAGTAATTTTCACTATTCACCCAAATATGAAAGTTATCAGAAAAGCACCAAAAATTTATTGAAACAAAATTCTTATTTCCTGATTCTAAAGAAGAATTTTATTTTTTTCAAAATGAATATATAAAAGTTTCAAATATTGGATTTAAAAAGGGTTCTCCATTAAAAGGCGGTAAAATTGCATTTTTTGAAAAATAATTCTTTTACCTAAAAAAATGAATTTGTTCTTACATTATGTCTAAGAAACTTATATTATAGATTCTAAAATTATAAGGATTATATAATGTTCAAAATTCAGTTATTTCTTTTCATAACCACTTTTGAACGGCTAGTTTGGTAAGTCGTGATGTGCTTGAACTCAGTGTTGCGTGCAGTAAAAGTTATTACATTACTTTGAAGAAATAGAGTACTATGAAATCTTGGGGTGTTACATTCTTCCCTCCTTCAATAAATTGCATCCTCGCAATTTGAAAAAAAAATTCGAAAATAAAAGGTTGAAAATAGAAAATACCTTTGGGAAACCCCACATCGGAAATTAGGTTAATAAATTTTAGTCTTAATAAGAGGAAAAGGGAAATAAAAGGGTCACCACCAAATTATGATCTCGATTAATAGAACATTAGTGGAAATTTGAGACATATAATTGGAAGAAAAACGTAAATATTTATAGGTAGTGATTGAGGTCATCAATCACAAACAAGTTTAAAATTGAGGGCCTTAAATTCATCAATCTATGATGATTTAAAATACCATCGGTTCAAAAAAACATATGGTATTAGGATAATACATTTTTGGTTTTAATATCCCTTCACTAAAGTATAAGAATTAATTTCTTCATATAATAAGAGAAGAAGAAAAATATATACTTGACAAGTAGAGTCCCATCCTTTAACTAATTTCTACCACAAACTCATCTTTCACTATAAAAGATAATAGAACTTAAAAATAATATTCTATTTATCCTATTAGTATAGGGTTCAAAAAAAAGGAATTTATAATTCATCTACCAGAATTTTTTAAAAAAAGGCTACATTATTCAATCCTGGACATCACGTGGGTCAGTGGTAAGTGATACACCCTTGTCGCCCTTCGGATGCGGGTTTAAGTCTCACAGCCTTGCCGGACACAACGGGTTGCCACCCGACCTCTGGGTTGTCCTTTTATAGTAATCCAAAAATAATCTCAAACTAGAATTATCCAAAATACTCCTGTCCAAACTCACAGTCCAAAATTTATAAGGAAGGTAAACACAATGAAGATCCTTTTTCCGCTTAATAACATGTGAACACCTTCATCATGTATTCTTTTAAAACACTACAACATCCTAAATTACCATAAAAACTTATTTATTACATTCATGATCACTTATTCCTTATAGAATATTGGATATACTACTTCTATCCAAAAATGTTGTAAACTCAAACAATTATGGAATATACAAATCATTAATTAGTCTCAAGGTAGTCAAGAATATCCAATATAATTTATCCAAATCAAACATGTATTATTCCAAAATCACTACCTCAGTATCAGAACCATATTATGGTTTATCTTTCTCTCAACCATATATTTTCCAAAAATTTAACCTGTTATTGAGTCACTTTTCTTGGTTCCACACAATCTCAAATCCTTAATTAAACAGTACTGCAGTACAATCTTTATATACTCCATAATTATTATAACCAGTACATTGTTGATACAACACTCAAATGACATAATTCTCTAATAACAACATAAGAACTCTAATCATTCCTCCTCATCTGTGGTAGTATCATAACTTGATTATTATCCAATATCATCATTTGGGGCATACTCTGATGATTTGGACATTGGTTCATGTAGTGTCTCAAATCCTTACAGATGAAACATTGTACATTTGAAACTTTTTTCTTACCCTTACAGTCACATACATGGTGTCCTTTTTCACTACACTTATAACAAACTCTCATTCCCTTGAGGCAAGTTCCAGGGTGTTTCTTCCCATAGTTATCGCATATGGGAAAATTATTCTTTTCCCTCTTCCCTTTATCCATCTTTCTATCTTCCATCCTTTTCTTCTCTTTCTTACCTTCAAATCCATAAGACTCATAGAATTATTTACTTATATTATTAACACATGATATTATTTCTTCATATATTGAGAATACATGGGAGACTATTTCTCTTATAAATATTGGCTTAATACAGTGAAAGATATGATCCTTCTTACTCTTTGGATCATACATATTGCTGGAGTTCGGATTCCTTCTACTGAGCGCCATTTCTATACAATAGCATAAACTAGGTCAGTTTATGAATTGCAATAATTCCAAACTTGTAAAATACCTAACATAAATTGAATGGTTTATGGATATAATCCATAATCATAAATATGTTTTCATTGAGGAAGTATATACTCATAAACCATTCATAATGATTTGTAAAGAAAATGAGAATTATCCTAAGCATATCCCCCAGGAGTGTCGTAACCAATAGTGTAGTAAGGCCCATTTTCTTGCACCAGTTCCTGTTCGAGTCTAGCTCAAAGTGGTGTTTTCGGGTTTTACCCCTAGTTACATCTGTGCTAGAGCGGCCTCAACCTGCTCGTATCCATACAAGAATGTATTTGCTTGGAAAACTCACAAAATCTCTACATTTCCAAAATTCTAGGAATTTCTTCTATACTAATCCTCAAAGTCTATCTTAGGTCTATGTGCTCTAATCAGAGTTTATCTAAATATAGCTTCCAAGGTTATTTATAAACTTACTCTAATACCAACTATAACGCCCCGACCCCAGTTACCCAAAGTTGGTGCATTATTTTAATACATTGGCATGATTACAAGGAATCAAGTCCCAAAGGACCGATTGGTTTAGCAGTCTTGGAAAATAGATTACATACATTAATGTTACATTACACTTTATAACATACAAAACAAAATAAATAATAATTTATGAACACCATTATTCCCTTGGCTTAACCCTGCATATCGATCACAATACACTTCCTGGAATCCTGGGAAAAATAAAACATAGAAAGGGGTGATCTCAGATGCTCAGTAAGGATAACAATATAGTGGAAACTTTCATAAATAAGCATAAACATTTAAGTCAATGTATAACTAAAACAAAATCCTTTTAAACTTGAACTTCAGCATAATATGAAAAAAAAAATGAATTAATTCCATTTACTTATTCACATGGATATTCCACTAGTCTAATAATCACATTCAATATCACTAACCACTTTCATATTGATGAAATGCATAATGCCAGACTATCATAACCACATAGTCAAGGCCTTGTGCCAAGAATAAAAATAAGATTTTGTCAAGTCCTTGTGCCAAGACACTAGTTCATCTCATGAGAGCTACCGATGCATCGTGGAGCTATATCGGGCTCCACCCATCACTTACTAAGTCCGATTAATTCCTCATATGAAAAGGTTTAAACATAACATAAACATTCGTATTAAAACTAGCATACGAAATGCCAATACTTTATCTCTAAACCATGAATGGTATAAAAATAGCACATCGACAGTCAAACATATCACAAAACCTTCAATACAATATGGAAGATTTGTATCATAATAAATCATCTTCAAACAAGTTTAAAATCCATCAAAGGATGTTGACATATATAAAAATGATTTTTAAAACTCTTTGAGATAAATATCCCTTTTTCATGAAACCATTTTAAAGTCACACAATTTAGAAAGGAATACATTTAAAGAAATTTTTGAATCAAAGTGTCCCATGCCACTTTGAAACTTTTGAAAGAAATTAACATTTTAAAAACATTCATGTCCATATAAATAAATCCTTAAAAACCATTTTGAAAACATGAAAATTAATGAGAAATATTTAGAAGAATAAATATTTAAAACATTTGAAATGGTGTTTTTGTAAAAAAGTTACTTAAAATAATCCCTTTTAAAACTCTTTCATGAAACATGGACATGGATAATAAATATGTCCCATTAGATACTTACGTAAAAACAACCTTGGATAATAAAGAGATTGTGAAATTAACCCTTACCAATTTGGTAACTTACAAAACATACACCCCATGAAAGAGGTATCATACAATGAATATGTAAATACACATAAATTAAAGTTTATTACACAAATAATACAATTATTATCAGTAAATACACCACACAAAAGGTAATAGTGGAAATATGGCACGAATCTCACAGGAATAAGGAGTGAGATGAAAACCCCTTACCTTGCACTTTCCTTTAGTCAAGGGTACATTTAACCTCATGTATGAAGACCTTAGTATGTTATTAAATTATAAAATAACCAAATTAATATTTATAATATCATACATTATTCATTTATGACTTTATACTACCCATTTAATAATAATTTCCATGTTAAATTAACATTTTGGGTAATAATCGCTTTCTTTATCGTATGTGTTTTAACTTGTTACTATTGATTGTATAACTTAGATCATGATTTAAATACTTCCAGAATATAAAACGTGATTTATATATCATATATATTTATAATATAAATATGTATAATAGACATATATATGAAATGGAAAACACTGTTTGTGGAGATGGTAGTCTGTACGTACGCATAAACGATGTTTCCGTTTTCATAACGTATTGAACGGAACTAAGTGAAGAAAATATAAGCAAGTACTTATATTTATATAAATATATATATCTCCAGTAGCATTATTATGTCATATATTACAAACATATTATTAATATATATTTTTATAATCGTCGATGAATGGTGAATGTGGAAATGAATCTCATCGCATCGTGGAGACGGTAATCTGTACGTACGCACGAGCGACAATATCATTTCTTTAAAGGTGTGGAATTGGATGGTATATTAATTTTACAGAGACATTATCATTTTATTTTAATTATTTATATACATATTACTCATTGTTATATCCATCCAAATAACATAGTGTTGAATAACAAATTACACTACGGCGTGGAGACGGTAAGTCGTACGTACGCACGCATGGTGACATTATCATTCATAAGATGGATAGAATAATGAATATAGTTGTGAAATATTTATAATAACGTAATATTATATATAAGATAATGTATTTATTATTTTAGAATGTAAATAACAAATAAATAATAAGTGGAAGAAGAAAGGAACTTGAAAGAGGAAGGTGAAATCATTACCTCTTTTTCGGGTTCTTCCTTTTGATTTGATCAAAAGGGCTCCTTAGGTTGGATTTATGATCAAAATAATACCTCTAGGTAGAATTTATGGAAGTTGGGAGGATATTTGGTTAGGGTTTGGCCGAGCCAATTGGCTTTGGAGGTGTGATTTTGAGAGAAGGGGGAGTGCCTTTTATAAGAGGGGTGAGGGTCACTTTAGGAAAAGATTAAAGTATTAATTTATTATACAATCATATTCAGTTTATAATGTTTTAAAAGTGGATTATTTAAAGTATAAGGTGATTATAGGTCTAAAAAAACTCAAAAAATTGGTTTTAGATAGGTTTGGGTCACTTTATTAACCTTATCTTTTAGTTTTAACTCTTAGTTAATTAGTTTGACATTTACCATGTCACTTTGTATTTTTATATTATATGGTTAATAAACATACTATATACTTCCAATAGACCCCCAAGTGGTCTATTAATGATACAACTCTCATTATATAAGTCCTTTGGACAAACCTTAGATTTTTAGGAATATAATATCAATTAATAATATAATATTTGTTTTAAAAACTCATTTATGTCAATTTTGACACTATTCAATAATTGATTTTTGTTAAAGTCTTAAAAACTTTATTAATTCAAAACAAATCATTTAAGAAATCCTAACATGTCATATTAACCAATAAAATTCGTTTATGGCATCAAAACTTTAATATTATATTTATTTTAACATTTATAATACCAATTATTTGATTCTTTCATTAATAAGGAAAATACTGCATCATTATTGTGTCATAAATAAATTTAATTATTCAATGTCCTAAAATTATAAATAAAATATAATTATGTATGAAATTGTTTTATCTTTATAATTAATATTTATAGTTGAAAATATAACATATATATCCCTATGTAAAAATTGTTTTTCTAAAAGATATATGCTTATGTCATTTTTGTATTTACTTTAACTTAATTAATATAAAGTGTCATTATCACTTACAAGTGTCTCCATGGGATCCCAAAATCGACCCAAAGATACCCATGGCCAGAAATGTATCAACCAATAGTGTTAGGACACGTTTTAGGTTAATTTAATATTATTATAATATTATTTGTTTACACTTATTTATCAGATTTACGCTTTAACGATGGTAAATAAAATATTTAACGAAGTAATTATTCAAAATGTCTAAAAATAAGAGTTGCCTATTTACAAAATTTAGAAATCCTGATTCCAAATATGGAATCCATTTTTCCAAATTCAAAACACAGAAGTGGCAGAAATTAATTTAAAATTAATTCCTGATGTCCAAACAAAAAGCATGTTTTTAAGAAATAATAACTATCAAAAGATTGACACTTGTTTATGTCCGGTTTAAATGTGAAATTATGTCCAATGACCAAAATTGGATTAAATGGAAAAAATATAATCTAATTATACTTTAAAATCACTCAAATTCATAATTTATCACTATTAATTATTTCGATTAAAAAGGTTTTTTTTAATTAAAATTTAGTAATTTTCACTATTCACCCAAATATGAAAGTTATCATAAAAGGACCAAAAATTTATTGAAACTAAATTATTATGTCCCGATTATAAAGAAGAAGTTTATTTTGTCAAAATTAATATATAAAAGTTTCAAATATTGGATTTAAAAAGGGTTCTCTATTAAAAGGCGGTAAAATTGCATTTTTTGAAAAATAATTCTTTTATCAAAAAAATGAATTTGTTCTTAAATTATGTATAAGAAACTCATATTATGTATTCTAAAATTATAAGGATTATATAATGTTAAAAATTCAGTTAATACTATTCATAACCGCTTTTTAATGGCTAGTTTGGTAAGTCGTGATGCGCTTGAACTCAGTGTTGCGTGTAGTGCAAGTTATTGCATTACTTTGAAAAATAATGTACTATGAAATATTGGGTTGTTACAATCATGGATTCAAAGCATGGATAATATAAGGTTTTGATCCTCCTTGTGATATGAGTGTTATCCATTATTATACTATGATTTATATCCTGAGTTATCTCTATAAATCTATGTCTACTTGTTGCTTTAAATTGATAAAATTGTGTGTGTGTGTGTGTAAATACCATAATCACATTCACATTTATTCATTTGATAATTTACTTGTGGGAGTTTAGGTATCTTATTGGTGCATAGTGGTTCTTCATAATTACACCCTACATGTGCACCTCTATGGGCATGTATATTTACATCTATAATTTTTTGTTTCTTGGATAATATTTTTGTTAATAAAAGTCCAAGTAGTGGGTCATAAATTCACCATGTTGTGAATTGATTGATGCTAACATTAGTGGGAGACATCTTTGTAATATCTCCATAATTATGAATTTGTTTCATTTTGAGTCTCTTTATCTATTATAAATTTTTATTTCCGTTCTTTTTTGTAGTATTTATATGTAAATCATGATTTTATTATTTTTATATAGTTATACATGTACAATAGGTGTTTCCTGGTATAAGAGTTTCAGATATTTAGAATATCTAATATAAAAATGATTCATTTGATATTTTCAAAAAAAATTGGCAACAACCCAGGTTATCACATAAAGAGGGTAAATCATTCTCTAATGATTAACTCATACCCTCATAAAAAATTAAAAACCCTTAGTGAAAAAGGAATTAAATTAGTCTATGTGGTGTTCTAAATTGGATTGATAGAAGATCCATATTGGGTTGTTGAAATAAATAATTTTTATGGTAGTGTTTATTTTTTTATAAAAATACATGTTTTAAAAAAAATTAATATAATGTTCATATAAACTATGTTTTATTATAGGTTTAAATGTAGGTTTACTTAATGTGTAAATATTATTACCCCCTCAAAAGATATAATTTAGACCAAATTCCTAATTGAAATAGTTTGGACTTAATTAAAATATCTATACTATTTACAAAAATAATGGAAGGACCAAACTATTTCCCAAACTAGGGTGGAAATATTGTAGAAGGGAAAGAAATTTCTTGAAAATATCCTTCCTTTAAAGATTTATAAAGGAACTTCTACAAAAAAAACACCTTCCTTTAAAGATACATGAGGAAGACATTTTTTCATAAAGTTCCTTCTTTCTAAAAAAATTATAAAGTAATCTTCTAAAAAAGCATCTTATTTTTATAAAATTTTAAAGAATTCACTTTCCTTACTGGTTTTATATATTTTTTTAAAAAAAATATTTATAGATATATAATTAAATCTTAAATATTATTTAACATTTTTTATATTTTAAATTACTTTATTAAAATAATATAAAATTATTATTTAAAATCTAACCCAAATCTCTATTTTATAATGGATTGCACTATAACATCATTCAATGATTTTTTATATGGGATTAAGATTCTACATTCCCAAAATTTAAATATTTATGTATTATTTATAAAGTTAAATTGATAAAAATAATAATGTATCAAATAATGATGATTTAAATTGATGATTTAATAATTAATAGTATAATTTATTATTATTATTATTATTGAAATTCATATTTATTATTAATAATAAATTGATTAATATTGGAAGATTCTATCTGTTGTAGTGACCCAAGCCCAAAAACCAAGAGTCATTGCCTTAATTTATTACATTATCATGATTACAAGGATTAAAATCCCATAGGAAAACTCAGTTTAGCAGTATTGGAAAATCAGATTACATACATGATACCTATATTACATTGGGAAATAGAAAATAACACATGATACATAATAAAATGAAATGAACAAGATCCTTGAAATATTATTCAAATATTTCTTCTTCATAACTTAGAGAAAGGAAAAAAATAATGGTTAGTTAAAATTATCAGTAAGGGTTAAGTATAGTGGAATAAATCATGAATTAATAATTAATAATCAATATTAAAAGGTAAATAACCAAACACACATGTCATTTAATCAATAAACTGCTAATGAAAATGCATCTATAGATAATGTCAAAGAAAAAATATCTTGGATAATAATAATTACTGAATTATAAATAAATTAAATGTTTAATTATTGGAAATTATATTTCCAAATCACATTATTCATTTACCATCAAGATCTGTCCTCAAGATAGTTTAAAACATACTTGGTAAAAAAATTGATTTGGCCAACTGATTTCATCTCATGAGACTACTGATGAATCAAGAGGATTTAATTAACTGATAACCAACCCATGTAGTGAAGGTCCAAAAGATTCATCATATATCAAATAATATATTTAATTAATGAACAACATGCATTATAACCAAATATTTTTATTGATTAAAAGATACAGATTTATCAATATTTCCCCAATTAATCAAATAATTGTCAAAGTGGACACCATTTGTAAAAATATTATAAAGTTTAGGAAATAATAATATCTATTTTATGAGAATAAGTATATGTAATATAAATGTAATTTATAAAAAAATGATCATACGGAAGTTATCATATCAATATAAAGTTAACAATCACAAAAGAAAGTGATATTGTAAAGATTACTTTTACCACTTAGTAATTTTCAAGTCAAAACCCCTTGGATGAGATATTTTAAAGTGAAAATTAAAATACACTAAATTATGAGTGAATCATGATATTAAATTACAAAGTGGAAGTATATACACCAAATTAAAATAAATTGGTGCATAATAACAAATAAGTCTCAATGGAATGTAAATTGAGACGAAATCTCTCACCTTATGCTTCCTTTAGGTTGAAATATCTTTAAAATTGTGTATAATGGTTTTAATCATGTTATTAACTTACAATATAACCATATTAATATCTATGATTTCATATATAATCCTTTTATAACATATTATAACCCTTTCATTAATAATTTTTCATCATTTTCATTATTTCTGGTGTTAATTGCCTTGTTTTTCAAGTATGTTTTGACTTGTTATTTTTTATCCTATTAATTGGATCATGATTTCATAATATAAATAATTTAAAAAATTATTTAAATATCATATATATTCAGTATATATTTATATGAAGTAATATATAAAATTTTGAGATAAGAAATGAAATGCACCATTCATGGAGACAGTAGGTTATACATACGCATGAACGTTACTTCTATTTCCTTATCGTATTTAAAAATAAGTGATATATATAAATATGTAAATTATAATTAAATAATAATATTTATTTTATATATATCACATTTTTTTATTAAAACCATCCTTAATACATTTTATGTAAAGTGTGAACGAATCACATCGCTTTGGGGAGGTGGTAGTCCACACATCCACAAACGATGTTATCGTATTTCCATAAACTGTAAAGAATACAGGTACTTGTTATATAAAAACGAAATAAGAATAAATAAATTATAAATATAATATATATCAATAAAAATGATAAATACATCATTATTATAAACCTTGAAAGGTGGTAATGGAAGAACGGATGACATCGGTTCGCGAGGCGGTAGTCTGTCGCACACACGAATGATGATTGCATATCTCATTTGATAGAAGTGTGTTTGAGTTTAGGTAATAACCTTATAATAAAAACATATAAGTATATTAAGTATAATAAATTTATTATATAATCATTAAATAATAATAATTGAAGGTTTGGAGAAAAAAATGAAACAAAAGTGAACATTGAAGATCATTACCTCTTATTCGGGTAACTCCTTTTGGTTTATACAAAAATACTTACTTGGTTTGATTTTTTCCCAAAGTTAGGATTATATAATTAGGTGAGGGACTTTGGGGAGATATTTTTTTAGTTTTTGTATGATAAAAAATTGATTGAGAGGTGTGAATAAGTGGGGAGGTTAGTAACATTTTTATAGTGGAGGGGGTGGTATTCAAGTAAATTTTTGAAAGAGGAAATTCCACCCACGTTTTTTCCATCTAAATTGGATCCAATAATGAAAAAAATTATATAAAATATATTATATGGTATAAATATGGAAATAAAATAGGTTTTTATACATTTTTATAGGTCATTTTTTCCCTTAAGATAAAGGTTTAGTCCCTTATTAAGATAATTTTTCTCTTAATCACCACAATTAATATTAATTACTTTCACGAATACTTTTTGTCAAAAACTAAGTTAAACTTATTAAAAATTATAAATTATTATTATTTAAAATATTTAATACATTTAATACATTTTTATAAATTCAAATTACATAATTTTTAGAAATTAATTTAAAATTAATCCTACAAATGGAATAAGAAAGCGGGTTATTAAAGTAAAAGTGTTCAAAAGTTTGAAATGTTTTCATATCCAATATCAATGTGAAATTAATTACAATGACCTAAATTTAATTAATATATGTAAACTTTATTTAATTAAACTTTAAAATAAATCAAAAATATAATTTAACCTTGTAGATAAATTATATAAAAAGGAATTTTTCAATTAAAATTCAGTATTTTTCACTATTTATCAAAAAATGAAACTTCACATAAAAATACCAAAAGTTCACCCTAATATAATTTTGAAATTTCACTTTAAAAATTTAATTTTATTTTTAAATATAAAATTTATAAAATTTCCAAAATTTAATTTTAAAATAATTGCACCATTAAAAGGTTTCAAAACATCCTTTAGAAAAATATATCTTTTATGCATAAAATTGGATTTATTCTTATCTTATGCCTATAAATACTATTGAATGAATATCAAAAATATTTGATTTAATATAATATATATATATATATATATATATATATTATTAGTATTATTCACTAATAGTAATTAATTTAATTTATTAAGAAAAAAAAATTTGGGAGTATAAAAATAGTTTTTTACAAAAAACATTTCTTTTATATTCAATTCGTTTTTATATTCATTTCTAATTAATTGGTAAAAAATGAATTAAAATATATATTTTCATAAGTTATTTAATACTATTCATAAACACCAATTTAACTTTTATAGGATAATTTTCATTTTAAATAATAATATTAATAGTATTTTGTAAGATTTGATCTTGCGTGTAACGCAAGCCACCAAATAAACTTATTGAGTGAAACACAAGATAAAATCAATGTTGCATGCATTGAAATATATAGAATAGATTTAATATATTTTAAATAGTAAATATGTTTTAATATCTTGGGATATTATATTCCCTTATGCGCTTGGTGTTTCATGTTATACACACTATCAAATATGATGCCTTTTTTTAAAATTTCGGGGTGTTACAGCAGCCTAACCACACATGACATAGTTACAAAGAAAATATGCCCACCTAGGAACTTGATCCTAAAACATTAATATTAATATTAATAGTTTCATTTTTAATTATAATATTAAATAAATTAATTTTAATATATTGTATTTCACCTTAAGGGACACTTTTCAACTCATGGGATATTTTATTTTTCAAATAGAATTTTTCAAATTTATTAATTAAATTAAAAGGGAAAATATAATAAATTTTCCTTGATCAAAATGATGGATTGAGAAATGAACTATGTTTTTGAGTATATAATAGGTTTTTTACCCTAGTATGGGTGTTTCATAACTTTTAGGCAGTAATGATTCATCGTTAAGTGGTGGAAATTCATTTTTACAATTAATAATATTTTCTTTTATTGTTAATTAATTTATGTGCATAACACTTGACCTAGCCTCTTCCATATTTAGTCTTAATTTATAGAGAATGGGATGGGGATACAGTTTATGGGGAAGATTAAAATCATGTAGGAATCATTAAAAATCATATTTCTTGGCTAAAGAACATCGAATCTGCACAAAATAGGATTGGTTGGTTGCATTTAAAATTGTTTATTTGAGAACAAAATTATCTCATATCATTTTTATATCAAACATTTTAATCTTTAAATGAAATTTTAGTTTGTTATTCTCTGTTCCATACTGAATCCACTACCTTGGGATTCAATGAAATTTTAGGAATGTATTTTAAAATAACTTAGAGAGAATTTTCACATGTAAAATCAAAAATATTTTAATAACATTTTTGTTTTAATAAATCACTAAACCTTTTATACATTTTTGGAAATGTCTCAATGATATGAATTCACTACCTTTTGAATCACTCCCATTGGATTAGTATTTTAGGATAAATATTATATAGAAGATTATTGGATCTTCTAATTTTTTCTACCATTTTAAGGACATAGAGTATGGATCACAAAGAATGATGCTCGGATCTATAATTATGAGTTCTTCACTTATAGTTAACATGATTTTTGGTCTTTAAGCATGGTTGAACCTAGTTATAAGTTTCTTAATATCTTTCACTATGTTTAATGATCATTTTTGTATCCTATAAAACCTATAAGTTGTATCAATGTTATGTTATGCAATTTGAATCATGAAATCAGGCTTTAAATGGAGTTGTGGATGCTACTATAGAAAACAAAGCATTAAATCATTATTTATGATTCAATGTGTATCATTAAAAATGATTAAGAGTTTAACTATATTTGTCATTATGTTATGTTAAAAAAAATATAAGGTTCAATTTAAAAATAAATTATATGATAATGTAATTTCTGGTTGGATCATATCATTATGTTATATGATCACGTAATCTACGGTTGGGATCATAGAATACATTTATATGATAATATAGTGTATAGTGAGGTTGTAGAATATTTTATTTGATAATATAACTTGCATCAATCATGGATTATATTACATTATACAATAACATAACCTATGTCATACGTGGCTGATATTACATTATGCAATAACGTAACATGAATTTGGGTCATAGTGTATGATATCAAATATCATAGGCTGCAACATGGTGTAATTCTTCAGTTTTTTTGTATCTTGGAATTTGATATTTTGATATTTGTATCCAACCAAAGTCCCCTTAAATGGATACTAAAATAGATAATTGTACAATAAATACGATATTGATCCCTGTTTTAGGGTGTTATATACATAGAATAGATAGATTTACCTTACACTAGTAACATATTGTAAGGTGTGATTTCCAATTTGTGTTGAGATCACATTACACATTCCATATTTATCATAGCCTATGATATGGGAATATCATCAAATATGATATACATAGAAAATTTTATTTTTTAATATTTCAATTGTGAATTGCATAAAATATTTTATGAATTATTTCCTTTCAAAAAAATAGTTTATAAATTGTTCATAAATTATGACAAATTGTATAATGGGAGTTTTATTTATTTATAAAAATGCTTATAGATTAATTGATTATAAAATTTATATGATTAATTATTTAAATATTTTTCAAGCATTTATTAAATATTCTATAATAGTCATCATTAATATGAAAAAAATACCATTTCAAATTACATATCATGTCGTATGATTTATAAAATAGTGTTTTCTTAGAAATTTTAAGGGTAATCTATAAAATGATTATAAATTATAAAAATATGGCGAAAATATAAATAGGTTTATATTTAATTATGAAATTTTCATAATTAATTAATTTTAATTGTTCAAGTTATTGGGCCTTATTTAAAAATAATAATAAACCCTATCAAAATAATTTTTTATGATTGATTTGATCAAGGTTTAAATAATATTTAATATTTAATATTATATTATGTAAATTTTATACATAATATATTTGGATTATAAAATATTTATAATTCATTTAATATCATATGTTTGAAGTAAATTCCATATAATGATCAATAAGGAAGAGTTTATATTGAAAATAAATATAAAATATTTATATTTATTGAAATTATGGAATGAATAGATAAATTATAAAGTGGTTATAATTTAATATACTTATGCATTTTCCATAAATTTTTCTCTCATGTTTAAATTTGTGAATTTATCATTTATTTATTTATTCCATACTTAAATTCATAAATATGATAGTTATATTATGAATTTTTATATGCATTAGTTTAAAGAATTTTAACTTCTCCTAAGTTATCATATTTGCATCTAAAGAGTCACATACTAAGAATGATAAAGGATTTAGTTTTATTCTACCTTAAATTTGGATTGTATTGATTTATGGTCTTTAATTAAGTATTTAATTTTGATTTATACATATTAAGAGTTATAATTACATTGGAGTTGAAGTCTCTCTTGAGTAAAGTATCCTTGGGTAATGGGACTTTGGGTCAGACTTCTCACAGGCCTTGAGAATTATGACTTGTCTAGAAAAGGGAGGGTTGACTATCTATGGCTACAAGTTTACTCATGTGGGGATTAATTATTTCTTATTATTCTAATAAATTACATGAAATGGTTTTATATACATTATTCATGGGATGCATTTTGATATTTTTGGATATAAATGGATTTTAGTTTGGTTTTCTAACATAAGATATGAGTTGTGTAAAGGGTTACACATCAATATGTTTTGAGAATATTGATTTATTAAAAGTAATGGTAATAAAAACTAAATCAAAAACATGTATACAAAAAGTTAATATCATTAGATAATATGGTGATAATTAAATTCCCTTTAAAATAGTAAGTGTTGGATTCCTTCCAAATTGAACACATGTTAATACCTCTATCATTCAATTGAGTAATTTCTACCAAATTAGGGTGCTCATGGATTTTCTTATGTAAGGAATGGTGGAAATGGATAACCCTAAGAGTTAGGTAACCAAATATCATTGAGATATTTGGGTTACACTTAGTTGTGAAACCATAAGATTTAGGATACCAGAGGAATGGTGTTTATTTTATCTATATGATGGTTTGGAAAAAGAATTTCATATTCAACCATCCACGAGTAATATATGATATGATAGGTATGATGCCCTACCTAAATAACTAAGTGGTGAGAGGAATTCAAATGTAGAATCCTTTCATAGTGAAATATGGATCTTTCCCCACCAATAGATATGATGATATTGAAAATGGTCATCATTTTAGTGGGATTTATTTTAATAAATGTATTTATTGAATGCATATAAAACATTATACTTGTATGATAAAATCTTCCACTATAGATAAATAAAATCATCATTATCCAAATTGACTTTGAGATTAATCATTTCAAATGAGAATCTTGATGTAAATAACTCTTAAGGTTGATAACCTAAGAAAATTTCTTAAGGAATTATTCTATGTATTAGAGTAACCCCTTCTAGAGTAACTAACTATTGAATTTGTTCAATAAATGAATCCCGATGCTTATGGGATAATATAATGATTCACTAAATGTTTCAAAGAGAATATATGCATGATTACCTAACATAATTTTATTCTCCACTCATATATTCAATATTATTGGGTATGTTAATGACTTGGTCAGACTTATATATCCTTTAAATCTCGTTCTAGTTATAGAATTAATACAATTTCCATCAATGGAAATGTGAATGATTTAAATAAAATTTTACCTAATATTCTAAAAGGTAATAAGAATAAATGAACTAGGGTATGTGATGTCAAGGTTCTAGTGTTGTATTGAATATAATGAGGGTAAAAGTTCAAAACAAAATAATAAAGATACTTATAATGTCCAAAAAAAATTCATAAAGTAGATAGTCAGGGTCACTGAAACCTAAAGGGGTTATCAATAATATAGAGTATTGATTCCATATGTTATAATTATTTAGAATGCCTGAAGGGGTACTAGAAGTAAAATGGAATATCCATGCCATGTATTATTGTTATAAAAATTAATTAATTGGTTTTGAAGGTTATAAGATACCTAATATATATTTTACAATTGTTGTAAATATACAGAAGTATAAAATAAATAAAATAATTGGTATAGGTTATTTTTCTCATTCAAGTGATGAAGAAAATAGTTATTACATAAAATATTTGAATGTAAAGGAATATATCAATCTCAGATGGATATAATTAAATTATGTGTATAGTTATCTCATTTCACTTATATGATTAGATAAGTTTTTTACAAACAAATAGTTTTTATGAGCAATATGATATTGATACACATGTTTTATGATTCATTGGATTATATAACATGTTTTGATAAGAACACGATTATAAAAATGTTTTATCTAGGATATAAGAGTTTTTCTAGTTTTTTAAATATGAGGAATTTATATTCTACAACCATTAGTGGGATATTTTAAATAGTAATCTTTATTTTAATAAAATGATCTAAAAATATATAATACCATATATGGTATAGATATAATAGTTTGTTTGTTAAATAATCTCACTATTGGAAATAAGAGCTATTTTTCAGACAAAAAGGGGTTTTTTCATCATATCAAGAGATTCTAAATTAATTATAATATATTAAAGGCTATTTGGAGTGTTTTAAACATATATAAGTTCAAAGTTAATAAAAAAATATTATACTAGTAAAAACATAAAGTGAATTTCACTATATCATAAATGATTTTAAGATATAATGTGAATAGTTTCATTGGATTTCAAGGAAAATTTTAATGGAATTGGTTTCAAAGGATAATGATAGTAGTGAAATTGGGATGAGTTGTAAGTAGAAAATATAATTTATTGACATCATAACAATAAATATTATGAAGTTAATGATTTTTAATATGTTCAAGGAGTTGAAAATTTAGAATATTATTTATAGGTATCATAGTAATTCAAAATTTCTTTATAAAAATTGTTACTCATAAAGATTTTAGTGGGAGTGTTTTATCAAGTGGTCACATAGAAATTTCTAAATAATTACAAGTAGATGAAATGAGTTTTACAGAACCCCTGAAAGTATAGCAAACATATGGATGATGTATATATTGATATACATTCCATTGAGACTTATTTGTTATTATGCACTAATTTATTTTAATTTGGTGTATATAATTCCACTTTGTAATTTAATATCATGATTCACTCATACTTTAGTGTATTTTAATTTTCACTTTAAAATATCTCATCCAAGGGGTTTTGACTTGAAAATTACTAAGTGGTAAAATTTATTTTACAATAATGGTTTTAATCATGATATTAACTTACAATATAACCATATTAATATCTATTATTTCATATATAATCCTTTTATAACATATTATAACCCTTTCATTAATAATTTTTCATCATTTTCATTATTTCTGGTGTTAATTGCCTTGTTTTTAAAGTATGTTTTGACTTGTTATTTTTTCTCCTATTAATTGGATCATGATTTCATAATATAAATAATTTAAAAAATTATTTAAATTTCATATATATTCAGTATATATTTATATGAAGTAATATATAAAATTTGGAGATAAGAAATGAAATGCACCATTCATGGAGACAGTAGGTCATACAAACGCATGAACGTTACTTCTATTTCCTTATCGTATTTAAAAATAAGTGATATATATATATATATGTAAATTATAATTAAATAATAATATTTATTTTATATATATCACATTTTTTTATTAAAACCATCCTTAATACATTTTATGTAAAGTGTGAACAAATCACATCGCTTTGAGGAGGTGGTAGTCCACACATCCACAAACGATGTTATCGTATTTCCATAAACTGTAAAGAATACAGGTACGTGTTATATAAAACCTAAATAAGAATAAATACATTATAAATATAATATATATCAATAAAAATGATAAATACATCATTATTATAAACCTTTAAAGGTGGTAATGGAAGAATGGATGACATCGGTTCGCGAGGCGGTAGTCTGTCGCACACACGAATGACGATTGCATATCTCATTTGATAGAAGTGTGTTTGAGTGTAGGTAATAACCTTATAATAAAAACATATAAGTATATTAAGTATAATAAATTTATTATATAATCATTAAATAATAATAATTGAAGGTTTGGAGAAAAAAATGAAACAAAAGTGAACATTGAAGATCGTTACCTCTTATTCGGGTAACTCCTTTTGGTTTATACAAAAATACTTACTTGGTTTAATTTTTTACCAAAGTTAGGATTATATAATTAGGGGAGGGACTTTGGGGAGATATTTTTTTAGTTTTTGGATGATAAAAAATTTATTGATAGGTGTTAATAAGTGGGGAGGTGAGTAACATTTTTATAGTGGAGGGGGTGGTATTCAGGTAAATTTTTGAAAGAGGGAATTCCACCCACGTTTTTTCCATCTAAATTGGATCCAATAATGAACAAAATTATATAAAAAATATTATATGGTATAAATATGGAAATAAAATAGGTTTTATACATGTTTATAGGTCATTTTTCCCTTAAGATAAAGGTTTAGTCCCTTATTAAGATATTTTTTCTCTTAATCACTACAATTAATATTAATTACTTTCAGGAATAATTTTTGTCAAAAACTAAGTTAAACTTATTAAAAATTATAAATTATTATTATTTAAAATATTTAATACATTTTTATAAATTCCAATCACATAATTTTTAGAAATTAATTTAAAATTAATCCTACAAATGGAAGAAGAAAGCGGGTTGTTAAAGTAAAAATGTTCAAAAGTTTGAAATGTTTTCATATCGAATATCAATGTGAAATTAATTCAAATGACCTAAATTCAATTAATATATGTAAAATTTATCTAATTAAACTTTAAAATAAATCAAAAATATAATTTAACCTTGTAGATAAATTATATAAAAAGGAATTTTTCAATTAAAATTCAGTATTTTTCACTATTTATCAAAAAATGAAACTTCACATAAAAATACCAAAAGTTAACCCTAATATAATTTTGAAATTTCACTTTAAAAAATGAAGTTTATTTTTAAATATAAAATTTAAAAAATTTCCAAAATTTAATTTTAAAATAAGTGCACCATTAAAAGGTTTCAAAACATCCTTTAGAAAAATATATCTTTTATGCATAAAATTGGATTTATTCTTATCTTATGCCTATAAATACTATTGAATTAATATCAAAAATATTTGACTTAATATAATATATATATATATATATTATTAGTATTATTCACTAATAGTAATTAATTTAATTTATTAAGAAAAAAAAATTGGGAGTATAAAAAATAGTTTTTTACAAAAACATTTCTTTTATATTCAATTGGTTTTTATTTTCATTTCTAATTAATTGGTAAACAATGAATTAAAATATATATTTTCATAAGTTATTTAATACTATTCATAAACACCAATTTAACTTCTATAGGATAATTTTCATTTTAAATAATAATATTAATAGTATTTTGTAAGATTTGATCTTGCGTGTAACGCAAGCCACCAAATAAACTTATTGAGTGAAACACAAGCTAAAATCAATGTTTCATGCATTTAAATATATATAATAGATTTAATATATTTTAAATAGTAAATATGTTTTAATATCTTGGGATATTATATTCCCTTATGCGCTTGGTGTTTCATATTATACACACTATCAAATATGATGTCCTTTTTTCTAAATTTCGGGGTGTTACAGCAGTCTAACCACACATGACATAGTTACAAAGAAAATATGCCCACCTAGGAACTTGATCCTAAAACATTAATATTAATATTAATAGTTTCATTTTTAATTATAATATTAAATAAATTAATTTTAATATATTGTATTTCACCTTAAGGGACACTTTTCAACTCATGGGATATTTTATTTTTCAAATAGAATTTTTCAAATTTATTAATTAAATTAAAAGGGAAAATATAATAAATTTGCCTTGATCAAAATGATGGATTGAGAAATGAACTATGTTATTGAGTCTATAATAGGTTTTTTACCCTAGTATGGGTGTTTCATAACTTTTAGGCAGTAATGATTCATCGTTCAGTGGTGGAGATTAATTTTTACAATTAATAATATTTTCTTTTATTGTTAATTAATTTATGTGCATAACACTTGACCTAGCCTCTTCCATATTTAGACTTAATTTATAGAGAATGTTATGGGGATACTGTTTATGGGGAAGATTAAAATCATGTAGGAATCATTAAAAATCATATTTCTTGGCTAAAGAACATCGAATATGCACAAAATAGGATTGGTTGGTTGCATTTAAAATTGTTTATTTGAGAACAAAATTCTCTCATATCATTTTTAAATCAAATATTTTAATCTTTAAATTAGATTTTAGTTTGTTATTATCTTTTCCATACTGAATCCACTACCTTGGGATTCAATGAGATTTTATGAATGTATTTTAAAATAACCTAGAGAAAATTTTCACATGTAAAATCAAAAATATTTTAATAACATTTTTGTTTTAATAAATCACTAAACCTTTTATACATTTTTGGAAATGTCTCAATGATATTAATTCACTACCTTTTGAATCACTCCCATTGAATTTTTATTTTAGGATTAATATTATATAGAATATTATTGGATCTTCTAATTTTTTCTACCATTTTAAGGACATAGAGTATGGATCACAAAGAACGATGCTCGGATCTAGAATTATGAGTTCTTCAATTATAGTTCACATGATTTTAGGTATTTAAGCATGGTTGAACCTAGTTATAGGTTTCTTAATATCTTTCACTATGTTTAATGATCATTTTTGTATCCTATAAAACCTATAAGTTGTATCAATGTAATGTTATGCAATTTGAATCATGAAATCAGGCTTTAAATGGAGTTGTGGATGCTACTATAGAAAACAAAGCATTAAATCATTATTTATGATTCAATGTGTATCATTAAAAATGATTAAGAGTTTAACTATATTTTTCATTATGTTATGTTAAAAAAAATATAAGGTTCAATTTCAAAGTAAATTATATGATAATGTAATTTCTGGTTGGATCATATCATTATGTTATATGATCACGTAATCTACGGTTGGGATCATAGAATACATTTATATGATAATATAGGGTATAGTGAGGTTGTAGAATATTTTATTTGATAATATAACTTGTATCAATCATGGATTATATTACATTATACAATAACATAACCTATGTCATACGTGGTTGATATTATATTATGAAATAACGTAACATGAATTTGGGTCATATTGTATGATATCAAATATCATAGGCTACAACATGGTGTAATTATTCAGTTTTTTTTGTATCTTAGAATTTGATATTTTGATATTTGTATCCAACCAAAGTCCCCTTAAATGGATACTAAAATAGATAATTGTACAATAAATACGATATTGATCCCTATTTTATGGTGTTATATACATAGAATAGATAGATTTACCTTACACTAGTAACATATTGTAAGGTGTGATTTCCAATGTGTGTTGATATCACATTACACATGCCATATTTATCATAGCCTATGATGTGGGAATATCATCAAATATGATATACATAGAAAATATTATTTTTTAATATTTCAATTGTGAATTGAATAAAATATTTTTTGAATTATTTCCTTTCAAAAAAATAGTTTATAAATTGTTCATAAATTATATAAAATTGTAAAATGGGAGTTTTATTTATTTATAAAAATTCTTATAGATTAATTGATTATATAATTTATATGATTAATAATTTAAATATTTTTCAAACATTTATTAAATATTCTATAATAGTCATCATTAATATGAAAAAAATACCATTTCAAATTACATATCATGTCGTATGATTTATAAAATAGTCTTTTCTTAGAAATTTTAAGGGTAATCTATAAAATGATTATAAATTATAAAAATATGGCGAAAATATAAATAGGTTTATATTTAATTATGAAATTTTCATAATTAATTAATTTTAATTGTTCAAATTATTGGGCCTTATTTAAAAAAAATAAACCCTATCAAAATAAATTTTTATGATTGATTTGATCAAGGTTTAAATAATATTTAATATTTAATATTAGATTATGTAAATTTTATACATAATATATTTTGATTATAAAATATTTATAATTCATTTAATATCATATGTTTGAAGTAAATTCCATATAATGATCAATAAGGAAGAGTTCATATTGGAAATAAATATAAAATATTTATATTTATTGAAATTATGGAATGAATAGATAAATTATAAAGTGGTTATAATTTAATATACTTATGCATTGTCCATAAATTTTTCTCTCATGTTTAAATTTGTGAATTTATCATTTATTTATTTATTCCATACTTAAATTCATAAATATGATAGTTATATTATGAATTTTTATATTCATTAGTTTAAAGAATTTTAACTTCTCCTAAGTTATCATATTTGCATCTAAAGAGTCACATGCTAGAAACGATAAAGGATTTAGTTTTATTCTACCTTGAATTTGGATTGTATTGATTTATGGGATTTAATTAAGTATTTAATTTTGATTTATACATATTAAGAGTTAGAATTACATTGGAGTTGAAGTCTCTCTTGAGTAAAGTATCCTTGGGTAATGGGACTTTGGGTCAGACTTCTCACAGGCCTTGAGAATTATCACTTGTCTAGAAAAGGGAGGGTTGAATATCTATGGCTACAGGTTTACTCATGTGGGGATTAATTATTTTTATTATTCTAATAAATTACATGAAATGGTTTCATATACATTATTCATGGGATGCATTTTGATATTTTTGGATATAAATGGATTTTAGTTTGGTTTTCTAACATAAGATATGAGTTGTGTAAAGGGTTACACATCAATATGTTTTGAGCATATTGATTTATTAAAATGAATGGGAATAAAAACTAAATCAAAAACATGTATACAAAAAGTTAATATCATTAGATAATATTGTGATAATTAAATTCCCTTTAAAATAGTAAGTGTTGGATTCCTTCCAAATTGAACACATGTTAATACCTCTATCATTCAATTGAGTAATTTCTACCAAAGTAGGGTGATCATGGATTTTCTTATGTAAGTAATGGTGGAAATGGATAACCCTAAGAGTTACGTAACCAAATATCATTGAGATATTTGGGTTACACTTAGTTGTGAAACCATAAGATTTAGGATACCAGAGGAATGGTGTTTATTTTATCTATATGATGGTTTGGAAAAAGAGTTTCATATTCAACCATCCATGAGTAATATATGATATGATAGGGATGATGCCCTACCTAAATAACTAAGTGGTGAGATGAATTCCAATGTAGAATCATTTCATAGTGAAATATGGATCTTTCCCCACCAATAGATATGATAATATTGAAAATGGTCATCATTTTAGTGGGATTTATTTTAATAAATGTATTTATTGAATGTATATAAAACATTATACTTGTATGATAAAATCTTCCACTATAGATAAATAACATCATCATTATCCAAATTGACTTTGAGATTAATCCTTTCAAATGAGAATCTTGATGTAAATAACTCTTAAGGTTGATAACCTAAGAAAATTTCTTAAGGAATTATTCTATGTATTAGAGTAACCCCTTCTAGAGTAATTAACTATTGAATTTGTTCAATAAATGAATCCAGATGCTTATGGGATAATATAATGATTCACTCAATGTTTCAAAGACAATAGATGCATGATTACCTAACATAATTTTATTCTCCACTCATATATTCAATATTATTGGGTATGTTAATGACTTGGTCAGACTTATATATCCTTTAAATCGCATTCTAGTTATAGAATTAATACAATTTCCATCAATGGAAATGTGAATGATTTAAATAAAATTTCACCTAATATTCTAAAAGGTAATAAGAATAAATGAACTAGGGTATGTGACGTCCAGGTTCTAGTGTTGTATTGAATATAATGAGGGTAAAAGTTCAAAACAAAATAATAAAGATAGTTATAATGTCCAAAAAAAATTCAAAAAGTAGATAGTCAGGGTCACTGAAACCTAAAGGGGTTATCAATAATATAGATTATTGATTCCATATGTTATAATTATTTAGAATACCTGAAGGGGTACTAGAAGCAACATGGAATATCCATGGCATGTATCAGTGTTATAAAAATTAATTCATTGGTTTTGAAGGTTATAAGATACCTAATATATATTTTACAATTGTTGTAAATATACATAAGTATAAAATCAATAAAATAATTGGTATAGGTTATTGTTCTCATTCAACTGATGAAGAAAATAGTTATTACATCAAATATTTGAATGTAAAGGAATATATCAATCTCAGATGTATATAATTAAATTATGTGTATAGTTATCTCATTTCACTTATATGATTAGAGAAGTTGTTTACAAACAAATATTTTTTATGAGAAATATGATATTAATACACATGTTTTATGATTCATTGGATTATATAACATGTTTTGATAAGAACACAATGATAAAAAAAATATCTAGGATATAGGAGTTTTTCTAGTTTTTTAAATATGAGGAATTTATATTCTACAACCATTAGTGGGATATTTTAAATAGTAATCTTTATTTTAATAAAATGATACAAAAATATATAATACCATATATGGTATAGATATAATAGTTTGTTTGTTAAATAATCTCACTATTGGAAATAAGAGCTATTTTTCAGACAAAAAGGGGTTTTTTCATCATATCAAGAGATTCTAAATTAATTATAATATATTAAAGGCTATTTGGAGTGTTTTAAACATATATAAGTTCAAAGTTAATAAAAAAATATTATACTAGTAAAAACATAAAGTGAATTTCACTATATCATAAATAATTTTAAGATATAATGTGAATAGTTTCATTATATTTCAAGGAAAATTTTAATGGAATTGGTTTCAAAGGATAATGACAGCAGTGAAATTGGGATGAGTTGTAATTAGAAAATATAATTTATTGACATCATAACAATAAATATTATGAAGTTAATGATTTTTAATATGTTCAAGGAGTTGAAAATTTAGAATATTATTTATAGGTATCATAGTAATTCAAAATTTCTTTATAAAAAATGTTACTCATAAAGATTTTAGTGGGAGTGTTTTATCAAGTGGTCACATAGAAATTTCTAAATAATTACAAGGAGATGAAATGAGTTTAACAGAACCCCTAAAAGTATATCAAACATATAGATGATGTATATATTGATATACATTTTTTGAAAAGAAATGATAACTGACATCTCAAATTATTTCTTTGAGTTACCCCTGATTGATTCTCATCATGTATTATTATAGGTTATAGTGAAATTTTAATGTTTTTGTGAGTATTATTCTTGTATTGGGATAGGGAATATGATCATGTGGAAAAAAACAGGTTTTGTGCACTAGATGACCAACTAAGTATACAATATAGAGTGTCATACACTATGTCATTAGTATAATAAGGGTTCATGGTTCATATTTGTAATCCCACTACATGAGGTTAGTTATATTTCCATCATGATTACCTTCATACGTTGATACATTTCTTAAATAATTCTTGAGGATTATCTAATTAAGTAGTGGTTGGGTATGTTGTTGATCATGTCATGGGTTGGAGCTTAACCAAGATGGTATTTTTCCTCTCATATAAAAATTATGAAATCTTGGTCCTCAATTAAGATAGACTATGGAAGTGTATATTAATACCTAGATAGTACATATGATGTGCTTATATATTCTGGTGTAGGACATGTGATTTTATTATCTATAAAAGTGAATGTCATGGGATGTATTCATCAACCTGGTAAGTCTATACTTGGAGAATTGATAACATATGATTTGGATATATGGGATTGACATACTATGTTTCTCATGACCACTCGATATCTTAGAAAAATAGATCGTATAAAAATTCATTCTTGTATAGGATTCATTTGGTGGACACAGATATAGAGATGCATTTGTTTGATGGAGATCACACTAAATCCCTTTATTTCTTGAGTAGCATTGATTATTTTCTAAAGGACACTATTTACTTACAATTTATATATTCAATGACTCGTATTTTTTATCAATTTTATAAAGTTAATGGATCCATATTTTGTTATTGACTAAATAGGGATTGAATCTGAACTAGATAGCTACTCTAAAAGTGTTTTACAGTTTATCCAAAATGATTTTTGGATGAGTTTTTACAAGGTATTTTATATGATGTGATACAAGTTTAAGTTGATTATAGATTTCCAAAATTGTTTTGGATGATTTATAAAAGTTTTTTTGACATGTGTTTAAAAATTAATATATATTATACAATATAAGGTGAAACAAAACAAAGTCTATGAGGATTTAGTGTAAATGTAATATTAAAGAAGATATGTCATAAATCCCACATATTATAATGTATAATATGTGCATGTTATAAAGTAAGACATTCATAATTATAAATTTACATTGTATTCTTGTTTTTTATCATATCATAAATCATGGGTATACTAATATCATGATGTTACCTTACCAATCATAATGTATAATTGAGATATGTTTCATGGAATTCCCTATGATTGAGAATGAAAATATAAATGTTAAAGATTAATGTTCAATAATATCTCCCATGTAAGCTATCATTAGAATAATAATTTCATAAAGATAAAATTAATGGGAGGTTTTTTGAATTCATAGGATGAATACATGGATAGTTGATTCATTAAATATTACATTATGAATGTATAAGTTAATTCATGGGATTTCCTCAATTGATATATAAGAGATCCATTTCCCTGAGATGGTTGAGTATTTTCCTTGCCAAAACTATCCTTCTTGAAGCACTATTCTTTATCTTTTATTTACACCTTGAGATAAAAGCATATTATTAGAGTGATAGAGGGTATCACCCATGATATGGGTGATTCAGTTTCAACGCATGGATACACCATGGAAGAGATCTTCCATTCAAGTGCCTCTTTTGATCTTCATCAACCATAGACTATCAAAGATGTTTGAAGAAGTGGTTAAATGATGTAAGGTACACATCATGAGTTATTAATATATAGTTTACATGATTTTGGGTCTTTATGCATGGGTGATCTTGGTTATGGGTTTCTTAGTATCTTCTATTATTCTTAACAAGTCTCATTAGATCCTATAAAACCCAGAAAATGTGGTTGTAAAATATTTATGATAAGTAATTGGGTAATTGATGAGATTTATTGGGAATGTAGTATAGTAACTTGGATTACATGTGAATGTATAGATAAAACTATATGTGTCGAAAGTGGAATAAACCTATATCCAATGTACCCAGATGAGTAATTCAATAATAGAATTTACTGTTGTCAAATTATTATCATTATTATATGACAAGATATAATTGAGGAAATTCATTAAGAATATTTTGGATTCCGCTAATGAGAATATGGATAGTAGTATAGGTTTTGTTGTGATGTTAATAGTATGATAATTAAATAACTACCATTCATTTATAATTTTATTGTAATTTTATTTCTCTGAGCATGGTTAGTGGGAATCTGATGAGGATGATGTAATTGCTTTATATTACTATATGAGAGTCTTGCGAGATTGGTAGGAGAATCCTTGATAGAGATTTAGTTAATTTTTATTTTTATCTATATCCAATGATGTGATGTAGCTTATGATGGGTGGATATTGATGTAAATAGGATACAATAATGGACCTCCTTTAAACTCATCATTTTCCTAGGGTTAGAGTGAGATGATAGTGACTATACTCTTTCTAATCCAAACAACTATGTGGAAACCATCAATTAGTTATTAATGTATGTTGAAACTCCATTTTATTTTCATTTGAGGATGATAATATTCAAAGTAAAAATACCATAAGTAACTAAAAAGTGATAGACATCATGGATCGCATGCATTCTCCCAATAGATCTCATGCAAGGCCCAACCAGTGTCACCGTGCAAGCCAAGCCTACAAGCCTAGAGTTTCCATGTGTGTCCAAACCTATGCACATGGAATCATAGAATAGGTATAGAATACATGACTAGAAGATGCAGGCAGACCAACCTAAACTACCCAATGATCTCAACAAACCCTTCGCGTAGGTCACACCTACACTAGTACATATAAGAGTAACCTGTGTGAGCTACCTCCTTCACCTGGGGTTCCAATTTTTCCTATAAATAGGATCCTTATATTCCTCATTTGACATGAATAGAGGTATAGAAGAAGACAAAAAGATATTCTCACTTTATTCCTTCACCCAAGTCCTCATAAGTTTCTAGTTAGATCACCAAGTCTCAAAAGAAGTAGAAATTAAGGGTGATAGTGGAATTATAGTTCCCTTAGTGTTTTAAAAAAATACCGGTGTGAGGATCCACCTCCCCATTGTCTATGATCACTAGGGAGAAGTCCCCTTATCAAGCCCAATACTTGAATGCCAGTCATCCAAAGACACCTAAAGAGACCCTTGGAGCCTAGATAATGGTCACACCCAAGTGTTGTTACCCAAGTTTTCCATCACCCAAAGGAATCTCCATCTCACCCAGGTCTACCCTACATGAAGTAACTTCATCTCTTCTAGTTATACCATATGTGAGACATGTTTATCTCTCCTAGTCCTCACCTATGTGATCCGCCTTCTTTTCACCTAGGAATCACCTGCATGATCCACCCTTTGATCCCTCTTTAATACCACCAATGGAAGGGAACCTCATCCCTTAAATCCCTCGTTTTAGGAGGACCAAGCCAAGGCCTCCCCCAAATCCTCTAGATATTTATAATTAGAGCATATAACACATCAAAGTGTCCTATAAATTATACATTATCATGGTGATGGAGGTTCTACATTTATCCTACCTAATAGATGGGACCCTCAGGGTGTTTTAAATTGTACATTTTTGTGGTAATGATGATCTAAAACTTATAAATAATGATGGTAACCTAGGGTTAAAACTAATAGAAGATATGGGAACATAAAATCCATTTCTCTCTCTATGATTCCCCTGAATGAGTCCACCCTCATCCACCAAAAAATTAGGAGTAAAATGTCTCAGTATAACATCCTTTTATAGATATTCCTCTACCTTTACCATATGGTATCCCCCCTAGAATAATCCCCTTGTATTTATTGTGGGGTATTTTACTTCCTTTAATAGCCTCAACCTCTTCCACCATTGGATGAAGAATATTGTATGGTTTTTCAAATCTTCAACATCCTCTTGTTTCTCACACCGAGCATGACTCATGTGGTCTCAGTGGTTAGTGATGGTCATTACATTTTCATGATAAGATATCTATATCATGAAGGGAATATTTTTTAGATCTTCCTCTTACCTTACCAAGGGCCTCTTATTTAGTGTAATCCACAAAAACATGTCACCACCTCAAAGGATCATATTCCCAATGAGGATACCCCTTGGACCTCCTGATTTCCATTCCTCCATGGTAGTGTTTACACCATGCCCCATCCAGAGGTACATGGGAAGTGAACACATAATTATTATAGGTGATATAACTGAGGGAATGACTTACCTATCTCAGAAGATATTCCCTTTCTGGATCCTCCTCTCTCCATGACATGGGCCTCCTCTATAGATTTAAGACTGAAATTTCCAAACAACATGGGATTTTATTCCTTTATAAATATGATACATAGGAATCCTCCATGATATTCAAACCCAACACCCTAAAATCAAACCTAATATTCTTTAGGTCATATCCTCAATAATGTCACATCCAAACTAGGATTCCACATCACTTCTAGTTCCCTTAGGATTCTTCAATGTATGTTTCACATCATCTTTGACTAGAAACCTTTTTCCTTAATGTCTGTGTCATATGTTGTTAAACTTCATGGTTTTTTCCTTATGAAATGACCTTAAATGGTATGATGTTTCCAATTAATTGGAACTAAAATGTGTGGATTTTTATTCCTTTCTCAAGAATACATAGAAACCCCATCTCATGGACTTGATCCTAAAATCAAAACAACTCCCATCTTCTTGGATGATGATAAATTTTAGATCACCCCACAATTTGTATTTAAACTATCATCGTGATAATAAATGATATAAGAATCTATAATACGCATAAAAGATGGTACCATAAATGGATAAAATCATATACATATAGATGTCTCCATTGATGAAGAACCTCATATGCATAGAGATGATTCTAAATCCAATACATGATAATAATTGTTATTAACTTAATAGATACCCATTTTATATTTGTCATTTAATAAATGATTCAATAATATGTATTCAGTCTCTAAGAAAGACCTAGAGTAATCAATAATACCCCTCAAAAAATTTCAATGATCATAACCTCCCATAATCTTGACTAATGTGAGTCCCTAAAAGTTATTGGATCCATTTCCCAATGACTACCTTCCTTTGGGAAGCAGGTTCATAAAACCTCTTGAATAAGGGACCCATTGGGTGTTTCTAACTCCACGAATAAAACCCATTGGAAACTTCCTAGAAAGGATGTGGAAATATGTTTCTAACCTGAAGTTTCATGCCACCACCACTACAAAATTCAATTCACACCCCATGTGGTTTTTAGGGATGAAACAAAGATGGTGAAATCTATGTGAATCCTTAACCAAAATTATTTCCTAACCCACATTTCCGGCCACTTTCACACTCTAAAAAAAATAAAATAGGCCAAACATGGATATAAGACAATCTATTACACATGTGTTTGTTTATTAAAATGATTCTTTGAGGGGGTTTTCTTTTTTGTGTTTGTCATATATACCTAGGCACTTTGAACTAGAACTCCATTCAATCCAAATGGTGTCTTACCATTTTAAGAATACATATGATTCAAAAATTTTGTGGTTGGGATCCTCATCCAACCTGAGGACATAATCACCAACCTAGAATCATCAATGTGGTGTTATGAACATGCATATTCATGAATACCACCTCAATGGTAATGTCTCAACTTTGGAGGCTTTATAACAAGCCCTCTAGCTCACAAATCCCCACAAATTTTCCACTCAAAAATGACTAGTGGACTAAAAGTAGACAGAACTAGTTACCATTTTAAAATGTTTCTAGAATCTATCCCCAGAATGTAGCAACAAGTTCCTCCCTTATCTTAGGGAGGTAGATCCATAGTTCACTAGTGGAATCATCTATAAAACACAATGGTCCCTCCATAGGGATCCTTCCAGCAGCCGCCACCTCCAATGTTATATAGAAAGAAAACCTCAGTATGATGAGGGTGTTTCCCTTATGAGTCTATCCCAGGTCACTCAGACCTAGGCACTTTGGAAATCTCAATGAGATAAGTGAATAAGAAACAGTGAATAAGACCATAAATATATTCCCTCTAGAGAAGCCTTCCAATCAAATATGGAGAAAAATTATGAGCAAGAAAACACACCTTCCCACATCCATCAGGCCTATCATCTCAATATATAAACACTTGTAGAAACTAGCTGAAAAATTCAAATAGAAAAGCAGGGTCGGAATCAAATATCTACCCCCATATGCAGAGACTATCAGCATATACTAATAGGAAATGGAGGGCAGAAGAAGGCCTACATCCCTGATCAAACCATGTAATCAGCATATATCCCTATTTCAGATGCTGAATTCACTCATCATATCTTGATAGTGATGAAAGGGAAGACAAAAAATTCATGTACACATCTTGTAAACTTATCAATATATAATAATTTTAGTAGTAGTGGTTTAGGGAAGGAAAAAAACTCCATCCCAGCAGTTGGGGTGACTCATTAACATAATATGAGGGTCACTCTAGAGCAAATTAATATCCTTTATCCCACCCAGGAGGGTCATGGGACAAATCCCATGATAAATGGACAACTGGATCAAGCCCACACCCTCATTCCAACTAGAGTTCATTCTATCCATCCCAGTGGACACTCCTGGGAAGCTATATGTCCCTTCCAAAATTATATAAATCTATCATAAAATTATGGAAACAACACATGATATTCTCAAATAGGTATCCATATATGAAATCCACTATCCACATCAAGTGGACCTAGTCATATGGAAGAGAGAATCCAAAATGAAGCATCGACAAAGGTGGTCATAAAATGAAGAGTTATTCTGCAATCATGCTTTATTCAATGTTGTAGTTCTTTAATCCCTTATATTATTATCTATGGTGGTCTTAGGATCCTACTTATCCATTACCAAGTTATGGATATAGTAATTATAATTGAGAAGGTACTCCCTACATCTTTTCTTCCAACATTTCTATAGGTCCTTCCCAAACATCTTACCATGAAGGCATACTTCATGCCTACAATATGATTTATCATAAGATCACACGTCCTAATGGGAACTTCTACAACCCTCCTCGTGGCTATAAGATCAAATATTATGGAGTCCCTCCCCTTGTTTTTGTTCACCCTGAAGGTCCTCCCCATAATGTATGTTGTAATAATTCTCCTTATAGTTAGACATCAAGACATGATGCTATTCCTCCCCGTGATGGAATTCACTATGAAGGTCCTCCCTATACTAACACTTCATTTAATCAATCATGTCCTCTCCTTTCCAAATTAACTATGATAAATCCTTCCTCTTTCAAGGAACTTGTGAAAACGAGTTTAGTCATGTATAATGCCTCATCATTTATAAGTGATATTATTTATCAATTGGAAGATAGCACAAGGAAATGGTTATTCTCCAAACCACCCTTGGGTTGCTTTCCTTCCATTATAACAGAGGAAATCCTTTCGGATCCTATTTTTTACAATAAAGTAGTAGGGAAATGTCCACTTTGGTCAGATCAGGTTAAGGAACCTCTTACCAAATATGGAGAAAACATATTTTCAATGAGGTGATAGTTGTCTAAAGGAAATATACCAATCATGTTTTGGAATTTAGTAACTCCCAAATTCAGCTTTCCAGAGGTATTTTCAAAATATTTTGTTCACAAAATCAATCTAAATTTATGGAATACTCATTTTCGCCTAAAACAATTATTTACTTATGATGAATATCCAATTCACATCAATTTAATAGAAGGGATACACCAAAAAAATTGAATTGGTGTCCCTCCTAGATATACACCACCAAAAATTGGGAAAATGGTAAGGATACCTTTAGCATGCATGTATTAATTCATTAAAAGAGTTGTGTTAGCTGATCAATGATGCCCCATTTGGTTTTTATATCATAGTATGGGGTGAACATGGAGCATTGCATTTCACCTCACTCTCTGATTATCAAATCCCTCTAAAGGTGACATAATGTAATGACATTGCCTTAGGACTACTTCAAGAAATGGGATTTTCAAACAATTAGTTGTATTCTAAAAAAACTAACCCTAAATGACACTTGAAGATGTTGGTGCAGAAGAGAGGAAGTCATTAAAAGAATCATTCATCAAGAATCCAAAATATTAAGCAAACCTCCTAATTAAGGGAATACGATCAGTATGTAGTGCCAATATCTTTTCAAGTAAGTGGATTAGGTGTAAATCATAAAATAAATCCAACCTATGTTCTAAAAAAGATCTATAAAATCAAGAGAGCATCCATGGAAGCAGCATCCATGACAATCCAGGAGCAGTCATATCCCATAGGTCTAGGGGATTTTTTAACACAACCTTCAAGAACAATAAACAAAGATTGAAAGGTTGTGAAAATGGAATGAGAGTAGCCCCATCCCATAGGGTTGTGGGATTTTTTACGTCAATCTCATCCTCAATATAATTCATTCTTTTCCCATTTAGGAGGAGTTTCATAGAATGAATCCTCCTAGTTCATCCTATCTCATGACTTGAATTCCTCACTAGAAACATGTGTAATAAAATTGTTCGGAACTTCCCTTCAGATCATCATTCATCAAATGATTACAAGAGGACTATTAAAGGAGAGGAGGAGGCCTTGTGGTGGACACAAACTAAATTAATCACTTACGAGTACAAGTTCTCTTGGAGATCACAGTTCTTTTAGAACGTTTTCTAAAGAAAACCAACCCTATTATCATTAAAAGTATGATGAAATGAAATACATTATACATTATTTAACATCATTAGAACCACCTTTACAGATGCTACATCAAATGTGGTTGAAATAGAGGAATAGGAGGAGGAGGTTTTTTCCATAATATGGTCCCCAAAAAAATGATTGAAGAAGGTGCAAGTACCCGAAATTAGAGGCTTTCTATGAATTTGGGTATTCCCAAGATTTCTCTACTACTAACTCCTTGGGGAGAATCCACAAAAGAAAAGGGTCAATTTGTATCCATACCTCACCCACCACCTGAAGAGGTTGAACTCCTCACACTTGAGGAAAGATTTTCTTCATAGTATTAAGAGATAAAGGAGTTGAGAAAAATCAATGTAGATCTGCTCTAAGAAAATATACCTACTTGATATTTTATAAAAGAAGAGATTCACCCCATGATCCCAGCTAACACACCTCAATAAAGACTATTCATCCCAATAGATAAAATGGATTTGGAACATCCACTCAATGTGGGGTGCCAAAAACCAATATATTTGGACCACACAGTCAAAAAAGATATCATAATTTACCTTCCTTAGGTACACAACCAGATCTTGGTCAGACGCGTCCTCACAAACCTTCCCCTATAGGTTACCCACCATGAGTATAATAATTCCTACCAATTGAGGTCCAATTACCCATTCTTTTCATTTTTATATGTGACTAACTATCCATAGATTAGTAATCCTGAAAATAGCTAGATGAATTGGAGTGACTTGATGAGAAAATACTACATACCTTGCATCACATGGAGGTCCATCAAAATTGGATAGCATGAGATTTTAATGATAAATTTCACCTATGATCATTCCTCTAAATAGATCTGCTACTAGACCTTAGGACCCTAATGATACCAGGAAAGAAACTTCCAAGGCTTGAGCCAAAGTTGGAGGGACCTTATTCCATACACAGGATCCACTCCAATGGAGATTATTCCTTAATCTTGATGGATAGATAGCTTGTTATGAACCCTACCAATGAAAGGTTTCTCAATAAATAATTTTTGAAATCATCAAGAATGGTCTTGGATGAAAGACCTTAAAATAAACACCAAATGGTATTCATCACATGACCTTAAAAGGCACAAAATAAGGTTCTAATTGTATGACCTAAAACTATAAGCCACCATAGTTCGAGATGTAAGTCTCTAAAATACGTAGACTAATGTCCTAGTCATAAGACATTAAACTATATAATAATTTCCTTACCACATGATATAAAACTGCATAGTTCAATTCTTGTTTCATGACGTAAAACATTATAACATCTCGATCTGTGCTTGAGCGGATCATGATCCATGGTGCCAGTATCCCACCGCACCTCCATTATAGAACTAATTGTGGATTGATTCTCAAATCAATGGTATATTTAGTGATTTTTAGACCTCATTTCCTAGGCCCAGACACAAAATAAGGAAAATTTCCCCTCTCATGTATACAAACAAAATCGATATAAGGGACTCTATCATGGGTCTTTTCATTTGTAGGCTTGTACTCTCTCTAAACATGAGTTAGATCTATATATATAATCATTTCCAACACTATATGCAGCATGATTATCATATTAATTGTATAAGTAGTGATTCCATGACCTTATGTCTTGGGTCCAGCCATAATTTATGGTAAATAATTCCTATCCTATATATAAAGAAAAAATATATGCAGAGAACTTCACACTCCACAGCTGATGCCGATCCAAATGCTTCCTTTGTTCTTAGACACATTCCCTCCACACATCAAAATCCTTTTATCGGGAAAACTTAGATCTCCATAATCTTTCCTTATCCATTGGTGATAGAATTTATAATTCTAGATGACACATTTGTTTTGACTATGAATTGATATTCCCTAGTCTATCTTTTCATAAGATTCCCTCAAAATTCATATCAACTAAAGGAACCATCATCCTTAAGAGAAACCTCTTCTATCTCCATAATCCCTAAAAACATAAATCTAGAAACTACTTTTCAAACATGGTCTATGGTCACCCCTTGTGTACTTGTCCTATACCACTTCTCCTAATCTGAGGATCCCCAATATCATGGTTTACCAATTCCTTCTTCATGTCTAAACTATATTGGAACATCCTTGGGATATTAATCCCTATGCCACTCATTGTTTCCATGATTTATGGTCATAGTTTTATGACCTAAAAATACAATTCATCATTCATCCTTACCACATGATAATAAACTTCATGGTCAATGTCCCTCTCATTCAACATTAAGATTCTCCAATAACTGTGTATAGTTTGATTCTCACCCTTATGAGTTGTGTCTAAAATCATGAATCCTACATCCTATCCCATTCACCACATGATAAAAATTTTCCTATCCTTTATTTTAATTTCCTATGTTTAGTGAAAGAAACATTTTACACTCCTTTTTTCTCACACTGAGCATAACTCACATGGGCATAGGAGTTTTGGTAATGGCTACCCCACATAATTGATACATATCAGTTAACATCAGGGTTATCATGGTCCTAGATTCAAGACCTTAAAAGTCACACCAAATTTTCTTACCTCATGACATTAAAAATGAATGGTTGATGCCTCTTGCATGATGTAAAATTGAAAATTTCTATGGCCCTCTCTTGAGAGGAACACTATCATGAGTTTTGGTCTCACACCACCCCTCCATCCAATAACTACATGTAGCTTGATTCTTTCTTTGAGGAGATAAATAGTGATGCTTGGATCCTATATATTTGTCTAGGAAAAATATAAAAAAAATGTTCCCACTCTTCTATGTACAAACCAGATCTATAAAGGAGGGTCTAGTGTGGGTTCTCACCCTAATCATGAGACTTTATTCAAAGAAAAATCCCCCATCTCCACACAATAATTCAATTAGTGTGGGTAATCTACTCTAGAACTACATGCGGCTTGATTCTCACCATGAATAGATATGTAGTGACCCCCATATCCTAGGTATTAGGAATATCTGCAATATAAAAAATCCCACATCTCTATGTATGGGTCAGACCTTCCTATGAAACTTTTTTCACCATTATTGGATGATTCGACATGAAATGATCCTTCTATAGTCATGAAACTTCTTTACACAAACCAAACTCTGTGCATGGGGAAATTAATATCTCCCTAATATTTATCTAGAAATCAGTAATAGATTTTATGATTCCTAAAGACACATTTATTTTTACTATGCATTGATATGCCCCAGTATGGATTTACATAAGTATCCCTCAAAAGTCCTATCAACCATAGGCACCTTTGACCTTAGGAGAAACCTCTTTTATCTCCATAATCCCAAAAAAATTATACATAAAACCAATTTTTAAAAAAAAAATACATGATCATTCCTTGCATACCAATCCCATTTCAGTTTTTGGATCTAGATTCCCCCATATTTCATCTTGCAACCTTCCCTATTCATGCTTGAAAATGATGGAACATTCTCGATCAGATCACCATGAAATATAATATCACTAATATTTTGGTAAAATCTAAAAAAATTTAAATTTTATACCTAAAAGTAATTTCCATAAGATTATAAACAACATGATTCATGTCCTAGTCACAACATGTTATGCTACATGATATTTCAACCCTTTCTATGGAGGAGTCTTTCCTTCTGGTGTTGCTCATTCACAGCAACAGCATGAGGGAATGTGTTCGACTTGATTCTCATTTCATCAAGACCCATAACAATGTCTAGATACCTCATCATAGGCCTAAATATATATCAATAAAAAAATCACCTCTTCATATTTGATTCAAATCAATACAGAGACTTGGTTATCAAGAACCACATATGGCTTGATTCTCATCTCAATAAGGTACACAACGATGCTTAAATCATCCATTCTAGCACCAAATACTACAAAATCTAAAATATTTTTGTTCCTACATTCTTATACACCTTCATTTCACAAACCAACCTTTTTGGTCTTAGAAAATTTGGATCCTTAAAAACTTCTCAGTCATTGGTAATAGAATGTATGGTTCCAAAGGGCACATATTCTTGATTATGCATTGATACACCCTAGTTTGGCTTCGTATAAGTTTTTCTAAAAAGGCCTATCAATGATAGGCACCATCATCCTTAGGAGAAAACTATTATATCTATATAATCCCTGAAAACATCATGATAGAAAATAATTTTCAATCATGCTCTTCAATCACTCTTTGAGTACTTTTCCCACATCATATTTCATATCTATAAATTAAAAACATGAATTAAAATTCCCATTTTATGTATCTAAAGAATTTTGGAACATTCACATCCAACAATACCCACTTGGGTCATCATCCCAAAACTCATGGTCAATTTTATTTAAACTAAAACACTATATGTATTAGTCTGGATTACAAGATTCTAAACTTCCCATGAAAAGATACATAGTAATCGCTAGGTTGAAAACCCAGAGAACTATTTCAGTTTTAGATCACTAGAAATGTACTCCACATAGTCTAAGAAAAAAATTAATAAATGAAAATAAAGAGGCATAAAAATAATTATATTGAAAACCCATAAAGGAAATCCTAATAAAAATACAATTATCACCAGTTAAGTCTTTTTCATATCTGACTTAGTCAAAAATTAGGGTGATGACACAAAAGACACAAAGTTTGTTGGTTCTATCATATGACTATAGCAATAGTCAAACTATGCTCTCTAGGTACAAAGATCTAGGAAATATTATATCACCCACATGTTCCTATCATTGTTATTGAGACGCATTGACATGAGGATATTTATATAAACAAACCATCTTCACTTTTATGTTATAATTATAAAGTAAAATAGGGATGAAGACATGGATTATTGGGAATACATTTATTTTCATTCATGGATAAAAATTCATAGGAACATCCACAAATTAGAGTCTCTATATCATATTTTACGATAGACCATAAACATAACTCTTGATTTGTTAAAAGTGTCACTCGAGCATCATCGATGTCCTATAAAATCTCAGCTAGATAAGTAGTCTTTGTCTCCTCATCCAAGTATAGTTCCACCACCGCAATCACAATGGTGGTCTTCCCCTCATCTTGGACCTCTTCCAATGAATGGTGAAGTTGTTTAGTTCCCCTCTAGTAGTATCCATATATTGTTAGAGGAAAAATATCTGAAGGGATTTATCCTTAATTCGTTTCATGTAACCCTCCAATTTCTTGGCATAATTGAGCGCTGACTGGGATAATGTTTCTCATATATCATGAGTTTTTGTGTCTATTATTTCTTTGATAAGGAACTATTGTGACTCATGCTCTTACTCCCATCATTGAAGGATCTTCTTTATAGTATTGTAGACCATGTGGTAATCGAATCCACCATACCCTAACATTTTAAACATGATCCTAAGATGATGGAATTGTGAAGGTAGATCTGTCATAGGTGTCCTCAAGAGTAACTCTAAGATTTATTTCTATATGAACCACCATCAATATCTAAAAAACATCATGAGCCTCCTGGATTGTTTTGGAGTTGGTATTAAGAGGATAGGTGTACTCTAGAATGAGTTTTCTTATGGAAGAGACTAAAATTTTTCATCCTTGAGTAATTTTACCCTCACCTTGTGTAGTTGGTTGAGTCAGGGCAGAGGCTTCCCTTACAGTTTCAACTAATGAGGCTTGTGGAACTAAAGGGAAAATGAAATTATTCATTGATATTAGAAGATATCTAGGATAAATGAAAAGGGGATCAAATCAGTTGATTACACTTTCCCATTGATGGATTAGCTGTCAGGATTGATGTATCACTAACACTCCCAATCTCAACTCTTTGAACCAAGACCTCCTTATAAGGAGAATCTACTTGAGTTTCCTCAAAACCTAGGATGGATGGCTCTCAATAATCTCCCACTTTAGATCCCTTGTCTATCGTTCCCTTAGAAACAAGATTAGGATAAACCTCAATTCCCTAGTTAGGGATCACCTTGACATCATTTTTTGAAAAAAAAAATACACCAATTAATATCATTTATTTAATTCATTGGATGTAAGAAGTTATTCCATGGGGAAAACACTAAATAGAGAAACTTGCATCCATACAAATCCATATTAAAGTCCCTAAACTACTCCAGGGATCCAAGAATATCAATATATTGATAAATTTATTCCATTATTTTAATATATAATACTTAAAATATTGTAGCATATTCACTATTAAGGGTATCTGATATATTGAGATCACAATCTAAAATATGCATCCTTTCAATATAATACCATGTTAATTTTGGTGGGATAAACTCATCATACATCGCTTTGAGGATGGGTTCTCTGAAGATATTGTAAACATCCCATGAGCTAATACAAACTTCACCATGTGTCAAATGGAAGGTGTTGTTATGTGGACTCTATTATCTTAAAAACTTGGGGATGATATTTGGATTCTTGTATATGTATGTATGGCCCACCTAAAAAGTCTCATAGATACATACCACCTTCTACTTGGCCTCAAATTCATCATAATTCTGACATGTCTAGTATAACCATATCCACTCTAGTTTAACACCTCATCTAGGTTAGAGGTCTCAATATTCCTTTTAACCTTTTGATTAGTCCATATAGGAATCATGAAAGATGGACATGTAGTATTTTAGCTTCAACTCAAGAGTGTGTGAATTTAAATATGGTGCACAGCTAATATGATTCATGATGTAGGTGCAAGGTATCATTCCCCCATTGATTTATACTCCACTATCCAAGATGTTGGTTTTGGTAAAGTTCATGTACTCTTGGAACCAGGAAAGTGGTACGTAATTATTTGGATTTGGGAAGAGTACATAATTCAAGATATCATGGTCATAGAGTGGCAGATGATCACTCTTGGGGTATTTGTGATGATATTTCTTCAAATTCTTCACCGAATATGAGAGATTGGTGTTTCATGCTTCATAAAAAATATAGCCTAATGATTTACAACATCTCCTCAATGCAGTTACCAGCTTATTCATCAGATACTCTAGCCTTATTAGAATCCATTAGAAATCTTCAAGGAAATACCAAGATTTTTATTGGAGTTAAAGTCTTGGTTTGAAAAGTCTAAAAATTCTCAAGGGAGTGACCTCGTGATGTCCACTCACCCTAGTGACCTCACACGGGTCACTCACCTAGGTGACCTCACTCAGGACACTCACCTAGGTACCTTATGAGTTCATACCAATTATGCATAATTAGAGCTTTAGTGGAAGGACTGTGTTGATGATAAGCACGGTGAGAGAAAGTGCAGCGTAAAAGATAAGTACGATGAGAGTAAGGGAGAAGTGAGGGTGAGAGGAGGAACTACTAAGCAGTCAATGCTCTTTATATATGTTGGGATTCTTGTGAGGCATACCTGCATGAAATACCTATGTGGACCATATTTTCACTTCACCCTTTCACAGTACTCAAGACATAAGAAAAGATCGAGCATGAATGAACAAGAATATGTGGAGGCCCAAAAATGATAGACCCATCAACATCCATATTTCTCGACCTCGGGATCAGACCCTCTTCTTTAGATTAGATTTAATCCTTAGGGGAGGTTTTAAACTCCCTTTTGTTTTCACATGAGGATGTGATTTTTTAAAGGAAAAATACCTCAAGTAATTGAGAAGTGATATAAATTAGAGATCACATAAGTTCACCCAAGAAATCCCATGAAAGTCTCAACTAGAATCACCATAAAATATGAGATTATGTACCCAGAGTCACCACATGAGCCCATACCTTCGCACCTAGTATCATCACACAAGTCTAGACTATGTGACTAGAAGACACAAGTAGGCCAAACCTGTATAACATTACAAGCGTATCCTACCCCTCACATAGGTCCCACTTGTGTCAGTACCTATACGAATAACTAGTACGAGCTACCTCCTTCGCCCAAGGTTTTGAGTTTTCCTATAAATAGGACCCTTGGACTCCTCATTTGACATGACTGGAGGACCAAAAGAATACTCGAATCTCTTCTCTACCTAGTCCATTGCCCAGGTCCTCATGACTTTATAGGTAGATCTCTAAGCCTCAAAATTAAAGTAAATTAAGGAGGGTAGTGGTATTATATTTCCCCTATTATTTTAAATTCAAAATAATTGTGTGAGGATACACCTCCCCATAGTATATGATCACTATGGTGAATTACCCTTCTCGGTCCTGGGACTTGAGTTCCAGTCATTCCAATACACCTAAGGAGACCCTTGGAGACTGGAGAAAGTCATCGTCTGAGTGTTATTTCCTAGGTTTTCTATCTCCCTGTGGAATCTCCATCTCTCCTAGGTATACCTTATGTAAATCACCTTTATCTTTCCTAGTTCTACCTTATACAAGACATCTTTAGCTCACCTAGGCCTCACTTGCATGATAAATCTTCTTTCTGCCTAGGCCTCACTTGCACGAGCCACCCTTTGACCCCTATTTAATACCACCAATGTAAGGTAACCTATTCCCTTGGGTCCCTCATCTTAGGAAGACTAATATAAGGCCTCCCTAAAAGCCTCTAGATATGTATAATAATATCATAGGGAACATCGGTGTTTTATCTCAATTATACATTCCTATGGTAATGGAGGTCCTGCATTTATCCTACCTAATAGATGGGATCCTTGGAGAGTTTTCAATTATACATTCTAATAATAATGAGGATCTTAAACTAAGGGATAATGATGGGACCCTATGGTTGAAAAAAGGAGAGGATATGGGAACATAAAATCCATTTCTCTCTCCCTGATTCCCCCAAATCACTCCACCCTCATCCACTAGCAGATGAGGAGTATAATTTCTTAGCAGAGAGTCCTTTTATGGATCTTCCTCTCACCTTAACACAAGGTATTACTCATAGAGTAATACCCTAGTATTTATTGTAGGTTATTTCCATATATTCTATAGTGCTAGCCTCATCCACCAGTGGATTAAGTAGATTGTGTGATTTTCCAGATCTCCCACTTCCTCTTGTTTCTCACACTAATCATGGATCATGTGGGATTAGAGGTCAGTGAATATCATGAAATATGCATAATCAAATATATTTATTGAGAGGGTAATACTTTTTCAAGTCTTCCTCCTTCCTTCTCTAGGGCCTTCTATTCAATTTGAGACCTAAAACCATGTAACCACATATAAGGTCCATATTCCCAATGAGGTAACCCCTTGGACCTCCTGATTTTCATTCCTACATGATAGTGTTTACACCATGCACTGCTTAGAGGTTCATGGGTAGTGAACACATAATCCCTATAGGTGGAATCACTAGGTGTAATGACTTACCTATCCTAGCATATAATATTTATGGATCCTCCTCTCACTGTGACATGGTCCTCCTCTATAGTTGTAAGCTCCAAATTTCCAAACTATGTGGGTTTTGATTTCTATTCAAAGGAGATACATAGGAAGACTTCATGTGGTTCAAACCCAACACCCCCAAATCAAACCTAATATTATCTAGGAAATATCCTCAATAATGTCACATCTAACTTGGGAGACTACATCCCTTCCTAGTCTCTTGGGCCGGTTTGGCGTGAGATCCACACTAGATTTGACTAAGAACCTTTCGCCTAGACATATTTTTAACATAATGTTAAATCGCGTGGTTTGGTCCTTGTAAAATGATCTTAAAAAGGTATGATATTTCCAATTAAGTGGCATTGAACCACATGGGTTTTAATTCTTTTCACAAGTATACATAGGAATCCCATCTCATGGGCCTAATACCGACCTCAAAAAACTCCCATATTCTTGGATGATGATAAATTCAAAAGCTCCCCACTATGTATATTAAAACCAACATCATGATAATAAATTATATAATAATCTCTAATACACGTATAAGAGGGTACCATATATAGATAAATTCATATACATACATATGTTTCCATTGATGAAGAACCGTAGATGCATGCAGATAATTCTAAAGATAATACATTCTAATAATTGATTTTTAAATTAAGGGTGACCCATTTTATATTTGTGATTTAATAAAGGATTCAAGAATATGAATTAAATCTATAAGAGAGTCCTGGAGTAGTAAATAATACCCCTTAAAAAGGTGCAATGATCCCAACCTCCCATCCTACCAACCAATGTGATTCTCTAAGCATTGTTGGATCAATTTCCCAATGACCACCTGCCTTTGTAAATCAGGTTCATGAAACATCTTGAATAAGGGAACTACTGGGTGTTTTTTGATCTATGAATAAAATATATTAGAACCCACCTAAAAAGGATGTGGAAATATGTTTCTGGTGTGAAGTTTCATTCCACCAACACCACAAAACACCATTCACTCCCCCACATGGTTTTTGGGTTGAAACAATGTATCTACTTCTACTCACCCATATCTCTTGGTTGAGATATATCATATATATCTAAGAGATGGTTAGAGGTGGTTATTTACTCTAACTTATATAGTGAGTTAAATATGGGTGTGTTAATTCATTCAATATCCCTAATATGATAACATGTTTTATAGGATGGGTGGATATGATTATTTCCTTCAGAATCCTAGTTATGAAAATGCAATGGATTGTAATTCACCCAAGTGACAATACCCCTTCTCTCCCACGGTATAAGGATTGAGGTGGATAATGATGTTCCAGATATTTTCTATTATTCTACCTACTAATATAAAACTTAATAGGACCTAATATATAGTTTTAACCTTAGAGATATATATTTCCTCTAGTATTCTAGTATACTAATTTAGCTCTAGAGATGTGTATTTTCTCCAGTGTCCAGACATGTATACATTACTAGATTTGGAGGTGTGTATTTCCCCTATCAAGAGATGTGTATTTCCTCAATTACTTTAATGACATATGAATATTTTTATTTCCTCGAGTTATTATAAAATAGGTTTATATTTTTATTTCATCAAGAATCTCATGATCAATAAATATAGGGTGAGTTACTGGGTGTGAAATATATGATGGTTTGTAAGATATGATTATAATTTATTTATCTATAACATTATTATTTGGTGAGAATAATGAAATATATCTATGGTTTAGTTGATTAGTATAGATCATGGTTATTTTTTTTGATTATTTTGGGTTAAATTAGATAAAATTTACTTTCAATTGATAAACATAGACACAATATGTTTATGGGGACTTCTCACTATTGGGGATGACCATGTTGGGTTTTTTTAAAATCACCACTGCATGAGAACTTGTGTTGTAACGTCCCCGACATGGAAGCCGCTAAACTGGTGCTCCAAGTCGGGTAGTTACATAACCTTAAGCGTGCCTCCCCATACGCCAAAGGTTGCTGACTAGTAGCGGGGGTCTTTTTGGTCAAGTGGGGAGACTATACCCCCTTTTTATCAGAGTAAGCCAAAACAGAAACCAACCAATAGAAAAAACAATAATCAATAAAGAATTAACATGTATAACAACCATTTCCAACAATAAATATGCCATGTCCTACTACAAGTTCAAAAGTGAACAAAAGCCCAAAATAATGACAACGGCCAAAATCCCCAAAATGCTCCCGACTCCAAGTCCGGATCCTCCACCAAGTGCTACCCATGTCTACTCAACTATATAGAAAGGACCCTTTCCCTTCTCCTGACCTGCAAACATGAAGTCTGCTCGGGTACCCAATGGTGGTCTGACTAGGGTGTGAGTACAACTCAGTAGGCCACCACCAACGGTGTCTACAAAATATCCAGTATGAACAGGTAGTGCATGCAAAAGGAATATGAATGATAATTTCCAAGTAATTATTTAAGGTTCCATTAACTAGTTCAGAGCCAAAGCCATTTCCACTTCCATTACCATTCATTTCACACCAATTATCATCACTTACCATTTCATCACATTTACATGGGTTAATCACATACATTATGTTACATGGGTCTAAGTCCAAAAATCACATGCAAGAGGGTAAACACATCGTTATCCTATCTCACTAGGACTAACCCCCTCATAGTAACCATATCTTCACCTCGAAGCCTCAGTCCGGGTGGATGCAACTGTTAGGAGAATAGATCATCAGTCCCCATTCCTAAACTGTGCATTTAGGGTGGAGTTCAGAGCATCAGTCTTCACTCGACCCATGGGAATAGATCCTCAAGTCATACCCCACTCTATCAAGCCATGTGCACATGCTTATATATATAAGTAACCATCAAACCATCATGCCATTGTCCTTTGAAAAACACCATTCACAACAACCACACGGAAATTCACATTATGCCTTAACCCATTAACACATTACCATTTCACATCATTTAACCATTCACCCAATTACCTTGTGTTATTCTTATCTCACTAAGCATCCAACACTAAACCCATAACCTATCTCGTTATGGTCTTTAATCAATTTACACATTAACCCATTTAACTCATTCATCATTTCCATGAATCAACCATTAAACCCATTTCAAACAACCCTTAGGTTATTTCCAAGTCTAGGTGTATCACCTAACTTCTATTCCAAGTTCAACCAATCATGCCCACATATTCGTTAAGGGCTCTACAATTTATTACAACAAGGTCACTTGTTTAATAACAATCCCTAAACCTGGGAAAATCCGGCACATCCCATGGATGGCCCCAATTAGGTCAAGTCATCCTCAACGCATCCCATGGGGATTGTGAGGGTTCCCATTTACCGTTTTTAAGCATCCTTTATACCAACCACATCCCAGTTGATCAAAGTTCATCAAAATAAAACCATGATCAAAGCCAAACATGGATAAATCCACCATAAAACTATGGGATAACTTTTGTAGACAACCTACCTCGAAACTGCGGTTGAACGCACACTTAATTGAGTCCTTATACCTCAATCCATCCAGCCTTTGGAGCTTCAACCTAGAAATCACCCAAAAGGTAGGGTTTTAGAGCTTCAGAACAAGAGGGAGAGAAGATACAAACCCTAAACCAAAAAGAGAAGCAAGGATGGGATTAGCCTTACCTGAAGCTTCGATCTGCATCCAACGGCACTAAAAATGCCTTAGAAACGAGGGAGATTGACCTCTTGGAGATCTTGGGAAATTTGGTTCGTGCCTAGGGTGAAGAGGGAGGAATAGAGAGGAAATCCCCAGTGGGTTCTTAAAATCCCAGGGTGGAAATTTCGTAATTTTTCCCAACTTTAAGAGGCCGCACGGTTTGGCCGCATGGTTTGAAAAACCATGCGCAAACCGTGCGCATGCTACTGTTTGGAGGAAGAGGGTTTCACGGTTTACCTAGGCAGGCCGCACAGTTTTCCCTGGCCGTGCGCAGGTTGTGCGCCCAGGCTTTTCTTGCCCAGTTTTCCTTTCCTTCATGCCCTGAGCCCCTGAAACACCCCCAAGACCTCTCATGCTTTCAGAAGACATCCCTTGAAGCCCGAAATAAGTTATTCAACCAAAACATAACGAAAACACACCCTTCTAAAAACCAGGTTCTTACAAACTTCCCACCTTATAACGGCTCATCCTCGAGCCGAGTTTCCAAGACTCATTGATCCACCGAAGAAAAGAGTTCGGGAAACTAAGCCCGCATATTCGATTCCCGCTCCCAAGTTTCTTCCTGAACTTTCCCATTCTTCCATAGTACTCACACTAATGGCACAACCTTTCCTCGAAAGACCTTTTCACTATGATCCACCACACGAATCGGATGCTTCTGGATTCATCAACCTCAAGCTACACATCCTCCACGTCAACCACGTGAGATGGGTCAGGGTGATATCGTTGAAGTTGCGATACATGAAACACATCATGCAACCCACCATACCACTATGGAAGAGCCAATCGGTAAGCCACTGGTCTGATCCTCTCAACAATCTCAAAAGGTCCAACATACCTGGGTGCCAACTTACCCTGCTTTCGAATCCGACGGTGACCCAACCTTGGCAACACCCGAAGGAACACTTTATCACCCACCGCAAACTCAAGAGGTCTACGCCTCTGATCTTCATATGACTTCTTCCTACTCTGAGTCGTAGCCATCAACTTCTTGATCAACTTAACTCTCTCTGAAGTCTTATGCAAGAGAATTAGCCCCAACAACTCATATTCACCGGCCTCTAGACAACACAATAGAGATCTACATGGCCTCCCGTAGAGTGCCTCAAACGGTGCCATCAAAATCATAGCCTGAAAAATGTTGTTGTAGGAAAACTCAACTAATGATAGGTGCCTCTACCAATAACCACCAAATTCCAAGACACAAGCTCTTAACATGTCTTCCAACACTTGGATCGTACACTCCGACTGCCCATATGTCTGCGGGTGGAAAGTCGTACTCAAAAACACCTGCGTACCAAGAACCTTCTGCAACCCTTGCTAGAAACGTGATGTGAAACGCGGATCTCAATCCGAAACTATGGTTCGCGGAACACCATGCAACCACACTATTTCCCGAACATACAGCTCACCCAACTGGTTGACTATAAAGGTCTCCTGAATCGGTAAGAAATGAGCCACTTTCATTAACTAATCCACAACCACCCAGATTGCATCATTCTTCCACAGCATCCTCAAAAGACCCACAACAAAATCCATTGTTACATCATCCCACTTCCATTCTTGAATGGGAAATGGATGAAACAAACCACCTGGGTGTTGATGCTCGGCCTTCACCTGCTGACAGGTAAGGCACCATGCCACAAATCCCGCAACTTCCTTCTTCATTCTAGGCCACCAAAACTGCCTTCGGAGATCACGCTACATCTTGGTCAAACCAGGATGCAGTGACCACTTCGATGCATGGAACTCATGAATCAACTCTTCCCGCATACACTTTGGCACAACCACACGATCACGAACACAAACAACACCTTCCAAGCTGATGGCCCAACCAGAAGGTAGATCCCCACCTTTAAGCTTTTCCTTCATGATCAAACACTCAGTATCATCAAGCTGACCTTCCTTAACTCGACTCAAAAGCACCGACTCCATCGTTAAGGAGGCAAGAGTGACCTGACCACTCTCCTCGTGCACCTCCAGGTGCATCTCTGCAAACAAATCCATCACCTTCCACTCGGTGCTGGACTCCTGAACCACCTGATTCTGAACCTTCCTGCTCAGAGCATCAGCAACATCATTTCCCTTTCCCGGCATGTACACCAAATCATAGTCAAAAGACTGAAGATATTCAACCCATCTTCATTGATGAAGATTCAGATCCCGTTGTGATAAGATGTACTTTAAACTCTTATGGTCGGTAAACACAGTAAATCGTTCTCTCAACAGATAGTTCCTCTAGCACTTCAAGGCATACACCACTATAGCCAACTCAAGGTCATGAGTGGGATATTTTCGCTCATGGGTTCTCAACTGCCTTGACCCATAAGCCACAACCTTCTCATCCTGTATTAATACATCCCCAAGTCCGACTCCAGACACATCACAAAACACGATGTAATTCTTACCCGGCTCAGGTAAGATCAAGATAGGTGCAGTCGTCAACTGCTTATTCAACTCTTAGAAGGAGTTCTCACAAGCCTCAGACCACTCAAACCTGATTCCTTTCTTAGTCAAGCCTGAGAGTGGTGCTTCCAAGCAAGAGAAATCCTGAATGAACCTTCGGTAATACCAGGCCAAACCCAGAAAACTCCGAACATCAGAAACACTCTTTGGCTGCTCTTAAGATACAACTGCCTACACTTTCTCTAGATCCACTATCACACCTGCCTCCGAGATGATGTGACCCAGAAAATGCACCTCACCTATCTAGAATTAACACTTTGATAGCTTGGCATATAGCCGATGCTCTCTTGGTGTACCCAAGACGATGTCAAGATGTTGGGCATGATCATCCTGAGTTTTTTAGTATACTAAGATATCATCAAGAAATACAATCAAAAACTGATCTAGAGAAAGATGAAATATTTGGTTCATCAAAGCCATAAACATTGTCGGTGCATTGGTCAAGCTAAAAGTCATTACCATAAACTCAAACAACCCTTACCGACTCCGGAAAGCTGTCCGAGGTACGTTAGAAGACCTCACCCACATTTGGTGATAACCTAACCTCAGATCAATCTTAAAAACACTGATTCACCCCTCAAATGATCAAAAAGGTCATCAATTCTAGGAAGAGGGTACTGATTTTTCACCGTCATCTTATTCAACTTTCAATAGTCAACACACAGCCTCAACGACCCATCGGCCTTATTTTCAAAAAGAATGGGAGATCCCCAAGGAGACATACTAGGATGGATAAATCCCTTGCGCTCCAACTCCTCAAGTTGAACCTTCAGTTCCTTGAGTTATGTCGGTGCCATTCGGTATGGCAGAATAGAAACTGGATCCACTTCTGGCAGCAACTCGATCGTGAGCTCGACATCCCTCTCGGGTGGTAACCCTGAGAAATCCTCAGGAAACACATCCTGAAACAGATCCACCACGGGAGGAAAATTAGATTGTTCCCCTCCCTCATCATCATCAAGCATGAGGCATGCCACATGAGCTGTGAGTCCAGTCATTTGTTGACAAAATGGTCTCGCACGCCCTGCTCGAACATCTCATTCACCACGGTGGACATAAGTGTCACCCTCAAGCAGCCTGAATGATACCCTGTGATGATAACAGTCTATGTGCGCCTGATACAACACCAACCAATCCATTCCCAAGATTAGGTCAAACCCTGACATCTCTAGAATGAACAAGTCCCATAGAAAATGATACCCACAAACTTCCAAGGCACATCCCTTGCACTGTTTGATATCCTCAACCCGCACCCCCAACGGGGTGTCAATTGACATAACACCACACACCCCCTCCACAGGTAAACCCAACACTACCACAAGTTGAGTAGAAACAAAAGAGTGTGTGTCACCTGTATCAAACAACACACTAGAAACCGTAGAAGCTACAAGGATTGTACCTCGAACAGTTGATGGTTCGGCCTCGCCATCACCAGGCGCAAACTGAACTGCCTGAAGCTGACCTGCCCCTCTACCCTGGGCTCTGGCCTAAGCACCCCACGCTGCACTGCCCTGTTGGCGTGAGCGATCTTGCCCTGGAGTTCCACATTCACCACCCCTGCCAGTACGGCTCGTGGAGCTCCAACTGCCTGCCTGATACGGGGAAACTGATCCCCTCCTCGTACCTGGTACCTTCTTTTCATCATCATGCTCACTCGCCTGCTAAGGGTTTCTGCAGAACCTCTGCACATGTCCCATCCTGCTGCACGAACAGCACTCAACTGGAGGTCGAGGACACTGACCACGCATATTCCCCGGCCTACCGCACTGATAACAGAACACCTGGTTCCTACTCTGAGAGGCTGACCCTCTCTTCTGACCACCTTGCTGGAAACTTTCCAAATGGCGCTTCCAACCTTCGGAAGATGCACCACTTGTCCGACCAGCTGGAACAACAAGCCCACCACCCAAATCTCCCTTCAGGTTCCCTTCAGAGATGAGTGCCTAATCCATCACCTCTAAAAACCTCTTCAAGTGGAAGATATTTACTTGAGACCTGATCTCATGTCTCAACCCATCCTAGAAACGCTTTTCTATCGCTGCCTCATCCCCTTCTAACACTGGGACAAAGCATCACAAATCAGTGAAGCGGCTAGAATAGTCCATCACCGATAGTGATCCCTGATTCAGGCTCATAAACTCTGCAACCCGCTCCTGCCTCAAAGTCTCTAGGTAGAAATACTCTAGAAACTTCTCCTGGAAAACCTCCCACGACATCCCCTCAACCTGCTCAGTCTGAGCCTGAATGTCCCACCAACGCCTTTCCTGGCCCCGCAACATATAAACGGCCAGCTTTACTCACATTTCAACAAGGGTCTCCAGATGAATCACGACCCGTCCCAGTGGGGCCCGATCCGCAACTCCCCAAGCCCACCTCCATTAGGCCAGGGGCTGGTGACTAGCACCGAGTAGGCATACTACTAACATGGGAGGCATTGCCTATAAACCTGTACACACGCACACACATCTCCAATCCCACAAAGCTGAAAATTAAAAACTACTAAAAGGAAAATATGCATGCATACACTAAAACCCAACCATAGAGTATGACAGGAAAGTAAAGTACAAGAAAGTAAAACCCTGGGCCAAAAGTACAAACCCACCAAAAAGAGAGTCCGTAACAAAGTCTAAACTGTAAGGAAAGGTGTTGGGACTGTAGTCTGTAGCCATAGGAACACACCTCAGCCTGTCGGATCTCACTGAGTACCGTGCGGTCCTGGTCCACCTATAATCTTGTCAAAGGCTCGCACGTCTACTAAAGACACGACACGTGCGGGCAAAGCCCATGCAGGGGTGAGTATAACAATACCCAGTAGGACACCCCGAAACCACAAAGGAATACAACAAAGGAAATACCACAGCAGAAAGGTACAGTCATCTCTACACAGTATATGTCTACCAAACATATAACAAGAATATCCAGATATACTCATGCATGATCGACTATGGCGAAAACCACCACTATAGATCCATCTCGAAGATTCCACTAAGAATGCAACTGGGAGAACACACTCCTAGGTCTAAAGAGAGAGAGATACGAAGTACTCATTCTGGGAGAACACACTCCACAAGTACCTTGAGAACATGATGCTCAGATGAGGATCACAACCAAGTCATGGGGTGATTCCAATAACTCAGTCTGAGCTAATCCGCTAAGCAGAGGATTGACACCCAGGTAAAGTTGGTCACGTCGATACCAAGAACTCTACCTAGGGTTCCAGGAATGAATAGAGGATCCGGCTCCAAGTCTCATAGAGGGGATTCCAAAAAATCTATTCATGAAGTTCTGCTAAAGGGATCATACTTCTGTACAAAATAAATGATACCAAAACCTTCAAGGGAAAACCAAGGGTACGAACCCTAAGAACTAGTCCAAGTCACAGAAGACAAGTGGTGCAAGCCATGATGAAAAGGTTACATGGCGTGTAGTATGGTTACACGCTGTGTTCCTTAACCCCGGGTATTTCCCGTGTAAACGGCACATGTCATTCATCCAAGCCGTGTAAAACCAAACTACACGAAATGTAGAAAAAGTACACGCCGTGTTCCTTGACCCTAGGTACTGCCCGTGTAAACGGCCCGTGTCGTTCAGCTTGTTGGATAGAAAGAAACTACATGGCATGTAGTATAAACACACGCCATGTCCAAGTACCAGGGGCTCTCCCCATGTACGTTGGCCATGTGCCCGTAAACGGCCCCTGTCTGTGTCCGTGTCGCCTGCCCGTGTGCCAGTACACGGGGTATCCCGTGTATCTGGACGAGTCTGGCTAGGGAGGGGTATACACAGCGTGTCCTTGGCCATATACCCAACCCGTGTCCATGTACTCCTGGAGTACACGCCAGGTGGTCCGCTGACGAACACGCGCCGTGTATCCCATACTACACGGCGTGTGGTCGGGAAATTTCCAGAAGCGTCGTCTTCCTCCTCGCGCCTCGGCCGATTCTCCGGATCTTGATCCAACCATACGATCATCATGAAACTCCGGATTTGGGGTCGTCTCACCCCTACGAAACCGATTCTGTCGGTTTAGAGCTCATGATCTTCCTTGATAGCGCGTCCCGATCCATCCGCATGAAAATTCTCGAAGAACGGAATTTCCGAACCACATCGATTTGTCCGCCGTCGTCGCCATCACACCTCCGCTAGGCCGTCTTAGTGTTGGATCTTGAATTTTAGATCATTGTGCCAAAAAATGAATGTGCAACAATAGATTTCCTCCAAGAATGCATAGAAAGTACCCGAAGAATGTGTAAGAACCGGGAGAAAAAAAACACAACAATCGAGAGGGACGAACCTCGATCAATGTTTGTGTCGATATTGGTTCACCACCATTAGAAGATTGAATGAAAACCAAAATAATTTCAAGAATCGAATCCCCACGATTCCCACAAATATCCCATCCTACAAGAACGGTCCATCCGCGGGCTAATCTATTCGTGTATTAGTCCACGTTCTTCGTGGAAATCAAAAATAGGTAAGAAATCTCAATTAAAACATCCTACCTGGATCCGCGACGTTCGTTGGTGATGATCTGATCGCCATGTCGTCGTTGCCGACGAAAATCGTCAAGAATCATCGTCTCCTCGTCGAGAGGTCTTCTTCAGAGCTCTCCAAAGAAAATCAGGGTTATGGGAATTGTAACCATGACCCTCCCTATTAAATCTCTATTTAAAAGCATAAAATATTTCATTACAGCAAGGATTTAAATAAAATATTTTAATTAAATATTTTTTTACGGTTACATCCAAAAGCCAGATTTCACCACCGACCTGCGCCAGCAGAAGTTAGGCCTCTCCTAAGGTAAAATAGTTGTTCCGAACACAACGGTGCCCTCAGATTTCTGATCCAAGCTCCCGTTTGGGAGTTATTCCCTTTTTTTCAGGGAAACCGCATGCACGCGCAATTTAATTATTAAATTAAATCCAAACATTCGTTCTGGGATCACCGGGCCTCGGAACTGCATGCCGTCTCAGAGCCTAGTCTCAAAATAATTCCCATATAATATTAAAATAATACATGGAAAAATACGGGACATTACATCACACCCACCTTAGGGATTTTACGTCCCCGAAAAGTGAAAACAAGGGCTACTCAAAAAGATGTGGGTACTGCACGCGAATCTGAGCCTCCCGCTCCCACGTGCTCTCCTAGAGATTCTTGTGCTGCCACTGAACATGCACCAAGGTAATAGATCATCCATGAAGGATATTCTCATGTTGATCCTCGATCTCTACTGGGTACTCTACAAAGATCTCCCCATCATCGATGTCCAGCTCGCCTCAGTCGATAACGTGTGATGGATCGTGCACGTACCTCTGTAGTTGTGACACATGGAAGATGTTGTGTACCCGGTCTATCTGAGGAGGTAGAGCCAAGTGATATGCCACCTCGCCAACTCTACTTAGAATCTGAAAAGGTCCAACAAACCTCGGAGATAGCTTGCCACCTCGGCCAAATCTCTGCAATCCATGTCGAGGTGAGACCCGAAGGAACACATGGTCTCCCTCCTCGAACTCCAAGGGCCTCTGCCTCCTATCGGCATATGATTTATGCCAACTCTGTGTAGTCTTCATCCTCCCATGGATGACCTGCACATTCTCTGTAGTATCTCTCACCATCTCTGGGCCCATGAGTGCTAACTCTCCCGGGTCAGTCCAGCAAAGTGGCGACCTGCAAGGTCGCCCGTACAAAGCCTCGAATAGTGCTATACCAATAGTGGAATGATAACTATTGTTATAGGAAAATTCCACCAGTGGTAGGTGATCCTCCCAGCTATGACCAAAGGCAAGTATGTAAGCTTGAATCATATCCTCCAGGACTTAGATGGTCCGCTGTGTCTGACCATCAGTCTGGGGATGAAACGCTATGCTCAAGCATAACTAAGTCCCAAAAGATTCCTACAATCCCTTCCACAACTGGGATGTGAAACGAGCATCACAATATGAGATGATCGTGGATGGAACTCCATGAAGTCGAACTATCTCTTGCACATAGAGACGTCCCAAGCTCTCTACTGAACTCTGCTCCCGTATGGCTAGGAAGTGGGCCGACTTGGTGAGTCGATAAATGATCACCCAGATGGCATCGTTTCCCTTGGATGTGCGTGGTAAACCCATCACAAAGTCTATGGATATCCCATCCCACTTCCAATCTGGAACCTAAAGGGGCTGAGTCAAACCTGCTGGCACTTGGTGCTCAGCCTTTACTTGCTGAAAAGTAAGGAACCGAGAGACAAACTCTTCCACGCCCTTCTTTATTCTTGGCCACCAGAACTGACGTCGGAGGTCCTGATACATATTTTCCACACCTGGATGCACCGCCAAAGGGGATGTATGGAACTCCCTCAGAACCTCCTCCCGCAACGCCACTGGTACTATCGTGCGCCCTCTGAAAAGAACAACGTGCTCCCCACCTTCTTAAAATCCATCAGCAGCATCACCCGTGGATATCTGAGCACGTAGAGTCTCATAGCTAGCATCCTCGCACTGTGCTTCCCTGACTCACTGTAAGAGTGGAGGGGTAACAACCATCGACTAAAGGTAGGATCCCTCATCTCTATCCATGAAGGATAAATGTAAGGAGGCCAACTACCTCGTCGCCTCATCCAGCAACTGCGAACTGGATTTCCTACTGAGAGAATATGCCACTATGTTCCCCTTCACAGGAGTATAAACGATCTCAAAGTCGTAATCCTGGAGGAACTCAAGCCATCGCCTCTGTCTCAAATTTAGATCCTTCTGAGAAAAGATATATCAGAGACTCTTGTGATCAGAATAGATGGTAAATCTCTCTCCCATCAGGTAGTGTCGCCACATCTTCAATGAAAAGACTGCTGCTGCCAAATCAAGATCATGGGTCATGTAGTTTTTCTTGTGTGGTCTCAAATGACGTGAGCCATAGGTAATCACCGCTTGCCTCTGAATCAGGACACAACCAAGCCCGGTTCCTGATGCGTCACAGAATACTACGTACTCGACACCCTCCTCTAGTAATCTCAAGATCGGGGCACTCATCAAACTCCGTCTCAACTACTAGAAAGCCTGCTGGAATCTCTCGGTCCACACGAAAGGCTTCCCCTTTCGGGTTAAAGCTGTCATGGGTGTTACAATCCTGGAGAAATCAAGGATGAATCTCCGATAGTAGCCTGCCGACCCAAGGAAACTCCGCACCTCCATCACGCTCCGGGGTGGATCCCATGCTAGCACTGCCTCCACCTTGGCTGGGTCCACTTCTACACCATCTTCTAAGATAACGTGTCCCATAAAATGGACCTCCTATAATCAGAACTGACACTTCGAGAGTTTCCCATACAAGTGGTGATCTCGGAGTGTGTCCAGAACCATCCTTAGGTGTCCCACGTGCTCCTCCTCGGAGCAGAGTACACAAGGATATCATCGATGAAGACCACTACAAACCGGCCTAGATAGGGCTGAACGATCTGGTTCATGAGTCCCATAAACACTGTCGGGGTGTTCGTCACGCTGAAGGGAATCACCAAGTACTCATAGTGACCATAGCGACATCTAAAATCCATCTTCGGTATATCCTCCTCCCTTACTCGCAACTAGTGATAGCCTGATCATATATCATTCTTCAAGAACCATCGTGCCCCTCTCAACTGGTCAAAGAGGTCATCGATCCTCGGTAGTGGATACCGATTCTTCACGGTCACCTAATTCAAGCGCCGGTAATCCACACATAGCCTCAAGATCCCGTCCGCCTTCTTGGAAAACAGCACTAGGGCCGCCCAGGGTGAAACGCTGGGTCTCACAAATCCCTTCTTCTACATGTTGTCCAGCTGCACCCTCAACTCACGAAGCTCTGCATGAGCCATACGATATGCTGATGCTGATATCGGTGTCGTCCTGGGTTGAAACTCCATGTAGAAATCTATCTCCCGATGGGGAGGTAGCTCGGGGACATCCCCCGGATAGACGTCCTCGTACTCAGCCACTATTGCTGGAAAATGGAAACTCGTAACATCTGCTACGCTGAGGGCTAGGCTATCCAACTGATGTGAAATCGGTTGTGCCCTCCTATGCATGAGTCCATCCTGTGCTGCCTGTGTCTCTCTTTCACCGACAAAAGAGAACCTCGTTCCATCACTACGGACACACCGCACCCTTCGCCAAAAACAGTCGATATGGACATAAACTATGGATAGCCAATCCATACCAAGAATTACATCATAAGGCCTCGATGCTACCACCAAGAGGTTCCAACCGAAACTCTCGCCTCCAAGGGTCAGGTCACACTGTCTACAGAGGTTTGTGATCTCTGAATCTTCTCCAGTCGGTGTTTCTAAGCGTAAGGGTTGAGTCAACGGCTCAAATGGAATCTCAAGGTCTTGAACAAGATAAGAATCCATAGAGGAATGACTAGAACCTGTGTCTATCAATATGGAAGCTAAAGTAGAAAAGACACAGATAGTACCTCTAATCATTCCGGGAGTACCTGGGTCATAAGCCTCCGCCGCCTGCAGTTGTCCCTGCCTCTGTCCACCAGCTCCCTGAGCCTGGGGTGGACCTCCTGGGGGTGGTGGTGGTAAAAGATCAAAATGTAGACCACCTCCAGCTGCTCTCCCAGATCCCCTACCACGTCCGCTGCCCTGCGGATCTGTCTGCTCCACACATTGCCTCTGCCTCGGTGGTCCATCCACTGCTCCCCTGTCAGCAGTACGTTGGGTCATACAATCTCGAGCAAGATGTCCCCTACCATCACATGAGTAGCATCGCCTCTCTCGAGGCTGGCTGGATGCGCCCTGCGAACCCTGGACGGCAGATCCCCTGTCCTGGGATCTCCTCTGAAAACGTCTCCCACGCCTGGGTCCCTGACGTCGGCTCCCTACTGTCGAGGTCTCTGCTCCAGATCGCCCACTAATAACATCTGTCGGCTGTCTATGCTCTTCCAAGAAGCTCTCGACTACCATAGCCCGCTCGAGCACCCCATCATAAGTAGGAATTCTCATAGGGATGATGCTAGCTCGGATATCTCTATGCAAAACCCGCTCAAAAGTTCAAGCTCTAAAGTACTGATCTCTGACCATATCCATCGAGTACCACAAGAGGTCGGTAAACCTCGACGAATAGTCATCCACCATCATGGTTCCCTGCTGGAGCTGAAGAAGCTCTTGTATGCACACTGATCTCAGGGTAACTGGTGAAAACTCCTCTCTGAAGAGATGATCAAACTCCGACCATGCAAGGTTCACCTCGTCGTGAGTCTGGATAACCAAACTCCACCATCATCTTGTCAAGCCCTGTAGAAGGCTCGCTGCCAGGATCACCATCTGGTCTGCTGGTGTCCTGACCAAACAGAAGACTTTGGCCACTGCCTCAAGCCAGTTCTCTACTGCCTGAGGGTCAGGCTTGCCTCGAAACCTGAGGGGTCTCTGTCTTTGAAACTCTTGGAGTGTGCTCAGCCTGCGCTCCTCCTCCACTGGTACAGCAGGCACTAAACGCTGCTCCACAGGTGGTGGGATAACTTGCACACCACCGGGTGGTAAAATTGGGGGATCCGGTCCCTGTATCAAGGCTTTATCACTTAGGGGGTCATCCTTGTGATCGAGCTGCTGGATCCTAGCGGGTGCGCGTCACAGAGGAATACTGTAAAGAAACAAGATGTATCTCAGTCAGTGAGTATATCTGGAGAGATGACTCAAGAAGGACATGGAAACCAAAACCCATTCCTATATGATGCATGTACCATTATTAACCCCTGCAACTAGTGTTCTCATGTTCCGTGTCGAAAAGCAAGTTATCAGAGTCCTGGTGTATGGATACGTCGGCCGCCCGCACCATCACTAGGGTCCCTGGCCTGAAAGCCAAACTCGAAACACTTAACACTATTTCTCAAAACCAACTCACAGACTCTCGATCTTAAGGTAGAACCGACCACCTCTGATACCACTCTGTCATGATCCATCCCAGTGGGGCCCGAGCCGCAACTCCCCTAGCCCACCTCCAATAGGCCAGGGGTTGGTGACTAGCACCGCGTAGGCATACTACTAACATGGGAGGCATTTCCTATAAACATGTACACATGCACACACATCTCTAATCCCACAAATCTGAAAAGTAAAAACTACTAAAAGGAAAATATGCATGCATACACTAAAACCCAACCACAGAGTACGACAGGAAAGTAAAGTACAATAAAGTAAAACCCTGGGCCAAAAGTACAATCCCGCCAAAAAGAGAGTCCATAACAAAGTCCAACCTGTAAGGAAAGGTACTGGGACTACAGTATGTAGTCATAGGAACACACCTCGTCCTGTCTGATCTCACTGAGTATCGTCTGGTCCTGGTCCACCTAGAATCCTGTCAAAGTCTTTCTCATCTGCACAAGACACGACACGTGCGGGCAAAACCCGTGCAGGGGTGAGTATAACAATACCTAGTAGGAAACCTCGAAACCACAAAGGAATACAAAAAAGGAAATACCACAACAGAAAGGTACAGTCAGCACTACACAGTATATGTCTACCGAACATATAACAAGAATATCCAGATATACTCATGCATGATCGACTATCGCGAATACCACTACTACAGATCCAGCTCGAAGATTCCACTAAGCATGAAACCGGGAGAACACACTCCTAGGTCTGAAGAAAGAGAGATATGAAGTACTCGTTCCAGGAGAACACAGTCCACAAGTACCTTGAGAATATGATGCTCAGATGAGGATCACAACCAAGTCATGGGGTGATTCTGACAACTCAGTCTGAGCTAATTCACTAAGAAGAGGATCGGCGCCTGGGTAAAGTTGGTCACGTCGATACCAAGAACTCTACCTAGGGTTCCAGGAATGAAAAGAGGATCCATCTCCAAGTATCATAGAGGGGATTCCAACAACTCTATTCATGAAGTTCTCCTGAAGGTATCATAATTCTGTACAAAAGAAATGATACCAAAACCTTCAAGGGAAAACCAAGGGTACGAACCCTAAGAACTAGTCCAAGTTACAGAAGACAAGTGGAACAAGCCATGATGAAAAGGTTACATGGAATGTAGTATGGTTGCACGCTGTGTTCCTTGACCCCAGGTACTGCCCGTGTAAACAGCACGTGTCATTCGTACAGCCATGTAAAACCAAACTACACGGTGTGTAGAAAAAGTATACATCGTGTTCCTTGACCCTGGGTACTGCCCGTGTAAACGGACTGTGACATTCGGCTTGTTGGATAGAAATCAACTACACGGCGTGTAGAATAAACAAACGTCATGTCCGAGCACCAGGGGCTCGCCCCGTGTACACAGGTCATGTGCCCGTACACGGCCCCTGTCTGTGTCCGTGTCTCCTGCCCGTGTGCCAGTACACGGGGTATCCCGTGTATCTGGCTGGGTCTGGCTGGGGAGGGGAATACATGGCATGTCCTTGGCTGTGTACCCAACCCGTGTCCGTGTACTCCCAAAGTACACTCCAGGTGGTCCGCCTATGAACACACGCCGTGTATCCCATACTACATGGCATTTAGTCGGGAAATTTCCAGAAGCGTCGTCTTCCTCCTCACACCTCGTCTGATTCTCCAGATCTTGATCCAACCGTCCGATCATCACAAAACTCCAGATTTGGGGTCGTCTCGCCCCTAAGAAACCGATTCAATCAGTTTCGAGCTCCAGATCTTCCTTGATAGCGCGTCCCAATCCATCCGCACGAAAACGCTCGAAGAAAGGAATTTCTGAACCACATCAATTTGTCTGTCGCCATCATCGCCGCACCTCCACTAGGTTGTCTCGGTGTGGGATCTTGAATTTCAGATTGTTGCACCAACAAAAGAATGCGCAATGATCAATTTCCTCCAAGAACGCGTAGAACTTACCGGAATAATGCGTAAGAACCGGGAAAGAAAAACACAACAATCGAGAGGGACGAACCTCGATCAATGTTCGTGTTGATCTTGGTTCGTCACCGTTAGAAGGTTGAACAAAAACCAAAATAATTTCAAGAATAGAATCCCATGATTCCCGCAAATATCCCATCCCGCAAGAACGATCGATTCGCGGGCTAATCTGTTCTTGGATTAGTCTGCATTCATCGTTTAAATCAAAAAACGGGGAAGAAATCGCAATTAAAACATCCTACCTGGATCTGCGGTGTTCGTTGGCGATGATTCGATCGTCGCGTCATCGTCGCTAGCGAAAATCATCAAGAATCGTCAATGCCACATCGAGAGGTCTTCTTCAGAGCTCTCCATAGAAAATCAGGGTTATGGGAATTGTAACCCGGACCCTCCCTATGAAATCTCTATTTAAAATCATAAAATATTTCATTGCAACAAGGATTTAAATTAAATATTTTAATTAAATATTTTATTACGGTTACGTCCAAAATCCAGATTTCACCACCAACCTGCGCCGGCCGAAGTTAGGCCTTGCCTAAGGTAAAATCGTTATTCTGAATGCAATGGTGCCCTTGGATTTCTGATCTGAGCACCCGTTCGGGAGTTATTCCCTTTTTTTCAGGGAAACCACACGCGTGTGCAATTTAATTATTAAATTAAATCCAAACATTCGTTCCGGGCTCACTGGGCCTCAGAACTACACGCCGTCTCAGACCCTGGTCTCGAAATAATTCCCATATAATATTAAAATAATACATGGAAAAATCTAAGACATTACAAGATGATCCAGTATCATCTGGACAGAATCTAACCAAAACTCTGCTGCCTCTGGCCCACCCCCTCTGGTGAAGGTCGGAGGGTGCTGCAGCTGGAACTCCCTGGTCAGCTCAAACGTACTCAGTGCAACCCGCCCTGGGTCTCGATCCATCATCTGCATAAGGTGATCCAAGTTCTCCTAGAACTGGTCTTCTCTACCTTCATTGATCACCATATTTTTGTGCTCTTCTACCAGAGGAGTGTTCTCAGCAACATCCTCCTGTTTCCCAACTAGAAACCGATGTCGTAGTGGCATCTCTCTACATTTCCAAGCACGAGATTTAGCCCGCAAAGCATAAAACTTTCATGACTTCATCAAAGAATCTTTACTAGCTACAATAGCCCATTTTCATATACTCACTCAACAACATTAACACCTAAAATCCACCACCCCGACCATCCCTACCACGGGCCATGGTCTACATGGGGTAAACAACTAGGCACTACCACCAAACTCACACAACATTTTCCACTTCATTTCAAACCCTTATATTTCATTAAGCATCATTTACCCACTTTTTTATTTCATTCTTCCCATTATTTCTTAGTTTCATAAAATGCATGATGCACCCTACCTTCCTACCTCACACACCCACCCCGTGTGTGTGCATAACACAATGCATGTCACCTATCTCCCTAGGTGTCTATAATGATGCATGACTGCAAACCCTCATGCCATTAAGGTCACGATCCAAATATCATAAAACAGTCACATCAAACCACATGTGTATCACCCAATGGTGAAATATCATCAACTATAACAACACACAACCAAGAACAACATTTCTCACCCAGGGTGACTTGGGTTTTCCCTCGTATATGGGTTAGCTACTCCCAAGCACGAGCTCATTTACCAAGGCTTGACACATCTTAACCATTGGAAACCTATCCCAAATAATAAGACCTCAGAGAAGGAGAAGAAAGACCTCCTCTGATACCACTTTGTAACGTCCCCGAACCAGAATCCACTAAACCGGTGCTCTGATCCGGGTAATTACATAACCTTAAGCGCACCTCCTCATACGCCAAAGGCTTCCGACTAGCAGTAGGGGTCTTTTTGGTCATCTGGGGATAATATACCCCCTTTTTATCAGAGTAATCCACAAAATAAACCAACCAATAGAAGAAATAATAATCAATAAACAAGGAACATGTATAAAAACCATTTCCAAGAATAAATATTCCATGTCCTTCTACAAGTGAAAAAGTGAACAAAAGCCCAAAATAAGGACAATGGCCAAAATCCCCAAAATGGTTCCGACTCCAAGTTCGGATCCTCCACCAAGTGCTACCCATGTCCACTCAACTATCTAGAAAGGACTCTTTCCCTTCTCCTAACCTTCAAACATGAAGTCTGCTCAGGTACCCAATGGCATCCCGAGCAGGGTGTGAGTACAACTCAATAGGCCACCACCAATAGTGTCTACAAAATATCCAGTATGAACAGGTAGTGCATGCAAAAGGAATATGAATGATAATTTCTGAGTAATTATTTAAGGTGCCATTAACTAGTTCGGATCCAAATCCATTGACACTTCCATTATCATTCATTTCACACCAATTATCATCACTTACCATTTCATCACATTTTTATGGGTTAATCACATACATTATGTTACATGGGTCTAAGGCCAACAATCACATGCAAGAGGGTAAACACATCATTATCCTATCTCACTAGGACTAACCCCCTAATAGTAACCATATCTTCACCTCAAAGCCTCAGTCCGAGTGGATGCAACCGTTAGGAGAATAGATCATCAGTCCCCATTCCTAACCCGTGCATTTAGGGTGGAGTTCAGAGCATCAGTCTTCACTCGACCCGTGGGCGTAGATCCTCAAGTCATACCCCACTCTACCAAGCCAAGTGCACATTCTTATATATATAAGTAACCATCAACCCACCATGCCATTGTCCTTTGAAAAACACCATTCACAACAACCACACAAGAATTCACATTATGCCTTAACCCATTAACACATTACCATTTCACATCATTTAACCATTCACCCAATTCCCATGTGTTATGCTTATCTCACTAAGCATCTAACACTAAACCCATAACCTATCCCGTTATGGTATTTAATCAGTTTACACATTAACCCATTTAACTCGTTCATCATTTCCATGAATCAACCATTCAACCCATTTCAAACAACCCTTAGGTTATTTCCAAGTCTAGGTGCATCACCTAACTTCTATTCCAAGTTCAACCAATCATTCCAACATATTCTTCAAGGGATCTACCATTTATTACAACAAGGTCACTTTTTTAATAACAATCCCTAAACCTGGGAAAAGCCAACACATCCCATGGATGGAACCAATTAGGTCAAGTCATCCTCAACGCATCCCATGGGGATCGTGAGGGTTCCCATTTACCATTTTTAAGGATACTTTATACCAACCGCATACCAGTTGATCAAAACTCATCAAAAGAAAACCATGAGAAAAGCCACAAATGCATAGATCCACCATAGAACTATGGGATAATGTTTGTAGACCACCTACCTCAAAACTGCGGTTGAATGCACACTCAATCGAGTCCTTATACCTCAATTTTTCTAGCCTTTAGAGCTTCAACCTAGAACTCACCCAAAAGGTAGGGTTTTAGAGCTTCGGAATAAGAGGGAGAGAAGATACAAACCCTAAACCAAAATGAGAATCAAGGATGGGATTAGCCTTACCCGGAGATTCGATCTGAATCCAACGGCACCAAAAACGCCTTAGAAATTAGGAAGATCAACCTCTTGGAGATCTTGGGCGATTTGGTTCACACCTAGGGTAAAGAGGGAGGAATGGAGAGGAAATCCTGAGTGGGTTCTTAAAATCCCGGGGTTGAAATTTCGTAATTTCTACCAACTTTAAGAGGCTGCATGGTTTGGCCGCATGGTTTGACAAACCGTGTGCAAACCGTGCGCATGCTACTGTTTGGAGGAAGAGAGTTTCACGGTTTTCCTAGGCAGGCCGCATGGTTTGCCCTGGCCATGTGCAGGTCGTGCTCCCAGGCTTGTCTTGCCCAGTTTTCCTTTCCTTCATGCCTCGAGCCCCCGAAACACCCCCAAGACCTCTCATACTTTCATAAGACATCCCTTGAAGCCCGAAACAAGGGATTCAACCAAAACATAACGAAAACACACCCTTCCAAAAACCGTGATCTTACATGTGCATCTTTACCTTATTCCCATGAAAACTAGATAATGTGAAGGTTGTATGATTATGGATCCTGGAGATGGATGGATGACTTAGATGGTTGGTGGAGTGTAGATCTCATGATGTTAGTCACCCTAATATCATCATGATTGGTATTTTATCTATTTGGGACGTGGAATTTATATCCAAGGTTTCATTTATATTATTTCACATTATATATTAGAGATTTTATTATATTTATACATATGTTATATTTTGTAGCTTTTAATTTTACGATTATATGGTGGATATTTCATATTTGATAGAATGTGATGAGTTGATTGGAGATAATTCCTCCCATAGTGTGTAAGTACCTTAATGTTGGTTCCTACCCCTAGCCTAGTGGAGGCAATCTTAGGGAGTTCACTTATTGGTGATTTGTGATGTGATATATTGGTATTAGTGAGATAGGATTGAGTATAGAGTTAGGAACATGTGAGGATCATCTAGGATAGTTATAATGATTCTTGTTAAGAATATTTAGGTCATATAGTCACAATAGAGTACTTTGTGAATGATGTTGTGAATTATTTATTCCTAAGAATGACTCTTATTGATGGAACATGATTGAGACTTTTTTATATGAAGTAGGAATGAAAATGTTGTATCATGAAACATATATATCTAGTACATGTTTTAGTGACTTTATAATTTATTTTATTATGTTCATGGATAGCCTACATGGGTCAAACTGTAAAGAGATATATCAACCTATTCATCATTTTATATGATTTTGAGGTTGAGATATTGTTTATAAGATAGTGATCATGGATTGTAGAGGTTGAGATATTGCACAGTACATCATTGGGCACAATGATCAGATGATATGGAGATAGAAGATGGTGCATTATGGTATATCTCTAGATAAAGGATTTCATAATAATGTGGAAAACTCATTAAGTAGTCTTCCATTATGGTAATAACATTTCCATATGGAATGTAAGAGAAATTTTTCACCATTTTTTGAGTTTCTTTTATATGATGATTTGATTAAGATTTGAAATCCATATTGTGTGATATTTGTAACTCCATGGACTTCTATATGAAATCTATAGTTACACCACTAAGTTTCCATCAATTAAAGTTCCACCAGTTGGGGTTTTGATATTGATGGATCCTTATTATCAGAGTAGTTATTTTAAATCATAGTGTTATCTAGGTGATATCTAGTAGGTATGTATGTGTTTATATGAAATTCATTCTATGATAGTATTTATCATGGTAATTAGACACATAAAATCTCTAAAGGGTGGTAAAACAATAAACTAATTCTAGTTTCAATATTATGAGATTCCTCATGGGAATGAGTTATGATGCTTCTCATTCAGGTTGAGACTGTTTGTTGGTTTGGGATCCATGTATATCATGAAAATGAACTATAGTGATTAGTGAGAGGATTTTAAAAATATTTATTCCAAGTTACTTTATGGAATCATCTACATTGCTTCACTCTGGTTGGGTATTTTGTTGGAACGTACATAGGACCACCACTTAATACAAGGTAGAATACATCCCAATAAATTGTTGACCACTACATTTCATGGTTGGTAATGAAGGGTGTGGATGTGAGACCACACTTTTTAATAAATTTCTATGTATATTGACAATGATCTAACTAGAAATTTCTTTGGGTATTGAGGAAATTCTAACTAACCTAAGTTAGTGGTGAAATAATTTTTTAAATATTATACTTAAGGATATTGTAGCATGATCATTATCATCAAGTGCCAGTGTGTTGATGATGGATAAGAGAGGTGTTTGGAATTTTCTCCTTAATGAGAATCAAGATATGTGATATGATCACCTTTCCTGATAGGCATATATCCATGATTAGTGTAAGAGGAATATTTTCATACACTAAGTGATGTGTTTTGGGTCACAATAAAAGGGGGTGAACTGGCCTTTTAAATTATTTTATAAATTATTACCACAGTTAAATATTAATGTAGTGGAAATAAAATTAAAATTAACATAGTTATTTTTATTTTTTTCTCATATCAAATTGATACAAAATCTACTCTTCACTTATCTCAAATGCAGAGAGAAATAAAACCCAATAAAATAGAATATCTGGCTTTTATGGGTATTCAAAACCATTTACAATTTCCTTTTTAAACCCTAGATTCACAACCCAAGACTATCCTTTTTCACACCTAGTGGATTAACTAAATATTGTTCCTTTTTCACACATAGAGGAACAACCCTAATATATTCCTTTTATGGTAGTGGAAGAAACCAATCATTTCTTTATCTAGACCAAGGAACAACTAAATCCCTTTTACTGGTTCTATTAAATAAAACACATACCTTTTTTTAGGGTCGTATGACCCAACAATCCTACATTTTAAAGGGTAGTATGACCCAGTACAATAATGTACACAAAAATAATATAAATAAGTAAGAACTATAAAAACCATATGAATAATTAAAGCATGAGTGTTGAGGAGGAAGTGTTCTCTTCATCCATAAAGGATCATAAAAATATATTTTATCCAAGAGTGTTGTAGTAATGTATTGAAAAATTATGTTGCACAGTATAATTTTAAAGTATTATCAACCTCCATTACTTGAATTGGTTCTATCAAAATTTATATATAGAGTTCTCTTCATGCACGGAAAATTCAAAAATTGAAATCTATATCATTTATTATTTTCCCAAAGTACCATAGGTATGTGACTTCAACAAACTACATTAGGGTTTTTTTATGTATTTTTTCCATAAAATTATTCACATTAATTCTCCATTTAATGCGCATACAAAAACATGCTCATGTGGGTTCATTGATCAATCTATAAAACCAAATAAAATTTTGAAAAATAACCCATTAGAAAATTTAATACAATATTAAATATTCTAAATTAATAAATATTAATTATCTTTTATTACTCTCATAACATATAATATATATACTCTATATATTTCACACAATTCACATTTAAATATTTCAAGTTTCAAGAAAATAGTGTGTTTATACTTTATCCAAAGTTCTATTAATTTGATTCCTTTTAAAACACATCCAAATAAATTTTATCATACTTGAAATAATTAATATTTAATTATATAGTAATTAAATCAATGAATGTAATAATCATAAACTTTTAGAAAATCAATATTTAAAAGTATAATTAAAATAGTGCATATTTCCTGTTTTTTAAAAACAAGATGTAAAAACATATAACTTTATAATTTTCATATAAATTTAATTACTTTGTATGAATTCATGATTAATTTCATATGAATTTGATATTTTTTTATGACTTTAATATTTTCATATGACTTTGAAATATATTTCATATGAATTTGCAGTTTCCATATGACTTTTCAGTTTCTATATGACTTTGATATTTCCATAGGACTTTTCTATCCATTTTATATGACTTTGATATTTTTGTAAGCCTTTTAATTTTTTCCTAATACTTCCAAATGAATCTTGAAATAATTTGAATTTTTAATATGACTTCCATATTTTTTTTTAAAAACATTTCATATGAATTCTATATTTTTGTTAGACTTCAAAAACTATTTCAGAATATTTGCACATTTTCATAAGACTTTGAAACATTTCAAGATTTCAAAATCCATTTCATGTGATGTCTATATTTTAACAAATTTTTTCAAGATATACTTTTATAGAATTAAACAAGTTTACTCCAAATACTTAATATATACATTCTATAATTAATGTAAGCTTCAAAAACGAGAATGACACTAAAGGTGAAAGTTATTAGTGTACTAATAAATTATAATTATTTATATGTAAAATAAAATTCATTTCGAAAACTCATGTTACAGTTAATAAAACAAATAATGTTTTATATTTGTCAAAAACAAAGAATGGATCAAGAATCCACTTAATATTCTCCCACTTTTTGGTAATTAAAAATATAACTATAATTTTAAAAACAAATATCTTATTTTTAAAATCATCAAAAAGATAAAAAAAATTATTCTCCAATAAAGAATAAATACCCACCTTAATTGAATTCCATATAAGTGAGGTAATAATTACTAGGAAAGAAACTAAATATTTTAAATTTAATGTTGAAAAAATAGAACTATATTTTCCATGAATCTACTTATTCAAATATCAATTATCAAAAATAAAAAAATAAAATATAGTTTAATAAAATATCTCCCTTAATTCAAGATTTATTCCCTTTCTACAAAAATTTATAACATTAAGGTAGTATATATAGATTTTAGAATTTTCTTTTATGGATCTATGAAAACTTATGAAAAATAATTTAAAATCCTCAAGGATCCATAAAAACTTTTCAATTTATTCAATGAATCATATATAATTATATTCAATGAATCAAAAATTAATTAATACTTAAAAAGATTTCCATTTAACCATATAATATAATAGATTTATCATGCACACTAGACAATAATGAAAAAATGATTCTACCTGCAAATTTAGTTAAAAAAATTATTTTAAATTTATAACATTCCAAGTTCAAATTTAATTTTCTCAAATTTATAAAAATATGTAGGTTTTTTTTAAATATCAAAAAGTTGATTTTATGTAGAAATATATTCTAGATTAATATTTCCTTTTTAAATATGATTTATAATAAAATGAGTTATAAAATCAATATGCCCAGTTCTATATTTCTGCAAATGTATTTTGGAAATAAAAATAGCATAGGTATTATCATAATAAATATATATCTTATAGAAATTAAATCAAAAGTCATATAAATTTTTTTAATCCATAAATATTGTAAGCAACAAGATGTAGCAGTAACATATTCACTTTCAGCAGATGATAAAGTGCGTGGATTATATTTATTATAACTCTAAGTGATTAATCATTTAATAAGAAAATAACAAATACCTTATGTGATTTTTCAATCTATTTTTCCACCACTAAAATAAAAATCCAAAAAACTTATTAGTCCAAATGAAATATTTATAGGACAGAAAAAAACAAGACTTAAATAACCTTTAACTTAAATTATAATCCTTTTAAATATTTTTCATTTATATTCCTTAGTATTAGATTGAAATCTAGATAATATTAAAACATTAAACACTAAATCAGGCCTAGATGTTTTAAAATAAATTAAACTACCAATAATAGATCTAAGCATCGTATTATCAATAGGTTTTCTAGATTCAATATAATTTAACTTTTAAGAATTACTCATTGTAGTATTTAATATTTTACAACCATAAGGACCAAAACATTTAACCAATTAATTATTATATTTTGATATATTAAGAATAATAGTATCTTTTATTTAAATAATTTTCAATCCCAAAAATAAATTAAGTTCACCCATAAGACTCATATTAAATTCTGAATACATTAAATTTGAGAATTCATTAAAAAGAAAATCTATTGATAATCCAAATATAATATCATCAACATATATTTGAACAATTAAAATATCCTTTGAATCCATTTTAATAAAAATATGGATCAAATCTTCCTTTTTTAAAACCATTATTCAAAAGAAACAATGAAAATATATTATACCATGATCTAGGAGATTGTCTTAAACCATAACATGCTTTTGAAAGAATTAAATCATGGTTAGGTCTATATTCATTCTCAAAACCCAGTGTTTGTTTTACAAAAAAAACATTTTCATTAATATATCCATTTAAAAAATTTACTTTTAGTATGTATTTGAAAAAAAATTATTCCAAATGTGGTGAATATAAAAAAATAATTCTTATAGATTGATATATTTCCACCCAGGTAAATTATTATTTAAAATTAATTACACTTTCTTGTTTATAACCTTGAGCCACTAATTTAGACTTATTTATAATTATTTGATTAGAATCATCTAATTTATTTATAAAGATCCATTTTGATCCAATAATATTTTGATCCTTAGGGTTTTTTAATATGGTTCATACTTCAAATATATCAAATTTAGTTAACTCTTTATGAATTATCATATTCTGGTTTAAATTAAATAAATCTCCATCCACATTTTTAGGTTAAAATAATAAATAAAATTTTGATAAGCACCAACATTTCTTAATGAATTTTTTTAACACCTACATTTATGTCACTAATTATTTTTTCAACCAAATGACCTTTATGAAATTTTAAATTTTTTTCATGGGAGACACTTTCCCCTCAATTAATATATCCAAATCTAAATTTTTAGGTTCTCCAAAGTTGATATCTCTATACTCTTAATTAACCTGATCTAAATTAGGATTTGTTTTTTTAATGATTTTCATCAAATTTTACATTAATTAATCCTTAAACAACTAATTTTATTTGTTTCTAAATGAAATATGCATTAATAGAATTGGAATATCCTAGAAAAATAAATTCCTAAAATTCTTCCAATGAATCTTTGGTATTATTAATCCAAACTTTACAACCAAATACTCTAAAATAACAAATTATATACTTCCTTCTCTTATAGATTTAATAATGTGTTTTATTTAATAATATTTTAAATAAAATTTTATTAAAAACATAATAAGATGTGATAATAGATTTTTCACAGAATTATTTTTGTAAAATTATACTCATTTATCACTTTCCTTACCATTTATTATAAGGTTCTATTTTTCCTTTCTAACACGCCATTTTTCTATGGTGTCTTAGGAGCTAAAAATAATGTTTATATCCATTATCTTGATAGAATTTATCAAATCCCATATTCAAAAAATAACTACATATATCATTTCTAATCGATAAATGTTTTTGTCCTTTTTATTTTTGAACCCATTTACAATTAGTAATAAATTTGGAAAAAGTTTCAGATTTATGTAAAAAAAATAAGTCTATATAACTCTATTATAGTCATATAAAATAAAAAATACATATCTTTTTCCTTATAAACATGAAAATTTCATGGGGTTGAATTGATCAAAATAATAAAAGTTGAATTTGTCTATAATTTCTTACCTTATGAACTAATTTAAATAATTTTTATGTTGTTTACCTTTTTAGCATGAATAAGATATATTGGTATTATCTATATTTAACTTAGGTAGACCTACCACCATTTCATTTTTATAGAGCTTATGTAGCAATATAAAATTTTCATGACCCAGTATTTTATGCCATAAAACATTATTGGTTTTTATAGTATTTAAAAAATTTATATTTTCCTCAATTAAATCATAAAAATTGATTGAATATATCTTATCATTTCTATTTTTATAAAATAAGATAGATCTATATTTAAAAATAATAAACTTACCATTTTCAAATTTAAAATTCATAATATCATCACAAATTTGTGATATAAAAATAAAATTATGTTTTAAACCTTTAAAAATAAAACTTTATAAATTATAACATAATGTGAATTTCTAACTTCTCCAAAACCTTTTAGTTTTCCCTTAGAATTTTTATCAAATGTAATACTACCACCATCGAATTTATTAGAAGAGAAAAATTTTGAGATATCACCAGTCATATTTAAAGAATATCCACTATCCATGTACCATGTGTCCTTTTTGATTCTTACAAGGAACATTTTCTACAAAATAATTACGATATTTTTGGAACCCATGCAAACTTGGGTCCAATTTGGTTTGAAAAAGAATTATTGGGAACCCAAACTAATTTCAAATTTTTATTTTAAATTAATCAATATGATAATGACTTAGATATGTCCAAGATATTATGGAAATAACAAGGATCAATGATTTTCATATTGTCCCTTAATTTTACATCTAAAATAATTGAAACTTGAAACACTTACACTTAAACATTTAACAAAGAAAGTATTATACATTTTGACTAAATATTATCATATCCAAAACCAATTTTACTTTTATTTAGATTATTCAACATTACCATTTTATTATAATTTTACCTTCTATGAAAAAATTTACAAAAAATATGTTTTCAATATTTCAATTTCATTTATAAGCCTGTCATTTTTTTCAAAATATAATTGAAATTTTTTTCTTGAGCATTATCACATTTAGAATGATAATCCTTATGTCTATGATTTTTTATATGAACACTTTAAAATTGAACATATTATTTCTTATTATAACTTTATGGAAATTTTTTCAATTTTTTATTTTCTTTACGAAGTTTCTTAATTTCAACATGTGAAATTTTCAATTTCTTATTAGTAGAATTTAAAACTATATGATCATATACTAAATATTATTTTAATTCTTTAACATTCCCTTCATTAAATAATAAATCATATCTCTATAAATTTTTATTTTTAGAATAAATAATCTTATTTTTATTTATGATTTTATTATTTTTTCTCTTAATAACCTTGTGAATACCATAAATTTTTTCTATCTAAAGATTTAATCTCTTTATTTATTTATAAATTTTATCATTTGTTGGTTTTTCAGAATCAAACTTTGATGAAATATAATAATTAGATTCATTTTCTTGGTTTAATGAGGTCATTGCAATTTTCTTATATTTCCTCTTAGGAACTTAATGAATATAAAAAAATCTATCTCAAGATTTAATATCTTTATTTATTTATATATTTGATCATCAATCAGTTTTTTAGAAACATACTTAGAAGAAAAATAATAACTAGATTCACTTACTTGGTTTGATGGGTCTATTAAACATAGGTTTGTCATGCCTCTTCCAGAATTAGATTCTTCACTAAAATTTGAGTCTAAAATGTAACTCCAACATTCTTCCATGGATTTATTTTCATTGTTATATTTTTTTATCTTTTTATTTTCATTCTTGAGCCTTGGATAATTAGGCTTCATGTGCCCTCTTTTTAAGCACTCGTAAAAAATAATTTATGGATCATTATTGAAAATATCAATACCTTTTATCTTATCCTTGTAATTATCATTAGGACAATAATTTAAAAATATTCAATGGTATATTTTATTCTTTATATATCCTCCCTTTTCTACATGAGCAACACCATCTCTTTCACTAGACTGTAGCTCAATTTTAGAAGATTAAGTAATAAATTTTGATTTAAAATCAATTCCTTTATTTTTTGAAATCTCTTCTTGAGTAATATTTTTTAGTTTAAACTCATATTATATAAAATATAAAATAATCTCATATAAATCGTATTCCTTATAATTTTTAATTTCATTAATTGGTATTTACTTAGTATTCCATTTTTTAGGTAAATCTCTAAAAACTCATTCAACCAAAACTAGATTATCTAAAGTTTCACCTAAAGAACTCATATTATTAACTTATCTTGTTCAATATGGGTAAGTTGAAATATTTTCCAAATGTTCAGAATTTTTTCATATAGATATATGGTTGTAGAAATTTATTCAAATTTCAAAATATAAAATATTCATTACCTTATATTTCAGAACATATCTAATGGAAACATGAATAGTAAAATCATAAGGATAAACTTTAGCTACGTTATAAGGATTGACTATGATTGTATAACTATCAATACTCAGGATCTTATGATAAGATTCCATACATGACTTCCAATATTCATAATATGTTTCATTGATGAATGTATTACTTTGAGGTATCCATACTTCATTTGAACTTGTTACTAACAATATAAAATGATATTTTATCCCTTATAGTTAAGTTATGATTTGATTAGCACAATATATATATATATATAACAAAGTTAGGGGTCAGGCTTTGACACCATTTTTTAGGTCCTAATATGAGAATGGAAAATTGGACAAGAGGGGGTGAATTATCCTTTTTAAATTATTTTATAAATTATAATCAAAGTTTAATTTTAATGTAGAGGAAATAAAAGTAAAATGAACATAATTATTTTTATAATAGTCTAGATTAAATTTATCCTACATATACTCTTCACTTATCTCAAACAAAGAGTGACATGGTACCCACTAAAATGGAATATTTAAATTTTAATGGGGATTCACAACCCTTTTTAACTGACTTTTTAAACCCTAGAGGCATAATCCAAGAATATCGTTTTTCACACTAGGTGTCTTGATCCAATATCCTTCCTTTTGTGCACCTTTAGACACAATCCTACAATATTATTTTTGAGGTTGTGGAAGAAACCAATGCTTCATTTATTTGGACATGCTACAACTAAATCCCCAAACTTATATTAGTTTTGGAAGAACATGCATGTACCTTTTTTGGGGGTAATATAACCAAACATTACTATCTTTTTAAGGGTAGCATAACCCAGTATAATAATGCACACACAAAAAATAATAGAAATAAGTGAGGACCACAAAAACCAAATGAACGAGTAAAGAATTAGTTTCAAGGTAGTATAATTTTCTTCGGTAGGAATGGATCATAATGATGTAGTTAAACTGAGACTATTTCAGTAATTGATCAAAAAAGAGTGTTGCATAGTATAGTTTGAAAGTATCTTCAACCTCCATTTTTTAAAGCAGTTCTATCAAACTCGATATATTTGATTCTCATCATGAACAGTAAATTCAAAAATTAAAATTCATTTATTATCATATTTTTATAAAGTAGAACACACATGTGACTTCAAAAAAATACATCAGAGTTTTTTGACATAATTTTCCCATTAAATTTTTCAAATGAATTATATATTTAATGCGCATATAGAAACATACTCATGTGGGTTCATTGATCAATATGTAAAACATGTTATAGTTGTACAAAATAACTCATTGGATCATTTAATAAAATATTATATATTACATAATAATCAATATTAAAGATCTTGGAATACTCCCATAACATATATGAGATAGACTCTTCATATTTAAAATGATTAAAATTTAAATATTGTATGTTTCAAGAAAATAGTGTATATACAATTTATCCTAGGTGTTATTAATTTAATTCTTTTTAAAAAAATTCTAAATAAATTTAACCATACTCAAAATAATTAATATTTAATTATAGAGAAACTATATCAATGAATATAATCATTATAAACTTAAATCAAATCAATATTCCAAAGTATAAGAAAAATAGAGCATATTTCACAATTTTTAAAAACAATGTGTAAAAATGAATGAATTTCTAATTTTTAATATAGATTTAAGTATTTCCTATAAATTCATAAGTATTTTCCTTTAATTTTAAAAAATATATGACTTGAATACTTTTTTATGACTTTGAAATAGATTTCATATGACTTTAAAAAAAAGTATGACTTTGATATTACCATAGGACTTTGTATCCATCTTGTATGACTTTGATATTTTCATAATCCCATTAAGTTTTTTGTAAGAATTCAAAATGCACTACTTAAGATTTTTAATTTTTCATATGAATTCCATTATTTGTAAAAAAAATAGATTCATATGACTTCCATATTTTCATAAGACTTCAAAAACTATTTCATAACACTTCCACATTTTTAAGACTTTGTCACTTAGCAAGATTTTAAAATCCATTTCATATGACTTATATAATTTTCCAATTTTTTTAAAATATATACTTTTATATAATTAAACAAAATTACTAAAAATACTTAATATATAAATTCTATAATTAATTTAATCTTATAAAATAAAAAACAAACTAAAAGATGAAAGTTAGTAGTGTTGTGATAAATTATAAATATTGTTTTATAGAATAAAATTATTTTAGAAAACTAATATTATAATGAATAAAACAAATAATTTTTTTCAATTATCAAAAACACATAGTGGGTCAAGGATCCACTCAAAAATGTGTGTGCATTATAACCTTGACGGTTTATTATTAGATAGATTTGATTATTGGGGAGAATAAATGATCCTAGTGTGATGGGATTCTTTAGTATTATTGGAAAATGTATCATGGATATGATAAGAAGTTATATAGATGTTTTCATTGTATGTATTGATTATAAATGTTTTGAGAAGTTATTGTTTGTAGAAAGAGGTAGTGAAGGAAGATACTATGTATTTTTCTATGATTATGTTGTTAAACATTTCTATCTAAAGTTCAGTTTTTCTGCAGTTTTATGTTAACCTATTTATGAGATCATATACAATTTCAATTTATAGTTGGCCTAGAAATTATAGAATATATTGAAAAATTAGATTTTTTGGTTGGTCATGAGCCCTGTGTTGTTAAGATTATGTGTCTATGTTGATCAAGTCATCATCAAGTATCGATGATTCTTGAAAGCTGTTATAACTCATGAGTTGTTTGGTTATGATTGAATTTATATATATGTAGAATCCTTAAGCTCTTTATTAAAGTTAGGGATCTTAAAACTCCTTTTAGATGTGGGTTATAAATATTTATAAAGTATTCATAAATGTATTTATAGAATATCACACTATGTAAAAATGATGATAACTAGAATATCTAAGTTGATAATTGAGTGGTTGTATAAGTGTCCCTTATTAGATGGTTATATGGGAGTATCAACATAGTTGAACCTGTTAATGGGTATTCCCTTTCCTAGGCATGGTTTTTGGAATGTGGTTATTATTTCAAATTCTGTTGGATAACTGGATTCATCTTTAATAAAATCCTTGAGATAGTAAGAGGTTATTATAATTGACTAATATATTTCTCCTTGTATTACATTTATTGGTTAGTAATTATTTGAGGAGTCCTTATTCTAGGATGAAATATTGATGAATGTATTGAATGAGTTTTTAGGGTTTCTTTATTTTTTAGGATGAATTTTTGTATAGTGTTGAGGATGAAAAATCATAGGTTTCACTTTAAGGGACACTTTTCCACTCATGGGAAAGTTTATTGTTCAAAGGGAATTTTGAAAATTTATTAATCTAATTAAAATGGGAAATATGGTAAATTCACTTTTATTAGAATATTGGATTGGGAAATAGACAATTTTGTTGAGTCTAAAATGATTTGTTTATCCTAGTATGGGTGTTGTCTAATTTTTAGGCAATGGTGAGTTGTTGTATAGTGGTAGAGATTTGTTTTTTCAAATTAATAAAATTTTATTTTAAAATTAATTAATCTATGTACATAGAACTTGACCTAGCCTCTCCTATATTTATTCTTCATTTAGAGATAATGGAAGGGTGTAAGAATTAATGGAGGAGGTATATATAATGGAGGAATCACTAAAAATTATAGGTCTTGTCCAAAGAATGTTAGATCCTCACAAAAGAGGTAAGATATTTTACACCAACTCCATTTATTTTAGTATAAACTTACCCATATCATTTTTCTAACAAATATTTCAATCTTTTCATGAAATTTTATTATTTTATTCCCTATTTTATAATCAATCCACTATTTTTGGGTTCATTAAAATCTTATAAGAAGTTTTTGAGATAACCTAGAGATAAGTTTTAGGGGTGAAATTAGAAATATGTTAATAAAATTTTTCATTGAACAAATCATTGATCCAATTATATAATAAAGCCCAGTGTTTTTCTAGTTTTTGAATTTCATAATGAATTTGAACTTTTAGACATCTAGAGCAGGGTTCATTTTGAAAATTGGGATTCTGATTTAAATTCATAGAGTTGAAGCATCCTAAGGTGATGTTTTTTTATATAGATTAAGGTCTAAGACATCCCTTGGTTTCTCGAGTGATTCTTGAGATCTATAAGTTTAATTTTTGAAGTTTTGGAAGATTTTTTCATTATGAACGATTACCGCATGGTTAGAAGAAAATATGTGGGTAAATTTTGTAGCTTGGATTTGTTCATGGGTATAGAGCGCAGTTAGAGTAAAGTCATATAAAAATCATACAAAACTAGCAATTCAGTTTTGTAAGAGTTTTAGGGTTAGAAAATGGTTTGGTAATCCATGTATCCAAATCTTTTGATATGTGTAACCCTGGATAGTGATGGATACACAGTTGATGCATGATTTGAAAAATCATGTGGCTTACCACAATTCATTAAAAAGTGAAAATTAACTATTTTTTCCAATGAATATTTAATCCCTTTTCTACATCCTTCCTCCATATCATGTGCACATAATAGGAGGGTATCCCCAATTTATTCTCATTTTATATCCCTTGTAATATGGGTTATTTTGGTGTGATTTATTTAACAATTAAGATGATATATCCTCTATTCATCCTTATTTATTATTTCTAGTATTTCCCAACTGATTTAGTGTAATTTAGATTAGGTTTTGGTGAATGTTTTTACCAATCATGGTGGAATTCATATGATATATTATGGATCTTTTTCAACATGGAAATTGGAAATATTTAGATAACAAAAACACATCATTGCATGCCATTTAATTCATGGTACATCACCTAGTGGATTTTTGTCGGTATTTTTCTTAAATTAAATTAATTTGGATATTTATTTGATGTTTTGTGACATTTATTTTACTTGGTATGGTGCTAGGAGTATGCAACGGACCTTCCATGAGTGGTTTGTCACTGTTTTGGTGCGATGAGTTCATCATGTTATTCCTATGGAATCAAATTTTTTAATTAATTATAATTATTATAATTAAATTAGATAATTGGTTATAAATCATTTTCAATTAATTTTTGGATGATGTAGATTAATCTAAGTGATCAGGATATTGATATGATATCAGATAAGCATGGGTGAGATTTTTTAGAATGTGATTAAAGGTAATTGGGTTTCAATTAGGTAAGTGGTCCATTGAGCATACCCCTATAGTAAATGAATTTTATTTATATGCATGTGAGATGTGGTCTAACCATTGAGGGAATTAGGAATTTCTTTATATGAATTTTTAAATTAGAATAATTTTTTTATTGATGAAACACAAGTTCCAAAGGCCAAGATAAAACCATGTACATTAGTTGATGTCTCAGCTACTGATGGATGAAAACTTTATTCATAAATGTGTGCTCTGATATGTTGAGTCTTTGAATTAACTTCACTTGTTTGGAAAACCAAGAAACACTTTATTTAAGTTTTTTATCTAACTTTATATTTTTGTTATATCTTTAATTTTTTTTAGTTATATAAAATTATTTAATATAATATAGATAACATAAAGTTTAATAAAATACCGATGAAACTAATTTATGAAAATTAGATAATCTAAGGAATTTATTAATACCAAAAGACTAAGGTTTTCATTTAAAGAACTATAGAGGTTTTGAACCAGCCTATCAGTAGATATGGATAGAATCTAAGTCCATTAGAATATTAGTGGTTATTTTCTATTGAGGCCATTACAATTGACCCTAATAAATGAGGAATTAGACCATTGGAAGATTTCTTATAAATAGAGATTTATCTCATGGATCATAAAAATAAAAAAATCATAATAAAACTATGAGATTAAAAATATTTTGAAGTCTTCAACTGGTTGTTGATTAATGTACTTCCAATTGGTTTTTTTTCTAGGTTTTTTTCTAGAAGCATATGCTTTTGAGGATTTCACTATAAAATAATCTAGCATTTCTTATTATAATTGTTTTAACTAAGATAATAGTTAAGTATTGAGGTATCAATATAATAGTTATAGTAGTGTAATTACCAAGATATCAGTTGTAGTAGTGGAAGAATCGATCTACATGTTAAGTAGTGGAGGTAAACTAAGCTATCAGTTGAGTAGTGGGGTAAACTGAGCTACCAATGGTTGTAGTGGGGGTATTTTAGATTAGTATGATCGATGGATTATAGGTTTTGGAAGAAAAATTCAATCTTATGTATTCTAAGAAGAATTTACCTTTCGATAGGTTTTAAGCTAAGGATACATTAGATCATGTTTATATATCTACCTTTCACTTTGGTCCAAAAGTGAGTTTTATAATATCCTTGTTTAGTTGTTCATTCCTAAACTATATTTTCTTACTTCAGTTTACTATAATATATTTTTATTTAAATTTTAATTATGAATGTTAATTTTATAGGTAATTTAAAATATAGATACTTTAAATTTTCAACTTTGATTTTATTTTGTGGATTTATTATTTGTTCATAATGCCAATAAGTTTATTTTGGGCCAATTGGATTCTTATAATTCCAATACTTTTATACTTTGAGTATGATGAAAATATGTAGTTAGTTTTAAACTAAAATTAACCCCATACACTTTTAGTATAATTTTTATACTGTAAAATAATTTTGATCATGCATTTGGTATCAAAGGTGTTTTCTACTTTAGAAACTAAATTTATATTTCTTGATTTTCTTATTGGATATTTATATTTTATTTTCATTTCACTCTAACAAGTGTGTGGATATTTTTTTATGTATGGTTGGATTATATGTCTGATATATTGACAATATAAATCCTCACATACCACCAATTTTTTATTTTAATTATTATGAGTATTAGAGATATATAATGGATACATATGTTATCAACATAGGATTTTAAAACTTTCTTATACTTACTGGAGAATAAAAAAAACCAAAAAAATATGTTTCTACCTTTTTAAGATAAGAGAAAAATTAATTTTAGTAAAATTTTAGAGTATTAAATACTCTTCTATGTTCAGTATAGAGAAATATTTATATCCAAGTATCTTCATGTCAAACTGTATGTGAAATCTTGAAAAAACATAATGTGACACATTTCATAACTTCAAAAGTCTTGAAAACAAAAAGGGAAATGGTTAGAGAAGAATATCAAGAATTTTATTTTATACCTAGATAAGTTATTACTCAAATGCACCAGATATTTATAAAAAATGTAAATAGCTTACAATACATCGATAAGAAATAATTATATGATGATCTTCTTATTGAAAAATTTATATATATCCTACTAAAGGAATGGCAATCTAAAAGGACATCTATTTATGATAAATGTACATGACTAAGATAAGTCTTTGTGAATTAATTGGTACTTTAATGAAATATGAAGTTTTGTTAAATAAATATGTAGAAAAAGAGAAAAAGAAAAACGGAGTTACTTTTACAACTACTAGAAATTAAAATATCAAAATTTTTAAAACAATATCTTCAAAGAAAAATTCTATAAAATCATCTAAAGAAATAAAAAATGAACCTACAGGTAGAGAACTTTCTAATCTATTAAGAACAATATTTAAATAAAATATTTATAGAATAAATTATTAAAAAGAAAAAAATAAAAGAATGATAATTCGGATCATACCTGTTACCAATATAGAATTCAAGGTCATATTAGACCCGACTGACCTAAGTTTATGAAGAAATAAATTCTTCTAAAAAATATTAAAAGAAGAAAATAAGGAAAATTATTAAATTTATGTATATATGGAGTGATATTAAAATTTAATCAAGTTAAAATAGTTTATATGAATATATTTATGATAGTATAATGATTAAAAAATATATACTAATTTTCTTAAATCGTAAAAAAAATATGGGAAGAATTACTAATTAATCGATTATAAATTTATCTATAGATTCAAAATGTTTTTATGATTAAAATAGTAAATATGATTATGAAGATAATAGTTTAGATGATGAAATGTATCTTGAAAATGTTGAAGAGATGAGAGCTTATATTTTAAAATGTGAAACCATGTATCAAAAGCTATATAATAAGTATATTGATCTTAAAGAAGAATTTGTAGAAAGAAAATTTAACTTCATAAAATTTAGAGATAAGATAACCAATATAATAAAGGAAAATTAAAATATTATTTTATAATTATAAAATTATAAAGATAAAGTTGAAAAAAATCAGTGTCGAGCTAAAAGTAAAAACCAAATTCAATAAAGATCCAATGTCATAAATTTTGAAGAAAAAAGAAAAGTCCAAAACAGTGACTTTTTCACAAGATGAGAATGTGATTCTCAAATAAAAATCAAATATCAGAATTATAAATAATTTATTGACTAAATTTACTACTGGAATAAAATATTTTGAAAATATTTTTCAAAAAATAAGAATCATCATAAATGCATCTCTATTAGGACGAAAATATAATAGAATTTTAGTCTATAGGAAAAGATTTTATGTTCTAAAAAAATCACCCTTTTGTACTTTATATTAAAGAAGGAAATTTGATGATGAAATGTTCTCTGAATAGAATTAAATCTTTTGGACAACATAGATCCTTTATTTCTTCTAAACTTTGTACTTTCAAACACAATATATATAATCATGTTTGGGGGACAAAAATTATATTCTCTAATTCTTTTAGACCCAAGGAGGTCTATCTACACATAAATTAATTTTGAAGACTAAAATAGTGTTCATTTGTATTTGAATATCTATCACTAATGCATCCTAGTATTTTTTATTTACATTTATTTACATCCATTACTTTAAAGTTTAATTTATTTTTTTGAATTTATTCCCTTTATTTGGGGAGAGTAATTTTTAATTAACTTTAACCAACTTGTTAAATAGATTTTAAAGTTTATAAAGATCTTAAAATTGTATGCTAAACTTTTTTTGGATCCATATTTTAAATAAGTCGATTGATTCATTCATCAATGGAAGATAAATTCCAAATTTGTTTCGACATTATTTTTGATTCATTTGATTTTAAAAAAAATCACTTTAATATATTTTTAAAATATTTATTATCTACCAGTATTTTATTTTTATAAGTATTACATTCTTATTTATATTCTAAAATAGTATTATTTTTCCTATCTTTTCATTTAAATTTCATTTTTATGAATTTCAAAATATTTAATTTTTCTTAACTATATTTCAAAATTCTGATCAAAATCTTAACAATTATAAATTTAAAATTTAAATAAATCCTTAAGAAATTTATGACATCGTGTATTTTTTGTAGGAATTGATATGAGATACTGGATCAAAAAAATCTACAGTGACCCTTAATCTTCTTAAAAATTGATTTATAAATAAGTATACTCTAGATTTGTTGGATGCATTCACTGTGAATGGTAGAAAACCTCTTGATCTTTTTATAAAGATTATTAATTATATTCCAAAGATGTTGTTTTATCTTTAGTTTAATAAATTTTCATCTACTAGAGAACTTACAACCAGAGAAACCTAGAGATAAAGGCAGGTTAATTTAGATGTTTTATAAAAGTGTAAGTTTATGTTGAATGATATTCTAAATTTTCAAGGCTGGAGAAAATTATCTTCAACTATAGATAAGAACAAACTATATAACCCAACTCTTATAATAGAGTTTTATAGTTCAAAAAATATCACTTTGGAAGAAGGTGTCAAAAATGTTTGTTATATTCTTTTCATTAAAAAATTGCAAGGACACTAGAAAATTTTGTAAAACTATTATAAGTTCCTTTAGAAGGATATTATATCTTTGTCTCTCATAAACTTCTTGAAGTTTATGGTGAGTTAGTTTAATAAAATTATAATAAAAATATTTTTTTAATTCAAGAAAAAGCCTATATGATTGGTCATTTAATTCTGATGTAAGGATTATTTTTTAGTATATTTTATCATTTTTTCTACTAAGAAAATAATATAAGGATGAAATCAAAGTCTAAGATATATATATACTAGATTGTATTGTAAAATTCCCAAAGTAAAATTTATCCAAGTTTATATGCTCTTATATTGAACCAATCAAAATTCTGTAATTAAAATGAAAATATTACTATATGGTAGGATGTTGAATCAGGTCCTAGTAAAATAACTAAAGGTAGTGGATGTTGATAATGAATAACGTCATGAAATGAAAAAAAGCAAAATATTATTAATAAAGATATTATCACTAGAATGATATTAGTTTATGATTTCAAGGAGGATACATTTTTTCAAAACTTCATCAATAGTGCATCTATAGATATTTAAAAATCAACTGAATGAGATAAATTTTAGGAAATGAAATTTCCTAAAAATATAAAAGAATCTAAAGCTTCTACTTATAATAAGGATCTTGTAAATTAGGCAAAAACTACTGAAATAGTTTCTATATAGAAATAGAATAAAACCATATCATAGGTTTAGAAATGGAAATCCAGTCTATATGATAGGATCAAGAATTTTATTGATGCCTATAATGGGTTTCTAAACAATAAATTAGAATAATACATGAAGAAGGAGGAGGAAAGAGAGACCAGTAACCCCATCTTAAGACTAGGAAAATCCTAGGAAAATGAACTCATAGTAGAATCTGAAGACAATTAGGTTTAGGGGAAGAAAAATAAGAAATATACCTCGAAGATGATGAAATCTAAAATTTCATGAGAAATTATTTCTAGTGTAATAATAAAAAAACATGTGGTTTTTGATGTTTCTTTGAAGGGTAATTTTAGATTTTAAGGGAAATTCAAAGGGTTTTCCTTATAAGTTTATGAAAAATATCATTCCCTCACTTCATAGTGAATGTAGACTATAAGTCCAGTCATAAATTCTGCTAAAGATAAAAGATCATATGTTACTACATCTGAAGTTCTTACCACTCCTTCATTTAAAGTTCATCCTATAGTATTTCAAAGTTTATATGTTTCTCTATATGAAGTTCCTGAAAAATTAGTTCCTGAATAAAATTCTTTAACAAAATATTCTGAATTTTAAAATTTAGATGAAAATAAATTTGAGGCTCAACCCATGGAAGTAGCTGTAGAAGATTTATCACCTCAAGAAAATTATGTTCACGCATATTTTTTTATTTCCTCCTCTCCATCAAATAAATTTTATTCAAAATTAGTTTCATTTAATGAAATATCTATCTCAAATTCAAGTTATTTATCAAGTTATTCTAAGAAAACTATATATGAAAGAAATATCATGAATGATGATCCTATAGATATTGAGGATTATTCTCCTGAAAATGATAAAGAATAAAAATTTCATCAAGTTGTTTCTAAAAGTCAGAAGAAGATGAATTAAGGTTTATTTGAATCTATAGGTTCAATTAACACTGGATATTTAGATCAAAAATTAGATTCCATGTTAATAATGAAAATGAGGATGACTTCGAACATTATCTCAATCCCTAATCTTAGTGAAATAATGGGAGTTATTTAGAATTAGATGCTTCAAATTAAAAGTCTATTAGTTCAGATTCATTAGATATAATTAGTTGAGAAAGTAAAATAAGAGTTAAAATAATCTAAACAAGATACATATCTTTGTGAATGAAAGTTGAAAATTTTCACAAAGTCTTTAAGAACCCAAGAAAAAGATGTGACTGTAATTGGTGATCATTCAATTTCAATTCATTAAAACTATGATATCCTTTTTAATAAATAAATATTTTTTTATGACATTCTTAAATATCTATAAAGTAAATTTTAAGGTATTGATTCTTAAGTTGAAGATATAAAGTATATAACTGAAATCTAGAATTATCATTTATAAGATAACACTAAGAAATTGGCTGATAAAAATCATAAAGAAAAATATTAGGTTTAGAAAATCATTTTCTTAGAATAAAATATTATAAAGAATGAAAAAAAAAGTTAAATTATTAAGAAATAATAGTTTCATAAAAAGTTTCTAAGTTTAGATAAAAATTCAAAGTAAGTCTGTATTATTGAATATCAAAATTATATAAAGAAGACGAAACACATGATAGAAAAATAAATTAACAAGGATTGATTTTTTAAATTTCTGATTTATTTCAATTTCAAACTTTACTCTATAATATTTTCAAATACAATTCTTATATTGATATTTTGTAAGAACCCAGATCTTCTTTACAGGTATGTTTTTAATGAAATGCAGATAACATAAGGTTTAACAAAATACTAATGAAATTGATTTATGAAATTCATATAATTAAAGGAATTTTCTAATACCAAAAGTTTATGGTTTTTATCTAAATCATTATAGAGGTGTAAAAACAACCTTATCAATTAATATGGAAAAATATAAGTCCATTATAATATAAACATTGATCTTCTACCAATATCATGGCAACTAACCCTAATAAATTCATAATTTTACCATTGGAAGATTGCCTATAAATTGAGTTGCACCTCATGTCTTAGAAAAATATAAAATTAAAAAGATAAATATGAGAGTCACCATCACTTGAAGTCTTCAATATCTTATTGATTAATTTAATTTGGATTTTTTTCTTTCTAATTATTTTTCTATATGATTATTCTTTTGGAGATTTCATTGTAAAAGAATCTATCATTTCTTATCATAATTGTTTTAGCTGAGATAATTTTTATGTATAGGAATATTGAGCTATCGGTTTTGTTAGTCTAAGTAATAAGCTATAGGTTGTAGTAGTGGAAGCACCAAACTACCAATCAAGTAGTGGAGGTAAATCGAGCTACTAGTTAAGTAGCGGGGTAAACTGAGATACCAGTTGTTATAGTGGGGTAATTTTCAATTGGGATGATTGAGGGATTCCATTATTAGGAAGATAGAGTCAATATTCTGACTTTAAATAAGTGTATAACTTTTTAATGGTCAAAATTTTATGATAACTCAAATTATGTATATATATATACCTTTCACTTTGGTCTAAAAGTGAGGTTTATAATATCCTTGTTTAGTTTTTCATTTATAAATTTTATTTTCTTACTTTAGTTTATTATAATATAGTTTTTTTCTATTTTTTGTGCATGTTAAGTATATTTATAATCTAAAATATTGATACTTTATGTTTTATACTTGGATTTTATTTCATAGATTTATTATAAGTTCATAATATTTATATGTTTATTTTGGGCCAATCGGATTTTTATAATTCTAATACATTTAAACTTTGAGGAGGACGAAAATATATAGCATATTTTAAACTAAAATCTAACCTATTTTATAGTATAGTTTTCATAGTACCATATAATTTCAATCCAATAGGATATACATAGATATAGGAGGGATATAATTAAATGAAATTTGTTAGCATAGGTTCCCTTAGTTTAGGTTCTTTCGTGATATTTGAGTAGGAGGATGTGTGATGGAAAATGAGTGATTGGAATAAGTAGGTCATGTGTGATCCTTGAGATTACTTAAAGAATTTGAGATCATAGATATTAGAATGGAGAGAGTTATCCAAACTCATTGAGATGTGAGTACTTGTGTGGGTGGACCCTAGGTAGATTGATGATAGGTTCAGTGAGTTAACCAACCTAATGTGACTTTGGAAAGTGAGATGGATAGTTTTTCATCTATTTAGACCAATGTGGATGTGGATTTCCCTATTATGATAGTGAGTTTGTGTCATGATTATGATGATTATGGGGGATGTTACACCCTCTAGGTGATGGTCTTGGACCTAAGATGTGTGAATTAGATAATGGGACCCATGTTGGGTGTCTGAATCATGATGTGACCTTGGGGACCTCAATGGGTGCCCCATTTATATGATAACATCTAATACTGATAATGTGGGAATGAGTATTAATTATGTTGAGTGTCACCTTATAGCCCGAATTGATGGTTTTATCCTGATATGGATATAGTGATGAGGACACATCCTATTCTTGAGAGGTTGGATTCAATTATGTGAGATGTGTCTAGGAAGATGGCCAACCATTTTGAGATGTGATTCATGAGATATTACGGGTGGGACACACTACCCAAAAATATTTATAACTAAAGGCATAAGGATATATGGAATTCCTATGCAGTTATCCAATATTCTTTTGATGTTCCTAATATGATAGAATGCCTAAGAGTCATCCTGGTATTCAGTTGTTAAGCCTATCGATTGAGAATCTCTTGTGAAATCCCCTTTGATTTGTCTTGATGCCTATTTTTTTTATAATGACTTGGGAAATACCATTATATTTATATGTGATAACAATCTATTTATAATACCTTGGAAAATCCATTTGGATTTGTCTTGATTCTTATTTATTTATAATTCATTGAGAAATCCCCTTAGATTTGGATATGATGTCTATAAATTTAGAATCCCTTGGTAAATACCCTTGTATTTGGTTGTAATGACTATATATTTATAATTCCTTAGTAAATACCATTGAATTTAGATTTATATCTATTAATTATGAATACCTTGGGAAATACCCTTGGAATCATCTTTATGCCTAATGATTATGTGATTCCAAGAATATAACATAGGATCTGGAAACTGATCTCGATATTATTAGAATTCATAGGATAACATCCTAGGAATTAGTGATTATAGGTACTATTATATGGTTTTTGAGCCTTATACCGGTTGGTATGATTATTTATCATGCTCATAGACACTATTTCACTAACCGAAGTAGCTATAGTCAATCATAGGTGTCATGTTAGGTCTTAAGGATCAATAGTGTTTAGTTTTTTAAGTTTTTAAAGATATTTATTTATTTTTAATAATATCACATGAACATTTATTGAATTTATTTATTATATTTGAAACTACATTGTGGTTCCCTACTAAGTTGTACTCGCACCCTACTCAGGAGGCCATGTCACTTGGGTACCTGAGAAAAATTTATTGTTCAAAGGTTTAGGATGGGAAAAGAACTAGATTGTGATTGTTAATTTTGATGTATTAGACAGAATCTATATTTTGAGATGAGGTATGGATCAAGGGTGGTGGTATAACCTTTGTAAAAAATTGGTTATTATATGTATGTAATCAACCTAGTGGGTGATTAATTAATGTGTTTCCATGGTCGTGTGTCTGAATATTTCATTCCATATATTATAGCATTTTCTATTTATTTTATTCTATGTACTCTAATTTATTATTTTATGGATTACCTTTGGTTATTTATACTATTTTCTTACTCTAATGTGAGGTTATAGTCTCCCCATGGTAACACCTTATACCTTCACTACTAGTCAGAAGCCTCTAGCATACGGGGAGGTGCACCTGAGGCTAAGTAATGTTTCCATTTGATACACTAATCAATGATATCTAACTAGGGCATATTAAAAAGTGGTATTAGAGCATATTTTTTATTATCTTACTATTTAGTGATATTATAGGTAGTTATTATGAATTTATTAGATCTTATAATTGACCTTGTATTGGTGCATCATGAAAACATTTTTTGATGGAAAGTCTAGGTTTTCATGGGAATGGGATTTTTTGTTCTTGGCTTTTAATGTTATAGTTTTATGATTTCACCTAGTGTGACACACTCAATTCTTATGGATTTATGATTTATTTGTTTTTGTCTCTTGGATCGATGGTAATAGGTCTCATATATCCATCATGTTTAGAATGTAGGACTCATGTGACATATAAGTACTTTCTTATGACTGATGTCACTGACAACAAGGGTTTATTTATTTAAAGGGGAAACAAAAACTTATATGGTGTTTTACCATATATCTTTTTGGTGACATTATACTCAACTATACCATGATATATTTTCTTATGATGATAGGTCATGTGGATATTATAGTGGGATGGATGGTGGTGGTGGTTATGTAGTCCCTTGATGTAAGGGGTGTATAGTAACCCTTAGTTGGTTTGTATAGGAATTTTATTGAGATAAACACTTGTGAGTGATTGTTAAATATATTAGGTAATTTAAAGTGTTGATAAAAACCTATATTCTATTTTCTCATATAGTTTCCTTAGTGAAATTATACTTAAACAAACCATATAATGGTGGTATACCCAACACATATCTTCATGAGATGATGTTGTTATATATATATATATACATATATATATATGTATACTAATGGATGAGATTATGGTTCTTGAGGGGTAGTCTTGTATATATATTCTCGGTGAGGACTAGTTCTCTAGTATATTGATGAATCAACATGTGATGCCTAGTATTTATATTTGAGAGAACCTAGAGTGGTGATTTTGGCATGTAAGTTTCCCTATGATATTTTTTATGGGAATAGAGAGGTGTTACTTATGAGTTGTGATTTATATGAGATTTTATGTTTAGGCTTGGTGAGTGAGCCTAGTTTCATTGATATGTGGGTCAAGATATTGGTGGATTGGGTATTGTGGTAGAGTTGGGTGATGATATGTATGAGGGTAACCCAAGAGAGGGGTTAGACTATATTTTTGAGTACATTAAATATGGTAAGTGTGGTTATATTCTTCAAGTTATGAGATTAGTTTCCCATTGAGGGTGCTTCTAGATAGATGATTTTGACATGAATTTGGGGAATAGTTATCTGTTTAAGAACATGATCTTGGATTTTATGGACTGTGACTCTTGAGATTATGACTCACTCTCTGTGTTCTAGTTGTATGGTAGTGTACACCTGTTGCATTTGGATGAGGTTGAGGTGGTATGTGATGGTTATGCATAGTTTCATTAGAGTTTTGATCATTGATAATCCATGTATGAGATGAATACTTATAGAATTAATATAATTTTTTAGGAAAGGTTTCCTAGAACTTGATTATAATGAGAGGTTTCCCTCTGTGGTGAAAGGTGGTGTTTGTAATGGATCGGGGTTTCATGGTATAGTCAATATGAGGGTATTCCTTAGTGCGTATTATATGGGAGGTATGTTGTTGAAGCCTATTGATTTTGGTTCTCAAGTAGAGTTATAAGGGAATTCATATATTGGAGAGTGCATTATTGTCCATAGAGATTGTGACCCTTGTTTCATATGGAAATTTAGTTGATGTTAAGGGTGATGTTCTTGGTTATTTGATAATGGTTGGTGATTGAAATTTCAGGTTGATGCTTAGGTATGAGTGGGATATCCATGTAAAGACATTATGTGTGGTAATGGATGGATCATGTTCCTCGTAGATCTATGTTTGGTTTAGTAAAGTGATGAATAGGATATTCATATATTAGGGTTTTTCGTATCAGTTGAGGATGTGTGACCCTCATGCTGGAAGGGTTGTGGGTGTGATGAGACTAGTTGTTGGAAAGTCAAGATAGAATTTGGATGCCATTGATTTGGTGAATCTGGTTTATTTGTTCCCATGTCAAATACTATATTTAGGATATGGATGTGTTGTTGGATGGATATGTGTATTGGCATTAGGTTTGAGTTGGTTTTTAAGTTTTCATATCATGAGTTGGATCAATGTTGTGTTAGTTCTTAGGTGGGAACATTATGGATGAGTTGGTTGGTTGAGGATCCAACCATGGAATTAAACCAAGAGTTGGGTTTGTACTTTAGTGTGGGTTTTAGATGATATCAAGGTTCTTCATAGTTTAAGGCATCATGATTGGGTGATGATGTGATAGCACTACAGTGGGTACGACCAAGCATTTTCAAGAATGGTTGGTCATGGGAGGTTTGACTAGTGTTTTCTTATTTGATTGGGTGTGGTGATTTGAATATCGCATTAAGAATGTTATTGTAGCACTAAGAATTTAATTTCAATAGGTGAATCTTATGGTAGAGATCACCCTAAATAGGAATCAACATTTATGAGTTAAGCCTTATAGTGGGGAGCACCATGATTCTGAGGATGAATCATTCAATTACACCTTAGTGTCCTTGGATTGATGGGTGCAGATGAGCATCATCTCAGTATTGGAATTGATGATGAGAATCATCTAAGTATTAGAAATTGTGATAATCATCCTTGGATGGATGGGTGTGGAAGCTTGTTCGACATTCCAAAGTAGAACACAAAAAGTTTCATATGAATTCATGTCCAGGATGTGTCTATACTTATGGATAAGTCTCATTAGATAATATTGGTTATGAGAATTTCTATGGTGGGGAGATTATAAAACCCCTTAATTTTTTGTTAGTAAATTTTAGAATAAATTTGAATTTTTGGACTTCCATAGCAGGGGTTGTTTTGAAAATTGGGATTTGGATTTAAATTTTGAGAGTTGGAGAATCCTAAGGTGTTTTTTTATATGTATTGAGGATTTATAGGTGTCTCAAGTGCTCGACTGAGTCTCAAGAGCTTTGGGTTGAATTTCAGAAGTTTTGGAAGAGTTTTTCATTGTCTACATTTATCGCACGGTTAGGAGAAACTATTCTTCTTAAATTTGTTCATGGGTGTGGAAAATTTTTATAGATAAACCATTAAAAACCTTTAATTCAGTTTTAGAGATGTTTGTTATGGTTTTCACATGGTTTTATAAACCATGCAAGGTTTGTATCCATAGAGAGTGAGGGCTACAAGTTTGTCACATAGTATAGAAAACTGTACGGACAAACTATGTGGCTACCTAGAATTAATTAAAAGGGGAAATAACTATTTATCCCTTCCAAATCTTTAAGACCTCACCTCCCACCTTCATATCTCGCATTTACATGAACCAAGAGGGTCTCCCCCCTCTCTTATCCTTTGATCCCCCTTGGAATATGGGAAATAATGGTGCAATTTCTTCAATGATTATGGTGATTTATCCCCCCTTATTCCTGTTTTATTATTTATATTTTTTTCATACTGATTTTATGTGGTTTGGTTTTGGGTTTGGTGATGAGTTCCACTAGAGAATGGTGTAAATAATTGGATATGATATGAACATTTCTTAACATGGATAGAGGATGCCCCAAGATGATAAACGCATGTTGTATCATGCTTTTTTGATGAAGGTACATCACCTGATGGATTTTCATATGGTTTTTCCTAAATTAAATTAATTTGGATATTGATTCAATGTTTCATGGTAGTTTTTTTCTTGATGGTTTCTGAAGTACACCACGGACCTTCTGTGAGTTGTTGGTCACCACTTCAGTGTGACATGGTCATCGGGTGAGTGTTATGCATTATTTTTTATGGAATTAAATTGTTTAGTTAATTATAATTGTTATAATTAATTGATATAATTTTTTATAAATCATTTATAATTAATTATGGGATGTTTTTACTTGATATAGGTTCTTGAGATATTGATATGATCTTGGACGATCTTCGGTGAGAGTTGTTAGGTTGTGATTAGAGGGAATTGTCTTCATATGAGGTAGGTGGTCCCTTGAGAATACCCTTATGATAAATATATTTTATTTATATGAATTTGAGATGTGGTCTCACAATTGAGGGTGAATGAACTTTTTTTAAATGAATTTTTTTATTAAAATAAAACTTTTATGGATAAAATGCAAGTGTTAGGGGCCATGATGGACCCTTTGACGTCAGTTGATGCCACGGTCACTGATAGTCGAGGCCTTTATTTAGGAATTTTTTCCTTGATGTACATGGAACCCAGTGAGGTATAATTAAATAAAATATTTAATCATAGGGTTCCTTGGTATAGGTTCCTTAGTGACCTCCAACTAGAAGGATGTCTGATAGACAATGAGTTATTTCATGAGTCAGACCTGTGAGATCCTTGAGATGACTTAAATCCTTTAGGCTAGTGGAGATGAGCATGTAGTGAGTATTCCTCCCCTGCTGAGATGTCATTTACTAGGGTGGGTAGACCCTAAGTATATTAGTGATAGGTTTTCTAAGAAAACCAACCTCGTGTGACTTTTTAAAGTGATATGGGTAGTTTTACATCTCTTTAGACCAATTATTGTAAGGATTTTTTTAAAATTATTATGAGGTTGTGATGTGATTATGATGATACTAAAGGATTATATTCCCTCTAAGTGATGGGATTTGACTCTAGAGGTGTGCATTAGATAATGGGATCTATGTAGAGTGTCAGGATCAAGATGTAACCTAGGGGAGCTCAAATGGTTCCCTGGTTATATAGTGAACCTTGAGAGGGTTAGTATAGGTATGAGTAGTAATGAGGTTAAACATTACCTTAAAACCCAAATAAATGGTGTGATACTAATATGGATATAATGAAAACAATAATTCATGCACTTGAGATATTGGCCTAAATTATGTGAGATAGGTTTGGGTGGATGGAAAACCCTTATGGGACATGTTTTATAAAATATTATGGGAGGGATGTACTACACTCATGAATTTATAACTAAAGGTCTGATGATATATGGAATGCCTATGTGGTTACCTAGGATTCAGCTAATGTATCAGATATAATAGAATACCTAGGATACATATTGGGATTCGACTATTAAGTTTATATATTTACAATTATTTAGGTAATCCCCTTGGATTTGGATTGAAAATAATCTTTTTAGAATTCCTTGGGTAGTCTCCATAGAGTGGTTGTGATGTCTATATATTTATAATTCCTTGTTAAACCACCTATGATTCATATTGATGTTTATTTTTTTATAATACCTTGGTAAATCCAAATATATTCTGATATTATGTTGATAATACCATTTCATGCATATTTTTTATATTCAAATGCATCACTTTTGATGTGTAAATGATTAATTCTTACCCAGATATTTAATATAATTGTTCATATTAGGTAGGATGCAATGCTCTATGGGAAATGAGAAAAATGAGTGGAAACGATAAATAATTCCATCAAAATATGGTTTTCCGCAATGAAATATAATCATAGAGAACTTCTAGGGTACAAAACTAAATAACCAGAGGGGAAATGGTTCTGAAGCTGAAAATTGACTATATTCATTGTGTAATCATTACACATCGTGAACCGATGCAAAGAGTGAAATTAATAAAATTTGTAAAGTGAAAAAACTATCCCAGGGTGAAGATAACATTTTTAATAGCATGACACATATGGTCACTTCATGACACATGTTAAGATAACCCAAAAATCCTTCAAATAATGAATTCCTTACATGTGGTGCAACATTTACACGTCGTGTAATCATTACATGATGTGAAAAGGTCATGATGGCCTAGAAATGGCTAGATTTGATGTATCAAGGTGTTTTGATCTATTTTATGTCCTGGGGACCTCCCATGACCACTTTTTGACCCATAATAAATTTCTTTGAATGCTACCTAATCCCCAGGGAAGTCTATAAATAGATGCATGATTCTCCACACAAAGGGGAGATCTAGAGACCAAAGTCTAGGGAGAGAATTTGTGATGATGCATGATTCTCTGCCACTTTATCTCCGGTTTTTCATTATTATTTATTTTATTTTCATCCTTCCCTCTTAATATCTCATTACTATTATGAGGGGGTAAACCGAACTTATGTTAGGGTTATGTAGCCAAAGGGGGAAGGTACTATTGGATTTATTTATTTCTTATTCATGTATTTGGATTGTTATAGTTTATTAAATTGATTTATAATCCCTTTATTTTATTTTTTCACGATAATTGGTATTTGAACCTAAAAGGAACATTATAATTTCAGAACTAGTTACTCTTAATTAAGGCATGACCATTATCACATTCAGGGTAACTAAGTTTAAAAATGGTATCGAGACAAACTCAATTTGATGAAACCCTAAATTACCGAACCAAGGGAAATAAAGGATTATCACATTAAGAAGGGGATATTATGACTATTAGATCCATATAATCTTGACTTTGATGCCAAACATGGATTAATCAACTTATTTTCTAAAATCTAATTGCACTTAAACCCTGAAACTAAAAAAAACCCGGTATACCTTTCAAATATGATTTCAAACCAAACAATCTTCTATACTTTTCTTTCTTCATTTATTTTCCCAAAAATGATTCCAAAATCCAAACTGCCTTTACCTATTATTCAACACTTTCTTTATTTTAATTAAAATCAATTCTTTTAAAAACCTAAATTGACTAATTTCACTATCTATGTGGGTTTGATCTCGACCTACTTCTATATTAATTTTAATTAATTAAGTAGTATTAATCTTATTTTTATAAATTTTTATTTTGATTACACCCAAGTAAGATAATGATTCCTTTTGGGCCCATAAGAACTAACATCATTTTTCAGGGGTGGTTACAAGTTAATTTTTTAATTTATTTAATTATTAATTTTATTTTATTACTTTATTTATATTTACTTTTTACACTGGGTGTTTTGTGCTACTATTTTCAAGATTTTAAATCATAATTCATGATCACAATACATCCATAAAGGGAAAAGAATTTTTCAACTTCAATTTTGAACTTGATAAAATCTTAAGAAATAGTATAACTATAACTATGGTGGACACAAAAATCAACCAAATTTCTAGGGTTAGAAAAAGAAATCCAAGGATTAAAACACTTTCAGACTACACGCGGCCGTCAAATATAGAATTATAACTGAGAATCCTAGCACATATCATTATTGCAAACCACTTTGAGATCAAACCTATAATCATTTGTATGATCTTGAATATCGTGAAATTCACTAAACTACCATATGAAGATCTGAACACACATCTGGGAATATTCCTTGAACTCTACAACACATTCCAATTCCATAATTTTTCAAGTGATGCAGTAAGAATCCATATTTTATAATTTTCATTAGGTGAGCAAGCTTAGGATTGGATCCAAAGACTACCTACACATTCCATCACTGTATGGGATGATCTAGCTAATAAGTTTATTACCTATTTCTTCCCACATTCTAAATATATGTACATATTGGTACACATGCTAAACTTCTATTAATTTGAGGATGAATCACTATACTATACATGGGAAGGTTTTAAATATATGAATTATAAATTCCCCCATCATGGTATAGATATATTTCTTCTAATCCAAACATTTAATAAGGTATTTTTACAAGGAAATAGATCAATTCTTGATGATGCGGGTAAAGGAACATTTATGAATAAGTTTACTTAAGAGAGATATATCTTGTTGGATGAAATGATGATAAATAGTTTCTAGTGTCATTTATAATGGATACAATGAAAAGGTATTCATGAAATCAAAAACAATGACTAGATGGTGGAATAAATGGAATTTCTAACCAAGAAGATGGACATAATGATGGGCTAGTAGAAAAATCCCCAAGGTATGTATATGGTATATACAAATTATACTGATTAGAATCATGGTAATCAATTTGAAAGTTAGAATCCAAAATGACAATAATAACATGGATATCAACAAAGTCCACAAGGTAACTAACAAAAAATACCGCAAGGGACCACACTAACAAGTTGGGCCCATACATTGGAAGAAACATTGGCTATATTCATGAACACAACCAGGGCTATAATAAAAGAAATGACGAATTAATCAATAAACCAAAAATCTAGACTTTGGAATTTGGGGAATCAAGTTATCCAAATTGTTGAATGAATCAAAGAGATACCTAGAGAAGTACTTCTATGATTACCTGAAGTACGACCATGTGAAGATTTAAAAAAATTACTATTTAAAAGTGGGAATAATACATGAGAAAGTAGTATAGAATTTATAGGACAACAACAAGTGGGAGAAAGTGAGAAAGAATTTGAATATAACAAGGAACAAGAAGCTAAAGAAGAACTACCATAGTATAAACTAATACCTATATTTAAAAAGTGACTATCACAATAAAATAATAACACCTAAAAAGGTAGATTTATAGAACCCTTAAAAAATTGCATATTAATATCCCTTTTGTATAGGGTCTCACAAACATGCCAACCTATGAAAAATTCATTAAATATTTGGTAACCAATAAGAAGAAGATGAAAGAAATTGACATTATTATACTCACACAAGTGTGTTCGGCAGTGGTATCAAGGGACTTTCCTAATAAGTAATGTGATCCAGGTAGATTTTTGATTCCCATATTTCTTAGAGATAATAAATGTGCAAAATATTTGTGTGACCTAGGTGAAAGTTTCAATATCCTATTGTACATGAATTTAAAGAGTTTTTTACTAAAAGTACTGAATCCTACAAGAGATTCACTTAAATTAGAAGACTCAACAGTGAAGTACCCCTAAGGGTTAAATGAGGATTTTCTGATACAAGTCAATAAATTTTATTTCTTCGTTAAATTTTTAGTGTTGGATATGGAAGTGGAGTAGAATCAAATCATTTTGGGTAGACCATTTTTAGAAATTGGGCATGCACTGATTAATATCTAAAGAAGATAACTCTATATGAGAGTTTTCTGTGAATACGTAAGTTTCATTATCCACTAAACATGAATAAATGTGATGTGAGAGAGGAAAATGAGTTTGGAGAAGAAAAAACACCCGAAGTTCAGGGTGTTTCTGAGAGTAAAGAGTTAAATTAAATAGTTGTTATTGTTGTGCAAGTGGATACTCATCTTAAAAACATTTTTAAGGATAAATAGAAGATGAAAACCAAGACAGATGACATCGGAGGAGTGATCGACTCCACCACATTTGAGAAAGGGGAATAGATATGGATGGTATATGACATTACATTTAGTTCATCAGTATTGAGGAAGAAATGGTAGATTGGTCTAATGGAGAACAAGAAAGCACTTCCATCGGTAAGAATTAATAAGTTTAGAGAACAAGGATGGGTATGGACCCACATAGACGGGACATAACTAAGACCATTTATAAAACATGGTGAGGTAAAAACTTTTCTATCATCTATTACATGAGCTGAATCTAAAGAAGATAAGGTCGAGCCAAGGATGGTAAACAAAATAACTTCTGGGAGGAAACCTGAGTTTTTGTGTTTTTATTTATTTATTTTGTTTTTTTCAGAGGCATTCATGTACTTACCCTAGATTTCTTAAATTTTATTTATTATGGAATTTTATTTCACCTGTTAGTTTTTAAATTGTAGGACCATCAAGACCCTAGATGGTAGCAAGAAGTGTAAATCATATGAAGGGGTTGTATAACCAATACATGTCAGACGGAACCTGAACATCCAACTTTAAAGAAACATTCAAAATGGGAGTAAGCATTTTAATTCAGAATTTTTCTATTGTATTCCTCGCATTTAATTTATTTAGAGATTTTAACAGTCAATTACATGCCCTATATTTGATTATTACTTTAATCAACTTAACTTAGATACATAATATTCCTAGGATAATTACTATTCCATGAATTTAGATTTCCTTTTCAATAAATTTTAATGATAAAATGATAGATATAATTAGTAGGGATAATCATGTGGATTAGAATTTTGGAAAATTAGGATTTAGGGAAACATTTTGATTTTTGTAAATGAAATTTTTTCTGAGATTTTTCCTTCCTTGAATTTCTGATATTTGTGTTAATTGATTTAATTATTCATATATATTTACATGAGAGATTTTCCCAACCCTTCATTCTCATTCCTAATAAATCCTTTGAGCCAAATATTTCCCATTATTTCTATAGAATATTTATTGAGTGAAACTTGGGAATGTTCTCTTCTAGAACTTGTTTGGCATCTTATCAAAGATATAACTAAATATAATCACATTTAATAGTATTGAGGCATCTTTTTTTAACACATTTTCCTTGGACCCAACTTACATTAATCATTTTTAAATCCCATATAGGTCATGAATAGTTTTATTAGGAAATTATCTAAGATACATGCCAATATTATCCATTCCTAACTTCCTCTAAATATATTGTATTATATTTAAAATAATAAGTGTGGAGGGGATATTTTCCATGATCAACCAGGATATAATTTATTGAGCATACATTGATGGGGGGTTTTACTAGAATTTTGGGAGAGTGTGATATTATTCATTACACTTTATCATTATTCCCTCACCTTTCTAAAAAAATTAAAATGAATATATATATATATAATGGGTTGTTTCTTAGGAGGATAAAAAATAACCATTATCAAACTGATGATATTTTGATCAAATGTGGTTAGATGGTGGTGGTGGATGTGAGATTAGTCTTAAACAAACTTTTTTAAAGGAAAATAGAGTAAAAGAGGATGATTTATTCATTATTCATACTATTTTTATAATACAACTTTGAGCTTTTTAGGGGGAGAAAGATATAAAATCTGTAAAGGGATATTTTTATTGAGATTATAATTTTATATCATGAATTGTGATTTAGAGTTCAACCTTATTTTTGATCTTTACTTTAACATCATTTACCCACCTACCCTAAATCCTTAGATTCATTTGAACCTAATGATGAATCCCTTGTGATTATTTATAATTTTGTCTTTACATGGCGGAGATGTTGGTTGTCTTGCAAGAATATGGTAAGTAACATTTTCTTGAAGTATGTGATGAAATTTATTTATAATTATACCTTGGTGATGAGAATAAATATTCAAAGTGAGGTAAATTAAAAATTTCACGCTTATTAATAATGAATTGAAAAATAAAAATGGAAGAATGAAAAGGAATGGCTATTTCAAAGAAGAAAAGTAAGATACTTGGTTGATTTTTTTTCTTTGAAAAGTAAGGAATTAATTAATTTTCATTGTTTTATGATTTAATATTTGATTTCCTATTTTATTAATTACTTTTATTGACATTAAATTTAAATCATGGTAGGGAGAATTAACTTTTTAGTTTGTTGAGATTCCAACCTTGAGGACAAGTCTAAGTTCAAGTGTGGGTGATTTTGATAATACAATTTCATGCATGAATTTGATATTTAAATGCATCAATTTTAATGCATAAATTATTAATTATTGCTTGGATATTTAATATAATTTTGTATACTAATACGGATGCAATTTTTTATGGGAAATGAGCAAAAGGAGTGTAAATGACATGGAATTCCATCAAAATGTGGTTTTCCAAAAAGATGGATGATCATGGAGTACTTACAAGGCCTAAAATGAATAAATGATGGGTAATAATGGTTATGGAGAGGAAAATTTATTTTAAATGTCATTTAATTATTACACATCATGAACCGATGTAAGGCATGAAAGTAATACAAGTTATGAAGTCAAAGAAATCCGGTCAAAGTGAAGATAACATGTGTCACGACATGACACATATGGTCACACTGAGACACATGTTAATATGGCCCATAAATCCTATAATTTTTTAATTCCATATATGTGGTGCAACATTTACATGTTGTGTAATCATTACATGATGTGAAAAGATCAAGGTGGCCCAGAAACAGCCAGATTCAATGTATCAAGGGGTGCTGACCTGTTTTATGGCCCAAGGACCACCCATGACCACTTTTTGACCCATAAAAATTCCCATTGAATGCTAAACTAGACCCAAGGAAGTCTATAAAAAGAGGGATGATCTTCCACACTAGGGGGAGATCCAAAGACCAAATTCTAGAGTGAGAAGTTGTGCTATTGCAGGATCCTTCACCACTTTCTCTCTAGTTTTTCATTATGATTTTTTTTCTTTTCATCCTTCCCTATTACTCTCTCATAACTAGGATGAGGGTTAAACCCACCTTGTGATGGGGTTATGTAGCTAAAGTTTGAAGCTATCATTGGATATATTTATTTCATATTAATGTATTTATATTTCCTCATTTTTTTAAATCAATTTCTAATCTATTTATTTTACTTTTATCATGACTATTGGTATTTGAATCTGAAAGGAACATTATAATTGCACAACTAGTTACCCTGAATTAAGGTATGACCATTTTCACATTTATGGAAACTAAGTTTAAAAATGGTATCGAAACAAATTCAATTTTTTGAAACCCTAAATTACTAGACCAATGGAAATAGGGGATTGTTGCATTGAGGAGGGAAGAACATGACCATTAGATCCACCTCGTCTTGACTCCAAAACTAAACATTAATTAATCAACTTATTTTATAAAATAAAATTGCACCTAAAACCTAAAACTACAAAACCCCGGTATACCTTTCAAATCTGATTTCAAACCAAAAAATCTTCGGCGCTTTTCTTTCTTCATTTGTTTTCCCAAAACTGATTCAAAAACCCAAATTGCTTTAGCCTATTCTTCACCTATTTCTTCATTTTAATTAAAATATATTATTTTGAAGACATAAATTAACTAATTTGACTATTTTTTGGGTTTGATTTGACGTACTTATATATTCATTTTAATTAATAAAGTTACATTGATCTAAGTTTTATAAATTTGTATTTTAATTATACATGAGGGAAATAATGATTCCATTTGGTCCCATAAAAGGCTTATATGTTTATAATTCCTTGGAAAATCCCCTTGATTTGGATGTAGTGCCTATCTTTTTATAATTCATTGATCAATCCCCTTGTATTCGGTTTTATGCCTACTGATTTAAAATTCCTTGGGAAAACCTGTTGGATTTGGATTTATACCAGATGATTATGTGGTGTCTAGGATACTACCTAGGATCATACTGATGAGAAAAATACTATTAGATTTCCTAATATTACCTCCTAGTAATTGGTTATTGTGACTTTGACTATATGACTATTGGGCCTAATATTGGTTGGTATTATTATATATTGTTCTCAAGGACACTCTGGCATCATTGAAGTGGGTATAGTCGATATCATGTATTGCGTTAGAACCCAAGTATTAATGGTGTTTATTTTTTTATAACTCCACAAATATTTATTTATTTTGGAGTATATCACATAAGAATTCACTATATTTACCAGTTATATTTGGGACCATGATGTTGTTTACCTACTGATTTATACTAACACACTTCTCAAGTGTCCATGGAACTTGGGTACCTGGGTAGACTTCACTGATTGCAAGTTCGGGTTGGGTGAAGTCTCAGGTTGGGATTGTTCAGCTAGATAGCTTGAAAAAAGTTTGGAGGTTTGGATTCATTATGGAGTAGGTATAAGAGTAAATCCTTTTTATAGTTTGTTTTCTTAATTTATTCTATATATAAGATCCACCCTATGGGTGATCAGTCGATGTGTTGGGATGAATGTGTGCCTGTCTATTGCATTCCATCTATTATAGCATGTTTTATTTATTTTATTCTATATACTCTAATTTATTATTTATGAAGTAACTTTAATTTTTTTGTTGGTTTCTTACTCTGATATGAGGGTATAGTATCCCCATGGTAATACCTTAAACCCTCATTGATAGTTGGAAACTTGTGGCATATAGGGAGGTGTGCCTGAGGTCAAGTAGTGAATTCAGTTGAGAAACTAATTAGTGGTCTCTATTCATGGGATGTTATCTATACCTTTTTGTAATTTTCTTAATGAGATAAAATTAATTACCTTGGAATCACTCCAATAAAAGTTGTGTTATAGGAGGAATCTTAGAGACAATATTTTCAGAACATTAAATATTATCTACCTTTTAAGGGACTTGGATTATATATCATGAAGAACAGGGTTTGGATATATAATCAATAGTAAATAAATACCTAGGGTATGAAGTTTGGTCTCCATCCTAGGAGTTTAGTGGTTGGTCAAATGTTGTAGATAGAGACTGATGAAGAATAGTGATGACAGCGAGGAGGATCTTGTGAAGTGATTGTAGTTGTTTGATCGATGATCACATAGTGTGAAGGATATCAATGTATCCCTAGTAATAAGAGGGTGTGGTAAATTATAGGTATCCTGTGATTATCATTCAATAAACATGATCAAATGATGATTGACGTGGCCGCATCACCATATGGGTCCATGGCAAGGAAAATGTCAAGGTTTTTTGATCTCATGGATCAAACAGAGAGGGAGCACCATGTCATCCCCACCTATGGGTGATGTAAAGGAAATATGGAAGGGATCTAGGATATTTTATCTTCCTAATCAAATTAATAAGATGGATCATCTCAACTAATATGGGTTATAATAACGTGGAGGCTCAGAATTCATCTAATCCATGAAACACATAAATCAGATGGATGAGATCAATGTGCAACATGGGTTGAAGCTTGGTGTTCATAGAGGGAACATGGGGGGTGCCATGTTACACCCCTAATATTGTAAAAGACATTTTAGGTCATTTGAGGGTGTGGGGTAGTCCAAGTTGTACCTTGAAAAAATCATTGGACTTCTTGTGACATCCCAGACCTATTAGAATCATGTTTTAGTCATTTTGAGACCATTTAGTTGATGAACAATGTTTTTATAATTGAATTAGTTTGAAAATTATTATTATTAATATAATGATAATTTTACTTTCCCAAAATATATTATAAGCATGAATTGTCACATTGGATCATCAAATATGAAATTAATAAATGTAATGAATGAAATAATGTTTGAAATGATTGACTGGGATGTCAAGATTAACCTGAGTTGATTATATAAATATTATTATTATTGAAAAATAATAATATTTAAGGAAATATTTTGGAGACTTATATGAGAAGGATAAATTACTTGATTTATTGAGGTATTAACCATGGGAGTTATTGGATGGTATTTTTTTAAGTCTACGATCATGATATGATGTTATAGAAAAGAAGAGATAATTATTTAATAATATGATGATTTTTCTTGAAATATATTGACTAATCTTATAGGGGTTATGAATTAATTGTAAAATAATGAATTCAATAAGTTGATCATATAGTATTAGGATATATGGGAATAAATAAATGGAATTATATGAATTATGGTGATGAATGTGGGTTGAAAAATAAAGAATGAATAAAATGATATGACTACTTAAATGAGAGAAGTATTCATAATATGAATTGGTGGATTCTTTAAATGTGTAGTTAGGAACAAAACTCTATAAAGTTTATTGGATGATATAAATGAATATAATGACATAAAATAACTTTTATTATTAATATTAGATGTGTATAAAGTGATTGATTTGAAAAAGAGTGATAAATGTGGTAATGTTTTGATTCAATAATGGAAATTAAATAATTATATTACACTGAGTATGGGGATTCCCTCAAATGGTGTGTCATAATTACAAAAGAAATGGGATGTGTGAAATTAATGAGTTGTAACTAATGATATATAATAATTAATGGTGAACTGAATCTTAGGTACTAAGGTATTATAGTCTTTATGATATGGATTCAATTAATCAATGAGAGTGGTTGGAAATGTAGTAGAGTAACTTTGGTTACATAATATGGAATAGATGAAACTCTAAGTGAATATAGTGGTATTAACCATATTTGATGTTCCCAAATGAGTAATTCAATAACAATAATTAAAATTATTGAATTATTGTCATTAGTATATGAAAAGCTATGATTATGGAAACCTGTTGGGGATGTTATGGCATCCAGTGATAAGAAGATATATCATAGTATGGTTTATGTTGTGATGTTTCCACTAGGATAATTTAATAAATATAATTAATATATTATTTAATTATCATTGTCTTTTCATGATCTTAGTCAATAGGAATCCAATGAGGATGTTTTATAGACTGTATATTTCTAAATAAGAGGCTTGTAAGACTAATAGAAGGATCATTGATTGTGAATCAGTGGATTATTATGTGTATTATTTATCTTGATATGTGATGTGTCTTGTTATAGGTAGATATTGATGGTGTAAAGATATGATAATAGACCTCCTTTACAATCACCCTATACCTTGGGTTAAAGTGGGATAACAATGACTATAATTTTTCTCATCCACTAATATGAGTGGAGACCAACAATGAATTTTTCATGTATCTACCTTTACTCACCCAAATCTCTAGTTTTAAATAGATTAGATATCTCTAGGATATAATTGGATATGGGTATTTTTACCAATGTCGCTGGTGTGGGGTATATGGGGATAGTTAATTCTTCTATCATCCCCAATGTGAGAACATGTTAGATTGGATAGGTAGAGATGAGTAGTTCTTCCAACATCCCGGTTATAAGAATGTGATGGATTGTAATTCACCCAAGTCAAAACACCCCTTCTCCCCGATAGCATAGGGATTGAGGTGGATGATGATGTACTAGATACTATCTCTTCTCCAACCCACTACTTAGAGACTTGGAGTACATGATATATAGTTTCATCCATGGACATGTGCATTTTCTCTAGTATTCCGATATATATATTTATCCCTAAAGATATGTATTTCCTTCATTGTATAAACTTTTTTACATTATTATATTTAGATATGTGTATTTCCTCTAGTAAGGGATGTTTATTTCCTATATTACTTCATAGATAGATAGAGAATTGTATTTCCACCAGTACTTCAGTGATAGGTGGAGACATGTATTTCCTCTAGCATCTCATGATCAGTAAATCTAGGGTGAATTTTTGAGTAGGAAATCTTTAATTGGTTGTGAGATATGATTATAGTTTCCTTATTGAGAACATTTGTATTTGGAAAGCATGATGAAAGAGAATTATGGGTTAGTTGGTCAAGATGGATCATGGTTATGCTTGTTGGTGACATCGAGTGATGTCGTATTGTATACACTTTATGATTTATTGATGCATGTAGATGCTAGATGTTTATAGAGCTATCTCACTGTTTGGGATGACCATATTGAGCATTGTTATACTCACCCCCGCATGTGCACTTTCATGTTGTTTGCCTTGTATCCATGAAGATCAGTTGATGTGAAGGTTGGATGATCATGGAACCTGGAGATAGATAACAGGATATGATACTTGGTAGGGTAGAGATCTCATAATGACAACCACCCTCATGTCATTGAGATCTATATTTCATCTATTTCAGATATGTGAATTGTATCTGGGTTTTATTTGTATCGTTTAACATTGTATATTGGAGATTTTTTTCATATTTATGCATCTATTATATTGTTCAGCTTTATATTTCATTCATGTATGGTGGATGATGGATGTATGATGGCAAGTAACAGGTTAATTAGAGGTAATTCCACTCATGGTGTAGATACCTCAACATAGGCCATTAGCCCCTAGCCTAGTGGAGGCGGGCTTGGGGAGTTTACAAACTTTTGATCTAGTTCTAACATTGGGGGTGATGACGCTGGCATGACGCATGCAGGTAGTTATGTAGGCATGACATGGGCAAGCGATGACACAAGCATGATACAAGTGACTTTTCCTTAGGCTTGCAGGCTATGTAATGGGTCTCCCTCTACCCAAATAGAAAGTAGTCTTTACTTTCATAATAAAAAGAGGCTTTAGACCCAGATTTTAAAAAAAATAAACTAATTAAAATTAATAAATAATAATAATTTAATTAATGATACTTAATAATATAATCATTAATAAGTAATTATTAATAATTTTATTAATAATTAATTATTAATAATGAAGTAATTCATAATTGTTAATCATATTAAATAATAGTAATGCAATTAATTAATAAAGTAATCATTAATGATTAATAATGTAGTTCATAATAATAAATAATTTGACAAATAATGTTAATAAAAATAATAAAATTATTAATAATTAATTAATTATAATAATATAATTATGATTTTTTAATTATTGATTAATTAATAATTTAATTATTATTAATGATACTTTTTCGTAATTATTAATTAACTAATAAAAAAATAATTATTAATAATTTTTTGTGGCAATTTCAATGTGTTATCCTAAATTTAAATATATTTTTGTATTATTTTTTTCTAATTATTTTTATTTTAAGTCATTTTTTATGTAGTGTTATTATGCTTACATTTTCATTTCTAATGTATTTATACATTTAATTTTATAAGCATTCAACGTAACATGAATTACCACTAGAAATATTATGTGTTGAAACATCAATGTTTTTCATCATTAAAATTATTTTTTGTTTATTATTTTTATAGTTTTTTATTATTTTCAGTTATTTTTTATGTGTTAATTCTATAATATAAGTTTAATTTATATTGTAATTGTGATTTATAATTTATAGGATCTCAAATTCATCTATTTATAATAGAATATGTTATAACTTTTTGTGAACATGTGACTTTATAAAGTAATAAAATATAATTTAAAGGTAATTTATATAAACTAAGAATATAAAATGTTTGTATACGTAAATATATATATATATATATTAGACTATAAAATAATATAAAATGTTAAAAAGGCCAAAAAGATAATCATTGCAAAATATTTAACATATAACATACTTTATTCTAACTAGGTTACTTTAAATGCTTATAAAATATAAACTACAAATACATTCTGAAAAAAATTAAAATATAGACATAAAAAATATAAAATAATTGAAAATCAAAAATAGTAAACACAAAATCATTTAAATGACACAAATATCTTATTGTTTTAGAACATGACATTTGTAATTTAAAAAACTTCCTACAAAAAATTGCTTATATTGGATCATACTAATTTGAATGTTTATTAAATTATATTTTAAAAAACTTAAACATATAAAAATACTAAATTAAAAATATTTAAATAAAAATTTTACAAAAAAATATATTTAAATTCAGGATAGAACGTGGTAAATTGTAGCAAAGAATTTTATTTTTAATAAATAAATAAATTATTATTAATATTAATATATACATCATTAATAATAATTACATTATTAATTAATAAATGATTAATATCTAATAATTATATTATTATAATTAATTAATTATTAATTGGTAATTATTACATTATAAATTATTATATTATTATTATTCATAAAATTATTAATCAAATTTTTATTTATTTATAACTAAATTATTATTATTGTTAATTAAATTATTGTTTTTAATTAAATTAATATTATTAATTATTGTTAAGTACACTTGTAATTATTGTTAATTTTTATTAATCATTACTAACTACATTAATAATTATTATTAATTATATTTATCATTATTAATATTTTTAAATATATTATTAATTTTTAATGTTATTAATTATATTATTACATTATTAATTACTTTATTAATTACATTAATAATATTAATTATTATTGTGATATCTTGTATTTTGGATTGGATTTAAAATTCCAAGAAAATTTTAACGTTTCATTTGGTGGACGAGCTAAATCTTAAAGTGAGCCTGAAAATGTAAATTTGAGTGTTGGGACACCTAAAATTATTTTTTATAAATGGGATTTAAGGCCCAAGAGGTGTATCAGCTGTTTTAATGAGTTTCAAGAGCATCGTGCTCTAAAAACTCAATTTCGGGAGAAATAGACAAGGGTGCATGGTTGGCGCACTGCTAGTACTAACCATGCAGCCCAAACCCTGTGGCCTATTTTTTACAGAGGTATGGTTTATCTAACAGTTTGGTCCCCTAGTATAAACCATGTGAACTGGTGTACACTTTTTGTAGAGGTGAACTGTATAGGTTGTGCACAGTTTGTCTAAATGTGGGATGGTCAGGCGAGGTGGGTGCCACTTTGGACAGTAGCACCACACGGTTAGCACACGGTTAGCCAAACCATGCGGCCAAACCATGTGTCTCGTTAAAAGGGGGAAATGACCATTTCCCCCCTTAGATCCTTAAAGGGTTCTTACCCCATTTCACCAGGAGGTCCCCTGTGCATGCTCTCCTCTTCCTCCCCCTTCTATGGTGGTTTCTTCACCGTTCTTGATCTGATTTCATCATCATCGGATGTGTTGGAATCCTCTTAGTAATTCTAATAATCCCCTTTATTCATTTGTTTATCATTCCATATTGAATGTTATTTCAATGCAAGATCGTATGCACTATTTTCAGGGCATATTTTTTAGTCTCTCATTTTCTCTCGTTCTAGCTCAAATCAAAGCCTGATATTGGATGAGTGGACCACCCTAATCATGAGGTAGGTGTTCTATGGATTTTCCCTTAAAGTATCATCTCTTTTTAAAGTACACTTTTGTGACATGTGCTAGATGTTTCATGTGATACCCCTTAAAATGTGAAATTTATTATGTGGAACATAATGCCTTGGATTAAATAGCCATTATGCATTAAATTTCATCTATGGAGGTTGTTCGCCTCAACTTTAACCACCCCTTTGGGTGTGTTTCTTATATTACTATGACCTATGAATCATATAGGAGATTAAGATTCCCTTTTTGGGTGTAATTTTAAATTCTTATATTAAAATGCTCTATCTACACTTTAATCTCCCTTGAGGTGTGTTAGTTTAACCCTCATGTAAGAGATGTTGAAATTGAATTAACTGAAATGGTATGACAACCATGCACCTATTTCATAATAAACCCACATGTGAGGTGCACTATCTTATCTTATAAATGGGGGTATTCAAATGGGTATTTTTTTAAGTGTAACATGGAACACTTTTAGGCATTTCCTTCTTAATTATTCATGATTTAATTTTCATATATCATGTTTAATTACATTGCATTCTCTATTATTTAAGCTTGAATTGAATTGAATGATCTAGATGATTCATATTTTTGGAATGGATATATATCAAGGGCCTATGATTAATCATTAAAAGTGCATCACTATTTATATTATTACTTATGATACTCAGGCATGGAATCCCTTATTATTATATGGTCAATGTACATGGAATCCCTTATTACTCATGATACTCGGGCATGACATCCCTTATTATTCTATGATCAATGGGAATAGCATCCCTTATTAATCATGATACTCAAGAATGGAGTCCCTTATTATTATATGATTGATGGGAATGGAATCCCTTATTACACATGATCCTCAAGTATGGCATCCATTATTACTCTATGATACTCTTACAATTATACATGGATTCTTGAATTATGCCTCAGGTCCTGGATACTACTACGTATCTATATGTGTGTGTGTGTGTTTGTTTGTTTGTGTGTTTGTGTGTTTCTATGTATAGAGTGTATATATATATGTACATACAAAATCTTATATATAATTATATATATACATGATGACATATAATCAGATACATTCCAGTTTAGGCTGAAGTGGGTATAATCATCCAAGTGTCTATTGAGGAACCTGATCCCAACTTGATTACTATTATTTATACCCTATATTATTATTATACTTGTAGACCGATTTGTTTTATATTCATATACTGTATTTCATTAGACACCATTGGTGGTGGCCTACTGAGTTTTTCCACACCCTATTTAAGATGTTATTTGGTACTCAAATATACCTCATGGTTACAGGTTCAGGATCATGGATTATGTTATGTGGTGTTACTCATGTACATGGGAGCTTAGAAGCATAGAACAGAGTCAGTGCTTAGGATGCTCATAGTGATATCCTTTGGAGATTTTATTCATTTTATTATACATGTTTAACTATTACCTATTATATGTATATTATTGTATATTGTAGCATGTTCATGCAACATTATAAATTCATTTATCATTGATTATTAGTTACTATATTGATTTTTTTGTTTCTTTTATTCATTATTTTTCCTTCATTAATTATCACAAAATCATAGGGTATATTTTACCCATTGAAAAACCTTTAGATCATCACTTCTAGTTATTATCCTTTAGTGTATATGTAGGTGTGCTTGAGTCCATGTAACCAACTGTCTCAGGGCACCATTTTAGTGGATCTTGGGTTAGGATGTTAAAAGGTGGTATCAAAGGTTTTTTCCTATTATTTTACTATTTGGAATGGTAGAAAGGACACTAGGAATGTGTTGTCACTTGGTAAATAGATTGTTTATGGGTTTTTTCAACCCACACATGAGGGAAAGATCAAGTTTTCAAGGATGGGATTATTGTTCAAGATGATATTTTATTATAGTTGATTATTATTTCACCTTGTGCGATTGCTTTATTTCTATTAGTTATTGATTTATATATTTTTACCCTTTCCCCAGTATGTAAAGGAAGACTTATGAAATGCATCATTATATGCATGTATATATTCGCATGTCGTGAATATACTATTCCATGTAGATTGCATTGTAAATTTCCCGATGCATGATGACATTTATAACATGATTGTGTGATTATGTGTCATTCATATTTGCACACCATGCTTGTATGATTATTAAGTATTCTTATCTATATACTATACTTGGGTGATTTTTATCATGTTTACAGTGTTTCCTACTCATGTATTAGTTTTCCATGATTAATGAAATTCTTTTATCTGTTTCTCTTTGATAGAATGCCTTGATATGATTATGATATATGATTGGATATTAATGTGTCTGTATCAACCTAAATTATGTTTTCCTATATAGTGTGATGGTGGAACCTTAATTAACCAATTATGACATGTTTAATCCATGGACCATTGGTTGCATGGGATGAAACATTTATGTTTGTGATTAAATGGGTTCTAATAACAATTTATAAAGTGTACAGGTCTTTATAAATTGGGAAGGGTAACCCATATAATCAAACCATCATATATAAACTTTTTATATTCTGAGACTAAATGTAAAAAAATGGTTTTAATTACACGAATTCCAATTATAATTTATAAACAAATGTACTTTTATAACATAGGAATGGTAATTCATCTCACTGAACCACGATATATGTATAAAGGTGGATTTGAAATTCCTTTGGAAAATGATTATTAAAATAAAGGTGAATTTTTAAACTTATAAGGCTTGTGCCTCTATTGTTTGGGCATGGAGACCCATATAACTAAATTCTTAAATGCACAACTGGACCCAAGTAGGTAGGTTTGGGAATGTTTCCTATGGGATAACCCCACTAAGGGTGTTTTGAAAACATGATAAATTTACTTTTATGGGTTTTATTTAAATGGGATGCCAATTTTAATTTACAAAGTATTGAATCCATAAATTGGGAATGGCTACCCAGATAACTGAACCTAGGTTTGCTTAACAAGACCCTTTTATGTCTCCTTTACTTTCTTAATGCCTTGGTACTTAACCCTATGGGGGTATGTTTATGATAATGGTATGGTTATTTAAAGTGAATTCATCCAATTATATGGGGTTACATATAAAATTATGATGGATTCTTACATGACCAGTCCCCTTTAATAGATAAAATACCCCTTATCTTCTTTTGAGCTTTATTATTATGAGGTTTTCGTTAATTAAAATGTCAATTAAAAGCTAAATGGTGTTTTTATCTATATCCTTTAATTGAAATTTTATTTAAATAAGCCTATTTTTATAACTTATTAGTTAAATAAATTGAGATTAAATGTTTAAAATGAAATTATGAGATAATTTTCCTACTATGTTTCATGGAATTAGCTAAATAAATTGCCTACTACATATTGTTTTTATAACTGGTTTATGGTATTCCTTATATGTTATATGATTAAAATGTTGTGAATACTGGGATTCGGTTGAATTCCTTCAAAATAAAACCTTTTATAGGTATTTATAGCATGATCCTTCATGTAAGGGTTACCTTTAGTTTACCTTGGGATATGCTTTGAATGGGAGTGTGATCATTTCCTATAGATCTCAATTAGCTTCTTTTCTTCTTTTTCTTGAATCTAATGGATAGGTGGTATAGCCTAATGACCTTTTAGGCATGACCTAGTTATATAATTGATGCTTTATGCTTTAATAAGAAGCAAGCCCGGTGTAGGAAGCTCCCTCAAAAAGAAAAGAAATTATAAATTTTTATGATAAATCTCAGATATGAGGTTTCATTTGAGTGCCAATTATCCTTAGTAGGACTCTTAATTAGTTAAAACAACATCACCAAGATAGTCGGGTGATTTTATAGTGATTTAAACCCTGAGGGGGGTATTGTTGTATGTGAATACCTGGTGAATGTAAACTCTTTATCTCTTTAAATTGATGTTGTGGCCCTTCTAGGTTAACAATATTGTAACACCCTGGGTTTAAAATTAAGTTTTATGTTTTTTCGACGATTCCAAGATGCAATAAAATACATAAATTTCTGAACGCAAAGATATAAGTAGTAAGCACTTTATTTATACAAAGACTGTAATACATCCTTAACACACACAAAAAACTAACCCATTAAACCCACTGCTACAGATAATAAAATGATTGGAAGACTACTGAGAAACACAACAATTTCGATCGGGTAGTTATCGTCTTTTGGATATGATAGAAGCACAAATGTTATAGAAAGAACAATAGCAATGAAACTAAAAATAAGAGTAACATATAAAAACATCTACGAAAACAGTGGCGTGAGTGTCGCGATGTTATTTTTTTCTCTGTGTGTTTGAACGGCCCATATACTTTGGTATTTATAAAAGTTTTATCCAACCGTTATAAAAAAACTATCCATTATTACTCTTAAAATTTAAAAATGACTATTGATGTATAAATAAAATAAATAAATAGAAACATTACTAATTTAAATATTATTAGTAAAATTGATATGTAATAAACAAACTTTTTATATTTAATATATTCCATGAAATAAATAATGTTTTAAGAATTGATATTAACATATTAATTTAGAAATTATATTATGAAATTTTGATATTAATATGAGTACTACACATATATATAATAAAAAAACAATAAAAATAAAATGAATAAAAAAACTAAATGAAATAATCATGAAACCAGGATTTTGGGGATTTGATGATCGCTCTTCGGTGGAGTTTGAAGCAGAGGGTTTCATGGGGTAATCCGAGCAAGTTATGGATATAAGTGTCATGGTATAAGCTGAAGAGCAAAGATCATCAAGCCGTGGGGTTCGAGTTTGTCTTCGGGATAGTTCTTCGTGAAGAGGAGAAGTCGAACGAGGTTCTTTTAGCATATGGTTCACTCCTTGTCGAAGCCGATCATAAGAGTCAGAAATACCGAGTTCCATTGAGGAAGAATGAAGGAGATTGGCCACTAGTGTAGGTTCGATTCAGCCATGGAAGTTTGATTTCTGGTGGTGATGGTTCGAGTTGCAGGTAGGGTTTTGATTTTTGAAGAGGGTAGGTCTATTTTTTCAGATCTACAAGTATGCTGAATTTCAAGATCCGATTGTGGTACATTAACTTCCATCATTGTCAATTTTCATCCACTTTTGTTTTATTCAATGTTTGGTTTGGTTGGTGTGACGATTTTTTCAACTCCTTTTGGTTTTTTCTTCAAATGTCAATGCTTAAAATAGATTAAGATGTTGTGTGTTTTGGTTCTCAATAATTCAGTTTGATTATGTATGGATGCAGATCGATGCGTGGTAGATAAGCCTCTATGTATACTATTGCATCTATAATTTTTTCGTTGATCCTTCAATTTGTCTCAATTTGACATTGTTTCCTTGTCCTTATTATCATCTAATAGCTCTGATTTTAGATTCACATCTTTTGTGTGGTTGTGTATTGAAAACTTCACAACGAAGATGCCAATACAACCAAATTATCCAATATAATATGTATCAATCAATTTTTTTCAAACAATCAACACAATATCTTCTCTGTCTAGTTGCAGCAATATATGAATATAATATATCATGATTGGTCAACGAAAATTTCAATAAAACCAATTTGTGGGGACATTGCATTGATTACATTTAATAGTGTTTTGTCTATATTTTTCATTTGATATTATAAATAGAGAGGGTATTTCATTTCCATTTTAAGGCTTTTCATGCTTGCTGCTTAGAGAGGGAGTCGTTCTTCAATCAAAAAAAATCTGTAATGGACTTTTTATTTTCAAATACTCACTCTGTTATTCTAATTCATTTTTTTTATATAAGGGATTATTTAATTTCAAATACTTAGTATGCAATTCTATTTTACATTAGGTAAGGGTTTATTATTTTTCAAACACATTTTGTGTAATTTCTATTTATAATTCCATAAGGCAGATTATATAGATTTTAATCATTTTCATCATTTTTATTTATGTTTGTGAAAGGTATTTTATGAAGAAAAATTATATTTCCTTTAATTCTAAATTTTTTTTAAAAAAATTATTATATTTGAATTTTGTTTTAAAATTCTCTTGCCTTATGTTCATAAATTCTTATTTGGTAAGGGAAATTATGTTTTTATGTTATTTGAGTTTCATGTTGACAAACCCTTTATTTTTTTGAATAAATTATTATGATGTTCTAAATTATTTTGTAAATGAAATTCATTTTAAAACAAGTGTTTATATATGTAATTATTTAGTTTATTTTCAATATGCATGTATGAAATATTTTTCATACCTCATAATTTATTTCAATGTCATGTAAGAAATATTTTTATGGCTTATAAAAATACCAACATGCATATGTAATTATATTTATCCAAATAAGTATAAACAAAATCGTATCAATTAATGTATGAGCGTGTATTTAATCCATGATTTAATCGGATTTCATAATTAATTTTTTAAATGAATATTTTTCATTTATCGACGTTTATCTCAACCATGTATCTAAATTTTAATTAACAAGTGATGTATGTTCTATGTAAATAAATATATACATATATGTATATGTATATACATATAATGAAATTGTGATTTTATGGTCAATTTATCATCATGATTAAAAAAGCACATTTAGCACATCATAACATTTTATTAATCGCATTTGCACATATACATGGCCATGTGTCATGTATACATCGACACTCATTACATTTATAATAGGTTCATGTTTTAATTTAATTTTTTTAGGCTTTGTCCCAAAATTAATAAATACATGGATATCATAGAAATTGTTTTAAATTTTTTCCTTTAAATATTTTATGTATAGAAATTTATTAATTAATATGGTTAAGTTATGAAAATTGAATTTATTATATGAGTATCAAAGGTTATTCGTGAAAGAAATAATAATTATATATAAGTTCTAGACGATAAAATTTTGGGAAGTAACCAAACTTGAAAATGATAAAATTGAAATTATATATATATATATATATATATATATCAGTATGGATGTCTATTTTAATGCATTGACATGTTTAAAGGTAAAAACTCCAGTAACCAATACTAGTATATATATATATATATATATATGTAAAGAAAACTTTAAATGTTTTTGAAAAAATATCAACGCTTGTTCGTTGTAAAAATAGAAGGTCATTGGGGAGTGAACTCATCCTTCTCTAAGTGGGTAGGCCCAAGACAGCCTTTGATGAATTAAGTTGCCTCAAAATGATGTTTTGTTTTCATGAAGTTTTCTTGATATTTTCCAAATAAAATCACTGGATTAGTTTAAAATTGTTTTCAAAGTATAATTATTTTTCAAAGCATAATAGTATTTTGTAAAGGTTGTTTTAAAAATGTATTTACAATTGAATTTTCCAAATGTATAATCAAGGGAATACTTTTAATGGGATTTATCAAAAGTTTTAAAAACACCTTACTGGGCACCTTTTGTGCTCACCCTACATTTTTAAAATGTTTTTCACAGGTTGTCTTGGAATCCAGAGTTGATCGTCTTTGTTGTAGCGAGCACGGAAGCGGAGTTAATATTTATTTTCATTTTAATTTATTCTCTAACTCTGATTTTGTTTTTAGCATATATCTTTTCTCTAGAACCTAGATCGGTAAAATATCCTCATTTGTTTAATTTTTTGTGTAATTGTTATGTCACTTTAAAAAAAATTACACAACATTTTCAAGCACAAAGTCTGGAAGAGTGGGCTTGGGGCGTTACAATTGGTATCAGAGGCATGGTCTAGATAACTCTAGAGAGTTATAACCCTTTGATAGATTGAGTATCCTTTCATAGTCAAAAATTATTCTTTGTAATTTTCAGCTAGAAGGAAGGAGAACTCAAACAAGTCTCTTAGGCCTTCCGTATGAATTACTTGCTATGATCATGGAAAATCATCCAAAGAAGAATATTATCCCTACGAAGCCATGCGACTTTCCTATAAAAGACTTTACAATATATAAGCCATGCTTGATATACTTCGTTTTCATCGCGGTTCTGTTTTTATCTTTGAAGACATCAGACAGATCCAACGTTGCTTCTATAGACGTCAAGGGGCATATTACAAAGGACTTTTTAGGTACTTTACAATGTTTGATCACCCAGAATCAATCTCAACTTTTTATAGAGCTGATGAAGAAGGGAATCTTCATGCAACTTATATGTGTCAACTTTTAAGCTTTTTCTTCAGAGGAAGAATTTACGATGACTTTGAAACTTTTGAAGATGGTGCAATGAGGATTTCTTATAGAAATAAAATTCAAGACGAACTTCTCAGATACTATTTTGATTATCATTACTTGAGGACTATCTTCCAGTGCCTACATCCATACAACCCCTCTTGCACAAGTTGTGTTTGGGCAAAGGAAGTGGAGGATTTAGAAGCCACATTGAACTTTAATCTCATAGGAAGATATAGAAACTATGGAAGACAACTATACAGACCTTGGTCACATCATGCGAGACTCAGAATAGATGGGAATTAGGAGTGATAAGTGTAAATGAATTTCGAGGGCGCAATTCAATTAAGTGGGGGATAATGTAACACCCCAGGTTTAAAATTAAGTTTTATGTCTTGTCGATGATTCCAAGATGGAATAAAATACATAAATTTCTAAATGAAAATATTTAAGTAGAAAGCACTTTATTTATACAAAGACTATAATACATCCTTAACACACACACAAAAACTAACCCATTAAACCCAATACTATTGATAATAAAATGATTGGAAGACCACTGAGAAACACTACAATGCTGATTGGGTAGTTATCGTCTTTTGGATCTGATAGAAGCACAAACGTTATAGAAAGAACAATAGCAATGAAACTAAAAATAAGAGTAACATATAAAACTATCTCCGAAAATAGTGGCGTGAGCGTCACGATGTTATTTTTTTCTCTGTTTTTTTGAACGGCCCTTAGACTTTGGTATTTATGAAAGTTTTATCTGACCATTATAAAAAAACTATCCGTTATTACTCTTAAAATTTAAAAATGACCGTTGATGTATAAATAAAATAAATAAATAGAAACATTACTAATTTAAATATTATTACTAAAATTGATATGTAATAAACAAACTTTTTATATTTAATATATTCTATGAAATAAATAATGTTTTAAGCATTGATATTAACATATTAATTTAGAGATTATATTATGAAATTTTGATATTAATATGAGTACTATATATATAATAAAAAAATAAAAAAAGAATAAAAAAACAAAATGAAAGAATCGGGGAATCGGGATTTTGGGGATTTGATGACCGTTCTTCAGAGGATTTCGATGTAGAGGGTTTCATGGGGTAAGCTCAGAAATTTACGGATCTAACCATTGTGGTCAAAGATGAATCGCGAAGATCATTGAGCCGTAGGGTTCGATTTTGTCTTCAAGAGAGTTCTTCGGGAAGAGGAGAAGCCAAATGAGGTTCATTTATCATAGGGTTCACTCTTTGTCGAATCCAATCGTAATAGTCACAAATATCGAGCACCATCGAGGCAGAATAAAGGAGATTGGCCACTAGTGTAGTTCCAATTCAGGCGTGGAAGTTCAATTTCTGGCGGTGATAGTTCGAGTTGCAGGTAGGGTTTCGATTTTTGAAGAGGGTTAGGTCTATTCTTTTCAGATCTAGAAGTATGCTGAATTTCAAGATCCTATTGTGGTACATTAACTTCCATCATTGTCAATTTACATACACTTGTGTTTTATTCAATGTTTGGTCTAGTTTGTGTGACGATTTCTTCAACTCTTTTTGGTTTTTTCTTCAAATGTCGATGCTTAAAATAGATTAATATGTTGTGTGTTTTGGTTCTCAATAATTCAGTTTTATTATGTATGGTTGTGGATCGATGCGTGGTAGATAAGCCTCTATGTATACTATTGCATCTATAATTTTTTCGTTGATCCTTCAATTTGTCTCAATTTGACATTGTTTCCTTGTCCTTATTATCATCTAATAGCAGTGATTTTAGATTCACATATTTTGTGTGGTTGTGTATTGAAAACTTCACAATGAAGATACCAATACAACCAAATTATCCAATATAATATGTATCAATTAATTTTTTTCAAACAATCAATACAATATCTTCTATGTCCAGTTGCAGTAATATATGAATATAATATATCATGATTGCTCAACGAACATTTCAATAAAACCAATTTTTGGGGACATTGCATTGATTACATTTAATAGTGTTTTTTTCTATATTGTTCATTTGATATTATAAATAGAGAGGGTATTTCATTTCCATTTTAAGGATTTTCGTGCTTGCTTCTTAGAGAGGGAGTGGTTCTTCAATCAAAAAAAATCTGTAAGGGACTTTTTATTTTCAAATACTCACTCTGCTATTCTAATTCATTTTTTTATATAAGGTATTATTTAATTTCAAATAATTAGTATGCAATTCTATTTTACATTAGGTAAGGGTTTATTATTTTTCAAATATATTCTGTGTAATTTCTATTTATAATTCCATAAGGAAGATTATATAGATTTTAATCATTTTCATTATTTTTATTTATGTTTGTCAAAGGTATTTTATGAAGAAAAATTATATTTCCTTTAATTATAATTTTTTTTAAATTATTATATTTTAATTTTGTTGTAAAATTTTGTTGCCTTATGTTCATAAATTCTTATTTGGTAAGGAAAATTATGTTTTTATGTTATTTGAGTTTCATGTTGACAAACCCTTTCTTTTTTTTGAATAACTTATTATGATGTTTTAAATTATTTTGTAAAGGAAATTCATTTTCAAACAAGTGTTTATATATGTAATTCTTTAGTTTATTTTCAATATTCATGTATGAAATATTTTTCATACCTCATAATTTATTTCAATGTCATGTAAGAAATATTTTTATGGCTTATAAAAATACCAACATGCATATGTAAGTATATTTATCCAAATAAGTATAAAAAATCATAGTAATTAAGGTATGAGAATGTATTTAATCCATGATTTAATCTGATTTCATAATTAATTTTGTAAATGAGTATTTTTCATTTATCGACATTTATCTCAACCATGTATCTAAATTTTAATTAACAAGTGATGTATGTTCTATGTCAATAAATATATACATATATGTATATGTATATACATATAATGAAATGGTGATTTTATGGTCAATTTATCATCATGATTAAAAAATCACATTTAGCACATCATAAAATTTTATTAATCACATTTTCACGTATACATTCCCATGTGTTATGCATACATCGACACTTGTTACATTTATAATATTTTCATGTTTTAATTTAATTTTTTTAGGCTTTGTCCCAAAATTAATAAAGACATGGATATCATAAAAAAAAATTAAATGTTTTCCTTTAAATATTTTTATGTATAGAAATTTATTAATTAATATGGTTAAGTTAAGAAAATTGAATTTCTTATATGAGTATCAAAGGTTATTCCGGAAAGAAATAATAATTATAAGTAAGGTCTAGCCGATAAAAGTTTGGGAAGTCACCAAACTTGAAAATGATAAAATAGAAATTATATATATATATATATATATATATAAGTATGGATGTGTATTTTAATGCATTGACATGTTTAAAGGTAAAAACTCTAGTGACCAATACTGGTGTATATATATATATATATAAAGAAAACTTTAAAAGTTTTTCAAAAAATATTGGCGCTTGTTCGTTGTAAAAATAGAAGGTTATTGGGGAGTGAACCCATCCTTCGTTAAGTGGGTAGGCCCAAGACAGCCTTCGACGAATTAAGTTGCCTAAAAATGATGTTTACTTTTCATGAATTTTGCTTAATATTTTCCAAAGAAAATCACTGGATTAGTTTAAAAGTGTTTTCAAAGTATAATTATTTTTCAAAACATAATAGTATTTTGTAAAGGTTATTTTAAAAATGTATTTCCAATTGAATTTTCCAAATGTATAATCAAGGGAATAATTTTAATGGGATTTATCAAAGGTTTTCAAAACACCTTATTGGGCACCTTTTGTGCTCACCCTACGTTTTCAAAATGTTTTTCACATGTTGCCTTGGAATCCAAAGTTAATCGTCTTTGTTGTAGCGCGCACGGAAGCGGATTTGATCTTTCTTTTTGTTTTAATTTATTCTGTAACTCTGGTGTTGTTTTTAGCATGTATCTTTTCTCTATAACCTAGATTGGTAAAAGATCCTCATTTGTTTAATTTTTTGTGTAATTGTTAAGTCACTTTAAAAAAAATTACACAACATTTTCAAGCACCAAGTCCGAAAGAGCGGCCTCGAGGTGTTACAATTGGTATCGGAGGTAGGGTCTAGATAACGCTGGAGAGTTAGAACCCTTCGATAGATTGAGTATCCTTTCATAGTCAAAAATTCTTCTTTGTAATTTTCAGATGGAAGGAAGGAGAACTCAAACAAGTCTCTTAGGCCTTCTATATGAATTACTTGATATGATCATGGAAAAATCGTGTAAATAAGAATTTGAGCCCTATGAAGCCATGCAACTTTCCTGTAAATGACTTTACAATATATCAGGCATGCTTGATATACTTTTTTTTCATCACGGTTCTAGTTTTGTCTTCAAAGACATCAGACAGATCCAACGTTGCTTCTATAGACGCCAAGGGTCATATTATGAAGGAATTTTTAGGTTCTTTACCATGTTTGAGCATCTAGAATCAATCTCAACTTTTTATAGAGCAGATGAAGAAGGGAATCTTTATATGTGTCAACTTTTAAGCTTTTGCTTCACAGGAATAATTTACGATGACTTTGAAACTTTTGAATACGGTGCAATGAGGATTTCTTATAGAAATAAAATTCAAGATGAACTTCTTGGATACTATTTTGATTATCATTCCTTGAGAACTGTCTTCTGGTGCCTACATCCATACAACCCCTCTTGCATAATTTGTGTTTGGGAAAAGGAAGTGGAGTATTTCGAAGCCACATTGAACTTTAATCTCATAGGAAGATATGGAAACCATGGAAGACAACTATACAGACCTTGTGGACATCATGCGAGACTCATAATAGATGGGAATTAGGAGAGATAAGTGTAAATGAATTTGGAGGCGCAATTCAATTAAGTGGGGGAGAATATAACACCCTAGGTTTAAAATTAAGTTTTATGTTTTGTCAACGATTCCAAGATGCAATAAAATACATAAATTTCTAAACGCAAAGATATAAGTAGTAAGCACTTTATTTATAAAAAGACCGTAATACATCCTTAACACACACAAAAAAACTAATTCATTAAACCCACTGCTATTGATAATAAAACGATTGGAAGACCACCAAGAAACACAACAATGTCGATCGGGTAGTTATCATCTTTTGGATCTGATAGAAGCACAAATGTTATAGCAAGAACAATATCAATGAAACTAAAAATAAGAGGAACATATAAAACCATCTCCGAAAACAGTGGCTTGAGCATCACAATTTGTATTTTTTTCTATGTGTGTTTGAACGGTCCTTAGACTTTGGTATTTATAAAAGTTTTATCCGACCATTATAAAAAAACTATCAGTTATTACTCTTAAAATTTAAAAATGATCTTCGATGTGTAAATAAAATAAATAAATAAAAACATTACTAATTTAAATATTATTACTAAAATTGATATGTAATAAATAAACTTTTTATATTTAATATATTCTATGAGATAAATAATTTTTTAAGCATTGATATTAACATATTAATTTAGAAATTATATTATGAAATTTTGATATTAATATGAGTACTATATATATATAATAAAAAAACGATAGAAATAAAACGAATAAAAAACGAAATGAAAGAATTGTGAAATCGGGATTTTGGGGATTTGATGATCATTCTTCGGAGGAGTCTGATGCAGAGGGTTTCATGGGGTAAGCCGAACAAGTTATGGATCTAAGCATCGTGGTCGAAGCTGAAGTGCGAAGATCATCGAGTCATGGGGTTCTAGTTTGTCTTCGGGAGAGTTCTTTGTGAAGAGGAGAAGTCAGATGAGGTTTGTTTAGCGTAGGGTTCACTCCTTGTTGAAGCTGATCCTAAGAGTCACAAATACTAAGTGTCATCGAGGCAGAATGAAGGAGATTGGCCATAGGTGTAGGTCTGATTCGGGCATGGAAGTTCGATTTCTGGCGGTGATGGTTCGAGTTGCAGGTAGGGTTTTGATTTTTGAAGAGGGGTAGGTCTATTTTTTTCAGATCTACAAGTACGCTGAATTTCAAGATCCGATTTTGGTACAATAACTTTCATCGTTGTCAATTTTCATCCACTTGTGTTTTATTCAATGTTTGGTCTGGTTGGTGCGACGATTTCTTCAACTCCTTTTGGTTTTTTCTTCAAACGTCGATGCTTAAAATAGATTAAGATGTTGTGTGTTTTGGTTCTCAATAATTTAGTTTGATTATGTGTGGTTGTGGATCGATCCGTGGTAGATAAGCCTCTATGTATACTATTGAATCTATAATTTTGTCATTGATCCTTCAATTTGTCTCAATTTGTCACTGTTTCCTTATCCCTATTATAATCTAATAGTTGTGATTTTAGATTCACATCTTTTGTGTGGTTGTGTATTGAAAACTTCACAATGAAGATTCCAATACAACCAAATTATCCAATATAATATATATCAATCAATTTTTTTCAAACAATCAATACAATATCTTCTCTGTCCAGTTACATCAATATATGAATATAATATATCATGATTGCTCAACGAAAATTTCAATAAAACCAATTTGTGGGGACATTGCATTGATTACATTTAATAGTGTTTTTTCCTATATTGTTCATTTGGTATTATAAATAGAGAGGGTATTTCATTTCCATTTTAAGGCTTTGCGTGATTACAGCTTAGAGAGGGAGTGGTTCTACAATCAAAAAAAATCTCTAAGGGACTTTTTATTTTTAAATACTCACTCTGCTATTCTAATTCATTTTTTTTATATAAGGGATTATTTAATTTCAAATACTTACTATGAAATTATATTTTACATTAGGTAAGGGTTTATTATTTTTCAAATACATTCTTTGTAATTTCTATTTATAATTCCATAAGGCAGATTATATAGATTTTAATCATTTTCATCATTTTGATTTATGTTTGTGAAAGGTATTTTATGAAGCAAAATTATATTTCCTTTAATTATAATTTTTTTTTAAAAAATTATTATATTTGAATTTTGTTTTAAAATTCTATTTCCTTATGTTCATAAATTCTTATTTGGTAAGGGAAATTATGTTTTTATGTTATTTGAGTTTCATGTTGACAAACCCTTTATTTTTTTTGAATAACTTATTATGATGTTCTAAATTATTTTGTAAATGAAATTAATTTTCAAACAAGTGTTTATATATGTAATTATTTAGTTTATTTTCAATATGCATGTATGAAATATTTTTCATACCTCATTATTTATTTCAATGTCATGTAAGAAATATTTTTTTGGCTTATAAAAATACCAACATGCATTTGTAAGTATATTTATCCAAATAAGTATAAACAAAATCATAGCAATTAATGTATGAGTGTGTATTTATTTCATGATTTAATTTGATTTCATAATTAATTTTGTAAATGAATATTTTTCATTTATCAACATTTATCTCAACCATGTATCTAAATTTTAATTAACAAGTGTTGTATGTTCTATGTCAATAAATATATACATATATGTATATGTATATATATATAATGAAATGGTGATTTTATGGTCAATTTATCATCATGATTAAAAAAGCACATTTAGCACATTATAACATTTTATTAATTGCATTTGCACGTATACATGGCCATGTGTTATGCATACATCGACACTCGTTACATTTATAATAGGTTCATGTTTTAATTTAATTTTTTTAGGATTTGTCCCAAAATTAATAAAAACATGGATATCATAGAAATTTTTTTAAATTTTTTCCTTTAAATCATTTTATGTATTGAAATTTATTAATTAATATGGTTAAGTTAAGAAAATTGAATTTATTATATGAGTATCAAAGGTTATTCGTGAAAGAAATAATAATTATATGTAAGGTCTAACCGATAAAAGTTTGGTAATTAACCAAACTTGCAAGTGATAAAATGGAAATTATATATATATAAGTATGGGTGTGTATTTTAATGCATTGACATGTTTAAAGGTAAAAACTCTAGTGACCAATACTGGTGTATATATATATATGTAAATCAATCTTTAAACATTTTCAAAAAAATATCGGTTCTTTTTCGTTGTAAAAATTGAACGTCATTGGGGAGTGAACCCATCCTTCGCTAAGTGAGTAGGCCCAAGACAGCCTTCGATAAATTAAGTTGCCTTAAAATGATGTTTTGTTTTCATGAAGTTTGCTTAATATTTTCCAAATAAAATCACTGGATTAGTTTAAAATTGTTTTCAAAGTATAATTATTTTTCAAAGCAGAATAGTATTTTGTAAAGTTTGTTTCAAAAATGTATTTCTAATTGAATTTTCCAAAGGTATAATCAAGGGAATAATTTTATTGGGATTTATCAAAGGTTTTCAAAACACCTTACTGGGCACCTTTCGTGCTCACCCTACATTTTCAAAATGTTTTTCACAGGTTGCCTTGGAATCCATAGTTGATCATCTTTGTTTTAGTGTGTGTGGAAGCAGAGTTGATCTTTCATTTCATTTTAATTTATTCTGTAACTCTGAGGTTTTTCTCTTAGCATGTATCTTTTATCCAGAACCTATACCGGTAAAATATCCTCGTTTGTTTAATTTTTTGTGTAATTTTTAAGTCACTTTAAAAAAAATTACACAACATTTTCAAGCACCGAGTCCGAAAGAGAGGGCTCGGGGCATTAGAGATATTCCTTCCTATATCTATTTTTACCTATTTTAGAGAGATTTTATTGGCACATTAGATTTTGATAATGCATCTGCTCCTAAAGCCAAGATTTTCAAATATAGTCATCTAGAAGTGGATCAACTTGTGTTTCTTTTATTTGGAAGAATGTGGTCATATAACGAACCACACTTTTCATACATAGATATTACATATAAATAGATTAATATTCATTACATAACATATCAAAACCATACCATAATTATGTGGGTTTAGTGTCTTTGGAAATGTGGAAACAAAAAAAATTGTTCATAAAACATCTACATCATCTCCCACTTATTCCTTCATAACAAGAACCATTTTTAAAATTTCATACTTAATACCTTAATTCATATGTGGGGGAAAATAAACATAAAAAAAGGGTGAGATCATATGATCAGTAAGGGTAAATAAGGGAGATATAAATCATAACATAAGTATAAGGGCTTAAAAACATGAATATAACATTTGAAAATTATACCCTGCATATCAAGGATTGTAATCTTGAGTCATGGAATAAATCATAGAGTTTCATAAGACATGAATCATAAAATAATCAAATAACATAATCCATAAGAGCATAACATTGACATGAAACATGAAATTGTGGCATACACATAAACTTATAACATTATGAACATTTATAAATAGAAATAGTTTCACTAGTTAAGTTAAGGACATGAAACTAGGCCCTTTCATAAACTTGTGGACATGAAACCAGTTCCATACATAATCTTATGGACATGAAATTTGGTTCCATGCATAAACATATGGATATGAAAAACAGTTCCATGTATAAAATTGTGGACATGAAATCAGGTTCACTCATAACATATTTACCTCATGATCAATCCATATTTACCCAATTCATTGGAGGGATATATATATCTCACCCATCACATAATAAAAACCATATATATCTTTACCACAAAAATATAAGTTATTCATCATATCTGAACCCATGAAAATAAATGTGTTTCATAAACATTTTATCATAACATAATTCAAGGAAATGAAATGGTATTCATAAACATCATGACATCATAAACATAAACCAACCATAAAAAGAATAATAACAGTAAGTAGCATTAAATAATGTTATCTGAGATGGAAAAATGGTTCCTTTTAAGGATCATTTGAAATAATTCTTGAGGAAAATATACTTTCTGTTTTGAAAAAAAACAATTAAAATGTTGTATAATTATAAAATAAAACATTTTCTTTGAAAATAACCTTGTAATATTTTAAAATAAACATAAAATAATTAATACATTATGAATTAAGGAAAATAAACTCATTCCATGTAACTTAAAAAACATTTCTTCTGTGTTTTTGTTAGAAAAGTAACAAAGAACCTCATTTAGAAAATAATAAAAAAGAATCCTTTCAAACAATTTTGTAAAAATTAAAACATGAGTAAAAATGACTTTAAAAATCATAATATAATGGTAAAAAACATTTTTAGAGATAATTTTAGAAAACATGAGCATGGAAGAAAAAGATAGTTTTAAAGGAAACTTTAAAAAGATAATTTGTAAAAAAATCCTTATAAATATCATATCATTGAAGTGATCATTGATAAAATTAATAGATTATGTGTATTTGATTTAAATACACATAAAAAAGTGGAAATAAAATATAATATAATCAAAATTCAACCCACACATAATCATAGCATGACATAATCAATGAAGTATAAGGTCAACCCAAAGAATGGAAATTGGGTTAAGATTTCCCTTATCACTTTGTAATCAGTTGAATCATATAGCCATAAAAGAAATAATTATAAAATGAAGTATTTAATAACATTAATATAATTATATTCATGATATTATATATAAAATGATATTATATACACCACACATAAGAAATGATTGGTGGATAATGTATATATCTCACCGAAGAAAAAGTGATATGAGAAACTCATACCTCACACTTACCTTTAGTTTTGTGTACATTAACCTCCTATATAAAATTTTAAATAATGATATTAATTCATTAAATAAATATAAACATATTTATAATACATTATATGATATTTTTATAACATATTATTGCCCTTTAATTAATAATATTTTATTATTTTCATTTTTTTTGGTGCGCTCGTTTCATGGTTTCATGAGCGGTACATTTGTGTATAATTATGGATTTTATTTTAAAATGGAAATAAAAATAAAAAAGTGAAATAAAATGGAATTAATTAACTTAAATAATTTTAAATGGTTCCATATATCATTTTTCTTTCATACATGATGATGATTTATTTGATAAAATGTTAGTGAAAAATGTTTAGTTTATTTTTAGCAATGTTTCTGACCATCATGAACTAGTTTTGTTTCATATAATATTATGTATATATATTTCTTAAAAACATGAAATAGGTTATAATATACCTTTTAAAATCTTATTTAACCATTATAATACTTTTATTATCATCCTTGAAGTTGTTAATGAAAAATAAAAAATCATTATTCACATAGACGGTTAATCGCCATAATTTGAACAATGGTTTCATTTCTTTAAATAAGAGGAGGTAATAAAAGGGATAGATATAAGATATTACATTATAAGTATAAAATTATATTATTTAAATTATTTTAGAGTTATTATTCCTTGATGGATGAATTATTTGAGGAGAAGGTAGAAGGAGAAAAGAAAATAAGAGAGGTGGTTTGATAAAATTACCTCTTGAATATCACCTCCTTGAAGGATCCCTTAAAGAAATTATAATTGGTCTTTTGGTGAGAAAAAAATAAATTAAACATGGGGAGATTAGGGAGGTTATTATTTTTAGATATTTTAGAATCTTCAATTATTTTTAGGAGAAAGGGGGTGGTGAGGAGTGGTATTTATACATGAGGAGGGGTGGTTTTAAGTGATTAAATAATGATTATTTTATATTTAAAGCCAACCACATTTGGGTGGAATTAATTACAAATAATTATATTTATAATTAATGTTTTCAAGTATTTTTATGGTTGATAAACACATAAAACACCATTTAAAATTTTATTTTTTAGGTATTTTAAGATTTTACCTTTTAACTTTAACCAGTTTCATTATTTTACCTATACTGCGGTAAATCTTTTTTTACTCCATTTTCACCCCCATTTCACCAGGAGGTCCCCCACATGTTCCCTCCTCTTACTCATCATTCCATGTTAGGTTCTTCACCATTATTGTTCTGATTTCATCATCATTGGATGCGTTGGAAGCCTCTGGGTAAGTATAATACTCCTCTTGCTTCCTTCCTTAATTTATCTTCTTATATTGAATGTTATTTCAATGTGATATCATATTCCCTATTTTAGGGTGTTTTTCAATTCTTCCATTTTCTCTCATTCCAACTCAAATCAAAGCTCAATATTGGATGAGTGGACCAACCAAATCATGATGTAGGTGGCCTATGGATTTTACCTTAAAGTCTTATTTCTTTATAAAATATGTCATTATGCAACACACCGGATTTTCCATGAAATTCCCCTTAAATGTGAAATTTATTATGTGAACCTAATTCCTTGGATTAAATAGTTGTGAATTAAATTTCACTAATGGAGGTTGTTAAACTCAACTTTAACCACCCCTTTGGGTGCATTGCTTATATACCCATGACCTATGCATCATTTAGAAGATTAAAATGGCCTTTTGGGTGATGTTTTAAATTCTTCGATTAAAATGTTCTGCCTATGCTTTAAACACCCTTGAGGTGTGTTAGTTTAACCATAATGTAAGAGGTGTTTAAATTAAATTAAGTGAAATCATATGACAACCATGCCCATGTTTCTAAATAAAACCACTTTTGAGGTGTTCTATCTTATCAAATAAAATGGGGCACTCAAATTTGGGTTTTTGAAGTATAACATAATATGCTTATGGGCATGGACTTCTTAATTATTCTTGGTTTAATTATGATATGGCATGTTTATGTTCATGGAATCCTCTATTATTTGTGATTAAATAGAATTGAATGATCAGGATGAGTAATATTTTTTTCATAGATATATCTCAAGGCCTATGATTCATCATTAAATAAAAATTACTATTTATATTATTACTCATGATACTCAGGAATGGAATCCCTTATTATTCTATGATCAATGGGAATAACACCCCTTATTACTCATGATACATAGGCATGGTTTCCCTTATTATTATATGATCAATAAGCATGGAATCCCTTATTACTCATGATACTTAGTCATGGTGTCCCTTATTATTCCATGATCAGTAGGCATGGCGTCCCTTATTACACATGATCCTCAGGCATGGCATCCCTTATTACTCTATGAGACTCATATGATTATACATGGATGATTGAGTTATGCCTTGGGTTCCGGCTAGTACTACATATATATATATATATATCAATATATGTTTCGATGTATATAGTATATATATAAATACACACTCATATATATAATTATATATATATATACATGATGACATGTAATTAGAGACATTACAGTTTAGGCTGAAGCAGGTACGGTCGGCCAAGTGTCCATTGAGGATCCTGAACCCAACTTGATTACTTTTATTTATACACTGCCTTATTATTATACCTATACACTACTTTATTTTATATTCATGGATTGGATTTCATTAGACATAATTGGTGGTGGCCTACTGATTTTATCTCACACTATGTTTTGGCCGCCATTTGGAACCCAAATAGACCTCATGGTTGTAGGTTTATGATCATAGATTATGCTATGTGTTATTACTCATGTGCATGGGATCTTAAGAACATAGTATTTAGTTGGTGCTTAGGATTCTCATGGAGATAGCCTTTGGGAATTTTTTTTCATTTCATTATTCATTTTTATGTATTACCTATTGTATGTCTATTTTTTGTACATTATTTCATGTTCATGCATGATTATTGATTCATTTATCATTCATTTTCAGTTACTATATTGCTTCTGCTATTTCTTTTATTCATTATTTTTCCTTTGCTAATTATCATTAAAATAGAGAGTACAGTCTCCCCACTATACCACTTTTAGACCCTCACTATTAATTGACAGCCTCTAGTATATAGGGAGGTCTTCTTTACCAACCGGCTCGGGGAACCGTTTTAGTGGCTTCTGGGTCAGGACATTACAATTGTTAATTAAATTATTATTATTAATAATTACATTGTTATTTTTTATTAATTTAATTATTAATATTAATTATTATATATTTTTTTATTATATTATTATTAATTAATATTCATTAATTCATTAATTTTATTATTATTATTTAACTAAATTATTAATTATTACATTATAGAATATTATTAATTACATTGTTATTAATAATTATTTTTAATTACTATTGTTTATATTATTATTATTATTATTATTAATGATATATTAGCATTTCAATGTCGAAAAAGTAGAATTTGAATGTGACATTGAAAATATTTAAAGGATATCAATGAGCAATCCCCTATAAAAGTGAGGATTAAGTGAAATTTTAAGAAATATTTTTATATTATTTTTAATGAATTGTTTATGGATATAAAAATAGTTAAATATTATATACAATTTTTTCTTATATATATAGAAAAAAATCCCATTTACAACATTTTCATCCAAATAGAAACCATTATGATTTCCCATGAATTTTATTATCTCAATTACATGCCCAATAATTGAGGATGAGTTCTCATGCAAGATGAAAACCACCTATATTAAGGATGATCTTGAGGGAGATCCTTTAACCCACCTTTTTAAAAAAATCATCTGAATGGGGAGACTGACAAAAATGCCCATGTAACTACTAGATTGGAAATAAATTTCTATACTATAAATCTAATTATATTTATTATAATAATAAAATATATATATTATAAATTATAAAATTTATGTTTTTATATAAATTTTGATTAATATTTATTTCAATAATATTTTTTATAATATAAACACACACACACACACATATATATATATATATTAACAATTATAATTTTATGGTTTTTAGAAAAATTGGTATTTTTTTATTAACCATTATATGTATTAAATATAATGTCTATTTGTTTTATAAAAATTTTGGTGTATATTTATTAACCCTTATATATATATTAATATTTTTATATATTACAATACTAATGAATAATTATTATAACAGTGGTGTTTTTTATGTATTTATATTTATTATTACAATATAAATATGAATATATATACATATATGAAAATTATATATAGATACACACATGATTTCAAAAAATACATATATAGATACATACATATATATATAATTTATATATATGTTTATTTTTTAATTATTCATATGCATGTTTTATATTTATATATGAAAATGGTTTTACATAAAAAAAACTTTATATAATACAATTAATATTTATAAAAAAATTATATAAATACATTTTGATATATGTGTATGGTTTTATTTATTTATTTTTTTAATAGATTATATTTTATAATTATGAAAATATTTATTATAATAATAAAATTTAGATATATTATATTAATCTTAAATTTTATACATTTTTTAATAATATTTTTATTTATATTAAAATTTTATACTGGAATTTTATAGTGTAAAATTTATACATAAAATTTAAAAAAAATTACACAAATTTTACAATGTAAGATTTATGAGGTATTTGTAATTATATATATGTTTATGTATATATAAACATGTGTATATATACTTATATTAATTTTACTTTATGCTTGTTTGTATATAGTTATATTAATATATACTGTAAAATTGAAGTTTCGCTGAGGTTATGGAGGTGTTGTATTTGTTGTTAAAGGTTTTATGATTTTATGGGTGATCATTGGTCGAAATAATCTTTTTTATTTGATTATGTACTTTTCATAGAATAGGATCTAAAGGTTTTTTGTGATAAAACCATAATTTATGAGTTGAAGCATTTGATTATTTCACTAGAAGATACTCATGTTCTGATGACTTACTAATTATCATTGAAAGATATGCATGCTCCAAGATCATGGAATATTTATTCACAAAAATATATTGAGAATTTGAGGAGTGTGAAGACCAAACTATATAAGTAGATTGGGAATTAATTTTGTACCACTCTCCATCATAGTGTTTTCATGATATCAAAGACTCTTTTCTATTTGTAGTATTTTCATTTGAGTGAATTTTAGTCTTGCCTTTTAGTATTTTATTCATGTCATTGATGGAATTCCTAATGATATCCAAGACTATTTAAAGGCATCTTGATGATCTTGTTTAATATTTATATGAGTCATTTATCATGTCTTGAGACTATGGAATGGTGTTTGAAGATTTATTGAAGGTCATGGAAGGAAGATCGGAAGGCTATGATTGAAGGTGGAACATTGAAAGATGCACCAGCTGGTTAGTGTAGGTCACTAACCAGCCAATGACAAATCCAGAGGTGCTACATTCTTCTAAAAGGCCACCAGCAAGCTGAAGTCCATTAGCGGGTAGCCTATGGGGGATTTCTAGAACCAGAAGGCTTTAAGTGACCTACTATACATCTAGTGAGGAGCACCAGCTAGCCGATGGCATCAAGATAGCTCTTCAGATGATGCATTTATTTTGGTAAAAATTCATTAAATTCAATATTATTTATATTAAATAATAAAAATGATTTAACTAACATTTATAACTCTTTTGGAGGCTATAAAAGGAGGTCCTTGGCAGCTTGGAAGATCTACCAATTACCAAAAACACCTCTCTGATCCTTGATTTATAGTTGGATCACCCAAAGGCAAAGATCTAGTCGATCCTATTAAAATTTTCTAAAGTGACAAAATATTTTCTCTATAAATCTCAAAGGATATCTTCCTACATCATCTATCAATGTCTCTTATCAATTTTACACATCTCCTTGATATATTAGGGAGAATAATTTTAATGGTTTTTTCTAAGAAAAACTTATTCTTCTCATCTCTTTTTATAATGGGTTCTCACTACTTCAAAAGTGTTGGATGAGTACTTGGATATCAATAAAGTTCAATAGGGTGATCACAAATATAATTTTGAGGGACAAGTTTCTTGATCACCACCATGATTAAAGAAGTAATCACATAAACCTCTCAACCTGATAAGAGGAGACGTAGAGGCTCACACTGAGCTATTATTGAACTCCTTTATCAAACTGTGTTTTCTCTATCCTTTAATTTATCCATTGTATCATTCAAAATTGATAAACATAATTTCATAACATTGATATGACTATTTCCATTTTTCTTACTCATTTAATTATTTTTAAAATTAAATTTATAACATGTATCGAATTTATCAATTCATTGCTTTATCAAAATTATCATTTTATTACTTTATTGTATCAATATTTTTTAGATTTAAATTTAGATTTTCATTTTTCTTTAATTTTTAAAATTTAAATTCACCCCCCCCCCTATTTCTATTCTAATCCAACTAATAATTAAACGAAACTATGTTACAGAGATCTTAAAATATAAAACATCATGATTACTCAAATTAATTCATGATTCAAGCTAATTAGATCATAATATAATTTGGTCATAATAAATTTAAATAAATTATCCTAAATAAGTTGATATAAAGGATAAGTAATTTTTTATTTCACTAGAATCCAGAATAATGGTAGATGCAGTAAAAGTTAAAGCACCAAAAGTTGGGGCAGTGTCAAAGATGTCCAAAGCTAGGTTGATCGGAAGATAGAAGACTAATCATGAGTAAAGTAAGATGAAAATTTTTGATTGGATAGTAAAGTGATGAAGCGTTTGATAAACTGGAGTTAAGGTTTTAGGATTCACTAGTGCCAAAGAATAACTTTGATAAAATTAGGGTCTTGTAATAACAAGTGATGAGTGGATCAGAAGTTCGCCTCATCATACAATAAGTGAAATAAGAAAAATTTCTAAGTCTAGATGTTTGGAATGAAAGTTTATAAGAAGATATGTTGATTCATTGGGTTATTTAAAGAATAATCTTGATCAATATTTTAGATCAATGGAAATTGTTCACAAAATCTTTGGAATCATACCAAAATTTATTTAAAGTACATAAAGGTTGTAAGAGTATGAAGAGGCACAAGAGAAAAAGGTAGAACTAGAAGATGTGGATTGAAGTATATAGAAGTAAGATGTTTGAAAGAAATTTAGGGAATTTACATGTATGAAAATTCAAAACCATTGTTGTGATGATGATATGGATATTTAAATATTCAAAAATCATGAAATAAAGATTGTGTTGTATGTTGAGATCTGTAGAAAACTTGACTAAGTCTATTGACCCCAATATATTTGGATACATTGAATATATTAAAACCAAATATTGAGTAAATTTAAAGACTCATAGTTTGAGTATTATGGTATACTATTTTATCATATGAAGGTTGGATATATAAATTAGTGAGTTTATTTAGAACTCGTTTTTTATTACTAAATATTCTTGTGAGTTGAATTGATGGTGAGGATGTTGACCAGTAAGTCTCAAAGAATCTACTTGGTTGAATAAGAGAATAATTTCTAAATAATTCATATCCAAGTAATAAGTTCCAAAATTTCATATTCCTTCACACTAAGGTGCTAGAAGCATGAGTTTCGATGATTGTAATTCTAGGCACTAAACTTATAGAGGTCTCAGTCATGATCAAGAGTATAAATTATAGCTTTGGAAATCTCAAAGGAAAATCTATATTTATTATTTAAGTAACCAAAATATATAGAGATGTTTCTCATACTAGTGGTGGTATCATTGTAACTAGTGGGAACTAGTATAATATTTTTAGGAGACATTTTGGTTAGGATGCACAGTGGGTATCAGATAATAACAATCTTATCCCACTTGTAATTGATAATAAGATTATTAGTGGAGAATCTACAACTCAGGATAATAACCAAACATAGAAAGGAGTAGGTTTTCTCATTGGGATAAAACCATGTACAAATCCTATGTGAATTTCTCTCACCTTTATTTCTTTTATATGGGTGTGGTTGTGTTTACTTTCTAATGGGGGCATAACTCTAACAATTTGTAGAGGTTAATTTTATATTATCAAAAATTGAAAAATATGACCACTGATTTAACCCCACCCCCACCCCCACCTCACCCCCAATCTTCTACAAATTATTTGGAATCTCAAGTGGTATTGAAGTAGGATACCTCTATAAGATTTGATTAAAGAAGATAGATAATTCAAATTACATTAATAGTAGAGGAATTCCTATTTTTTATAGAAATAATTTTCATGGATGGAAAAATAGGATGATACCATATCTCCTTTCACTTGTCCTTGAAATGGTTGATAAAGCTAACATTGGGTTTCTAAAAATATAATATTATGATACTATGGATTTCACTTATAATAGGAATCCAAAGGTTTATGGGAAAGCTTATAATGTTATACTCATGACTCTATCATATAAATTCTACACAAAGTTAATGGGTCACCAAGATACAAAAGAGACTTAGGATAATCTTCAGATTATCTGTAAAGGTAATGTTAAAGTGAAGGAATAAAAACTCTTAATATGGTGGAGTAAGTATGAAAACTTAAATATATCTGATGAAGAAATGATAAATGAGTATTTTACAAGGGTAAATGAGATTGTGAAAAACATAAAATTTTTTAATGATGCCTTCATGAATTCAACTATTGTGAAGTAGTTGATGAGAAATTTTTCAGATAGATTCATCCCTAAAATTCCATTATTATAGGATCAAGATGATTTATCGCTAGATGATATGAAAAATATCTTTATTGCATATGAAATTGGTAAGGATATGTTTAAAAATAAGACTAAAGAAAATATGGAATTTGAATACATGAAGAAGTTTAAATTAAAAGGTTTATAAGATGAGTCTTCTAATGAATTAGATAATGGTGATGAAACAGATGGAGAGTACAAAGTGATAATTTCCTTCATCTCAATAAATATTTTAAAAGGTAAAGGAAATTATAAGGGTATAATTCCATTAAAATTCATTGATAGTGGTGTAATAGGGAAAATTTCTATTAATTTCCCTAATAAGAAGAGTGGTAGTGATGATGATGAGCTGGAAGAAAAATCATGAAAGGAGAAGTGGGGGGAAAATCTAAGGAAGATAAAAAAATAGTGAAAGGTATATGTATGTTCACTCAAAAGAAGAAGAATATTCTGGTAAGAAATAAATAAGGTGATGACTCATTGGATGGTGTATCATTTGATGAATAAGTTTTAGGAAAATTTTGAACTTCATGGATCATGTTAAGAAAGATGAAATTTCAAGTGGTGAGGAAGAGGAAGGTGAAGAAACATGCATATAACATCTATTGAAAGTGGAAATAGAATATTGTCCTGTGAAAAATACTAAGCTCAAGAAATATCTTCAACTCTCAAAGAGGAAAATATAAAATAATTATGAATATAAATAGGAACTTCTCAAAAGGGAAGATGATCACCTTGAGGAAAGTAAATTTTTCAAGTTGAAGATAGAGAAGAAATAAAAAATAGTGAATGATCTAGAATAAAAACTTATTATCAATAAATATGATTTGATAAGTACATATTAAAGTTGTCTTTAATCTAAGGACACTATGAAGAAATTTAATGAATATTTTCACAAATCATAAGAAGTTAAGTTTTAATCATCTCATGTAGCTAAAATAATTGACTCAACATGCCATGTGAAATATTCCCCTATCAATAAGGTTGATAAATCATTTTTCACTAACTTTTCAGGTTCCTTAGATAAATATAATAAATTTTGGGTTGAGAATAAAATTGAAAGTTCTTATATTAAATTAATAGAATTCAATCATGAATTTTAGAGGTAAATTCCCCTATGCTATAAGAAAAAAAGAAGTGATAAATTCTAATGATCTACCTTAACCATTCTCTAAATAGAATGTAAATTAATCATAGTGGATGTTAAAAGGTTATTATTGGTGTTGTGTAAATTAAATGATCAAATCCTATAATTATTGGGATAACATGTTGTTTCCTAGAAGAAGGTGGGAGTTGATGGAGAGCAACTCTTGAAGAGAAGAAAATACCAACTAGAAGTTGAGAGATGAAATCTCCCAAAAATAAAAATTAAAAATTAAAAATCATCAATGAAAAATTGATTTTATTTCCTCATAGAAACCTATGGATAGTGAAACCAAGCATCTCACTATTCATAATATTTCATTATAATTATTCCTAGAAAGGCTCCATACATTAGAAAAAGAAAAGAAAATGGAAAAAGAAATATTGATGAAAAGTATCTGATAGTTTAAGTTACCTTGAAGGTTGTTCATAAAGAAAAATCTTGGATACTTGATAGAAGTTTCTCTACACATATGATAGGTGATGTGAAAATTTTGAGAAATTTTAACTTTATAATGGCAGTGGTATAACCTTTGGAAATCATAAATCCCTAAAAATTAAAGGAATTGGGGAGGATATGATTGATGATAAAAAGTTAAAATCTAATGAATTTATATTTATTTATGGACTTAAGAACAATTTACTAAGTATAAGACAGTTATTTGATTATAGAAACAAAGTGATTTTTCAGAAAAATGGTTTTATCATCCAGTGCTTGAAGGATGGGAAGATACTCATGAAAGGAGTATGAATAAAAAGTCACCTATTACAAATTGAAAATCTGAGTAACTTATGTTACATAAGTTATGAAGATGAAAATGTGTTATAGAATATAAGAATTTTCCATCATGGACAAAATAATATGAGTAATATTTCAAATGAGGAATTGGTGAGAGATTTTCCAAAATTAAAATAATAAAACAAGGTTTGTGAAACTTTTCAAAAAGGAAATATGATATAGGGAGGTTATAAGTAAGTAGATATTGCATCCACACAACCACTTGAACTAATACATTATAATATTTATAGACTAGTGAGACATCATTATAAAATGGTTTATCTTTAATTTATCACTTTTTTTGATGAATTCACCTATATGAACAGTGTTATGTTCATGAAACATAAATATAAAGTTATTGATATATTTAAATTGTTCAAAAGTATTTCTGAAAAATAACTTGATTTATACATCCCAAATATAAGAACATATAATGGTGTGGAGTAAAAATCAAAATATTATAAATCATGTCTATAAAATCATGAAATCAACAATAAATTTAGTTCTCCTTATACCCCTCAAAAAATGGGGTTATATAAATAAAAAATATAGGTTTATTTGATATGGGGAGGAGCACACTTGTGAAGAAAAACTCATAAAATTATTTTTGAGGGAATACCTATGTATAGTTGTTTATGTTCATAATAGGTGTTTTCTATTACTTAAAACAAACATAACTCTTTATGAGATGTGGTAAAAAAATAAACCCTTGATGAATTAATTTAAGCTTTTTGGGAGGCCCTATTTAATAAAGAACAAAAATATGACCTTGGGTAAATTTCATGAAAAGGATAAGGATGGGATATTCATCCAACAAAATGAGTAGTATATATGAGAGAAAATTACTTCCCAATATTTTAGAGTCATATAATGTTAAATTCATTGAAAATAAGTACATGGAAGAAGTAAATGGTGATTATGATGCATTACCAGAAGAAAACCCAACAACTTTTGAAAGGGATGATGATAAAGAAAGAAGCTATGAAACTCATCTTGATCCAATATGTTCTAATTATTAGAGTGAATAATAGATTTTTAATGAAAACAAAATATTGAAGTTCCATAAATTACAAAAGCAGATTGAACAAGAAAATATCATCAGAATAAAGGATTCCCAAGTTCAGATAAGAAAGAAACTAAGAGTTAAAAATAAAATGGCACTTATAACTCATATTTAACCTTAGTATTTTATAGAATCAATCAATCACAAGGAATATATACATGTGGTGAATGGGGAATTTTATCAAATTGAGAATAATGAGACTTGGGAGCTTATTCCCAAATTGGAAGATAAGAATATCATCAGAACCAAATGGGTGTTTCAAAATAATCTCAATGAAAAGGGTATAGTTTTGAGGAATAAATATAGACTATTATATAAGGTATATTCATGGGTGTAAGTTTTTGATTTTGGAGAAAAAAAATTCCTCTTTTTCAAGTCTAGAAATGAAAATAATGTTTTTGGTGGTTGTTTCTCATTAGAATTAGAAATTCTATCATAAGGATGAAAAGACCACATTCATGATTGGTAAAGTTGAGGAAGAATTTTATATTGATAAACTTTATGGTATGTAATCAAGGTTTGTAAACTAGATAAATAATTATATGAAATAAATAATTCCCATCAAGCTTAATATTCCAAAATTGATAACTATCTAAGAAAGTTGAAATTTTCTAGAGGAAAAGTGAATAGTAACTTATATATAAAGTAATTCATCACAGACATGTTTAATATCATTATATATGTTTATCGCATAATATTTTTTGGAGATATGTATAAATATTATCAAGAATTATTAGAAAAAATGAAGATGAGTTTTGAAATGTCCATGGTCAGAGAGATAAATTTATTTCTCAAGATACAAGTTCAATGGAATGGAATATATATATTCCTTTCAAAGGAAAATTATTCCGATTAAATTTTGAAGAAATTTGGCATGGTGTACTCAAATATAGTTTCCATTCCTATTACTATTATTGTGAGGATGAGAAAAGATGGGATAGGAAGAAGTGTGAATCAGAGGGAATTCTAAAAGTTGATTAGAAGTTTACTTTATATTATTGTATCATGGCTAGACATCACATATGTAGTTACTTTACACATGATGGATATCAAGATAATCCTAAGAAATATAAATGGAACATCGCAATTTTAGAATGATGTACAAAATAGGAAATGTTTTTGAATTTTATTAGGTTTATAGATTCTAATTAGGCTAGAGAATCTGATGATTGAAATTCAATATCTAGATGAAATTTCCCTTTAGTATAAAGTTGTATAATATAGAATAGTAATAAACAAAGTTTAGTGACTTTTATTACAACTAAATTTGAATATATTACTACCACGCATGTGTTCACTCAAATTATGTGGATTAAAGTTCATCTAGAAGATTTGAAGGTGCATTTGGTAATCCTTTAAAAATTACTTGTGATAATCAAAGTGAAATTGATCTTTCAAAAAACCAATGCATTATTCTTGATCAAAACACATTGATATAAAATATAATTTTATAAAGGATAAAGTTTCTAATGGTGAACTATATTTTTAGTACCTATCGAAAAAATATAAAATTGTTTATGTTTTCAAAAAAGCTCTTCCAAGGTAAATATTTGAGGAATTGTGGCTGAAACTTCATGCCCAGCCTCCCCCTCTCACATAACAGAAGATGTGGGGACTCCCCACTATTCCTTGGATTGTGTTTAAAAATGTGGATAGTGGTACAACTCATTTTCAAAGGGGGAGTATAAAATATTTTATCATTTGTTCATCTGAATCTGGAGTTAATTTAAAAAGGGAGAAAATAGAAGTTCTAGAAGTTATACATATGAAAGATTAATTTAGGGGGAGTATATCAAAATATTTTCCAAATGTTACTTGTTATAGAGAGATATAATTATCTTAAAAACATTTGTTTTTCTATAATTGTGGTGTCAAAAAAATCTCTTTGATAAAGGTTGTGTTTTGATAGAAATTAAATTTAATGAGTGATGTAAAAGTTAGTGTTTACAAAAAATATAAAAGTGGGGATTTAAGTTCCCTTGCAGTTATAGAGGTGTTTTATTTATTTTCAAAGGTTTCATGATTTTATAGTTGATAACTTTTATTGGAAATTTTTTTTTGAGTTGATGGTGTACTTTCTAGAGAACTATATTCATAGGTTTTTTTATCCAATCAAAATCTATGAGTATAGAAATTTAATTATTTCACTGGAAGATACTCATGCTCTAATGACTTGATAATTATCATCAAAATATATGCATACTCCAAGATCATGGAATACTTATTTATGGAAATTTCTTGTGAATATAATGAGTGTGAATACCAAACTATCTAATTAGTTTGGACATTAAGTCAGATGATTCCAGGATGATATTCAAGTATCAAACATCATGATTACTCAAACTAATTAATGATTCAAGTTAATTTGATTGAAAGTTAAGTTATTCATAATAAATTCAAATAATGGATTCAGAATAAGGTTACATAAAGTAGAACCAATATTTTATTTCATCAAAATACAGAATAATGGTAGATGAGGAAGAAGTTAAAGCACCAAAAGTTGAGGTGGTACAAAAGTGGTGCAAAGCTCGGTTGATCGAAAGATAGAATACTGGACTTGATTAGAGCCAAAGGAAAAAATATTGATTAACTAATCAATTGATTGAGAGTTTTATAAATTAAATTTAAGGTCATAGGATTCAATAGTGCCAAAGAATAAATCTAATAAACTCAAAGTTGTCGAAGATCAAGTGATGAATGGATCAGAAATTTGCCTCATCAGAAAATATGTAAAATTGAAAAATTCATAAGTCTTGATGATTAGAAGATATGGTGATAAGAATATATGGTGTTTTTTTGGGATACTGAAATCATAATCTCAAAAAAAAATAACAATGGTATTTTTTCACTAAAATCTTGAGAATTATACCAGAATTTGTTCAAAGTACTTAAAGTTTGCAAGAGTTTGAAGAGGTGCAGGAGATAAAGGTATACTTGAAAGATATAGATTGAATTATGTAGAATTAAGAGATTTGGATAATGTTTATGGACCTTTCACTCATGAGAATTCAAAACCATTATGATTATATTGATATGGATGGTAAAACGTTCAAAATTCATGAATTAAATATCGTGATGTTGGTTGAGATCTATGTAAGACTTGACTAAGTCTATTGACCCTGATATATTCATTGACATTGAATACAATCAAAATAAATACTAAGTGAAGTAAAAGACTTGGATTTTGAATACTATAGGATACTATTTTATTATAGAGAGGTTAGCTATATAAAGGAAGAAGTTCATTTAGAACTCATTATTATTTCTACTAATGAATATTCTTGTGAATTGAATTGATGGTGATAATTATGACATATAAGTCTCAAAGAATCTAATAGGTCAAAGAAAAGCATAATTTCTAAATAATTTATAATTGATGAATATGTGCCTAAATTCTAGGGATTTGTATGCTGATGTGTCGGAATAATAGGTTCTAGTGACTAGATTTCTAAAAACCTAACTTCTAGAGGTCTCAATCGTTAGTAGGAGTGAAATTTTATCATCCCAAGGCTCAGAGGAAGATCTACAATTTTTTAATAAATTAATTGTAAGAAATATATATCTTTATCATATTAGTGATGGTATCATTGTAACTGGTGGGAACCAATATAATCTTTTTAGGAGATGTTTTGTGAGGGATGCACAGTGGGTATTAGTTAATAATGATCTCATCCCACTTGTAATTGATAATAAGATTATTAGTGGATCTCAGGATAATAATAGAATTTAATAAGAAGTATGATTCCTCAATGAGAAAAAACCTTGTAAAAATACAATGTTCATTTCTATCTCTTTTATTTATTTCATATATGTGAGGGTGTGTTTACTTTCTAAGTAGATCATAACTATAACAAGTTACAGATCTTAATTTCAGGTTATTAGAAATTATAAAAAGTGATTATTGATTCAACCCCCCCCCCCCCCTCAGTGGTCTACACATTCTTGTGAATCTCATGAATAATTATATTTTTAAATACTTATATATAAATATATATGTATGTATGTATTCATGCATGCATGCATGCATGTACATACTTGTAGTTATATATACTTATATGTTTCTATGTGTGTATTTGTAAATAATTACATTAATATGAATTTATGTACTTATATTCATATATGTGTGTGTGCATACATATATTAGTATATATATATATATGTTCATATGTATGTGTTTACTTATATTAACATATATTTGTGTGTGTGTGTGCATATGTAGGTATATTAATATATATTTGTATATATTTATATGTATATATATATATTTCTATATAGAGATATATTAAGGTATATATGTGTATGTATACTTATGTATATGTATGTGTGTGTGCATGTGTATACTTGTAATTTTACAATATGTATATTTGTTTATAATTTCATTGATATATATTTATGTACTTATATTAATATAGATTTATGTATGTATGCATGTATGCACTTACATTTTAAAATATGTAAGTATGAGTATATACACTTATATTAATTTGTATGTATAAGTGTACATGTATATGTGTTAGTATATATATATATGTACATATATAGGTATTTGTAAGGTTTCTTAGGGATAGATTAAAAATTCATCTAAGCAATTGAAGTTAATCAAAATGATAAATCCAGGATCTCCATGTAAGGATAAACAAAACATATTCAATATAAAGAATTGAAAAATATTGTAAATAATGGCATACCTTGCACTATAATGGTTGATCCAATACCTTTTAATTTATTTTATGATGATAACTAGAGTGTAAAATGTAATCCTCTCACCTCTAGAGGTATCTATGGTCCAATCAAATCATTTCTACACTCAAAATGGGATTACCTCTTCCACTATGATGTACTAGCATATCTTGATACAAAGGAGTATAATGATGATATATGAGGGATCAGAGAGTGTCATCTAATAAAACATCTCCCAACCTTCCATCATATGGTGGTAGGGTTTATATAGAACCTTAACATTCCCCCATGGTCATTTGAATATTAACTCATGTGTTATAATACATGAGTTGATAACATGGTCATTACATGAATCATATTCATTAATCTCCCTTCAAATTACACCTTATGTAACGCTTATTTGATGACAACTTTAACGTGGAAGAAAAATGATAACAAACAATCATTATCAGTTGAAACTTATGTATACCGTATTCCCATCATACATTGGTTCCTTAGCATAATAATATATTGGTAACAATTTATTTTCAATATAAACTTAAGATTAAATTAATGAAAATGTAATCTCAAGGCCATGACTTCAAAAATACATCACATAAAATATTGGATTTAGGGAATATTATTTTTAATCAACCAGTTTCACTAAATCCTAAAATACTTTGTGTTATTTCACCTTATATCATATCATATATGATAACTTGTGAAATCATATCCAAAACTATTTTAAATATATTTTAAAACCCTTTTGAAAAAATTATCATTAATTTATCCTTATATCACATCATCTGTAATACCTTGTGAATACCCATCAAAAATTCTTTTTGATTAAATCTAAAACTCTTTTAGAGTAGCTATATGGGTCAAACTCATCCCCCATTTAGCCAACCAAAAAGTGTGACCCCATGTTTCTTTATAGAATTAAAAAATATATAAATCTCTAGGTCAATAAATTTAGGAAAAGTGCGGCCTTTGGTAAAGAATCAATATTACTCAAGCTATAAAGGGATCTGATTTGATCTCTATCAAACACATGTATCTCTATACCTATGACTACTAGTTTGCATCATATGAAAGCATGAATTCTCATACATTCCCTTTTTCTAAGAAATTGAGTGACCATAAGACATGGAGTATGTAAATCACATATATCCAACCCATAATTTCTCAAATCACCAAATAAAAACTGACCTAGTTGATTAATACATCACATTTCATTCACATTTATGGATGATCACATAACATGCCACTCATATGAATACATAATCACATCATATGTACTATCTAGGTGTGGTCTCTCGGTCCTTGGTCTATCTCAATCAAGGGCCCAGATGTTATACTCATTATATGTGAGTAAAAATCCCATCTTGGTTGAGCTCCAACTAACAACATGATCAGCAGCATACCCAACCACTCCCTAATTATCTTAATCACTTTTGACTTGTGTAAGAAAGGTATCAAAGTATATAGTTTCTCATGATAGTTAACTTTCTAGCCTTAAGTAAAGGGGGGCCAAATATGATCCATGAAACCCTAGTATACTAAAATATTATGTATGAAACTCCATGTGATATACTTAGTGAGTCATATAGTGCACAAAAATATGTTTTTGTGCCTCATGATCATATTCGATATCCCTATACAAGAATACTACTCATGCTAACCTTTAAATTTCATCATACCCTACAATAATCAATTATTAACATTAGTTAAGGATGACTCAAAGTCAAACTTTTATAGGTCAATTATCATTTCATTTAATGATATATATATATATAATTTTTGCATCCAACATTAAATAACGATAAAATGGAGATTTCCTATTGTATAATATGATACATTTCATATTCTTAAACTATTTTAAGAATACTTAAAAAACCATACATAAGTGTTTGTATAACATATCATATATGATAGAATATGATATTAACCATATGTTTGCATCACTTTCAAAGTTTATGTTATCTCCTTATAACTATATGTAATTCTTACCACATCTCTATGTAAATACTTGATAAAAATCTCCCACTAAACTCTTTTAGTGAGAGACATCTTTGTGGTAACCCGGTTTGAATAATGGTGAGATTTAGGAATAATATTCCTAATATTATAATTCTTGAATATAGTCAAACTTTAAATTTTTCTTTTACTAGAATACCCTAAACCTTTTAGGATATTAAGTAAAATTCACTTTGTAAATAGGTTGGTAAAATTATTTTGGAAAGTAGTGATATTCATAGTAACTAAATGAAACAATTTACATTTTTCTTTACCATCACATATCCTAAACTCTTTAGAATATGTATTGAAACTAATTTTAACTTTAAAATGGTACAATAATTTATTTTCCAAATTTTTAACTTATCTAAGTTCAAACATACTCCCACTAGCCTCTTAGACACTATTTTTTTAGAATATCTTTGCAAAGAATCAACATGAACTCCTTTGTGTTAGGAAATAACACTTATTTCTTTTTAGTATGAATATAAACTATTATTTCCATATTATATATAGTATTCTACATGTTTGAAGAATTTATATCTAAAATTAATATTAATTATCAAAATATGTCATTAATGGGTGGCGGGAACTTCTTCCCTCATATTTTAATAAACTGGATCAATTATTTATCCTAGATAAAATATTTTTACCCTTGTTTCCATTTCAAAACCATGTTATAGAATCCAATTAATCATAAACATGTTTTATACAATTAATCATCTTATTTTTTTCATAAAAATTTATTGTTAATGAACAAATTCTCTTATCACATAATTGAAATGTGATAAGAATACAATTCTATTACTGATATTCATTTAGTATTATTTTATATTCAAATAATCAAATTCATCTAGAGTTATTTTACTATGATTTTATTCCTTGAATTGTGTTCTTTGATGGTATATTTAATCAACCTATTATACATTTGGTATCATATACCCTTCAAATAAAAAAAATATTTCTATAACACTGATATCTGACATGAAAATTCCATGGAATTTCTTAAACTCCTTTAGGTATCTTGAATAATCCCATCCTATTGAATCACCATTACTCCTTCCTCATAAAACCTTAATATTTCAATGACCTTTAATGGATACTTAAATAAGAATAATTAGGATCTCCAATACACTTTTCTTCTTTCGATTTGATATTTTACCCACTTACACTATCTATACAATATTAGAACATATACATCACATGCCTAGATCATTTTTTAACACTTGAGAATATTTAGTAAATTTCACTTGAATTCATTAATATTGTTGGAACATTCTCATACATGACAATATGATGAATTCCTAAACCAAAACTAACTTTAAGGAAATATTCATTCTCTCCAACACATTAGCATACTCAATTATATTGAGTATCATTGACATGACCAATCATATTGAGTATATGAGACTAAAATTACATAAGTCATTATGCATATAATTCCTTTGAAACCATAATTGAACCATTTTATGCTTCTCACAAGCATCTATATTCACCTATTGAATGACTTCAGCATTTGGTTGCTCTGGAAGATGTCTCTATAACACATAGAATTTCCCTTATACTTAATTTTTCTTAAGCTACTAGTCTAAGGAGTTTCTTACATTAATTTTCTCCTTTCTGGGATTAATATCAAGGTAAAATTTTATGATTATGATGTTATTATCTACAATAGAAGCTTTTATCATATGGTTATCATGTTTTATTTCTATTAATAAGGACTTTTATTAAATGGGATTCCACTAAAATGATGAACCCTTCAGAATAAATTATATCAATTAATAGGACAAGATACATATTTATCTAAGAAATGAGTCTAATTTGGAATTCCTCTTACCACTTAACTATTTAGGTAGGGAATCATCCTAATCATATCATATATTATTCTTGGATATTTTATCAGGCAACACTTTACTCAATCCATCATATAGATAATTCAACTCTATTCCTATGCTATATTAACTCTTAGGGTTTCCTAGATAAGTGTAACCCAATTCAAACACCAAGAAAGAGATAAAAAAGACAATCCAAAGGAACCCTTCTTTGATGTAACCTTCCCAAGGATTGTCTAGTGTAACCTATTACTTTATTTCCTTACAAAAGATAATCTAGGGGAATTATTCTTTGTCAAAACCTAACCAGTTAAATGATCAAGATCTTGACAAGTGATACTTTGGAAGGAATCTAATAATTAGTAATTTGAAGGGGATTTTATCCCACCATATTATCTCATGTTATTACCTTTATGTATTCATGATTATAATGATTTTGGTTTGTAATATTATTTCATCTACCAAATCCATTTTGATGTGTAACTCTTTACACAACCCACACTTTGTATTACTCACCCAAAAATAGAAGTCAAACATATTTACACATATGAAAATTCATATCATGCATAAGGTACATGAACTCTTCATGTAAAGGCTCAGATTTGTATGAGATTAACAATCTCCACATGAGTAATCCTATAGTGATAGATAGACAACCTCTCACATTTCTAGAATAAGGCATAAGCCTCTAGGTCGATGGGTAGTCTGGCCCCAAGTCCCTCTTACTGAGAGAATTTAATCAAGAGATCATTAAATCTATAATATTTCTAAAACCTAATATGCACAAACTATTCTCAATAACTAAATTCAAGATAATAAATCAAATAAAAAATCAAGGTAAAGGTAAATGAAAACTAAATCTTATGTTGATGTTCCTATTATGTAATGTAATGCTTAATAATTTCATAAGAATGTGTTTAACATATTAAACTAAAGTATACACACATTAATAATATAAACAATTTATAACTATGAATAAATTAGGGGATAATATTTTAAATAGATTAACATTTCAAGTATTTAAATATGAGATAACAATCTATGAACAATTTGTAAATAAAATCCTAATTATAAACATTTTAATTTTTTCGTTATTTATTATGGACATTGTATAATTTCAAATATAAACACTTTAAAATTCAATTCATAATATAAACTCTTTATATTATATATTATATTAAATTTCACTTAAATATATATATATGATACTTTTATGAATTATAAATAGTTTTATAATTCAATTTCCACTATTTAAAATTTTTACATAAAATAATATTTCATACCCGAAAATGATCATGTAGCCAAGTGTAATAGACTCCTACTTGGAATAAATAAGGTCGGGTGTTAAACCCTCAAAATCATCCCATTTGGGGGGGTAATGTGGTTACTATAGTAGTACTATATCAAAGTTACTGTAGTGGTACTATAGCAATCATAGGCACTCTTCACATGTGGTATTTTATCTCACTTCTAAGGCCTCTACAGCCACTAGGCTTTCGATCCCTACATGCAGGGCATCTGTCCATCGATAGTAGGTATGAGGATATCATGGTGGGACCAATATCATAACTTGATGCATCAGCTAGGTGGTACAATCATGGATACACACAAGTGTCGTTGGGTGGGCAGCCTCGGAAGAGGGATGGATGTGTTGGCACCTATCAACCAGAAATCTATACTCTTGTATTTATAATATAATACAAATGGTTTCCCTTCCATGAGACTCTCAGTACAGTGGCACCAGTCAGATAATGTGGAACAATAGGTTAGTGGTGCAGCGGGGCACCACACTGGCATTATAGGGTGGGAAGCTCAAAATAGAGATAGATAAGTGTGTTGGAACTTATCATTTGGCCTTCCTCCCACATGTTGTTATCGGATGGAGGGGTGCCCATTCATGGTGAATCAAGAGTAGAACAACACAGTGAATTGGAAGGGGTGACACAGCATCCATGATTGGTAATATAGGTGCAATGACTCTGGTAGGGGGTGATGTGGGTTAAGAATAGTGACATGACCTGATGTAGGCTACACATACAGTGCCTTCAGGTTATCTCCTTCAGTTTCATATGGGGAACATTCAATAGGGCCTTTGGTCCATGGAACATTGGTCCATGGAAAGGAAGGCGTCCAAAGCCACAAGTCCTCTTGTCCATTGAAAATGTAATAAAATAGGCTTAGTGAGTGTTATTTCTTTTGGGGAGAGCTAGGGCTTGACCCATTAGGGTGTTTAGGTGTGTGAGTTGTTTTAAGTTTGTAATATCCTCTAACTAGTATAAATTTATATTAGAAACTTAAATATTATTTAAAACATTAATCAAATCTATCATCAAAACATTTTTATGAGGTTTAAATAATATCCCAAATAAGGCCCCTTAATTTGAATATTTGAAATTAATCATTATGTATAGATCATATTTTTTTATTTTTTTAAGTATAAACACTTATATTATGCCTTATTTTTCAATTTATAAACACTTTATAAATTACTCTATGCTTTATAAATAAAAACTTTATTTATAAATCACTTAGCATGCCATATAATTTTATAAAAAGTGTTTTAAATATTAACATTTAATAATTAAGGAATATTTATTAATAAATATTTCATAAACATTTATTAATTAATTATAAATTCATTATTATTAATTAATTTTCATACTATTTATAAATTAATAAATATACACAAAATACCGTGTATTATAATTTATAACCAAAATATTTAATTTTAATTAATTTTGGTTTTGGACTACCACCTGAGAATACGTTAGCTATTAACATATTTTCAAGATGATGCCCTACATTATTTTTTCACACAAAGTAGTGTTAAGATGAAGTGTCGCACTAAACATTACATTGTCTCACAACATAATGTCAACATAGTTTTTGATACTACATTGTCTCACAACATAGTGTTAATATGGTGTTTTAAAATACTCTATTTTCATGGAATCAACGCTAGCTATGTTATCCCATAACATATGTTTTGACTTACACTCCATGTTACATTAATTTTTTAATGTAATATCGATTCTCATCACAAGATACATTATTGCATAAGAATATCTTCAGGGACTCATTGAGATTATGTTAATTCTTAATGTAGTCTCAAGGTGGAACACCTAACATTATGTTGACTTACAACATAATGTTAAGTACTGAACCTCACATTAAGTTGTTGAATAATATAATGTCAAGTAATAGTTGTTCTTCATTTTAATGCATGATTTCATAAACCTAAATCCAATGATTACTTTGATGTCATTATAAGGTTTCTTAGGTATGGATTAGTAATTAATCTTAGCAATGAAATTAAATCAAAACCTTAAATCTAGGATCTCCATGTAATGATAAAATGAAACATATGTTATAAATAGAAATGAAGAATATTGTAAACTATGTTGCATGTTTCACCATATTGAAAGCTCTAATACCTTTAAATGTGTTTAATGATGATCACTGAAGGGAAAAAATGTATGTCTCCCACAACCAAAGGAATCCATAGGAAAACTAATTTTTTTTTTACACTTAGAATAGGATTACCTCCTTCATCATGTCATGATATCATCTCTTGATGAAAAGGAGGAAGTCGATGAGAGATGAGGGGTCAGAGAGTATCGACCAGGCACACCTCTAACCACCTACCATCGTATGGAATTAGTTTTTATTTATAACCTTAGGATTCCCCTTGATCATTTTAATATTAACTCATGTTTTATAATGAATTATTTAATATCTCGGTCAATACATTCATTGTATGCATTAATCTCCCTTCACATTACACCTCCTTTAATGATAAATTTAATGTGGAATAAAAATGATTGCAAGCGATCATTATCAATTATAACTATGAATATTTCATGCCTATCATATGTTAGTGCCAATATAAACTTAAGCCTTTTCTTAAGAAAGGGATGTTATAAATGTGTTGTCAAGATACACTTAAGATGTAACAATTCTAATTTCCATAGTTTGATTCTTTTAATATTTATATATATATATATGGATTTTTCTTCAGATTTGACACTGTGTTTTGGGTGTCTCAGGACCCTAGAATTAATATATTTAATATATTAAAGTATATTAAATTATGTGCACGAATCTCTTCAGATTACATGGTTTTCCCATTGACCAGGCTCTTGGATGAGAAATCTGAGACTGTGGTTGTCTCCAAAATGTGGGGTTTCCCCTAAGAGATACATAATGTTGTTCGACATCAGAAGTTTCATGGGAGGTGAACACTGGTGTGCATTAAATAAATTAAATAATTTATTTATTTATTTTATTTAATTACTGAAACCTAATCAACTATTTATAAATATGTCATTATGGAAAATCTCTAGGGTTATCCGCATAACCCTGTGAAATTATAGACGAGGGAGGGAGATCTAAATTGGAATTTATAACTTGAGAACATGCATCGATGAAAAAAAATTGAGGGAATCATGATACAGATGAAGAACATAATGGTATCTTCACTTTCATCACTAGAGAATGTGTTTTTCACCAACAATCAATCCATTCTCGAGGTAGGGCTTGTTATTTTTTGGATTTACTCCCTTTTTATTCGATTGATGAGCATGAATTACATATCTTATTTATTTTCTTCGATTTCCAATCTTTACATGAACCAAGGAATTCATTAGTGTTCTTGAACCCAATTATATGTATTTTATTGGGCCCATATTTCACCTCTTTTGTTTCCATAATTTTTTATAATTGGTCGGGATCACATCAGCTAAAGATGATCTTACTTCATTCTTGTGCCTTTATCCCACTGTCTTTCTTCACATTCTTCATCATGATCCCATGGTTTCAATGATTTGACATTTTTGGGATAGTTTGATCATGATCAAACCCCTGAAATCATGATGGTTTCACAAATGACCTAGGGATCGATGGTTCTTGGATGGATCGGAGCAGATTTGTAGAACGTGGGTGTTGGATTCATGGATCAAGATCCCGAACATCAATGAGAGGCATGATGTCTACCACTTAGGAGATCAGAGTTCCAATTTTTTGCTAGTAAAGGTTAGGAATCGACAATCGGGGACCTTCCCCTATGATTTTGGTAGATTTAGATGATTCAAACAATGATAAAGGTAGAAAAACAAGAATATTTTCTAATCACATGAATACTAGAGATTATATCTATGAAAAAACATGAGTACACATTGTGTACTATAGAGGAACACATGTTTTATTCCTCAGAATCTCGTGACGACTAGGTTTTTGGCCTGAGTTAAGTATCACACGTCATGTGTCCAAGCCCACACGCCTTGTGACATTACCTAGGTAGCCAAGCCATGTGCCAGGAGCACACAACCAAGGCCCTAGGTGAAAAGACATAATGTGTCCCTATAGGGACATGTTGTGTGGAGCTACATGGTTGGTCAATCTATGTACAAGAAAGGACATACCCAAGCCTTCGGATGACTTCACATGTCGTGTGATCCCATGTACAGGCCCTGTACTTTTCTCAAAAACTTTTACCTTTCATATCTCCTTCTTTGGGGCTTATATTTGAGCATGTGGGTAGTCTATCTTGAGTAATTTTCTACATAATACATGATGGCAGTCTTAATTTTTACATTAGAGATATGACATGAGGTATTATGAGCAAGGAAATTCTTTTGGTGATGCTTGTCCGATGAGAGTGATTGGTTTTGACCATCAGAGAGATGTCAGGGTCAGCACTCCCTGGTCGCACTAGGGTGTGAGTCCCACATACTCATTATACATGTAGTGTTAGTAATCCCCCACACTACAGGGGGTTCGGGTCCTCTATCTATGAAGTGGTACTCCCTCGTCATTGATCTCTAGTTTCAAGTGCTTCCTCTACTAGAGATAGTACTCCCTCAGTTGTGGAGTGTAGTAGTGAGGAGAAAGCCCTCCACTGTGATTCTTGTGAGGTTGTGTGTGGTGGTTCGCATCAAATATGGAACCTTTAGAGATGTAGGAAATTCCATCATCATCCTTAGTTGTCTATGGAAATTGATAATTCTCTATTTTTACGATCGGGGTTTTAGTATGAGTATATCTGATGATTGGGTTTTTGTTCCCTCTTTAACTATGTGTTAAGCTAGATATTTTATTTTATTTCTTCCCCCTTTATTATTGATACATCCTACTAAGTAGGTTTATACTCATACCTACATGGACTATTCCCACACATTTCATGTCTTGTGTAGATGATAGGAAAATCGGCAGTGACTTTGGTGGAAAGGGTATCGGAAGAGCATAGTGGTACATGGAGGCATTGGCTATATTCATTGGTCAGTATTGGAGATTGTGAGTCATGCACTCTTTAGTTTTTTACCTTTTTAATTATTTCTATGTTTTTATATCCTTTTTTGTGTGTGTTTTTACCCTTTATATATTTTATATATCACCATGCTTCACTTTGATGTTTTCCCTAAAGGTTGTCACATGCATTGATTACACACTATATGTTTCAGTTATTATATCTTTGCACTATTACATAGTGATGGGTGTGTGCATGTGTATAGGTACATTAGGATATGGCCTCCCATTTCAATGATATGCATACTTAGTGCTTGTTCAAGCCCATGGTCTATTGGGGGCGATCTTGGGGTGTCACTCTTGGCTTACTGTCGGTCCAGGTGGGGCCCTGGTGGGTTGGGTCATGATGGAGTGGTATCAAAGGTTTTTTGTCCTAGGGTTGGAATTTTTGGATAGAATTTTCATAAGGATTGATTTCGGAACTTAATTAAATTATGTCAAAGTATCTCAAATTCGACTCTCGGTCCAGGGAACCTAGTGATGGTGCGATGATCGATGCATCCATACATCAGGACACTGACTACCTACTAGTTGACTCGGTATGTCGAGGCATAGGTTGTAGGGAAACTAATGGTACATGCATCATATAAGATTGGGACTTTTGGATTTCATTTTTTTCTTGAGTCATTGCCCCAGATATGATCATCTAACTGTGTTACATCTTGTTAACTTTTAGGATGCCTCCATGATGATAGTTGGCTAGGATTTTGATACAAGGTCATGAAGATGACCAATTGAGTGATGAGGCCTTTGTGTAGGGACATATTCATGAGGTGTTCCCTTCAGGTGAGAATAGAGAAATGCTTCCCCCTGATGGGAAGCATGTGGATCTACCTTATGTGGTCCAGGTGGATGATTGGATGCATGTTAGGCATTTGATATCTTTAACAGGTCAGGATGATGATGCACGCAAGATTAGCATGTTACATGAGTTTCAATGATAGAGACTTCTTAGGTTTCATGGATAACCTAACCCTTAGGCAGTGGAGGATTGACTCAAGGTAGTGGTATGATTCTCTCAACTTGTACAAACCCTAGTTGATCAAATAGTTGTGCTTGCAACCAGTCTTCTTCATGAAGCATCAGGGTGCTAGTGGGATTTTATCACTCAGACCCATGATGAGATGACACTCTCATGGAAATACTTTAAAAAGTTTTTCCACATAGAGTATTACCTTTCAATCTTGCACTTTGTGTGGATCCAAAAGCTTCTTGAGTTGTGGTAGGGTGGTATGTCAGTTACTGAGTACACCTCAAGGTTTACTAACCTCACATGTTACTCTCTCAATATGGTGCGAGATGGATACTTTTGGGCATGGATGTTTGAGCAAGGGCTTCGTAGAGACATTCGAGATAGCATGGTATCCTTATGTATTTCCACTTAAACCAGAGTGTTGGAGTATGCTTCAGTGATGAAAAATTTTCTATCCAAGGGACATTGGGTAGCTAAAGTTAACAATGGACATCATGGGGTCGGGTCATCTATAGTAGCTAGCAGGAATCAGGCATCAGGGTATTAGCGTAGGAAGCATGCTCATGCCTAGACTCAAACATGTGGATCTATAGTGCAAGGTTCACATAGAAGATAAAATTAGCCTAGAGAGGGGATATGTTATGCTTGTGATGGGTGAGGTCACATGGATTGTGATTTCCTGACCTAACATGTTGCGGATGGTGGGAAAATAGTGGGAGAACCTCCATAATAGATTTAGAATCATGATCAAGGATCTATCAAGCATGGTTAGGGAATCCCCTAGGGAGGTGGTGCTAATAGAGGAGTAGGTAGATCCCTAGAGGGAGGAGTTTTAGGTAGGGGACAATGAGATGATCTACTCCCACCACTACCACCAGGTGGTCCATGTCATGCTCAATGGGATGGTAGTTGAGAGAATAGACAGTTGGTTGAAATTCATTCCTTCATCTCCATATATCTTGTGTGAGAGATAGAGCTTACGGTAGAGTCTTTGGACCATCAGTTGTGGCTAGAGGTTCCTATAGGGAATGATTCTTCTATATTACACATTTTCCAGTAGTGAAAGTTGGCACTCAGTTGAGAGGTTTTATCGTGGGACCTCTTGGTCATCGCAATGAAACCTTATGATGTCATTCTTAGTATGGACTGGTTGTCCATGGTGTGTGCCTAGATATACTATTGTCGCAAGAGAGTTAGATGCCTAATGTTTATGGGATGAGATTCTCCTTCAGGGGTGAGAAGGATCTTATGGATGAACAAGTGGGGATCATGAGTAGGAAGATGAAACCTATCACCCATCAGTTAGAAAGTTTATCCCTTAATAAAGTGATATCTTCATACATCTATCTTCCAGTGATAGTGTAGGATTATATGGAAGTCTTTCCTAAAGAAGTTTTGGGATGAACTCCAAGGTGGGAGATTGACTTCTGAATTGAATTGCACCCTGGGAAGGCACCAATATCTTTTGTAGTATATCGGATGGTCCGTACTGAGATTCAAGAGCTGAGGGTGTAGTTGTAAGACCTTCAGGAGAAAGGTTTTATTAGACCGAGTGTGTACCCCTAGGTGGATCCAATGTTGTTCATGAAAAAGGCGAGTGGGAGTTTTAGGATTTTCATTGATTATCATCACCTAAATCAGGTGAAGATCAAGAACAAGTAACCCTTACTGAGGATTAATGAACTTTTCAACCAGTTAAAAGGTGTGAGTTGGTTATTGAATATTGATCATAGGTCCAGCTACCATCAGTTGAGGGTTCATGAGGATTATATTTTGAAGATGAAATTCCGATGTTACTAAGGGAATTATGAGTTCCTAGTTATGCCTTTTGGTGTCACTAATGCCTCTATTGTGTTCATGGAACTTATGAACCAGATATTCCAACCTTGGATTGATTCATGGTTATCTTTGTCGGTGAAATCCTCGTATAATATGTGTATGGGGAAGATCATATAGAGCATTTGAGGATAGTACTAGACCGACTTTAAGACCACCAACTATACAGTAATCTCTCAAAGTATCGATTTTAGATTTGATAGGTTCACTTTCTAGGGAATTTCATCTTCGAGCATGGTTTAGTTATGGATCCAGTGAAGATTGATACAGTGCTCTCTTGGGAACCACCTAAAATCATGTTGAAAGTACAGAGTTTCCTCAGTTTGGCAGGGTACTATAGGATGTTCATTGTAGAATTTTCCAGAATTTCATCCCATTTGACTACCTTGATGTGGAAAGGGAATCTATTTTTCAAGAATAGGTAGTTTTAGAGAGCCTTCAAGGAGCTAGGGTAGAGGCTGAACAGTGCTCCTGTGCTAAGACTGCTAGAGGATGGCTTGAGTACGTGGTGTTTTGTGTTACCTCTAGAGCTGGGCTTGAATGTGTTTTGATGTAGACATTGGTTGTGATTACTTATGGGTTGAGATAGTTGAGAACCCATAATTATAACTATGTAACCCTTGACATAGAGTTGGAAATGGTAGTCTTCTCCTTGAAGATGTGGAGGAATTATGTTTGGGTCGATTGTTTCGTTTTTCACTCAAACCACCATAGTCTCAGGTATATCTTCACCCAAAGAGATCTCAATCTAAGGTAGAGGAATTGGTTTGAATTACTTTATGACTACAACATTTTGATAGTGTACACTCTATGGAAGGTGAACATAGAGAAAAATTACTTTAGTAAGAAATCTCATTCTCACTTGGTGGAGGAGGCGTCTGAGCAGTTGGCCTCATTAAAGCTAACCCTAGTGGAGGACATGGGTGCAACTTACCTACAATTGATGGTGGTTACTTTACCACTTCTTCAGCTGGTGAAAGAGGATTAGTTTTTTTATGTATACTATGAGATTCTATGTGACCAAATATACTCAAAATATGCACCATATGGATTTTATGAAGGTGGAGTGCATGTCCTCCTTTTTCATGAATGGGTGGTAGTTTTGATCACATTGTGTGTGGAAGTGTTGAGGTAGTTTCATAACTCCCCCTTGGTTGTACATTCGGGTGTGGAAAATATGTACAAAGATCACTTGCGGTAGTTTTGGTGGGCTATCATGTGGCGGAGTGTTTCCGAGTTTGTTTCTCGATGCCTCACATGTTAGTAGCTAAAGGTTGAACATAAAGTTCCAATAGGTTTGACATGACCTCTTGAGATCATTGAATGGAAGTGGGATGTAATATCGATAATTTTTTTTATGGGACTTACATGGGACAACAAGAGGACACGGTGATATTTGAGTGATTGTTGACTCACTTACCAAGTCGACACACTTTCTTTCCATTTGAGAGCAGAGTTTGGTTGAGAGTTTGGGGCATTTGTATATGCACGAGATCATCCAGATACATGGGGTACCCATGATGATCGTCTCTATTAGTGATGTCCGGTTCACATCATAATTTTGGAGAGGATTACAGGAGGATTTTGAGACCCAGTTACAGATGAAAACGGTGTTTCACCCCTAGATGGACGGCCAGACTGAACAAACCATCTTGGTTTTGGAGGATATGCTGAGAGTTTGTGTGTTGGACTTTGTCCAGATCTGGGAGGATCACCTTCCATTGGTGGAGTTTTCCTATAATAGTAGTTATTACTCCATTATAGGTATGATGACTTTTGAGGAACAATGCGAGAGGCCCTATAGATCATGGTTGTGATGGACTGAGATTGGCGAGACATCACTTATTGGGCTAGAACTGGTGCAAGCTGCATTAGAGAAGATTCGGGAGATCCACAAATGTATGAGTACATCTCAGAGTTGACTGAAATCTTACATGAACCAATATCGTAGGCCTTTGGAGTTCAAGTAGGGAGGCCATGTTTTCCTAAGAGTCTCCCATGATGAGGATTACAAAGATTTGGTCAGGGAAGCAAGTTATCCCTAAGGTTCATATATCTGTTCCAAATCCTATAGAGGGTTGGTGATGTTACATATCGCTTATTCATACCCCCATAGTTAGATAGAGTGTGTGAAGTATTCCATGTGTCTCAACTGTGTAGATGTGTGCATGACCCATCGCTTGTTATTGACTAGGGCGAGATGGACATTGAGGATGAAGCCATGTTATTGAAATAACGGATGGTGGTCGAGGATCAATGGGAGAAGATCCAATGTGGATGGACCATTCCTCTAGTTCGAGTGCTTTGACAGCATGGGAGCATGCCGAAGAGCTCCTAGGAGCATGAGATCCAAATGCAGGCTCAGTAACCCTGCCTTTTTTTGTAGCTTATGATTTTCAAAGCAAAAAGACTTGATGGATGGGAGAATTTAACAACTTTGGTTTTCATAGTTTTATCCTTTGAATATTTCTATATATATATTTGGATTTTTCCTCAAAGTTTCCATTGTGTTTTAGGTGTCGTAAGAACCCAGAGTTAATATATTAAAATATATATATATTAAATCATCTACATGAATCTCTTCAAATTAAATGGTTTTCCCATTGACCTAGACCTCGAATGGGAAATCTGAGACCGCAATTGTCGTTGGAATGTGGGGTTTACCTTAGGCACGACATAAGGTTGGTCGGCATCGAATGTCCCATGGGAGGCAGACGTCGGCGGGTTCATTAAATAAATTAAATGATTAATTTATTTATTTTATTTAATGACTAAAATATAATCTTCTCTCTATAAATATGTTGTTATTGTAAATCTCCAAGATTAGCCGCATAACCTTGGGATATCAAAGAGGAGGAATGGAGAGCTCTATTGGCATTGACAACTTGGGAACATGGTTCGACAAAAAACGATAGAGGGAATCATGAGATGAATGACAAACACAGTGGGATCTTCACTTTCATCACTAGTGAACATGTTCTTCACCAACGATCAATCCATTCTCAAGATAAGGCTTGTCATTTTATAGATTTTTTCCCTTTTTATTCGATTAATGAGCATGGAATATATATCTTCTTTATTTTCTTCGTTTTTTGTTCTTCACAAGATCTAAGGAATTAATTAGTGTTCTTGAACCAAATTATCTATATTTTTTGTGCTCATATTTCACCCCTTTTGTTTCCACAATTTTGTGATTATTGGTTAGGATCACATCAGTCAATGATGATCTTACTTCGTTCTTCTGCCTTTTTTCCACCGTAGTTCTTCACGTTCTTCGTTGGTGGCCCATAGGGTCAGTGATTCAACATTGTCAAGCTAGTTTGAACATAGTTGAACCCCTAAAATCATGAAGGTTTCATGAATGATCTGGGGATTGATGTTTTGCGGATTGATTGAGGTGGATTTGCATAATGCAGGTGTTTGCTTCAAGGATCGGGACCCTGACTAGCAATGAAAGGCACGATGGCTACCGATCGGGAGATCAGAGGTCTGTTTTCCGGCCACTAGAGGCTGGGAATCAATGATTGGAGACCTTCCCTTATGATTTTAGTGAATTTGGGTGAGTCAAACGGCGAGAAAAGTGGCAAAACGAGTGGATCTAGCGACTGCATGAAGACTAGAGGTTCGAACTGTGAAAAACATGAGCACATGTCATGTACTCTGGATAAGCATGTGACATGTTCTGTAAAATCTTACAGCGGCTAGGGTTTCGGCCTGAGTTAAGTATCACATGCCTTGTGGCCGGACCCACATGTTGTGTGACACTACCTGGGTAGTCGAGTTGTGTTCCGAGAGCACACGCCCAGGACCTCAGGTGAACAGACGCATCGTGTCCCCATAGGGACATGTCATGTGGAGCTGCATGGATGCCCAAGCCATGTCTAAGGAAAGACAAGCCCAGGACTTCAGGTGAAGTCACACGTCGTGTGACCCCATGTACACGTTATATACATTTCTCAAAAACTTATACCTTACGTATATCTTTCTTCGAGACTCGTATTTGGGCCCACAGGTAGCTTATCTTGAGTAATTTTCTGCATAGGACATAATGGTAGCCTTTGCTTTCATATCAGAGATACGATGTGAGGTGTTATGAGTGAGACGCTTCTTCTAGTGACACTTGGCTGATAATAGTGATCGGGTTTGATCATCAGAGAGATGTCGGGATCGGAACTCCCTCGTCGCACCAGGGTGCAGGTCCCCCATACTCTTTATACAGGTAGAGTCAGTACTCCCTCACACTACAGAGGGAACGAGTCCTCTATCTACGGAATAGTACTCCCCCACCATTGAGCTCCGGCAGGGATTGGGTCCTCTAATGGAGATAGTTCTCCCTCAGTTGTGGAGTGCAGTAATAAGGAGTGGGCCCTCCACTTGGATTCTTGTGAGGATGTGTGTGGTGCTTCGCCTCAAAGATGGGACCTTTGGAGCTATAGAAAGACTCATCATCGTCCATGGATGGCTATGGAGATTGAGACTTATCTCCTTTTACAGTAAGGGTTTATGTATGATCTTATCTGATGATTGAGTTTTTTTTCCCTCTTGGACTATGGGTTGAGGTGACTGTTTTATTTTATTGCTTCACTCTTGGTTTTTAGGGCGTCATACTGAGTATGTTTATACTCACCCCTAAATGGGCTATGTCTGCACATGTCGTGTCGATGATGGGAAGATTGTAAGTGACTTTGGTGGTCCTAGTATCAGAGGAGCATAGCGGTACTTGGAGGCGTTGATCGTGTTCAGATGTCAATCTCAAAGATTGCGAGTCGGGCGCTCTTCAGTTTTTTCTCTTTTTAGTTGTTATGCGAGGACCACCTTTCTAATTGGGTGTGTATTTTCCACCTTTATATCTTTTATATATTATCATGTTTCACTTTGATGTTTTTCCTAGAGGTTGTCACATACATTAACTACACTATAGATGTTTCAATTATTATATCTCTGCATTGTTGCATGGAGTTGGGTGTGTGCATGTGTATGGGTACATTAGACTAAGGCCTCTCATTTCAGTGATATGCATACTCAGCACTTATCGTCAACCCCTGGCCTATTGAAGATGGGTGTGGAGTATCACTCTCAGCTTACTGTCGGTCTAGGCGAGGCCCCGATGAGTCGGGTCATGACATAAGATTGCATCAATGATAATGTAATCTCAAGGTCATGGCTTCCAAAATGCATCACATGCAATATTGGCTTTAGGACATATTCTTTTCAGTATATACTTATCACATACATATATGTATGTATGTAAACACTCATTTTTTTATTTTTAAATGTACATTTATATAATTTTTTAAATGCCAATATACTCATTGATTTTAAAATATCTTTACCAATATGAAAGTATAAAAAAATTAATTGGCATATGTAATGTATACAAAAATATACTATAAATTTCTGCCGCTAAATTTGAAGTGTCATCATGCGCATTGGATTTACATTGTGTGCACATACATATGTAAACATACATTATATATATGTTGATTTATACATGTGTGTGGTCAATATTTTTTAAATATATTTATCTATATGTAGGTCTAAAAAACTTAATTAGTATATACAGTGTATACAAAAAAACACACCTTAGATTCTAGTGTAAAATTTACGCTTTATCTATAATTATATATATGTTTATGCATATATACATATGTATATGTATACATATTAATATTGATGTATGCATGTATATATATAGTTATATTAAAATATACATGTAAATAATTATGTGTGTGTGTGTGCGTGCATGTGCATGCATGTGCATACCTATAGTTGTATATACTTATATATATAAATATATATTGGGTACAACCGCAAAAGTGGCACACACGCAAGTAAGAAAATTACACGTAAATCGCAAGCCCGGGGACTTGACCCCGCGACCTGCCCCTCACCCCCCCAAGCCCTTACCACCCCACCACCAACGGTGGGGCAATATATATATATATATATGTAAATAATTACAGTAACATGTATGCATGTACTTATATTAATATATATGTACGTATATATGTACATGTATACATATATTAATATATATATATATATATGTTCGTATGTATGTATATTTGTAAATAATTACATTAATATGTATGTACATATATATATTTGGGTATACATACATATGTATGTATGTATGTATGTATACTCAATAATTTTTAAATATATTTATCTATATGTAATTTTTTTAGTATTTTCTATATGTATAAAAAAATACATCGTTTGAGTTCAAAAAAATAGTGTAATTTTGTAGTGCAAATCTGTATATGTATATATAAAAACTAAAGTCCAAAATAACCTATTATATATGGGTTTAGAATTATTTGTATCGATATTATAATCGCTAGATTGAAATTTTGATATGGATAAAATATATTAAATCAAAATTTGTTAGTAAAAAAAAAGCTAAGACGTTGGGTGAGAGAGATTAATATCATCTCAGGTTGGAATACCCAACCTGAAAGTCCAAACTCAATTTTTTACAAGAATACTCCTAGATACCCTATTCCTTGCTTTTTTTTCTTTATTGTTTTTTTTTAATGATGAGGGACACTTCTCTTATATCTATATATTTATAAATATGATATATATATATATATAATATGATATTTATTATATATATTTATTATGTGATGTTTCTTAATAATATAAATATATATATTGAAATTATTATGTATATTATAAAGTTTATTATAACAAAATTATTATATATATATTTATTATTTATGCATGGAAAATCGTTATAGATATATATATATATATATATATATAATTTATATATGTGCATCTTTACTTTTGTATACATATACGTACATACACCACACCAACATATCATATAAAATTGCATAAAAAATATATATATTGGAAATTTGTAATGAAAATTAATACTAATAGAAATTTCAACTTATAAATTTGCATTGAAATTTTGCAATTCAAATTTATGTTGAAAATTTATATTGGAAATTTTCAGTCTATACATACATTGAAAAGTTTCAATGCAAACATACATACATACATGTAAATTTATTGTAAATTTGATTACCAGTGAAAATTTATAAGGAATTTGCGGTGCAAATTTCTATGGGGAATTTGCAATTCAAATTTCCATATAAAATTATAATACAAATATGTTAATACATAAATAAAAAAAATGAAAATTTGCTCTGTAAATTTGCACAAGAATCATTTTCTAAAATTTTCCATTAGAAAGTTTTACTTCAAATTTCCACTTAATTTTCGACTTAATTTTTATTATGATTGTATTGAAAATTTGATTATCAAAATTTTTAAATAATTTCATGTTTATGTTTTAAGCGCAAATATATTAACATATAAATAATGTATTTTTTCCCTAAAAATTTGAACTATAAATTTCATAGGAAAATTGCTAGTTCAGATTTTCATTGAAAATTTCTAATCATCGGAATAAATGTATACATGAGATTTAATTTCCAATGGAAACGCCTAAAATTCCAATATAAATTTTCAATGAAAATTTACAATGAAGAGTTAATGTCATCAATGGAAAATAATGATCAAAATTAAAATAAGTATATACATATATTAATATAAGTATATCCATACATACAGACATAAATTCTAAATTTGTTTAGGAATGTTACAGCTTTTAGTGGAAATATATATTCAATATTTGCAATGAAATTTTCTACTAAAAATTTATACAATAAATTTGAATACCATAATTCTAAAATAAATCCATGTTTAAAATTTCAGTACCAGTATATTAATATATAAATAAACCATGTAATTTTGCAATAATAATTTATAATACAAATTTCCAATGTAAATATCTAGCAAAAATTTTCATAGGAAATTTAAAGTGAAAATTTGCACCACTTAAAATTATAATACAAATATATCAATACATAAACAAAAATGTAAATTTTTACCGTGAATTTGCATTGAAAATTTGCATTAGAAACTTTTAGTACATATTTCCATTGGAAAATTTTAGTTCAAATTTCCACATAAACTTCCGATGCAAATTTCCACGTAACATTTACTATAAAATATATTAACACATAAATAAACAATATAATGTTGTTGTTGCGGTATGTTGGGGCAGCGGAACAAAAATACAGCAGTACAATCAAGCCAAACAACCACAAAATAAACAAGGATCGGTCTGGAGTTGTTATTTTGATATCGCATGAACCAAACAAAATAGAAAGTGCAGAAAAAATAAAGGAACGCAAGGATTTAACGTGTTTCGGCCCCTTTGGGGACCTACTGCACGGCAAGAACACCACACCCACGCACGCGTTTTATTAATTGCTCAAAAGAAAAACAACACCGGATTACAATGGACAGCAAACAAAAACAACCAGCAAAGGCAGCGTGATAACGAGGGAAAAAACGAACAACTAACAGCAGCTAGAAGAATAGAAACCCCAAGAAAGACTTCCAAGAAACTGGGTTGGAAAACACTTACAATGCCGGACAAACGTTCGGCTGTCCAGTTCACCTCGTGCAGCGGATCTCCACGTCGAGTAGCAGCTCCTCACCCTGCAATAGGACCGCGATGCACAGATCTTCGACTGGCAGCGGCTCCTCGTCACAGCAGGTCAACGTCAAGAAGCAGAAATCCTCTTCGGTGCGCAACAAAACCGCTGCGATCAGACCTTCAGCGTCAAGAACCAAAAAAACCCCTTCAGCGCAGCACCTCTTCGAAGGCGGTATCGGAGCCGAAGTCGACGGCAACGATGAGAACTGGAAATCGGGCCACACCATGAAAAAACAAGAGGAATTTCAGATCTGTTCACGCTGCTCTCTCTCAAAAAAAACCTCCAAAACGGGTCTATCAAAATGCTCTCTCGAAACTCAAATCTATATCCGAAAGAATAGTCGTTGTAGGGGAAGATGAAAACCCCCTCTGCCAAAAGATGAACTGCTTAACCGCCTGCCCAATCTCGGGCTGCCACGAAGAAGCATCGAAACCGCAAAACTGAACAGAAGCTTTCGATCGAACAGATTGCCCAAATAAAAAAACTGGGTTGCCAACAGGTCTCACTCAAACCAGCGGCCCAGATATCCAGTATAATAAAATGCATAAAGCATGGGTATCAATTTAAAAATAAAAGGCAGAATATACAAAACATATTAAACAAATTTAATATGAAAAACGAATTAAGAAAAACCTTAATTCACAAATCTCCACCTTTTCAATTAAAATTGTGATGTTCTTGCACCTAACCTATGAATTGAATCGGGCAATCATGCTACACAACCTAAGCAAAACAAAAACGACAATAAACAGCGCTAGTCAAACTATACACTGCTTATGTCCAACATGTGTATCAATGTGATACACATTTGCCCTCATCAATTCTATCTAAGCTACTACTTAAACATGCCTAGAAGTAAACTCTCTAAACATAAACAAAATGCATACATGCACTTACCTGAGCCTGCTGTTGAGATCATGTCATCGAGGAAGTCCCATACTACAAACTAGTACCTGCACACAAGTAGCAAACACAGCAGTATCAATCCTCAAAGTATAACAGCAATACAAAGTATGAACATAAACTCAACAGTTTATATGCAAGAAGTAGCAGCAAAGAAAACAGCTCATGCAAAAGAAAGCAAATAAGCAAACACAGCATAAGACTCAGAGCAAAGAAAACACTCACTCCACCTAGATCTACGACAGACCCAGAAGACTCTCTCCACCTAAGGACAAGACACTGCCTAGACACGTGCAACAGGGGAAGACACCTCCAAAACCCAACCGCTGTAAAACCCATACAGCCCCAATCCTAGAGCCTACTCGTAACCACGAGGAAACACACCCAGCAAGCAAGGGCAGCCCACTACCGACCTAGGGAAAACCCATCCTAGTCTAGCCCACCCGCGACATCAAGCACCTTATTCCCAAGTACCCATCCAATGCCGACAAAGAGATACCAGCAGCACCCCCATCATGAAGTCTGGTGATCAACCAAACACCTCCCATGATCTGCTTCTCTTAACCATTGCCCAACGCTTCATTGTCCTCACACCAGGTTACCTCCCGAGAGGCCTAACACACCTAGGACACAAAGAAGGAAACAAACCCAGAGTTGGACCCACAACTCTGTCCCCTTGCAGCACACTAGACACACTACAGAACGACGACATCGTCGAAACCGGGCTCATCTACATTAGATTGAGCCCCATCACCCCTCGAACCATTCCTTTCAGGACAATCCCTTATAAAGTATCCTGGTTTCCCACACTGATAGCACTTGAATGTTCTAAACTGACCTGCACCTTTCTTTTTACCCTTATCACTGCTTTTCCCTTGTCCCCTATCATTTGTTCTACCCACAGCATTAAGCCCCTCTCCCACTGATCCTAACTCATTCTTTGACCGCAATTCTTTTGAAAGAAGAGTGGACTTAACCTCTTCCAGGGTCAGTGAGTCCCTACCATACATCATAGTCTCTACCAAAGAACTATAACTGTTGTCAAGAGAAATTAATAGAATCATTGTCTGATCCTCGGCATCGACCGTTACATTTATATTGGCAAGATCTAGCATGATTTTATTAAACTCATCAACATGAGATTTGATAGAACTACCAAGTTTCATCTTAAAAGTAAACATGTGATGTTTTTTATACAATCTATCAACTCATGAAGCAACCATATATAATTTCTCTAATTTCAACCAAATGTCGGTAGCAGTGGACTCGAAGGCAACCTCTTTAAGGACCTTATCTCCTAGGGAAAGTAAAAGGGAGTTATGAGCTTTAATAAGCACATCAAGGGGAACATCTTGGTATTCTACAACAGTCTGACCAGCTTGATTAACAGTCATAATGGGTTTCTTGGGCCCATATAAGGCATCAATTAAGCCTTGTTGAATGAGCAAAGCTCTCATTTTAATTCTCCACAAATTGAAATCATTGTCTCCATCGAATTTCTCAATTTCATATCGCATTGTAGTCATGTTTATCCAGATGAGTGGATGTCGAGTGGTTGGGGACAACGTTAGGCGTACGCCCCCAAGAATCGACCAATCTCACTGGGTAAACACGTATCGTGAGATACAAAAATCAGAGTATTTCAATGAATACAATGGTTTCTATTAACAAATAGAAATCAATTTAAACAGGCAGAATTAAACAGAGATGCAGATGAAAATAAAATGCAAGAAAACCCAAATTAATAAGTTGTACAAAGACTGCAATAAACTGTAAACAGAATACAACAAGGCTGTAAACAGTGGCAGCAAGCAAGAAACAACAATAGCAGTGGGAGCAAGAAATAAACGGCAATAACATATTATAGAAAGCACAAAGGACCTAAAGCAGATCAAGCAAATATCAAAATCAAAACAGCACAGCAGCCAGGAAGCCTCTGATACCACTTGTTGCGGTATGTTGGGGCAGCGGAACAAAAATACAGCAGTACAATCAAGCCAAACAACCACAAAATAAACAAGGATCAGCCTGGAGCTGTTATTTTGATATCGCATGAACCAAACAAAAAAGAAAGTGCTGAAAAAATAAAGGAACACAAGGATTTAACGTGCTTCGACCCCTTTGGGGACCTACTGCATGGCAAGAACACTACACCCACGCACGCGTTTTATTAATTGCTCAAAAGAAAAACAACACTGGATTACAATGGACAGCAAACAAAAACAACCAGCAAAGGCAGCGTGATAACGAGGAAAAAAACGAACAACTAACAGTGGCTAGAAGAATAGAAACCCCAAGAAAGACTTCCGAGAAACTGGGTTGGAAAACACTTACAGTGCTGGACAAACGTCTGGCTGTCCAGTTCACCTCGTGCAGCGGATCTCCACGTCGAGTAGCAGCTCCTCACCCTGCAACAGGACCGTGATGCACAGATCTTCGACTGGCAGCGGCTCCTCGTCACAGCAGGTCAACGTCAAGAAGCAGAAATCCCCTTCAGTGCGCAACAAAACCGTTGCGATCAGGCCTTCGGCGTCAAGAACCAAAAAAACCCTTCAGCGCAGCACCTCTTTGAAGGCAGTATCGGAGCCGAAGTCGAGGGCAACGATGAGAACCGGAAATCGGGCCACACCACGAAAAAACAAGAGGAATTTCAGATCTGTTCACGCTGCTCTCTCTCAAAAAAAAACCTCCAAAACGGGTCTATCAAAATGCTCTCTCGAAACTCAAATCTATATCCGAAAGAATAGCCGCTGTAGGGGAAGATGAAAACCCCCTCTGCCAAAAGATGAACTGCTTAACCGCCTGGCCAATCTCGGGCTTCCACGAAGAAGCATCGAAACCGCAAAACTGAACAAAAGCTTTGGATCGAACAGATTGCCCAAATAAAAAAACTGGGTTGCCAACAGGTCTCACTCAAATCGGTGGCCCAGATATCCAGTATAATAAAATGCATAAAGCATGGGTATCAATTTAAAAATAAAAGGCAGAATATACAAAACATATTAAACAAATTTAATGTGAAAAACGAATTAAGAAAAACCTTAATTCACAAATCTCCACCTTTTCAATTAAAATTGTGATGTTCTTGCACCTAACCTATGAATTGAATCGGGCAATCATGCTACACAACCTAAGCAAAACAAAAACGAGAATAAACAGTGCTAGTCAAACTATACACTGCTTATGTCCAACATGTGTATCAATGTGATACACATTTGCCCTCATCAATTCTATCTAAGCTACTACTTAAACCTGCCTAGAAGTAAACTCTCTAAACATAAACAAAATGCATACCTGCACCTACCTGAGCCTGCTGCTGAGATCATGCCATCGAGGAAGTCCCATACTACAAACTAGTACCTGCACACAAATAGCAACACAACAGTACCAACCTCAAAGTATAACAGCAATACAAAGTATGAACATAAACTCAACAGTTTATATGCAAGAAGTAGCAGCAAAGACAACTCATGCAAAAGAACGCAAATAAGCAAACACAGCATAAGACTCGGAGCAAAGAAAACACTCACTCCACCTAGATCTACGACAGACCCAGAAGACTCTCTCCACCTAAGGACAAGACACTGCCTAGACACGTGCAACAGGGGAAGACACCTCCAAAACCCAACCGTTGTAAAACCCATACAGCCCCAATCCTAGAGCCTACTCGTAACCACGAGGAAACACACCCAGCAAGTAAGGGCAGCCCGCTACCGACCTAGGGAAAAACCATCCTAGTCTAGCCCACCCGCGACATCAAGCACCTTATTCCCAGGTACCCATCCAATGCCGATAAAGAGATACCAGCAGCACCCCCATCATGAAGTCTGGTGATCAGCCAGACACCTCCCATGATCTGCTTCTCTTAACCATTGCCCAACGCTTCACTGTCCTCACACCAGGTTACCTCCCGAGAGGCCTAACACACCTAGGACACAAAGAAGGAAACAAACCCAGAGTTGGACCCACAACTCTGTCCCCTTGCAACACACTAGACACACTACAAAACGACGACATCGTCGAAACCGGGATCATCTACATTAGATTGAGCCCCATCACCCCTCGAACCATTCCTTTCAGGACAATCCCTTTTAAAGTGTCTTGGTTTCCCACACTGATAGCACTTGAATGTTCTAAACTGACCTGCACCTTTCTTTTTACCCTTATCACTGCTTTTCCCTTGTCCCCTATCATTTGTTCTACCCACAGCATTAAGCCCCTCTCCCACTGATCCTAACTCATTCTTTGACGACAATTCTTTTGAAAGAAGAGCGGACTTAACCTCTTCCAGAGTCAGTGAGTCCCTACCATACATCATAGTCTCTACCAAAGAACTATAACTGTTGTCAAGAGAAATTAATAGAATCATTGTCTGATCCTCAGCATCGACCGTTACATTTATATTGGCAAGATCTAGCATGATTTTATTAAACTCATCAACATGAGATTTGATAGAACTACCAAGTTTCATCTTAAAAGTAAACATGTGATGTTTTTTATACAATCTATCAACTCATGAAGCAACCATATATAATTTCTCTAATTTCAACCAAATGTCGGTAGCAGTGGACTCGAAGGCAACCTCTTTAAGGACCTTATCTCCTAGGGAAAGTAAAAGGGAGTTATGAGCTTTAATAAGCACATCAAGGGGAACATCTTGGTATTCTACAACAGTCTGACCAGCTTGATTAACAGTCGTAATGGGTTTCTTGGGCCCATATAAGGCATCAATTAAGCCTTGTTGAACAAGCAAAGCTCTCATTTTAATTCTCCACAAATTGAAATCGTTGTCTCCATCGAATTTCTCAATTTCGTATCGCATTGTAGTCATGTTTATCGAGATGAGTGGATGTCGAGTGGTTGAAGACAACGTTAGGCGTACGCCCCCAAGAATCGACCAATCTCACTGGGTAAACGCATAACGTGAGATACAAAAATCAGAGTATTTCAATGAATACAATGGTTTCTATTAACAAATAGAAATCAATTTAAACAGGCAGAATTAAACAGAGATGCAGATGAAAATAAAATGCAAGAAAACCCAAATTAATAAGTTGTACAAAGACTGCAATAAACTGTAAACAGAATACAACAAGGCTGTAAACAGTGGCAGCAAGCAAGAAACGACAATAGCAGTGGCAGCAAGAAATAAACAACAATAGCATATTATAGAAAGCACAAAGGACCTAAAGCAGATCAAGCAAATATCGAAATCAAAACGGCACAGCAGCCAGGAAGCCTCTGATACCACTTGTTGCGGTATGTTGGGGCAACGAAACAAAAATACAGCAGTACAATCAAGCCAAACAACCACAAAATAAACAAGGACCGGCCTGGAGCTGTTATTTTGATATCGCATGAACCAAACAAAACAGAAAGTGCTGAAAAAATAAAGAAACGCAAGAATTTAACGTGCTTCGACCCCTTTGGGGACCTACTGCACGGCAAGAACACCACACCCACGCACGCGTTTTATTAATTGCTCAAAAGAAAAACAACACTGGATTACAATGGACAACAAACAAAAACAACCAGTAAAGGCAGCGTGATAACGAGGGAAAAAAACGAACAACTAACAGCAGCTAGAAGAATAGAAACCCCAAGAAAGAAATCCGAGAAACTGGGTTGGAAAACACTTACAGTGTCGGACAAACGTTCGACTGTCCAGTCCACCTCGTGCAGCGGATCTCCACGTCGAGTAGCAGCTCCTCACCCTGCAACAAGACCGCGATGCACAGATCTTCGACTGGCAGCAGCTCCTCGTCACAGCAGGTCAACATCAAGAAGCAGAAATCCCCTTCAGTGCGCAACAAAACCGTTGCGATCAGGCCTTCGGTGTCAAGAACCAAAAAAACCCTTTCAGCGCAGCAGCTCTTCGAAGGCAGTATCAGAGCCGAAATTGAGGGCAACGATGAGAACCGGAAATCAGGCCACACCACGAAAAAACAAGAGGAATTTCAGATCTGTTCACGCTCTCTCTCAAAAAAAAACCCTCCAAAACGGGTCTATCAAAATGCTCTCTCGGAACTCAAATCTATATCCGAAAGAATAGCCGTTGTAGGGGAAGATGAAAACCCCCTCTGCCAAAAGATGAACTGCTTAACCGCCTGCCCAATCTCGGGCTGCCACGAAGAAGCATCGAAACCGCAAAACTGAACAGAAGCTTTTGATCGAACAGATTGCCCGAATAAAAAAACCGGGTTGCCAACAGGTCTCACTCAAACCGACGGCCCAGATATCCAGTATAATAAAATGCATAAAGCATGGGTATCAATTTAAAAATAAAAGGCAGAATATACAAAACATATTAAACAAAATTAATATGAAAAACGAATTAAGAAAAACCTTAATTCACAGTTGCATAGAAAATTTGAATCAGAACTTGCCATAGAAATTTCCAATGCAAACTTCCGCTAAAAAATTTCAGTTCAAATTTACACATAAAATTACAATGATGATATTTTAATACAAAAATAAAAAAATGTTAATTTTCATTGGAAATTTTCATTGAGAATTTATGCTAGAAATTTTATTATACATTTCTACTGGAAACTTTTAGTGCAAATTTCTATTCAAATTTCTAGTGAAATTTTTTAATGTATATTTTCCACTAGACATTTTCATTTAAAATTCATTGTGCAAATTTCCAATAAATTTCAATGTAAGATGGAAATTTTCAACATAGACTATAAAAGCACAGACACACGTACATATACAAATATACATGGTGATATTGAATTATAAATTTCAAGTGAAAATTCACAGTGAAATTTTTTAATACGTATATACAAACATCCATGTAAATTTGAATTGGCATTATGTGTTTTACATTTACACTGTAAATTCCCATTGATATAAATCAGTATTGAAATTTTTTAGTGCAAATTTACACTACAAAATGTGAATGCATATGTGTGTGTGTGGGCGCGTGTGGGCGTACACACACACACATACACACATACATATATGTATATATACAAATATAAATATACAATATAATGTTTAAGTGTAAATTTACACTGGAAAATCACAGTTCCATTGAAAATTTCCAATGGAAATTCACAGTGAAAATTTATAGTTATCAGTGGAAATTCATATTCAAAATTCAATATAAGCATATACATATATATTAATATAAGTATATGCATGCATACATACATAAACTTTAAATTTATACGAAAATTTTATAGTTATCAATACCCAAACGTCTGAAGGCTTTATATATTTTTATTAATTTGATAATCTCGTTTTATAGGTTGAGGGGTAACATTTACATAGTCCGTGGACTCAGAGGCATTAAGACTTAATACATGGTCATTTCAGGCCCAAATACCAAATGCTCAATCGTAATCTCCACCTAGTTGATGCTAATTATTTTTTAACAGACACCAATCAACCTGCATAGGTGCTCAGCTAACAATCCCAATGCATGACTACATGGGTCTGGTACCAATAACAAAGTCATGCCCTCTCAATTGTCCAAATCTGAGAGCATTGTTGGCGATGGCTCCTTGCTCTGACCTCGTCTGGAATTGCACTTAGGATCTGATCCAAATTAATTTTTGTTGAAGTTGAATTGCTCATCAGCGCACTACACCGTTGTGTAGCCCGTTGCCCATTTGGCCGAACCAACCACACTGTCGCCGCTACTCCGCGTCGTTGCCTGACTCGACTGTTGTCCACCCCGACGAAGCCCACTGCACCGCCGTGAAGCCCGCCACCCGTTTGGCCAAACCGACCATGTCGTCGCCGCTTCTCCGCGACGTCGCTCTGTCCACCCCGGCGAAACCCATTGACGAGGATCCCCGACCCGGAGATGCCTGCTTGGACGAAGCCGCCAAAACCGTCGAACGGTCTCCTCTGCTCCCTGTTGTCTCCAACTCCCGCCCCCACACCCCGCCGCTTCCACTCATGCCCCGCCGAGACGCCCGCCTGGACGCCGCACCGATTGCCCACAACCCCATCGTAACCCAATAAATCCCTAGATATGGGGCAATCATGTTTTAAGTACTGTTCGATACTGTAACAGCTGGAACTATTCATCCGTTTGGGCTTTCGAGCTACCGATTTGGTCCTCGAGTCCTTCAAGGCATTCGGGCCACCCAGGGAGTTCGGGCCAGTAAGGCTTTCATGCCAACTCAAGGCCTTTGGGCCACCTCAAGGACTTCGGAACACATGAAATTGTGCTTAAATGGACCAGACAGACTCTACAAGGAGCAGACTCCAGATGAGGATTCAGAGCAAAGCGCATTCACCATAACGTAACTAACGGATTTGGAAGAATGAGAAAGTATGACAATTGTCATCGAGACCAGCTTGTGCATGCATGAGAAGTCTAACTGAACAGTCATGCGAAAGTGGAAAGCTGACATCATGATGTAGAACGCTGGAGAGGGGCAGTTCTAAGTAATTATAGTTTGGATGATTCTTTTAAGACCTTTGGGTCATGTAATATCACAAAGCCTACGGGTCATGTAAGGGTTCTCCTTCAACCTTTAAAAGAGAGATTTTATCAAAAATGAATAAAAAAAAACTTCGGGCCATTCGAACATAAATCTAACCATAAATATATCAAACTGTAATTAATATACACGTATATAAAAATACATGAAAATATAAAATTTTGAAAAAATGACGTTATGTAAATTTATTTTATTATTTTTATATATTTATCATTGTTATTTCAAATTTTTATTTATCTTTATTATTAATGTTTAATAATTTTTTTATTAAACATTTTATGAGTAAATTTGTGTTTTGAAGTGGTTTACAGTGGACATCTGATCCAACTCTTTAAAATGGAAGAATTTGATTTTTATAAATTGGTTTAATTAAAACACAGATCTGGCCGGGCTTGTTTTCCAGATGGGCAGTCCTCTCGCCCCGCCACAACCCGGGAGGGGGATCGCTGGTGGGTGAGGGTATTATATATTTTTTAGTCCAAATATTGAAATTGTTGTAAAATTGACATTTGGTCAACGGAGAGGATAACGATCCGGTTTCCCACTATATAACTCCACCTTCGTCCAGAGCTTGCCCGTCCCCCAGCCTCCCTGTTCCCCTTTCCTCCTGCCACTATGTCATCGCCTTTCACTTCGTCCCACCTGTTACTGCTACTCACCCTCACCCTCACCCTCACCCTCACCCACTTTCCATGCCTTTCGTCACCTACTCCTCCCTCCCGCTCCCTTCCTTTCACCCATCCCACCTCTGTCGTCGCCGGCCTTCCTCTACAAGCAAAGGCTCTCCTTCAATGGAAAGCCAGCCTCCACAACTTCGCGCTCTCTTCCTGGGTTGGTAATGACCCTTGCCACAACTGGACCGGCATCTCATGCGACCTCCATCGTCGCATTCTAACTCTCAATCTCACTAACACCGGCTTGTCTGGTACGCTTTCCAATTTCAACTTCACTTTCTTCTCTCGCCTCCTTGTCCTTGACCTCAGCGTAAACAGTCTCACCGGATCAATGCCAATGTTCATCACTGCTCTAAACAATTTGAACGTCCTGTATCTTTATATGAATAGACTTTCAAGCTCAATTCCTCCTGAGATTGGAATGCTAAAATCACTCAACCAGCTTGACTTATCATCCAACAATCTCACAGAGTCAATTCCCACTTCCATTGGAAATTTGACCAATTTAACTGTTTTGTATCTTTCTGAAAATAACCTCACAGGGTCAATTCCCACTTCTATTGGTAATATGACCGATTTAACCATTTTGTATCTTCATACAAATCATCTTTCTGGTTCAATTCCTCCCGAAATTGGGATGCTAAAGTCGCTTAATGACCTTGAAATGGGAATAAATAATCTCACTGGACATATTCCAGCTTCTATATGTGATTTGAGCAATTTGACCACACTTGATATTCACAAAAACAGACTCCGTGGTCCAATTCCTTCCAACATAGGGATGTTAAGGTCGCTCCAAGAACTCATGTTATCAAAAAACAACCTCACAGGGTCAATTCCCACTTCTATTGGTAATATGACCAATTTAACCATTTTGAATTTTTGTTCAAACCAACTTTCTGGCTCAATTCCTTATGAAATTGGGATGCTAAAGTCGCTTACTGATCTTCAATTGGGAATGAATAACCTCACTGGACCAATTCCTTCAAACATAGGTAAATTAACAAATCTCACACATCTCATCTTATTTGACAATAATCTTACAGGTCCCCTTCCAAAAAGCATAAAAAGGTGCACACCCCTTGTTAGAGTTAGGCTTGACAACAACCAACTTATTGGGAATATATCTAATTTTCATTGTGAGTACCCAAAGTTGGAATATATTGATATGAGTCAAAATAGATTTTACGGTGAGCTTTCTCCCAAGTGGGAGAAATGCGGGAGGTTGACGAGCTTCAAAGTCTCCAACAACAACATCTCGGGTATAATACCGCAAGGAATTGGGGATGCTTTTCAGTTACGAGTACTTGACCTCTCTTCTAATCAGTTGACTGGCCAAATTCCAAAGGAACTACGGAGGCTTCCATTCTTATTCAATCTTTTATTAGGAAACAATAAGCTTTCCGGAAACATTCCTTTTGAGATGGGTGAACTCCCCCAATTGGACCGTCTTTGCTTAGCAGCAAATCAGTTCAAAGGTGTGCTTCCCAATCATGGCTGGGAGCATTCCAAATTATGGTTCTTAAACCTGAGCAATAATTATTTTACAGGAAATATTCCATTTCAGATAGTCAAATTACAGTATTTACAAACCCTTGATCTCAGTTACAATTTGCTAGTTGGAACCATATCACAAGAATTCTATGAATTGTCACGTTTGGAAACTTTGAACCTCTCTCATAATTCTGGCTTGTGCGGCAATTTTACGGGTTTGGAGGCGTGCCCCTCTAAGATGAACAACGATTCTCATGGGGGAAAGGGGAATAAAGTGATTATATTGGTTGCCATCTCATTTTCATCTTTCCTGTCTCTTTTACTTGGTGGTTTTGGAATTTTCAAATTTTTGCACAGAGGAAGAGGAAGAAGTGGAGGAAGGAATTTGAATAATCAGTTCCATGAAACAGTAAATGAAAATCCATTTTCAGCACTGAAGTTTGATGGGGTGATGGTTTATGAGCAAATAGTTAAATCCACAGAGCAATTTGATTCCAAATACTGTGTTGGAATGGGAGGCCATGGAGTCGTTTACAGAGCTGAGCTGCCAAATGGTCATGTTCTTGCAGTGAAGAAATTGCATGAAAATGATGATGTGGATTTAAGATGTTTTGAACACGAGGTAAAAGCATTGACAAAAATGCGTCATCGCAATATTGTCAAACTATATGGTTTTTGCCCGCATGCAAGAAATCTCCTTTTAATTTATGAGTTTATCGAAAGAGGGTGTTTGAGAAATATACTAAGAAATGTGGATGAAGGAAAGAAACTTAACTGGGCAAAAAGGCTGAATGTGATCAGCGGTATTGCACATGCTTTAAATTACATGCATCATGATTGCACCCCACCAATAATTCATCGAGATATATCCAGCAACAATATTTTATTGGATTCCAAGTATGAAGCTTATATTTCAGATTTTGGGACCTCTAAACTCTTGAAAGATAGCTCATCCAGCTGGACTTCAATTGTCGGCACTTTGGGCTATGGAGCTCCAGGTAATCCATTCACCGAATTACCCGAACCACTACATAGAGCTTTAAGTGGTAAAATTTTCTTTTTTGCTAAATGGTGATTGTGTTGCATCAACTTGTTTCCTTTCTTAATCCATTGTCAATGTTTCTTTTTTTAATTTTTGCCCTTTTTTTTCCCTCCTTATTGCATGGCATCAACCTTTGTCTTCTTTGATTGAATTCTATTGATTTTACCCATTTATACAATGCATCATCAACCAATATTTAACAAAGTCCATAGTTAATAGAATGCAACGCCTCGATGCATCTATTGTGCAGAGCTAGCTTATACAATGAAGGCAGACGAGAAGTGTGATGTGTATAGCTTTGGGGTGGTATCAATGGAAGTGGTCATGGGGAGACATCCCTGTGATCTCCTCCCCTCTCTGTATCCACTGCCCTCGCCATCTGCATCCTCATCATCGCTACAAGTTCCTCATTGGACACCATTAATGGACGTGATCGATCAGCGCTTGCAGCCTCTAATGGGACAGGAGATAGAGGAAGTGACGAAGCATGTCAGAGTGGCACATGCATGCTTGCACCCGAATCCCTCATCTCGGCCCACCATCAAACAGGTCACTCAGTTGCTATCTGTCCCTCTGCGGCTATTGTTGCCTAGATCCTTCTCAAACATCACACTTGGTGACTGTTTTGTGGACAATGTCCGGGTGATGTAAGATTTTTCTAGCCTGGCTGACTTGATCTCTGCAAGAAGTGTTTTTTTTAATACAAGACAACACATGATTCAAGCTGTTTTTGGTTTGTAGCAGCTGATCCGTCGATTGAAGAAGTGTGACTGTCTATGTTTTGGTTGGACCCTGTGGAAAGATTTGTGCTCAAGTGTGTATTCACGACATATACAGTGAGTGAGTCGCAGGACCCAAACCAAAGCACTTGTCTTTCAATTTTGAAATTTCCACAAAATTCGAGCACTGACAAGTGCTATCTTCCACGGTCTGTAGTTCCATGGGCCTGGGTTGGGAACAATCATTGGATTGGTTTTTACGTAAGATGATAGTTCATCCAGCTGAAGTGCAGTTTCCTCACTCAAACATGTCCAGTTCATGTGAAGGAACACTAATCCATTGTTTATGCTCCTGGTAAACAGTAGAAACTGTAATGAAGAATGGTTACAGTTATCTTCCAGGCGACTTCACCTCTACCGGTTCAGGCCTCATTCCACTAGACTCACCAAAGAAGGTTTTTCTTTTCTTGTTATCTGCCAGAGTCTAGCCCTCCCTGAGGTTTGCAGCAATTTAAGTGTGATCTTCCATGTTTTGTTTGCAGTGCCACAAAGGGACTGTTTACAACAAGCTTCGTCTTCCACGGGCGCCACATCGCCAGTATTTTGTTCGGTTTCCTGCTTCAAAGTTGGTAAGCCATGTCCAGTTCATGTGAAGGGATACAAATCTATTGTTTATGTTCCAGGAAACAGTAGAAACTGTAATGAAGAACTGTTATAGTTCTCTTCCAGGTAGCTTCACCTCTTCCGGTGCAGGCCTCATTCCACCGGACACCAAAGAAGGTTTTTTTTTTTTTTTTTGTTATCTGCCAGAGTATAGCTCTCCTTGAGGTTTGCAGCAATAAGAAGTGTGACCTTCCATGTTTCGTTTGCAGTGCCACAAAGGGGACCATTTGCAACAGACATTGTCTTCCACAGGCACCACATTGCCGGTCTTTAGTTCAGTTTCCTGCTTTAAAGATGGTAAACCATGTCCAGTTCATGTGAAGGAACACTATTCTATTGTTTATGTTCCAGGAAACAGTAGAAACTGTAATGAAGAACTATTACAGCTCTCTTCAAGGCAGCTTCACCTCTGCCAGCGTAGGCCTCATTCCACTAGACTCACCAGAGAAGGTTTTTCTTTTTTATTTTCTGTTATCTGCCAGAGACTAGCTCTCCCTGAGGTTTGCAGCAATTTAAGAAGTGTGACCTTTCATGTTTTGTTTGCAGTGCCACGAAGGGACCGTTTGCAATAAGCGTCGTCTTCCGCGGGTGTCACATTGCTAGTCTTTAGTTCAGTTTAAGCGTCGTCTTCCGTGGGTGTCACATTGCTAGTCTTTAGTTCAGTTTCCTGCTTCAAAATTGGTAAACCATATCTAGTTCATGTGAAGGAACACTAATCTACTGTTTATGTTCCAGGAAACAGTAGAAACTGTAATGAACTGTTGCCGTTCTCTCCCAGGTGGCTTCACCTCTGCCAATGGCCTCATTCCACTAGACTCACCAAAGAAGGTTTTTCTTTTTTTTTTGTCATCTGCCAAAGTCTAGCTCTCCCTGAGGCTTGCAGCAATTTAAGAAGTGCGGCCTTCCATGTTTTGTTTGCAGTGCCACAAAGGGACTGTTTGCAACATGCGTCGTCTTCCACGGGCGCCACATCGCCGGTTTTTAGATCAGTTTCATGCTTCAAAGTTGGTAAACCATATCCAGCTCATGCCAAGGAACACTAATCTATTGTTTATGTTCCAGGAAATAGTAGAAACTATAATGAAGAACTGTTATAGTTTTCTTCCAGAGGCGGCTTCACCACCACTGCCAATGCAGGCCACATTCCACTAGACTCACCAAAGAAGGTTTTCTCTGCCAGAGTCTAGCTCTCCCTGAGGTTTGCAGCAATTTAAGAACTGCGACCTTCCATGTTTTGTTTGCAGTGCCACAAAGGGACCGTTTGCAACAAGCGTCGTCTTCCACAGGCGCCACAGCGCCGGTTTTTAGTTCAGTTTCCTGCTTCAAAGTTGGTAAACCATATCCAGTTCATGTGAAGGATCACTAATCTATTGTTTATGTTTCAGGAAAGAGTAGAAATTGTAATCAAGAACTGTTACAGTTCTCTTCCAGGCGGTTTCACATCTGCTAGTGCAGGCCTCATTCAACTAGACTCACCAAAGAAGGTTTTTCTTTTTTTGGTTTCTGCGAGAGTCTAGCTCTCCCTAAGGTTTGCAGCAATTTAAGAAGTGTAACCTTCCATGTTTTGTTTGCAGTGCCATAAAAGGACTGTTTGCAACAAGCGTCATCTTCCACGGGAGCCACATCGCTAGTTTTTAGTTCAGTTTCCTGCTTCAAACTTGGAAAACCATATCCAGTTCATGTGAAGGAACACTAATCTATTGTTTATGTTCCAGGAAACGATATAAACTATAATGAAGAACTGTTACAATTCTCTTCCAGGTGGCTTCACCTCTGCCAGTGCAGACCTCATTCCACTAGACTCACCAAAGAAGGTTTTTATTTTTTTGTTATCTGCCAGAGTGTAGCTCCCTGAGGTTTGCAGAAATTTAAGAAGTGCGACCTTCCATGTTTTGTTTGCAGTGCCACGAAGGGACCGTTCGCAACAAGCGTCGTCTTCCACGGGTGCCGCATCACCAGTCTTTAGTTCAGTTTCCTGCTTTAAAGTTGGTAAACCATATCCAGTTCATGTGAAGGAACACTAATATATTGTTTATGTCTTAGAAATTGTAATAGAGAACTGTTACAGTTCTCTTCTAAGCGGCTTCACCTCCACCAGCGCAGGCCTCATTCCACTAGACTCATCAAAGAAGGTTTTTCTTTTTTTGTTATCTGTCAGAGTCTAGCTCTCCTTGAGGTTTGCAGCAATTTAAGAGGTGTGACCTTCCATGTTTTGTTTGCAGTGCCACGAAGGGACCGTTTGCAGCAAGCATCGTATTCCACAGGCGCCGCATCGTCAGTTTTTAGTTTAGTTTCCTGCTTCAAAGTTGACAAACCATATCCAGTTCATGTGAAGGAACACTACTCTATTGTTTATGTTCCAGGAAACCGTAGAAACTGTAATGAAGAACTGTTACAATTCTCTTACAGGCGGCTTCACCTCTGCCATGCAGGCCTCATTCCACTAGACTTGCCGAAGAAGGTTTTTCTTTTTTTGTTATCTGCCAGAGTCTAGTTCTCCCTGAGGTTTGCACTAATTTAACAAGTATGACCTTCCATGTTTTGTTTGCAGTGCCATGAAGGGACCGTTTGCAACAAGCATCGTCTTCCATGGGCGCCGCATTGTGGGTCTTTAGTTCAGTTTCCTGCTTCAATGTTGGTAAACCATATCCAATTCATGTGAAGGAATACTAATCTATTGTTTATGTTCCGGAAAACAGTAGAAACGTTAATGAAGAACCGTTACCATTCTCTTCCAGGCGGCTTCACCTCTGTCAGGGCAGGCCTCAATCCACTAGACTCACCAAATAAGGTTTTTTTTTTTTTTGTTATCTTCCATAGTCTAGCTCTCCCTGAGGTTTGGTGGAATTTAAGAAGTGTGGCCTTCCATGTTTCGTTTGCAGCTCCACCAAGGGACCATTTGCAGCAAGCATCGTCCACGGGCACCACTGTTGAGTCAGAAGTTATACGTCTTACTTTTTCATTCCTTTTGTTTTGAAAATCACACACCTTAAAAATATGTTTACTGACTTTTTATGTCCTAAGCGTTATAGAATGTTGCAGGCCTCAATCCACTAGACTCACTAAAGAAGGTTTTTCTTTTTTTGTTATCTGCCACAGTCTAGCTCTCCCTAAGGTTTGCTGCAATTTAAGAAGCGTGGCCTTCCATGTTTCGTTTGCAGTTCCACCAAGGGACCGTTTGCAACAAGCATCGTCTTCCACGGGCACCATTGTTGAGTCAGAAGTTATACTTATTACTTTTGCATTCCTTTTGTTTTGAAAATCACACACCTTCTTAAAAATATGTTTACTCACTTTTTATGTGCCAAGTGTTTTAAAATGTTTTTGTAGAAAACATTATATTTTACCATACTTAGAATAAGTTCTAAAGTATTACGGATACAAACTATACATTCTTCATTATGATTATCGTAATGAATATGTGTCCGATTAATCAGACTCCCCATTATCAGGACCATGAGTTAGACTTCTTGTCATGTCTATCGTACTGACTAGGTCCTAACAATTGGACTGATACCGGTACCATTAACATCGGACTAATACTCATAAGGTTCATCGTAATGACAATCGTAAAGAAGTCCATCGGACTGACTAAGTTTATAATCGGAATACATAAAACTTATTTCTAATGTAAGAAATCTCTTTTACACTGTAATGATGTAAACCAATACGACATCGGACAATCAGCTACAATAGAACCGTTGAGTGATAGGTGTCCAAGTCGTTATGACAAACTCGAAGAAATGTGACAGTTGGGAGATCAAGATAACCGTTGGAGGGATGCCTATAAATAAATACCAGGTCATTCGAAGAGTTTGATGCTGATTGATTCATTCGCATTTTCTCATTTTGCAAGAGCTCTAGAGATTGCATAGCGTGAACATCTTCTTCTTAGTCTTTGTAATTGTTTAGAGTTTTGTAGTTCTAAGAAACCTTGTCAGGTTGTCTCCTTACGAACTTTTGCATTGCAATCTGCGTTTGATCATCGTAACGATCGAGCGGTTCCGGGGATAAGAAGACAAAGAATCTGATCCATCAGATCAAGAGCTACCGAGGATAAGTAGACAGAGAATCCGATCTTCGTATCGAGGGCTTCCGGGGATAGGAAGACAGAGCCAATCTTCATATTGAGGGCTTCCCTAGTAAGGAAAGAGAGACTTTCTTGTGAATATAAAACAAAGGATACCTTTAGTCTGGGTTATAGACTACATTTCTCTTGAGGTTAAAAGAGTATTCTTTTTGTAGTGGGTGAATTCCCCTTACCTCAATGTGAGGTGAGGATATTCTTTTATAGATTAGGAAACCAATATACAAGACGAGTAAGTCCAATGTGGGACTCACCCATTTACACTTAAATGGGTTCCAACACTCCCCCTCAAGCTGGACATGCCCAGATTGGATAGAGTCCCACACAAAAAGAATAACAAGACAATCTCAAACTCCCCCTCAAGCTGGGCCAGGGAGGCTGTGAATACCCAGCCTGGAAGTGAGAGACTCAAGACGCGCCCCGGGAAGACCTTTGGTGAAGAGATCGGCAAGCTGATCGGCCGTCGGGATATGGCCGAAACCGATATGGTGCTGCTCCAGATGGTGGCGGAGAAAGTGACAATCCACCTCGATATGCTTCGTCCGTTCATGAAAGACGGGATTCGAGGCAATCTTCGTAGCGGCCTGATTGTCACACCAGATCTGAGCAGGAGTCGATGCCGGGAAACCGAGCTCCTGGAGAAGATGACGAAGCCAGAGGATCTCAGTAGTGACAGTGGTCATGGCTCGATACTCTGCCTCGACACTAGAACGGGAGACCACAGTCTGCTTCTTGTTGCGCCAAGAGATGAGATTACCGGCGAAGAATACGGCGAATCCCGAAGTAGACTTGCGGGTAGCGAGGCAACTGGCATAGTCCGCATCACAAAAAGCCTCAACATCCATGTAAGCATGATGTGAGTACCGAAGGCCGCGTGCAGGGTCTTTCTTGATGTACTTGGCAATGCGGAGGACAACATCCCACTGAGAGCAAGTGGGATGCTCCATGAACTGGCTGACTTTGCCAACGGCACAAGCAATGTCGGGACGCGTCATGGTGAGGTAGTTGAGTTTACCGACCAAGCGCCGATAACTCTCAGGATGAGGAAAGAGATCCGAGTCGGAATGAAGGGAGCGTTCCCCAGGCTCAAGGGGAGTGTCAACTGAGGTGGCGGTGCTCAACCCGGCATCCTGCAATAGATCAAGAGCATACTTGCGCTGGCAGAGAGAGATAGTGTCTGCAGTTCAGGAGACCTCGATGCCAAGAAAGTACGTGAGGGGTCCAAGATCCTTGGTGTGAAAGTGATGGTGAAGATGCGTCTTGAGGCTGGCGATGCCTCTGGAGTCGCTCCCGGTGATGATGATGTCATCAACATAAACTACAAGCAAGATACAACCGTGTGCCGTCGTACGGAAGAAGACGGTGTGATCTTTCATACTCCGAGAGAGGCCAAAGGCGGTGACGACAGTGCTGAAGCGGCCAAACCAGGCGCGAGGAGACTGTTTGAGGCCGTAGAGGGAGCGACGGAGACGGCAGACATGGGAGGCGGCACCAGAGGCAGAGAAACCAGGGGGCTGCTGCAGGTAGACCTCCTCGTCAAGAAAGCCATGGAGAAACGCATTCTTAACGTCGAGTTGATGAAGGGGCCAGTGATGATGAGCAGCCAGAGAGATGAAGAGGCGGACTGAGGTCATCTTGGCGACTGGAGAGAAGGTCTCAAAGTAGTCGACGCCATATGTCTGAGCAAATCCCTTGGCGACAAGCCGGGCTTTGAGGCGGCAGAGAGAGCCATCAGGATTGAGACGGATCGTGAAGATCCATTTACAGCCGACCGCCTGTTTGTTTGCCGAAAGGGGAACAAGATCCCAAGTATGGTTGGCATCCAGAGCCTGCAATTCATCTCTCATTGCGGCTAGCCACCCGGGGTGAGATTTGGCCTCACCGACCGTTCGAGGAAGCGACACGGTCTCCAGAGCTGACAAGCCCCTGTAAGAAGATACAAAGAGAGGAGTATTCTGACACGAGTGAGTACCTTTCCGAAGCGCAATCGGCACATCCTCGGGAGTTGTGTCAGGAACATCAGGCGAAGCGGGAACAATGGTTTCCTCGGCCGGGACGGGAGGGACAGTGGAAGGACGACGAGAGTAGGTCTGTCCAAAGAGATGACCAGTCGGAGGAGACACCAGAGGCGGGTGAACCATGAGCGGAAGGCAGTCATCGATAGTAATGTCAGGAGAAGGAGAGGGGAGAGTGAAAGGAGAGCTCTCGACAAATGAAACGTCGGCAGAGGTGATATACCGGCGGAGGTCTGGAGAGAAGCATCGGTACCCGCGCTGAGTGCGGGAATACCCGAGAAAAATACAGCGAAGGGATTTGGGTGATAGTTTGGAGAGAGTTGGGCGAGTGTCCCGGACATAACAGAGACATCCGAAGATACGGAGTGGAAGGGAGTGAGGAGGGAGAGAGGGAAACAGGGTATGAAAAGGAGTCTCCCCCTGAAGGATGGAGGAGGGAAGACGATTGAGAAGGTAAGTAGCAGTGAGGATGGCATCCCCCCAGAAAAGAAGAGGGACCTGGTGGTAGAAGAGGAGGGCACGAGCGGTCTCCAAGATATGTCGGTGTTTCCGCTCGGCCACCCCATTTTGCTGAGGGGTATCAGGACAGGAGGTCTGATGGATGATGCCGTGGGCCCTCATAAACTGCTGAAAATGAGTGGATAAGTATTCTCGCCCATTGTCAGAGCGGAGACATTTCACAGGGAGGGAAAACTGTGTCTGGATTTCCTGAAAAAATGTCTGAAAGGTTGAGAGAACCTCCGTTCGATCTCGAAGAAGATAAAGCCAGGTCATGCGGGAGTAATCATCAATAAAGGTGATATAATAACGGTACCCTGACTGGCTAGGAACCCGGCAAGGACCCCATACATCGGAATGAACAAGAGCGAAAGGAGTCGCTGCACGTGGGTCCGGGCGAGGAGCATACGTCGTCCGATGATGTTTGGCAAACTTGCAGGATTCACAATGGAAGGAGAGGTGAGAACTGAATTGGGGGCAAAGTTTATGGAGGGTGGAAGGCGGTGGATGGCCAAGGCGGTAATGGAGGTCAAGGGCTCGGGCTGTGGTGGATGAGCAAGCAAGGGATGATGGGGTATCAAACAGGTAAACCCCACCCCGAAGATAACCTCGACCAATTTCCCGATTCGTCTTCCGCTCCTGAAAAACAACACCAGATGAGCTAAAAATAGCAATACAATTCAATTCGGTGGTGAGTTTGCTGATAGAGATAAGATTAAAGGGACTTTGAGGAACATGAGCGACCGACGTCAGGGGAAGAGACGGGGTCAAGGAACATGTGCCATAGCCGGTAATAGGGATTGTTGAGCCATTAGCAACAGTAATGGTAGAGGCACCGGTGTACGGATGATAGGTAGTGAACATACCAGAGTCCCCTGTGAGATGTTCTGACGCACCGGAGTCAAACATCCAAGCTGTCTGGCGATGAGAAACACAGGCGGTGGAGTTGCCAGTCTGAGCAAGTGGGGCTAGAGAAGAATATGGTGGCGCAGTCGCGCGGTAAGATGTTACCAAAGCAAGCTCCTCCGGCGAGAGTGTTGTCCTGTAACGGGTACTGGATGAAGGAGGACCGCTGCGCGGTAGAGCCGATGATGGAGGATGGGAGAGCCGCTCGGCTGGGTGCATAGGTGCCCGGGAAGGCCGACAATGGAAGGGAGGGTGCGGCCCGGCCGGAATGCTGGCGTCCGGAGGTGATGCCGGAGGGCCGCGGGCGGACTCGCCCGCCATTAACGTAGGGAGCTGGGCCGACGGCGCAGGAAGGCCACAGGGTAGCTGCTGGTAGACGGGCTGGGGAGCGCCGGACCGGGCGGGAGCCGCTGCTGGGAAGGGAGCCGCTGTGGAGGGCGGTTGCAGGAGGAGGGCCGTTGGAGGAGGAGGCGCCGGGGCGAGGGTGTCGGGGCGAAGGTGTCGGGGCGAAGCCGAGGAGCCGGGAGTCGGGGAGCCGGGACGTCGGGGCGAGCCGGGGACGCTGGGATGAGGGCCGCCGGGAAGAGAGGGCCTCCGTGAGGGGAGCGCCGGAGAAGGGAGACCCGCCCGGGAGCCGGGCAGGGAGATGCCGCGGGGAGCCAGGAGCCGCGAGCGCGCGGGAGCAGAGGGAGGCGCGGGAGGCGCTGGAGCAGCGGGAGGCGCCGGAGGTGCTGGAGCAGCGGGAGGCGCCGGAGGCGCTGGAGCAGCGGGAGGCGCGGGAGGCCACGAGACGCAGGGGAGCCGCGTCGGACCGGAGGGCCGGGAGCCGCGCGAGAGGAGGGAGGTGCGACGGGAGGGCCGGGAGCCGCGGGCGTCGGGCCGAGGGCGTTCCGGCGGGGCGAGGCGGGGCTGGCCGGGAGGGAGCGTCGAGGGAGGTGGTGCCGGGACGGGGGGGGGGGGGGCGCGGGTGATGGCGTCGGGAGCCGCGGGGAGCCGCGGGGAGAGAGCGCCGTCGGGGAGGAAGGTCGCAGGGAGGAGCCGGCGCGGGCCGCGTCGGGGAGAGAGAGGGCCGTCGGGCGAGGGCTAGGGAGCCGCGCGGGCGGGGGCGGACGGGGCAAGGGACGACCGCCGGGAGGGTGCAGGCCGGAGAGGAGAGGTGCGCCAGGAGGAGAGGGGTGCGCCGGGAGGGAGGGCCTGCCGGGAGGGTGCAGGCCTGAGAGGAGCTGCGCCGGGACAGGAGAGGAGGCCCGTCGGGAAAGGTTAGGGCAGGAGGGAGAGAGGCGGGGCCGGGAGAACGCCGGGAATCCGCAAGGGAGGGAGGGTTCGGGATAAAAATCCCTCTGATACAATGTGAGGTGAGGATATTCTTTTATAGATTAGGAAACCAATATACAAGACGGGTAAATACAATGTGGGACTCACCCATTTACACTTAAATGGGTTCCAACACTTTTTAATAACTTGAAAGTCATTCTTTCTTTTGTATGCTATTGTATTACTTGTTGTTTAAAAGTTGTTATTTTTCGCTGCACATTTTAATAGAAAGTGAAACACCATATTCATCTTTCTATTCTATTTGTTTTAACTGTACGATAAGAACAATACAATTGAATTAATCGTATCCATCTTGATTACGATTCTTATACTATGATAAATTGGATCCATAGTGATTCATATCTTTTTAATACTCTGATTTAATCAGACCATAGTCAGGCTTCGATTTAGTGACTTTGTAAATCGGATTGAGGGCCGAGTCCGATAACTTTACTAAAAGTGGTTTTGGATTTTTTTCGTTTAATTCTTTTTAAACTAAGTTTTTAAAACTACAATTCACCTCCCTATTGTAGTATAGCAATCAGTATATTTCTATATACTGATCCAAAAATCACATCACCTGTCTTTAGTTTAGTTTCTTGCTTCATAGTTGGTAAACCATATCCATTTCATGTGAAAGAACACTGTTATTCACGGCGCACGACGCACAACAGCAACAAGGGCCCCTGGCGCAAAAGTGCACGGCGCGTGGCAATATTAACTTACGGCGCATAGAAGAGATGTATGCATATATCAACAATAGCAAATAATAAATTATACAACAATTACATAAATATAAAAGATTTGTGTCAATAATTCATATTTTATCCATCACACACATAAAATATGAATGCAAACAAAGATTAAAACATATAACATTTAAGGAGTGGGGGTTCTCTCATTTTGAAATAAATCACAATTCCTCAAAATATTTAAAACAAACAATTAAATATTTTAAACCATATATCTAAAAAACAATAAACAAAAAATAAACAAAAAACGTAGCATCAAAAGAAAAAAAGAAGTACCCTACCCTAGACATACAGAGGGGTCGAACAGCAGTAACTGGAAAAAAAACATAAATAAAATTGAATAAAAAAATCGCTTGGTGGGGTTCGCTTCGCACTCAAGGTGTGTTGCGTGCGTGCGCCTGCCCGGGACAAGGAGCTCGGCTGGGTTGTCGTGCTCAGTCGGTTTGGGAAGCGGCTGTCGAGGGAGACAACTAGGTCTCACCGCTCGACTTGGTCCGGCAAGGGCTGGGTCGCAGGAAGAGGATAGTGGTGTGCAGCAAGGGAGGTCACCGTTTGGCAGGCCACCAGTTAAAAAAATGCAACAAAAAAAAAAAGACCAAACAGGTTGGCGCAGTGGCGCGCGCCACGCCACTGGCTCCATTGCGCAGCATAGCGCGCGCCACTGAGCGTCTTTCCAGATGAGCCATGGCGAACCCATGGCGTGGTGCTAAGCTTCCTGGCGCGCGCCATGGCGCGCTCCATTAATAACTACGGGAACACTAATCTATTGTTTATGTTCCAAAAAACAGTAGAAACTGAAATGAAGAATTGTTACAGTTCTCTTCCAGGCGGCTTTACCTCTGCCAATGCAGACCTCATTCCACTAGACTCACCAAAGAAGGTTTTTCTTTTTTTGTTATCTGCTATAGTTTCTCTCCCTGAGGTTTGCATCAATTTAAGAAGTGTGACCTTCCATGTTTTGTTTGCAGTGCCACGAAGGGACCGTTTACAACAAGCGTCGTCTTCAACGGCCACCACATCACCAGTGTTTATGTGAAGGAACACTAATCTATTGTTTATGTTCCAGGAAATAGTAGAAACTAATGAAGAACTGTTACAGTTCTCTTCTAGGCGACTTCACCTTTGCTGTGCAGGCCTCACTCCACTAGACTCACCAAAGAAGGTTTTTCTTTATTTGTTATCCGCCAGAGTCTAGCTCTCCCTGAGGTTTGCGGCAATTTCAAAAGTGTGACCTTCCATGTTTTGTTTGCAGTGCCATGAAGGGACTCTTTGCAACAAGTGCCGTCTTCACCTCTGTCAGTGCAGGCCTCATTCCACTAAACTCGCCAAAGGTTTTTTTTTTCTGTTATCTGCCAGAGTCTAGCTCTCCCTGAGGTTTGCAGCAATTTAAGAAGTGTGACCTTGTTTGCAGTGCCACAAAGGGACCGTTTGCAAGAAGTGTCGTCTTCCACAGGTGCCGCATGACCAGTCTTTTGTTCAGTTTTTTGCTTCGAGGTTGGTAAACCATATCTAGTTCATGTGAATTGACACTAATCTCTTGTTTATGTTCCAGGAAACGGTAAGAACTGTAATGAAGAACTGTTACAGTTCTCTTCCAGGCGGCTTAACCTCAACCTCTGTCAGTGCATGTCTCATTCCACTACTCAGCAAAGAAGGTTTTTATTTTTTTTGTGATCTGCCAGAGTCCAGCTGCCCCTGAGGTTTGCAGCAATTTAAGAAGTGTGAGCTTCCAAATTTTGTTTGTAGTGCCACGAAGGGACTGTTTGCAACAAGTGTCGTCTTCCACCATCGGCGCATCGCCGATCTTTAGTTCAGTTTCTTGCTTCAAAGTTGGTAAACCATATCCAGTTCATGTGTAGGAACACTAACCTCTTGTTTATGTTCCAGGAAACAGTAGAAACTATAATGAATAACTGTTGCAGTTCTTTTCCAGACGGCTTAATCTCTTGTTTAGTTCAGAGTCTAGCTCTCCTTGAGGTTTGCAACAATTTAAGAAGTGTGACCTTCCATGTTTTGTTTGCAGTGCCATGAAAGGACCGTTTGAAACAAGTGTCATCTTCCAAGTGCGCCACATCACCAGTCTGTAGTTTAGTTTCCTGCTTCAATGTAGGTAAACCATATCCAGTTCATGTGAAGGAACACTGATATATTGTTTATGTTCCAGGAAACAATAGAAACTGCAATGAAGAACTGTTACCGTTCTCTTCCAGACGGCTTCACCTCTGTCAGTGCAAACCTCATTCCACTAGACTCACCAAAGAAGGTTTTTCTTTTTTTGTCATCTGCCAGAGTCTAGCTCTCCCTGTGGTTTGCAGCAATTTAAAAAGTGTAGTCTTCCATGTTTTGTTTGCAGTGTCAAGAAGGGACTGTAGTTTTCTGCTTCAAATTTGGTAAACCAGTTCATGTGAAGGAACACTAATCTCTTGTTTATGTTCCAGGAAATGGTCCAAGGCATATAATGGATAATTGGAATTCTGAGTTGTTTACCCCTCAATTGAACATTTCCCAAGTCCTCCTCAGCAAGGGAAGACCCAGATGGATCCAAGATCTCTTCCAGTGGGCTTCACGGATGGCGCAGCCCCATTACATCCGACTTTGCTAATCCCTGGGCAGCATGGTGTCCATGGCCAACGTGGAGGATAGCAACTCCAGGAGGGCCACTCCAAATGAGAAAACATGAAGACTTCTCCGGAATGGCAGGCATCTGAAGTAGGCCGAGCCCATGTAACGGATGCTGCCCTTTGAGAACGTGGTGGCATGGGTGTGGTCAGCAGCACCAAGTCAGGGACTTTGGCCATGAGGCGCTTGTCCATTAGGATGTTGTGGAACTTCGGCCATGAGGTGCTCGTCCAGTAAGATGTTGGTTGAATCAATGCGGCAATGAATGAAGGCTCCAAGCAGCATCGATGCATATCTCTGAAGCCTTTGCTCTTAGTGGAACCACGCTGCTTTCCTGAATTGAAGCGATCTGCCATCTTGGATCCTTCTCATGGTGCTGTTGATGTTGTGGTTTGTGTTCAGGATAAAAAACTTCTCGTTCTTTTTATTACCCACGGAGAGGGGCATTCCGGGACACATGAATTGCTCATTGAGAGGGGAACACATGAATCAATGGGTCTTTTATCATGAAAAACAAATCTACCTCAACTGCCATTTTTTCCCATAAAAAACCTTTTATCATGAAGTTTGCCACACACCATCCATGTCAAACATCCAATCCTCAAGAATACAGTTATACGCAGTTCACCAATGATGAGCAGTCCATCTACAATCATACTCAGCTCACTTCCAATGTATGTTGATCCACTAAGATGCGTAAATATAACAGTGGCACTCAATGATGAGCAGTAAATCTACCATCCATGCCACGGCACGCCCGGCTCTACGGGCCGGGAGAATAGTTTGATCGACCGCACAATCCATGGATCCTGAGGACATGGGGGTAAGCCGATCCAACGAATCCCCCGTCTTCTCCTTCCTATAGAATACCCCCCCCCCTCCCCCGCCACAAAAAAAAACCCTAATCGCTGGCCGAAAGACCACGCTCACCATCGGACTTCCTACTCCAGTGGAACCCGTACCTTGAACTAGTGTCGTTGTACTCGTTTCTTCACATGCATGGTAGATCCGACCTCTCTTCGAAGTGATTCCTCGCCCTTTAGCAGATCTGAAGTCTGGAAGAGGGGAACGTGGTCGACATGGGGCTCCCTCTTCGCATGACACCTCCTGTCGCCACCCATGGGTGGCGACGCCGAAGCCTTGGGTGCGGCCGATGGCGTTCGCGCAGGCCCAAGGTAGCAGCAACCCCTTGGCCATGACGATAGAGGGGAAGTTGGGCAATAGTAGGGAGGAGTCGTGTTTGTGAAAAAATATTTTTTTTCATTTTTTTGTCCCCCAAACCTACTCATGATGGTCAATTAAATATAGTGAGACGAGTTATTCAACCTCTAAGGATCTTATGTGAAGCAAGTTGTACACTTGCGATTAACCCTTCTCCTATCGATGCTCCAACACCACTGACCACTAAACTAATACTAGCATCACTTTCCACATTCAATTCACATAGTCCAATGTTGTGTGAGTGTCGGCACATGAATCTCTCAAGTTAAGACTCATAGAAGATGTCATTTGTTTAACTTTCTGTGATGGTAGTAATAAATGGTAGGACATAATGCCTACGCTGCTTAGACACAAATCATCCAATGAACATCGGGAAGAGTTCACACTACTGATCAAGGTTCATCAATCCACAACACGATAAGATCTCATAGGTCAGCCCAATTTCATGCCAAATACAATACAAAAGGTCATTGTACAATCACAAGCACTAGACTGTTTTCTCCATCTACTCATCCGACTGAGAGTAAAACATCGCACTTGAACATAGTTAAGCCTTCCAAAATTCAAGCAACTCTACCACAACCAAGAGTTGAAATGAGTATCTTAATTGTAAATAACCACTAATAGCACCCTATAAAAAATACAGTTTCAACTAGGTACAATCATATGATACATTCTACAGAGACCACCTCCTAAATAATTCAGAAACAAGCACACTACACTAGTGGAAAAACATATTTTAACATCGTTTTTTTTAATTTTCAACGTTAGTTTTTAATCGATGTTGATGCAAGCGATGTTAAAAATAATAGTTTCAGTCTCGGTTTTTTTTAAACCGACGTCGGAACATCAAATAAAAGTGAATTTAAGCGGCATTTCAACGTCTGTTTTTTCAAAAACCCGACATTGAAAATCAATTTCCATGTTGGTTTTATGATTTAACCGACGTTGAAATCTTAAAAAAACTAACCTTCCATGTTGTTTTTTTATAAAATCGATGTGGAATTTTTTTGAAAAAATTAAACATTTTTCCACATCGATTTTTGGTAAAAACTGACATTGAAACCTTCCCACATCGATTTTGATGTCGGTTTTTACCCAAAACCAACATGGAAAAATTTCAAAAAAATTACATAACCTTCAACGTCGATTTTACAATAAAACTAACGTGGAATGTGTCTTTCGACGTTGGGTTTTACCAAAACCGATGCCGAAAGCCCTATATTTAAGATTCTGCGTCGGTTTATAAAAAAATGACGTGTAAAGTTCTATTTTTTTGAAATAGAATAAAATACATGCGCCAAGAACATTTGAAAAGTTTTCTAAGTACAAAAAATAGAAAAAACCAACACAAACAAGAATTTTTTTTGTCTAAATACTTATTTTTTAAATTTTAATTAAAAGCAACCCACATGATGCTCAATTTACAAATTAACCATACCTAAAAAAGAGTCTGCAAACAAACTTCAAATGTGAGTTAGGTCTTCATCCATATATGACACAACATCATTGAAAATCTATGATAATAATAAATGTTATAAGATTAAAAAATAAATATTTTGATAGAAAACCTAAAATATTTAATATAACTAACCTTATTAAATTCAGTCGTTGCCCCGATTGTGATGATCTCGAACATGAATCTTAAAATATAATAACCACATTCTACATTTCTTTTTTGGTGATGGCACTGCAGTGATGAAACATAAACTTGAAAATAAAAAACAGCACTCACACACATATATATAAGAAAATAAATATTATCTAATATAAAATTTATTTACCTTTACATTCATGTGTTTAATTTTATTTGACTCCTCTATTGACAAGTGATCGTTGTTAAAATTTCTCCATGACCTATATTCTCATATATCAACTAACAAAAAATGTAAAACAAGAAGAATTAAGATTAAAGAACTTATAAAAAGGAATAAAACTTACCTTTTTAGCAATTTACTAAAACTATTACGAACTCCACTAATAAAGAGAAAAACCGATATAATGTGAATTCATTTGGGAAGAATACGCCTAACATCGAATGATCACTATAATATAAAGAGTTCACAATTAATGACATTATAATGAATATTATTTCATAATTATCTTAGTCTTCTTACCCATCAAGAAATGAAAAAAAACGAACACCCAATCTTTATATTTTCTAATTTGTCACATATATATGTAACTCTAACATCATCATTCAGATATTATAGCACCGTTGAAATGTATTCTGGATCCATAAAACCACAAATGACAGTGGTCTCATTTTGAATGCAAAGCGTGTGTAGATACCTAATTAAATAAGTAGTAAATTAAGTCACTTCAAGTCATATTTATTTAAAGAAAGAAAAACTAAAATATAAATTTACTTACATGGAAAACAATTGCAACACAGGTATGATGAGCTCATAAAAAATAACAAGATCTATGATATCTTTTTTGAATATTCTCAATGCATAGTCTCTTCAACATATATCAGACGTCATTGAAAACTCATAAATATTTTCCATGAAAGAAGATATACAAGATAATCTTTTTAGCCCATCAGAAATCTCAGATGTATCTGAAGTTGTTGGTTCCTGAACCTTTTGTTTCTTTTTTACTAATTCTTTTGATTTTAGATACTCATATATGAATTAAATATAAGAAAATATTATAAGTAATTTTCAATCAAATTTTAATTATATTTAAAAAACACTGCATGCCTCATATGCCAGGTAATGAAGAAGGATAGCTGGCCAGAGTAAAAAATGATCCACACAATCTCCAACTCTGGTAACCTTCTCTATAAGCAATGACATGAGATCATTTGGATTAATAATATTATATACCGATACTATTACCTGACCCAACTGCATAGGATGATGATGTACATAATCCCTCAAAATATGTTTAACTATGTAGGCTACAACATGCACATGGGGATCTTCAACATACAACATACAATATAAGGTCGAGTCCGAACAAGGAGGTTGAGGATTTAAGTAGGCAGGAAACACGGGCTATGATTGTCTCATAATTTGTTCAAACATAGTCCACACAAATGATTTAATTTTATCGCCCATGGACTATTTTAGGTCTTCCATGTTATCTTTTAGGGAATCTATTTCCACGTCCCTCGATTTCTTACTTTGATGACCAAAAAGTTTCATAATACTGGAACTTGCCTCATATCCTCTTGCACGACTTAGGTGTTCTGGCTTTCTTAAAGTAGTAGTTAGAATATCCATCCCACCCTTAGGTATAAAAGTCCCCTTCATCTCTTTCTCTTGAAGGTCATCCTGAAATGAAATATTAAAATGGTATATTAGTGTAATTGATTTAAAAAATAAAAACATTCAAGGAAAATAAAAATTAATTTCTTATAATTCTGTCAGCTACTTCTTTAGATTGATCTATAAGAAACTTTTTTTTTCTATCTCTCTCTTTCCCATTTTTCATGGTGAGTATGGGGAGATGGAGGACCAAAATGGACCTATTTTGAACCACTACTTGATTTATCTCTCAATGTATCAAACTTTTCTTCTATCATTTTCTCCTTTAGCCTAAATAGCCCGAATGCCTTCTTTTTTTATTGATTTTGATAACCCCCCTTTCAAGGGATGAGGGGGAACCCTTACAAGGCCCGTAGGCATTGAGATTACATGACCTGTAGGTCTTAGGAAATATACAGGCTATAACTACATGGAAATTCTCCTCCCCAACTTCTTCATCGCGATGTTAGCTCTCTACCTTCGCATAGATAGTTTGGCTAGGCTTCCTGTACAAGCACATGCTAGTCCCGATGGAAAATGTCATACCCTCTCTTTATGAAAAATCTGCTTTAGCTTCTGCTCTGGTGAATGCACCTGCTCTGAATCCTCATATGAAGTCTGCTCCTTATAGAGTCTGCCTAGTTGTTAAGCACAATTTCAGGTGGCTCGAAGACCTTGAGGTGGCATGAAGGCCTTGAGGTGGCCCGAAGACCTTGAGGTGGCCTGAAGGCCTTGAGGTGGCCTGAAGGCCTTGAGGTGGCCTGAAGGCCTTGAGGTGGCCCGAAGGCCTTGGGTGACCCGAAGGCCTTGAAGGACCCAATGCCCAAACTAGTGGCCCGAAAGCCCAAACAGATGAATAGTTCAGACTGCTATAGTACTAAACAGTATCTGCTACAGTACCTGCTGCAGTACCCAGAAATTATGTCTCTTCCTGGTTTTGAACTCAGGTCTCTTGGATTCACTTATCGAGTCATCACCAACTGGGCTGAGGCTCTTGTGCATCATTTTCTCCTTTAGTAAATGATACTTTCCACGTGATAAAGTATGTGGGTATACATTCTGTAACTGGATCTCTTAGTGAGATCTCCTGAACACCTGTTATATAAAAAATAAATTAATAAGTAATCGGGTAATATATAATAAATTTTACAATATATAATAATTATCATACCATAAATGCTTCATCATGTCCATTGGATACAAATTTAGTCCATGTATATGCATCTAAATACTCATACTTGAGGCATGAGTTTTCATTCTGTAACTTCCCAAAAACATATTTTTTTTCAATTTTGTTTTAAAATCTCTCCAATGAACCGCCACTAAAGATAGACAACTTTTCTTAATTTATTTCTTTTCTTGAAAGTCAAATTTTGTCTGTAATTGAAATAATTAAATATTAGTTATATGAAATATATAATATTAAAATAACGAGATAAAAATAAATCAATTGAGATATTTTATCATTATGGACCCCCACAACTTCTCTTTCAGCATCTTATCGACGGACTTATAATTAGAATATAAAATGTTAATCCTACAATGGCTATACATGGCGATGTAACTCCTAAAATGTGTTGCATTTGAGCCAATTGGATTATTATTATCATCAAAATTAATATGTATCATCTGTTCTTCATGAGAAAGTGAAAGTTTCAGTAAACTTGTAATCCCACATCTACCAACTCTAGGAATCGTGATCTCTGGAGAATAAGAAGAATACTCTGCTGTAGGAGGCTCTCTAGCAGTCCTACAAACATTTTTTGATAAATTAAAAGTTTACTTTCATTAAAAAAATTATTAAAAATTTAATAATATGAAAAAAACATACATGTACCTCGGTAAATGTTTCTCTGCCTCTGTGTCTGTCATTTAAATAAAAAAATGTAATGATATTTTTTGTACCTACATATTATTATAAAATTGAATATCTAAAAACAAATAATAATAAAAATATGTAGGTAAAAAATTGTGTCACACATGTGCAAGTTTAAAAAAAATAACGATTCCATGATTCTTAACAAAAAAATATGCAACTTAACTGATAAATATAAAAATTAATTCATATATGATACAAACAATCAACATTTATAAATTTAAATACCACAGTTTCAAAAAGTGTTTTTATATGCATAAATTTAACTAAAATATAATGATGTATGTTGGGTTTTTCAATTAAAATATGTTTAACCAGAACTGTTGAATATAAAATTTAACACAAAATTCATAGAAATAATCAATATATATAGATTTAAACATCTAAATTATAAAAATAGATTTTTTTACATGTGTAAATTTCAAAAAAGAAATTAAATATAAATATTTAACTAAATTATTGGGAGAGTAACTTAGTGTTTTCCCATATATCTTCAAAACAAACATTTCATACAACATAGACTATGTCTACATTATAGTCATTGTTATCATCTAAAAATCACGTAATAGATGAAGAAACTTCAAATAAATCCATAACATCATTATTATCCTCATTACCCAAATGAATTCTTTTCCTTTGTAAAATGACAGGCCATTGATCATTTGATGAGTTGGTAGCATAAAATATTTTCTTTGCATGTGTCACCATGATAAATGATTCCTCTTTGTTACTAAATCTTTTCAAATCAATGAGTGTAAATCTGTAATCATAATGTTCCACACCATTGTTACTATCAACCCAGTTACACTTAAACATTATTACTCAAAATTTAGTATAATCAATTTCTCATACATCCTTAACAAATAAAAAATATATCGTCGATACAAAAATTGGTTTTTTATCTTTTTCACTTGAAAAATTAAATACTTCAGTGATGATCGTTACCCCACTACTTTGAACAGTACTCTTATCATCCTTATTTTTTGTATAAAATGTGTAACCATTAATATCAAAACCAGACCATCTGATCACATAAAGAGATGGTCCCCCTACCAATAATTTCAATATTTCTGATGCAAATAAATCTGCGCCGACTCTCTCTTTAAACCATAAAAAAAATTCCTTTTTATGCTAAATCATCAACCATTTTCATTTCTTTTCAAATATCATACCTTCAATCCAACAATATGTGATGATATATATGGTTGAACCTGACCAGTGTTGTTCAAAATTTTTAAATGTGCTTTCATCACTTCATCATGTGGAATTCACTTTACTTTTAAGCCATGAATCACTCTACCTTCACTATCAACCATCAAATGTCGAGATATAGGAAGATCAATTGTAACATCCTAGATAATTATAGAATAAGACCTTTTCATATTTTTTAATATTTATGAATTAGATAGTGATTTTACCTTAATAGGGATGATAATAGGGAATCTATGTTCGATAACATACTCAACATGTAATAATGGGTTTCTCCTAAATCCTACGTTGCACACAAAACCGAGTTATACCGAAAAATATTATATTATTAATATTGTTATTATAAATGGTAGTTATCACCTAGTTGTTGTATTAATGGGAATGAACAGAACTAACTATATTATGTTTAAAAATGTTTATTAAATATTTTTACTTTCCTACAATAAATTTTAGAGGCTTAAAATGAGAATAAATCCAATTTTAAGCATAAAAAACTCTAATATTTTTAAAAGGCAGTTTTACTGCCAATTGATGGAGAACCTTCTTAAAATCTAAATTTTGACACTTTTATAGGTTATATTTGAAAAAATAATCTTCTTATTTAGAAATGGGACATCAAAATTTACTTTGGTTGAATTTTGGTATTTTTTTTATAAAATTCATTTTTTAATGAATATTGAAAAATACTGCATTTTAATTCAAAACTATTTTTTCATCTAATTTATTTATATAGTTAGGTTATAATTTTAATTAGTTTTAAAGTGAAATTGGATTAATTTTTTATTATTTAATCCAATTTAGGTCATTTTAATGAATTTCACATTGAAATTGGATATAAAAATTTTGTGAACTTTTGAACGTTTTTACTTAAAAAAACATGTTTTCTCAATCCATTAACGGGATTAAGTTTAAATTAATTTTACCACTTCTATGAATTGAAATTTGAGAAACGGACATACATGGTTGTAATTAGTATGAAAAATGTGGTCTAATAAGATCAAAATAATTTTGTTGAATAATAACTTTAGTATTTTATTTACCACGATTAAAAGTAAATCGGGTAATTAAAGGTAAAAATAATATTATAATAATATAAAACCACCCTAACACTTATCCTAATATTAATGGATGAGTTATTGTCGACCAATACAATCCTTGGTCTAAAATTATGGCCTTTGGAAGCCACTTGGGAGTGATTATGACATTTATAACATTTTATTTAAAGGCAAAGATATCATAAATATGTCTCTTATTAATAAAACAACTTTAATATGGGGTTATATAAGTGCTCTATTAGAATATGAATAGTCCTTATAAATCTAAAAATATTACCTACATCATGGTAATTTATTTATAATTTTTAGGAAATAAATAATTAAATTAAAAAATGACACAATGATGGTGCATTCTAAAGTCTGCTATGGATGAGCCCGTAAAGGGCGTTGTGGGCTAGGTTTCCATCTCATCACCGCCTTCCTCCCAGTTTCGCTCAGATGGCGGCGGTTCCTCCTCGATCTTCCCGGCGTACTCATGGTGCGGTGGCTGCTTCCGCGGTGAAGGGTGGCCCCGATCTGGAGGCTCAGTGTTCAATCTTCCGCGGTGAGGGTGTTCGGGTTTTCTCTGGATTCAGGGTGGTGATCCAACTCTTCTGCATCATGGGGTCGAGATTCGGTGTGGCATCGCAGTTGCGGTCCTTCAATGCAGTGAGGGGGTTCCCGTTCTGGTGCATCGGGGTCGTGGTTCAACTCTCTAGGAAGGTAAGGTCTTGATCTGCTTCAGGGTCTTGTTTTTGCGGCGAAGGGGATCCCGATACGATGCATTGGGGTGGCGCTCTGCTTGTTCTGAATTGGTGTGGGCATGCTCAGGTGTGGCTTGGGGTCGCGGTTCGTGCGCTGTGGGGTTGTGCTATGGTGGCGGGGGTCGTGACCGTCTTTCCGCAGTGGTGGGGTATTACTTTGGATGCCTCTCGGAGCTGTGAACATCTTATGTAGAGGCCATTAAGTCCATTACCTCTTCCGTGGTGCGGATTGTGCTCTGGTATTCTTGCGTCGGGGCCACGTTTCTGATCCTTGGTGAATCACTGTCCCTTGGTGAACGGGCTGGATTCCATCGATTGTGTTGTGCTCTGACAGGGGGTTCCTTGGTTGGACTATTACGGTCTCTGCGTGCAGGCTGGATGGTGGTGATGGGACTTTTGTGAGATGGCTATTTGGAGCTGAGGAAGGTTTTTTGGTGGGTTGAGTCATATGGATTGCATCGACTGATTCAGAAGTGTTTCATTGTATGCTTGAATGGTTTGGTTTTCAATGATGGGAAGTTTGTGATACCAGACTCGACTTCATGAGTTGACTCTAAAGGAGGTTTCAGAGCAGGTGGTTCATCCTTGCAGTGTTTTTTGGATTTGGTTGTTTGAGAGGGTATGGAGCCAGCCATCGGATCTGACCTGAACTTTGAATTAGGACACTTTCTTGCTGAATTACCTTATAACGATAGAGAGCTTCTTCATGTTCACATGCTGGGGAGGAGCAGTTCACTGATGTCATCACTACCACAAAACAGGGCAAGGGAAGCATTTCCCTTTATCAGCGCTAAACATAAAGCACTGATAAATGGGTATTCCTTTATTAGCGCTATCTAAAAGCGCTGATAAAGGTATTTCTTTATCAGCACTAAAAAAGAGCTAATAAATGAATGTTTTATCAGCACTTTTATTTTAGCGCTGATAAAACATACCTTTATCAATGCTTTTAACGAGTGCTGATAAAGGTTCCGTTGGTTTTTATTTAATAACCCTAACAGGCCATCCTCGCTCGCACGCGGTCAAGATTTCGCGGAAGCTGAACCAGGCCCCTCGCTGCTGCGACCTCGTCCTCCTCCTCCTCATCCTTCCTCCTCCTCGTCCCCCCCCTCCTCTGCCGCCGTCGCCGCCTCCGCCCCTACTCCCGCTGCCGCGACCACGGCTGCCTCTGCCGCCTCCACCCCCGCTGCCGCGACCGCCGCTGCCTCTACCGCTGCCTCCGCCTCTGCCTCTGCCGCCGCCGCTGCTGACAAGGTGGGTGTGGTTAGATGCTTTTCTATGTTGGTTCTTCTATTTTTGGTTTCACTTCAGGAAACATGATCAAAGATTGGTTATCTATTGATGTTACATGTTGAGGTTGGAACTTTTGTTATAGCTAGTGCTCTAAGGATTGTGTTTGTATTTTAGAAAAGATTCATCTTGATTTTCCTTAGGTTGAGTGCCAAGATATTGGTAATAAACACACTCCAAACATTATATAAATGTAACTTCATGTATATCTTATGGATCATTTGGATGCTCAGTATAATGGTAGCTTATTGAGGGTCATGAGATCCTAGGGAAGAGAGATTTTTTAACTATTAATTTAATGTTTTACCTGATGATAGATTTCTGATGTAGCTTCCGCCTATATTCCCTAGGGAGGGAGGCCCCTATATAGAAATTGTTTGGACCAGGTCAGTTTAGATGATCTATAAGAATATTGAGATACACATAGATATGATGATGATTATTTCTTCAGATATGCGTAGTGGACCAGCCAAATGTTGGAGGTACAATCAAGATTAGATTGGTTAGGAAGAGGAGTTATCTTGGAAGGACATCAGGATTAATTTCTTGAGCCACTTCTATCACATGATGTTTAAGAGAGAGAATCCTCATTAGTTCAACACCTAACATAGGAGTCCATGTTAGTATTTAAATATGATGAATGTTTCACTGACCTTTAGTCTGTTGCTCCATATTTGGTTGCTAATTAGATATCTTGAGAAAGTGGTTTTAGGATGGTCTTCGCTGTGAGATTTAGTTTCATGGGAACATGCTCTATTTGACCATTTATGTAGACGACATGAATCAGGCACCCATCACCGAAGGAAATCTAGGAGAGTCCATGAGAAGTAGTAAAATGGTTTTATCAAGAAGTGTATAAACTCTTCTTGTAGAGGTAAAAGCATTGTTATGAAATTTTTATCCAATGAAATAGCTGGAAAGCGTATTAGGGTAGTGGGAAGCCAGCTCAGGATCATGTTCCATTACAGTGCAATTAGTGTGTTAATATTGTTCACAAAAGTCCTTAGTGTTTGTACACCACTTTGAGGTGTCATGCTTATAAAATATTTGTCCACCTAATGTGGTTTTCTAGGGGTATGTAGCAATAGAGCCTTTGTAGGGGAACATGAATGGAACCATAGATTGGGAAGGACTCAAACACTCCTCTGATAATAGGTAGCTAAAGTCCCATTGGATGTTTTGGTCAAGGGAGGGGATGTTGTACCACCATGCAGGAATGAAAGTATAAGGAAGAGTATATAACATAGGGAGTCTGGCTCCAACCTAGGGTTTAGGGTCTGGTCATATGCATGTTATGTAGTCTACTATGGATATTGTGGATTCTTGATCATCTACTGTTAATGGTACAATTCCTATATCATCTACCCTTTATTTTATTTTTTATAAAAGAGAATCACATTCCTTTTTTCCACTCTTTTTGTAAATGTTTTAGGCTTGGAGGTGTAAAGCTTGGATAGTGTTATCACCATCGACAAACTATTGGTATTATAGTCCAAGAATATCACATGTTGCAAGGAATGATCTCTAGATATTGGTGGTTATCATTTATTTTGTGAACCACCCATGATTTATATGATAATATTTTATTTTAGTTTTGTTATGGATTAGTTTGTTTTATAACAATCCAAAATCATTTGTTCCTAGATGAGAGTTACCTTTTTATCTCCAAAATAGACAGAGTTATTTTCACTTGGATGAGAGGAAACTTCTATCTGGTCATGTAGAACCAATTCAATCTATATTGAATTTTCTCATGGCTCAAATAGTCAGGCATATTGTAGATGTTTCTAGAATACTGTAGGATTCTTTTTCCCCAATGGTAGTATATTTTTAGGATGTTTTCACCGATGAGGTATAAAATTTACTTCTTAATAAAGAGATAAACTTTATAATCTAGTTAGTTTTGGTAGAAAATTCAGCTTCTATCACAATTTCTAAAATAACACCAAAATAGCATCAGTTGTTTGAATTACAATTTGATGATATAGAATATAATGGTTTCATATGGCATAGTACTTTTCCATGGGGTTTTATAGTTCTCTAAAATAGACGGTTGATTGGTATTTATTCTTTTGTTGGACTATTGGAGATTGAACCTGATGAGAGTCATGAATCTGTATCCTCATCCACACATTGATAGTCACATTGATCATCTATGAGGTTCTATGATCTTCTCCAAGATAGATTTGACATTAGGATACCATTAGATGAGTTGGACATCGATGGACCTACCATGAACTTCTTTTAGGAGTAGTTATGGCATGTATGAATTTTTAGTGATGATATTTGGTTTAACTAATGCATTGGTTGTATTAATGGACTCGATGAATAGGATATTTCATCCTTTTCTGGATTAGTTTTTAGTAGTTTTTTTCAATTAAATATTAGTGTACTCCCAACCCAGAGTTGATCTTGACCAACATCTTATCATCACCTTGAGTACATTGAGATAGCATCATATTTATGACAAGATAACCAAATGTAGTATCTAGATTGATAAAGTGGACTTCTTGGTCCATGTCATCTCAGAAGCTAGATTACTAGTGGTCCCATAGGAAGTTGTAGTTGTGGTAGCATGGTAAAATATCAACAATGTATGTGAAATTGTGATATTTCTTGGTTTACCATGTTATTATTTGTACTATATCCATTCTTTCTCACAGCTCGTAGCACATATGTTATGGATGACCATAAATGGAGTGATGTTTTTTTCCTCAAATTCATGTTAGTGATCTTTTTAGGTGATCAATGGAAGGTTGACCTCTGCATATACCCCCACATTACCTATTCTTGGTAAATAATATTATGTGTACTAAATTGCATTAGGAATTAGACTCAAAGTAGTTATGATGAAAGATAATTGGTGGTTATCATTTATTTTCATGAATTGTATTTTGGGGTTTGTGGGATGTGGTAAATGGTGTACTCGGTTTTAGATTATTTTATTCTCATGGGTTTCCCCTATTTTATGTTTTCTTTTCAGTTGGAAATCTGCTCTGCTGTGCGCCTCTCCTCTTCCACGAACGCTCCTCTGCCGTGTGCCAAATGACACCTTCACGGTGAGTTTTCTCCTATTACTCACCAGTTTCCTCTTATTCGCATGTCATTACTATTTGATATTGATGGTTATAATGTGAAATGTATGGGCTAAATGCCCCACTAAAAATCGTGGCCGTTGGTGGTCCTTGTTTGCGCACTAAGTGAATTGAATGTTGGTTGGTTCTTGTTGAACATTGGAATATATAAATTGGTAATTTATGTATACTTGACTTATGAATGAACACCCCAGGATTATAAAACTTCTGTGATAACCCCTGAATTAACAAACAAAATTGAATAAAGGATGCTTTGTAAAATCTAAATTTTTGAGTGTTTGGTTTGTATGGTGTTGTGATTGTGATCACGATTGTGTTTTTGTATGGTGTTGTGGTTGTTGGAATAATATTCTGACTCAAACTTGGAATAAGTTTCATTTTAAATGTTACATGTCATGTGAACCTAGGTCACACACAATGTATCTCCAAGACATATACTTCAGCATGAAACCATGTACATGCCATGAAATAATGGTAGAACCATATGACATGTGTTTTACTTCACTCACACCATGTATAGATACCATAGAGACTTGATGTGTATAGACTATACACCCCTAGTGGTCATGTAAGGACTATACACCGTGTATTCCACAAAAATGTGATGCATAGCTGGTGAGGTGACCAATATGTATCTAAAGTACATGCATTTAGCTTAAGTTGTTCTAAATGTCATGTATTTTCAAAGGAATCATTCAGTCTTTGTAAGACTAACTTGGAATAAATTTGATATATGTCAGATTAAATCAGGTATCTTATACATACACGATGTTCACCCTACTGAACACACCATGTATATGGATTTCACATGTGTTTAAAGGCATTTTTACCATGATTTGTTTTTATAAAACCCAAAAAATGCTACCTGATTAATTAAAACATAATAGTAGGCAAGTTCTCGAGATCGAACCCATAAAGACGATGAATATGAATAAAGAATGGATGAATGACAATCGGTTGACAAAAGAGTATGAAGATAGCGTGAAAGAGTTTATCAAGTTTGCAGAAGATCATGCATGTGACCCTTCTCAAATCCTTTGTCCGTGTTTACGCTGTTGTTATTCAAAACAAATTAGTCTAGAGGAGTTGGAAGAACACCTGATCTGTCATGGAATAGATCAAAGTTATACATGTTGGAATAAACACGGGGAAAAACGAATGTAGGTAGTGACTCAGAGAACACGACATTTTATAGATCATCTGATATGATTAGAAGCGTGAATAGTGAAAATGATCATATGGAGGGTGTGATTACATATGTGAATGATGATGAAGATCGTATTGAGGAAATGACAAGGACAGTTGAAGATGAACTTCGTGATTTCCCAAAATTGTTTGAGAAGTTAAAGAGTTGTGAAAAAACGCCATTGTATGCTGGTTTCACTAAATATACAGCATTGCCAGCCGTATTGAAGCTGTATAATTTGAAAGCAGGCAACGGGTGGAGTGACGCCAGTTTTATAGAACTACTTGCTCTCCTGAATGACATGATCCTAGAAGATAATGAACTCCCAAGCCGAACATACGATGCCAAACGAATGCTACGATCGATGGGTATGATCTCTGAAAGAATACACGCTTTCCTGAATGACTGTTATTGTTTCACAAGGACCACAAATCACTTAAAGAATTCCCAAAGTGTGGTTCTTCTTGATACAAGAAAGATGATTCTAGTCCTACGAAATTAGTATGGTACTTTCCAATCATTCCTAGGTTTAGACGCCTATATGGAAGTGAGGAGACTACAGGACAATTGACATGGCATGCAGATACAAGAATTAAAGATGGGAAACTACGTCACCCGGTAGACATAAGTACCGATATTGGATGACATCATTCGACGGAAGTTTAGAAGAACATACAACACCGTCTCCACTAACAGGTGATCAATTGTTTGAGAAAGTAAAATATTTGGACACTACTTTTGGTAAACCGTTTTCGAAAAACCTTATGAAAACTGGTTGGAAAAAGAGATCAGTTTTTTTTGAATTACCATACTGGAATTGTCTGCATGTCATAAATTTTCTTGATGTTATGCATATTGAAAAAAATGTATGTGATATTGTCATCAGCACGTTGCTAAATGCACCCGACAAAACAAAGGACGAAATTAAGGCTAGATTGGACATGGTTGAGATGGGAATATGAGAAGAGTTGGCACCAATGAAGGGTGAAAAATGAACATTTCTTCCTCCTGCTACTTACACTCTTTCAAGGCAGGAGAGATATCAGTTTTGCAATTTCTTGAATGATGTAAAGGTTCCAGAGGGGTATTCATCAAATATCAAGGACATCATGTCAATGGGAGATTTAAAATTAAAGGGTCTGAAATCACATGACTGCCATGTTTTGATGCAAGATATAATTCCTATAGCTTTACGTTGCATTTTTCCCAAGAATGTCCACCATGCATTAATGAAGCTCTGTTTCTTCTTCAAAGCTATATGTAGCAAAGTTATAGACCCGGCAAAATTTCCAACTATGGAAAGAGAAATTGACGTCATATTATGTGAATTGTAAATATTCTTCCCGCCGACATTTTTCGATATGATGGTTCATTTGGTGAGAGAGATTTGACTATGTGGTCCTATACATTATAGATGAATGTACCCCATTGAAAGGTATATGAATATTTTGAAAGGGTATGTCAAAAACTAAAGTTGGCCAGAGGGTTGTATTGCGGAGCAATATATTGTTGAGGAAGCTATTGAATTTTGTACCGAATACCTGTCTGGTGTGGAAATCGTTGGCCTACCGAAATCTCGTCACACTGAGCGGCTTGAGGGTGAAGGAATTTATGGAAGAGAGGTTGTCACAATCAATATTACAGATCAAGAGCAGGCCCACCTTTATATTTTTCATAACAGTTTTGACGTTGACCCATATGTTCAAACCCACAAAGAAATTCTTAGGCATTTGAATCCCTAGGGCTAAAAAATGGATATCAGATATACATAATCGACAGTTTATAGGATGGTTTCGAGACCATATTTTTAAGCAGTTAGATGAAAATCCAGACTCAATTTCAGAATGACTTCGATGGCTAGCCAGAGGAGCAAGTGTGTACGTATTATCTTACAATGATTATGTAGTTAATGGTTATACATTATATACTAATGAACATGATGAAGATAGTACCATGCAGAATAGTGGGGTTACACTTGTGGCTGAGGCGATGCATATTTCCGGTGCTAAGGATAAAAATCCAATTTATGCGAATATGTCATACTTTGACATCATCAAACGAATATGGGAGTTGGATTATATGAAATTCAAAGTGATGATTTTCAATGCAAGTGGGTTGATAACAGGAGTACTGTTAAAATAGATAAATTAGGATTCGTGAAAGTTGATTTCAGTAAGGAAGGGGAGAAAGACGAATCATTTATAATGGCATCACAGGCAGTACAAGTATTTTATGTTCTAGACCCCACAAACCGAAATTGGTCAATTATTCTGTTATCGACCAAAAAAACTGAAGGGTCATATGAAAGTTCAACAGAGGTTGACCCTTTTATAGGGACTTCACAATAATTTCACAGTGGCCCCAATGTAGACGACGTTTTGTATGTCAGAGGAGACCACAATGAAGGTATTTACATAATCAATAGAGGAGTCAAATCTCTTTAGCCTTTAAAGAAAAAAAAGAGAGTACAATAATCCGGTTATTTTTTTATTGTAACATACATTGTGTTACGTTATGTTATTATCCGTTCGCTGCTGTTTTTATGTAATCTAAATTAAATATTAAACCACTTCTGCAGATAATGACTTCTTCACCTACTGATGCACCCAATATCGAGGCACAAGAGGTCTCTCAACCAGCAGCTGGTGGTCCCACTGCAGAGCAACAATAGGTTTCTCAACCAGATGCTGGTGGTCCCAGTGCCGAGCAACAATAGGTTTCTCAACCTATTATTACTTGTCTCAATGCTGAGGTACAACAGGTTTCTCAACCTGTTTCTGCTGGTCCCATTGCCGATGCTAGCACTCTGGGGGAAGATATTGATGATACTTCTGAGGAAATGGTAGGAAATGAAACCCTGAAAGTGCAAAAAAAAACAAGAGCATCTTAGTTTGACAGTGTTAGCCAAAATCCTTAAGGCAAAAGCAGAAGGAATCAAATTTGAGGTGGGATGAAATAAGCGAGGCCAACATGTTAACCCCAACAGAGCCATCTTTAGTAGTTACATTGGAATCTTCACTCAGCAACGCGTGCCGATTTATGTACAGTCGTGGCACCATGTTGTCACCGGGCTGAAGAAACTAATGTGGGAAGATATTATGGTAACATTATGATATCATTTTTTTAATTTATTAAAATAAAATAAAATACCAAAACATTGACTTACTCCTCATCATCCATTACAGAGTGCATTTATAGTAGATGCCTCGCACAAGGAATATGTATTAAGAGTTGTAGGAAGGATTCATAGAGGTTTCCGCACAATTTTAACAAAATATCATCTTAAAGATGCAGAAGAGAAAATCAAACTGCACCCAACTCCTCTTTACGCACACTTGATATCCCAAGGAGCGTGGGATGCGTTTAGCAACCGTCATGGGGAGCAGACTTTTTAGGTACATTGTGTGGGGTAATACGTTGTTTGACGTTTGCTTGTATTCATCACTCTGATTGATAGTTTTTTATTTATGAAACAACTATTGAGTGACGAAAATAAAAAATGCACAACAGAACCAGCGTACCCTTACCGTAAAGAAAGGATGGGGTACACTGAACTTGAGAAAAAATTGGTACGTCTTTTAAATCTACCCTACTACTAGTATGTGACATAAAACAACACCATAAACATGTTTCTCTATTTATATACATATTGATGAATCGAAATCGAAATCCATATCCATCCCACGCCATGTGCTATGGAATGAGGCTCGTGTAAATAAAGAGGGGATACTGATTGATGAAAACACACAAAAAGTGTGGGAAACATGTGTAAGTATGACATAATATAAATTTGATTTGCTTTAAATCGCTATTACATTACAATAACTACTTATTTTTCTATATTTTCTATCTGACATAGTCACAAGAATCAACAACAACCACACCAGATGCAAACATACTTTCAGTAGCCTTGAAGCAGCCAGAACAGTATGGTCACGTCAGAGGTGCGGGTTTTGGGGTGACACCCCGAACATATTTTCAAAAACAAAAACAAGCGGAGGATCAAAATGAAAAAAATGGAAAATCTGAAAAACAATTATCTATTTTTCAAGAATAATTACAATACTAGAGAGAGATTATAGCAAAGTTGACGGGGGAGAGGCAAAGAGAAGAAACAACTCAACAACAACCCGTGCGTGACGATCCCGCCCCACCCCCTACCAGCTTTGAGGCAAGCCATTCCCCTAAAAAACCTAACTTAGATGAGGTAATAAATGTTTTAATAATTGTTTCTGTGAAATTTTATTTACATAGACACTGATACCTTTCCTGTACTAATATTCCACAGGGTGAAAATGACTGTGATTTATATTTATCAACTAACACCTATCGCCTTGTAGTGAGGGCTACGGTGTTCAATAATCAAAATGACATGCTACACAACAGAAAGCTTCCAAAAGATCATCTTAGAGTGTCAATTAACGTAGCTAATGAGCCGAGTTCTGAGCTACCTATTCCAAATGACGATGATGACATTCATACGGTTGAACAAGCTGTTGGAACATTCATCGTATGGCTGAAAGTTCTTGTAAAAAAACATGTCGACAAAAAGGTATTCATTTCCAATTTATTTTTCAAGCTGGACCTTTAAAATTTAATGAAAAAAGGTCTGAACAGATGAATGTTATTACAAAATGACAAAGACTATGGGGTGAAATGAAATATCATCTCAAAACTATCTCAAGGATCAACCAACTGATTAAAACGGTCTACTGAGAGCACCTTCACCCCACCCGTTCTATATCCATAGTTAATATCATTGAAGGCTCATATGGATAAAAAGTTAAAAGACGGAAGTACTCACATTGTTGATTTCAAACAAGATATGTATGGAGAGGAAACATCAGATCTCATTAGTGCTGAAAATGTAAATGAAATCCTCAAGTATGAATGGCTAGGCGCCTTAGTTGTAAATGTATACATGAGGTAAGTTTTCATGATTTGATTTTACAAAAGCTGATATACTCTGATAATTATGACTAAATACATTTTATATTTGTCGTAGATGTATATATGAAAAACAATTGAAGGGATTTCCCCATGAAATTTTTTTTGGACTCGTTAGTCCTCACACCACCTCTTCAAAATATGAAATAGATTCTGATAAAGAGGCTGTAATAATGTCATCCCTGCTCAAATTGTTTGAAAACAAAATTACGGATGACAGAATCTTTTTAATACCAACGATGCAGGGGTAAAACTCTACAATTTAATCATATCAACTATATTTTAATTTCTTTCTTTACTTATTACTTTTTGTATTTTTAGGGAGCATTGGATGCTGATTGCAGTCAATTTGGATACTCCAAAGATTTATTTTCTGGATTCAACGCATGGATATCCAACAAACTGACCACACATGATGGCGTTTGTTAATTTGTAATACACTAGATCCAACATTTTGAAACTAAACATCTAGTTATATAATTTATGTTATCTTTTAATTAGGATTCTGTTATGATAGGGCAGTGCATCAATATCGTCTAATGCATGGAATGAATCCAGGGAATAAGGATGAGAACGCCTACAAGATCTACAACTGGAAAAGTATCCGGGTATATATATTAACATTGCACTATCCAAACACATATCAAAACAAATTACTTATTGTTGTCGATGTTTCTGCAGTGTCCAAAACAAACAAATGGAAAGGACTATGGTTATTATGTTTGTAAATTTATGAAATAGATCGTATTTCATCAACAAACTAGCATCCCTGATGAGGTATTTTCAAAAATAATTATGAGTTCATTTAAAATATTTATTAATAATTTGTGTATTTATATTTTTTCAGTACTACCATGACTGTCGCAAAAATTCATATTCAGAAGATGATACACATGTGTTTAGAAACGAATGGGCAATATACCTGATGGAAGATTGTACAAAAATAGGATGAAGGTGAATTCCTACTACTTATGTTATCTATATATGATCATTGATTATCCTCCAACCTTATTTGTTGAATTGAGAATGATCCGATGTATTGAAATCTTAATTTATTACTCAATGTTTTCTATCCCCGAATTCATATTATTGATCTTTGAACAAATCAATATTGAAGTAAGGCATGATGGTGTGCAGTGCATATGGGGTGAATGAAAAAACCACCGAGGATCAACAAAATCCATTTTCCAACAAACGATGGATGGAAACAACAAATATGGTCTATATCCACCATTTTCAGTTAGATATAGGGCCTAAATATAAATATTGATGAAATTAAAGTAGAGGGATCAGATTCAACATGTAGAGATAGTATTTGAGAACATGTGTACCCCTTGGTTCGTTTTTAAGAAATTTCAATGTTCTGTATCTTGTTTGTTTGAACTTGTATTTGAGCACATGTGTTATTATTTGAATTGCACAATTATTTATAGGTAGATGCATGAGATAATCGGTATCGTTGAGGGATTTTTTAGAACCAAAATATGTGTCCCAGGATAATTCAAGTAAGGGAAAGTCTGGTTGAGATTAAATCCAAGCTCAAACAACCAGTACATCATCAAAAGAATCAACCCTGTGATGCACCATCATGTAGAATCTAGTCCTCGTGATGTTTTGAGGTGTTTATGGAAGGTATGGGGAGTCTGATGAGCCCCATGGCAACCATAAATAATGTTTACAGACAGATCCACATGTTTTTTTGTGCCTCGTGCCTCTTTACAAGGATCACACCATTCACATGGTCCATCTTAGCACGTATGTCCCATTCATCCCATTACTACTCTTAGAAGAACCTAGGAATTTGACAATACATAGGCCCCAAAAAACCCATACTCATCCAACCAAGAGTATTCCTAGTGTGAAGGGAAGCTAACCATGGGTAATACCCACACCATACCTCTTTTAAATATATGGGTTTTTATCCTTGTATTCTAAATAGGGTACATAGGAAGCCTCCATGAGGTTAAATCCCAACCAATGGTAAACCATGGTGACCCCCTCACTGGGGTACACCTTCACTTATTTTCCCTCCTATATTTCCCTTAGTGGCATCCGAATAAGTCTTAAAAATGAGAAACCTTACCTTTATGGGATGAACCACACTTGGGTTAGACCTCATTGGGCGTTTTGATCCATCTATCAGGTAAACATTCCAGGTTCTCCCTCCTAGAGATGTACCTACCTGATCCACCTTTATAAGTGTTTTGATCCACCCATTACATCTCTATAAGACATTAAATCATGACCCTCTATCCTTGTGGGATGTTAAACTCATGGAATACCACAAGTTAAACATGGGCTTCCATTAATATATTCAATATTAATGTTTAATCAATCCTTATTAAGGTATTGTGGAGGTGTGGTTTTATGTTTTCCAATAGATTTCAGAAGATTCCAAGCTTTATGTAGGTGATTCCATGCTTTTACATTATATGATGATTTTATTATGCTGTATTTGCTTTCTAAGTGTACTATATGAAATGTTTGTGTGGTTAAAAATGTGTTATCAAAGGAATTTTTGGTGTGTGTAGACTTGAAAGTTATTTTTAAAATGAATGTGGTTGTATTTATTGTGGATTTTCATGCTTAAGTCCTCTAAATGTGTTTGAAGAAATGAGAAAGTTGTGTGATGGGTGTTTTCAAATGGATTTAATGTGTTTGTGAATTTTAAAGAGGGTTTTCTTATGAGATGTAGAGAGTCTATATATGTGTATTTACATTGAATGAAAGTACATGAGAATGTGTTGATATATATGATGTGTATAATGCAAATTGAGCACAATTTCCATACAAGGTATTTAGGTGGGTATACTATGACATGTACACCAGTTTATTTGGAAGTGTCTTAACCCATATTAATCATCATGGATTTATGATTACAACACTAACAAAATTATGATGATGATTGGATACTGCTAGAAAATTGTATGAATTCCTCTCCAGTGGCTCATGCATGAAAACATTGAGGGTTATGGTTATTGTACAATGATTTACAGGTATATGAGGATCCTAATGCCTCAATAGTTCTCGTACAATTAGGGATTTACTATGGTGCTCTGTTGATGTTTCTCATACCATTGGCATATAAGAGACCTTAATCATATGATAATTAAAAAAGATTATTTCATGAAATACATTTTATTATGTTTTTGGGTTAAAAATGTTTCCATGTTCTTTCATATAATATGCATAGTCAATCTTATTCTAATGATATGGCATGAAATCCCTATTTTGGGTGTCATACTACTGTCCTCTCACTCATACCCTACATACAGCTTTGTGGGTATGTAGATTTTTTATGTATGGCCTAGATAAAGGAAATATGTAACATGGTGATAAAGGTGGATCCAAATGTTTGTGTTCTATTTCTTTTAGATGTTGGTGCTGGTGGCTTGAGGATGATTGTCCTCTTATTACAGGCAGTTTTTAGGATATTGTCCTTGTTCCCATACCATTGTATTACTTTTGGATTTTTTGATGTTTTCAACCTTGAAAATGAAAAATGGTGTTCTTTGTTTGGTTATGTTTATTCAATTTATGTGATTTTTATTAATTTTTTCTATTTGTGATTATATAAATGGGTAATATCATTCCCAAACCACCTTGTTAATATCCATTCAATATTTTTCATCCCGTGGTGATTGGGAACACCCTTTGGGCAATGTTTTGAACCCAACATGGCGTCGGGTTATAATAAATCCCATATTGGTTTGTGAAAATTAACATGCTCCATAAACATAAATGGATACAATCATATAGGTACGACTGAACAACTACATTAAAAAAGATGTGAACCATTTATATATATCTCTAAATAGATTGATCCATGATCTATATGAGTCAACCAAGTATGCTGATGTACATGCAAAGCTACATCAGCTTCCACAAATCTACCTATCTTTGGAAAGATGAATCAAATTCCAATATATCAATGATAAATGAAATAAAAAATTTAAAAAGTCCAAAAATGAATAACTAGAGATATCTCATCAGATACCTATCGATTGATGAAAATATAAGCGACAATGGGAAATAGGTCTCTAGGGTACCCTTGTAATAATTATAAAGAAAATACCTATCCAAGGATGTCAGCATAGTTATTATATCATTTTAAATTAGGAAATACCACTACATAACTCATAACATTGTTGTACCACATAAAAAATGAATGTTTTCAATAAAATAAGAAGTCTAGAATAACCCATTTCATAGTCAGACTAGAATCCCCATAATTGATATCCAATAGCATCATGATGTTGTGGAATGGAGACCAAAATCCCTAATAGTTGAAACCAAAGTTAGGGGAAGAAGGAGAAGAATATAGAGGAGGATAATAGGGTTGAATATATTCCACCACTCTTTTAATGTAACTGATAATATTTGATTTATCTCAAAAGTAAGGGAGATATCCCATGGGGGAAGGGAGAAGGAGGAGAGTGTGTGTAAAGGATTTTGTTGAGTGGAATGAGGGATATACGAGGGTAACCCGCTTTAATGGTTGATAGTGAAAATTTGTTAATTCCACTCATTAATTAGGTGAATTATTAGGCATAAGGGTAAAATAAATCATTTTCCAACAATGTGGGAATCAATATACACACACTTCTAATCCATATAGTTTCATTGAGTGGCTTACAATCCATTATTCAACCATATAGAGATACTTCCCCAAAAACTCATACCTTACACAAGTTCATAACATTATTTGACAAACTATTAACTATCAATGTGAGACCATCATAACCTTATAACCAAACTGTAGGTTTATCTATTCCCCCTCGAATCATTAAATAGCCCATGTTCTACTAAACATTGGGCCATATGATTATTATAGATGATTATCCCTAACCATGCACTAATTTCGTTAATTGGTTATTTTATGTTTTGTGCCTCACTAGTATAATTCTATTTAGAAACCCCATTCTTTATTTCATTATTGTATTACTAACATAATATTTGTTTTATTATATAGGTGAAATATTTTTCCTCAGTTCGAATGCTTTGTTTAGAAACTACCGCCATGGACTACAATTTTTTAGAGCGGATGAATGCAAAAAGGATGGAACATCATTGTTTTTTAATTGTTTGTTGGATAAATGTAATTGTAACCAAATTAAACATTGTTTGAAATGTATATAGCACTGTGTTGTTTTGTATTCATGATTTCAAGTAAATGTATGTATCATTTTTGTTCTTCTGTGCTTTGTGTGTGGGTGTTTTTTGTGCTGTGTGCAGGTGTTGTTTGTGCTCTGTGCAGGTGCTATAATGTGTGCAGGTGCTGGGTAGGTTCTGTGTAGGTTCTGGTTTTTCACAGGATCTTTGGCCTTATCAGTGCTAGCTAAGCGCTGATAAATGGATAATATATCAGCACTATTTTGAGCGCTGATAAAGGTAGTTTTTACCAGCACTCAAAATAGCACTGATAAAGGTAGTGTTTATCAGCTCTATTTTTAGCACTGATAAAGGGGACCCCCCCTTTATCTTCGCCGAGATTAACAATGCTTTTTTAGCGCTGTTAAAGGTGGTTTTTAGTGCTATTATAAGCCATATTTATAGTAGTGCATTCTGGTTTTTACTCTTTCTTCATTCGAGTGTGAGTGTCCTATGTCCATGATGTCATTGGGTTTCCACCCCCTTCATCCATTAAAAGGGGGTCTTATCATATAATAAAAAATTTTAAGGCCTTCGGGCCATTGGATAGATGGTGAAATAATTGATTTATTAAAGGAAGAATCAAATAAATGATATTAATGATATTAAAATAAATATAATTTGAAATATTTGATTCCATACACAATTTTTTTGGATTAATTTGACATGTTAGGGTTGAGTTAATATAGTTTTTTTCAAAGGAATCAATTTGTTATGATTTTTTAAAAAGTCATGTAGTGAATAGTGTCAAAATTGACATAATTCATAACTTAAAATATAAAATATTTAATTAAATGATATAAAATTTATAAAAATCCAAGATTCTACTAAAAAGTTTATATAAGTCCAGAAATTTCAATAATGACTCATTAATTGGTCATTTGGCATGATTTCGTAATTATTTTAACTCTCAAAGTGTAAATTACTTAATAAACCGATAAGAGTTAAAAGGGTTAAAACATAAAGATAAGGATTAAAAAATATAAAAAACTTGTCTATTTTTTATTGTATGAATGGATTTATACCCATACTCATCCTATATTAGAACTAAGTTTGGACTCATTTGGAATTGAAATTGAATTTATATTAATTTAATACTTTTAATACTTCCAAGGGTGCCCCTCCCCTCTCTTATAAAAAGGCACCCATTCCTCTCTATTAATCACACTTAAAAAACTTTTTGGTTTAGCCAAGATATACCCAAAACCTTTCCTAGAATCCCTCCCCACATTCTTGAAGCCTTAGTTTATACAGAACACCCTCCTTAGTGGTGTTAAGGTGTTAAGAAAGGTGATCATCCGAAAGAGAGGTAATGTTTTTATTTAAGTATTTCTATTTTATTTCTTCTTCCACTTTATTTAAATCTTATTCATCCATGATGAAATAAAAACTCCAGTATCCTCAATATATTTATATGTTATTATTTTTATATCATCACCTAAATCCATCTATAATTCTATTAAATGGGAAAATAATTAATTGTTCGTGCGTACGTGTGAGCTATCACCTCCACGAACCGATATAATTCATTTTCCATAACCGTCTCTCATGAGTGGTTATAAAGATTAAATTAATATTAATATTTTATATTCATGACATATTAATCATTATATGATGACAATATATCAATTACTTTCTTACTTTCCATGCGCATAAAAATGATAACGCCGTTCGTGCGTACATGTGAACTATCACCTCCACCAAGCGACATGACTCATTTTTTTTCATTACATCACTTGTATGATATATATAAGTATATTTAAATGATTAATATTATATTAATTATGTAATTATCATTATATAAATATAAAATAATACTTACCTTCTTTCCATAACGATCAATGAAAAATGGGAAACGTTACGTATGACTTACCGTCTCCATGATTATAATGCTGTTTATTTTTCATAACCATACTTCATGGATTATTTTAAAATTATAATTTATGTATAAAATTATAATAATATCATGAATATTATTCTAGAGATGATGTAATTATAACTTCATAGACTATTAACATCATACCATGTTCATTTTTGACTCAAGTACCAAATATCAACAAAACGTTTGACATGAAAAAAAATAATTAACTAATTATTATAACATGGTAATTAATGATATACAAGGAATAATAAAAATTAAAAGGTTATAAATCAAGTATAAATTAACCTAAGTTTATTATTCAGGAAGAACAAGGAACATACATGACGAATCAAACTCAAGGTAAGGGACTTCTTCTCAATCTCCTTTCATTGATGCATATTTTGATGTTATACACCAACTTATTTTATAAGGTGTACAATCAAACCCTTTGACTTTTAATTTCATTAAAAGGTTTTCAAAATGAATATTTTTATATGAATCATTTTACTTTCTTTACAAAATGAAAAAGGAATTTTTTCTTTAATGTATGTAGTGACAACGACTTCTCCGCCGCCTTAATCATTATTTGATATTTGGATTCCTCTATAAGACTTAATGTTTTTAAAAGGGAAAAGAAATCCATTATTCTCTTTTTTATATATTCTGGTATTGAAAATGGTTTTGAAAGTGGATTTACTATTTCAATATCTTAAAATGATTTCTTGTGACTGCAATTTTATGAGTGAAATGTTGATAAATGTAATCTTTTATGTGTTATGTTTATATAATAGTACTTGGAAATTTGATGGGTGGTTATGTGATAAACCAAAGACGGGTGGTTCTGTGATAAACCAAGTATGGGTGGTTACATTATAACCTCCAATTCATTGGGTATGGAAGTTGACCATATGACTATTCTATTTTGTAAGAGTGATATGTATGGAAGTCGACCAAATGGTTATTCCATTTAAGTATGATTATTTATCAAGTTACCTTTATGTGTTATATATGCTTGTTATGGGTTTTATGGTAATATTATTTATTATAAAAAGGTTAATCAATGAGATTATATTCAGTGTAGAGTATTTAATTATCCTTAGAGGTGAAAACATTACTTTATGATAAAGTTTTCTTGGTTTACATGTTTTAACAAGACTAACAATTTTCCTTCTTTGTGTATCTATTACTGATCTTTTTATGCTAATACCAAGTTTTGAAATTTTTTTCACAGGATTTCAAGGAGAATAGAGTCAAGGATGGGATCAAGGAAAATTTATGATGATTAAACATGAAACGAAACCATGTTTCTTTTTAAAAGTTTTTATTTTATGAAAAAAATAGAGAGTGAGTAGAAGTGTCTACTTTTTAATATTTGAGTTGTTATATATGAGTTATGGTTTAATTCTCCAAATCTTTAAACCTGAAAAGATCCTCAATGTGAATTAAAGTAAAATTCTTGACTTAAATAAAGATTATGAAAATTTTTAAGGTTGGGGCTGTATACCATGTGCTCCACTTTATACAAATAATCAATATAGAACTCAATCAACTCTTCCGATATATATTTTTAAATAATAGAGGCTTCGGTCAATGAGGATTTTTAACACATCCCTTCAAAATTTTCATATATATTTTAAAATAATACATCCAATGTAAATAAATAGGCCCATATATTCTTATCTATCGCACCAAATGAATCACCAAATGAACCATTATATCAAAAAAATATTGGTGGGAAAAACTTTTATAGTTAACAAAGTATGAGTGTGATTTAATTATTCAACACATATAATAAATTTGGATCAATGAATTTACTACAAATGGATTTGAAAAATAAAATAACTTGATGATAGTATTTATGAAAAGCATCAACAATATACCACATAGTGAGACTGATATCAGTTGTTGCATCAATACATGATCATCATGACATTTCATACCTATTAATTTGAAATCCTTCAATGACACCAAATTAATCATATTTTAAGAATATTCATTAGGGAATTTATTACCATGAAGATATTGAAAAAAATTCATCTTCTTAGTCTTTTTTATTTTGTGACAAGCCATAGGTAAATATATTATGTTTCATTTCATAGTGGGAGCTAAATTCGAATGTATTCCCATTAGTATCAAGTCCAATCTAGCATGAAATCTATATATTGTATTTACTTTTATGTCTAAAAATGTTCCAATCAAACTTTCACATTTTTTCAACATGAATAACATCAATTTTATTTTTTTATTTCTAAAAATATCTAATAAGCTAGTTCAAAAAAGATAGGATGTTTCTTCTAGATATATTTTTGATTTCTTTCCAAATATGAAATCAATATTTTTCACCTTATTGTAATATTATTCAATTGAAAATGGTTGTGGGGGATACTATATTCCTATAAACAATTAAATTTATTTTTCAATCTATGATAAGGATAATCTATTCTCAAAAATATTTGATGTCCAATATACACTTTATTTCTTCCATTCTGTAATTGATAATATGAAGTATCTTCTTCACAAATTAGACATGCTTTATGTCTATTAAAGTTGTATCTAGATAAGTTTCCATATGATGGAAAGTCATTTATAGTGAATATTATCATAGTACACAAAATAAAATACTCTTTCTTGTATACATCACAAATTATAACACCTTTCTCCCATAGAAATTTCAAATATTCAATCAATGGTGAAAGATACACACCAATATCATTTCTTGGATATTTTGGTCTAGAAATCATTAAGCTCATCATAACATATTTTTTCTTTATACATATATGTGGGGATAAGTTTTAAAATACCAAAAAAATAGGCCATGAAATATGTTGGCTATTGAGACTCTGACGTAGATTCATTCCATCTATGCACAATCCCATTCTAAGATTTCTAGATTCACTTCCAAAATTAGGAAAAAAAATTCAAACCTTTTCCATTGTGGCGAATTAGTAAGGTGACATAAGTTTCCATCAGAGATGCACTCATCTATATGACATCTTAACCTTTTTGAATCACTTTAATTTGTAAATAGACACTTAAAATAAGGTATTATTGGATGATACCAAATTGATTTAGTGGGACGTTTGGTGCCGATACATAAGAATGAATCAGAGTTGAATTTTCCATCTATCTTATATCATGTTGTCCCATATTTTAGACATTTTGATTAAGATTCATATTCCTTACTATACAAAACACAATAATTAAGGAAATAATGTATCTTTTTATACCCCAATCCCATTAGAAATAATATTTTATTTACTTCATAATTCGAATATGGAAGCCTGTTGCCTTCTGAAAGTAGTACTTTTAAATGTTTAAGCAATTCAGAGAAACTTTTATTACTCCACCCATTTCTTTCTTTTAACTTAACTAATCTCAGAATTTCTGATTACACTATAAATTTTTTGCAACCTAAGAATAGTGGTTTCTCATAATATACATATAATCATTCAATGGTTGCTATTTTTTGGATGGTTTCAATGCCAACATCATGAATTAATTCTTCAATATGATCCTTTGTTTCATGCTGAATATTTTCATCAACATCATATTTTGAATTTCATGTTTTACACATGCTAAATACAATGTGTATAATTATGGTTAAAACCATAGAAAATCAGATGATATTTGATTTCTCTAGAATTTAACCTTCACATATTCAAACACTTCACACATGAACAAAAAAACAGATCTTTGTTTTAAATATTTTATTTAGAAAATTCCAAGAAACCATCAACCCCTTTTTCATATTTATCAGTGGTTCTTCATAAATTTATTTGATTGTGATCCATTAATTACCTAATATCACAACATAGAAGGTGAATATATTAAAACATATAAATATTTAAAAATATATATAAACAGATAAATTTTAAACATAAAAACATATAATCAAAACAATAAACTAACCATTTATTGATAACTATTTGATAAAAACAAGCAATTATACAAAATTATCAAAACATATCATTGAAAAATTTAAATAAAAGTGATTAAAAGGATAAGAACTAACAAATCACAAATATTGGATTAAATGACATAACTCAATGACATACAATAACCATAATGTAATCACATTTATTTCAATTTATTCATTCTGAATATATGTATGTGTATATAATTTAATTTAATTTAATTTAATTATTAATATTATTAAATAAAAAAATATTTTATTTGTTGATTTTATGAAAAAATTAATTTTAATTTAATATGTTAAATAAAAATAAAAAATGTATAAAAGAGTATATTCAAAACTGTGTAGTACATTAGAGATTCTTTAATATCAAAACATTATAATCAATCTTATGATATCAATCATTCATCATTAAATTATCAATAAGGTTACCTATAAAAAAAGAAACAATAAAAATTTTATAAATATAAACAATTATAAAAATAAATAATTTCAATTACAACAAAATTATAACACATTAACAAACAATTTATAATCACAAAGACATTTATACTATGAAACTAATTATAACTATAGTAATTTATAATTGAAATATATATATATATAAATAAATAATTTAATTCAATTTAAAACTAAAAAATGATAAATAAATATTCTAAAAATAAAAAATTAATATTCCAATTATAAAATATGAAGATTCAGAGTGCAAATCTGGGATTTAGAGATATAAAATGGAAAATGATGAACATTAGATTGAAAACAATGAAGCAGGGTCAAGATTCACACACTGCATATATTAGGGTTTCATATAACATAGATTAGTGGGACAAATAAGGCTAATGATGAGCTGAGAGGATGCAATGGAGAAGAAAACTGACAAAAACAAAGAAAAAAATCAGATTAAATAAGGAAGATCAATCGAGATGAAATGGGGCCGACCATCAAGCGCCATGAGTATTAGGGTTTTAGGAAAAATAAATATTGAAGAATGAGGGGAATATCATGCCATAATTTTTTCTAAATCACATTTGACATTAGTTTTAATTAAAACTGATGTTAAGTTTTTTTTAAAAAAATTGTGTTGGTTTTTAACAAAAATCAATGCTGAAAGTTAAAAAAATTTATGTTTAATTTTTTTTAAAATACTTTCGACATTAGTTTTTATAAAAACCAACACCGACTGTTAAAAAAAACCTGACGTCAAAATATTTAAAAAATAAACTTTCAACATCGGTTTTTATAAAAACCAACATCGAATGTAAAAAATATTGATGTCAAAATAAAAATAAATAAATTTTTGGTGCCGATTTTTATAAAAACCAATGATGAAAGTGAAAAAACAAAAATATTAGTTTTTTTTAAATAAAAAACACCAATAATTATTTTTAAAATCCATTTGGAAACAGTTTTTAATAAAAACTGATACCAAAAGTAAATCCAAAATACATTTAACATCAATTTTAAATAAAACGATGTTAAAAATATCTTCATGTCAATTGTAACATCATTTTTGAAAAAAACAATGTTAAAATTCCGATGTGGAATCATATTTTTCTATTAGTTCCATAATAATCATTCAATGATTATTGTGGCATACTTGAAAAAGTTTAATCTAAAAAACAACTTGACTAGAGAGACACATGACCTCATGCGTGTCTCCCCATATGCTAGAGGCTACCGAATAACAATAGGGGTTTTGGGTAGTACCCTGGGGAGACTACACCCTCGAATCAGAGTAGCAATAACAAAAGAAAAATAGACTAAACAACATTCATAACAATAAACCTATGAGTATGCATAAGAAAATAAATATAACATGTATTAAATGTAAATGAGGAAGTATAAAATCATACAAACTCATGGTGATGATATCATACAAAACTGACCGCCCACCGAGCTAATCAAATATACACAATAAATAAAAGGCAAAAAAAAAAAAATACTAAGGCTACCACACCTGAGTTATATTCCAATCAGATATCCAATACCATCCAAGGTATCCAGCTAAATGATCAAATATTAGGCCTCTGCCCAACCTAAATTTGCAACCAGTGAAGGCAGCTTGGGTACCCAAGTGTCATGGTCATAAGAGGAGGGTGTGAGTACAACTCAGTAGGGAACCGTCAACATGATCTCATAAATAACTAGTAAGTGAAATGTGAATACATGTGATATGATCAAAATATAAATAAAAAATGTGGAAGTATAAATAAATAACATTGTCGATCCTTGGGTTAACATGACACTTGAGATCGACTATATTTTATTCGATAAGTGATAGAGTTTATTTGAGTACATAATAGGACAATGCCTTCCAAAACCATGTCACCTGTATACAGATCACTTAGGGGGCAGTTCCTCCCACCCAGATAATCTAATCTATATATCTCCTTGAGGAGCAGCGTGTCACTCCCGTAACATCTCATAACATACTAATCACCCAAGGGCAATGCATCCCTCCTAGATCATCTCTCATATACATATCATCAGGGGGGAGTGTGTCCCTCCCATATCATCTCAGGGTATACTGATCACTCAGTGGGTAGTTCATTCATCCCAGATCATCTCACGCATACATCTCCTTAAGCATAAGCTGATTCCTGGGAGAAAGTCCTAGACAATCATGTAGACCCATTAGCAGAATCCTAGTGTCCTAAGATTTACATATATACATAAGATAAATCCAAGGGTATTACCTAATGAATTATAGGTATATCAATAAATCTCAGTGGGAAGTGTGACCCACCCCTATCATCTCATCAGTAGCAGGCACGACAACCCAGTCCAAGGAGAACTTCCAAGGCATCCCATGTATCTCAATACATCTCCGTGGGAAGTTCACCCCACCCCAACCATCTCATCATCACAAGGCATAAACCAATTCCCATGAGGTAATCTTAGGTAATAAATACAATATCTGAATCATCATCAATTAGGTTCTAAGGTGACACACATAATCATCACTACCCATTTCCCTTATGTATCCTCTATAGGGTTAACATCTCACTAAGGCACTAATTAGGCCCCCTAGGTCTCATCATACCTAGACACTACCACATAACTCATGATGAAATGTGCTAAACTTTATCATTGCTATCTAAAAGTGATGATAAAGGGCACCCTTTATAAGTGCTAAATAAAAGCGTTGATAAAGGCAGCCCCTTTATCAGTGTTTTTAGCGCCAATAAAGGTCAGTCTTTATCATCACTAAAAAACACTCACAATATTTCATATAAAAAATTTATATCATTAATTTTTTTTATTAATATATAAATATATTTCTATTGACATAAATATAATATATTTTATTAAATATGATTTATATATGACTAAAAATACATTTACACTTGATATATAAGATATTTAGTGGAAAATGACATATAAAATAATTAGAAAACATTATATATTACTAAAAATCATATTTAACATATAAATATTTTTATATTGATATATATATATATATATTCTTAAATATGATTTATGTATACTAAATATGTTACACTTCGTATTGTGAAAAATGGTTTATAAGTTAATTAAAAATTAATATTTATTAAAAATGTTAACTCATTAATAGTAATAGACATTTAATAACATTTTCTATCAATGGAATTTGTTTTTTTTTCAATTTGACATACATATCAAATAATAAATATTTAATTATTAATAAAAAATATTGACTAAATATGTATTTACACTTCATATTCCATACAATAATTTCACCATATATGTATAAAATTAATTCAATTTTATAGAGATGAACATACACTAATAATAAATTGTTAATATTATCATTTTAGATTTTTATTTTTTTATATTTAATATTAAGTATATTATTTTATTAATTATTAAATTTTATTCATTTTTTATATTTTTATTTAATATTTATATATATACTATTTATTAATTTTTAATATATATATAAATATTAACCTATTCATTTTTTTATTATTCATTTCATTAATAATTAATAATTAATAATTATTAAATTTTTTGTTTATTGTTTTGTAATTTTATTCATTTTTAATATCCATTTATTTTTATTTATTGATTAACATTTAATTTTTTTAATATATTTGTAATTTTTATAATTAATATATGTATTCATATTTATTTTAAGTATTCATTTTAATTTTTTTTAAAATTTACATAATTTATAACATTTATTCATTCTTTCAATATTTTTTTGATCTATTCATTTTTTAATTAAATTTCACTCATTTTTAACATTCATTCATTTAATATTATTCATACATCAATAATGCAAATTAATATTTTTACTTTTTTATATAATTTATTCATTTTTAATATTTATGTATTTAATTTTTTGTAATTTATTTATTTTTTATATTTTTTATACATAATTTTTCATCAATATATGGAATTTTTTTAATATAAAAATATATTCATACTGATATATATATATATATAATATATATAAGTATATAATGTTTCCTTAAATATGATTTATATACAAAATATGTATTTATATTTAATAAGTCATATATCTAGTGAAAAATGGTTTATAATTAAAAATTAATATTAATTAAAAATATTGATTAATTAGTGTCAAGTAATTGGTGTTACATATTATATAATGTCATTACAGGTTTTTTCAATTTAACATATATCAAACTTGTGTTATATATATACATTAATCACACTCACAAATATATATAATTAATGCTGTTTTATATAGAAACACACACACACACATAATATTTATGTAATTTATTCAATTTTTAATATTTATTTTAGAATTTCATTTAGTAACCTAATATATTTATTATATTATGTTTTTATTCAGTAATTTTTTTTATATTTTTATTTAATATATACTATTTATTACTTTTTAGTATTTTTTTCAAATTTATTCTTTTTTAATCTTATATATCCGTCAATATTATTAATTATTATTAATTATTTTGTTATTTATTCATATTTAATTTTTATATTTTCATTATTTTTGTAATTTTATCCATTTTTAATATTTATTTATACGAGTTTATTCATTACCATTTAATGTTTTTAATATGGTATGTGTAATATATATAATTAATATATACTCATTTTCATTTTCACATTTATTCCTTTTTAATTTTTTTAATAATCTATACAATCAATAACATTTATTCTTTTTTTAATATTTTTTGTAATCTATTTATTTTTTAATTATTAATTTTTAATAATTTTAACATTCATTCATTTAATATTATTTATTCACTTATAATGTTAATTATTATTTTTACTTCTTTTGTAATTAATTCATTTTTAATATTTATTTATACATATTTATTCATTAACATTTAATGTTTTTAATACATTTCCATCTTCATTTTAATATATATTCATTTTTAATGTTTTAATAATTTATATAATTAATAAAACTTATCCATTTTTTTAATATTTTTGAAGTCTATTCATTTTTAATTATTCAATTTCACTCATTTTTAACATTCATGCATTTAAGATTATATATTCATTAATAATGTTGATTTTTTAACTTTTTTTTAAATTTATTCATTTTTAATATATATTTGTTTAATATTTTTGTATTTTATTTTAAGCTGTTTTTATTGGAACTTAAAATAGCACCGATAAATATATGTTTTATTAATTCTAAAATAATTAGTGCTGATAACTCTTATCATTATCAATGATAAAATTCTAGCATTGATAAAGATAGGTTTTACCAATGCTTATTATTTTAGCGCTGATAAAACCCATCTCTATCAGTGTCTTTTGGAAAGAATTGATAAAACCATTCCTGATCATATAAATTCAACCCTAAGAGAACCCACTTCTTCACATCGTTCAAGCTCTCAGGGAAGTCGACCTTTGCTGCTGCTCCCTATCAAACTTCTCAAATGAATCGACCCTCTCAAAACCTAAGGTATGTGATTATTTCTATGTCACTTTTGTCGATCTTTCATTGTTTCAACATTTTTAGTTCTTATTTCTACGTATACCATACCACCCCATTCCCCAACTGTAGTGGATTAATCTCACCTAAATGATCGAGACCACAATGTTTGTGATTACCCAGGTTTTATGTAGCTAATTCTATAATGGTTCATTGTTTGTCCATGATTTCCAAAGGGTTTGGTTCTTTGTTTTTGGGTTTTCTTCACAAATTTAGGCCTTAAGGGTTTGGATACTCATGTTTGTGATCATGTTATTTTCTAATTAAAAATTATTTATAAAAGGATTTTATTTGAATAACAAGATCATGACATATGGAAGTCTACTACCCAAAGAATTTTTTTATTGACTGATTTTTATTATTTTCCTTATTTAAATTTGCGGACATTAGTTTTTTGTCTAACAAAACTTCAATTATTGCTTCTTGTTTCCTAGAGTTCTCTAATAATACAAACAATCCATGAATGAGAATAGTCAACTAAAATAATCACCAAAGTAGGATATAATCATCATAAAAAGAAGTTACACACATCAAGTTGATAATAATGAAATTGTGCCAAGTCATTAGGCAAGTGTTCATACCTTGTATCATTAATTATTCTTATGAAATAATACATCACTGGTTCAACATCAGAAATAATGTCCTATTACTCTAAAATGAATGTGTCCAAACATTGTCAAGCTACAATAAAAATACCAATTATAGGATTATTACCACCTAAATTCTTTTCCCTTATAGGACGAGGACTATTTTTCCAGTCTCCATCATTAGATGAATCACCCCAACCACATGAATCATTTACATGACCCTTCCTGAAAGGTAATCTAGTTTGGTGTCCCCATTGAGATGTGGGTTGTCTTTTATTTCTAACACCATCATCTGAAGTACTCATAAGATGCATATTTTCAAGTTGACTCAATTCACATGCTTTTTCATTCGGAGTTCCCCAATTCTGTAAATTTTTACTCATAGTAATTACTTCCCCTACTGATCCCATTGAGGATTCCTTCCATTTTTATTCCAACCTCAATCCCAATTAGTAATAACTTTTTAACACATATAATGTATTAAGGTTTCTCACCAAAAACATCATTATCCTTAATAATTTCATCCTAACTGATAACCATTAATAATTTGGTGAGTGAATACTATTGATCGTTGTGTTTTTCAATAGATGAATATTTAATTATATTCTTTGAAAATTTATAGATATCAAACATTCCCTTCCTTCAATGATTTCCACCACTACAAAACAATCACAATATGCATCATTTAGCTCTTATTATCATATAAAAATAGATTCATGTAGCTTAAGTGATTCTTTAATAATGTTCCAATACTTATTCCCTCTTTTGGGGAGCATATAACCCTTTAACTACCATATGTTGTTTCTTTTCTTGTTACCCATATGTAAAATGATAACTTGTTAGGAATCATCACCAATAACATTAAAATGTTGATATTCCTTCAACTTTAGCAGTCCAATATGATCATTATTATTCAATTAATATTATAATCTACCAAAGGGGAAAAAACATCTTGGTGGCTATCATTCCATGTAGGTTCCCCTTATTGGAATTTAGCTTCAACCTTGATCTCTCAGCTTCAAATATTTCATCTATTATCAACTACCTACTATAATTATACCATACACCATACTAATTTTTTTCACACACTCAAAATTATTATTATATGATGAGGTTATCAATGTGATACCTTCTCATAAGGAGGAGTCTAACATTATAGTTTTAATAACTTATATCCTTTTTATCATTATTTTTTTTATTTTTTATTTCTTCTTTGAGTATGTAAAGTGAGAATAACCTTTTTCTTAGAAAAATAATCAATTTTCATAAAATTACATATAACTTTATCCTTTTATTATGAGTAATTTATGTTTATTTATTTTTTATACAAAATGAATATTTTTGAACCTAATAGGATGGATATAAATTGTCAATTGATGGATGCTAATCATATAACAAAAGTGTATGGAGATGGAGTTAAATATTTCATCATGTTTCTAATAGATTATGCATACAACCCTTCTGAAATACTTTGTTCATGTTTAGATTGTTGTTATTCAAGAAAAATTAATCCATAAGAGTTAGAAGAACATTTGATTTGTCACAGAATATATTGAAGCTATAAATGTTAGACTAAACATGAGGAACAACTAAATGTACACACTGATTGGGATGATTCTATGATTTATGGATCATTTTATATGAATACTAGTGTAAATAATGATAGAGATCATATAGAAGAAATGATAATGGATATTTAAGATGAGCTTCATGACTGTACAAAGTTGTTTGAGAAGTTAAATATCTATTAAAAGAGATCATTTTATACCAGTTGTACTAAATATAAAACATTTTCAGTTGTATTGAAGTTATATAATTTGAAAGCTAGCAACTAATAGAGTGACACCAACTTTACAAAACTACTTGGTCTTATAAATGAAATGATACCAAAAGAAAATGAGTTTCCTTGTTGAATATATAATGATAAATGAATGCTATGTTCAATGGGTATGATCTCTAAAAAAATACATGTCTGTATAAATGATTGTATGCTTTTTTGAAAGGACTATAAATCATGTATAAAACACCATAAGTGTGGTGTGGATAAATAAAATTAAGACGAATCAATTCCTTCAAAAGTTGTATGGTGCTTTCCTATAATTACAAGGTTTATAAGACTATATGGATGTTAGAAAACTACTAGAAAATTGACATGGTACATAGATAAAATAATTAAAGTTTGGAAACTACGCCACCCAATGAACTCTCCTCAGTGGAAGAAAATTGACTATGAGTATCCTAAATTTGGAAAAATCCAAGAAACCTCCATCTTGCATTATCTACATATGGAATAAATACTTTTGGTGTACAAAGTAGTACTCACAGTACATGACCAGTTATATTGGTAAATTATAATGTGCCATCGTGGTTATGTATGAAGTGAACATACATTATGTTGTCTAAACTTATATCTAGACCAAACCAATCCAGAAATGACATTGATGTCTATTTGGCTCCATTAACAAATGATCTAAAATTGATGTGGTAAACAAGTGATACATTTTATGATGATCATAGAAGTGAATAGTTCACATTGAGATCCATGTTGTATGGGATAATAAATGACATTCCTTCTTATGGAAATTTGTCAGTATATAGAATTAAAGGAATGTTGGGGTGTCCCATTTGTGTAGAATGTACACACTCAGTTAGGTTGAAACATTTATCAAAGACTGTGTTTTTAGGAAATCACAAATTTTTACCCTAATCACATAAATAATGGTCCTAAACAGTATCATTAAATGGAAATAAAGAACAAGATACAACACTGTCTCCACTAACAGGTGATCAACAATTCAAGAAAGTAAAATATATTGAAACTATTTTTGGTAAAACTTTTTCAAAAAACCTTACAAAATCATATTGGAAAAAGAGATCAGTTTTCTTTGAATTATAGTACTATAATTATTGGTGCATCATACATTTTATTGATGTCATGCACATAGAAAAAATGTATGTTATAGTGTTATTAGAATGTTAATAAATATACTAGAAAAAAAAAAGACGGTATCAAGGCTATGCTAGACATGATTGACATGGGGATAAGTGAAGAGTCAGCTCCAGTGAATGGTGAAAGATGAAATTTTATTCCTCCAGTAGTTTACACTCTATCCAGATAAGAAAAATTTCAATTTTTCAATATCCTTAATGGTGTAATATTTCTGGAGGGATATTCATCAAATATCAAGAATATCATGTCAATGACTAATTTGAAGTTACATGGTATAAAATACCATGAATTTCATGTTTTGATGTAAGATTTGATGCCTGTTTCTTTACATTTAATTCCACCTAAAAATGTATGACATACATTAACATGAATTTTCTTCTTTTTCAAATCCATAGGCAGTAGAGTTATAGACCCGACAAAGTTTACAATCATGAATAAGGATATTTTAGTCATATTATGTGAATTGGAGATGTTATTCCCACCACCATTCTTTGATATAACGTTCCACTTAGATAGAGATATTCAACTATGTGGTCCTATTCATTATAGATGGATGTACCCTATTGAACAATATATGAATTTTTTGAAAGGTTACGTCAAGAATAAAATTTGGGCAGAAGGTTGTATTATAGAGTGATATATTGTTGAGAAAGGTATTAAATTCTATAACGATTACCTATTAGAGGTTTATTTAATTGGTCTCCAAAAATCTTGTTATAGTGAATGCCTTATAGGGGAATGAATTTATGGAAGTGATGTTGTTACAATTACTATTATAGATAGGGAGAAGATCCACCTTTACATTTTACATAATAGTGCAATGTTTTCTCCATATGTTGAATCCCACAAAGTAATTCTTATACATTTAAATCCATCAAGGGATGAAATATAGATATCAAATACATATAATCAATAGTTTATAAGTTTATAGGATGGTTCATAGATCATATTTATAAGGGGTTACTAGTAAATCTGAATTCAATTGTCGAATGACTTTGATGTCTAGCCAATGGAACAAATGAAAATGTTATCTCTTACACTAGTTTTGTAATTAATGGTTATACATTCTATATGATGGAAAAAGATGAACGTAGTATGATGCAAAATAGTGGAGTTACAATTATGGTAGAAGTAATGCACATATCCTGTTCCAAGGATAGAAATCTAATTTATGTGAATATTTCATACTTCGACATCATTGAACAAATATATGAGTTGGATTATACAACATTATAAGTGCCAATTTCCCATTGTAAATGGGTTGACAATAAAAGTTCAATTAAAGTTGATGAATTAGGCTTCATGAAGGTGAATTTCAGTGTGGAAGGGTATAAGGATGATATATTCAAAATGGCATCACACTACTACAAAACACGCAATATACATCTCTAGTCTTTATCAGTGCTAGCGAAAAGCACTAATAAAGGCTAACTTTATTAGTGTTTTTTAACGTTGATAAAATGGTATCTTTATTAGCACATTTTTTAGTGTCGATAAAGGATACTTTTATCAACGCTTTATTTTTAGCACTGATAAAGCGTACCCTTTATCAGTGTTTTTAGCACTGATAAAGATCCCGATCCCTTTTGTGAGTCCCACATCAAAATAGCGCAAGTACGACCACTTATTTATAGATGATTCCACCACATACCAAGATCAAAAACCTAATGTTGGGATGAGATCCCACATACACTTTTCACTCACATATATAGGCCCAAACATGGGCCCACGTGTGCCTTATCTCACCCTATGATTCCCGCAGGCCTTGACTCATGACATACACATGACTTGACCCACCAATTTGAGCAATTACATTTCCCTCCCCATGGGCCATGCCCCATTTTTTATATAAACCAATAAAAAATACATGTATTAAAAATATTAAAAAAATTGAACTAATTAAACAAATAAAAATTAAAAATGAATTAATTAAAAAATATTAAAAATTTTATTAATTAAAAAATTATTAAGAAAATTTAATATATATATAAATTATAAATATTAATAAATATTATATATTAAATATAGATATATAAAATGAATAAATTTAACTAATTAAACAAAAAAAAAATTAAAAATGAGTAATTTTAAAAAAATATTAAAATTTTTATTATTTAAATAATTATTAATAAAAATGAATAAATTTAATATACTATATATAAATTATAAATATTAATAGATAGTATATATTAAATATAGATATAAAAAATGAATAAATTATAAGGATTAAACAAAAAAATTAAAAATGAATAAATTACAAAATTATTAAAAAAAATATTAATGAAACAATTATTAATAAAAATGGATAAATTTAATATATATATACACATTAATTATAAATATTAATAAATAGTATATATTAAATATAGATATATAAAATTAATAAATTTTAATAATTTAAAAAAATTAAAAATGAATAAATTACCAAATTATTAAAAAATTTATTAATGAAATGTTTATTAATAAAAATGTATAAATTTAATATATATACACACACACACATTAATTATAAATTGTAATAAATAATATATATTAAATATAAATATAGAAAATGAATAAAATGTAATAATTGAAAACATGTTAATGTCTAATTCATTTTTAATGGTTTTATAAATAATTATTCATTAATACATGTAATATTTTTAACATAGAAATATATTCACATATATATTTCTATATATATATATATATATCAATATATATAATATTTCCTAAAATATGATTTATATAATACAAAATATTTATGCTTATATTAAATAATTGAATTAGAGTGGTGCATGGAGACCATCCTCACTTGGCTTGGATGTCTCAACTTCTCTTGAGGCTCAGGATTCAGACCCTATATTGGTTCAACCTAATGAAAAGAATTTATTTGCTTCACACATTAGCAGCATGGAAACTGAGCCCAAAGACAAAAAAAGGACTTCACCAAATGACCTAATGGATGATGATGGTTTCCAGATGGTTACTTACAAAAAGTTAGGCCTCTCCCTGAGTCCCAATAGGATTATGTAGTTAGAAAAGATCGAACAAGTTTATATTTTTTTTGGACAGGATCTGATCCATTCAAATGAGATGCAGGTTGAAACCTCAAACCTTTTTGATGTTCTTGAAACACCCAATGAAGGTGCTTGTCAACTTTAGAAATCAAAGGAGATGGTGGATATGAAGACCCACACATTTAGTCCCACTCACAACAGTGTGGGACTTCATGATATCTGTTATCAGAAAAGGAAGAATATCTCACCATCTAAGGCCTAAGTCGATAAGGAAGGTCAACAACATGAATATCTTGATGTGACGACTCCTTCAATTGAAGACACTGAAGATACCCAACTGGAGAAGGTGGTTCCTTAGTCCGAGGCTGACTCTAGATCAGATAACACAGATGTTGAAGATCTTTTACAACGAGTGAGATCTTGGAGGAGAGGGAATCACCCAAGAAGTTGTGGGCATGGTCATGAATGAGGAAGAATCAATTAGAATGACATAAAGTAAGAGGAACATAAAATAGGTATCAAAACAAGAGAAAAATTAGGCATCTGATGCGGGCTTAAAGCCATAAATGATCCTTTTCTTTTTTTTTTTATGATTTTTTTTGTATTTTCTAATAAAAGGGGCTATGCCTCCACCTTTTTAAAAAAAATAATAATTATAAAAATATAATAAATATATTTAAATAATGAATATATTTAATATATTTATATTTATATATATTTATTAAAAATATATATAATTATATAAATATCTATAATGATATATATATTTATAACTATAAATAAATAATTATAAATATATTTAAAAATATATTTATTTATAAATATATTTATAAATGTGTATTTATTATATTTATAATTATAAATAAATAAATATAATTTTTTAAAAAGTATTTATATAATTATAAATAAGTAATTATATATTTAAATAATTATAAAATTATAATAAATATATTTTAATAATGAATATATTTAATATATCTATAATTATTTATATATATATATTTATTATATATATATAATTATAATGATATAAATACATTTATAATTATATATAAATACTTATAAATATATTTAAAAATATATACAAATATTTATAAATATATTTACAAATATATTTATTTATAATTATAATTATATATCTTTATCAACTCTAAACAAGCGTTGATAAAATCCATCTTTATTAGTGCTAAAGTTTTAACACTGATAAAGATAACTTTTATAATTGCTTCTTTAGCACTGAAAAATAGATCTTTTATCTTTGCTTATTATTTTAGCATTGATAAAACCACTCTTTATCAGTGCTTTCTTGGAAGTGCTGATAAAATGCTCCCTGATATTTTAAAAAGAACCCTAACCGAACTGATTTTCATCACGTTACTCAAGCTCCCACATAAGTCCAGTGTCATTTCTTCCCCCCCCTTGGCCTTCTCTCGAACAAATCAAGACTCAAATATAAGGTATGTTATTTTTTTATCCTCCTCTCTCATTTCTTGCTTGTTCAGGTTCAACGGTGTGTGATAGTATGGTGTTATCTTGGCTTAGTGGTATCATGGTTCCAAGTTTAGGGTATATACTCCTTCTCCTTCATTTTATCCTCCATCCATGTTCTTCGTTCTCCTCCATCACTACTTCATTCTATTGTCCAAACCCAATTTGGGTTCATGTTCTAAATTTTTGACATATCAATCCATAATGTGTTTAGGTTCTATTTAAGAGCATCGTGTCATCATTTTTAGGGACTTTCTTCATATGTGCATGTTACTTGTAGGTGATTCCATGTTTCCCCCTTTTTCATTACATACCTTGGATTCTTGAATTTTTCATCACATCTTTATTTAATAATTATGTGTATTTTTTGAGTAATAGTTAGTGTTACATAGAAACTTAAAAGGTTACAATTTTTTGTTTTGTTTAAAAAGTGGTATTTTTATGTTCTACAATTAAATCTAATTTAAATTTTATGGTATTTTTTTATATATCTTATTAAATGATTGAAGAGTTTCCTTTATTGGTTTTGAATATTTGAAATGGATTTAATCTTCTTTGTGATTTATTATAATGTTTTTTTAAGGTTGATGTGTGATTTAATTTTGGATTTTGGTTACATAAAAATCCTATAGATTTTCTTTGATGAGTTACCCTCTCTAGTTATCTATAATCTTTGACCATTCATGTGATTTTTTTATTATGATTTGTACTAGTTTTAATTGAATAAAACATCATATGGTTTTAAAATTTATTTTTGAAATCAAATTAAATTTTAAAAAGGTGTTAAATAAAATGGGATTTTAAATGTTTATTCCCAATAAATGTTCCAAAGGCTCGTTTGGTACTTTAAAAATAGAGTTATGAAATCTATCATTTTTAAAATGTTTTCAAATAGAGTATTATAAAAAATTTACATTTCTATTTGTATTTATAGTTTTCATGTATATATCTAAATGCTATGATTTCCATGTATAGTGATTTCTAAAACTATTACTTTTTAGTATAAAGGATACTTAAATTATTTATTAAATGATTCTTATTATGCAATGAAATGTTTTAAAGAAAGAGTTGAAGTTGGTTGTTTCTTGAGTTAAATTATAAATTATATTTTTAAAGTGAGGAAAATTAATTATTATTAAATAAAGCCTCATTTTCATATATTAAAATGATTATTATTTTCATATATACACAAATTTTTATCTAATGAGGTATTTGAGTGAGTTGTGAAATATTTATAAGTTAAATTTATGGATGAATTTATTGTTTGGGAAGTTTTATTTGGTATAAAAAGGTTTTAGGAATTTTGAAGCTAGAAATTTATTTGTTTCTTTGGATTAAAATGTTTTCTCACTCAGATTTCATGGAGCTTCTAGCTGGGCACTAAAAAAACCCTACCTACTGTCATGTAAGGTGGTGACTGTAAATTATAAGTAGACAAAGTTTTTGTGGTGAACAGTTGGTAATCGACTCCAAGTTTCAAGTATCCCTCCTATTCCCATGTTCTACCCAATCTCTCTTACCTCGATCAATTTCTAGTTCACTCCCTCCTTTTCCTTCACGTTCATTATCAATACTCTATGAATTAATTTTATATTAATATGTTATGCATTATTATGATTTGTGGAATTATATATTTTTAATTCACATTCCTTTAATTTTAACTGAAATAGAATATTCTTGTTTTGTATATAAAATATAATTCTTTTTAACATAGAATCCATGTACATATTATTAATATTATTATTTTGATTAATTATGTATCATTAGGAATGGTTTAAGTGTCCATTCTAACTGAATTTTTTGGAATTTTTATTAATGGAAAGTATTTGAGGTGTTTTTAAGGAAATTGAAGAGAGGTTTTAGATATTGTAGGATATGTGAAATATACCTAATATTGATAAATCTACTATTTTTGAAATAGGGGTTAGTTAGTGGGTTATAATACAAATATATTTGTTGGTATTCCAATAATACATGGTCTAGAATAATCTAATGAAAAATAGAGTAACATGGAATCCTGTAGTTGGGGTCCTGGCTTAGTGGTTAAGGCTACCCTATTATCCTGCATCAATCAAGGTTCAAATCTTGGTAGCCTCATAATTTTGGGATTCATTGGTGTGGCGGTATGCAGCGAGGGTGCAACGACTTGTGTTAGTGGTTTTCAGGTTGGGATAGATGTAATATGGTGGTGGGGTGCAGTGGTAGTTGTCTGTGGCTTGTAGGGGTGGTCGAGCTATGGCAGGGGTGATCTTGGTCAGCACGGAGGAAAACAATCAGCTGTCAGTGGTGGGCTGGTTCAGACGAAAATGGAGGTTGAGGATGGAGGATAGTGGTCGGCTGATAACAGTGGGCTGGTACAACCAACAACGGTGGTGTTGACCTCGATGGTTGTAACCATATGATGTGGAAATCCATAGTAGGGTAGCGATGGGTGGCAGTGGGGATGCGTCACCCACGACGACAACAAGATTACCGATGAAAAAAACCAGCTCACATCCACAATGCAGATCCATGGAGTTTGAGAGAACAGGTCCCATATTTTCAATACTACCAGATTGGATATATGAGAGGGAATGACATCTGCCATCGGGACTGGGCACTGTGCATCTTTGTACGGGGAATTTCTAGTTGTGTTACCAAGAAAGGGTAGAGATCTTGATTAAAAATGTATCAATTTTCCAGGGGAGGAACTATTCTATGGTTGCAGGTCCTTGGGGCCTTCTAGGTCATGTAAAAATGCTAGGCGCCTCTTGTCCTACATGTCATGTAATGGTTCCCCCTCAACCTATTAAAAAGGGCTCAATAAATAAAAAATTAATAGCCTTCAGCCTTGATGGTAAACATGGAATCCAACTTCACTTCTGTCATCAATAATAGTTTCATCCATTGGTTTCATGAAATTCCAATCTCCTTGAAACAGTGTCAAAATCCGGTGATTACATGAACTTTTATGTTTTGAGGAAAGATATTTTTACACAAATTTAGAAAGATAGGTTGCAATTAAATGGAAATCAAGAACAATAATTTCCAAGGGAAGTCTTTCATCCAATAATAAATAAATTTTATTTTCCAACTTATTTGTTAGCGATGATTAGATTAATATATATCTATAAGTGCTTCAGTTGTGTAAGAAATCCATTTTATTAACACTGTTAATAAGATATTTTATAATTATACATGAAATAATTATTTAAAAGCCCTTGATTTATGATGTAAAGTGTATCAGAATATGGTAAATGGGAATAAATGAGAGAGGAAACATTTATGCTTGAAGTGGCTACCTATCATTGGTAAGATATCATAATTAAATGAAATAAGGATCAAGGGTTGATTGATACTTTTCAGTGTTCAAATTCCCCATATGATTTTAATTGATCGCTTCCTTTTTTGGATCTTTGAATTAATTACATGTGACATTTTTTCACTAATAGGTGATGGTCACCTAAACTTTCCCACTCCTTTAAAGATCCACTTAGACTGTTAATGAAACACCACCTTCCCCACCACATACCAAGTGAATAAATTAATAATCCTAAACTCCTCCCACTTGTTGGACTCCCACCTAGAAAGTTTATAGAAACCATCCTAGAATTACCACTTTCTTTATGGGAAGCTAAGTGATTATGAAATTCAGTCCTCAAACCAAATACTTTTTCCTTTTCATGGAGTAATTGAAGTATTGATTTGAATATTGAAACTACAATGACTATCTCAGCAAGAGTGTGTGTAAGACCATCCACTTGATCCTTCTCAGAGTAACACTAACCAAGGAGCCCCTTATGGGATCAGACTGCTACTGCTTTTTTCATCTTTAGGTAATAAATTAAGAAATGTTGTCCAGTTCTTCACCAACTCTAGCCCAGGAACATTTATATTTAAGGTAAAAACTATCATCCTCATCATATTTATCTCCCAAATAGTTATTATTGCATTTTTTTGTTTTATACTCATCCCCATATCTTCTAGACATGCACCTATATTGCTTGAACTACTCTTAGAAATAGTCATCCTATATTGGGTATCCATTATCATTTTGTATGAATTCAGAGGATAACACCTACCACCCATGGAGTAATTATTTTCTTAAATTCAATTACCCTTTTCCTTCAAAGCATACCGATATTATTTGAAACAATCAAATGTTTCATTCCCCTTATTATAATTATCTATAACTTTCTCCTTTTATTATGAATATATTATGCGTATTTATTTATTTTTTTGTAGAAAATGAATATTTTATGAACCTAATAGGATGGATATGAATCAAAAATGTTTTCACGCTAATCGTATAAAATAATAGTATGAATATAGAGTTAAAGAGTTCATCAAGTTTGCAATAGATCATGCATACAACCCTTCTCAAATCCTTTGTCTTTGTTTATGTTGTTGTTATTCAAGAAAAATTAGTTTGGAAGAGTTGGAAGAACATTTGATTTATCTTGGAATAGATCAGGTCTATAAATGTTGGACTAAACACAGAGAAAAACTGAACATGCACACCAATTGGGATGATAGTACAGTTTATGGATCATTTGATATGAATAGAAGAGTAAATGATGATAGAGATCATATGGAAGAAATGAAAATGGAAATTGAAGATGGCATTCATGATTTTCCAAATTTGTTTGAGAAGTTAAACAGTTGTGCTCAAATACCACCATATACCACTTATACTAAATACACAACATTGTCAGTTGTATTGAAGTTATATAATTTGAAAGCAAGCAACAGATGGAGAGAAACCAACTTTACAGAACAACTTAGTCTCCTGAATAAATACTACCAGAAAAAATGAACATCCTTATCAAACATATGATGCTAAAATAATGCTACATTCAATGGGAATGATCTCTAAAAAAATACATAATTTTCCAAATGATTTCATATTATTTTACCAATACCATGAATCACTCATAAAATTCACTAAGTGTGGTGCATATATATACAATAAATATGAATCAAGTCCTTAGAAATCCATATGGTACTTTACTATCATTACACAATTTAGAATACTATATTAATGTCAAACAACTACAAGAAAATTTTCATGGAATGAAAGTACAATAATTAAATATAGGAAACTACGTCATCAATCAGACTCTCCTTAGTAGAATAAAATTGATTATGAGTGTTCTAAATTTAGAAATAAGATGAGAAACTTCCATGTTTCATTATCTACACATGGAATAAATACTTTTGGTGTACAGAGTAGTACTCATAGTACAAGGCCATTCATGTTGGTAAATTATAACTTTTCTAGCTATGGTTATGCATGAAGCACAATACATTATGTTGTCTTTTCTTATATCTGGACCAAAAAAAACCTGATAATGATATTGATTTCTATTTGGCTCCATTGATCGAAGATATGAAATTGATGTGGGATACAAGTGTTACAATGTATTATGATCATAGAAGTGAATAATTAAAATTTAAGGCCATATTGTATGAGATGATAATTTAATTTCCTAATTAATAAATTTTTTTAGGCTATAACATCAAGGCATGTTGGGGTGTCCCATTTGTGAAGAATACAAACACTTAATTCGGTTGAAACATTCCTTGAAGACTATGTTTTTAGAACATTGGAAATTTTTACCTTAATAAAATAAATACCAATCCTGGATGAAAACATTTTATGGGAATACCTAACAATCTACAAAACTATCTCCACTAATGGGTTATCAATAGTTCGATAAAGTAAAATATATTGACACTGTTTTCAATAAACCATTTTTGAAAAACCTTAAAAAATTAGGTTAGAAAATGTGATCAATTTTATTTAAATTACCGTAATATAATTGTTTATAAATTATAAATTTTCTTGAGGTCATGCAAGTACGAAAAATGTATTTTATACTGTTATTATCATGTTACTAAATATATCTGAAAAAATATGGAATCAATGATAGGTTTGACATGATTTACATGGGGATAAGGGAAGAGTTTGTACCAGTGAAGGGTAAAGGGAATACTTTTCTTCCTATAATAGATTACACTCTATCCAAACAAGAAAAATTTCAATTTTTTATTTTCCTTAATAGTGTAAAATTTCCAGAGGGTTATTCATCAAATATCAAGAATGTAGAGACTAATTTGATGTTATAGGTACTAAAATCACATGACTGTCATGTTTTGATGAAATATTTGTTTCTCATCACTTTACATTACATTATTCCAAAAAATTAATGACATGAATTAACCAGACTCTACTTATTTTTTGAATGCATATGTAGAAAATTTATAGACCTGATGAAGTTTCCAATCATAAATAAGGAGGTTGCGGTCATATTATGTGAATTAGAGATGTTATTCCCATAATCATTCTTTGATATAATGGTACACCTCATGGTTCACTTGGTTAGAGAGGTTAAACTATGTGGTACTGTCTATTATAGATGAATGTACCCCATTAAATGGTATATGAATATTTTGAAAGGGTATGTCAAGAATCAAAGTCAGCTAGAAGGTTTTATTTTAGAACGATATATTTTTGAAGAAGATATTGAATTTTGTATCAATTAACTATCAAATGTTGATATCATCAGTCTCCCAAAGTCTCATTATAGTGGATGCCTTATGGGAAAAGGGATTTCCATAATAGATTTTTTTAAAATTACAATCATAGAGTGGGGGCAAGAACACCTTTACATTTTATATAATAATGAAGATGTTGATCCATACATTGAAACCCACAAAGAAATTCTTAGATTTTTGAATCCATCAAGGGCTAAAGGATGGATATCAAATACACATAATCAATAGTTTATAGGATGGTTATGATATCATATTTATAAGGGGTTATCTGAAAAACTAAATTCAATTTTTGAACAACTTTGATGGCTAGCCAGGGGACCAAATGTAAATGTTATATATTACACTAATTTTGTAATCAATGGTTATACATTATATAAAAAAGAACATGATGAATGTAGTATGATTCAAAATAGTGGATTTACACTTTTTGAAGAAGTAATTCACATATCTGCTTCCAATGATAGAAATCCAATTTAAGTGAATATGTCATATTTCAATATCATTGAACAAATATATGAGTTGTATTATACAACATTTCAAGTGTCAATTTTCCATTTCAAATGGGTTGACAATAGGAGTATAGTGAAACTTGATAAAATGGGCTTCGTGAAGGTGAATTTTAGTGTAGAAGAGGAAAAGGATGATCCATTCATAAAGAGATCACAAGAAATCCAAGTATTTTATGTCTCAGATCCAGCAAACAAGAATTTGTCGATTGTACTGTTGGCGAATAAAACAACTATAGGTTCAGATGAAAATTTAATCAAGGATGAACATTTCATTGGGAGATCAAAATCAATTCATAGAGGTCCCAATGTAGACTATTTATTATATATTAGAGGGGACCATAAATAAGGGATTTGTATTATCAATAAAGGATCCAAATCCCTTCAAACTTACAAAAAAAATAGAGATAAATAATTAGGCTAAAGTGATTTTTAATATACTATGTTATTCCTCATAATATTCTATGTTCTCTATTATATTAACATAATCTAAATTAATTGTTTGGATGGTCATGTAGAGAATGTATTCTTCATATGAAGATGTTACCAATCTCGATGAAGATAAGGCGGTTGATGCTGAAACTATAAAATTATTAGGGGATCAACAACACATTGGTGAAAAAAACTAGAATGATGTAGCATCATAATGTAGACTAAAATTATCAAGGAAAGAATTAAGGGTATAAAATTTGAGGTAGGATGGAATCAATGCGGCTAAAATTTTGACCCCAACAAGTCAATGTTCATTAGTTATGTTAAGGTCAAAATGAGTATGAATGTGAAGATTGATATAGATTCATGGTGCCATGTCCAGTCTATAACAAAGGAAACCCCTTGGGAAGATACAAATGTAACATTACGATATACTTTCTCTAATTTAATGAAAAATTATATATTAAATGTTGATTTAATTTTTATTATTCCTTGTAGAGTTTTCTTATTTTAGATGATTCATGCAATAAATACGTCTTAATGGTCATTATAAAATACCATAGAGGCTTTCAGACTCTTCTTAATATGTTTCATTATAGGTATGCTAAGGGGAAAGTAAATTCTCATCCACCGGTTACTTATACACACATTATAAAGTAGGAAACATGGAATGCTTTCATCAGTTGTTGTGATGATAAATAATTTCAAGTACATTTTATTCAATAATATATTAGTTGAAATTATTTATTTTATACAATTTGATTCAAAAATTTTAATTTATGAAATAGTAAAGGAGTAATGAACATAAACAATGTGCATCAAAACCAATTTACCCCTTTCGCAAAGCAAGGATGAGGTATGCTTCATTATAGGAGAAAATGGTATGTATTTAAAATAAAAAATAAAATGTTTTATGTGATATAAAAAACCACAGGTTCATTTGTTTATATATATATTGAAAAATCAAAATCTAAAGCCACTTATATCCGATGTCATGTGATACAGAAGGAGGACCATGTAAATAAGGAGGGTAAACTATTTGATGAAAAAAAATCAATATGGGAAACATGTGTAAGTATAACATAATAGCAATTTTTTATGATTTATAATAGTATTACATAAAAATATCTATTTATGTTCATATATTTTATATACATTTTATACACAAGAATCAGCAATGACCGTACCATAAGAAAAACAACTTTTAGTATCTTTAAAGCGGTCAGAACAATATGGTCACGTTAGAGGCGTAGGGTTTGGAGTGTCTCCTTGAACATATTTAGAAAATACAAAACAAAAAGAAGATACATATTAAATAATTAAAGGATTTTAGGTGAAAATAGATGCTTTGTAATATATTATTATCCATTCGGGTTTGGTAGACCAATATATGTGAAAGGATCAAACCGAATTAGAGGTGGAACAAAGATCATCACATGAAAAACCAAATGAACCTGCTAGCTTTGAGGTTAGTCATTTCCCTCAACCGTATACCTTACCTGTGGTAATAAATTTTTTCATTACTTTTTCTCCTAAATTTGAATCAAACAACTTCTGATAACTTTATATTACTAAAATTTTGCAGGGTGAAGTTGTATGTGATTTTTATCTACCAACACCCACCCATCACCTTGTTGCAAGGGGTATGGTATATAATATCCCAGGATACATGATAAAAAATAAAAAGCTCCTAAAAGATCATATGAGAGTGGGAATTAAGGTATCTCAAGATCCGAGCACTGAGTTGCCTATTCCACTTGATGATCCAGATATTACAACAGTCAACGATGCTATTGAAAATTTTGTCGCATGACTAAATAATCTTATAAAGATACATGAGGTATGTCCTTAACAATTTTTTTTCAAATGAAAAACTTGTAACATTTTATGAAAAATGGTTTTAAGTGACGTATGGTATTACAAATGGATAAAATTATGGGGAAACGGAAGGTCAGATCAAGACAATCTAGTGAATTGGCCAACAAAATAGAAAGACCTTCTGAGAGTACCTTCTCACCATTAGTTCCAGTATAACATATATTATCATTATAACTTCATGTAGACACCACATTAAAAGATGAATATGTGTCCTAAATTCCATAAGAAGAAGAAATATTTGGAACTTTAATTACAAATACAGTTGGTGTTGAGAGTATAAATGATATTCTCATGTTTTAATGGTTGGGAGTCTCAATTGTGAATACATACATAAGGTATATTTTCATAACACTTCTATCCAAAAAATTATTTAATATGTTCATTAAAGTTAAAAACTATTCTTATTTTCTAAAGGAATTTATATTACTACTATATAAAGGAAAAACCCTATGAAGAATGGTTTGGATTCATTAATCCGTGTATCATTTATACGGAATAAATTAAATTAGAGGGGAAATAAATTGATAAGATAAAATATTCACTAAACGAGACATTTTAGAAGAAAATAATAGATGGATGACTCTTTTTGATTCCTAAAATGCAGGGGTAAAACTCTTCAATCTATTTATATAAAATATATTTTTATTTTTTTTATTACTTATTTGTTTTTGTTTTTTAGGAATCATTGTATGTTGATTTTAATCAATTCAGATACCCCAAATATTTATTTTTTGGATCCAATGCATGTATATCCAAAAAACCAACCATACATGATTTGTATTATGAATTTTTAATGCAAGAAAATCAACATTTTGTAGATAAACTTAGAATTATATGTTTCATTATGTGTTTTATAAATAATTTTATTACGATAGGGTGATCACTAAATATAGGCTAAATCATGGTATGAAGTCGATGACTAAATATAAGAAGCCTATGGATTACTTCAAATAGAAAAATATTAAGGTATATATATAAATATTTAACTATCAAAACATTTTTCAAAACACTTTACTTATTTTGTTCAATGTTTATGTAGTGTCCTAAGAAAGATAACAAAAATGATTGTGGATATTATGTTTGATAATTTATAAAAGATATCATAAAGCATAAAAATACCAGAATCCTCAAATAGGTAATTTTAAAAGGTAATTAAAATTTCATTAAAAATATTTCTTAATAGTTTTTTTGTATATATTTTCTCATTACTACCAAGATTTTTGATAACCTTCATACTTAAAAGAAGAAATAAATTTTTTAGACATGAGTGGGCAACATATATGATGTAGGAATATTCGACGACATCAAATTTAGTTGATTACCTAATATGTTTGTGATCTATAATGGTCCATGTCCTTAGAAATATATTTAGGGTGTAAAGAATTAGTATTAGAATGCTTATATATTATTTTTGATCTATTTCTCAAGGAGAAGTATAATAGAGGAAATCAACTTATTTAGAAAAAAATAAGAAAAATACATGGTGTTAGAATGTATAAAAAATCATGAAGAGGTGACTTCCTACTACTTATTTAGTTAATTTTCTCATCATTTTATCTTTTTTTAGTTAATTTCCTTACCATTTTATCTGATACTTATTTTGTTAAATTTACACATCAGTTCAAAACACATGTAAAATGCTCAAAACTAAGAAAAAAAGCTCGCATTGTTTTTAAACTTTATAAAAATGATACATAATTCATTTTTCACATGTATGAATTGATCGAATTAAAATCTGATGCACGATGTGGTCAATATGACTAAAAGTGTCCATTATTAATTTAAAATTGACAATTTAGTTCAAAATGTGTTCCACTCACTAAAAATAGATAAAACACACTTAGATTGTCTTGATAATTTAGGAAAATAATTTATAAGTCATTTGTGATGTGTATGAATTGGTCTCACATAAAACTGACAAATGATGTGACTAATATGACTCAAAGTGTGTGTTTTTAGTTTAAAATGACATTTTAGTAAAAAACAAGTGACATACTCAAAACTAAGAAAATTAATTAATATTTTTTTGATAATTTAGTTCAATTATACATAAGTAATTTTTGATATATAAGAATTATTCGCACATCAATCCGATGCATGATGTGATCGATATGACTCAAAGTACGTGTTTTCAGTTTAAAATGACATTTTATTAAAAATCATAGGTGACATACTCAAAAACAAGAAAATACATTTGGATTATTTTTATAGTTTATAAAAATGATTCATAATTCATTTTTGATGTGTAGAAATTAGTCACACCTCAATCCGACACACAGTGTGACCGGTATGACTCTAAGTGTGTCTTTTTATTTAAAATTTACATTTTATTCAAAAAGACAAGTGACATAATCAAAACAAATAAAACACATTCATATTATTTATATAATTTAGGAAAATAATTAATAATTCATTTGTGACATGTAGGTTTTAGATGCACCTTAATTTGACATACAATGTTCCTGATATGACTAAAAGTATCCATTATCAGTTTAAAATTGTCATTTTAGTTCAAAATGGGTCACTCACTAAAAACTATGTAAACACACTTAGACTGTATTGATAATTTAGGAAAATGATTCATAAGTCATTTTTGACATGTAATAATTTATCTCACATCAAACCGACACATGATGTGATCAGTATGACTCAGAGTGCGTGTTTTCATTTTAAAATGTCATTTTAGTAAAAAACAAGTGATATACTCAAAACCAATAAAATAAATTCATATTGTTTTGATACTTTGTTAAAATTATACATAATTCATTTTCTACATTAGGAATTATCCACACATCAATTTGACACACCGTGTGACCGGTATGACTCAAAGTGTGTATTTTCAGTTAAAAATGACATTTTTGTAAAAATAAAAAGTGACATACTCAAAACTAAGAAAACACATTCATATTATTTTTATACTTTATAAAAATGATACATAACTCATTGTGATGTGTAGGAATCATCCGTACCTTAATCTGATGCATGGTGTGACTGTTATAACTCCAAGTGTGTTTTTTTATTTAAAATTGGCATTTTATTAAAAAAGATAAGTAACATGATCAAAACTGATCAAACACATTTAGATTATTTTTATAAATTATGAAAATAATTCATAATTCATTTTTAACAAGTAGAAATTAGCCTCACCTCAATCCGATACACGGTGTGCCTAATATGAATCAAAGTGTCCATTATTAGTTTAAAATTGACATTTTAGTTCAATACCTTCCACTAACTAAAAACTAAGAAAACATACTTAGATTATCTTGATAATTTAGGAAAATGATTAATAAGTCATTTGTGATGTTTAGGAATCAGTATCACATGAAACCAACACACAATGTGATTGGTATGAATCAAAGTGCATGTTTTCAGTTTAAAATGACATTTTAGTAAAAAACAAGCGACATACTCAAAACTAATAAAATGAATTCAGATTGTTTTTATAATTTTAAAAAATGATCCATCAATAACTTTTAATGTTTAGGAATTATAAACACATCAATTTGATGCACGGTGTGACCGGTATTACTCAAATTGTGTGGTTTTAATTTAAAATTGACATTTTAGTTGAAAATGCACATCACATACTCAAAATCAAGAAAACACATTCAAATTGTTTTAATACTTTAGGAAAATGATCCATAAGTCATTTTTGACATGTAGGAATCATCCTCACCTCAATATGATACATGGTGTTCCCATTATGACTCAAGGTGTTCGCTATTAGTTTAAAATTGACAATTTAGTTAAAAATGCGTGTCACTCACTGAAAATCAAGAAAACACACTTAGATTGTCTTAATAATTTAAGATGATACATAATTCAATTGTGACATATAGAGATTTAATGTACATAAATATGACACATGATGTGTTCTATATGACTCAAAGTACGTGTTTTCAATATATAAGTTCCGTTTTAGGTTAAAACATGCATCATGTCACCAAAACTGAGAAAACAAGATCAGATTGTTTTCTCTTAATTTTATCTCCTATTACTTAATTAATTTCAATATAATTTTTATCTTATAAATATTAACTTAATTTTCACAAAGATAATGCTTGAAGATAAACAAAAAATGGTGTGACAGTTTAAGGCTTGTTCTCAAAAAGAAAGTCCTCTTAAATTGGCTCCCATCCGTAGTGAGTTATTTATCACCATAGATGAGAGCCAATTCAAGGGGAACTTCTTTTAAGAACACCAAGAAATTATGTGATGCATAAGAGTCAACCAAAACTCAATTCGATACACAATGTGCCTGGTAGGACTCAAATTATACGTTTTAATTAAAAATTGACACTTTGTGTTTAATTTATTTCTTTATAGTATTACTGACATAAGAATTGTTTTATTATATAAGTGAATTGTTTTTCTCAAGAAGGGGTGTTTTTTTCAGAAATAATATGATTGAGGGTTGGGGTCCAAAGATAAAGAAATATTGATGTTTTTGAATGTTTGTGATAATTTGTAATTACTCATTTCATTTTACAAACCAATGTTTGAAATGCCTATAATATAGCGTTTTTTTCTTTTATTTGTATTGTAAATTTTATTTCATTTAAATTTTGTATTTTCAAGATGTATTTTCTATTTTTTTCTGCTATTTTTTCTATTATAGTATGTTTTAATTTTAGCAACACACTGTAGTATTATGCCCCTTTATCAGTGTTAGTAATAGAGCTAATAAAGGGACCCTTTAGTAGTTCTACTAAAAGTTATGATAAAGAGATACTTTATCAATGGTACTAAAAGTGTTGATAAAGGGATCCTTTATCAGCACTATTGAAAGCATTGATAAAGGTTACCTTTATCAGCACTAAATAAAAGCATTGATAAAGGGGGTTTTTTATCAGCTCTTAAAGAAGAACTAATAAAGGTACCTTTTATCAGTGCTTGTTGTAGAACTGATAAAAGCCTAGGGATTTTAATCATGCTTTGGTAGCCAATGTTTTTTTGTGTTGACAATGAACAATTTTATCACTTTTAAAGGCCTTATTTGTAGTAGTGACACAAATAGTGAAAGTATTTTATGTCTCAGATCCCGCAAACAAGAATTATTCAATTTTTCTGTTGGTGACTAAAACAAATGTGAGGTCAGATAAAAATTCAATTAAGGATGATACTTTTATTGGGAGATCACAATCATTTCATGGTGGTCCCAATGTAAACAATGTATTGTATGTTAGGAGGGACCATAAAGAGGGGATTTGGATACTCGATAGAGGAGCCAAATCCCTTCAACATTTAAAGAAAAAAATATAGTTCAATGAACATGTTAAAGTGTTTTTTAATCTCTACTAGGAATTGAGTTATTTGCGATGGGACCCCGTTGCAAAAGGTCATTTGTGATAGGGTCCCATCGCAAATGCCATGTTATAGCAAATGGCGTCACAAAACGTATTTTTTTATGACGATCCATCTTAAATAGTTTTTCTGAGTTTTTAAACAACACAGTTGCGACGGGCTCATCGAAAAAAACTGTAAAAAAAAATTAATTTTTTTAATAAAAATTAATAAAATAATATTAGTAATAAAAAATATAATAATAATAATAAAATAATATTAATAAAATGATATTAATAAAATGATATTAAATAATAATAATAATAATTATTATATAAATAATATTAATATAATAAAAATAAAAACAATGATATTAATATTAATAAAATAATATTAATAAAAGTAATAATAATAATAATAATAAAATAATAAAAAATTATAAAATTATAAAAACCTTAATATTCACAAAAAATATAATAATAATAACAATAAAAAAGAATAATAATAATAAAATAATAAAATTAAATAAATAATAAAGTAATAATATAATAAAAAATTAAATAAATAATAAAATAATAAAAAACACAATATTCGCAATAATATAAAAAACGCACTATATAGAAATGTAAATATATAATATAATAAAAAAAATTTACGTTCAAATATTTTATCATAAAAAGTAAATATATCACTAAGGGGGATAGTCTTTTGGAGGAGCTAAAGGAGGTGGTGGAGGGAACTCCATCCCTAAACCATGACTCAGACATCACATGTACTCCATCGTTTACTCATGCTGCTGCTGCTCCCATCGACACGTCTTATTCTGCTGCTGCTGTTGTTATTAATGGAGCTCTTCCTGCTCCCTATGCATACTCTCTATAAGCTCACCCTGGGCTCGCAACTACTCCTGATACTATGTAACAGATGATGATGAATCTCTACAACCTCCTCTTGAGATGCATGCTGACATCATAACGATACCATAATAACTCACATACATCAATCGAGAGATGATACCAACAACACATCCTTTCTCAAAGGTATACTGGGTCACCTGCATCCATGATGCCTCATCAAATCTTGCTGCACTAGTCTTATCCTTGGTCTCAACCTTACTCTCAGTTTGTTTATGAGACGTCACAACCTCATATGACTCCTTAAATTTCAATTTAAAATTAAAATAGTTAAAATATTATTTATAGTGAATTTTACAACTCAAAAAGAAATTATACTAACCATGGTCTGATGCTGGTGATCACCTCTAATCCCTCTAGTGATGTACATCCTCCTATAAACATCGAACTCCATAATATTGGGCTGTTCGACTAACTATATGAATATAAAATAAATATTTTACATTTAAAGTTATATAAATAAGTTAAAAAAGGTACTTACCATGTGTTCTATATGTGTACTGAATATATGACTACCGATTTGATGTGTCACCTCCTGTCTCCCCTGGTTTTTGTCAACCTACTGATGATTTCCTTTGAAAAGGACCACCCATCTAGTGTGAACATAATCTATCAAAAACCTGAGATGAAATGTAATCAGTTCGGTGGGCACATCAAGACTCATCAAACTCTGTGACTCCCTCTTTCCTCATTGTTGTCCTCCTCAAATTATGCAAAAAATGGCGGCAATGATTGCACATACAACCCTCCCATGCCTACTAGATATATTCACGCATGTTCTCATCAATGGGATACCATAAACACTAAAAACAATTAATAATATCAAATGATTAATTAAATAAATTTTAAAATAAAGATTATTTATTTATGTACCTACCAATGATCAAACATGTGGTGCTAAATATCTATGAGAATATGATCTCATGTAACCCATGCTTCAGAAAAATAATTTCGTAATATAGCCCTCTCCTATCCAATAGATATATGAAAAAATCTATGAAAAAAGAACAAATAACTAAACAATTAGTATATAAATTAATTAATTAAAACTAAATAAAATACACAAGTAAACATACCACTGCATTCATGGATCGAATCCAAGATGTGGACATCACTTGGGGATAGGGCAAGGAATCATCAATCTCACAAGACCATGAAATCTTCAAGTCCTCACTGCACTGCCAATAGTCTGAGGGATGATGATCCAACATCCTACTCATCACTAGGTAGATCATCACCCTCTAACTCATGAAATAGATCTGAGTCCATCTAAAACACAAAATGACTATTTTTAGAAAATAGTTTAAAACAACTATTAGATATAGATATATATTATATATGATTATAATAAGGATTTAACTGCGTCAATCTTCATCTTCATCTTAATATTTGTATATGACAGTGTCAAGACCTTTATATTCCTTCTCAGTATCATCAATTTCTATAGGAGTTTTAGTTTCATCATCTCTTATCATTTCAAATTCATTTGTTAAATCAATAACAACATCGTTACCATTGACCCTTAACTTTGGGGTGTCATCATTGATATTTGTGTCTCTTCATGGAAAAGATGGATTTGCAGTAGTCTCTTGAAAAATTATAATTCATTTCACTTCATTAAAATCACATTCACTTTGAATAAACTGATTTTCTTGAGATTTAATTTTTATTATGCTCCACCAATCACCCAAATCTCTTGATGGAACACAATGATTTTCATAATAAATTTGATGTGCTTAATGAACCAATAAAAATGGTTCATTTACCCCAAGAAGGATTTTATATTTAAGATCAACAATTTTAAGTCTTAGATGAACACACAAGCCTCTCTTAGTATCTAACCACTCACATTTAAACATAGTTATGTAATTCTATCCCAAATAACATAGTCCAATAATTTATATATAATTCCATAAAAGTCAACTTCAATTTCTGTATGATGAGATCATTTCAAGAAAACACTACTATTCATTATTTTTTTTGATTCCCCATATGCACATTTATAAAATCTAAAACCATTCACCAAGTATGCATTATAAGATTTAACCATTTTGGATGGTGGGTTGCTCAATACACACAATTAATTATCAATTTTATCTGAATGTTGAGATACCTGAAAATATATAAAACAATTATCAATATAATAAGTAATAAATTGATTTTATATGTTAAACCATAAATAATTTATGTTACCAATTTTTGAAACCAGTAAGAAAAATTATTTTTCCAACGTTCTTCAAGAGAAGCTACTGTAATTTGTAGAAGATGTTTCTTGATATGATTATCATATAACCTACAAATAAAAAAATATTAATTTACTGTAACAAATATTATAGAATAAGTAATAGGATCACTCATAATACAAATGGTGTCATTTCTTCACAGTTGAGCAGAACATATATATGAGCTCTATGATGTTAATCATCTAAAAGCCATTGTTCATGAACTCCACCGAAGCCAAGTTCTGGCTGATTAAAAACTAATAATTTATTGACCATTTCATCATAAAAATTTACCTCATCACGTTCTATGAATTTGTGTTTTGATGTATATTCATATTGAAAATAATGAGAGCGGAAAAAAGAAATTTCCTTCTTCAAATAAGCTTCTCCAATTGATCCTTGAATCGATACTTTGTTCGTAATTTTTTCATCAATTTATGTATGAATATATCAAATGGATACATCCATCAGAACTATACCAGACCTCCATATTTTGGTTCATGTGGAAAATATAATATAAAATGTTCCATTGAGTCAAAGAAAGCTGGTGGAAAGATTTTTTTTTCAGTTTACATAAAATTAAAACAACATCTTCTTACAGTCTTTTTAGTGCATCATAGTCTGTTGTCGCTGAAAAAATGTCTCATAAAAAATATGACATGTTGATTAGAATATATAAAATCATATAATTCAACAAACATATTAATCCAATTGATAGAAGTATTTCCATTATAACATGATAGTCATAACCTTTTAATCCGGTAATATGACCATTTCTGACACATCTTCCCAAATTGGAAACATAACCATTTGGAAGTATCAAATATTCAATCCACTAACAAAATAATAATCTATTTTCTTTGGAAAGTATATAATATTCTTTTGGTTTCATTAACTTCAATGATCTGACATTTTCAAATAGTTCAAGTTCTGGTCGACTGAAAATTTGGTCAAGATCTAATCGCACCTTTACATTATCATTGGTCTTACCTAGTGTATCCAAAACCGTATAAAATATATAATCAAAATAGTTTTTTTAATATGAATGATATCCATCATGTGATGGATCAAAAAATTAGAATAGTATGATAGATCCCAAAAAATTCTCTGTTTTATCCAATTGTGTTCTTTCCTAAAGCCATCAATTTTTTGTTGGTTTATAGTTGGTACAAATGTAATGAGAGATAATGAAGAGACAAATGATTTTAACTCTGTACCTGAGATCATTATTTGAGGTTCATCTCTTTCAATTGTACTTTTTTCTAAAATGATATCTTTTCCTCTGAAAAGGGTGATTGGATGGAAGGAATCTATGATGACAATTGAAAATTAATGTTTTCTTCCATTGATGAACATAAATGCTTTTTTGTCCCTCATATAGTACATAAATGATTTTGGACCATGTGTACTCTAGCCAGATAACATGCCATATGCTGGGAAGTCACTAATTGTCTACATCAATGCTACTTTTAGTAGGAAATTTTATTTTACAGCAACATCATATGTATAGACACCATTAATCCATAATAAATTTAACTTATCAATTAATGGATTCAAATAAACTTCAATATTCTTTTTTGGATGTCCTAGAATTAATAAGGTCAAAAAGATATATGGATCCTTCATCAAAATCCAAGGAGGTAAATTGTACAGAGTTATAAAGAAATGCTAACAAGAATATTGACTACCGTAAGAATGAAATGGATAGAAACCATTAGTAGAAAGACCTAATCACACATTTCGGGCTTCTAAAGAAAAAAATGGATATACTTGGTCAAAATGTTTCTATGAATCACCACAAGAGGGATGATTTAAGCTTTTATCAATTGAAATTTTGGTTTTTTTCCATGAAATCAATGATGTCATGTTCGGAGACATAAATAAACACTTCAATCTAGGTGTAAGCGGGAAATACCTCAACTATTTTATAGGAATCAATCTAGAATTTCCAAGTTGATCCTCTTTATACCTCAATTTTAACATGTAGGAAAACTATCCAATGAATCATTTTCACCATAATATATGATTTAATTATTTAAACATGCATGAATCTTCTGATAACCAAGACCCAAATTACAAACCAGCCTCTTATTCTCATATAAACTTGTAGGAAACACATTTTCTTTAGGTAACCTTATTTTAACCAAAGAGAATATCTGATCAAAATAACTATTTGACATTCCATTATCTGATTTAATAGCAAAAAATTTTGTAACTGCTTTAAATTTTCTTATCTTACAACTAGAATATAAGGCATCCTTAATGGACCTCAACAACTTATAAAATTGAGATGGTTCCTACTCAGGAGTTAAATCAGTATCATCCTAAGTTTTAGTTTATTGAAAAGATAGACATGCCAAGTCATGTACTAAATTTTGTAACCGTGATAGATATGGAACCAAATTATTAGTATCTTCTTTGGAACTGTGTTCACCATGTTGATACCAATAAACATAATCTTTTTGAAAACAAAAATGCAATAGATAACTCCCAACATTGTCAAATTTCCTCAGACCACATTTTTTACATAGACACTTAATTATCCCTTCTGATTTTTTTTGGTTTTGATGATGCAAATGATAAGAAAGTTTCAACAACCTCAATATATATAGGATTTATACCAGAACTGTTTGGATTTCTATACTGATTAATCCAAGAATGATCATCTAATAATGACTATTGTTAGCTTCCTTGTTCCATATTTATCTAAAGAATATAAAATAATTAGTTTTTTATGAATAATTTTATATAAGAAAATCATAACCCAAAAAAAGATTTTTTTTGTTGATTATTCCTAGGTATTCCTAATTATTAATAATTAATCCTAATTATTCCTAATTATTTCTAATTATTGCTAATTACTACTAATTATTGCTATTTATTCCTACTTATTACTACTTATTCCTATTTATTAATATTTATTACCATTTATTACTAATTATTACTAATTATTACTAATTATTACTAATTATTACTAATTATTCATATTTATTCATATTTATTCCTATTTATTATGATTTATTAATATTTATTACTAATTATTCCTATTTATTACTATTTATTACTAATTATTCCTAATTATTACGAATTATTACGAATTATTCCTAATTATTCCTATTTATTCCTAATTATTCCTAATTAATCCTATTTATTCATATTTATTACTATTTATTACTATTTAATACTATTTATTACTATTTATTACTATATATTACTATTTATTCCTAATTACTATTAATTATTATTAATTATTAATAATTATTACTATTTACTATTATTTATTCACAATTATTACTATTTATTCCCAATTATGACTAATTATTACTAATTATTCCTAATTATTACTAATGATACCTAATTGTTTCTAATTATTTCTAATTATTCCTAATTATTTCAAATTATTACTATTTATTCCTAATTATTACTAATTATTCCCATTTATTCCTATTTATTCTTATGTATTTCTATTTATTTCTATTTATTCCTATTTATTCTATTTATTACTATTTATTCCTATTTATTACTAATTACTACTCATTATTAATAATAATAATTATTTAATACTAATTATTACTAATTATTACTAATTATTACTAATTAATCATAATTATTCCTAATTATTCCTATTTATTACTAATTATTCATATTTATTACAATTTATTCCTATTTATTACTAATTATTACTATTTATTACGATTTATTACTATTTATTACTATTTGTTACTGATTATTCCTAATTATTCCTAAGTATTACTAATTATTACAAATTATTACTATTCATTACTATTTATTCCTAATTACAACTAATTATTACTAATTATTACTATTTATTACTAATTATTTCTAATTATTACTAATTAATATAATTATTTCTAATTATTCGTAATTATTCGCAATTGTTACTATATATTCCTAATTATTAATAATTATTACCATTTATTCCTATTTATTAATAATTATTACTATTTATTGATAATTATTACTATTTATTCCTAATTATTACTAATTATTAATATTTATTACTATTTATTACTATTTATTACTATTTACTACTATTTATTTCTAATTATTACTAATTATTACAAATTATTTGTAATTATTACTAATTATTACTATTTATTCCTAATTATTACTATTTATTTCTAATTATTACAAATTATTACTATTTGTTCCTATTTATTCCTATTTATTCCTATTTATTCTTATTTATTACTATTTATTTCTATTTATTCCTATTTATTAATGATTATCACTATTTATTAATAATTATTACTAATTATTCCTATCTGTTACTAATTATTCCTATTCATTACTAATTATTCCTATTTATTACTATTTCTTACAAATTATTACTATTTATTACTATTTAGTCCTATTTATTATTATTTGTTACTATTTATTCCTAATTACCGCTAATTATTATAAATTACCGCTATTTATTCCTAATTACCACTAATTATTACTAATTACCGCTATTTATTACTAATTACCACTATTTATTACTAATTATTACTAATTATTACTAATTACTGTTACTTATTACTAATTACAACTGATTATTACTAATTATTACTAATTACTACTAATTATTACTAATTATTACCAATTAGTAATATTTATTACTATTTATTACTATTTTTTACTAATTAATGTTAATTTTTACCAATTACCGCTAATTATTACTAATTATTATTAATTATCACTAATTATTACTAATTATCGCTAATTATTACTAATTACCGCTAAATATTATAATTTATTAGTATTTACTACTAATGAAACAACATATTTATAAAAATAAATAATGCAAAATAAAACTATCTAATTCTAATTTAATTTAGTTGTCGCTAATTGACAATAATTATAACTAATATAAAATTAAATGAATTAACTACAAAATAAAAGCAATAGATAAATACCTTAAAATAGAATCTTTTGTATGATGCAAGGCTTAAAAATCGCTCTGATATAAAATTTTAAACTTTGAAAAAATTTAAGAGAGAAATATGAGAGTAGAGAGGGAGAGAGGAGTTGAGAAAGGTGTGAAATGAAAAAGACGAATGATGGTATATATAGGTTAGATTATTTTCGACGGGAGTATTTGCAATGATTCTTGTTGCAAATACTAACCCCCTATTAACGAGGGGCGATAGTTAAAAAGGTATTTGCGACGGGTCCTGTTGCAAATACCTACCTGCCGACATAGTATTTGCGATGGGAACCGTTGCAAATGCTAAACCTCCCTATTAATTAGGGGTGGCAGTTAAAAAGGTAATTGCAACGAGTCCCGTGAAAAATACTAAAAACCAACGAAGGGTATTTGCGACGGTACCCATCGCAAATACTAAAAAAACCCGAAGGGTATTTTCTGCGGGTCTCATCACAAATACTAAAACCCATCGAAGGGTATTTGCAATGAGATGCCTATCCCCATCGCAAATAATTAGTTATTTGCGACGGGAAAAGGGTCCCGTCACAAATAGTCCCTCAAGATGGAATTTTTGCGACGAGACCCTTCCCCGTCGCAAATAACCCGTCACAATTACCCATTTTCCCATAGTGAATATACTATGCTTTTCATCATAATATTATGTGTTCTCTAATGCATTTATATAATCTAAATTAAATGTTTAACTACTCATGCAGATAATGACTTTTTGACTTGTTGATGTTACCAATCTCAAGGAACAACAGACTGTTGATGCTGAAACTGTGAAATTATCAGGGGATCAAAAACATATAGATGAAAAAAACAAGAGTGGTGTAACATCACTGTGTTACATAAAGTTATCAAGGAAAGGAGCAAAGGTATAAAATTTGAGGTTGTCTGGAATCAACCCGACCAACCTTTTGACCCTAACAAGTCAATTATCATTAGTTACATTGGGGTCACAACTTGAATGCATATGCCAATCGATATAGATACATGGCACAATGTCGTGCCTGTATTGAAGACAACCATTTGGGAAGATATTTGGGTAATGTTATGATGTACATTATTCTTTTTACCAAAAAATTATATAATGAAACATTTATATAATTTTCATTATCCCTTGTAGAGTTCATTTATTTTAGATGATTACCATAAGAAATTTGTCTTAATGGTTGTTGGAAAAGCTCATAAAGGCTTCTAGACACTTGTGAAAAAGTATCATCTCAGGCATGCTAAGGGGAAAGTAAACCCCCACCCACCAGCATTGTATGCACACATTATAAACATGAAAGCATGGAAATATTTCATCAGTCGCTGTGATGAGGAATCGTCTCTGGTACACTGTAATCAATAACATTTTATTTGAAAGTTTTAATTTTATCCACTTTGATTCAAAATTGTTAATTTATGAAAAAAAGGAGTGCTGAAAATATGTAATGTGCATAAAAACCTATGCACCCCTATTGTAAAGCAAGGATGAGGTACACTTTACTTGAGAAAGAAATTATAGGTATTTAAAATCTACATTAAATGTTTTATGTGATATGAAACAACATATATTTGTTTATTTAAATGCAAATTGATGAATCAAAATCCAAATCCACTTCCATCTTAAGTTATTTGCTATGGAAGGAGGCTCGTGTAAATAAAGAGGGAAAACTAGTAGATGAAAACACACAAGTGACATGGGAATCATGTGTAAGTATGACATAATAGTAATTTGTTATTCTTTATAACATCATTTCATAAAAATATATATTTATATTTGTATGTTTTAATATGGTTTAGACACAAGAATAAACATCGACTGTACCTGAAGAAAAATTACTTTTAGTAGATTTGAAGCGACCAGAACAATATGGCCATGTTAGAGGTGCATATTTTGGAGTATCAACTCAGACATATTTCAAGAATACAAAACCACATAGAGACACATATAAGATGATAAAAGGCATGCATGCACAAATATACACTTTAAAATATATTATTTTCTAGCCTAGTTTGGCGAACCAATATATGCGAAAGGATCATAGTGAACCAATAGTGGGACAACAATCAATACATGAAGAGACAGATGAACCCACTAGCTTTGAGGCTATCCATTCCCCTCAACCACTTGCCTTACTCGAGGTGATAAATTTTTTCGTAACTCTTTCTCCTAAATTTTAATAAAAATTTTTTGATAGCATTATATTACTAAAATTATGCAAGGTGAAATTCTATGTGATTTATATCTTTCAGCACCTACGCATTGCCTTATTGCGAGGGGTATGGTATATAATATCCCAGGAGACATGATAAATAATAAAAATCTCCCAAAAGATCACGTGAGAGTAGGGATTAAAGTAGCTCATGATTTGAGCACTGAGTTTCTTATTCCTCTTAATGATATGGATGTTACCACAACTGGTAATGCTATTGGAACTTTTGTAGCATGGTCGTCTAATATTATAAAGATACATGAGGCATGAAATTAAAAATTTATTTCAAATGAAAAACCTTTAAAAGTTGATGAAAAAAGGTTATAAATTAGGTATGATATTATAGATAGAAAAAATAACAGGGAAACAGAAGGCCAAATTAATACAATCTAGTGGATCAACCAAGAAATCAAAAGGACATTTTGAGAGTACCTTCACCCCATCAGTTCCACTGCCACATATATTTACATTACTGTTGGAGTTGGTGCCATAAAACTAACTTCTGTGTACTTTATGATAACCTGTATTATTATTTTTTTAATATCAATAAACTTATTATCACATCATGATTATTTTTCCACGTAACATAGTATGTGATAATATCCTAAGAGCAGCTGTCGTACTGAAAGGTCATAGTAGTTCCTCACTATGATGAGAACCCAAATGTGCCATGATAGTATTATCAAATATATATTCTATATCTAGATGAAATCATTTGAGGGAAAAAAATGATACAAGCTATCAAGGGTGGAGACTCATATGAATTTGAGGCACCTTCTCATGGTGTATGTCCTTGGTAATACTATGTGTAGGTTATTATGGGAATGATACCCGCTAGTAGGAAATCCACATTTATATGTGTCATTAGATGTTCCTATCCATGGATGTGTGTATTGATCCTTATACTTTAAGATTATTATTAATGAGTATTATAAGTTTTATACTTTTATGTATTGATAAAAACCATGATGATATATGTTTGCGGTGAGGTAGGATACATTGGGTAAGCCACGAGTAATATTTCATTAATGAATAATAAGAGAAAATATTTGTCCCTTTATTTATTTAATGGAATTTGATATCTCAATCCCTTTGATGGAAATGAAATATACTAAATAAATCCAAGGCCCTAGTGTTTTATAGGTAAGTTCAATTTTTGGAAAGTTAAAGAAAGAGACATCAAGCACATAGGTTGATGACACAAGCATGAAACCTTCTTGATTAGAGATATCACGACAAAGAGATTATATTACACAATAAGAATCTGTATGAGGTACTATGTTATTTCAAAATTAACTTCTTTCTCTATGGGTACCTTGGTGTGTTGCTAAATGCTAACCTTGGAATTTAGGCTACTTCACCTAATGCCACTGATAAACCGACCTAGAGGGTCACACACTAAGTGTATCTTGAATCTCATTCAAATAATGTTATTATTTATTATTTAACAAGTTGAATAAATATTATTCTCACATGTGGTTTAATAATTATTCATTTTTTCTTGATCTCATATATTACATCACTAGTTATTTGAGAGAGTATTATGTGATTAGAATATTTAATAAATAAATATTTTCTATTTAGTGAATATAATATTTATTTATTTATTGGAGAATAATGCATTGATATTTATTTATTAAATAAATAGTTATTATTCAAGGCCCAATAAATATTGTGAAGGAATGGAAAATCGAGTTTAATATTCTGTTGAGAAATAGTATATATTGAATTTTATTTGAATAAATAATATTAAATTTAATTTGTGAGTTTAAAACATGTTAAGAAATAATAATATTTTTATTATAGACATGGGGTTTCACAAGGATTACAAAAATAATAAGGTCTCATGTGCAATTAATATTTTCTAACCCTATAGGTGTATAGACCCAATTATATTATTTTTCTAAACCCCAATTAATTTTATTATGAACAACAAGATCTAGAGAGAATCCTCTCAAGGCCCTAGAGAGAACCCTCTCCAAGAACGCTATCAAAAACAGAGAGCGATCCTCCTCCACCACCACTCTCATGTCTAGAGAGATACCCTTCCTTGAATTAGTTCTAAAGGTTATCAAAGGTGAATTAAATAAGCATTAATATTAGTCATGCTAGCATCTGATGATTCCTATAATGATGTTCATAGGTTTATGGGACACATGTGTATCACCGCTAGAGAGAATCTATACTTGATTCATATAACACAATGACAATACAACATAGTTACATTAGAAGATCTACCAAAAAATAAATAATTTATTGTAAGTTAATTCTTTAATTTCTTAAATTAATTATAAATAATATGCGATGATCCCGCACTTTGGTTCTAGTGTTTATCCATTTTCTATGTTCTTTGATTCAATTCCATTAAACAAAATTTATTGTTGTGTAAATCTTGGATTAATCATCAATCGTGACAAAAATAAAAGTTGGGCATGCCCCATATGATACTTTTACTATTTCTGTAACCTACAAGTGGTGTCAGAGTGAGTTTCATAATTATTTATAATTATTTAAATATCATTGATTGGTTTATGCATTTTTCATTAGTTTTCAATTCTAGTTTAATTGTTCTTTAATCTGAAGTGTGAGATCTTATTTATACCTATTTGTTTATCACAAATATAATCAAATCTATTAATTTTATTAATAAAATAAATTCAAATATCTCATCTAGAGGTTCCTAGGAGTCTGTCCAGGCAACACAAGAGTATAGGTTGTGTAACCTGGAGGTATATGCTGTGTACTAGTGTATAATTAACTTGAATTAATTCGGAATTAATTAAATCCATGTGCATTTATTACATGCAGTGAATTAAATTTCAAACTACATGTTGACCGGTCCAACCTGGTGTATATTCATCTAAAATACACACCGTGTAACTTCTGTACATGCCATGTAGTCCTTTAGTCACATACAAGCCTTGTATCTTCTTACACGATGTGAATGACCGGTGGACGTGTAACTCAGAGACCACATTCTGTATAGCCCATGTACACGCCGTGTAATCTAAAATTTTTCATGGAACAGTTACATGTCGAGTCCCTAGGTGTGTGCTGTAGATAGATGGTGAAAATAATACACGATGTGTAAACTACAATGTACATGAAGTGTACTTTTACCAAATTACACATAATTGAAATTTAATTTATTATACTATTAAAAACTTATAAAAATGTGTTCCGTGTGGTCATTAAGTTGATAGTAAACACCATGTGATGGGTTATATATATATATATATATATTTAAATGTCTAATTAATTTCAATATAATGTTCAGATTTGCATATCATGTATAAGTCATATAAAAATTATTACTCTATGCACATTGAATCATAACACACTGTGTAAATACCATGTGTTCCATGTGGTCATTAAGTTAACAGTATAATCCATAAAATTGCATGATAAGTTGTGTATTCCACATGTCACAAGATTAAATAGTAAACGAGTATAATACGCGTTGGGTAGTTCGGATGGGTACTCACTGTTCTACCTCCAAGGTATATTTTTTACATAGTTAATTTTAAATAAATTTATTTAATTTTTTTTAAAATTATGATGGATGATAATCTCAAGAAAATTCAGATGAGAATTAAGATAAAATAATTTATTGACTAATTAAGATAATTAATTAATCCTAGTGTGATTTATCTTAAATAAGAATGATTAGAATTGAAAGCTAATTAAATGTGTAATTCATTGCACGAATTTGGATGATTATGAGCCTAGTCTAGAACTTTTTATGTGATTAGTTTCTTTTAATTTATTATTAAATTAAATTATTAGCTTGAGTTTCATCCCTCCTCTCATTATGCAAGGGCCTACGTGCCCATGGTTTCTTTTATATAAACCCCTTAACCAATCTTTTGGTTCCCCTCACCTATGTGTGAGTAAAATCATATGTAATGGATGGAGATCCCAAACTAGTGGAGGTAGTTAAAGTTTGGATTCAAGGTGAAACCAATCCAAGAGAGATACATAGGTGGACAGGTGGAAAGCTGCTACATAAACCATAAATAGTTCAAGGTATTTTCCCCCTAGGACAGCGTTGGTTTATCATTTGTTAGATAAAATAACCATTAGTAAAAGATCATGGTCATACCAATTTTTTATTTTAACTCTTTAAAGTTGAATGGTTATTTCATTATGGATGTTTTATCACGATCACATGAATTAATGAATTAACTATCATACAAGATAGAACTAAAATAAATTAGCTTATTCATAAACATTATCTCAGACATGGATAATAACTTAAGTAAATCCACTTAATCTTAACAAGAATGTAATAAAGATAATAATTGGAAATTTACACATAAAAGATAAAATCCCTAAATTATATATATTAATTTGGTATATCCTCCACTACTTCAATTAAAATCAAACCATAGTTTAAAGTGCTTGACCAGCCAAAGTTGGGGTGATTTCAATTATGATAGAATTATAACTTGAAGTTTTGGGTTGACTTAACTTTGTTCACATCAAGGGTTGAATTCCAAATTAGGAAATGGTGTAACTGAGAGGAAAAGGATAAGGAAATCCAATTTAAGGATTTCAGGATTGGGGAGTCTACTCAACAGATCAAGGAACAATGATTTAATGCAGTTTCCATTTGAAATACTTAACTAAAAACCTTCAAATTTTATTACCAACCAAAGTTAGGGTGATGAAAAGGGGAATATGGATCCTTTCCACTAGAATTTCCAAGAAATAGGATATTCCAAAGCCAATGGTGAGGGTTATTGGGTTTTGATAAAATAGTGGGATATTAATAAATATAATATTTATTTATTTGTCTAAATTTTATCTAATAAATTATTAATAATCTACTCATTTTATTTAAAGAAAAAAAAATAAAAATGGATTTAAAAATATCACTGGAATTCATACTTGAAAAGGATAACCTTCTCACCGGCACAAATTTCTATGAGTGGTAAAGCCACATATGCATTATCTTATGCCATGAAAGGAAATTGTATGTACTGGAAGAACCCATTCTTGATGCACCTGGTAAAGAATCTAGTGATGAAGAGTTATATCTCTATGAGAAACATTTGAATGATTCCAAAAATGTCCAGTGTTTCATGCTTTCATCCATAACCAATGAGCTTCTGAAGTAACATGATGACATGGATGTGTATACCATGATGTCTCAACTTATAGATCTCCATTAAGAGACAACGATACAAGAGAGATACTAGATCTTCCAATGCTCATTTTACAACTAATCTTGGAGAGTTGGTGCCATATAGGACTCATCTAGTCAAGATGATTAGCTAAATTGAACACTTAGACATCTTAGGGATTAAATTCCTAGATGAGTTATGTATCGATCTCATACTTTTCTCACTACCCAAGACCTACTCTAGTTTTATTGTTAATTATAACATGATCAATAATGAGAAGAGTATTTCAGAAATTATTACTCTGATTCAACAAGTGGACATGGACATGGTTTGTGACAAACCCATAGTCCTTATGGTTAATAATAAAAGTAAGAACAAGGAAAAGGGTCCCAAGATTCACAACAAGTCTAAATATCCTGAGCACTATCTTTTTAAGAAGAGGAAGATCCAAATGCAGGGCAAGGAAAAGGAAATAGTATGTTTTTAATATTGAAAGCAAGACCACTATAATAGGAACTTTACCCTAAGATATGGGAAGTTAACACTTCATTCACTATTGAGTGTAATATTTCAATATCTACACATTGGGTATTAGATATAGCTTATGGTGCTCACATCTTTATCTAAATATAGGAACCAAGTAGATTCCAAAATATTTCTAGAAGAGGGTGGATTTCTAAACTGCCAATGGTGTGAGTTTGGATACTCTAGCCATTTATGACTACCACCTTTCATTTACAATAGTAATGATATTAGTTTTAAGTTATTATTATTATTATTTACCAACTGTTACCAAGAAAATAATTTTTGTATGATTCCTAGATGTAGATGGCTTTATTTTCAAATTTGTAAATATTTTTTTTTCTTTTATAAAGAAAACATATTCTATGGTACAACACATTTAAATGATGATATTTATGTATTAAATTACAAAAACCAATTATTTTCAATAGATAATGAATCATTTTCACATGACTCATATAACACCCAGTTATGGAATCACTGTCTTGGTCATGTAAATGAGAAGTATTTGACAAAGCTCTATAAAAATGGTTATTTAGACTATTTTTGAGATAAAACCACTTGAAATATTCCATACTTGTTTACAAGGAAAAATGACAAAACCACTATTTAGTGGATAGGGTTAAAGGGCTATAGAGATTTTAGGATTGGTACACAATGATGTGTGTGAACCATTTCCAGTAGAAGCTAGAAGTGGGTATTCTTATTTCATAACTTTTACTGATGACTTGAGTAGATATGGATATGTCTACTTGATGAGGTATAAGTATGAATCCTTTTATAAATTCAAAGAATTCAAGAATTAAGTAGAGAATCAACTTTGAAATAAGATAAAGAAGATTTAATTGGATTGAGGTGGTGAATATCCTAACCAAGAGTTCATTGAACTTTTATGGGAGTTTGAGATTCTATCTCAACTCACTTCACCTTACACACCACAATTGAATGGTGTTAGTGAATGGAGGAACCATACTTTTTTATACATGGTAAGGCCGATTATGAGTCATTTAGATCTTCCATTATACTTTTGGGGATATGAATTATAAACTGTGGCATACACACTAAAACGAGTACTAACTAAAGTGAAAAAAAGGAATCCATTTGAGTTATAGAGTGGAAAGAAACTTGTTTTGTTGCATACACATGTATGGGGTTTTGAGGCACTTATTAAGGCCTTATTAGGAAAAAACTATCACCATGAGGAAAAAGTGTATCTTTATATGGTATCCTAAAGAAACAAAGGGATACTACCTATACAACTCCTCCGACAAGAAAGTGACTCTATCCAAACATGTCATATTTCTTGATAGGGAGTACATCCTCAAAAGGGATAGTAAGAGAAAGATTGAATTTGATAAAGTTTATGCCCAAGATATAAAAGAGTTGGTAAAGGAAAAAATTCCATAGGTCCCTATGTAAGAAGTAGTTCTTGAAACACAAGTACTGCATAGGAGCACCAGAGAGGTAAGAGAACCATAAAGATATGGTTTTCTAGTCACTAAATATGGTGACTCATTATTGGTTAAAAATGATGAACCTCCCTCCTATAAAGATGTAGTATATATCTTAGAAGTAGCAAGATGGAAAGAAGCCATGAATTATAAAATGGATTATATGTATCAAAAACAAGTTTGGGTTTTGGTCGATGCTCTAGTTGATGTAAACCATATAGGGTGAAAATGGATATTCAAGAGAAAACTAGACATGGTATATAAAGTAAATACCTATAAAACAAGGATAGTGCTTAAAGGGTTTAAAAAAAATCAAGGAATTGATTACAATGAAAACTTTCCACCAGTTTCTATGTTTAAATACATACTAATTCTACTTGATATATCAACTTACTATGACTATTAAATTTGGAAGATGGATGTCAAAACAAATTTCCTTAATGGGAACCTTCAGGAAGATATATACATGACACAACCAGAAGGGTTTTTGAATCTAGGTGATTCTAAAATGATATCAAAGTTGAATAGATCCATTTATGGATTGAAGAAAGCATTTAGGTCATGGAACATTTGATTTGATGAATCTATAAAATAATTTTGTTTCATTAAGAATGAATGTGATCCATGTGTTTATAAGAGGTTTTATTAGAATGTGGACATTATCCTAGTAGTATATGTTGATGACGTATTAATTATTGGAAATGACATATCAGTCTTATAGTCTATTAAATACTGGTTAAACAAGTGTTTATATATGAAGTATTTTAGTGAAACAACCTATATTCTAGGGATCAAGATCATTTGTGATAGATCCAAGAGGCTGTTTTGGATAATTCAAAGAACATATATTGACTAGATACTAAATTTATTTAGTATGGAACAATCCAATAGGGGATTGGTTCTAGTGTCACATAGTATACATATTTCTAAGAAAATGTGTCCTAAGACACAAAGGGATAAAAAAAGAATGAGTAAGATACCATATTCTTCAATTATAGGATCAATCATGTATGTCATGTTATATACTAGACTTAATATTTCCTATGAATTGAGCATGGTTAATAGATACCAAGCTGATACAGGAGAAAAAAATTGGTCTAATATTAAGGATATCCTTAAGTATCTAAGAAGAAATAAGGATATGTTCCTGGTGTATTATAATAACCTAGGATTAACATACATGGATATTACATCATTTTAGATAAATATTCATCACATTACAAAAGTACAGGCTTGAGGACCATAATATTTTAGAGTCTTTATAAAATTGGAACACAATATTCTATCTTAGTGAAATACCTTCAATGTTTCCCACAATTATATTCCCATTTATTACTCTTACTTAAAACATTTCTTCATAACCCGGGGAAAGGAATCATAAGAAAGGGAGAGCTTAGATTCTTAGTAAGGGTAAATAAAGGAGATATGTAATCATAACATAAGCATAAGGGTATGATAACATGAGAATAACATTGTAAAATCATACCATATATATCAAATAACATAATCATAAATCATGGAATAAATATTGGAAGTTTATAAGACATGAATCATAAGGAAATAAATATCATAATCCATGAAAGCATAACATAAGCATAAGACATGGAATTTTTGAAGACACATAAACATATAAAATGATTTCCATAATAGTCAAGGCTCACTGAAAATACCATCTTAGTGGAATGGGTTCACTCCCAAACCATATTAGTAGTCAAGGTTCACTCCCAATACCATATTAGTGGAAAAATACTTTTACTAAATTGGGTTCACTCCCCATTCTAACCCTATATTATTGAACCAGTTTCAATTCTCGTTCCAACCTTGTATTACTGAATTGGGTTCACTTCTCATTCCAGACTTATATTGAACCAAGTTCACTTCCTGTTCTAGCCCTATATTACTGAATTGGGTTCACTTACCATTCCTTCTATGTCCATATCATGAGATATAAATCTTTACCCAATGCATTTGATAGAGATATAGGTCCCACCCATCACATAATGAAATCATACATGTGTGTGCCACAAGATAATAAAACATTCTCCATATCATGAACCATAAAAGAAGACGAGTTTCATAAACATCATAGAATAAACTATTAAAGTAAGTGGTTTTCATAAGCTTTTTATCATGGTATAACCCATGGAAGAGAAACTTGTTTCATAAATAGCTTGATATCTTAAACATAAACAATTCAATGAAAGAATAAGAATGGTGTACTTGGAACATATCCTCAGTAAAGTATAAAATATATCAAAGGATAAAATCTTATATGGAAAATAATTTTTAAATATATTTTAAAATCATTTCTTGAAGAAAATATCCTTTCCTCTTTGAAAAATGCTTTATGAAACATAAAATATTTTTAAAACATTTTTCTTTGAAAATAACATTGAAAACTTATAAATGAATCTTTGAAAACAATTTTATAATATTTTTAAAACATTTATTTTTTTAAAATCCTTTTCCTTGAAATTGATCTCAAAATAAAATTTGAAAACATTTTTGAAAACATATTTAGAAAACATGGTTTTTGAATAAAACGGATTTCTGACTGAAGAGAGAAATAAAGTCAAATTTTCTTAAAAACGTTTTCTTAATTTTATTAAGTACCAAAGAGTAGGAAAATGGAAAAATTGAATGAAGATATAATGAATTAACATAGGATAATAAAATTCATGAGATCTTGAGATATGGATCATAATATTTCATTAATGGAAGCATAATAGTAAAAAATCTTGATAAACAATGAGATTGTAGCAATAAAATCTTACCACTTTGGTAACTTTGAATCAAAATTACCATGAGAGACTAACATTAAATAAAACTTAAAATATAACAATGGTGAAAAAAATTAAAGATATTACACATAAAAGGGTCTTTATATACACCTCATGAAAGAATATAGGTTCATATCATAACATACGTCTCAAATAAGGAAAATTGAGACAAAAATCCTTTACCAATTTGGTAACTTTTGAACCGTAAACCCCATGAAAGAGATATACTTAAATGGATAGGTAAATAAAATTAAATTTTAGGATATTATTCATAAAATAAATTCATGTGTATTATATAAACCACATAGATGAAAGAGGTGGTGAATATAACATGTGTCTCACAAAAGTAAAAAGTGAGATGGAAATCCCTTACCACTTGAGTAACTTTTGAATGACGAGATCCCTGAAATAATAACATAAATTGAAAATTTTAATTTAATTAAATAAATTAAATTAATGATATAACATGTCTTAGGGAAGTATATACACCACATAAAAGAAATGGGTGGTGAATATGGCATGTATCTCATGAATATAAGAAAGTGAGATGAAATTCCCTTACCTTAAGTCTTGACTCTCATTTTACTTGTTCAAAACTCCCATATAATAAATATAAGTTCATTATACATATATAAAATAAAAATATTATTATATATAATATCCTATATTATTTAATTATGACTTTATATTACCCATTTATTAACAATTCCGCTTTAATGTTATGTTTTAGGTAATAACCGCTTTGTTTTTCATACATGTTTTGACTTTTCATTATTAGTTACATTACTTAGACCATGATTTAATTATTTATATAATGTAAAACATGATATAAATATCATTTATATTCATTATACATGTATTTATAATAATCTATAAAATATACAAATAGAAAATTAAATACACCCTTCACGGAGATGGTAGGCCGTACATACACATGAATGTTGTTTCCATTTCTTATCATATTTAAAGAAAGAAAAGTAAATGATATATATATATATATATTATCATTATATTATAATTATTATTTCATATTTATTACATATTTTTATTAAAATCATCCTTAATACTTTCCATGTAAAGAGTGAATGAATTACATCGCTTTGAGGAAGCGGTAGTCCACACATCCACAAATGTAATTATCATATTTCCAAAAAATGGAAAACATGAAGTTATATATTATATAATATTTAAATAATAATAAATACATCATAAATATCATATATATAATATAAAAATATTAATTATATCATTATTACCAACCTTGATAGGTGGTAATGGAAGAATGAATAATATCGGTTTGCGAGACGGTAGTCTACCATACTCACAAATGATGATTGTGTATCCCATTTGATATAAGTGTGTATAGGTGTAGGTTTAAATCTTAACATAACAAAATATTAGTATATTTTTGATAATTAGGTTATTATATAAACTTTATATAATAATAATTTAAGGGGGTGGAGAAGAAAATAAAACAAAAAATGCACGTTGAAGAATGTCACCTCTTCTTTAGGTAACTCCTTTTGGTTTGCACCAAAGGACCAACATGGTTTTATTTATGACCAAAGTGAGGATTATATCATGATATGGGGGATTTTTTGAGCTTATTTATGAAGTTTTTTTTAGGTAAATGGGCTTGAGAGGCATGAATAAGTTAGGGGAGTGAGTGCCCTTTAATAGGGGAGGAAGAGTGACATTCTTGTAAATACAAAAGGTAAACACTATTTAGAGGTCTTCCTTACATAATGTACCTCCAATAATGATAAAAATTATATAAAAGTGGTTATATTGTCTAAATATTTCCATAAAATCACTTTTTGACAAGTTTCTAGGTCATTTGACCCCTTAATATTAAAGTTTAACCAATAAGTAAACTTGTTTTTACCTTAATCACTGTAATTAATTTTAATTACATTCACTAATATTTTTGGTAAAAAACTAATTTTAAATTATTAGATATTATAAATTATTATTATTCCAAATATGTAATCAATTTTTCCAAATTCCATTCACATAAGTGGCAAAAATTAATTTAAAATAATCCCATAGATGGGACGAAACAATGGGTTTTTAAAGTGAAAATGTTTAAAAGTTTGAAATGTTTTTATATCCAATTTCAATGTGAATTTTATTATAATGGAATAAATTGTATTAATATATGTATAATTTATCTAAATATACTTTAAAAGAAATTTAAAATATAATTTTACTATTTAAAAAAATTAGAAGAAAAGTCAGTTTTAAATTAAAATTCAGTATTTTTCACTATTCATAAAAAATGAAACTTCTCAGAAAAATAAATAAAATTAAACAAAAGTAAAATTTATATTAAACTTTAAAAAATTAATTTTTTTTCAAATAAAAATTATAAATTTTTTAAAAATTATTTTTAAAACAAATCTTCCAATAAAAGGCAGTAAAACTGTCTTTTAGAAAAATATATCTTTTTTTCCTAAAATTGGATTTATTATTATCTCTTATCTAGAAAAAAATAATATTAATGTTAAATAGTTTATTGAATATATACTATATAGTTCTTATTAAAATCATTCATCAAATTTTTTTGTTAAATTTATTGAAATAAAACATGTTTGTGTATAGAAAGATAGTTTTTTCAGAAAAGGAATTTCTTTATTTTAAAATTGTTATTACTCCCATTTATAGTTAATTGGTAACCAAAAGATTCATTTTATATACATGTGTAAAACATATTTTCTAATTTAGTTAATCTTATTCATATATGTGATTCCAACGACTATGTGATAACTATAAAAATATTTTAATAATAATATTAACAGTATATCATGGTTTGATAAAACCTGGTCTTGTGTGTAATGCAAGATATCAAAGAAACTTTTAATTATGTGTAACAAAAGCCAAATATAGTGTTGTTTTTACCACAAGTTAATATAAGTGTTGCGTGTAGTGTAATCTTAACTTTTTGTTGTGTATAAAGAAATCATAACTTAGTGTAGCATGCAATAAAATCCATCAAAGAAATTTAATTTATTCAAAAAAAATTAATTAATAAAAACTTAGGGTGTTACATTCTACCCCCCTTAAAATGAATTTCACCCTCAAAATTCATCAGGGTTATCAAAGTTTTAATACATGAAAGTTTCTTTCATAGAAACCCACATCTTAAAAATGAATACTAAAGCTTCCTTTTAAAAGGGAAATTTGGAAACATAACAACTACCCAAAGTAACTCATAACTAGGTTTCCACATAAGAGAACATAGGTGTAAAGTGAAAACATGGAAATTGAAGAGAAATCTAACTATTAATTTTTGATGGAGAGTGATAGAGAACATGGTTAGAAGAAAGATAATGATCAAAAATACATAAACCAAAGTGTCTTGAAAAAGGTCATTATCCCAAATGGCCCGAAGGACTTTTTATTTTATTTTATTATAGATAACCTCCCTTTTAAGGGATGAAGGGGAACCCATACATGACCTATAGGCCCAAGTCACAAGGCCCGACATGACCTGAAATACATGACCTGAAGGCCCAGAGGCATACCATGCCCATTACATGACCCGTAGGCCCATCCCACTAGAACTGACCCTCCCCAGCGTCTTCATCATTAATCGCCTTAGCTCCCCACATTGCATTGCTGATCGAATAGAATTGCCTCGTACAAAGAAGCACGGTGCCTGGTCCTGATGGCGGTTGCCATACCCTCTCATTCTGACAATCCGGTTAGCTCTGCGTCTGGTGACTGTTATTGTTGCTCTGATCCTCTTCTATGGCCTGCTCTGTGTGAACTGGGATACTTCATGGTCTTTGTGGCATGAAGTCCCTATGGCCCGAAGGCCTTTGATGACCTGAAGGCCCTGTGAGACCCGAGGCCCAAACCGGTGGCCCAAAGGCCCAAATCGGGTGAATAGTTCCGGCTGCTATAGTACCGAACAGTACCTGCTACAATACCGAATAGTACTTGCTACAGTACCTTCTACAGTACTTCTATAGTTCCTGCTACAGTATCCCCGGAAATCCACCTCCACCCAGTTTTGAACCTGGGTCTCCTGGATGCCAAGCAGGAGCCCTTACCACTCGGGTACGGGCTCATTGGCCTTGAAAAAGGTCATTGATATCATAAAAAATGATGATAAATGGGACAAAATTTTATTTCAAGACCCTTTTCCTAAAGTTGAAGAATTTTTATTAGAAGATATACTTACTTGATTCATTACAATCTCACCCTTTGTTGTGCCTTGAACAATTTCCACTTCATCTCTTATTCCAAGAAATAAAGGTGAATTTTTCATTCCTTAAGCATTAGCAGATCATGAGATCCATAAATAGAATGATTGGTTTGTCTTTATCATGACAAAATGGTTAGAACATTTTATCCAATATGCATAAATCCTCATATTTTGAGATAATACTTTAATCTATCAAACCTCATCCAAATTTTAATATAAAAAATTCCATAAATGGTTAACCATATAACCCTTCCACAAGATGAAATTCCAAAACTATAGATTTAAGGTCACTAAATTTATCACAAATATAGTAGCATTGACCCACTATATATCATAAAGTAGCTCTTGGTTGTCACATACCAAACATGTGAATACCTTTATCATGTTTTCTCTTGAAACATAGTAATAAATTTATTACCACAAAACCTTATTGAAAAGATGCATGCTTTATTATTCCAAAGATTATGGGATATATTAATTAAATCTATTTTTTTTAAACTTCATCCATGATAACATAGACTGCTTTGTCAACAAATAAATGACCAGTTCTATGGTAATCAGTACTATCTAATTTACTTTATCTATATCAATCATCTCTTTATACAAGCTAAACACAATTTTCTCAACATTGGGAACAATTAAGGGTTACCTTCCCTTAATCAAAATATCAAATTTTCATTAAATCACTTTTCTATGTCATCATCACCATTAAACATATCTTTTTAAATCCTTAATGAAAAACTTATATTAAAAATAATTATGTATATTTCATGATTCATATAACATAATCTTTAAATTCCAAAAACATATATACTTCAATCATTTAACTTTATTATTAATCCATTACCCAGGCTTCATTATCTTATTCCTTAATACCCCTTTACTAGAATATGAAATATAAATCATGTATTAAGGTTCCTCAACCTCAATTTAATCAGGATTCTTACATTTAATGTAAATAATACTGTTAGAACAACCCATACCTTTCACATGTCGTTCATGGTCACTTTATCTTTAGTAGTATAACCAATACTTGCACCACCTTCCTGATTATCTTCATGAGATTTCCACTTAGGACATTGATTTTCATAATGCCCATACTTTCCACATTTGAAACATTCAATGTTAACCTAGTTCCTTCTAGTTCTCTCTATTGATTATGACCATAAAGTGTAGTGTGAGAAACACATATCATAGTAGAAACCCACATAATCATGAAAAATCACTTATAGGATGTCTAAATCATGACACCTTATTTTAAATATATGAAAACTTAGGCATATATTTAGATACATACCTAGACATATCCTTAGAAATATACCCAGGAATATCACTAAAGTTTTATCATCCTAGTTTCCAAAGGTTTACTAAACCTTTCCATTGATACCAACTATAGTGACCCATGCTTAACATACATGGATATTACATCATTTTAGATAAATATTCACCACATTACATAATTATATGACTAATAACCTTAATAGTTTATAGTATTTAGAAACATGGAACACAATATTCTAACTTAGTGAAAGATATTCAATATTTACCATAAAGATCTTCCCATTTAGTACTCCTACTTAAAACCTTTCTTCATAACCTCGGAAAAGGAAACATAAGAAAGGGTGAGCTCAAATTCTTAGTAAGGGTAAATAAAGGATATGCTTAAGAAAAACATAATCATAAGGGTATGATAACATGATAATAACATTGGAAAATCATACCTTTCATATAAAATAACATAAACATGAATTATGGCATAAATATTTGCAGTTCATAAGACACGAATCACAAGGGAATCAAGATTATAAGCCATAAAAGCATAACAGAATCATAATACATGGTATTTTTGTAAACACATAAACATATAAAATGATTTCAATAATAGTCAAGGATTTATTCCAATGATATATTAGTGGAATGGGTTTTCTCCCCAAACCATCTTAGTAGTCAAGGTTCACTCCCAAGACAATATTAGTAGACAAAGTCCTTTACTGAACCGGGTTCACTCCCTGTTCCAGCCCTATATTATTTAACTGGGTTCACTTCTCATTCCATCCCTATATTACAGGACCTGCTTCACTTCCCATTCTAGCCCTGTATTACTGAACCGAGTTCACTTCATGTTCCATACCTGTATTATTGAACTAGGTTCACTTCCTGTTCCAACCCTGTATTACTGAACCAGGTTCACTTCCCATTCTATCCATGTCTATCTCATGAGATATAAATATTTAACCAATGAATTAGAGGGAGATCTAAGTCTCAAAAATCAAACAATGAAATCATATATATGTGTTCCATAAGATAATAAAACATTCATCATATCATACTCCATAAAAGGAGATGAGTTTTATAAACATCATATCATAACCTATGGAAAGAGATAGGTTACACAATAATTTCATCATAGAATAACCTATGAAAGGAAGTGGGTTTCATAATATTTTTATCATGGTGTAACCCATAGAAGAGAAATAGGTTTCATAACACTACAAGAAAAGCACCTCATAGCGATGGTTTAAACCACCACCATATGATTCTGCGACGGTTTCATAAAACCATTGCTAAATTGGGTGTAGACATCCAACATGCGGTGGTTTATTCAATTTAGTGGATGTTTATAGAAAGTTTCTTAGTGAAAACATTTAGTGGTGGATTTGGTGGTTTTAGCGGTGGTTTCATGTGGGAAAATAATGGTGTATTTAGTGGTGGTTTTAACCGTCGCTAAAATCTTTCCATTTTTTATATTAAAACCGCCACTAAAACCACCATAACCACTACTAAAAAATAACGCAAATTTATTTAGTAGTGGTTTTAACCTCCACTTATAAGAGAATATAAAACTATAGTGATGGTTTAAACTATCGCTAAATATGTTCCATTTCATTAGTGGTGGTTTAAACCACTGCTAAATGTAGATTTAAAAATAAAAAAATGCAGTAGATTCTGTAACCCCAGTATCAGTACCCTAAAAAAACCATGTGTAGAGAAAATAAAAAATAATAATCTAAACCATATAACAATGTTCATTAGTCAACAATTTAACAATGTTTCATAAAAAAACCATGTACATAGAACATATAACATAATAATCTAAACCATATCATCTCAACCATCTAACAATGTTTCATAGATTTAAATCTAAGACTTTAAACTATATAGAACCAACGTCTAATATGTAAGCCTTAAAAATACATAGAACATAATTATAAGATGTATCCCTAATCCATCTTAATAAGGATGATTTATCCCAATGATTAGGATAAAATTGTAAAAAGAATTGGGTTTGATAACAATATTGATTAGTTTTAGTTTGGACTTTATGTTTGATACAGATGAATTTCTTAAACATTACTCGGTAAGAGCATCATCCATGCATCTATGAGAAAATTTATACTACAACACTTCTAATAGGATGGTGTTTTTTCAATTTAGATTAATGATTAATATAAGCATGTTATCTTGGTTTTGGAACAAAATTCATTAGTGGATGAAGCATGTGCCATGGAAAGTTTTTATTTCAATTAAATATTTCCTAGGAAATTACTAAGTTGGGGAGAATTATGAGTATTATGGAAATTGTGTCTTTTTATGTAGATGGATACAAATATAATGGACCAATTGAAAATTTTCAGAATGACTTATTAAAGCCGACGAGTTGGTATATTCAATATTTCGTATCTCAAGCATGACAATGAATTTTAAAACATAGGTTTGAGTTTAAACTAATTCTGGATGATAGATTCATGCTTGAGATAAATAAGTGATCAATGAGTTTTATCAATCATTAGTGTGTCTATGAATTCATTGAAACACGATGGAAATATAGTTGTTTGATTACCCAACCATTGATGAATAATGAGATTCATTGTTGGAATTTTTTGGTTATGTATGAAATAACATGGTATCATTTGGATCTAAGGTTGTGTGATCAATACCTTAATTAAAAAACCATCTATTAAGATGGTAATATCTTAAATAGGGAAGTTTGGAGTGGATTTATTTAAGCTTCAATGATAAAATTTTGAAGGGGAGATGAGAATTCCATCTATGTATCATGTTAAATATGATGTGAATTTTTTTGGGTGTAACACTTTAAATATATACCATAGAAGTACAATGAGGGTTTTAGGGTTCACTGAGGTGGTTGACCCATTATTAGACCCAGTCACACATCATAGAGAGATGTGGCATCAAGGGTTGGTTCAAGGCAAGTATAACATGTTTTGATGGAGCGTGTATCAGAATATCTAAACAATCCTATCAATATAATTTTTCAAAAATATCAAGATGTTTTTATTTGTGGACAAAGAATGGGTAATGTTTAGCAACTTGGTGTTCTCCTATTATATATTTAGTCATTCCCAATATATTTACACCATACTAAGTATGTTGAGACAATATCTATATACCAAGATAAATAATTAAAACCAATGCCTTTTTGTTTGGATGGAAGGAATCCATGGGAGGTTTACACAAGGATTGATTTATAGAAAGACTTAAGATATGGATTACAAATGTCAAATATTGGAGGGTAAAACTCATGTGAGTGTTGGACCGATTGTTGGATGGTTTTTTTTTAGTTTTTGAGTTTCTTGATAACTGGAACTAGGTACTATTGTATTCCACAGTGAATTCTAGATACTGGTTCAAATACATACTTGGGAGAAGCTAAAGTCTAGGCATTAGTATTGGTATACCTTTTGATTATCTAGGTGTGTTGGATCAAGAATTCACTAGAATATTTTTTTTGGAATGCTGATATAAATGAGTAAGATTTGGTAAGATCAAGAGACATCACTAGAAGTTGGTTACAAGCAGTGGTGAGCATGTTCAAAGTGATATTGGGGTACCTTGTATAAAAGGTTTTAGAATATGGATTTATAGATTTTTTCTATTAAAGTTGAGTGTTCTCAAAAAATACTCAACCAAAAGAAGTTCAATATGATTTATTTCTAAAAGTAGTATGTGGTTAGTGAGGAACTGCTTCAGGTACATGGTGGGTTGAGACAAGTATATTTTAATGGTTTCTGAGAGATTTTAAAGTAGAATATAGTGTGAATAGTATGATCTTGGTCAATTGGATTTAAAACATTTCAAATAAATTGAGGACCAGGAGTAATATCCTCCTAAGTAACATATTAAATGTGTTGGGAGCACCGTTAGGACATTGAGGTCTTTCATAAATAGGAAATTGTGATAATAGGAGTACCAAAACACAGAATTGACCATTAAAAATTAAAATTTATTATGTATATATCTATATTATAGTTGATAATAGGATGATTACATGATAATTTATCAGTATATATGGGATTTTTTATGAACCTTCTTAATGATTTTTTTGTTGGGTACCAACATTTTCTCATGTTTTATTAGTTCATGGGTCATATGATCTATGTTTTATTTAAAGGAACTTTAGGAGGATGGAAATGAAATGTGTAATTTTGAGTTGGAATTACCAAACCATGTTGGTTGGTTCTTGTTTATAATGTCCTATGGGGAATCTCAATGATGAGAATTTCTAAGGTGGTAAAGTTGTAAGATCATGTGTTTTGGAAGGGTTGAAATTTTCAAATGAATTTAGGTTTTTTGTTTAATGTATGTGGTAAATATAAAATTGAGATTCAGAATGAAATTTTGGTAGTTGGAAAACATAATTTTTTTATTTATATATATATTTTTAGGCTTGAGAGGTGTCTTGGAAGTTTGAATGAGTTTTGAGATCATCATAACTTGAAATCTCATTTTTGGGTGAGATAGCCTTAGGTGCACTGTCAGAGCATGGTTAGTACTAAAAATTTCATACAACCATGAAACAAATTTTGATGAAGCACATGGTTTCTAAATAACATGAAAAAGGTCCTAGAAAATCATATATTACTTATATTTTTTCACACGGTTTGTCAAACCATGACCCCATGGTCACATGACCATGTGAGAACTTTGCAGATTATTACAGAGGTGTGCGCATGAGCTATGCATGTTTTTGTCAAACTGTGTGCCCAACCCATATAGGGTTTGTGGATGAGATAGTTCCAAAGCCACAGTTAGCACATAACTTACATAAAAATTTTATCATAATACGTGGGATGTGGATCCTAAGTAGTGGGAGATGCATGGTTTGTGCATGGTTTGGAAAACCGTGTAGCCAAAATGTGCACCTCTTAAAAAGAGGTGAAACTACATTTTCCCCCTATAGAATTTAATATTGTTTTCTCACAGTTAACAATGTTTCATAAATCTAAATCTAATACTTTAAACTGTATGGAACCAACGTCTAAGCTGTAAGCCTTGAAACTACATAGCACGAACTTATGATCTATAAGAATTTAAACTACATATCCTAACATTGACCATCTTAGACTAGTATGTAATGAAAATGATATTATATCCCTTTCCTAATAGGACTTTATATTCTAATTATGGTCATCTACCACACTGATTTTCAAAACTACATATGGCTGGATTCTAAGTTTCATGGGATACAAAGAGATGATAAATCTCATATCTTAGTCCCATCCCAAACAATGACCAACCTCAGGGCATTCCCATTTATAATGGGGCTGGATCTCTCTTATATATAGGCTCAATTAATATGCTTAATCACATAGTGGTGTAGCTCCCAAATCATTGAAATCTAACCTAAAATCACTTTATGTTCTCCTCCACACTTTAGGTCTCCCTTAATTTGGATCCCCATCATCCTCTAAGTATTATTCTCCTCTATAGTGATGGTGTGTGGCCAAAATAGGCTCACCTAGAATCTAGGGAACACACCTCAAAGGATATCTTGTGAGAAGTGATCATTCCCATGTTTTGAATGTGGTTAATGGTTGACCCAAAATTTTTGGGCCCCATCCTTGAATGACATGGGTGTGGGGATTGTGTCTCCAACATGAATAAAATGAATCAAATAAACAACATAATAGTTAGTCCAAAATACTAATATACACATCCTAACATAACTCAAATGAAACTATTAAATATCTCAAACTTCCATATGAAACATATATTACTTCATACTCCACCAACTTTATACTTCACTAATTCTAGACTCACTATCTTATTAAATCATCAATCCATATCAAATTTTAATTCCTTTATCAAACATGGGGAATCATGAAAATGTTAGGTCATGAAAATGTTAAGTGACTACTCTGTGCCACACATGATACATGATACATGAACAAACCCTCTATTTCCATATTTTTCCAACATATCAACAAGACCACTAATCACTATCCAGTGATGAACACTACTTTTCACCCTCTCCACCTTCATCTCTACTTCCTACTACCAACACCTGTAAGACAATTATATTGAAAATTAAATAATGTTTTATATTTATATTTAAACTTAAAACTAATAAATGTTTTCAAACTAAATGATTTTTAAGTTGTGTGATTTACCTACTCACCACCCATCATCAATGCAATATTATTAGGGATTGATCCGACCATCTTCTAATATAAATCAACCAACGCTTTATAAAAAGCGGATATCTAAGACCCCTCTTTCTGAATTGTGTTTTTCAAAGAAACATAATCTCTCTGAGCATCTTAACTACAACCAAGAGTAGATATATCTTCAATATACAATGGTCTGATAAATACCTCATATGGTAAGGGTCCCAAACCCATCACGCACACTTGACTAGGATGCTCCTTCCTAAGCACTTTACCAACTGGGTCATCCTGGGAGACTGAGTAGGACTACACGAGATTGGCATCCCATAGTTCTTTAATTTTTACATATAAATCAAATATTTTTCATATTATAAGAAATATATATTAACATAGTGATAACTGATAATAAGTTTTTACAATGAAAAATGAATTCATACCCCAACTTCTTTGGCAGGCTCATTAACAAAACTCCCATCAGATTTTTTATGAATATACAACCACACTTCTATTCAGGATGCTTGGTGCCCTAAACTTTGTGAGCACATTAAACAAATATAAATAAATAATTTAATATACTAAATAGATAATATTTTCTTATAAATATTTAAACTAATGAAAATATTACCAGAGTCAATCAGCTTCTAGAAAAACTCTTTGACCCTAAAGTGTGAGGGATGATTTTCTGAGCCCAGCTCGATGCATTCTTCCTTGAAAGATCCTGAAATAAATAAAATGTAATTTAATAGTAATGTATAAAATTTTATATCTATTTCATATACATGTATAAATGTAAAATGAGATTAATATAATAATATATATTTAAATAACATGTGATTCTCATCACAATTTCACTCAATAAAATTTTTCAATTGCTCTATAGGTACCCCATTGGGTACCTTATCATACATCTTTTGGGTGCTCAAAGAAGTATCATTGACATTGTCCCATAATCTCTATTTAAATTCTTTCCATTTCTTGCCTATATTTTTGAATGTCCACTTTCGTGCTAGCACATCAGCAATCGTAAAGTAGAAAAACATATGTATACAGAAATTAATTTAAAAAATAATAGAATTTAATAACATACTGACATTAAATTAAACCACAATTTATTAAAATTACCTTTATTTCTGAATGAAAAACTTCATTTTTCTGAGATGAAGGCATATGCCTCCAATCATCATACATAATCATAAGGGAAACCGGATCCGCGACCATCTGACCTAAAATCTGGCCAAGTAATCCTATGGTGTCATCTTTAGGGACCCCATAGGAATCAAATGGGACAACTATCTTTAGTTTGGCTAGATTACATACATATGAACTTTTCATATTTTTCTGTATAGTTTCATTATTTCTATCTTTTATGAAAAAACAGTTAGTATAAAAAATTGCAATAAATTTATTCATATTAAAATTTGTACCTATAACACTAACCCTCCAATATCCCTATGAAGAACTAGGAGTGGTTCCTTGATCCCTCACTATTGAGGCTGCTGAATGGGAAGGCATCAACTAAGCTGCTGATGGGATTCTCAAAGAGGGTGTGAGAGATAGTACAGGGGGGAAAACAAATGGTGTCTCAGATGCTGTAGGGAGGGAGACATATGGATTGTTATCTGTTGGTGTGGTCAATGGAATATTATAACACTTCCTCCTTGGAATTCCTGTCATTTAATCAAATGAAATTAAATTCAGAACATATATTTCAAAAAACTTATGCAAAAAAAAAAATAGAAATGATAATAGATGCACAGTACTAACAAACAAAATATACAAAATAATGATAAATAATGAATCATTTTAAATAAGATTTTTTATTGCCTTCTTACTACAACTGGTTTTATATACTTCTCTTGAGGATGTCATCTAAATATTTGTTATATTTATAAAATATCCAAAAATGAAATAAAATGTTTTCTAGGTCTATAATGAAGCATCAAAGAAGGTTTTGTTCAACATGTTGATATATAGTTGAAAAAGACTAAAAAAAGACATGACACCCATGGTAAATGATGGAATGGTTGATATGTGGAGTATCATATAAAAATGGTCAAATCCAAAAGGAATATGATCATGGTGTGAGGAACTTTGAAGGACAAACATTTAACTCGACTATACAGTGTATACGTAGTGGTGTAAGTGTTTCATGCTTGGGTGGGGGATTTGAGAGTTTCTTGGTGGCTATTCCACAAGGGAAGTGATATCTATAATTGCTTAAAGGACACAAAATTTGTATTGGATTGTGGAATGAGTTGTTTTATAAATGGTATGAACTACATTAAGTTACATGAAGGGATTATAAGGGGTTATCCTTGATAAATATACTAATTAGTGTAGGGACATAGGAATTATATAAGATAAGATATGGAAATAGATTTAGAATCTTAAAAATCCTTGAGCGAGAAGATTGGGATGTGGGAATGGGCCGAATGGACCATGATAAGTCATTGGTCTTGGGGTATTTATGTTTGTGGATCATATAAGAGAATAGTTACTCTATTTGGGTGTGTTTAGTGTAACTAGGTGATTATAATTGGTGTAATATTCTCTCTTGAGTGTGGGGATCCTGAGGGAGTGAGGAGAAATCAAGATATAAGTAAGAATTCCTAGTGAAAGGTCATGTCAGACTTATATAGTGTTAAAAGGGGTAAAACTTAGAGGAACTGAGTGGATTTTGGTTAGTTCATATATGGACTTGGTTCTTGGGAAGTGATGGGAAGGGGAACAAGAATTTTGTGATATCAGGATAGTGAAAAACCCATGAGGGACATAATGAGTGGTATGATCATAGGGTCAAGTTGTGATGTAAGTTCGGAATAAGGGAATGAGATAATTATGGATGTTATGTAGTAGATGTTTATGTTTGAGATGAGGATGATGACTGGATACAAAAGGATCAGAGTGTAGAGTTACATATCATAGGTTCTCATCTTTTCTTGAGTTATATATATGTGTTTATCTATGGTATATACCTCATGTTAGTGTGGTTTATCTCATATGGTAGGTCAAATATTAAGATTCACTCCTTGTACCACTTCTAATAATGATAAATTTGTATCTAAATAGACATGGGACTTACCTTATACTAATATGGTTTGGCTTGTGTGGGAGGTTGGAAATTGAGATACCCTCCTCAAACTACTTCCTATGTTGACTGGTGGATATGAGATGTGTCCATGGGACCTTACCTAGAGGGAATGATTCAACTTGCGAGAGAGTTTGGATATTGAGATTCTATCCTTAAATATCATGTTATATGTGATGGATTTTCTATATTATTATCACTGGATATTGTGATGAACTTCACTTATGATTTTTATTATGGTTAGTACTAGATATTGAAATTACATTCTCTGATGGAACTCTAATGACTTGTGTTTACAATAGATGTATCCCTGGAATTGATCGAAACAGGTGAGGTTAAGTGTTGGGGTAACTTGGTTAACACCTGATGATACAACATGGATTATTTTATGTTTTATATCACTTACCACTTTATTTTATTATACATGAATACATAGTATATGATGGTGTATATAAGGAAACTTGGTGAGACCCTACCAAGTTTTATTCTCATACCCCACATAGAAAGCCCAGTGCATATAAAAAATTTATGTTTCACTTTCAGGTGATATGTTTTATAGGGAATTCAAATAGAATATCTGGATAGATGTTGGGATACTGGTCTGATAAGGGACCTGAGTTTTATAGTTGAGTCTCCCCTATTTTTTTCTATTTATTTTATATTTATAATCTTGGTAAGTGACCTATGATGTCTAATTGTATGTTAATAAGGAGTATCATTTTTTATAGCATGTTATTGTTTATCATTTTATGATGGTTGGATATTAACTATAGTTACTTTCACTTACTCTAATGATAAATGATATTATTTTTATTTACCTTTGATTATGTGTCATGGTACCGAGAGTATAGTCTCTACATGTTGTTTTTAAACTCTCACTATTAGTTGGAAGCCTTAGGCATATAGGGTGGAATGCTCGAGGTCTTTTGGCATCCCCCAATTGGGTTTCATTTGAATGATTTAGGCATGGACATTAAAAAGTGATATAAAACCATTGTTTTGGTTAATTTACTATTTGGGTTTGTTAGTTGGAGGTTGGATTTGATTTTATAGATTAAGAAAAACCTTATGCTTGGGTATAGTTAATACTTATATGATAAAATTCCAATATACCAAGGGTAGGATTAATGTTAATTTATTTTCGTTTTTCTGATTGAGATGTTGGTTCAAGAATTATTTTCTAAGTGAGTTTATATTTTGTTGCAGTGAAGATCCCATGATAAATTTGTGTGGTTTTGTAATGTGATGGTGGATTGGATCACTCCACATTAATAATTCCACCCAACAGTTATATGAGAGATAGAGAAGATTAAAAATGGTCACATTGTAAAAATATAGTTATGTTGTGAGGATGAAAACATTGTAAGAATCAATTGAAAATCAGAAGGAATATAAAATACAAGTCTAAAATGAAACTGGAGGACCACACTATAGTATGACCATATTTTAAGGTGATATGAGAATCCATTAGTCTTAAAGGCCTTATCTATATGTATTGAAGCATACATTTACTCTTGATGACATGTCATTATTATATCTGACAGTAGAATCATAAAGAATTTATATATCAATACATATCAAAAATTAAAATTAATTCATAGGATATTCCACTTGATGTGTAAATAAATGGTTATAAAATATAAATTTCACTATAATGTTGTATACTACACATATATAGGTAGCTTATTAAAACTACAACATATAATAAAAAAAATTAATTCATATAGAATGAATATTTGATATATTAAGGTAGTTTAAAGTTTCATATTATATATAAGAAGAAATATTATGTATAATTTATAATAGCTGGTAGATTATATAAAGAGTGTTGCTTAAGATAGTACAATTTACACATAAATGCGAAGATTGTGAGTATAAAATGACACTTAAAACTATACTTTACAAGGCTAATTAATTTCACAAAAAAATATATTCGACTCTATTAATATAATCCCTTATTATGGAAGGGGGATTAAGACCCTTTCACAATAAATCTTGGAAAAATACTTTGTCATCACCAATCTACACATAGATATATATTTTTTTAGAAACCGAAAAAAATATGGTGAAATTACAGAAGGGGAATACTAAATGATGGGTCTATAAATCACCAATTTGATATGGAATCAAAATTGGATGAAAATAGATACTTGAGGATGGGTCGCTATGGCTGGTGAATAAGATATAATCACTCATAGGGATTTCTGTTGGGAGAAATCGGAGGTGAGGCACAGAGAGGCGAGGCATGGTGAGTGACGATGATGGGTGAGGAGTGACGGTGATGGGTGCCGACGGGCAGGGTAGTGGGGTCTGGGGGAGTCGGCGATGGGAAGTGACAATGAGTGATGACGATGGTTACTAAAGTTATGGATTCAGGGGGGGGAGTTGGCGGGGGGGGGGGGGGGTCAGGGGTGTCATGGAAAGGGGGAAAGTGTTGGGTTTGTGAATTTTTTTACTATTTATGAGCGGTTTATAAAAAACTATCATGAAATTATTTAAAAAAAATTAGCGGTAGTTTATTAAAATGCTGCTAAAAAACTACCGCTAAATGCTCGGTTTGGTGTAGTGTAAACAACTTGAAATCTTAAACATAAACCATTCAAATAAATAATAATAATGGTGCCCTCAGATCATATCCCCAATAAATCATAAACTATATCAAAGGATGATATCTTAGATGGAAAATAATTTTGAAAGATATTTAAAAATATTTTATTGAGGAAAATATCCTTTCTAATTTGAAAAAAACTTTTTGAAACATAAAACATTTATAAAACCTTTTTATTTGAAAATAACCTTTAAAAATTATAAGTGAATCTTTGAAAACCATTTTAAACACTTTTAAAAAATGAACATTTTTAAAATCCTTTTCCTTGAAAATGAGATCAAAAGACCATTTAAAAACATTTTTGAATTTTTTTTAGAAAAAATGGTTTTTGAATAAAATAGATTTCTCACTGAAGAGAGAAATAAAGTCATATTTTCTTAATTTTTTTTTATTAATTTTCTTAAGTACCAAAGGGTGGGAGAATTATACCATTACATAAGGATATCATGAATTCCCAGAGGAGATAAAAACTCATGAGAGTTCTTGAGAGATGGATCATAATATTTCATTAATAAAAGAATAATCATAAATAATCTTGATAAATAATGAGATTTTAGAGATAAACTCTTACTACTTTGGTAACTTTGAATCAAAATCCCCATGAGAGAATAACATTACATGAAACTTAAAATATAATGTGGATGAAAAAATTCCTGATATTACTTTTCAAAGGTCCCATGAGAGAATAACATTATATGAAACTTAACATATCATGAGCATTAAAAAATTCAGGCTATTAAATGTAAAAGGTTCTGTATATACACCTCATGAAATAATATGGTTTCATATCATAATATACGTCTCAAAGAAGAAAAATTGAGACAAAAATCTATTATTGATTTGGTAAATTTTGAACCGTAAACCCCATGAAAGAGATATCCTCAAATGGATATGAAAATAGAAATAAATTTTAGGATAGGAATCATAAAATACAATCATGGGAAGTATATAAACCACATAAATTAAAAAGGGTGTGAATATAACACGTGTCTCACAAAAGTAAAAAGTGAGACAGAAATCCCTTACCACCTGAGTAACTTTTAAATCTTAATATACATGAAATAATAACATCAATTGAAACTTATAATATCATTAAATAAAGGTAATTAGATATATAACATGTCTCCAGGAAGTATATACACCACATAAAAGAATTGGGTGGTGAATATCACATGTATCTCATGAATATAAGAAAGTGAGATGAAATTCCCTTACCTTAAGTCTTGAATCTCACCATACTTGTTAAAACCTATTGTATAATAAATATAAGTTTATTATAAAAGTATAAAAAAACCATATTCATATATATAATACCATATATTATTTACTTATGACTTTATATTACCCATTTATTAAAAATTCCATGTTATTGTTATGTTTCGGGTAATAACAACATTGTTTTTAATACATGTTTTAAATTATAATTCTTAGTCCTCTTACTTAGATCATGATTTACTTATTTACAGAATTTAAACCATGATATAATATCATATATATTTAGTATATATGTATTTATAATAATCTATAAAAGATAGAAACATAAAATGAAATACATAGTTCAAAGAGACGATAGGTCGTATGTATGCATGAATGTTTTTTCCATTCCTTATCATATTGAAATAAAGAAAATTAAATGATATATATATATATTATCATTATAGTAGAATTATTATTTCATATATATTACAATTTTTTATTAAACCCATCCTTAATATTTTCCATGTAAAGCGTGAACGAATCACAACGCTTTGAGGAGGCGGTAGTCCACACATCCACAAACGATGTTATCGTATTCCCAAAAAATGGAAATAATGAAGTTATACATTATATAATAATTAAAAAATCATAAATAAATCATAAATATCATAAATATCATATATAAATATTAATTCCATCATTATTCCCAACCTTGAGAGGTGGTAATGGAAGAACGAACGACATCAGTTTGCGAGACGATAATCCCTCGTACACACGAATGATGAATGTATACCACATTTGATGGAAGTGCATGTAATTATAGGTAAAACCCTTAACATAAAAAATTATCAGTATTTTTAGGATACTATGTTTAGTATATAAAATTTATATAAGAATAATTTAATTGGATGGAGAAGAAAATAAAACAAAAACTCTTGTTGAAGAACTTTACCTCTTCTTTAGGTAAATCCTTTTGGTTTGCACCAAAGGACCACCTTGGTTTGATTTATGCCCAAATTTAGGCTTATATGATAAGATTAGGGATTTTGGGATCTTATTTGGTCAGGTTTTTTATGATATAAAGGTCTTTATAGGTATGAATAATTGAGGGGGTGAGTGCCCTTTTATAGCGGAGGAGGATTGACATTCTTGTAAATACAAAGAGGTAAACACTATTGAGAGGTCTCCATTATTTTTTTGATAAAATTTGTGATGTTTTATAAATAGGGAAATAAAATGTATTTTGGACAAGTGTCTAGTTCATTTGGCCACTTAAGATTAAATTTTCACCATTAAGTAAACTCGTTTTTACCTTAATCATTGTAATCAAATTTAATTGACTTCACTAATATTTTTCATAAAAAACTAAGTTTAACTTACTATAAATTATAAATTATGATTATTCCAAATATTTAATACATTTTTAAAAAATAAAATCACATAAATTGTGGAAATTAATTTAAAATAATCCTACAGATGGGATGAAACAATGAGTTTTTAAAGTGAAAATGTTCAAAGGTTTGAAATGTTTTTATATCAAATTTCAATGTGAAATTAGTTACAATGAACTAAATTATATTAATATATGTATAATTGATCTAAATATACTTTAAAAATAATTTAAAATATAATTTAACTATATAAATAAATTATAATAAAAGTCAGTTTTCAATTAAAATTTAGTATTTTCATTATTCCTCAAAAAATGAAATTTCTCATAAAATAAAAAAACCCAGAAAAAGTAAAATTTATATATTAATATTTAAAAAATGAATTTTATTTTTTAAAATAAAAACTATAAAAGTGTCAAAAATTATTTTTGAAATAATTCTTCTATTAAAATGTGGTAAAAATGCCTTTTAGAAAAATATATATTTTTATGCCTAAAATTAGATTTATTCTTATCTATTGTCTAGAAAACACATAAGAAGAATGTTAAATATTAAATTTAATGTATACTATATAATTTTCATTAAAATAATTCATCAAAATTTGTTTGTTTAATTTATTGAAATAAAACATGTTTGTACATAGAAAGATAGTTTTTCAGAAAAAGAATTTATTTATTTCCAAATAGTTCTTACTCCCATTTCTAATTAATTGGTAACCAAAGGATTAATTTTACATAAATGTGTAAACCATAGTTTCATAATTTATTTAATATTATTCATATATTCCTTTCCAATGGATAGATGATAACTATAACAATATTTTAATCATAATATTAATAGTATATTGTGGTTCGGTAAAACTCAGTCTTGCATGTAACACAAGCTATCGAAAGAACTCAGAATTGTGTGTAAAACAAGGAAAAGATAGTGTTTCATGTACCATAAGTTAATATAAGTTATTTTTGTAGTACAATATTAACTTGGTATTGCATATAAATAAATCATAACTTGGTGTAGTGTGCAATGCAATCCATAAAATAAATTTAATTTATTAGAAAACAATTAATTTATAAAACTCAGTGTGTTACATGTATATTAGAGATGAGGAGCTAGTCATCAGGGCTTTTACAAATTCTAGTTTTCAAACTGACCAAAATGATCTGAAGTAGTAATCAGGATATGTTTTCTGTCTTAATGGAGGAACTGTGAGCTGGAAAAGTTCAAAGAAGCCAGTTTTCATTGATTCTATAGTGGAGTCCGAGTATGTAACATCTTTTGATGTAGAAAAGGAATCCATTTGGATATGGAACTTTATCCAGGAGCTTGATGTGGAACCGAGCAGTAAATACCCTATCACATTATATTGTGATAATACTGTTGCAGTGGCTCTTTTAAAAGATCCAAGGTCACACCAATGAATAAAACACATACTCTGGAAGTATCACCCCTTGAGTGATTTTTCTCAGAGGGGTGAAGTTGTAGTAAGAAGAGTTACCATAGAATAGAACATGGTGTACCCCTTGAATAAAGGCTTATCTCAATAGAAGCATGAGTATCATGTGAGATCTATAAAACTAAAGGTTGTTAGTAGTTAGCTCTATTGGAAGTGGGAGTCTATTGGAGTTGGTTCCCTAGAACCAAATTCTATTTACTTTATGATAATATGTATTCATTTTTTTTGAATATTAACAAACTCCTTATCACATCATGATTGTTATTCCGTGTAACATAGTATGTGATAATGTCCTAAGAGTAACCGTCACACAGAAAGGTCATAGAAGTTCCCCACTATGATGAGAACCCTGAAGTGCCATGATAGTATTATTAAATATATTTTCTACAGATGGAAGAAATCATTTGAGGGACACAAATGATACAAGCTATTAGGGGTAGAGACTCATAGGACTTTAAGGCACCTTCTCATGGTGTACACCCTTGGTAATATAAAATTTTGGATATTATAAGAACATGACTCGCTGGTAGGAAATCCACATTTATATGTTTCATTGGATATTCCTATCTAAGAACATGTGTATTGATCTTTATACTTTATTATTATTATTAATGAGTATTATAAGTCGCGTACTTTTATGTATTGATGAAAACTATGATGACATATATTCATGATGAGGTAGGATACGTTGGGTGTGTCATAAGTAATATTTCATTAATGAACAATACAAGAAAGGATTTTCCCTTATATTATTTAATGGAAGTTGATATCTCAGGACCTTTGATGGAAATGATATAGCCTAAATAAATCCATAACTATGATATTCTATAGGTAAGTTTGATTTTTGGAATGTCAAAGAAAGATACATAGAGCACACAGGTTGTTGACACCAACATGCAACCTTCTTGATTAGAGATATCATGATAAATAAATTATATTACATAATATGAATCCGTATAAGGTATTATTCCATTAAGACATTAAATTATTTCTCTATGGGTGCCTTGACAATTTTTCAAATGTTAACCTTGAACTTTAAGATTATTCTCCTAATGCCAATGAGAAATAGTCCTAGAGGGTCACACACTAAGTGTATGTAAAATCTCAATTAAAAAATAATATTATTTATTACTTAACAAGTTGAATAAATATTATTCCCACATGTGGTTTAATAATTATTAATTTTTACCTGATCACATACACACTGTCACCATTTATTCAAGAGAATATTATACAAGCATAATATTTAATAAATAGATATTTTCTATTTATTGAATATAATATTTATTTATTTATTGGTTAATAATGTAGTGATATTTATTTATTAAATAAATAGTCATTATTTAAGGCTTGATAAATATTATGGAGGAATGTCAGACCGAGTTTAATAGACCAGTGATAAACAATATATATTAAATATTATTTGAGTAAATATTATTTAATTTAATTTATGAGTTTAGTGCATTTCAATAAGTAATAATAATAATATTATTATAGACATGATGTTCTGTAGATATTATAGAAATAATTAGGGTGCACGTGCAATTATTATTTTCTAACCCTATCGGTATATAAACTCAATTATATTATTTTTCTAAACCCAAATTCATTTTTTATGCACAACTAAATCAGGAGAGAATCATATCAAATCCCTAGAGATCTCTTTCTCCAAGAATTACCTCAAGAAAGAAGATATATCTTCCTCTACCACCACTCTCAATTCTATAGAGATCGAAGAGAACCCCTGAAGTAGTTCTTAGGGTGATCAAAGGAAAATAACGTAATCATTAGGATCTTCCGTGCTAGCACCTGAAGATTCCTACGATAACATTTGGAGGTTCATGGAACACGCGTGGATCACCACATGAGAGAATCTATATGTGATTCCTATAATGCAATGATATTATGATGTAAAGACATTGACAGATCCATCAACAAAGAAAGAATTTCTCATAGGGTAATTATTTAATTACTTAAATTAATTATAAATAATATGTGATGATCTTAGGCTTTGGTTCTAACATTTATCTATTATTTATATTATTTGATTCAATTCCATTGATCATGACATTTATCATTGTGTAAATCTCAGATTAATCATTTATCATGACAAAAATTAAAGTTGGGCATGCCCCATCCGACGCTTTCGCTGCGCCTGAAACCTAAAATTACAAGTTCATGAGAATACAAAATTTAATGATGAAGATATCTCCTACATTGAATATGAAGAAGAAATATTTGGAGAGACCATTATAGATGCAGTTAGTCTTGAGAGTTTAAATGAAATTATCAAGATTGAATGGATGGGAGCCTCAGTTGTGAATACAAATATGAGGTATATTTTCATAATATATTTTTCCAAAAAATGATCTACTATGTTCTTTACAATTAATAAGTGTTAATATTTTCTATAGGTGTATATATTACAACTATATAAAGGGGAAACCCTTCAAAGTAATATTTTAACTCATTAATCTCTCTATCATTTCTATGGAAAATTTTTCTTTAAAATTGGAAAAAATTGAAAAGAGAAAAGATGTACCAAGTGAGGTGTTTGAAAACAAAATAATAGATGATAGAATCCTATTGATTCCAACAATTTAGGGGTAAAAATCTACAATATATTTATATAAAATATATTTTTCCATTTTTCATTACTTATTTGTTTTTTAGGAAGCATTGGATGCTCATCGCAACCAATTTGGATATCCCAAATGTTCATTTTTTTGGATCCAAAGCATGGATTTCTAATAAACCAACCACACATGATATCTATTATGATTTTATAATCAAATTAAATCAAAATTTTAAAGATAAAATTTGAATTATATGTTTTAGTTAGTGTTTTAATCATTTTTTATCTATATTTTCTCAGAAATACCAAGATTTCCAACAATCTACATAATCAAAAGCAGAAGTAAAATTTTTTAGAGATGAGTGGGAAGAGAACATGGTATTAGAATGTTTTCGAAAATCAATTTGAGGTGATTTACTATTATGTTTTTAATCTAGTACAATATATGGCCTTAAAGATATATTTTGTATGTGAAGAATTAGTATCGTAATGATCATATATTATTTTTCCTAAAATAAAATTCATAAAGTATTGTAAATCCATTAGTTATATTTTATTCTAATATTATATTTGAAATTTCCATTGAATTTTTTTTGATTTGACCCTCCCATAATTTCAAAGGAATTTGAACCCCACTATAGATTTTCACCCCTCTTGAGCGAGGCTATAGAGTTAATGATCCTCCCCCACCCATGGTTCCTCTACCTGATGAAAAAAATATGAAAGTTTTGATTGAGGTTGTTGCATCTAGGAGCATCAGTAAAAGAATCTTGATAACAATCCATATCTTGATGAGAAATCATTTTAGATACATTCAAATCCACTTGCATCTATGGTTTTTATCCAACTTCAATTAATCCTTTCAGATACATTTTCTAAATCAATATATCATGTGAGTACTTTAATCTTACTATTGTTACTATAATTTTTAAATGAATCTAAAGGGTATATGCTCATTCCCCAATTGACCGTGCATTTATTTTCAACCATTCATGAATTTCTATTCTCTAAGGGTATTATGAGTTTCTAGAAAATGAAAAATGATTTGGTGATAAACTTGCAAAGTAAGAAGCATTTGAGCTATTTATCAAGGAGAAGTATCATGAATGGTTATGCTCTACAGATTTTAACAGTGCTAGTAATATATCCAAATCTCCTCATGCTTTTGATATATTTGACTTTGAGGATGAAACTGAGATAATGGTGAGTGGGAAATGGGTCAAGGATCTTTTTTACAAAAAATATGAATATATATTACCAAATGTCAAGGAAGGTGGTTCCATGCTCCTAGACTCATCATTTTTAATTTGTTTCTTGTTATCTTTTGATGAATTTGTAAAAATGATGTGGACCCCATTATAGTCACTTCCACCTCCACAATGGAGAAGCAAGATAGATTCATTTAATTTCACATTTGATTCAACCAAAGAAATGACAATGAAAGGTACTATAAGTACTAATCGAGATGCCTCACTTATATCCTAATCCAACACTCAAATTAATTGTGAAAAAAATTTGAACATGGTTAAGAAATTGAAAATGTTGAGAGACAGGCTGATATATACATGGTAATTTATTTTAAAACACTAGTCACATTTTCAACACCAATCAAAGGAGCTCATATTGTTTAAAAAATTTAGAAAAATGATCCATAATTAAATTGTTACATATAGGAATTTACCGCACATAAATCTAACACATGATGTGGTCAGTATGACTCAAAGTGTGAGTTTTCAATATAAAATCATCATTTTAGTTTAAAATGCACATCACATAGGAAAAACTGAGAAAATGAACTTATATTATTTTAAAACTTTATGAAAGCTATCCATAATTCATTTGTGATGTGTAGGAATTGACCACACATCAATCCAACACACTATGTGGTCGATATGAATCAAAGTGCATGTTTTCAATATAAATGAAATTTTAGTTTAAAATGTGTTTCACATAGTCAAAATCAAGAAAACAAGCTTTTATTGATTTCAAAATTTAGGAAAAAAATCCATAATTCATTTTTGAAATTTAGGAATTGATCACATATCAATCCGAAACACGATGTGCTCAGTATGACTCAAATTGTATGTTTTCAATAAAATGTGTCTTTTTAGTTTAAAATGCATGTCACATATCCAAAACCAAGAAAAGAAAATTAGATTTTTTTCAAACTTTTGTAAAATTATCCATAATTTATTTGTGATGTGTAGGAATTTAACACACATCAATCCAACACACTATGTGGTTGGTATGACTCAAAGTGCATGTTTTTAATATAAAAATGTCATTTTAGTTTAAAATGCACGTCACATAGCCAAAACTGAGCAAAAAAGATCATATTATCTTCAGAATTTAGGAAAATATCCATAATTAATTCATGACATGTATGAATATACTGCACATAAATCTGAAACACAATGTAGTCGGTATGACTCAAAGTGTGTGTTTTCAATATAAAATTGTAATTTTAGTTTAAAATGCATGTCACATAGCTAAAACCAAGAAAATAAGTTTAGGTTGTTTTTAAAATTTAGGGAAATGATCCATAATTCATTTTTGACATGATTAAATTGACCACACATCAATCCGTCACATGATGCGGTTGGTATGACTTGAAGTGCATGTTTTCAATATAAAAGTGTCATTTTAGTTTAAAACACACATCACATATCCAAAACTGAAAATATGAGCTTAGATTGTTTTAAAACTTAATAAAATGATCCATAATTCATTTTTGATGTGTAAGAATAAACCACACATAAATTCGACACACGCTGCTATCAGTATGACTCGAAGTGTACACTTTTAATATACAAGTGTCAATTTATATTGAAATGATTGTCACATAAAAAATCAAGTAAACATGCTCTAATTGTTTTTAAACATTAGTAAAATGATCCATCATTCATTTTTTATATGTATGAATCGATCACATGTCAATTCGACACATTATGTGGTTGGTATGACTCGAAGTGCTTGGTTTCAATAGAAAAGTGTCATTTTAGTTTAAAATGCATATCACATAGAGAAAACAAATAAAATGAGCCTAGATTATTTTAAAATTTTAAGAAAATGGTCCATAATTCATTTTTTATGTGTAGGAATTGACCACACATAAATTTGACACATGATCTGGTTGATATGAATCAAAGTGTGAGTTTTAAATATAAAAGTGTCATTTTACTTTAAAATGCACATCACATAACCAAAATCAAGAAAACAAGATCATATTGTTTTAAAAAATTAGGAAAACAATCCTTAATTCATTTATGACATGTAGGAATTAACCATATGTCAATTCAACACACAATTTGGTTGATATGACTCTAAGTGTGTGTTTTTAATATAAGTTTCATTTTAGTTTAAAATGCGCTTCACAGAGTGAAAATTGAGAAAATGAGTTTAGATTATTTTCAAACTTTAGGAAAATGATCCACATTTTTGATGTGTAGGAATTGACTGCACATCAATACAACACACAATGTCGTTGGTATGACTCAAAGTGTATGTTTTCAATATAAAAGTGTTATTTTAGTTTAAAAAATGTGTCACATAGCCAAAATTGATAAAATGAGCTTAAATTATTTTCAAAATTTAGGAAAAAGTTCCATAATTTATTTTTGACATGTATGAATTGACCTCACATTAATTCGACACATGATGTGGTCAATATGACTCGAATTGTGCGTTTTCAATATAAAAGTGTCATTTTAGTTTAATGATATAATTATTAACAACTATTTTAGTAATTAAGATAATTAAGAACTGATAATATCATTAATATATTTAGTAATTAACGATATAATTTATATAGATTAATAATTAACAATGTAATTAATAATTTATAATATAATTATTAATTAGTAGTATAATTAATAATGAATAATTAATATAAAAGTAACAATATAATCATTAATAATATAATTAATAGTACAGCTGATTATATCATTAAAATATTCAGTAATTAACAATATAATTTATCATATGTGGATTATATAACATTAAAATTATATTTTGCTTATTTTTTATGTATTGTTTCTAAAATAAACATTGATTTTATTGCAGGGACAAGGTTTTGTACAGATGTTGATCGTTGAAAAAAGCCTCCTATAAGAGTTGATTTTGTATATTGGGTTGTATTTTTTTGATTAATTGTAAATATAGCATCAATGTAAATTTTTTGTACGTAAATTTTGAATTGAAAGGATGATGCAATGTCTAAATGGATCGAAGGCTGTTTTTTTATATTGATTAAACCCCCTTTCAAGGGATGAGGGGGAACCCTTACAAGGCCCGTAGGATCAGATATTACATGAACCGTAGGTATTAGGAAATATACAGACTATACTTGGAACTCCTCCTCCCATCTTCCTCACCGTGATATCAGCACTCCACCTTCACATAACTGTTCGGCTAGGCTTACCGTGCAAGCACAGAATGGTCCCAATGGCAATGCCATACCCTCTCTTTCTGACAATCCTCTTAGCTTCTGCTCTGGAGAATGTGCCTGCTCTAAATCCCCATATGAAGGCTGCTCCATGTAGAGTCTGTCTGATCATAAAGCACCATTTCAGGTGGCCCGAAGGCCTTGAGGTGGTATGAAGGCCTTGAGGTGGCCTGAAGACCTTAATGGACCTGAGGCCCAAACCGGTGGCCTGAAAGCCCAAACAGATGAATAGTCTCGGCTGCTACAGTACCGAACAATGCCTGCTACAGTACTGCTACAATACTTCTATAGTACACCCCGAAAATATATCTCCACCCGGTTTTGAACTCGGGTCTCTTGGATTCATTTACTGAGTCCTCACTAACTGGGCTGAGGCTCTTGTGCCAATGTAATATTTATATACTAATTCGGTTTTTTTTTTAATTTTGTATTTTAATCAGTTTATGTTTTCTAATTTAGTTTTTCGTTATAGGGTTGTAGATTTTCAACACCTACTATAGAATTTATTGACATTAAAAAATTACTAATAAAATACATCTTTATCACCACTATAAAAATCATTGATAAAAGAGGTTTTTTATCACCTCTTTTGGTATCATTGATAAAGGTCCAACACTTTTAAAGGTGCTTAACATGTCATTGTTTTTTAGCACTAACAAAACCCTTTTCTAATACAAATAATGACCATTTATATAGTAGTGAGGACACCCCACAAGGGATCTTCTATCATGTTCTCATCTTTTGGGTTAATGCCCTTCACTGAGAGGGCTTAGATAACTGTGCAAAATAGGGCGCGAGTCCATGGGAAAAGTGGGCTTAGAGAGGGGTGGGTTTATAAAAAAACTATATTTAAAACAAGTTTATATGGATAACCTGCACAAACTACGGACCAATGCGAGTTTATCTACATGGATAAAAGATGGATCACGGGCCATTAATTTAAGTTTAAATATATAAAATCTTATGTTTTTTTATTTTACTGGTACATGCCAACTCTTGAATTTGAAACAAATATCCTCACTAGGGAAATTGGAACATTATCCATCCTGTATCCATGTACCACCTCTCGCCTCACTGACACCCCCAGTACAACATCACCGACCCTGAACCCCACCTGTACTACATCGCTGAGTCACCTACGCCAATCCCTAGTTCCCTTCCACTACTGCACCGCCTCACCGACATCCTCCACCTCCCCCGACGTCCTAACTCTCCCTGCCCACGCCCACCATAAATAGTGTCTCTTTCGCCTATACGTCGATGGCGGTCTCCCTCGACATCCTCGCATGCCGCCTCCCCTGAGCATGCACACACATGTACATGTAATATTTTGATTTAATTTTTATGATGATTATTTTTATAACATATTTATGTTATTTTACAGTCTTGAATTATTAAATTTTAACATTTATTTTGGAAACAATGAATTGTACATATCCATTATATAATTATTATACAAATAAATCATAATTTTTATAATCAAATAATTAATTATATAATCAAATTCAATAATCATTATCCATCATATTTATATAATTAACCATAAAAATAATTAATCAATAAGTCTCATTAATTTTATTATTTTAGATAATTTCAATAATTATAATTTCATTCTCTTACCCAAATAATTAACTATTTCAAATTATATAAATATAATTATCCAAATTTAGAATAATTATATATGATTAGTCATAAATGTGAATTTCAGATTATTTAGCTAATCACATTAAATTGAGACATGATTTTAAATTAGAAAAATGAAATTATGGGCAATTAATAGTTGATAGTTATGTAATGTGATTATCCAAATAAATAATTATATATTAGAAAATTTTAGAAAAAATCATATTTTTATCATGTTTCTTTAAAATATTTTATTTTCCATGCTCAAATTTAGAAAATTATAAACTCATTAATTTATTTTTTAGATTTTTTTGTCCGATTTCATTAAAAATGCAACATATTTTTTTTGAATTCTTGATTTTTTAATATTTCATTAGATAATCACATATTCTAAATTTTGATTTTGTATTTGAATTATGAATTATTAATTTTTAATGATCTATATTTGATAGTGTACAAATGAAATTATTTTCATATTTAGTGTTTTTTTTATTTTTTCTCACCTTTAATCAGAATAGGATTTTCTATATAAATTATGTGTCTAATATACATATTTTATTTTGTAATTACAGGTTACCTTAAACATGTCTCAATACGAAAATATTGTGTAATTACAAGAAATTCATGACATTAATGATAGTAACTCGGTATTTTTTTTACCAAAGTTACTTTATGAATATATTTATTTCTTACAAAATTTTATATTGAATATTTGATATTAAATTTATTTTTTCTATGATTTAATGTAGGATACGATTAAAACAATAAAGAAGATAATGGTGCATGTGATACTAGAGAAAAAACATGAGAAAGTGGTCACTCATTCTTTATTTTTTGTGGGCATTGTATTCTTAAATTAAATTTTTAACTTTAAGTTTGAAAGTTCGAACTATTTTTATATTAATATGGAAAAGTTTGTAATTTTTGTGTAATTTTTAATGGGTATATTCTGATCATTTTTACATTTTTTTAATATTTTTTAAGTTTACATTCATGTGATTCTCAAGAAATCCAGGCCAGGGAGGGCTTATTTAAAATTAAGAAATTATAACAATAATACAGGTTGAAGGTGGACTTTCTCACATCTGTTGTAGGCATGAGCTCGATAAACACACCTATTTTACATGTGGGTTTTTATGGGCCTATTAAAATATTAAAAATTATAAAAATAATACAAAATGCAGGTTGTCTATGGGCTTTCCCACATCCATCGTGGGGCAGGGCAAGCTGGATAAAGAGTTGGATAAATTCACCAATTTAACATGTAGGCTTTTGTAGGCTCTAGCCTATACAGACTCAAGACTGCATGAGCTTGGACCACCCCACCCCAGCCCACCCATTTTTCATTACTTGGCATAAAGTCCCTCAACATCATCAAGATCTTATCAAGGCCTCATTATCCACCTAGGAAAAGCTGTACTAGCACTACTCTGTAGAGATGACATAAAGCTCGTCTCATGTTCCAAGTCATCATTAGGTTGGTCCTCATGCACCCCACCCCTCTAAATATTTACCCAAGGCACACTAACCTAGTTCTCACATATCAAGGGGAAGGAACACTCACCCCATGCTCGTAGTACTGGTTTAATGTGAAATGAATTGGCTTAGGTCGACTTGACACATCACCTGACATAGCTTTCAATAAGGCATCAAGCATTCCTCCCCATACGCCAGAGACTATCAAATAGAAAAGGGGGCCTAATCTATATAATGGGAAGACTATTCCCTCATATCATAGTGTAATACCGGTAGAATATAACCAAATATACATACATCCATAAACATACATTAGAGTACACATAATAAATAACTGAAATAGAAATGTGTTATATCAAATGAAATGCTTCATACAGACTCATGATCATGGTAATACACATCAACTAATCACCCTATGGTCCGAACACATATAATAAATAAATAAAATAAATAAAAATACAAAGGCTATACTGCTAATCCCGAGTCGTATCTCAAACCTAGTCTCCAACAACTGTCAAGATGCTCCAGCTTGATTCTCAGACTCCACAGAAGCGATTTTGCTTGATCATCCAACATTGGGCCTCCACCCCATCCATTGTGAAATTATCAACCTAAAAGAATATATAAGGGTCTACATTCACATTGAGTTTCCCAAATAGGGGGTGAGAAATAAATTTTATTAGGCCACCCCAACGGTGGTACCTAACATCCGCTGTCATATGCAAGTGCATGTACATGTGATATGCCCAGCATAATCGAATGAATAATTAGAGGGATAAATAAAAAACAATAAGAAATGAAATAATTAATTAAATAAAATAAACACTTCCAAGATTTATGTTCTAAGGGGCTACATGATGACAATCTACCCCACTTTAACTAGAGTTATGAAAATGAAAAACATGCTACTCACTAAGACACGCAATATCAGGCGTATATGCCTGATCATGATGGATCTCTAGACATATAACACATTAAAATGCATGATTTTTGGACCCTAAGATCTCAACTTATATATCCAATACCACAAAACACACAACTACCAGGATTTAGGACTTCAATATCATGATATGAACTAGAGACAAGAACTGTTGGTAGACATGGAGAGAACTTTTCCATATATAGATAGTCCCAGAGAACTAACCAAGATCCATAACCACCAGGTAACTCAATAGAAACCATGGACCCTACCAACACATATGACCACATAAACAACACTCTTAGTTAGAGAGAAATCCTAACCAGAGGGGCTACACTCATTGAGGTCTCCCATTATCTCTATAGACCTTCCTAAAAATAACCAACATAGTAGATTACCAAATAAATCTTAAGGCCAATCCATAGTACCATAATATCCCTGTGGTATCCTACCAAATCTAATACCTGAGCAATAATAGGCTAAAACATCTCTAACACAATCCATAAAAACACAGTTCAACTAACACTGGAACCAATCATCATCCACACCGAATCATCATCACCAACCATCTCGCAGGTCAAAAAAACATGGGATACTCACAAGGGTCCCCTATGCCACAACAGGAATAGGAAACCCCTCAGAGTTTCTCCACCATAATAAAACCTCGAGCCAAGACTTCCACAATAAAACCCTAGTCGACCTCTCCGGCACAGAACCCATCCATGGGTATTACCTCATCCACAAGGATATCCTCAAGAATCACCAGGCCCACAAGGGAATCCTCAAAAATTATCACACCCACAGGGGAATCCTCAATGATTCCTTGAGACCCATCTCAACCACTACTTGATGAAACCTGACCGCATCAGACACCCCATGATGTCATCCCAACCCAAAATCTCCAATTAATCTAAAACAAACCTCAAACAAACAGATCCAAATATCACATCCAAGGTAATAATCGATCTCTCCTTTCAGGAACCTTTCTATTGGTTAGAGTAGGACACTCCAGAGGGGGGTTAATTGAGTTCCTATAAAAATTTCTATCTAAAATATTTATTTAAAAGTCCCCTAATTTGAAATAAAAAATAGTCCATTTAACCAAAGGAGAATTTTATAAAATATTTGATTATTTGAATGATTTCTCCAAGAGTGATTAGTTCTCAGTTAAAACAATATGAATTATTAATTTAACTTTTGAAATCAATATATTAAAGAAAATTCTAATATAAACACTATATAATATTAACTATCAAAGTAAAGTGAAGTTTTCTAATTTGAATAAACACAAATAGAGAGAACTAATCTTGAAATAACACAATGGAATTTAAACACGAGGTTCAGTCTCAAGTTTAGACTTAATACTATCCACTTGAAAATCACCTGCTGCTAAGCAGTTTATATAAATAAACATTGATACACACCATGGATCGGGGTAAAAAATAGTATACACAACTTTCTAGGTCAACTAAACCTCTTCCATAGTTTTTGTGGGAGTGTAAAAACAAACAGGCCATGCATGAACCTCTTCCACTATTATCCATGGGTGTGTAAGGTGTAAAAATATAGATTGTATAGATATATGTTTATCTTCCAATTTCTCATAGGAGTCAGTGTGTGTTCATAAAACAAAGATAGACACATACTACTCGTAATGTAAAAATAGTACACAAGAAGAGAAAATTATAGAGATACTCATAATGTAAAAATAGTAAAAAAGTAGGTAAAATTAGAGATAAAAGAGTTATAAAGCTCTGTGTGATAAGAAATGGAGATTAAAACTCCTAGAAGTTACTTGAAGTGTAGATAGAGTCGAATTTTAGAAACAGATAGCAAAATAGAGTGTCATGAGAGCTTCTGTCTTCTATTTCCAATGAAGTATTGATTTGGTAGATGATTTCTTATCCTCTCTTAGTTTGTTGATATAAAATGTTCTTGGCTTTGAGTTCTCAATAATATCTTCTTGTATCCACAAAAATCCAGTTCTCTTGTATTTTTCAGGCGCATGACTTCAATACTTAGACGTCTTCCTTTTTAATCAGGTATCTGCTTTATACACTACTTCTGATAAGGATCATGGCATCGATCATATCTTGATACCTCGTACCTCATACTACAGTCTGACAACGATTAAAATGTTGTATAAATAAGACCGATAAAGTCATTAAAATAATTAGTAGTATGAAGTTTCAAAAATATGACCATTATAAAGAAATTTGAATATAAATGACAAAGGAATAATTTATGGTGTCTATGAATGGTGTCTCAGGAATAGTGACTCAGGAAAAATGAGTCAAGTAGCGGTAAGTCACTCTGATAGTAGGTCAACTTAAAGGTGACTTGTATATGATAGAATGCTGACTTAGCGGTGGCTCATTCCATCGATAACTCATACTTTGAAAAAATTCTTGATTGATCCTCTCAGTATCTTGATGCGACGATGACTCATACTTTGCGAAAATTTTGGATTGAGTATGATGGTCGATTGATGCAATGGTGACTCATAATTTATGAAAATTCTGAGAAGCTGTTGACTGTGGGTTGAATAATGGTGTCTCATCGTTTGTTAGATTTCAGAATCTGTGTTGATGGTGAGACACTTGATGGTGATACATCTTAACAGTGAGTCTAAATTACCGGTAACTCACACTTGCTTGATTTTCTACCATCGGTGAGATGTCCAAGAGTGATTCCACCTTAATGGTGACTCATACTTATCCGTATTTTTCTAACTTGTCTTATAATGTAAAATACTAATAGAACAAATTAATATTATATATAAACATGAGTAAATATAATTAAACACGATTTAACTCGATGAATCATGATTTGTGAGCATTAAAACTAGAGGAGGAGAACAATATACCCATTTTTGATGATCACAAATCATGGAATTATACACAATACAATAGGTACGTTATTTATAATGATGAAAGTATAAAATAAAACTATTCTTCTTAACATTTCATGCATATCATGAGAGATTAAATGTCATACTCATTATACTTTTAAGATAAATGCCATACTCATTCTCCCCCTTTTGGGATTATCAAAAAGAGAATAAATACAAAGAGAAAGAAAATAGAAAATATGAAAAGAGAGAATATATTATATGATAAAAAGATAATACATTGGATAAGAAAAAGGTCAAAATACATCACTATCAAATATCAATCTAAACAAAATTAGGAGTTCTCTAAGGATCCATGGTTGACTTGACCTTATCAGAAGAAGAAGGTGGAGGAAAAACAAGGAAAAAAGCTGCCGAGGTATAGAGTTGATGGATAGGTAATCCATAAGGAACTATAGAGGTAAGAATTTGAGTAGAAGTAGGAGGGGATGCATGTTCTCGATAGATAACAGGTCTCAGATGATGAAGTGCCTAAACTGGAGACATAGGAGAAGGTTGAAGGGTTGGAGGAAGAGGATAAAAAGGATCTCAAGTGAAAGAATCCCTGAACTGAGGATCAAAAGACTAGTAGATGGAACTTGAGGGCATATTCTCAGTGAAAGGTTGAATTGGGAAGGCCTCTAGAGATACAATGGAAGTAATATGAACATAAAAGTAAGGATTCAAGAGGTTTATAAAATCCATGATGATCTACCCACATTTCTCTATTGCCTTAGTGAATTCACCCTTTTTTTTCATGAAAGTTTTAAGGGAAGGAGTAAGTTATTTGAGCTGTCTAACATGTTCCTTGAAAGCTTAGGTGACAGGGGGCATCTTTAAATTATTAGTCAAGTACTTAAAATGAGAATTGAGTTGATGCTTTGTGAAAATCCTAGAGAAGTGATAATCCACCTTTTTTGTGATGGCCTCTAGATCTACTTTGGTCTCTTTTATATAATAACTTACCATGTCATGCACATGATTACTGTTCTGGTGGATTTTACTGAGGCTCGGTTGATCAACACCACCTATTAAGAACTGAAGCTCTCCCCTTACCACTGATCTTATCATATCAAGGTCAAGAGTTTGGGGAGGAGCAGTCGAGGTTGATGCACCTTTTAATTCATCTCAGATAACTAATCTTAAAAGATCCAAGTCAAGTGCTAGAGGTTGAGGTATATCATCATGAGAAGACTCAAAAGAGGTATCTCCAAGACTTTTTTCAACATTTGACAAATATTCTCTATATTTAGATATCATTACTTTAACTATAGGAAATAGAGCAGTTAGTTTATCACTCAACCTTTTATTATCCATTATTATTTCTTGAAGATCAGAAATCATTTGTGGTTTAATCTCTAAGATAAATTTCTCTAAAATCAAAGTAGCATTGCTTTCACTAAGGCATAACACTGGTGATGGGTGAGTTTGAAGGGTAGATTTGAAAGATGAGAAAAATTAATCTTTAAAATATTTGAAATAATTCTAAATTATATAATGAATAGGAAAATGTGAAACTGAAGGAGTAGGAGTAGAAGCCACTACTGGAGTAGGATCTACTATTGGATATATTCCAACCAGAACTCTTTGAGAAAGATTCACTTGTTCAACCAGGGAACCCTTAAGATCAGATTATTCAACATCAAAATCTAGATATTCCAAGCCCAGCATGACATATCAAGTATATCTTTCCCATTCATCCACTAGAGACAAATCAAAAGGGGTAAGAGTTTTAACTTTGACTCTTCAAGAATGCTGCTCCCCCTCAATAGGTGCTTCCTTCTAAGCACTAACTTGATCTTTCAATTGAACATCTGGTACTTCATCATTAAATAAAACTAGGTATAGATCCTTTTGAGATTCCAAGACCGTTTCCTTTTCCACTGAACCAGTTTCAATAAGATTTTCAGGTTCTTCATCATGACCTTGATCACTAACAGGATGATCAGTTTTACCACTATTTTTACCACTTCATTCTTCTTCCCTTTATTTATCTGTATCACCTCCCCTTTCTTCACCAGTCTCTTATTCCTCTTCTTCATCTTCCTCATTTTCACTTTCTTCCTTATCTTAATTATTCCCTTCTTCTTCCCAACTTCCACTTCCACTGACAAATTCAACATCTTCAAATTCTTTTGTTTCATCATTATCATCATCATCCCTTAGGAGAGTTTCTCTCATATGAAGATCTTTTGGAGGGCTTGTTGATCTATATGTAATTCCTTCAGGACTTCCTAAAATGTCAGGATCTCTTCTATCATCAATAGAGTATTATTTTTATTTATATTACCTAGATCCTTTTTCCTAATTTGAATACTCTATAACCTCATCTGGTCCTAAACCAGGATAAAAAATATCCTTCGGTCTTGTGGGGTGTTGAATTGGATTAAACTCTTCATATATTTTCTCATTGTCTTCTACCCATTGTTTCTTCCAAGGGTTCCAGTGCATCTCCATTCCTTTGAATATAACCTTGGTAATGAAAAATAAATCACAATCTGTGATAGTTTCCTCACCATCATTCACTAGTCCTTTAGCTTTCAACATGGTATAAATAAGATTTAAATAGAAAAGGGAGTTTGAATTTGAATGTTTCTTTATCATATCACACATATGAACCATAAGGTATCTGCATAGGTTGATCTTGTGTCCTTGTTTTAAGAGATATAGTAAATAAACATCCTGATATTTTAAAGAGACAAATTCACCTTTCCTTGGAAATAGTTGATGTTGAATAAATTTAAACAACAATCTGCATTCTCCATCAAGTTCAGTGGCTATGGGTCTTATGGTAATTCCATCACTAGTTATCTTAGTCAAGGCTTCTTCATTACAAAACATGTCACTTGTAGGTGGAGAAATACCTTGGTGATCATCATAAATACCTTCATGAGGTATGTTTAAACACTCAACCATTTCTTAGAAGAAAAGTCAATACTTTTTCCATTTATTAGAGACTTTATCAAATATTCATCTGTTCCCTTGAGAATGAACTCCACATACAGATAAAACTAATGAACTACCCTTAGATAAAGATGTCGTTTTTTGTTGGAGAACCATTCCAACCAACCTTGTTCTTGCAATACTTTTAATACAATATAATTACTTGATAGAATCCAGTGGCATACACTTCCTTTTCTAGAATGACTATTCAGTTTGAGAGTCCGGGGTTAATAAGTTTGGATTTAGTTTCACTCAAGTCTCCATTTTTATTATTCAAATGATGAGTCTCATCCAAATATGTCTCAAATAAATGATTTACTTGAGCCATTTTGAAAGATTCAAAGGATTTTCTTTGAATGAAGAAGGCAGTAGAGGTTCGGAAGAGAAAGGTTTGGTTTTGGGAGAAGAGAGAAAGAGTGAGAGTGAGAAATGATTTAGATCGATTCAATTTTTATCATTTTGGGATTTCAAAATCATAAATATAAAATTCAAAATAAAATAAAACAAAATAAATAAAACAACAATTTTTAAGTTCAAGAGAGAAAAATTACAAAGTAAAGAATGGTTAGGCACAATGGTGAGTCCTATCGAGGAGTTATCAACGGTGAGTCCCAACGGTGAGTCATTAATGATGATTCATCAGTGGTGAGTCCCAATGGTGATTCATCAATGGTGAGTCCCAATGTAAAGTCATCAACGATGAGTCATAAAAGGTGAGTCATCAATAGTGAGTCACTCAAAATTGATCATGCCCAACACATGTTTGATGTAAGTTATTCTATCATAATTTAATGGAATAGTAAAAATATCAGTAAGTTGGTGTTCAATGCCAATGAATTCAAGAGTGATATCACCTTTTTTATAATAATCTCTCAAAAAGTGATTTCATACATCAATATTCTTTGTTCTTGAATTATAAACCGGGTTCTTATAAATTTTAACAGCACTTGTGTTGTCATAGTTTATAGGGACATGCCTAAATTGATATCCATAGTCTAGTAATGTGCATTTCATCCACAAAATTTGAGTACAAAAACTACCAGTAGCTATGTATTCAACTTCAACAGTAGATAATGTAATAGAATTTTGTTTTTTACTACACCATAAAACTAGAGACTTTCTTAAAAAGTGACCTGTTCCAAAGGTGTTTTTTATATCTAACTTGAAACCAAAAAAATCAGAATTAGAATAACTAACTAAGTCAAATGACTATCCTCTAGGGTAGAAAAGTATTATTTTAGTAGTATATTTTATGTATTTGAAAATTATTTTAACCATAAGAAGGTGTGACTCTTTAGGATTTTCTTGAAAACAAGAACACATACATACACTAAACATAATATCAGTTCAGCTAACAGTTAAGTAGAGAAGACTTCCAATCATACCTCTATAATTGGTTTGATCCACAGATTTTATATCTTCATCATGATCTAATTTATAGGTGGTACTCATAGGAGTATCACTACTTTTAGTTCTATCTAAGAAAAAACATTTTAAAATATCTTTAGTATATTTACTTTGATTTAAAATAATACCATCCTTATTTTGAAAATTTTGAAATGCAAGAAAGAATTTGAGTTTACCCATTAAACTTATTTCAAACTCATTTTGCATCATTTTTGAAAATTCAATACATAAAGAATTTTTTGAAGATCCAAAAAATAATATCATCAACATATATTTGGATAACTAAAACATCTTTATAGATTCTTTGTATGAAAATATTAGGATCATCTATACCTTTAGAAAAACTTTTAAAAATAAAAAAAGTGATGTGCTTATCATACCAATCTATTGGAGCTTGTTTTAAACCATAAAAAGCTTTTGTTAACTTGAATACATGATTTGGAAAATGTGGATTTTTAAAACTGGGGGGTTGTTAAAAAAAACATCCTCAACTGTATAACCATTCAAGAATGTACTTTTGACATCCATTTGATAAAGTTTGAAATTCACATGTGCTGCATAAGCTAGCAGTATTATAATGTCTTCAAGTTGAGCCATAGTAGCAAAGGTTTCTTCATAGTCTATTACTTCTTCTTGACTATAACCTTGTGTAACTAGTTTGGCTTTATTTCTTACTATAGTGTCAGCTTCATCCACTTTGTTTCTAAACACCCACTTAGTGCATATGGTCAAGGTGTCTTTGAGTATATCAACATGTTTCCATACTTTTTTTCTTTCATACTAATTTAATTCTTCTTGAATAGCCATTATTCATAATTAATCATTGATTGTATCATTTATGTTCTTAGGTTCAATCTATGACAAAAAGACTTGATATTCAACTTGGTTTCTTAGAAAATCTACAGTCTATGATCCTTTATCTAAGTCTCAAACTAAAGAATCTAAAGGATAGTTTTTAAGAGTTCTAACAAGTCTAGAAAAACAATGGATGGTCACTTTAGGTTCATCTATAGGTTTGGGTTCCACTTCGTTAGAATCTAGAAGTTTTCAAGAACTGGATTTTTATACTGCTTGTTTAACAACATAATCAGATGATTTAAAACTTAAGTCTAGATTCAATAGATTATTCTCAATATTTTTTAATAAGGTTTTGGATTCATATAGATCTATTTCATCAAACTTGACATGCACATATTCTTCCACACATTTGTTTATCTTATTAAATACTCTATAGGATTTACTAGAGATTGAATAACCTAGGAAATTTTTTTCATCACTATTGGAGGAAAATTTGTTAATATTATCTGTTGTATTAAGAATAAAGACTTTGAAATAATTTTTTTTAAGTAATTAAGCTTAGGTTTCCTATTATTTCATATCTCATAGGGGGTTTTATTTAGGATATGTCTAATTAAAACTCTATTGATTATACAGGAAGTTGTATTCACAGCTTCAACCCTAATATAAATCGATAGATCATATTCATTAAACATATTCCGGGATATCTTCTGTAAGGCCCTATTTCTCCTTTCTATAACCCCATTCCACAAGGGTGTCCTAGGATTAGATAAGTTATTACTATATCCATTTTGTGAGAAAAAAGATTCAAATTCTTGATTTTCAAACTCACGGCCATCGACACTTCTTAAGGTTTTGATTCTAAGTCCACTTAAATTTTATACTAATCTATCATACTTGGTGAAATAAGAACAAGCCTCACTTTTTTGAGCTAAAAATAAGGTCCAAGTATACCTTGAAATTTCATCTACTAGAACACAGACATAGTGATTCCCATTTAAACTTGAAACTCTAGATAGTCCAAACAAATCCATCTGAACCAACTCAAGAGTTTGAGAGGTTGAAACTTATTTCTTTGGGTTGAAATACATTTTATAATGTTTTCCATTTTGGCAAGGATTACATACTTTATCATTTGGAAACTCTAGTTTAAGTAGATCATTTACTAATCCTTTTCTAGTAATTTTTCTAAGAGAGTGAATGTTACAATGGACAAGTCTCCTATTCCAGAGCCAAGACTATTTATGAAAGGTACTTAAGTAAGAAACATTATGTGAGACTAAAGAATCCAGATTAACAATATATACATTTTTATTTCTAAAATAAGTAAAGACTAAATAATTCTTAGAATTGAAAACATTACAAGAATAATTTTCAAATTTAACACGAAAACCACTATCAAAAAATTGTGAAATACTAATAAAATTGTACTTTAGAACATCGACAAAAAGAACTTTCGAAATTAAAACTGAATTGTTGTTATTGATTTGGATGAGGACAATAATTTTCCCTTTTTCATTGTCACCAAAGGTGACATTTCCACCATAAATATTTATAAGGTTCTTGAAGCTAGAGTATTCCCCTATCATGTGCCTTGAGCACCTACTATCCAAGTACCATAAGTTCTTACAGGAACTCTTCAAACAGGTTTCCTACAAAAACAGTTTAAACAAGAAAGGACTTTGGCACCCAAATTTTCTTAGGTCCAGTAATATTAGTAATTAAGGCTTTTAAAAATCCACATTTTCTTCATTGGTTTCCTATAATTTGTTTTTAAATTTCTAGAAAAATAAACTTTATTAGGTCCAAAAGAATTAGAAGTAGTAAACAATTTTCCAACACTGGAATTTGAATTTTTTTTTTCAGATCTGTGTATAGAAGCAAATTTTACAGATTTGGATATAAAATTGGTTTTAAAAAAATTAGTTTCGTAGGTTGATAACCAATTAAATTAGTATATTTAGGAGCAAATTGTTTTCCAAAAATTTGAATTAAGGTATTTTTTCCACTTGTAAATTTCTCTAGACACCACTTTAATTACTCATTAGAAAGTTTAAGTTCAAAATTCTCGTTGTGCAATTGAGTATTTTTCTCTTTTTCTATAGTGAGTTCAGATTTAATAGTATTATAAATAGAGTGTTGTTTCTTGAAAGATTTATATTTATATTTTATCTAATTACAAGTATGCTCAATCATTTATTAGTATTCAAACATTTCCTTATTGGTCATATTATCAGAATTGTCAGATTTAGATTTATCTCTAGAATAGTAATAATTCTATACAGGAGACACTAAGGTTACGCATATGCATTTTTCATAAAACACATGTTGTATTTTTAAACTTTTTCATCATGATATGATTCAGATTCAGCGGAGCTATCCTCATAAACACTCCAGGTAGCCTTCATAGCATTCTTGTATTTTCTGTGTTTGTCCTCATATTTCTTCTTATACTTCAATTTGGGATATCCACCCTTCACATGTCATTTTCTATTTCATTCATAGCAGACTATATCATTCATATTATCACTTCTTTTCCAATCCTTTTTCCAGTTACCTTTATTTTCATATTTCCCTATATAGCTAGGATTTATAAAGAACTTTTTCTTTTTGTATAATTTCTTAATTTTCCTGGATAACTGAGCCATTTACTCATCACCATCAGTTGATGAATCTTCATTGATGGAACTTTCAGCATGAACTTTAATTTTATCTTTTTTTAGATGCAACGGTTTTGAAATCTACTGACTTTATTCTAGTTTTATCATCTTCTTCCTGATTAACCTTTAGATCTCCCTCATACATCTTCATATTTCCAATTAATTATTTAACAGGAAAAGTATTGATTTCATATGATTATCTTATGAATACTGAGGTTCCTCTCCATCATTCCAGTAAACATCTGAGTAGTCACGTGATTTTTTCCTTAGCTCCAATTGGCTTTCCCAGAGAACTCATTGTATTTACAATATCATTGAACCTGAGGTACATGTCAGAAATAGGTTCATCAGGATTCATTTTAAAGTTATAATATTTAATAGTATATGTGTTAAGCCTCATTTTCCTAAAATTAGTGGTTTCTTCATGTGAAACAGCTAAAGTATCCCAAATCTCAAAGGATGTTTTACATGAAAAAATCCTATTTAATTCTTCATCACCTAGAGTAAAATATAATACATTCATAACATTGTAGTTATTATTATAGGTAGCCTTAGTTTCATTATTCCAAGTGTTTCTAGCAGTAGCAGAAATTTTATACTCATCTACTATAGTAGACCATATTTCAAAACCCATGCTTTCAATATGCATTTTCATTTTGATTTTCTATTGAGCATAATTAGTCCCATTGAAATAGGGAGGTATGTTGGAAGCAACACCTTCCAACCTATTATCCATGTTAAAGAGTAAAAATACATTTTAAAGAACTAAATTTTTTGAACTGATAGAATTTTTTAGATCTTTAAAACACAACTAAAATCACATTTTAAAATATTTGAAAACTTTGAAATATTTGAATCCCAAAAAGTAAGAACCTCTGATACAAAATTTTGGTTAGAGTAGGACACTCAAGGGGGGTATTAATTGAGTTCCTATAAAAATTTATATCTAAAATATTTATTTAAAAGTCCCCTAATTTGAAATATAGAATGACCCAGTTAACTAAAGGACCTATTTATAAAAGATTTGGTTATTTATAGGATTTCTCAAAGAGTGATTAGTTCTCAGTCAAAACAATAATAATTATTACTTTAACTTTTTAAATCTATCTACTAAATAAAATTATAATATAAACACCATATAAGATTAACTATCAAAGTAAAGTGAAGTTTTATGATTTAAATAAATACAAAAAGAGAAAACTAACTTGAAAGAACACAATAGAATTTAAATAAGAGGTTTAACCTCAAGATGAGACTTAATCATCTCTACTTAGAAATCACCTAATTCAAAAAAAAATTGTATAAATAAATTTGTTCCACACCCTACATTGGGGTAAACAAAAACATACACAACTATCCAGGTTAACTAGACATCTTCCATAGTTTTTGTGGGACTGAAAAAACAAATAGGCCATGCATGGACCTCTTCCACTATTATCTGTGAGAGTGTAAGGAATAAAAAGATAGTTTATGAATATATCTGTGTATCTTCTAGTTTTTCATATGAGTCAGTGAGTGTTCATAAAACAAAGATAGACACAAACTGCTCATAATGTAAAAATAGTACACAAGTAGAGAAAATTAGAGATAAAGGAGTTAAAAAGATCCGTGTGATAGGCAATGCAGATTGCGACTCTTGGGAGTTATCTTGAAGTGTAGTTTGAGTTGAATTTCAGAAACAAACAACAAAACAGAGTTTCATGAGAGATTTTTTATTCTGTTTTTAGTGAGGTATTGATTTGGTAGATGAGTTCTTCTCATCTCTTAGTTTATTACTGCAAAATGTTCTTGGATTTGAGTTCTCAGAGGTATCTTATTGTATCCATAGAAATCAATTTCTCATGTATTTTTTAGATGCATGACTTCACAACTTAGACATCTTCCCTTTTGAACTGGTATCTGCTTTACACATTGCAACTGATAAGGATCATGGTCTCGATCGTATCTTGGTACCTTGTATGACAACCCTGCTTTTTATTACACAATTAAACATAATTTATTACATAAACTTCACTTGATACAACATAGAAGATCAAGAGGTCCAGTGTCTTTGGGGCTTTGGATCATTACATAACAACTTAAAACATGAAATACAACATCTTTATTGAATACTTCCTTTACATGACCACTACATTCCCTTGTACTTAGCATTGAATGGGATAACCTGAGGACATGCATAAGAAAAGGGTGAGCTATAAAGCCCAGTAAGGGAATAAACATGGAATAACATGAGGAATAAAATACATGTTAGACAATAGGAATATCAATAGAGAACAAGATAAGCATAAACATAAAGTCATAATAAATCATGATAATTATAACATAGAAATGTGGAAAAAACTCTTAACATGTAATTAGCATGAGCCAAGGCTCATTTCACATTGAGCATGAGTAAACCCTCATTACACATGAAGCACGATTAAAACCTCGTTTCACTTGAATTATAATGAGTCAACACCCATTGCACATAATATATCATGATACTATACTTTACCCAATGCATTAGAGCACTATCAGGGCACACCCTTCTTAAACATTTCACTTCATGCATAAGTGTGCCACATGGATCATAAAACATTGAATCATTCAACATAATAATTTATTAAATGATAAACTAATGTGGAATAAATACATGAAACTCTTTAAACAATAATTAAATGTGCATAAAGGTTAATACCCTTGATAGAGAAATGATCATGGTATTCATTACATAATGACTTTGGCTTGAAAAAATGCGGTGCAATTTCGGCAGCATAACGACGTGACATAAGAACTCATAAAAATGGTTAATGAGAGAGAAAGGGGTGTCTTATCATATTTAAATTACATGGAAATTAAGGGGGTCATATAGATAAATGTCCTAACAAATTTAATGGAATTTAGATTCATGATACAAAATAATTTCTTGAATGTAAATGAGGAGGGAGAAATTCCTTTCGGAATTTCGGCATAGTAATGGGTGTACATGGGAGGAATTTAATGAGAGAGAAAGGGGTATCACATCATTAAAACATAAAGAGGTAAGTATGGGGGAGGTACAAAACCATACCCCAACATTTATAATTTAAATTAAAAGGGTATAACAACTTAAAGAATATTGAACAAAAATGAGAAAGAAAGAAAACCCTTACTTGGAAGTGTACTTCCAAAGGCTTGAGAGAGGCTTGAGAGAGGATTATTGGGAGCTTGGGGTGCCTTGTAAGGATTATAGAGAGATTAGGTTAGAGTTTGGATGAAATAAAAGGGCTTTGAGTGAGGAGGAAGTGGGAGATTGGGTGGGTTTATATTGGAAAGAAGAGGGAATTGTTTATTATTTAGGTTTGGGACACCTCACATTAAACTAATCAAAACCACAAACCATACCATGGTTTCTGCCCATGGTTTTTTCCAAAGGGGAGTGGAAAAAAATATTTTATAAGGCCCAAGTCCAAAATTCTTAAAATAATAGGGTTGCTTATGTGGAGGTGAGTCACACTCCCAAGGAAAACAATTTAAAAAGACAAAATGTTTAATAAGTCATGGAGGGTCCACTAAGGCATCGTAAAATTAATAAAAAAAAATAAAATCACATTATTTTAAGGATAAAACATATATTGGCCGAAAATATCATTTATAGTATTTTATTACATCACTATTGGGTCATTATGATGTCATAAAACACATTATATATTTAAATGGTATTTAGTTTTTACCCAAAAATTTGACTATCTCAGAAAATTATGAAAAATTTATCATTGGATAATTTAGATGTCCTGATTCCATAAATAATATTAATTTTATATAAATAATTTTCTAAATATGTTAATTTTCACTTTTAAAATAAAAACCAACATTTATTGAAAATTCATGGGTTTTGACAAAAATGGATTTCAAACCTTAATAAAAATTACAATTGCATTCATAAAATTATTCGATCATTTATATTTAATAAAAATTAATTTAATAACAATAATAATATTTTATTAAAATATTATTTAATTCAAAAATCCAATAATTCTTCAAAAATATATTTCTTAGTTGAATATTAACTAAAAATACTATTTTTGCTTTAAAAACTATTTACAAGGTAACAATAATAAAATGAAATTATATTCATTATTATATAAAAATATAGTGTACATAACCATTGTACTAGGGTCTTGTTACATAACCCGTTAAAACACTCGTATAAGACCGAAGGGTGAGGTGTGCGATGGTGACATAATCTTAGGGTGGCTCGGATAAAATCGCTTGGGTGGTAATCTCTATCAACTCCCACTTCTCCTGTAGACGGTTCCGCTCAAGATTAATGTGTTCAAGCTCGGCTTGATCTTGGTCAAGAGAGAATCCAAATGACTCCACCTCCTTTCCGTGCTCTGACAAATAGGCTTCATACGGGTCAAGTCTACTGGATGAGGCTATATCTTCCTTCGTCTGAGTAAATTGGATTTGTTAAAGCCCATATTTATACTAATCATGTTATCACAGTTCAACATATACATTAGTAATGATCACAATTCTTAATCATATTTTAAAATCCAAAAAAATAAAATAAAATAAGTGCATAAGTTGTATAACCATTTCACATATTAAGACATTTAATTAGATCAAGAGGGATTTTCATTAACAAAAGTTTGGGTCGTTACAATCTCCCCCCCTTAAGAAATTTCGCCCTCGAAATTTCATTTTACATTCTAGGCCACAAACAGATGTGGGTACATTTCCTTCATTTCTTCTTCCAGTTCCCATGTTGCCTCTTCATACTTATGGTTTCGCCATAGTACCTTGACCATATGATTAGTCTTGTTGCGTAGAACTTTGTCTCTATGATCCAAGATCTTCACTGGCTGCTCCTCATAGGAAAGATCATCCTCCAAATGTACCACCTCGGAAGAGAGTACATGTGAATGGTCTGGTATGTACTTCCTTAAGAGGGATACATGAAAGACATCTTGTACTTTGGCCATGGTAGTTGGAAGTGCTAGTCGATAGGACACAACCCCAACACGATCAAGAATTTCCAAGGGACCAATGTACCTAGGACTTAACTTCCACTTCTTTCCAAACCTCATGGCCTTCTTCCACGAAGATAAGTGTAGAAATCCCATGTCTTCAACTTCAAACTCAAGGTCTCGTTAATGGTTATCTGCATAACTCTTCTATCAACTATGGGCTTCCTTGATATTCTACTGAATGGTTTTCACCTTCTACACTATTTCATTGACCATTTCTGGTCCTAGAAGCTTATGCTCACCGACTTCATCCCAACATGCCAGTGTTCTGCACCTCTTCCCATACAGGGCTTCATAAGGTTCTATTTGGATGATCGAGTGGAAAATGTTGTTATAAGAGAACTCAACCAGAGTAAGATGTTGATCCCATACTCCTTTTAAGTCCATTGAGCACACTCTCAAAATGTCCTCAAGTGTTTGGATAGTCCACTCGGATTGGACATCAGTTTGAGGATGATAGGCTATACTAAAGTTCAGTTCAATGCTCAGAGCATGTTGGAGACTTTTCCAGAACTTTGAGGTGAATCTAGGATCATAGTCAGATACAATAGATAGTGGTACTCCATGTAGCCTTACCACTTCTTTGATGTAAATCTGTGCAAGTTGATCCAATGATAAGTCCTCTCGAACCATGATAAAGTGAGCTGTCTTTGTAAGAAAATCCAAAATGATCCATATAGAATTATTTCATCTGGATGTCCTTGGAATTCCAGTGACAAAGTCCATGGTAATGTTCTCCCATTTCCATGCTGGTATGGGTAGTGGTTGCATCATCCCCTTAGACTTTTGTCTCCCAGACTTCACTTGCTGACATACCAGACACTGTGATGTATATTCAACAATCTCTCTTTTCATATTGTCCCACCAAAAGTTTTCTCGGAGATCTCTATAGATCTTTGTGCTCCATGGGTGGATAGAGAAAGTCAAGCTATGTGCATCATTCAATAACTTATTATTTATCTATGGATCAAATAGTACACATAATTGCATCCCAAATCTTACAACTCCTTCCTCATTAACTTTGAAATCATAGGATTTCCCATTTCTAATAGCTTCCACCCTTTTCTGAATTTCCACATCTTTTCTTTGAGAATCCTTTATTCTCTCAAAGAGGGATGGTTAAGAAATAATTTGAGAAAGGATTTATGATGTTCCTCCCTTAATGATTACCATTTCCATACTTTTCAAATCTAAGAAGATCAGATCCTTTTCAATTCTCATCATTGATAAACATGCAAGATCATTTCTACTTAGAGCATCTGCCACATTGTTTTTCTTACCGGGATGGTAGTGGATTGAGTAGTCATAATCCTTGATGAGATATATCTATATTTTCTGGAACATATTAATCTCTTTATGTGTGAATATATATTTTAGATTCTTGTGGTCATTATATATCTCACATTTCTCCCCATAGAGATAATGCTACCAGATTTTCAAGGAAAAGATCACAGCCACCAACTCCAGATCATGCATCAGATAGTTTTTCTCATAGATTTTAAACTTCCTTGAGGCATAGGCTATCAATTTATCATTTTTCATTAGAACACAACCTAATCCCTTCTTATAAGCATCACTATATAGCACAAATATTTCTCCACTTGTAGGGAGTGTGAGTACTGGCACAGTGATAAGCCTCTCTTTCAACTACTTGAAATAATCTTCACATTCCTATGTCTAGAAAAACTTTACTCCCTTCCATGTCATCATGGTCATTGGGTTTTAAAATCATGAAAAGTTCTTCACAAATCGTCGATAATACCCAGCTAGACCCAAAAATCTATGGATCTCTGTTACAAAAGTTGGCCTGGGACACTCTTCAATTGCCTTCATCTTGGTAGGGTCCACATATATCCCTTTTCTGGTGATAACATGCCCCAAGAATGATACTTCCTCCATATAGAACTCACATTTAATGTACTTTTCATAAAACTTCTCCCTTTTCAAAGTCTTTAACACTATTTTCAAATACTCCGCATGTTCCTACTTTCTCTTGGATTATATCAGAATATCATCAATAAAGACTTCCATAATTTTTTCAAGGTAATCTATAAAAACTCTATTCATTAAATCCATGAAAATTACTAGAGCATTAGTGAGTCTGAAGGGCATCACTATGAACTCATAGTGTCTATACCTTGTTCGAAAGGTAGTCTTGGGAATATCTTCCTTACTCACCTTTAATTGATAATATCCCGACCGAAGGTCTACCTTAGAGAAATAACTGGCCCCACAAAGTTGATCAAACAAGTCTTCTATCCATGGAAGGGGATACTTTTTACTTATCATGATTTTATTAAGCTATCAATAATCAATGTAGAGGCACATTGATCCATCCTTCTTCTTGACGAAGAGGACCGACACACCCCACAGTGAAGCACTCAGGTGTATAAAACCCTTCTTCATATTCTCTTGTAACTGCTTCTTCAACTCTTCCAGCTCTACGGTGGCCATTCTGTAAGGTGTCTTTGAGATTGGTAGATATCCAGGGATAAGTTCAATTTAAAACTCAACCTCCCAGTCTAGAGGAATACCAGACAACTCTTTAGGGAATACATCAGTGTCATCCCTCACGATGGGAATGTCTTCAAGCATGATTTTATCCTTTGTATCAATCATTTGACCTAGATATTCTTGTTCATAAGGAAGCAATATTCATACTTGAGATGATGATTCGAAAGGATATTCATCTTCCTCCTTGCATTTTTAAAGAATTGGAGGATGCTTCGGGATGTGAAGAGTGATCTCTCTTTCCCGACAGTTGATAGTGGATTTGTATAAAGATAGCCAATACATGCCAAGATAGCATCAAACTCCACTAAAGGAAGTACGATGAGATTTTCTGAGAGGTTCAATAAACAAACGTTAACTGAGGAAGAGTTATAAACCATAGACACAACAATTTCCCCATTCGATGTTCTCACAGATAAATTTTTCTCCAAATTTTGATGTGGTGTTTGAATTGTTCTACTAAACTTTCAGGATATGAAAGAATGAATAGAACCAGAATCAAATAGTATATTCTCTATTCTTGAATGAATAACTAGCGTACCTTTCACCACATCGTTGTCCAGCTCCACCTCAGCGGTAGTGATAGCATAGGCCCTTCCTTGTTTCCTCAGAGGTTGTTGTTGATTACCTCCGACAACCCTCATCTTAGGGAAATTGTTTGCATAATGCCTAGGCTCCTTGAAATTTTAACACTACACTACCAGCTAAGTGTTGATCTGAACCTTCCTTTCTTCTCCAACATTAGTGGTATTTTTCACATCCCTTCAGCAGTTCTTGGCCATATGGCCAAACTTTCCACATTTGAAGCAATTCCTGGTTCCCTTGAGACAATTACCAGGATGTTTCTTTCCACAATTTTTTCAAGGGGAAAAGTTAGGATTCTTTCCATCATGGGATTTTTTTGATGGACCACCCATGTTGTTCTCCATTTTCCGGTTCTTGTCACTAGGCCCAAGAGACCACTGAGAGTCTCCAATCTCCATTTCAACCTTGAGGTCACAATGAAAAATATCCTCATAACTATCTAAGTCTCAAATCACCAACACTTTTCATAGACTCTGCTTTAGTCCTCTAAAGAAGAGATCCACCTTACTTTTGGTGTTCATGACAAATCCAGGGGCGTACCTTGAAAGCCTTGTAAAGTTTTCTTCATACGCCTTGATGGACTCATCTTCCTTATGCTTGAGTCTGAGGAACCATCTTTCCATATTGATATGGAGGGTTCGAGGAAAATATTTGTTGAAAAACATCCTCTTGAATTCCTCCCAATTCATGGAATCAATTTCCTCTCGGGACTTCGTATTATTAATCAGTGTCCACCACTGATCAGCTTCCCCATCAAAACAATAGACCGCCAGTACAACTTTTTCCTCTTCTGAGAACTGGAGGACGGATAATATCTTTTCAATGGAGTTAATCCATTATTTTGCAAGGAGGGGATCAGAAGATACACTAAACATGGTAGGCCTTTTCCACATGAAGGATTATACGACAACTTGATCTTTCTGTGGAGGATGAGGGAGTTCCTCCTGATTCAAGTTATTATTAATAACTCGAGCCAGCTGAGAAATTACTATCATGATGTTTTGAGCACCCTCTCCCATCATATCAGGCATATCATTAGGGAAATCTTCACATTTCCTAACACATTGGTTTTTGGAAAGTGTTCTTTTATTTCCCGCCATTAACTAAGAAAAATAACGTATAATTAGAGGTCTTAATTACTTAGCCATTGAGCCTAAAAAGGAAATTTTGAACATAAAAGTATAAACTTATAAAGAATAAGTATATCTTAACTTGTAATTTATTAGGTTTAAATCTAGGTTATCCTCAATCTATTTCTTAACTTATATTGTTATGGGATTTTTTTTCTTCTTATCCCTTAATAATGGTTTGTACTAAGCTTGTGAATCTACCAAATAATATCCCCAGGAGTGTCGTAACCAAGAGTGTAGCAAGGCCTGTTGTCGTGCACCAGTTCCAGTTCGAGTCTATCTCAAAGTGGTGTTTTCAGGTTTTACCCCTAGGATACATCTGTGCCAGAGCCACCTCTACCTACTCATATCCAGACAGGGATGTATTTTCTTGATAAAATACTTACTCAATACTTACCAAAACATAGGTATGTTCTTATTAGTCTTGTCTCTAAGGCTTCCCTAGGGTTTTCTAATCATGATCCCAAAAATAACTAAACCTATCTTCTGATACCAACTATTACAACCCTGCTTTTTATTACACAATTAAACATAATTTATTACATAAAATTCACTTGATACAACATAAAAGATCAAGATGTCTAGTGTATTTAGGGATTAGGATCATTACATAACAACTTAAAACATGAAATACAAAATCTTTATTGAAAACTTCCTTTACTTGACCACTACATTCCCTCATACTTAGCATTGCATGGGATAACCTGAGGACATGCATAAGAAAAGGGTGAGCTATAAAGCCCATTAAGGGAATAAAAATAGAATAACATGAGGAATAAAATACATGTTAGACAATAGGAATATCAATAGAGAACAAGAGAAGAATAAACATAAAGGCATAATAAAGAATGATAATCATAACATGGAAACATGACAACAACTCTTAACATGGAATTAGCATGAGCCAAGGCTCATTGCAAAGAGCATGAGTAAACCCTCATTGCACATGAAGCATGAGTAAAACCTCGTTGAAATTGAATTAGAATGATTAAACACCCATTGCACATAACATATCATGATACTATACTTTACCCAATGCATTGGTGCGCTATCGGGGCATACCCTTCTTAAACATTTTACTTCATGCATAAGTGTTCCACATGGATCATAAAACATTGAATCATTAAACATAATCATTTATTCCTAAATAAAATAATGTGGAAGACATACATGAAACTCTTTAAAAAATAAGTAAATGTTCATAAAGGTGAATACCCTTGATAGATAAATGGGTATGGTATTCACTAGACAATGGCTTTGGATTGGAAAAACGCAGTGCAATTTCGGCAGCATAACGTCGTGACATAAGAACTCATAAAAATGGTTGATGAGAGAGAAAGGGGTGTCTCATAATATTTACATGACATGGATAGTAAGGTGATCATATAGATACATGTTCCAACAAATGTAATAGAATTTATATTCATGATACAAAATAATTGCTTGAATGTAAACGAGGAGAGAGAAATTTCTTTCAGAATTTTGGCATAGTAACGGGTGTACATGGGAGGAATTTAATGAGAGAGAAAGGGGTATACCATCATTAAAACATAAATAGGGCAGTATGGGGGAGATTCTAAACCATACCCCAATATTTATAATTGAAATTAAAAGGGCATAATAACTTAAACAATATTGGACAAAAATGAGAAAGGAAGAAAACCCTGACTTGGAAGTATGTTTCTAGAGGCTTGAGAGAGGCTCGAGAGAGGCTTCTTGGGAGCTTGGGGTGCCTTGGTAGGATTATAGAGAGAGGAGGGAAGAGTTTGGACGAACTAAAAGGGTTTTGAGTGAGGATAAAGTGGGAGATTGGGTGGGTTTATATAGGAAAGAAGAGGGAATTGTTTATTATTTAGGTTTGGGACACCTCACATTAAACTAATCAAAACCACAAAACATCCCATGTTTTTTGCCCATGGTTTTTGATAAATGGGATTGGAAAACAATATTTTATAAAGACAAAGTCCGAACTTCTTAAAATAATAGGGTTTCTTATGTGGAGGTGAGTCACACTCCCAAGGAAAACAATTTAAAAAGACAAAATGTTTAATAAGTCATGGAGGGTCCACTAAGGCATCATAAAATTAATAAAACAAATCTAAAATCACATTATTTTAAGGATAAAATATATATTGGCCGAACATATCATTTATAGTATTTTATTACATCAATATTGGGTCATTATGATGTCATAAAACACATTATATATTTAAATGGTATTTATTTTTTACCCAAAAATTTGACTGTCTCTGAAAATTATGAAAAATTCATCGTTGGATAATTTCGATGTACTGATTCCAAAAATAATATTAATTTTATCTAAATAATTTTCTAAATATGTTAATTTTTACTTTTAATATAAAAACTGACATTTATTGAAAATTCATGGGTTTTGAAAAAAAATGGCTTTCAAACCTTAATAAAAATTACAATTGCATTCATAAAATTATAAGATCATTTATATTTAATAAAAATCAATTTAATAATAATAATAATATTTTATTAAAATATTATTTAATTCAAAAATCCAATAATTCGTCAAAAATAGATTTCTTAGTTGAATATTAACTAAAAATACTATTTGTGCTTTAAAAAATATTTACAAGGTAACAATAATAAAATGAAAGTATATTAATTATTATATACAAAAATAATATACATAACCATAGTACTAGGGTCTTGTTACATAACCCCTTAAAACACCCACATAAGACCGAAAGGTGAGCTGTACGATGGTGATAGACTCTTGAGGTGGCTTAGATAACATCACTCGGGTGGTAATCTCTATCAACTTCCACTTCTCCTGTAAATGGTTCTGCTCAGGCTTAAAGTGTTCAAGATCGGAATGATCTTGGTCAAGAGAGAATACCAATGATGCCACCTACTTTCTGAGCTCTGAAAAATGGGCTTCATACGAGGCAAGTATACTGGATGAGGCCATCTCTTCCTTCGTCTGAGTAAATTGGATTTGTTAAAACCCATATTTATACTAATCATGTTATCACTATTCAATGGCTACAATAGCAACAATCACAATTCTTAATGGTATTTTAAAATCCAAAAACATAAAACAGAAGAAGTGCATAAGTTGTATAACCATTTCACATATTAATACATTTAATTAGATCAATATGGATTTTCATTAACAAAAGTTTGGGTCGTTACACCATGTACCTCGTACTGTAGTCTGAAAATGATTTAAATTTTGTCTACAAAAGACTGAAAAAGTCATTAAAATAATTAGTAGTAATAAGTTTCACAAGTATGACCATTATAAAGAAATTTGAATTTAAATGAAAAATTAAGAATTAACGGTGTCCTTGAACGATGTCTTAGGAATGGTGAATCAAGAACGATGAGTCAAGTAGCAATAAGTTACTCTGATAATAGGTCAACTTGACAGTGAATTGTATCTGACAGTAGGTCAACTTAGTAGTGGATTATTCCATCGATAACTCATATTTTTTTGAATATTCTTGATTGACCTTGTCAGTATCTTGATACGATGGTGACTCATACTTTGCGAAAATTCTGGATTGAGTCTGACCGTAGCTTGATACAACAGTGACTCGTACTTTTCAAAAATTCTAAGAATCTGTTGACTATGGATTGAATAATGGTGGCTCATCCTTTTTTAGATTTCATAATCTATACTGACGGTGAGACACTTGATGGTGAGATATCTTAACTGCGAGTCTACATTATTAATAACTCATACTTAGCTGATTTTATGCCATTAGTGAGATGTCCAACAGTGATTCCACCTTAACGATGACTCATACTTAGCCATATTTTTCTAACCTGTCATATGATGTAAAATACTAATAGAACAAATTAAGATTATATGTAAATATGAGTAAACATAATTAAACACGATTTAACTTGATGAAGCATGATTTTTGAGCATTAAAACTACAGGAGGACAACACTTCCAAATAATACCAAACCAAACCCCTTGTAATTATAGATTCAAGGTGACTAAAAATCTCACAACCCTTACCTGGGAATTTCATCACATCCTTAACCCTCAAGAGGATTCTAAATCAAAACCTCAAAGGAATCATCCTTCCAAACCTCACCCAACAAAATACATCCCACAAACAACCTCCAAACACCATAAAGATTTGAAAATCACTCCTCACAGATAACAACACTCATAATGGACTATTTATAAGTACCATTTTGACTACTAGTTGAAAAATAGTTGAAACACCACTAGGGGGGGAGTACATGATGCACACCTCAAGTACAGGGTGTGTGCCCCTAGAAATACTACCTAGCCATGTAATACATCATGACTTGGCGTCTACATACCAAGTACATTGAGTGTTCCAACCCTATATAGTGTATAAGACACACATGGTACTTGGACATGCACTTCACATGGGTTCAAGTCAAGTACTCTGTATGACCTATTTCTATGTACCTCATATTGGATTTGGTCACGTATAATGCACAACCATGTTTCCTCACATGGGGTGTTTGGAAGAGTCCCTAAACACACCCCAAGTCACTCTACATGAACACACACACACCATGTAACCTTCATATTCTACCCCTCTCCCAAAAAAAATAACACATGACATGTGTTCTTGAACTACATGTCATGCGATCGGGTTTTCCCAAAAAGAAAACCCTAATGATTGGCCTGAAATCTCTGATTCTCCCCAAAACACCCCACATAGACTCCCACAGAACTCCAAAAAACACATATGTGGCTTTAAAATTTTAAAACTATGGATCTATGAGGATAAAGGTGAAAAAAATAAACATCCCACCTCAGGGTGAAATTGATTAATCTTCAAGCCTGAATCGATTCCATGCAGTCACTGCATCCCGATAAAGCTCCTCAGATGAAGCCCGATGATGATTACCTCTCCCTCTTTGTCTTTTTATACCTCCCATCTCTCAGTCACATGACACACAAGGAGGTCGTATATGTGAGTATCTAATGGTGGAGGAAAATAAAATGGAATAAGAAAAAAATAAGGAAAATAAAAATAAAAAGAAAAGAAAAAGGTCTCTGGCCCATGATTGGCACCTGAGATGAGTTTACAACTGGCCTAGAAAAAACACCCCATTATGGACTCAAACAAGAAGTTGGAATTTAAATTAAATACTATATTAAAAATATGTTAATAATAAACATACATATAAATTAATATTTTTTAATTAAATATTAATATTCCATGAAAATAAAAACATCTTAGAATTATACAAAACTCCCACCCTAGGGTAAACACCCTATTTTGAGACCAACACAGTGGCCATAACATTATTCCAAGATCATCTACTTGGGGAAAACACTTGTTTTTTTAATTTCCCCTATTTTTCTCAACCTTTAATGGTGTGGATAATTACAATATCTCCACCATAATTCTTCTTTCCCTTGAGAAGCCTTGGTGGCCATCGAGATTCCAAGTTTTCACCCCAAACATTAGCACATCTAATGCCACCTCGACCATCCACTGACCAGTCTCACAGTGCCCATGACTCTCCCAATCACGAGGATCATTCATTCCCAAATGATGAGATACTCTCAACTATAGAAGTATCCTTATTATCTCCCCATGACCAAAATACCAACCTATATGGACCATGCTCTTCCCACCACTGAACTTAATGATTGGATGCAACCAACTCACTCACACCCAAGTACTAACATGAAACACCAATTTCTTTCCATTCCCAAATCACCAAGAATGACATCCCCCATGCTCTATAATACAATTATAATGAGGATCATGGTAGATGAAGATGGATTCATCACTCCTAACCCTAGGAAAACTAGGAAAAGGAGAGATTACTCACAGATGGAAAGAACCATCACCACTCGCTCTATCAATACCACTAAATCTGTCAATAAAGAGATAGCTCATGACACTCCAGCTGATGAGGCTAATGAGATTACACCTCAAATCTCCCTTGAGGAACAATTAAAAAAATTTGATGCTCATTGGGAAGAGCAAAAAGGATTGGCCTATGAGAAAATGAAAAGTGGTGAAATTTCTGCTGAAACATTTCATAAAGTTGAACTAGGTATTTTGGGGAGAAGAAGGTTATTAACCCTCCAGAATTCCTGTTGAATACTTCTTTTTCAGTTTGCTTTAGATCAGAAATAATTGACTGAGTTTTTTCATTGCTTATGTACTTTTAAAAATGTTGATTTAGAACTGCCTCTAAACCTGACTTTGAGCCTGTACTATCAACATTACTTGGACTTTGGATTTTCTATACAGTGGAAATGTTTCTGTCTTGTTGGAATTCCTTTTAGTTAGCTGGATTGCTCGAGTTCGCGCTATTGCTTGACTTTCCATACCTCTGTTTGGTTGTGACCTTAACTTGAGGACGAGCTGATTTGTTCTGGTTTTTGAGGTAGCAGTCTGCTGAAGTCTCTCTTTGGAAGTTCGTGCAGATCTTCTTCTGGAGCTTTTTGAAGTCTGGCCCTTGGATTTCTTGGGAAACTTGCACATGGAGATTACTACTTGCTAGAGTCCTGTTGTTTTAACTTGTTGGATTCCTCTATCTATTTTTGCTTGAATTTAAGCCTGATTATTCTTCATGTCAGCATTTTTTATTCCCATCTGAAAACCTACGCAATTTGTGCTGTCTTAAGCTTGCATTGGCCAGAATGCTCAAGTTCTGTACTGGTTTTTTGCTGCTGGTCCATACTTGCACCTGTATTGTTGCGGACTTGCTGAGATGATGTGATGATTGATTCATATATTCTTTGACAAGTGCGGATCCTGCTCTGGATTTTAAAGATTCAGAATGATGAAGAAATGGTGGGGCTGATCATGCAGATCTTCTCCTGGAATCTTTGGATGATTCTTACCAGGTTCTTAAATTTGTATCTTTGTTGGTCTCTTCTATTTTTAAGATGGTGTATGCATTTTACACCTCGGGATTCTCTTGTAACCTTTTTATTTAATAAATTTCTTTTAGCATGGATTGGGTAACCAATCCATGCCGCCTCTTTTAAAAAAATAACATCCAATAACCAATGATGAGCTCCCCACCATATGGATTCCCACAAACCACTCCTCGAGCACCGACCTTAAAAGGTCCACCACAATTACACCACTCAGGTTCCTCAAAGACCTAAATAGCTCTTAACAGACCCACACATGACCCATTCCACGGATCTATGAACCAAAAGACACTATGCATAACCAACACACACATTCCATCATGAAATAAGTATTTTCCTAAAAAGCAATGCCAACCCCCACTCCGCTTCTCAAGGTAGAGTGATTCTCCAAAAACCACTCACATGCTCTCATGAACCAACCTACCTAAACTCACCTGAACACAACAACCACACACTCTTGTGCAACCCAAATGCAAAATAGAAATCATGATCACTTGAGTCATGCCTCATCAAACCTAGTCTAACATGACTGAACCACTGAACATGTTCCTCTCACAGGTCAGTTTCAAAAAACCAGAGAACCCTTGACACCCCTCTTCAAAATTAAAGAATCTCCCTCATGTCAATACCAACCGCATGACCACCCACTACCCGAGAATCAATCCAAAAACATGATCACTTAACCATTCTCCCACCGCACCACTGAAATCATATCCATAACCAATATAACCAACATGGATAGGCATCTAACAAAGCCTTCCCTCTTATCCTAACCTCAAAACCAAGTACACTACCAAGGGTACACCTTGGAAGACCAAGGAATACGAATGCCTAACCCCAAACCTCCATAGGGTAACCATATCCTCAGGGAATCTCAAACCCAATCCACAACATTTCTTATGAATCCTTGAGTTTATCAATCCACAACAGGGCACCCAAATCCCCAAAAGACCCACTAGAGTCTCCATACATACCTTGATAAAGAGAATACATTTATATCACTATTGAAAATACCACTATAAGATCCACAGGACCTGTCATCAAATAAAAATAACCATAGTTTAGTTGAGTGGAATTCCACCAAGAATCTATATCAGACAATGTCACATAGATTATTGCAGACTCTTTAAACAAATAAACCTCCATCCTGAGTGAAATTACACACAAAATTCCACATGTTATGTGAATCCTATGTTCTGAGTATGATGCATGAACACATGACTCTTTCCCTTAAGATAATATCCATAAACAAAAAATCAATCTAAAATACACATCGTACTTATAGAAATATCCAAACCATAACTGTGAAAACCAAGAAAAACAATACCATCACCTTGGTAATCATGACTTACCTCTAGAAAGGTGTTCACGGTGAACCGGTTTGAGGTATATCATTAGCTCTAACACATTACTAAACCACTTTTATACTATTTACCATATAATAAGGAAAAATAAAAAAGCTTTCTCTGAAACCATTTTCTAACAAATCAGCCCAAGTCATCCTGACACATCATCCGATTTGGCTTGACACAAGGCATCAAGCACACCTACCCATACGCTAGAGGCTTCCAACCAGTGGTGGGGGCCTAATCCATATAATGGATAAATTATTCCCTCAAACTAGAGTGTAATAAAATTAGAAAATTACTAAATATACATACATACATAAACAAGAACCCAAGTACACATAATAAATAAATGAAACAAAAGCATTATATACAAAATGAAATACTACATATAGACTCATTTTCATGTTAATACACATCAACTGATTACCCACTAGGATGACCACATATACATAATAAATAAAAGTAAAAAAATATGAAGGATCTACTACTAACCCTGAGTCATACCTCAAACTTGGTCTCTCACAACTATCATGTTGTTCTAACTTAATCCTCAAACTCCAAAAGAGAAATATTTCTTGATCATGCAATACTAGGTATCCACCCCATCCAATTTACAACCTACGATAAACTAGAAAGTAGAAACAAGGGTCTACATGGAAACTAAGGTGCCCATGCAGGGGGTGAGAAATAAATCACATTAGGCCGCCCCCAATTGTGGTACGTAACATCTATTGTCATCTGAAAGTGAATGCACACATGATATGCCCAGCTTAGTCAAATAAATAACTGGTAGGAAAAATAAAAAACTGAATGAAATAAAATTATGAAATAAATAAAAGATACACTACCAGGACTTGAGTTATAAGGGGATACCCATGAATGATCTACCCACTCTAACCAAAGAAGGGAAAACTCACAACAAATTACTCACTAAGACATACAACATATGGTGAATTTACTAGATTATGAGGGAGATAAATACATCTAACATGTTAATAGGAATGAATAACAGTCCCTAGGATCTCACCCTAGGCATCAAATAACACAACCCACATCAATATCAGGCTCTATGACTCTAATAACATGATCTGAACCGGCGACATGAACTTTGGGTCAACAGGGAAAGAACCTCTCCATATCATAATAATCCTATAATAAATTATCAAGATCCATAACCATCATGGATCTTAGTAGAAACCCTAGTCCATACCAAAATATGAGACCATATAAACCAAACTCCTAGTCATAGAAAAATATTAACTAGATGGGTTGAAATCATCTGAATCTACCATTATCTCCCTAAACCAAGCTAACAACAACCAATAGAGGAGAGAAAAAAAATCAATCTTAGGTCCAATACCCAGTCAAATAATATCCCAAAGGTCTCCTCTCATTTCCAATACCTAATCAAGAACAACCTTAAATATATGAAGCATAAGACATAAAAACACAGGTTGACCAACACCCGAACCCATCATCATCCGTAATGAATAATCAACACCAACCATCTCACAAGTCAACAGAACATGGGGATCTCACAAGGGTCCCCTAAGACACAACTAGAGAAAGAAACCCCTCTAGTTTCCTCTGTCACACCCAAACCTCAATCCAATCCTATCATAAGAAAACCTCATCCAAAATATTTGGTACAAAACCCATCATTGAGTATTACCTCGCCCACAAAGGAATCCTCAAGAATCACCACAACCACAAGGGAATCCTCAAACATTATCATGCATGTAAGGGAATCCTCAACAGGTCCCTCAGACCCATATCAACCAATAATTTATTACACCCACCCATACCATACACCCCATAGAGTCATCCCAATCCAAAGTCTAAAATTGATCCAAAACCAAACTCCATAAACTGAATCCAAAGATCCCATCTAAGATACTACTCGATCCTGCCTCCCGGGAACTATCTAAATTATCCTAAACCAAACCTCATGTAATTATACATACATGATTAATAATAAGATCATAACCCTCTATTGGTACTCACATCACATCCTTAACACACAAGAGAGTTCTAAATCAAAACCTTAAAGAATTCTCCCCCATACCTTACCCAACCCAAAACATCTCACCAACAGCCTCTAAACACTATGAAAATTCAACCAGCATGCCCTATGTGTAAAAAAAATAATCACATACTATCTAAAAGTCCAATTATGACTCCAAGGTAAAAAAAAAATTAAACAATTCTAAGGGGAGTATATGACATGAACCTTGAGTACATGATGTGTACCCCTAGTAATCCTCCCTGGCTAGGTAACACATCCCAACCCGACATGTAATTTACAAGTACATGACATGTTACAAACCTACATGGTGTGTGATCCACACATGATACTTGGCCATGCACCTCACATGGGGTAAGCCCAAGTACTATGTATGGACTCTTTCCATGTACCTCACCTAGGATCTGGTCGTGTACGCTACATGTCCATGTGTCCTCACACATGATGTATGGCTAAGTACCTAGCCACACCATGAGTCAACCTACACGGTGTGTCCCAAACACACACATCATGTAACCTTCATCTTCTACCCATCATACTAAATTAATAACACATGACATGTGTTCTTTAAGTACACGCTGTGTGATTGAGTTTTCTTGAACAGAAAACCCCTAATATCATCCCGAAACCACTAATTATCTTAAACCCCCACAAAAGGCTATCATGGAACTCCCAACATCACATATGATGATTTAAAAATTAAAAACTATTGATATATAAGGAAATAATTTAAAAAAATTATACATCCTACCTCAGGGTGAAATTACTGAAGCTTCAAGCCTAGATCCACATCACGTAGCCGCCACATCCTAATCATCTCCTCAGAAAAAGACTGATGATGATCCCATATCCCTATCCATCTCTATATCCCTCTCATATATTATCTATTAAACACATAGTTTGGATGAAAATTCGATAATACAAAGGTGGAAGTAGGAAAATAAAAGGGAAAAAGAAAAAATAAATAAAAGAAAAAGGGCGCAACCTCAGCCCTATCGCCTGAGAAAAGTTCACAAATCACCAAAGTAAAAACCCCAATTTAGGACTCAACCTAGATATTGGAATTTAAAAATGATATTCCATTAAATAAATTAAACAAATAAAAAATGTGAAATAATTAATATTAAATTAATTAAAGATTAATATTTTGTGAAAATATTAACAACTCATAATTCCACCAAAGTCCTTCGCTAGGGTAAACACCCTATTTAGGGACTAACAAAGTGGCCATAAAATTATTTTGAGATCATATTATAGGGTAAATTATCATTTTTCCCTCAAAAACACCCAAAAAATCAAATTTACTCAACTTATAATGATGCGGGTCATTACACAATGACTCAAAGGAATATCAAGGTCCACTAAGGCCTACTCATCCAACCACCTCTAAACCAATACCCTCCCCAACCAAGAGGGTCTAACAGAACCTATGTTAAGGGACACTCCTCTTACCCACTTATTTGTATCTACATACCTCCTAGGGTCTATGTATCTCAAGGAATTAAAATATAATCATGAAATCAACCATTAGTGGTCGAGGAATTAGGCCAGTACACAAGGGTCCATCATGGTCATCAACAATTTGTTAATTACAAAGGAATTTCACACTAATTAAAATAATTAATTTAAATAAATGGTCGTTAACCCTTTATAGTGAGACCAAAAATCACATTCATACATAAATATTCATAATAATAAGGGAAATTTGCAAGGACCACCTACCTTATTCGAAGCCAATCCCCTTTAGAAGCATGATTTACCATCTTCACTGAGACACATCCAAGATCAACTAGCTATCTTCCATCCACATGAGGCCCTAACTCATGTAAAAAATCCAAATTTAGTTAATTATATTAATTTATAATTAATTAAACAATTTAAAATCAAATTTAAAATTTAATTTAATTAGGAATAATCACCTAAATACTCACCGACATCCCTCATCGCACCAAAACTACAACCAACAACATGAAAACAACCCATGGAATGCTCTCGGAACATCCCCACTTAAAATCCCTAATAACCAGTACCAATTTAATAGAATATTTCATTTAATTTAATCTAAATCTGTAGAAAAATTCATATGGAGGTGTACCTCAACCAAAAATAGCATGCAATGGCATGAAACCATCATCTCAAGATATCCTTTAGCTAAGGCACACCACAAAACATATCATTATTATGATTCCGCTATTCTTAAGAATAATTTTTCATTAAACCCTAATCAAAATTATCCAAATTAGGAGGGGAGATAAGAGGAGGAACATAAGGGATGGAATAAAGAGATATCACTTTAAAATAACATTGAAATTGCCTCAAAACCCCACTAAAATCCATATAAATTGAAGGAATTAAGGATAATGAGACCCACCTGGTCTGTGCACATGAGGGAAAGGAAGACATGAGTCTTGGGTTTAAAATAACAAGGGGAAAAACATAAATTCACATTTTTAACAAAATTTAGTAGGTACCACAATTTGAATGCACAGTTTTCCAAACCATGCACCAACCGTGCGATAGGCACTACCCAAGTCTACATAATTTTCATGGTTGGGATGAACGAATTTCTAAAACATGCACAAACCATGAAAAACATATCTATAATTGAATTGATGGTTTTACATAATTACACTAAAACTATTCACTAATTGTGTACCATGCCCCTAAGTCCAACCACCTTGCATGGTTTTCCATGAAACCTATATGGTTCACCCTTAATTGTGCTCTAAACATGTGTACTAACCATGCATGAACAAAATGAACTATAAAACTACCCATTCAAGGGTAACCACATTTTTTCCCTAAACCATGAAACCCAAACTATGAACCATGGTAAAATACCTTCTAATAACTCTAAATTTTACATGGAGCTCCTGATACTCACCTGAGCACCTGAGGCACCTCTTAAGCCTTAATACATATCCAAAAAACATAAACTTATGATTCTATAACATTAAAAATTCCAACCATAATAACCATTCTAAAAATGAGACCTACTCTAGAAATCTAAAAAATGAAATTACCCATGGAATTCACAACTTGATAAGGAGTGGGGTTTTACTACCTCCCCACCATATCACTTTTAATCCTTGAGAATACTTAATGGTCCTTGAACCATTAAACTCAACCTATCCCTATAATCAATTCATGCTCAATTCACTACGTTCTATCCTATAATGTAGAATTTCACAACTCCAAACATGAGGTTAACTTCTTATTAAAACCATATCCACCACTTATCCACACCACTAAATCACTGAGATGACACTTACCCACTCCCATATATCTCGAGAAACAAAAATTGAATAAATACATCCATCATTAGGATTATGGTTCTACCCACCATAAGACTCATCTTACATGATTCAATTCTGAGCCACAATGCTCCCCACCATCAGAATCCCCCACCGAAACACATATCTTAGTGTAAAAATGACGTAATTTGTGTAATTTAAAACTTTAATAACTTAATTATGCATAAAAATTCTAGTCGTCCCTCTTTAAACTGACTATTCTCAATAGCACTCGGCCTTAGCTTCCAACGTGCTATGTCATCACTTGGTCATGCTACCTTGAATTATGATGGAATCCCATGATCATCCAGAACACACACACACACACATCAAATATCAATCCTAACTAAAAGTTATTCTATAGTTGGATCCTCAACCAATCAAACCCATCACCCTTCTCTCACCCTGAGCATCAATGCATCATCGAACTGACACATACTCGGGTCACACCCAACCACCCTGATCTCGATGTCAATAGACAGACTCCATCCAATTCCACATATTAATTCTAAAATTTAGTATTTTTTATGAAACCAGATAAATAGGATTCACTTACTCACTGATATCTAAATGCCCCCATTCCCAGTTCACCAAAAATTTCATCCTCGGTATCATCCAAAATTCATCCATATGCAATGAGGATCACACCCTCCAATAACCAATAGTGCACCCCCACATGGATTCCCTTATACCACTCTTGAGTGAAACCTCAATAGGTTCCATCCTTATGCGCATGTTTCTCCTCCCGATCCACACTCATCTCATCCTAGACAACACTTATCTAGGACCAAGCTTGGATCAATAGTGTTATTGCACTATGATCCAATTCCAATGACAAACCTCACCACATGGAAATTTTTCATTTCATCCAACCTCAAAAAAATAAGGTCACAAGAATCTCATCAGAACAATCAGTACCTGACCTACACTTGACCACCCATCAATTTATAATTCAACCAATACCATCCATAACCAGCATCAACCACATTGGTCTTTTACAAATCCAACTAGCATACATTATTGTACCACCCGACCATATTAACCAAATCATGCTACTATGAGTCACACATCATTAAACCAAGGATCATACACCTAAATAACTGAAAATTAATTGATCACATGTTAGTACCATCTATATAGAATTATCATTGGTATTCCTCTTAAAAATCAAAGGAATCTAACAATGATAAGGACAATTTCACAACCACCCACCACTAGTACGTAAAAAAACTTTTTTGTTAGAGGTTTAACATTGGTTTATAAATAACCGACATTAAAAAAACTCTAGTTGGGTTTTTAATATCATTTTTAAATAAATGACATTAAAAATAATTTCTTACAAAGGTTTTTAAGTAACAGAAATTAAAAACTAAAATTTTAATGTTAGTTAGTTAAAAATTGACATTAAAAACTCATTTTTAACATTGGTTAAAACATAAACAATGTAAAAGTTAAAATTTTTGATCAAGCCACTATGGTATTCCATTTTTTTATAATGAACCTTTGAAATCTTCAACCATATCCAAAATTTATGATGTCATGATATAATTTTCCATTTTACTTTGTATGTTTTTCATGCCCCACACATATTCATTTCTAATCAAATCTTTCGAAATTCATCACCATTCCACCAATTATTATTTCAACGGTCTTATTTTGGTATTTATAATTAATTTTCCATGATTTAATTTGTTTATGTTTAGTTTTCTAAATTGATATACCTTTTAATGCTTTCTATTTTATATAATGAAGAACCCTTATTCAGATCAGGTTAAAATTACAAAGATTTTTCCAGAGTTTAAAATGCCTTCCAAGACACAACTTCTGATGCCTCATGAGTTCTTTCCTATTAATAAAATTATGTTGATGAAGAATATAATGAGATTGGAAATTAAGTCAAATATTCTAGTTTGTTTTTCTATATTTCATTTGGTTTCTATGATATTTTACCTTTTATCAATCTTGTATTTTCACTAGAGGGAGTAATCATCAATATTTTTTTTAAAATTGATATTTTTTTACATTGGTTATTATATAACCAACATAAAAATTCATATTCAATGTCTAATTTCTTATATCTGATGTTGAATATCACTTTTCACATTGTTTATACAATAATCAACATAAAAGGTATTTAAAATAACAATTTAAACATCGTTTATAATAACCAACATTAAAAAACATATTTTTTTACATTGCTTACAATAAAATCACCTAAAACACTGACATTAATGACATAAAAAAATGACCTAAAAAACCTATTTTGATACTAGTGTGCCAACCAACATCATTTCAAAATCACAATAGTATACCCACACTTTATACATCCTAGATCTAACCATACAGGATCATGGTATTCTATCTCATTGGGAACCACACCCAAAATCAATAGGACGAGGCACTCAACCGGTCTTACTCTTTGGAACTAAACATCAATGCCAAAGACACTACCAACCAAGGTTCTATTCATTACAAAAGCTCATGGCATCACCATTCATACCCCATGTACATGGTGTCACCTCTCATGTACCATTATCATAGCTCAAAGTATCTAACCATGATCCCCTTCTCTAAGTCACTCACAACCGAAGCTAAATCCTCTCACATGTTACCATCATACATCACATTTCAAAGGTCACCAAGATCTCCCACCTAGAACACAAGTTATATATCAAATAGGACGCAACTTATAGGAAATACCTCTCTATTCCTATCTCAAACATCAAAAAACAACTCACTAGCCAAACTACCCACTATAGGGTCTTCATACATATATCATGCATCAAACTCCAAATCAACAACCAACTCATATGTAATAATTCTCACTGGGCATACACATTTGGGACTAGCCCCTTGAGAATTGTGATCTTTGGTCGATCCTCACTGAGCCTCTACATACGGGGTCCAACCCCTCAAGGATCACATTCTCATCCATCAGTATATAATGACATCACCCAAAAATGATATATGTAAATAATATCATAATAGTATGGTCTTATTAAGTATAATGATACCAGAACTCTATATGAGAAAAATCTATATAGGTTGTTATTGAAACTTTAAATAACTGAACCCATCTTCTCTCTCTCAGAAATAATATCATAGTTACCCTAAAGGGGTCTATTACTATGGAATCTGATGCTTTCACTAACATACTTGGGTCACTATACATCCCTTATACAAATGAAATGTATAACCGTTGACAAGGATCATCCCTACATAGAATCAACATGAAATATCATCAAAGAAAATATATCTTGGTCTAGTTTAATATAATTACACCAAAAATTTATATGAGAAAATGCTATATACATTATTTTTGACACTTTAAGTAGAAAAAACCTCATCTTTAGTGTCATAAATCACAAGAGAGAACATGTATGTCATGTGAATCCTATGTTCTAAATAGGATGTATGTACATGGGCCTATTTACAAAAGGAAAAGATCCAAAAATCATAATAAATCATAAATATCAAAACACCATGTGTGTTATGCTACATTAAATCTTACAACCATAACATCAAAAACCAATAAAAAAATCCCATATCCCTAGTAACACAAAATTTCTACCAGGAATGGTGTTCTTGATACACCAGTATGATATCCATCCCAAACATTGAAATATTTCTACTCCCTATCTATCATCTCCCTAAATAATAAGAAAAAACAAAACTCTAAGACACTCTATGATATCAGTCACATAAATTCTCTAATACCACTTTATGACATCCCTGGACCTGTTCACTCTAAACAACAATTGGACTAGAGATCTATGTGACCTCAAGCACACCTCCCCATATTCAAAATTCCTCCGGCTAACAATAGGGGTCTATGGTAGTACCATGAGGAGACTATTCCCCCATATCAGAGTATATATATAAGTGAAAAAGGCCAAAAATCATTCATAAAAATAAAATTAAGAGCTCACATAAGAAAATAAACACAACATGCTATATAAAATGTAAATTTTAAAGTATAAAATCATACAACCTCATGGTCATGTTAGCTTATAATATTTACTTCCCACCAAGCCAGTCACATATACAAAATAAATAGGACTAAAAAAACAGAATCCCTATTGCTATCCTCAATACATATACCAATTTAATCCCCAAAACTATCCAATATATCTAGCTAAATGATCCAATCCTAGTCCTTTTCCTAACCTAAAACTACAACCAGTGAAGGCTTCTTGGGTACCCAAGTTCCATGTCTACCCAAGATGGGTGTGAGTACAACTCAGTAAGGAACCACCAACACAATCTTGTACATAACTAGTAAATGTAGTTTGTATACATGTAATATGATATATGTATAAATAAACAGTTTAGAAGTATAAATAAATAACTAATTGATCATAGGGTTCTAATGTGACACTTGAGACTGACTATACCAACTTCAATCAGGGTCAAAGTTTCTATAATCATGTCACATGATTGTACTTACCAAAACCATGTCACCTATATAAATGTCACTTGGTGGGTATTTTGTCCCTCCTGGATCATCTCATGTATACATATCATCAGGGGGTAGTGTGTCCCTCCCACAACATCTCATAGAAACTTATCGCTGAAGGGGAGGTGTGTCCTCCTAATCAAATTATGTATACATCCCATTATGGGGGCGGTACATCCCTCTAACATCATCTCACAATATACTGATCACTCGAGGTGAAATGCATCCCTCCAGGACCATCTCACACATACATATCCTTAGGAATAAGATGATTCATAGGAGAAAGTACCAGGAAATCATGTAGACTTATAGGATGAATCCCAACATCCTGGGTATTCCATATAGGAATAAGCCAAATAAAATGGGATTTACCAAGTAATTTCATGTGTATTAATACATCTAGATGGTATGTTCATCCCACCCCAATCATCTTATCAATAATAGTCATAAACTGATTCCTAAGAGGTAATCCTAGTCAATCCATATAGTAGTAGGCTCATCATTGATTTGGGTTCTAAGGTGACACTCGTAATAATCACTACCCATTTCCCTTATACAACCTTTCTAGGATCAACATCTCATAAGGGAACACATCGAGGTCCCCTAGGTCTCATCATATCTAGGACACCCCATATGGGATCCTCTATTGCATTCTCATCTCTTTGGCCAATGCCCATCACTCAGAGGGAATAACAAGCCCTGACTTCATCAAAATCTCATCAAGACCTCATTAGAATCATAGGAAAATCTATACTAGAAATACTCTATAGAGATGGAATAAATCCCATCTCACATTCCAAGTCATCAATAGGTTAGTTCTCACATACCCAACCCATACAAATATTTACCTAAGTCACACCAACCCTATGAAGACTTGTATCATTATGAGTTTTTTAGATGGAATTTGAGTTTTTCATTTGGTGTATGGATTATTTATTGAATTGAGTGTCAATATAAGGCACTTTATTTTAAAAAACCTTAAGAGGTGTTTTAAAAATTTAATAAAGTCTAGAGATTTGACTCAAACCTCATGTTCTCATCGGAGAGGGCTAGGAAAACTAGACAACAACAACAGAATCGGCTAGCCGGCGAGGCGGGCAGTGACCTAGTTTCCCAACAGATCTCATAGGCTAGCTGATGGGGTGCACTGGGAAGGGGTTTAATAAGGGTCATTTTAGATTTTTGATCATTATATCCCCCTATATTTAACTTACCTTGGCTAAAAATTTTGATGGTAAATTAGTTGAAAACTCTTATACTCCTCTCTCCAAGTTCTCTCCTTGATTCATGGTGGATTTATACAGAAACCAATAGAGAATACATGTAATAACCTATATTCTTCATTAATATCATCCACCTTCTTCTATATGTGGTGGAAGATAACTATTCTATTCATCATGTATGATCCTCATGGTAAGTTTTGATCCTTTTGATCTTTTAGTGTCCCATTCCTCTTTGAATTCCCATTTCTCCCTAATGATTCGGGTTATTGTTTTGTATTTGGATAGATTTTGGATAGATATTGGGATGAAAATTCCACCAAATCATGGTGGAATTGTCTAAGAATGATGGGGATTTGGATAGGCATGGAGAGAGGATATACCGTGGTGATGATCACCTACCATTTATGGGAATTTTTATGAAGGTATGTCACTTGGTGATCTATTCTTTGGTTTTTGATCAATTATGTTGAATTGGCTATCATAAAATAGAATTGATTTAAGGATTTTTTTAATCTTAGAACTGGGAGTGTTCTAGGGGCATCTTGAACACCATTGGACGATGTTGTGGCTAAGGTACGTCACATGATTAGTTTTCTTATAAGGGTTATAATTTAATTATATTTAATTGGACTTGGTCTTATTACTACCTAATATGGATTTTTCCTAGAATGATGGATGATGAATGTTTCAGACCTTCCATGGGTGGTTGGTCATGGTTATGGCTAGGCGATGATATCCGATAAGTCGTTTGGAAAAGTATGTATTTTCCTTTGGTTATAAAATCACTTGTATTCTTTTAATTAATTATAATATAGTTATAATTAATTATTTGGAATTCTTGGCATGAGAATAACCTCATGGTGATTATTGGAGGCTTAATAGACTTGGATGGATCATAAAAAGTAGCTAGGATTTAATTGGTTGAGAGTTGTAACTATTTTAGGTATGTGGTTCTATGTGCTTGAAACTAATGTTTATGATTATATTATTGGCATGTGTTATGAAGTCTCACCACTATTGGGTTTTTTAACTTGAGATTTATGTAATGCCTAGAAGAACTAAATGGATCACCTAGTAGGATATTTTAATTGATTAACCAAACCAATTAAATTGAGATAACTAGTACCATGATTAATTAGTCAATGAATTCCATTTCATAACTAATTAATTTAAATACAACTAATAAATTTATATGGTTCTGAGGTACATATTAGACTATGTGTGCTGTATTTTTTCCTCATTGTCGATAACCAATGCTTGATCGGTTGTGTATTTCCTATCTGATTTTACTGATAAACCCATGTTGATGCTTTATCACATGGGGTTTGTGTATCCCCATGAGAAATATTATTTATTTCTTACATGCGGTGTGTGTGTGTAGCCTGTGAGACCATGTTGATTCCTTGATCACATGTGTGTTCATGTGTAGCCCGTGAGACCATGTTGATTTCTTAATCACATGTACATGCATGTGTAGCCTGTGGGACCAATGTTTGATGCTTTTTCACATGAGATATGCATGTGTATCACTATGAGACCTATGACTATGTTTATCTCATGTGAATTTTAATTATTATGACACTTTCTTGATTTGATGTGATGCTTGATCTATTATTTGTATGTTGTATTATATGCATTATTCTTTTATCCTTACATTTGAGTGTGCAGGGTGAGCCTCTTGGACTATCCCCCCCAAGGGGGATGTGTTAGATGTAATGGTTAGTATAAATTGGAATATTCCTCAAGGGGATGTTTCCAATATGATTTGGAATATTCCATCAAAGGGGGATGTGTGAGGATGATGGTGGAATTTCTTTTCAGCATGGAGATGAAGTATGTACGACCAAGGTTTGTAGAATTTTAGTGAGCACACAACCACTTGACATATGGGTGTTCTATTACTTACTTGTGTATTGGAGATTATATTTTATTCTTATGTAGTTTTTTATTTCTTGGTTACTTTATGATGAGATTATCACATTCATGTATACTGCATTTTATTGGTTGGTAAAAGGCCATGTGGGTGGTACCCTACTGAGTTGCAATCACATCCTACTCAGGTGGCCATGGAACTAGGGTACCTGAGCATACATCACTTTTTATAGGTATATGTTGGGTTGATTATCATGTTTTATTGTCTAGAAGGATATCTCATTATGAGTCTGTAAACCAAGATGAGGGGAGACTTAGAGTTATGGAGCCTCTGGTACCTTTATTTTTTCTATCTTATACTTGTGATCGGCCTAGTGGAAAATCAATCGATGTATTGTTGACTATTGGGTCTGTATATTGTTGCATCCCATTTATATAGATTTCTTGTTTATTATTTCATGTATTCTATTTTCACACTATTTACATGTTTGGTTATTTATTTATTATTTTTATTAATGGTATAGTCTCCCCATGGTTCCATATTAGACCCTCACTGCTAGTTAGCAGCCTCTGGCATAAGGGGAGGCATGCCTCAGGTCATGTGGCATTTTGGATCAAACATAGTGTTTCAGGCCAAGATGTTACAAAATTGTATTAGTGTAATATTTTTTCATTTTTAGAGACTTAGTAGATAGGTGAAATAGGTATGTGTCAGAGGTTGTGATAAAACCTAGTCTAGCATGTCATGAACACCTTTCTCAAGGGAATTACATGTTACCATAGAATGAGACTGATGTTCTTCATTTTCACGGTTATAGTTGAATATTATTTCACTTAATATGGTGCACATGAATTTTATTGTCCATGATTTCATTTATATTTGACTCTTGAATATATCATCAAGAGGCATCACATGCCTCATATTTAGTACACATGTTTCACATGGCATATATGATACTTTTGTGTGATTGTACTGAAGATTGAGGACCTATCTATTTGAGTGTCAACATTTTGTATTATGTTTATGCATATAAGTTATAGATGACATTATTTCACCTAAACCCCCATGTGTGTCTACTTATGATAGTAGTTCATGTGAGACTATAGTATGGTGCACTTGGGAAATGATGTTCGTAATGACAATAATGATGACAATGATGTTGATGTGGTCTCCCTATACATGGGCGGTGCAGTGTTCCCTTATTAGGTCATTTTTAGGCATTAAATTTCTTAGTAAAGAACCTTATGCGGGAAGCCTACAAATAGTTCAATTAATTAAGGTTCTAACTATAGTCTATATATATTTGTATGTATAGTACTTAGTGGAATTATGTCAACCGAACTAGGCATCTATGGAATCTCAACATGGTTAGTCTAAGGGAAAAGTTATCATAGCATATTTTCAAGGATGTTCTTAGATGACTTTTTGTGGGTTGTGACCCTTGTGAAACCTTGTGTAGGTTGCATATAAGACCTTGTGGCCTTAATGGTGTGACTGTGGTTACTGATAAGTTAGTACCTTGTGTTTCTTGGGAGTAACCTAAGTATGAATGTTCCTTGTGAAGATATAGTCATGTTTAATGCCTCAAGGGAGGTTTATATTGAAAAAATTCTATGTGCATGTGAGTTACCATCAAAATGATTTAAAGTAATGTCTTGCAAGATTCCTTGAAACTTGGGAGTATAGAGAACCCAGAGTACTAGTACTCATGATACACAATTAGGTTATAATGTGATTAGATACTTATGGAATCGAGGGTAGGGAAAGGGTTTTCCTAAACAATTGGTTTCGAATGAAGCTCTTACTAAACATCAAGTGAAAAAAAATCCTAGGTGGTAAGACCTAGGAGGGTTATATATTTGGTGGGTGCTTATCAAATTGATCTGACACCTATGTTTTAGGTGGCGCTTGGTGAATCTCAATATAAAGGAGTTTTATTTTATAGAGAGAAGCACTGAGAGAGTTTGATTTTTGTGGATATGGAACCATGTAAAGTGTGGATAAATAAAGTGTCATGTGAGTCTGAATTGGATGTCTGTGATTCATGGGGTAATCACTGTGTGTTGAAGAGTGAGTGGTATTATCTGGCCTTACTGGGAAAACATTAATCCATGAGCACTCATGTGGTGGTTATTCATGGGTTCAGTTAAACCAGTGGAGCAGGGTGGTGAGTGGACCATTGACAATGTTTAGGTTCTATTGATGAACCTGAAGGATCTAGTTGTGGTAGGCCACTAATGTTTTCATTTCAAGGTCACCCTTTCTGTTAATAAATATCATGTTTGGCATGAAGCTCGTAAGGCATGGAAGCCTTGAGGTTGCTATGAGAAGAGATGTCTCTATGATGGAAGAAAAAATCAATAATGGATCAAGGTACCATTGTGTGGTCAACCCAAGGATTTCATATGTGGAAATGTTGTGGTTCATGTAGCGGCTTGCATGAGGGTATGAGACCTACCTAGGTCAGAAGTCCTAACCCATGCCTAGGATACAAGAGTAAATTATGCACATTGAGAATATAACTTTGAATGAAGTGGACTATATTCTGGGTATCTGGGTGTGTGAAATTCTTTATGATTGGTGTTTTCATGGAAATATGTTGAATGGAAGGTCACACTTAATCATCATGTTTAGTGATTAAATAGTTGTGGGCTAGGTATAATGATGTGTGAATTATAAGGTGGATAAGGATACTTCTATATTGATGAGTATTGACCTGGTTTCATATAAAATTACTCACTTGTAAAAGGGTTATGAAATATTCAAGAATGACTGTTGATGGTCATAAAAACTCTATAAGACCAATTTGTAATAGACCTGATTGTATCCAGTTTCATTTTGAGTGTCTGATATTTGACTAAGATATATATTTGGATTAAAATCAGATGTAGGATTTTGTACTCAAGAGAAAAAAATTAATGTTAATTGAGAAGGATTTGGATCATTAGTGATTTGACTCATGGTTGAGAGCCTTTTGGGTGGTGAAAATAGTTGGTGAACCAACTGGGGAAGTTCCTTTGAGTTCGGTTTTGAATTCAGTGAGGATATTGGATCAATTTAAGGATACCTACAAGGCTTAAGGAATCATGTTTTCTGGCTTCATGAAACCACATTTAGATAATCATATTGGGTATGACTGAGGTGTTAAGAATCAGTAAGGACATTTTATGAAAGACCGGCTTGTTTGGGTTTCATTGGTTGGTAGAGACTCATAGGTTCAACTCAAAACCAGGAATGAAGTTTGGGTGTCAACTTAAACCTATTCCTTGATTTTGATTGGAAACGATTGAACTAAACACCACTTTTTGTGTCGTTATACTATTGAAATGTTATTCCATATAGAAATTCATATGGTGGAGAGCATCATGATGATCCATTAGTAATTAGTAGAGCATACTATGGTGCTTCGAGTTGGATAGTTTTAGTGATCGTGGAGTCATTCTAGAAGACCATGATGGGTATCCAGGTATGAATAAGTCCATGAGGAAGTGATTTTGAATTTGGGAATGGAATGAAAGGTACTCCTTATAAGTGACACTCGATTCAGATCAGAAGTTTTGTTTTCCATGCTACCGCAACTTTTTAAGGATGAGAAGTTCTATGGTGGGGATATTGTGATGAATCAGGTCATTATGAGTAATTTTTTTAGGGAGTTTGATATGAACTTCTAATGGAGGGATCTTTTAGAAAAATAGGTGTCATTCCAAGGTGCTTTTTGTTTAAACACCCTTAAGAGGTGTTTTCGGTCTTAAATGACAACTCGAGAGCTGAATTAAACCCCATGTTATTAGAGGAGATGGTAGAACAAATGGGATAATATTGCATCACCAGTTATCTGGTGGGGAATGCAGTGGGACAGTTTCCCAGAAGGTCTCACCGACTAGCTTGTGAGCCTGCACCAGGCTGCTGCTAGGCCACTAACTAGCTAGTGGGGTGTGCTTAGTGGGGGTTTATTAAGGGTTGTTTTGGTCTTTTTACCGCTGCATCCCCCTCAATTTAACCTATAATGGTTTGAATTTTTGAGGTAAAATTGAATGTAGACTTCTATCCTCCTCTCTACAAGTGATCTCCTTGAACTAGGGTGGGTCTAGATGGAAACAAATGGAGAATCCAGGTATAAACCTTCATTATTCATTAATTAAAAACTTCTTATTTATCATGTGTTGGTGGATGCTATGCCATTTATTTTGAATGATCCTCATGGTATGTTATAACCCTTGTAATCCTTTGGTGTCCAATTATGCTTCTAATTCCCCCTTTTCTTTGAAGATTTGGGTAATTATTTTGTCTTTTGTTAGATTCCAGATAGATAATCAGATAATAATTCCATAAGATATTGGTGGAGTTTTCTGAGGACGACGGGTCATTAGATTTTCATGGTGATATGACATCCCATGATGATGAATGTGTGCCATTGATAGGCGTTTTGATGAAGGTATGTCCCTTGGTGATATCTTCTTTGGTTTTTGGTCAATTTTGTTGAATTTTTCATTATAATATGGAATTGATTTGGGGATTTTACTCATCTTAGAACTGGGAGTGTGATGGGAGTGGCTCAAACACCATTGGATGACATCATGGCTAAGGTACATCACTTTTTTAGTTGTATTCTAATGGCTCCAATTTAATTATATTAAGTTAAAAATGGTATTATTTCCATAAAATAATGATTTTTCCTAGAATTATTTTGGATGAATGTTCAAAACTTACATAGGTGGTTGGTCATAGTTCCAGCTAGGTAGTGATATCCGATAAGTCATTCAGAAAAGTATGAATTTTCCTTTTATTTTATACTTACTTGTATTATTTTAATTAATTAAAATATAATTATAATTAATTATTTATAATTATTTGAATAAGAAGAACCTTGGGGTGATTGTTGGAGGCTGAATGGACTTGTACGGCTCGAACAAAGTAGTTAAAATTTTCTTAGTTCGGAGTTGCCTCCGTTTGAGGTAGGTGATTCTATATACTTGACCCTAAGGTTAATGATTAGTTTATAATCATGTTTCATTAGGCTTCACCACTCATGGGTGGGTGAACTTTAGATTCATGTAATTCCATGAAGAACTAAATAGAACACCCAATAAGATATTTTAATTGATTGAAAAAACCAATTAAAGTGAGAGACCTAGTTCCATGGTTCATCAGTTAATGAAGTCCCCATATTAAATAATTAATTGAAATATACTTAATAAATTGACAAGGTTCTAAGGGATATGTTAAATGTTGAGTCCCAAACCCGATAATCCACCCAAACACTACTTTCGAGCTGAGTTCCACTAGCCTTAGGCACAACTCCCCGAAAGCCACCGACTAGCAGTGAGGGTGTAAAAAGGGAATAATGGGGAGGATATACCCTCATGGGATGATATAGTAATGGTCCAAGAAATAATAAAATATAATATGAAGTGAAAGAAAAATAATGACCCAGAAGACTTGAACTAGACCCACCAATGGAAGAAGCACATAAATAACAAGTAATAGCGGAAATGTAACAAATTAATAGTAATAGAATAATAAACAGGTCAAACATACAACTTATATCTACTAAACAAAACATTCATCCAATATAAGTCATGAAGTAAAAGAAGTAGTAGGGCACCAATAGATGAACTCAGTATATATAATGTAGGAATACTAAAACAAAAAGGAAAAAAAGGAAACTCAAAGTAACTCCAGATAAGGTAGGAACCTCAAGGTACCCTACCATCCATCCATGCCAACTCAAAATAGGATCGAAATCCATATCCTGAACTCTTACCTGTACATAAAATCATAAAGTCTACACATGTCTTGAAGAGCCCATATAGGATGTGAGAATAAGTCTCAGTAGGATACCACCCATATGTTCACACCCAACATATTTTTTTAAGAAGGTGTGTAATATAGTGAGTTAAATGACTCATGCAGTTTAAATAAAAAAAACTTCTCTGGTGCTTATCAACCACTAGGAAATTATCACCTACTTCAAAAAATTATGGAATAACTAAATTGGTGAGGATCCTTGTCCAATGGACCAAGGTATCCCTTGATGTCAAATAGCTTAGGTTAACCCTTAGATTCCACCTCAAAAGTCACTGGAATATCATTCCATCTGACACCATGTGTCCCAAAACAAATCACTGATGTCCTGAAGGCACACCCAAGAAAATGAAACATTGGTTCCTTAAACCCTTGCTCGAAAGAACCCATCACCTCGAAGATTGATGTCCGGAGGCACAATTATATCTATCCTCAAAGTAATATCACCATCGGATCATATCATGATGCACCGAGGAACATAGATCTCTGTCCTCCCAAAATAGTCCAGGCCCAACAGCCTCAATTAGGTGAGACTCATCCCCCAACCAATAGCTTAAACACTATCATCCGAAGGTTCCTCAACTTCCCCGTCGATTTCTATGGTAAACACCCTAAACTAAATACCTAATTCAAACTACCATGGGCCTTACCCATATTAGCGGTTAAAATCACCTCATCACTGAGTCAACCTGTGTGCACATGACTCTAATTGGTGCTTTGGCCATCACGGGTGAGTTTAAATCACAAAATAATACCTAATCCATGCCATGTATGGCACCTCTTTCCCTGGTGACCATGCTAATCAAGTCCAATGGCCGTTCCATAAAATATCAACACCTCAATCCAATGATCAAGTCATCCAATCTTGTGATCAACATCACTCAAGTGTGTCTGGGCCAAGACCAAATAAATGACCAAACTCCATCAATCTATATGTCCATGCCACCCCAATTTCTTAGGTTTATCCCATTATGATCCAAAGGATCAAAATAGAATATCACAATAAAACGTATATATATATAATCCACTTCACTTTAAAGGTAGAAAAATTCCACATAATTGAATTGTACAATTTCAATTAAACGAAACAATTCAAATTATATAAACAACTCCCCTGGCCTAACTACCCAAGGTGGTCGACGAACTCTAACCTAACCTTGCATGATCGAATATGGTTTGGGAATCCTTAATGACATCTCATATGGTCATACGATTAATTTAACACCAAGAATTCAATTTAAAAATGGTCTCGCTCAACTACCCAATGATGTTCTAAAAGATTCACCCCCAAAAATATGAAAAACATGAAGAAAGGTATGAACCACATACATTGGATTCATATATGTAGGAACATCTTGTGTTATCCTATAACTCGAAGAAGTTTATAAGAAATCAACAATTCTGTCGAACGCCCTGAAAATATGACAAAACCACTCAAATGGATTTATAACTCCACGAGGAAAGAGACAAGAAGAGAAGATACGTGGGTGATGTGAGACATACTGATATAGTTCCAACACACCTAATATATCTAAAAATGGATTCCGATTGAAGGAGGTGGATCAAAATGAAGAGGAGGAAAGGGGTGAGCTCCCTTGATGTACGTGCGACCTAGGAGGGAAAAAAATGAGAGAAACCTAAATAGTAAAGGAGTGAATTTTCATAATTTTTATTCTTTAAAGGTTTTCATAGTTATCTCACACATTTTCCTAAACCATACACAAACAGTGCAGGTTACAGTGTTGAGGTATGACCTAAGTGGAATTATCCACGCGACTTGCCACACAGTTTGACTAACTATGAACAAACTATACAGATTCCCTATGCTAAAAAATGTAAAGGTCCCATATGTCTGTGTTCCCCCACATGCACGATTTTTCCCAAATTGTGCTCAGTTCAAAATGGGTCCACATGGTTATCTGTGAGAGGCCGCACAATTTTTCCCCAAACTATGCGCCTCAGCCTACAACTCCAAAACTTGTTCTTCAAGCCTCCGACACACCCAAAAACCATAAAAACCCCCAAGGCTTTATCTAAACATCTAAACACATCCAAAATAAGGATATTAGATTGAGGAAACTCTCTAAATTTAGTTTAGATGATCCAAAAAGAAATTGGCATACCCACCAATTCAAAAAATCAAAAAGGGAGAGGAAAATTCAACCCACTCAAAAAACCTAGAATGTTACATTAGATATTATGTGATGTCTTGTTTCATAACCAATGATGGATAGGTATTGAATAGTTGTGTATTTCCAATAATCTTTTACTACTGAGCCTATGTTGATGTTTGATCTCATGGTGTGTGTGTAGCCACGTGATACCTATGCTTGATTGCTTACATGTAGTGTGCGTGTGTAGCCTACGAGACCATGTTCATGCCTTGGTCACATGTTTGTGCTTATATAGCTTGTGAGACCTATGTTTGATGTATTTTAACATGATATGTGATCATTTACTCATATGATACCAATGCTTGTGTTTCTTACATGTGGATTGTAATTATTATGATACTTTATCGATTTAATGTGATGATTGATCTTCCATTTGAATCTTGTATTGTATTTTCTATTATTCTTCCCTTATAGTTGAGTGTGTAGGGTGAGCCTCATGAACTATCCCCCTAAATGGGATGTGTCAGACATAATGGGCATCATGCATTGGACTATCCCTCAAGGGGATGTATAAGACACACTTTAGACTATTTCATAGAGGGGATGTGTCAGGTTGTTCATAGAATTTATTTCTAGTATAGAGGTAAAGAAGGTACGATTAGGGTTCGTAATAGATTAGTGAGAACAAAACCACTAGATATATTGGTTTTCTATTACTTACATGTGCATTAGTGATTATATGTTATGATTATGTAGTTTTTTATTGCTTGGTTACTTTCTGCTGAGCTTATCACATGCATGTACACTTTATTTTACTGGTTGGGTATATGACCATGTGGGTGGTACCCTATTAAGTTGTTCTCAAACCCTACTCGGGTAGCCATGAAAATTATGAACTCAAGAATCCCTCACTTATTATACGTACAAGTAGGGTTGAGGCCTAATTTTGATCATCTAATATGATAGATTGCTATGAGTCTAGAGACTGGGATGAGGTGAGGCTTGGAGTTTCAAATCCTCTTATACCTTTATTTTTTTCTGTCTTATACATGTTATTGTACCACTGAGTGATCGACCGACGTATTATTGACTATTGAGTATGTATTCCATTGCATCTCATTTGTATAGATGTCATGTTTATTCTTATATGTACTCTGTTTGTATAATGTTTACATGTTTGTTTATTTATTTGTTATTATTTAATCTAATTGAGGGTATAGTCTCCCCACGGTTCCACATTAGACCCTCACTGCCAGTTAAAAGACTATGACATACAGGGAAGCACTCCTAAGGTCATGTGGCATTCTAGATCAGACATGGTGATTCAGTTCATGATGTTACAAACCTAATTCTCTTATCTCAAGGGGAAGTAACACTCACCCCATGCTCATTGCACTGGTCCAGTGGATCTAAAGCATCTCAAGGTCCACTAAGGCCTACTCAGAAAACTACTACCAAACTAACATTCTCCCCTAAAAGGAGGATATAATGACACTTATTCTAAGTTCCACTATTCTTACCCACTTCTTGGGATCTACACCTCTCATATAGTCCATGTATCTCAAGGCAATCAAATATAATTAAGGCCTTGACAATTGATTATTGAGTCATCAATCCAATTCACAAGGGTCCACCACGATCCTTGTAATTTTTTTCAATCCACAAACATTTCAATTTAACTAAAAAAATCATTTAAATAAAGGGTTGGTCACCCTCAGTGGTGATAACACACATCACATGCATACATAAATGTGAATAATACCAAGGGTCATGTTTAAGGACTACCTACATTATTCAAAGTCAATACCTTTTAGAAGTATGCTCGACCATCCTTTCTGATACCCGTCTAAGATCAACTGACCATCATCCATCCACACAAGGCCCTAAATCATGAAAAAGCATCCAAATTTAATAAATTATATTCATTTATAGTTAATTAAACAATTTAAAATTAAATTGATAATTTAATTTAATTAGGAATAAATGTATAATTACTCACCAGGTGTCCTCATTACATTGAAACTACAACCAATGGCATTCCAATATCCCATGGAATGCTCCCAACACATCCATTCTGAAAATACCTAACAACCAACATTAATTAAATATAAAATTTCATTTAATTTAAGAAAAAACCCTAAGAAAATTCATATAGAGACACAACTCTTTTGAAACGGTGTGCGATGATATAAAAACATTATCATAGGATGTCCTATTATGTGACCAGACCATTACACACATAAATATTACATATTTTTAGATTAATATTCAATACATCACATAATAATACATTCCTAAGAACTATAAAGGTTTATTGTCTTTATAGAATATATATATAATAAACTTATTTCATGAAATATATTCAATATATCCCACACAATTATTCTCACATTGTAACCCTCTTATCAAAATTCTACTTAAAACCTTTCTTTATAACTTGGGGAAATGGAAACATAATAAAGGGTGAGCTCAGATTCTCAGTAAGGGAAAACATGGGAGATATGAAGCTATGATCATAAGTGAGCATAAGATGATATTAAGGGAATGAGACATAACCATGGTACATAAAGGTTATACTCATCAATTTAAAATCATGATTCATAGCATAAAACATTTCCATAACATATTAAATGATTCATAAGAGTGTAGAACATCAAACTAGCTTGAACCATAAGATCATAACATAGGTATGAGAGTGTGGCTTAAATGTAATCATAGAAATCACATGTCAAGGATACCCACCAAGATATTAATCAAATAATAGTCTTGGTATAACCACATGTGTACCCCTAATCTTGGGATAAACACTTGTGTACCCTCTTGGGCTTGGGCTAACACTCGTGTACCCTTGAGCTAATGAGATATCAAATATTACCCAATGCATTGGAGGGTTATAAATGACTATCCCATCATATAATAATAACCATTCATATATATATTCCTCAAGAACATGAATTCATTCATAATTCCTTCAAATCTTAATTAAACCTTGGTAAATAAATGTATTTCATGATGACTACCTTAAAACATCATAATTCCAGTATCACTCAATTAATCATTAAAAAGAAATAAGTTTTATGATAATTTTTTTTTAAAAACAATTATAAGAAATATAGATAAAGAAAGAGGATGGTATCATAACATCATATCACAACTAAAGCATAAAATCCTTAAAATATGTTGATATAGATGAAAATCACTTTTATAAAATCATTAAAAACATGCTTTAAAAAACAAGAGGAAATATCATTTTCTCTTAGGAAACTTTAAAACTAAAAATTACCTTAAAAATTTCAATAGTATTTTAATTGAAAAAAAAAATTATAAAGGAATATTCATAACAAATAATGGTCATGACAATAGAAAAATCCATTCATGTTGTACATGTTAAAATAAAAAATAATTTTCACACCTGTAAAAAAGTAAAACGCGAGTAAAAAAGAAAACATTTGAAAAATTTTCTTTTATGAAATTTTAAGTATAGTAAAAGGTATTATAAAATAACTTTATCAAAAATTTATATAAATATAAAAATTTCCATAAAATAATTGTAAGAACATGGACATGGAAGAGAAAGATTCCTGACCCAAAAAAGAAATACGACCACCTTTCCTTAAAAATATTATTCCAGTCCTTTTAAATAACAAAGAGAGGGAAAATAAAAATTATACTTTAAAACCCTTGAAATAAACATATTAGAATAAAATAGATAGGTTTTATGTGGTAAATAACACATAATCACACCAAAGGATATTCAAGCATAAATAATCCTGATTAAAAGTGTGATTGAAACAATAACTGTTACCCCAACTCCCAAATTTCTTCACACATATTCAAAAATCCTATATATTAAATTTATATTTATTATAAATATATAAAATAACCATATTAATAATTATATTACTATATTTAATTCCTTTATAATTTACAATTTCTTATTTATTTCAAATTATCCATTAAAATCAATATTCAGGTGTAAACAATTCTGTTTTTCATGTATATTTTGGTTTAGAGAATCTGATTCTCACACCTTGGTCATCATTTCATCATATAAATAATATTAATAATTTCATAAATATAATATTTATACATTATATACATATTTATAACTATTCATGTAAGGCAGTGATGAAAAATTCATTACATCACTTTATGGAGACAGTAGTTCGTACGTATACATGAATGATATTTTCATTTTACAACGAATGGAGTGAAAGAAATATAAATAATAATTTATATTTTTAGAATCATAATTATATCATAAATATAAAATATATTTATTATATATATATATATATATATAACCATTTATTATATATTTTAATGAAAAATAAAATACACCGTTTCATGGAGATGGTAGTCCATACGTATGCATAAGAAATGTTTTCATTTTACATTTGATGGAAGGGAGATATAAAATGGTTGTACCATTATCATAAAAATATTTTACTATAGAAAATATACTAATTTCATTACTTTAATATGTTTATAAGATATTTTTAGTAGGTTAAAGAAGAAATAACATTGAAAAAGGTCAGTAAGAACATATACCTCTTCCTTGGATAATCTCCTTTAAAAACACCTTAAGGATTCTTGTATGGGTATTTTGGGAATACTAGAATCTATAGGACATGGATAAGGATTTTTTAAAGGTATTTGGGAATATATTGGTTAATATAAGGGGCTAAAGTGTCATGGATAAATGATATGAGGAGGTTCCCTTTTCTAAGTGAGGGGAGTGGAACACTTATAAATATTAAGAAAATTTAAATATAATAAGTATCCTTTCAAGTAAAGTGGCCCCAATTTAGTAAAATTTTAAATATAAGTTAATTTTAGGTCTAAATACACTCCACCAATTAGGTAAATTTAATATTTTTTGGATATTATAATCCTGATCCCATAGTTTAATCCCTTTTAACCCATTTTAACCATAACTATGCTGATAATATTTTTACAGTTGAAACTATTAATTATAGATAAAAATTAAGTTGAAATTATTAATTAATATAAATTTTTATGATTCAAAATATTTAATAAATTTTTAAAAATTCAATTCCTATAGGTGTAAAAAATTACATTTAATATTAGTGCACACAATGCAATGAAAACAATTTTTAGAAAAGTGCCTTTTTAAGCATATAAATAAATTTATTATCATTACTTTAATATTAAAAATAATTAGATGAATATTAATTGATTTTATTGAATATATTATCTAAAAATTTAATTAAAATAATTTATTAATATAAGTTATTTTAATTTATTAAGGTAAAAACACATTGCACACATAAAAATAGTTTTCTGAAAAAAAAAATATCTTTTTTACCTTCAAAATATTTTATCTTTTTATTCGAACCAATTTATAAAATATTTATTAATGATAAATAAGTTTTATAAATCTGTAGAAAATAATTTTTCATTTTTTCAGTACTTGAAATAAAAAAATAACTTTAAAAAACCATGTAGAATAAAAACAATATTTGTAAAAAAAACCTTTTTGTTTAGACAAGAATTGATTGTCTAAAATTCTTTATCATTTATTATCTATTTCATGAATGTAATTACTAAATTTTATCAATTTAATTTAAATATCTATTAATTAATTTCATTTTATATTTTTATAATGTTTCATTCACTTAAGTTTGGTGTTGTGTGCATCAGAAGCTATCAAACACATAAAATTTATTAAAGAGAAATATATTCTAAAATTTTAAGGTGTTACATTCTACCCCCATATAAGAATTTATCCCTTTAAATTCCATTAATTTAATGAAAAAAGATGAGGATACCTATACCTAATTACCTCCTTGGTTTCCCACGTAGCTTCCTTGAATTTATGATGACTCAAGGGAACCTTAACCAAGTGAGTGGTCTTGTTTTATAGCACTTTATCTCTACAATCCAATATTTATACTAGGTTTTATTCATAATATAGATCATGATCCAGTGATACAAGCTATTAGTTAAGTATAAGTGAAGTATTAGGTATGTAATTCCTAAAAATAGATATATGTAACATATCATTAATGTGGTATAGGTTTAGTGGAAGCCCTTGGTGATAATCTTCCATCCATACCCAATCATGAATATCAAATGGACCAATGTATCTGAGGCTCAACTTCCCCTTCCTTAAAAATATCATAACCTTTTTCCAAGGAGATATTTATAATAATACCTTTTCTCTAACTTCAAACTCTATATCATATCAACAATTATTGATATAACTCTTTTATCGACTCTGAGTTTCCCTAACATGTTGTTTAATGGCTCTAACATTTTCTATCATTTCCTCAGATAGCTTAGGTCACAATAGATTTTGTTCTCCAAATTCATCCTAGAATGTTAGAGTTATACACTTCTTTCCATATATGGTTTCATAAAGAGCCATTTTTATTCTCAAGTGATAGCTATTGTTGTAAGAAAATTCAAGTAGAGAAAGGTGTTAATCCCAACATCCTTTGAAATACCAAGAGTAAGCTCTCATTGTATCTTATAGGGTTAACATAGTTCTATTTGACTGAACATATATCCAAGGATGATATAAAATGATAAATCTCATATCTGTATTCAATTATTACCGAATCATTATCTATAAATTCAAGGTAAACCTCAGATATCGACCAAATATGATGGAGAGTAGTATTCTATGAAACCATAACACGACCATAATGTTTATCATGGAAATTTTTCAATTGAGACATTTTCCTTCATAAAAATAAAATGCACTAACATTTTAAGGTGATCAACTGCAACCCATATGAAATTATGGCCTTTATATGTCTTGTGAAATCCTACGATGAAATCCATGGTGGGTTTTTCTCATTTTTATATAGGTATGGGTAATGGTTTCATAATACCTTTATAATTCTAATGTTCAGCCTTAACTTGCTTTTATATTGGGGATCATGATACATACATCAGAATATCCCTCTTTATGTTGTCCCACTAGAAATTCTCTTTGATATCTCTATATATCTTTGTACTCCCAGGATGGAAAGATAATGATGTTATATTTTATTTATCCAATAGATATTTCTTTAATTTTAGTTTTAATGGGACATATAATTGGTTCCTAAACCTAATAATTCCATTACCATCATAGTTGAATTCAAAAATATTCCTTACATTCTTTTACAGCTCCACATCCTCCTTCCAAACCTATTTAATCATCTCATAAATAGATGGTTGAACATTCATCTGAGCAAGATGGGATTTATCTCCTTCAATAATTATTTCAAGATCTATCCTATGGAAATCTAAAAATATTGGATCTATTTCAATCCTCATCATGGACATTCTATCATGGTCCTTTAGACTCAAAGCATTATCCACCTTGTTCACCTTCCCATGGTAGTAATGTATTGAGCATTAATAATCTTTAATCAACTCCAAACATCTCATTTGGAACATATTTAACTATTTTATGTAAATATATCCTTTAATATTTTATGTTCAATATATATATCACACCTTTCACTATAAATATATTGCTTTTATATCTTAAAAGACAAAAAATAATTACCATATTCAAATCATGAGTTGGATAATTTTTCTCATAAACCTTCAATTAGCATAAGGAATATGATACCACTATGTCATTCTACATGATAACACATATCATCCCCTTGTTTGAAGCATCACTATAGATCAAAAAACCCTTGTCCATTGTAGGGTAGTGTGATAATAGGTTCACTTACTAACATTCTCTTTAGTTCTTTGAAGTTTTATTCAGATTCTTCAGTCTAAAGGAACTTGGATCCATTCCATGTCCAATTGGTTAGTGGATTTGATATTTATGAGAGATTTCTAACAAAGAATTGATAGTATCTAGTAAATTCAATAAAACTATAGATATCAGCCACTATGGTTGGTATGGTCCAATGTTCAATAACTTCTATATTTGAAATATCCACCAATATTACCTCACTTGTAATTACATGACCTAATAATGATACTTTCTTTAACCAAAATTCAAAATTTATAAATTTGGAATACAACTTATCCTTTATCAAGGTCTTCAAAACAACCCTCAATTGATCTTCATGCTCTTCCTTAATCTTAAAATATAAAATAATATCATTTATAAAGAATACCATGAAATGATCAAGGTTATCTCTAAAGACTATATTCATTAGATCCATGAAGATAGTGAGTGTAATTGATAAGTAAAAATGACATCACTATAAATTCATAGTGTTAATACATCATACGAAAGGATGTCTTAGGTGTATCCTCTATTTTGACCCCTAATTAATGATATTTGTATCAAAGATAAATCTTTTAAAAGTATTGAGTTACTCATTGTTGATAAAAAAATCATTGACATAGGGTAGAGGATACTAATTCTTGATTTAAATATTATTAAGTTCATGATAATCAATACAGAGATGCATTAAAATATCTTTATTTTAAATAAAAAGAACAGGTTCACCATATGGTGAAGCACTTGTCCAAATGAATCCCATAACTAGATTCTCCTGAGTCTCTTCTTCAATTATTGGAAGTCAATCAAATCCATTATATAAGGAGCCCTTGAAATAGGTGTTACACTAGGTATGCGTTCTATTGAAAACTCAACTTCATGATTTAGGGGAAGACTAGGAAACTCTTTAGGAATTACATAAACATATTCCTAAATAATAGGAATATCTTCAATATTGTTTTTATCCCTAACATTTTGAGATAAATACCCCTCATGAATAGTAGTAAGACCCATATAATGAAAGTAATTTCTATAATAAGTTCATATTCATCCTCACACTAATAGATGATCATAGTTTTTTTTAATGTGAAATGTGACTTCACTTCCTCAAAAATTGATATAGAAACTATATAGGGAGAGACAATCTATGCCCAAAATCATAGAAAATTTAACTCAAGGAAGAATAATAATATTTCTAGGAATCACATTACCAAAAACTTCTATCGGATATGATCTATAGACATGAGATACAATCATCATACCATTATGAGTTTTCACAAATAAATCAATATCTAACCATTGAGGTGGTGATATTATATTATTAGAAAATTCTTTTGATATAAAAGAGTGGGTAAAACCTGAAGCAAATAAGATATTTGTAGTTCTAGTGGGGATTATAAGTGTACCTTTCATCACTTCATTCTCATGACCTACTTTAGTAGTTGTGATAGAATATACCTTCCCTTTTCCATTTAGTTGAGGATTTTAAGGATGTTAATTTTATTTATTTACCCTTGTTTTAGTGAATTTGTTGGAATAATTCCCATAACCCTTTTATTGAATCATTTGAGTATATGTGGTGCATTTGTCTTAGTTTTATTTTCAACCATATCTATTCAGCATTCATGTGCTCGATGAACTTCACTTACACACTTGAAGCATTTACCTATACATTGTAGACAATTTCCTATATTATTTTCCCACTTTTTTTGAATAAAGGAATGTTAATTTTCTTTCCTCCATGGGTTTTATTATTTGAATCTCTGTGAAAATCCATTTTTCTCTTCTTGTCCTCAAAACTATGAGAACAATGAGAGTCTTAACTCTCCATTTCTACTTTGAGAGCACATCAGATGTTATATTAATAACTTTATAAATATATTACAACCAATTCATTTTGGAGACATGGTCTTAAGACACTAAATAATTGATCAATTTTACTTTCATGGTTGATAATAAAACCAGGGGTGTACCTTGAAAGTCTGCTGAAATTTTCTTCATATGTACCAATGGATTCACCCCCTTATATTTCAGTAGTAAAAATTCCATCCCCATTTTATTGTGAAGAGTTCATGGAAAAAACTTATTGAGAAATATCATATTAAACTCTTCCTATGTCATGAAGTCAATTTATTCCTATTTCATTATATTCTTTATAAGAGTTGACCATTGATCACATTTTACTTCTAAATGATACACATCCAAAATAACTTTATCATGGTCTATGTACTGGACAATAGAGAATATATTTTCTATATAATTTATAAATTTCTCAACAATAAGTGGATTAGAGGGCTCACTGAAGAAAGGTGTATGTTTCCACATAAAATACTCAATGGTGAGTAGTTTCTTATTTTTATTTTTGGAGGTTCAGCATGATTGATGATAACATTAATATATTGAGAGAGAGTTGGGTGAGCATAAACATAATATTTTTCATCCCATATCCCATTTCTTTTGGTTAGTCATGAGGACTGTCATTTCATTGGCCATCAAATTCACTGTTCGCACAATTCTTCCTGGTTCTAACCATTAACTAAAACCAAAAATTTTAGTGTGAGCATCAAGAATCATTAATCATAGTAATAAATCATATGATTATGGAAATAATTCCTAATATTTTTTAAATTATGATACATTTTTATCAACCTATGACACAATAAGTTTATCGGATATCACTTTCAATTCATCATAGGTTGTCTTAGGTTTTATCTTCGCATTCCTCATAACATAATATAAAAAAATAACTAAAATTTTCTCTTATACCAACTGAGGAGATCTGAGCATTACATATATAAATATTATAACTTTTTAGATTAATATTCAATACCTCACATAATAATACATGCCCCAACATTATAAAGGTTTAGTATCATTGGATACTAGATACATAATTAACTTATTTAATGAAATATATACAATATATACCACATAATTCTTCTCACAAAGTACCCTTATTAGACATATTATACTTAAAAACTTTATTCATAACCTGGGTAAAGGGAAACATAATAAAGAGTGAGCTCAGATGCTTAGTAAGGGTAAACATGGGAGATATCATTCGATGATAATAAGTGATCATAAGATGATATTAAGGGTATGAGAACATAATCATGGTACATAAAGTCTATACCTATAAATCTAAAATCACAAATAATGGAATAAAGCAATAGCATAACATACAACTTAAGTCATAAGAGTTAAAAATATTAAACCCTCTTGAACCATGAGATCATAACATAGGAATATGGGTGCGGTATAAATATAAGATTTAAAATCATAAGTCAAGGAAAACCACTAAGAAATCCATCAGATAATAGGCTTGGTATGAACACCCATATACCTTTTTGGGGTAGGTATAACCACCTGTGTACCATTGGTATTTGTCTAAACACCCATGTACCCTTTTGAGTTTGGTCTAACACCCATGTGACCTTTTGGGTTTAGGCTAACTACTTGTGTACCTTGAGGTCATGAGATATCCAATATTACCCAATGAATTGGAGGGATATAACAGACTTAACCTTCCCATAATAATAACCATTCATATATATTCCACAAGAACATAAAATCATTCATCATTCCTTCAATGATTAATTAACCCATGGGAAAGAAACATGTTTCATAATAACTTCCCAAAAACATCATAATTCTAGCATTGCTTAATTAATTCATAAAAAGAAATGGGTTTTATGATAATTTATTCAAAAAATCATCATAATACATCCATATAAATACTTTGTATGAAATCATAATAGAATATCCCCGGTAAAGCATAACAATCATTAAATGATATTTTCATAGATAAAAATTAATTTTGTAAAACCATTAAAAACATGCCTTTAAAAAAAGAGGAAATATCCTTTTCTCTTAGTAACCTTTAAAACTAAAAATTACTAGAATAATGAGAATTATATTTTATTTCAAAAAACATGAAAAATTGTAAAGTAATATTGATAAAAAAATGATCAAGATAGCGGGGGATTTTTTTTCATGTTGTATACATTAAAAGAAAACATTATTTTGACACTTTTATAAAAAAGTCAAAAGTGTGTCATACAAAAAACATTTTAAAAGATTAATTTAAATAATTTTTAAATAAATTAAAAGGTATTAGAAAATACCTTAATCAAACATTTATGTATAGATAAAAACTTTCATAAAACAATCTGAAGAACATGGGCATGGAAGAGAAAGATTCCCGACCAAAAAGAGAAATAATATTAGCTTTTCTTAAAAAAATTATTTTGGTCATTTTAAAAAACAAAGAGGTATAAAATGAAAATAATACTTGAAAAACATAGAAATAACCACAAAATAATAAAATTTATGGGGTTTAAGAGGTAAATATTACATAATTCACCCAAAGTTGATCCGTTTATAAACAATCCCAATTAAAAGTGAGATTGAAACAAAAACCCTAACCCCAAGTCCTGATTTTCTTCATTCATGTTAAAAAATCCTGTATAATAAAGTTAATTTTATTATAAATATAAAATAAACATAATCATACTTATATTACTATATATAATTCCCTAATAATTTCCAATTACCCATTTACTAATAATTCTTCATTAAAATCAATATTCAGGCGTCTATAACTGTGTTTTCCATGTATGTTTTTTGTTTAGAGAATCTGGTTCTTGCACCATGGTCATGGTTTAATCATCTATATAATATTAATAATTTCATAAATATCATATTTATCATTTATATACATTTTTAAACCATCCATTTAAGGTAGTGATGAAAATTCAATTTCATCACTTCGTGGATATGGTAGTCTGTATGTACACATGTGCAATTTTTTTATTTTACAACAAATGGAAAGAAAGAAAGATAAATAATAATTTAAATTTAGATACTAATAATTATATCATAAATATAAGTTGTATTCATTAAATACATTTATATAACCATCTATGAGATATGGCAATGAAAAATAAAATATGTCACTTTATGGAGACGGTAGTCCGTACATACGCATGAGCGATATTGTTATTTTCCATTAGATAGAAAGGAGATAAAAAATGGTTATATCATTAGATTAAATTTTTTTAGTATAGTTAATACAATTTTTTAATTAAGTTAAGATGTATATATAATATTTTTAGGAGGTTGACGAAGAAAGAAACTTGGAAAAGATCGGTAAGAACATATACCTCTTCCTTGGATATTATAATTTGAAAAACACATTAAGGATTATTGGATGAGTATTTTGGGAAGAAAATAATATCTAGGTCACATATAAGGATATTGGGAAGGAATTATAGTAGATATTTTTCAATACAAGATGCTCAAGTGGTGTGAATAAGTGAGAATATGAGGTGCCCTTTTATAAGTGAAGGGAGTGTCACCCTTATAAATAATAAGAGAATTTAACTATAATAAATGTATTTCTCATGAGAAATGGATCCAATTTAGTCCAATTTATATGATAAGGTGAGGGGAGGTTTAATTACACTCAACCAATCTAGAAAATATACAATTTTTTCTGATATTGGAAGCCTTATCCCTTAGTTTAACCCCTTTTAACTCATTTTAACCTTAACAGTGGTGACCCAATATTTACCATCATAACTATTCATTATGGATAAAAATCAATTTGAAATTATTAATTAATATAAATTATAATGATTAAAATTATGGAATATATTTTAAAATATTCAATTCTTATATATTATAAAATTAATTTTAATATAAGTGCACATAATGCAATAAAAATAGTTTTTAAAAAATTTCATTTTTATGACTAAAAAAATTTATACTCATTATTTTCCTATTAAAAATAATTGGATGAATGTTAATTTATTTTATTTAATACAATATATAAATATTTCATTAAAATAATTCATAAATAGTGATTAAATTAATTTGTTAACATAAAAACACAATGCGCACATAAAAACAGTTTTATAAAAGATATCTATTTTTACCTTCAAATTATTTTATCTTTATTTCTAACCAATTGATAAAAAACGTATGAATGTACAAAAATTTTAATAAATGTTTAAAAAATAATTTTCGATAAGTTTAAAACTAAAAAAATTTAACATTTAAATTAGACATATATAATAAAAACAATGTTTATAAACAAAACATTTCTATTTAGTCAAACATCCCTAGACTGACATTCCTTATCATTTCTAAAAAATTTCATGAATTTCATTAATGATTTTTTTTTCAATTTAATTTACTTATTTATCAATGTATTCCAATTTATATTTTAATAAGGAATTATCCACTTATGCTTAGTGTTGTGTGCATCACAAGCTACTAGACACACCAAATTTATTAAAAAGAAATCTGTTTTAAAATAACAGGGTGTTACATACTCTAGATAAGACATTCCAATAACCAATAATATTGGGATGATTTTACCATTATCTAGTGAAATAAACCATGAAACCATAACCAAGACCATTCAAATCAGTAGGTGATATAGGAAGAGGAATAAATGAGAGGGAAGGAATATATCTCAACTTAAAATTTTGTCAAAATCACCTCAAATACCTACCCAAATTCATGGGAATCAAAGGAATCAAGGAGGAGGATAACCTCCTGGTTAGTGTTCATGAGGAGAAGGAATAAAGTACGGAAGGCTTAAAATAATGTGGTGGAAAATAATAAATTCCCAAGTGTTAACAAAATTTAACAGGCCACATGATTTTCCAAACCATGTGCCAACTATGCAGTAGACACTTTTCAAGCTAGCACACTTTGCATGTCTTGGATGAATGGTTTTACAAATTGTGTTCCAACTATAAAAAACACATATGCAATTAAATTATAGGTTTTTCATGGCTTCTTTGCAACCATGCACTAGCTGTGTACCATGCCCCCAAATATAACTAGCTCACATTGTTTTCTATGAAACCTGGACGATTCTCCCTTAATCATGCACTAAGCATGAATACTAACCATGAATAACTATAAAAATACCCACATAAGTTTAATCGCATTTCCCCCCTAAACTGTGTGACCCAAGCTATTTCCCATGGTAAAAAACTTTTCAAAAAACTCTAACTTCTACCCAAAGCTCCTGATACTCACCCAAGCACCTAAGGCACTTCTCAAGCCTTGATCTATATACAAAAAAATCAACATGAGATACTCTATCTATCATAATTTTATCTAATCCTCTATTCTAAAAATGAAACCTTGTCCAGGATTACAAAAATTCAAACTCCCTTTGGAATTCATAACTTATATATGATTGGGTTTTTACAACTACCTAGATATTTCCATGGTCATTCAAAAAACACTGAGAGTCTAAAAATGAATGTATCACTATATTATTTTAATTCCACTAAATTAAAATCAAGGGTTTTCTCATAAGTGATTTATAATATCAATGTTCAACATTTACTTACTTATGTGTGATGAATTTTTCTACCAACATGGTGGCACTTTTCATGCCCATTCACAAATGTTGTCTCTAAAACTCAAAGTATAAACTCATAATAATTGGGCATACCATTAAACAAAAAGTGGGAAACTCACTTGACATTTTTCTTATATACCTTAGATAATTTTATCATTCAACTTCTAAAGAGTACTGTTATGATCACCATCTTTAGATGTTTCCATCATGAGTGTTCTTTGAGAATGTTTAGTTGCATTAGACCTCACATCAATGTCTATAAGTTGAGATCCCCATGCCCAATGGATAAGTTTTATAGTTATCAACATCAATCTCAAACACCGACACCTCCTCACCTGTCATAACGAGGTGCATAACTTTCAACTATTTCATAAAAGATCTAGGAAAAGTGGAATCAGAGGGTGATGATACTCACTTAAATGTTTTCCATCTAAACTAGATGAATAAAACTCAAATCCATTAACATGATCATCATGAATAATTTATAATTAATTATCTAAATAAAAAAATTACCTCAATGGTTTTTTTTTCTGATTGAATTATCACTCGTATTTGACATATCTAATTTGATCTTTGATTTTTTGATGTTTAATTTACTTATATAATCCAAATTAGGATTCCTATAATGATATTTTATATGTGATCAATAAAGCTTTGAATATCAATATTAATATGTTGGATTCAATCATGTTGTAATAAAGAGATTTAATGCATCTAATTGATCATATATGATTATCTCTCTTGGTTTCAGTCTATAGATCCTGAAAGAATATGAGATAAATCTCTATAATTTTCTATCAATATCTATAGAGGATAATTAGACAAATAAAAAACTATTAACAACAATTCAATATATTTTTCTATATATAATTAGGTTTATGTTTGTGAAATTACATGAAGACCCTTTAATTCACATAAACTAAGTTATACCCCCATGACACTTCTTAAAATAGTATATTTATTTATTTATATATTATTTTAAATTACATGTACATATAATATAAATTATTAAAATAAATAAATATTTATTTTAATTGATATTAAAATATGTCCCTTTGACCATTAACACACCCCAAACTCTCTCATAAATTATTAAACCCCCAAACCATAAAATAACTATTTCCATTTCATAATAAATATTATATTTATATACCCAAACTAAGATAACTCATGAATAAATCAAAAATAAATTTGAACTCACTTATTCAAGACTTGAATAACTTTTGATTGGATTACAATCGATATTAAATCAAAGAAACACTGACTTATAAACTTTAACTGATTCTATTCTAATATTTAGATTCAAATGAATATAATGAGATTCTGGAGAAACATAGTATGAAACCCTATAAGATTCTTTCTCAATATTATAAGGTCCAAACCATTAACCAAGAATAGTATCTAACAACACATCAAGACTTCTATTGAGAAAGATATAAGTAATGGAAAAAATACTAACAAAATTATTATGAATGTTATTATGTAATATAATCATTTTGTCAACCGATATCTCATCATTTATGATGCATATGTGTTTTATCATCCTTACTAATTGATATATATATTTTTGACTTATTGATATGAAATTTTCTACAAATATCATTTTCATATATTTCAGGCCATACACTTCCATCTTAACCAAAGGGCTATAAATATTTTCTTCCACACCTTAGAAGAGATAAATCTATCTTGATCATTTGATTAATGTTATACCACTGACGTTTCACCAAACACAATATAATTCACTAAAATGGGGTTTTGCGGTGTTGTTTTTTACCTCTAAAATAAATATTTTTTATCTCCTAACAACTGTAGTAAAGAAATAACTAGGGTTGTCTCCCAATGAGGTTACCACTGTAGAGTTTCTCTATAACGATTTTATTAGTATTATTTCTTCTAAAACTAGTTCTATGGGGGGTTTTTATGATGGAAAATGAACTAAACTAATTTCCAATCTAACAGTTATGAAAATAACTGAAAGTAAACAAGTAGAAGAGAATGAAAAGTGGATAGAATTCATAAATGTAACAGAGGCCTTCCCAAGTGATCCTCTTGAATTAACCATTATCCATTTCTTAGAATTTTTCACTCTATAAATTCTCTCAACACACTGTTCCAAATCTCAATCCATTCATCTCATTATGTTTTAGAAATGCGAAGTCAACAACTAAGATTTCAGTTGTGGAACTCCTTTCGTTAAGATCCGTTCAAAGCACTCAATGATCATCAATCCCTAAGACACAATTGATCTCCCAATGCACACAATTCTTGATCAAGATTTGAGATAAAAAAATGAAAGTCAATTTTCAAACTCTTAAACAGACTAAACAGTCCACACTCGATAAAAAACACATGTCGATCAACTATGTGTCGATGAAAGCATGGAAGATAAAAAAATGAAATAAAACACAATACAATCATAAAAAATCGATAGATTATTTAAAAATTGTAAATATAAATTACAATTTGAAATAAAAGATTAATTCTTAGAACAGAATCACCAGAATAAATCAAAAGGTTTTACCACTAAAAAACTTAGACGATAATGTCCGCGAAACGTAATCAGTATTTAGTCTTATTCTCCATAAACAGAAAATATAAATTATTCAAGCTTGATAGAAGATCTCCTAGTTTTGACTTTCGTCACTCTGCTACGAATGTTGTAAAATGTGTTACTATCTGCTGTCCACTTTTGTCTTCCTCACACTGTCTGGAATATCTAGAATATTTAGAATCAGAATCCTTATGTAATACCCCTTTTAATTCTTCCTCCAGCTCACAGACTCTAATCTTCATATTAGTCTCATGATAGCCAAGCAATACATTAATTTTTATAACATTATATCACTATCACTATTCACTTAGAATAACTTCTCAACCAACTCATGAAAATTGTACAAAAAAATGATTGTTAAAACCATACTTAAAAAATTCACATGTTATTATCCAGTCTCCACATGTGTCTTTAATAACTCAAAAATCTCACAAACCATCCACGATAATATTCTATATTATTTGACAATCACACTGAAATAATCCCTCTTGAATGAGGAACCAGTTCATCTTATTCAGTTGAACTGCATAGGAAATGCCCAAAAACAATAATCAATTACCTCTTAAAAAAAATCATCCTTCAGTTCATCTTCGCACTTTAGTATCAACATATCCAATCTCAACTTTAGTATCATTCCCTGGTTCCATTAACGATTTCATAAAATTAGTATTAAAAAAATGATAGAATATAAACAAAATCATCAAACCCAAAATAAAAAACATTTAAACTCAACCATGGGTTCATGATAATATTTCTCATATGCCATCGGCCAAAAAATAAGTGATTTTCATTTGTCGATCTTCATCATCAATAGATTTGGATGATTTGTTTTCAAATATTTAATCTTTAGTAATCTTATAAAAAACATGATCTCGACATGGTTCCTCTTTCTTAAGTTCAAATCAGACCTCAAATGCTCTTCAATATGGACTTATCTCATCTTCATTCCTTGTAGATTGGACTCTTATTGTTTGGTTTTGACTCGGTCAACGGAACCGTTGAATGTATTCAAGAGAAATGGTGTATTCAACACATCAACGACCACCTTGGGTTTTGATTATTCAAATATAAACATATATCTAGTTCGAAAACATCATCGGGGAAACTATCCTCATATAATGAAAATAAAGAAACAAATTCCATGAAAATTTGGGGAAACTATTTACCAATGCATCCTACTTTTCTTATGGTTGGGGAAAATATTTCCCAGAATTCCATTGTTTTTCCTTCCATAGAAAATTTAGGATACTTTGGGAAATAGTTCCCAAGTACCCTATTTAAGGAATTTGTTTTTTTTTCATTCATGTTATATGAGGAAAATTGTTGCGTTGTCAGATTCTACTTCATAGGGGGTACAGTGGTTAGCAATTTATCAGAGGTGAAGACTCAGCCTGGTTTCTCTTAAACAGTCTCTATGGTGTCATAGAGGAGTTTGTGATATCAGATAAGCCCCTGATCAAGTGAGGCTTTAATAATAATTTCATCAATGGAGATGAGAATGGGAAAAACAGAAATAAGCTTCTTTAAAAAGCATTATGGATCGGGTACTCCATTTGTAGAGGAAATGGATATGTGAAAATTTATGTACCCAAATTTTTGGATACATGGTTGGATGGTCATGTCATTCGACTATGTGAGGTTTTTTTTGAAAATCGACTACGTGGTTAATTTAGTCCAAAATGGTCATGTGAATTGCCCTTAAAATATGTAGAAAAATTGGTTACATGAGTTGCATAAAAAACGAATACATGGTCTCCTCAAAACCATTTTGAACTTCCAAAATCTAACTGATGCTGCAAAGTAAAAACATAATAAAATTACTACATAAATAATTTATCAAAAATGAAAAAAACAAAATAAAATAATAATTGTTAAATAATTATTAACCAAAAATCAAAACTAATTATTATTTTTTAAATAATAAATGATAAAAATTTAAAATCAACCTACTTAAAATAATTAAAGGATTAATTAACTAACATAATGAAGAAAAGATAAAAATTATAAAAGTGTTAAATTATAATTAAATGTCAAAAATTATTAAATTGTTTCAATAAAATTGATTAAATAATAAACTTCCGCTAATTTATTAATTACAAAAACAATGAAAATATAAATTAAATTAATAAAACATAAGAATAAAAAAAAGTTTCTAAAATTAATATTTAAAAAGAATCTCAAAAATTATAAAAAAACTAAAAGTAGAAAAAAAATTATAATTAAAATAGAAACAACATTAATTAAACATAAAAATAGAGTATTATTAATTTAACACAAAACTAACACAAGAGTAACTTAACCAATTAAAACATTATTTTAACTATTAAAACATAATTAAATAATATAAATTATGTGGAAAATTATTACCAAAATAAATCCACATCAAATTCCTCCACACCAGGCTTTTACTTTTCCTCAACCAAACAATGATCCAGAATCAGTGGAATGAAATGAATCTCAAACCTAAAATATTTTATAGCCACAAAAAAATCGGTTTTCAAAATGATTCTCTCCCTTGGATTTCCATCAAGCATTGAAAAATTTACCTATAAGAGATGGTGTCTTAGAACCAACTAGTTTTACTTGGATTACAAGGATATTTAATGTATTATTATATATTGTTCATTATTTTGCATAACTATGATGTAATAATGTCCTAGAGTATTTGTTACATTGATAAGGTCATGGCAGTTCCCCGCTATGATGAGAACCCTAAAATGCTATAACAATATTCTTAAATATAGTTCTGCAGTTGGATGGCATGCTATGATGGGACACATAGCATGCAGACCGTCAGGTGAGAGTACTCGTAAGAAGATGAGACTTCCTCTCATGAAGCTCGCACTTGGTAATCTCCAAGATAAGAGATTATGAGAAGAGACATGCTAGTAGGAATTCCTCATGTTTTGGTGTCATCAGATATTTCTATCTGCAAGTGTGTGTAATTCTCCTTATACTTTAAGATTATCATTAATACGTGTCACGACTCACGCACTTTGATTTACTAATGAAAACCGTCACACAGACAGTTGGCGGGAAGTAGGGTATGTTGGGTGCGTCATGAGTGACATGTTATTAATGGATAAGTCGAGGAAGGATTTGTCCCTTCCATTTATGGAAGTTGATATGTCAACCCCTTGATGGAAATAGAACCGTCGCGTGAAATTCCATGGCCATGGTGTAACGACAAGTTTATTTCAGGTAGTCAAAGAAAGACGTATCAAGCATAAAAGTTGATGACACAATCATAAAACCTGCTTGATGATATATTGTGACAAAGTGATTATATTACATAGTGAGCGTTCATATGTGGATTTTGTTGTTGCAACTTTACATTCTTTCTCTTGGGTGCCTTGACCCGTTGCTAGATAGTACTCTTGGACTTTAGGAAAGCCCGCCTAATGCCAACGAGAAATAATCCTAGAGGGTCAGACACTAAGTGTTTTTGGTGGTCTCAGTTAAATTCTACTTGAATTTAATTAATGAAATAAATATTATTCTCAAGACCGTGGAATAATCTTATTCAAGTTAAAATGATCGCATAAATTAAATAAAATATATTTATTTATTTTATTGAACATTTAATAAATATTTATTTTCTATTTTTTAAATAAAATATTTATTTAATAGAATAATTTATTTATTTATTTATTCGGGTGTTCAATAAATGGAAGTGGAGTTCGAGTGGACCAAGGTCAGTCCGGTAGTAAAATAATTATTTGAAAGACGGTAAATAATTATTTAACTAGTTGGCACAAATTAAAATAATGCTGCTATTATTTTGAGACGTGTAATTTTATTTATTCCGTTTTACGCAAGTTGGCACACCATAAATAATGACACAGTATTATTATTAAATGTATGGGTTTTCTTTAAGTTCATGAATGTATTTAATTGTTTCTATGCAATTAAATATTGTAACTGAAATTCCATGTATATAAATAGGCAAGTACCCCTATTATGCCATACACCACACCACACGCCTGGTGAATTGAGAGTTGTTGATCCAAACAATTTCTCTCTTGAATCTTCTTCTCTCCCCTCTCAAGAACGAGAGACGTTCTTCAAGACCGAAGAACACTCGATCAAGAACGACTGAACCAAGACACTCGCTTCGCTGTGCTAGCACCCGGAGAATGTGCGGAGTCGATTAGAGGAAATCTGAGCACGTGTGGATCACCACTAGAGAGATTCTAGTTTGGATCCTTACAAGTGCAACGAGATAATCTGGAAGGGTCATTTCAGATGATCAACATCATCAATGAAGAAAAATACCAAAGATCCAGGTATTTTTTTCTTTATGAAATTAATTAAATTAATTATAAACATGATGTGCAAGATCCTTTCTAAAGGTTTCATGCCTCTTTCTTCTTTATCTAAATCTTTGATTATATTCCGTGGAGACTGGCGTTCATCGTCGTATTGATCCTGGAATAATCATTGATCATGGTAAAAATCAAAGTTGGGTCCCATACCAACCACGCTTCCAGTGTTCTCGGAACCTACAAGTGGTATCAAAGTGGTTACATCATAGTTTATAATTATTTAAATATTTCTTTGATGACTTATGCATTTAATAATTTAGTAGTTTCAATTCAAGTTAATCGTTCTGTAAATCTGAATCTCAAAATCTATTCCTCCTCTTTCGTTTCTCGTTCACCTTATAGAAACAAATTTTTCTTTTAATTTTGATTAAAATAAAATAGAGGATCTCATCCGGAGGTGCCAAACGTTCCTGGCTGTACAACACCAGAATACACGGTGTGTATTCGGAAGTACATGCCGTGCAGTCTAGGTTCAATGCATTGCACACGGTTTCTGGATTACACACCGTGTGGTCCACTGAACACGGCATGTAGTCCCTTCAGGATGGGTTGGACCGTGTACCCCGTACACAGCTTGCCCAGCTGGAAACCGTGTAATGCGGATACTACAGGGCGTGGGTCCCACTGAACACGCCGTGTACTCTGAAAATTTCTGAAGTACGCCATGTCCCCGGGCGTGTACTTTGGATGGACGGTGACCAAAAGTACACATCGTGTATTCGGAACTACACGCCGTGTACTCATCCAAATTACGCAGATTTATTAAAATTTATTATTATATTATACAAACCCTTGAGATGTGTACCATAGTGCAGGTGTAAAGCTGAGAAACAACATGTGATAGGTGTTTTATATATATGTGTTTAATTTAACAATCTGTGTAATGTTCATTTCTACTCATTAGGTAGTTATGAATGTGAATTCACCAGGTTTCCTCTAAGGTACAAGTTACGTACAAAGATAATTTTAAATGAATTTATTTGTTTAAAATTATGATGGATGAGAATCTCAAGGAAATTTAGAAAAGGATTTAAGATAAAATGATTGATTAATTAAAGATGATAATTAATTGATTCGAGCGCGATTTATCTTAAACAAGAACGATTAAAGAATTTAATGCTAGTTTTATTTATACGTAAATATCATTTCATGTATATATGATCATGAGCTAGACCAAGACCTTTGTATGTGAATGGTTTCTTTTAATTTATTTATTTAAATTAAAATTGTTGGCCTACGAGCCTTCTTCTCATTAATATGTAGAGCTTGTGCGCCCAAGGTTTCTTTTATGTAAAAACCCCTTTTACCCCTCACCTGCATGTGAGTTAAATTCACATGTAATAGATCGAGCTCCCAAGCTAGTGGAGGTAGCTCAAGTCAAGAGCCTAGGCGAAACCAATCCAAGGAGATACAAAGTTGGATAGGTGGAAAGCTATAAACACAAACCCAAATGGTTCAAGGTGTTTTCTCCCCTAGGTCTTGGGTTAGTTTATCAACCGCTAGATAATCTAACCAATAGAACAAGCTCATGATCATACCATTTATTTTATTTCTGTCATTTTCATGGTTTATCATTATGGATGTGTTGTAACGATCACATAATTAATGAATTAAACAAAGCATTCAAGATGGAATTAAAATAAACCAGGCTTATGCGTAAATATTATCAAGACATGGTTAATCACTTAAGTTCCACTTAATATTAACAAGTATGTGATAATAAGAAATTCACGCATAAGAGATAAAAAACCCTAAAAAAATATTAAGTCAGACCAAGCCTTCCGTTACTTGATTAAGGGAAAAACTCAATAAAACTATGTGTTTGACCAACCCTTATTGGGACACTTACTTTTATACAGGAAGCCCTTATGAAAGGTTTCAGGTTGACTTAACCATATTACATCAAGAGGAGTATCCCTTGCTAGACTTGGTGTAATATTGGAGGAAAGAGTTGAGGAAATCCAAAGTTATGATTTCAGGATTGGGGAGTCCACTCAACAGATCAAGGAACCACAAGCCCGCAATTGGAAAATACCTGCCTACCTAAATACCTTCTAATAGCTTGACCAACCCTTGTTAGGGTTATGTGAAGGGGAATATGGATCCTTGCCACTAGAATGTCATGACAACTGGACATTCTGAGTTCAATGGTGAGGGCCATTAGGACTTGATAAAATAGTGGGAGACTTAATAAAATTTATTATTTCTCATAAAATGTAATTAAAAAAATACTAATGATCTTCTCTTTTAATTGTAGAATAAAAATGAAAAACTTGTCAACCACACTATCCCTGCAATCAATTCTGGATAAAGACAACATCCTCACTGGAAGTAACTTCCATGAATGGTTTAGATGCCTTCGGGTTATCCTATGCCATGAACGGAAGTCTTACGTGCTGGAGTCAGCATTTCCTGATTCACCTACCAAGGAGGTGAGTGATGAGGATTTCCTAGTCTATGAGAAACATATGAATGATGTGATCAACGTTCAATGTTTGATGATATCATCAATGTCTAGTAAGATCTTGAAGTCTCATGAAAACATGGATGCTTATAGCATGCTTGAGCACCTCCGTGGTATTTACTAGGAGAGCGAAAGATAGGAAAGGTTTTAGATCTCTAAGGCACTCTTTCAGAGTAAGCTTGGAGAAGGTTCCCCAACTGGGCCTCATGTAGTCAAGCTCATTAGCTACATTGAGCACCTAGAGGTTCTAGGGTTTAAACTCTCCAAATAACTGGGCACCGATCCCATTCTCACATCACTCCCTCAGAGCTTCTCGAACTTTGTTGCCAATTTCAATATGAACAACATTGAGAAATATCTATCTGATCTTTTTACCCTCATTCGCCAAGTGGACAAAGATATGAAGCACAAAAAGCCTTCTGTCCTTATGGTGAATAAGAGGAAAGGGAAGGCAAAGAACTTTAAGCCCAAAGCTTCTTCACGGCCTTCCAAGAAAAGGAAGATCAAAGGGGAGACAAGGGAACACGAGGCTTCTTGTTTCGCATGTGGTAAGAAAGGCCACTAGAAGAAGAACTGCACCCAGCCTAAGAAGCAAGGGGAAGCTTCATGTGCATTTGTTATCGAATGCAATCTATCTGTTTCTAAAAATTGGGTATTAGATACATCTTGTGGTTCTCACATATGTATCCAAATATAGGAACCAAGTAGATTCAGGAAGATTGATCGAGGGGAGGTAGATCTATGAGAAGCCAATAGAGCTAGAATTGCTGTTTTAGCTGTCGGGTACTACCACCTCACGTTGCCAACTGAGATGATCTTGGTGTTTAAAGGGTTGTTATTATGTGCCTTATGTTACTAAAACATCATTTATGTATCCAAATTAGATATATATGTATTTTTTTCAAGTTTGGAAATAAATGTTTCTTCTTTTACAAAGATAGCATTTTTTATGGTAGGGCACATTTATACAATGGAATTTACGTGTTGGATTACAAAAACCAAGTAATGGCAATCGATAACAAAGATACTTCACATTACTCATACCACACCCAACTTTGGCATCACCGATTAGGTCATGTAAACGAGAAACACTAGACAAAGTTACATCAAGATGGATATTTATATTTTTTCAAACTAAAACCACTTGGCATATATCATGCATGTTTACAAGAAAAAATGACCAAATCCTCATTTAGTGGGAAAGGTGAAAGATCTAAAGAACTTCTTGAATTGGTTCATACCAATGTGTGTGAACCATTTCTAGTTGAAGAAAGGGGAGGGTACTCCTACTTCATAAATTTTATTGATGATTTTAGTAGATATGGATATATCTACTTAATGAGGTATAAGTCGGATTCTTTTGATAATTTCAAAGAATAAAAGAATGAAGTTGAGAACCATCTTGGTAAGAAGATTAAGAAACTTCATTTAGACTGAGGTAGAGAATATCTTAATCAATACTTCCTTGATTACTTACGGGAGTTTGGGATCCTATCCCAAATAACTCCTCCAAACACGCCCCAGTGGAATGGTTTGAGTGAAAGGATGAACCACACCCTATTGGACATAGTGAGATCAATGATGAGTCATGCGAGTCTTCCATTATCCTTTTGGGGATATGCGTTACAAATAGTGACACACATACTAAACCAAGTACCAACTAAATTGATAAATAGTATTCCATATGAGTTCTGGAGTGGAAGAAAAAGCCATGTTATATAATTTACATGCGTGAGGTAGTGAAGTGTTTGTTAAGGCCTCTTTAGGTAAAAAAATTGCACCCCAAGGCACAAAGTGTACCTTTATAGGATACACCAAGGAAACAAGGGGATATTACCTGTACAACCCCTTAGAAAAAAAGTTTATAGTGTCAATATATGCCATATTCCTTGAGAGGGATCACATCTCCAAAAGAGATAGTGAGAGAGAGATAGACTTCGATGAAGTCGAGGCTCAAGGTACACAAGAGTTGGTATAGGAACAGATTCCACAAAGCCTCGTGGAAGAAGAATCTATTCAAGAGACACAAGTACTGCGTAAGAGTACAAGAGAGGTTAGAGAACCAAAACAGTACAATTTTCTAGTTACTGAGGATGGTGACTCTTTATTAGTTGATAATAATGATCCTATAACCTACAAAGAAGTAATAAGTGGCACAGACGTTTCCAAGTGGCATGAAGCCATGAATTCTGAAATGGATTCCATGTACCAAAACCAAGTCTAGATTTTGGTAGATCCTCCAGTTGATGTAAAGCCTATTGGTTTCAAATGGGTATTCAAGAAGAAACTGTTCATGGAAGGACAATTCAGTACCTATAAGGCATGACTTGTTTCAAAAGGTTTTAAACAACGTTAAGGAATTGACTACGATGAAACCTTCTCACCAGTTGTAATGCTGAAATACATTATAATTCTACTTGCTATTGCAGCTTACCATGACTATGAGATTTGGAAAATGGATGTCACAACAGAATTCCTTAACGAGAACCTTCAGGAAGATGTCTACATGGCACAACCTGAAGGGTTTTTTACTCCAAAGGATTCCAATAAGGTATACAAGTTGCAGAAATCCATTTATGGATTAAAGCAAGCATCCAGGTCATGGAACATTAATTTTGATAAAGCTATAAAAGAATTTGGTGTTATCAAAAATGAATGTGATCCTTGTGTCTACAAATGGTTTAGTGGGAGTGCAGTCATTTTCATAATAGTATATGTTGATGACATATTACTTATTGGAAATGAGATACCAGTCTTACAGTCTGTTAAGGCATGGTTGAATCAATGCTTCTCCATGAAATACTTTGGAGAGGCAACGTATATTCTTGGGATCAATATCCATCGTGATAGATCCAAGATATTGCTGGGCCTAAGTCAAAGTACATACATTGATAAGATACTGAAGAGATTCAGTATGGAACAATCCAAGAGGGGGTTGTTTCCAGCATCACATGGTATTCATCTTTCCAAGAAAATGTGTCCTCAGACACATGAGGAAATAAAGATAATGTCAAGGACTCCATACGCATCAGCGATTGGGCATTCATGTATTCCATGCTATGTACTAGGCTGGATGTCGCCTACACATTGAGTGCGGTAGGCAGATATCAAGCTGACTCAGGTAACCGCCATTGGATGGTAGTTAAGACTATCCTAAAGTATCTTAGGCGTACTAAGGATATGTTCCTTGTTTATGGAGGAGATGATGAACTAGTCATCAGAGGATATGCAGATGCTAGTTTCCAAACTGATCAAGATGACATGAAGTCACAAAAGGGATACATCTTCACTTTTAATGGAGGTGCAGTGAGCTGGAAGAGCTCAAAGAAAAGTGTGGTCGCAGATTCTACAGCAGGGTCCGAGTATATCGCAGCTTCTGAGGCAGCTAAAGAAGCAGTTTGGATGCGAAGCTTCGTCCAGGAGCTAGATGTGATACCTAACAGTAAAGATCCCATCACACTGTACTGTGATAATACTGCAGTGATGACTCTTGAAAAAGAGCCAAGGTCACATCTGTGGACGAAGAACATACTTCAGAAGTATTATCTCTTGGGGGATTTTTCTCAGAGAGGTGAAGTTGCAGTGAGTAGTATTTCCACGGAAGACAACATGGCGGACCCCTTGACTAAAGACTTGACTCATAAGAAACATGATCATCATGTGAGGTCTAACATACTGAAATTCGTAGGCATTTGGCTCTAGTCCAAGTGGGAGTTTTTAAGAGTTGGTGTCCTAGAACCAACTGGTTTTACTTTGATTACATGGATATTTAATGTATTATTACATATTGTTCATTTTTCTGCATGACTATGATGTAATAATGTCCTAGAGTATTTCTTACATTTATAAGGTCATGGCAGTTCCCCGCTATGATGAGAACCTTGAAATGCTATAACAATATTATTAAATATAGTTCTTTAGTTGGATGACATGCTATGATGAGACACATTGCACGCAGACCGTAAAATGCGAGTACTCATAAGAAGATGAAACTTCCTCTCATGAAGTTCGCACTTGGTAATCTCCAAGATAGAAGATTATGAGAACATACCTTCTAGTCGAAATTTTTCATGTTTTGGTGTCATCAGATATTTCTATCAGCGAGTGTGTTTAATGATCCTTAGGCTAGATTATCATTAATACGTGTCACGACTCACGCACTTTGATTTACTGACAAAAACCGTCACGCAGACAGTTGGTAGGAAGTATGATACATTGGGTGTATCACGAGTGACATGTTATTAATGGATAAGTCGAGGAAGGATTTGTCCCTTCCATTTATGGAAGTTGATATTTTGGCCCTTTGATTGAAATAGATCCGTCGCGTGAAATTCCATGGCCATGGTGTAATGATGAGTTTATTTCAGGTAGTCAAAGAATGACGTATCAAGTATAAAAGTTGATGACACAATCATGAAACTTGCTTGATGAGATATTGTGACAAAGGAATTATATTACACAGTGAGCATTCGTATGTGGATGTCGTTGTTGTGACTTTATGTTCTTTCTCTTGGGTTCCTTGACTCGTTGCTAGACAGTACTCTTGGACTTTAGGCAAGCCCTCCTAATGTCAACGAGAAAGAATCCCAGAGGGTCACACACTAAGTGTTTTTGGTGGTCTCAGTTAAATTATACTTGAATTTAATTAATGAAATAAATATTATTCTCAAGACCTTTGAATAATTTTATTCAAGTTAAGATGATCTGATAAATTAAATAAAATATATTTATTTATTTTATTAAACATTTAATAAATATTTATTTGCTAGTTTGTAAATAAAATATTTATTTAAGAGAATAATTTATTTATTTATTTATTCGGGTGTTCAATAAATGGAAGTGGAGTTCGAGCAGACCAAGGTCGGTCCGGTAGAAAAATAATTATTTTCAAGACGGTAAATAATTATTTAACTAGTTTTCACAATTAAAATAACACTGCTATTATTTTGAGATGCAAAATTTTATTTATTCTATTTTACGCAAGTTGACGCACCATAAATAATGACGTGATATTATTATTAAATACATGAGTTTTCTCTAAGTTCATGAATGTATTTAATTGTTTCTATGCAATTAAAAATTGTAACTGAAATTCCATGTATATAAATAGGCAAGTACGCCTATTGTGCCATACACCGCACCACACACCTGGTGAATTGAGAATTGTTGAGCCAAAAAATTTCTATCTCGAATCTTCTTCTCTCCCCTCTCAAGAATGAGAGACGTTCTTCAAGACTAAATAATAAGCGATCAAGAACGAACGACACAAGACACTCGCTTCGCTGCGCTAGCATTCGGAGAATGAGCGGTGTCGATCGAAGGCCATTAGAGCACGTGTGGATCACCACTAGAGAGATTCTAGTTTGGATCCTTACAAGCGCAATGAGATAATCCGGAAGGGTCATTCCGGACGATCAACATCATCAATGAAGAAAAATACCAATGATCCAGGTATTATTTTTCTTTATGAAATTAATTAAATTAATTATAAACCTGATGTGCAAGATCATCTTTAAAGGTTTTGAGCCTCTTTATTCTTTATCAAAATCTTTGATTATATTCCATGGAGACTGACGTTCATCATCGTATTGATCCCGAAATAATCATTGATCATGGTAAAAATCAAAGTTGGGTCCCGTCCCAACCACACTTCCGCTGCGCCCAAAACCTACATTACCCTCAATAAATCAAATATTTTCCAGTGAAAAACTAATTTCTATTTTACAGAGATGATTATCCTTAAAATTTTAAAAATAGATTAAACTAATTTCAATTTTCATTCAACTAAATGTCCAAACTTCTCTTTACCTCTAAGCGAAAAGACTCACATAACTAACAAACAAATAATTAGACACTCTCTTTGGATAAAAAAAACTTAATAATATAAAAGGAGAATACAAAATCATCCATCCTCTTAAAGAATAAAAGAATGAGTTCAACCTGGATTAGGATTTTCATTTCATAATTCATTTTAATGCATATCTTACAAGTTTGAATCCAAATTAAAAAAATTTAATGGAAATGATAATTGTATAACATTCAAACAATCTTTTTCCGAAGTCAATCTCTTTTCAAGAGGGAAATGAAAAATTAATTACCCAACTAAATCCAAGGGGTAATAGAGAATTATCATCCTAAAAGTGATTACACAACATTCAATATTATTAAAAATTTAAAACCACAGAATATGATTCATTGAAACTTAAAAAAAATTCAAATTTTAAAAAATTTAGGGGTTTTCAATGGGATTACATTTTGGTATAATTTAGCACATTGAAATCCCTTCTTCCCACTCTATATTTCAATATTATCCTCAATGTTGAATCCAAGGTGGATAAAACATGTAAATACAATTTAATGTTCAAAAATATTTTTCTTTCCATTATATTAGAATCATGTATAAAGGGTAACAAGAAAGCTCAAAGTGTTTTTCCACGCAACATATAAATAAAAAAACACAGCATGCACAAAGTTTTACTGATATTTACCACTTCAAAAATTCAGCTCAAGAGAAAGGATCATATTCTAGTGCATGTTCAAGTAATAGTTATAATTGATTTCCATCAAATCAAGTAATATCGAGAAAGACAGGACACTAACACACAATAGAAACAATCAATTTAATAGAGGTAAAAAACATGTTTTATCAATAATTTCATCATGAAAATGTTCTTCCAGATCCATTTATTTAAAACAATTTAAAGTCCAAATTGGTAGATGCAGCAGATTTGAGAAAGCATGAAAAATGAGCAGAATTTTAAACTGAAATAATCCCTAAATTAGAAGCTTTATTTTTCTTTTTACGAAATCAAATACACCTATTCTTTCCTTTGAAAAATTTACTCTGGTTGAGTAGCTTCAATCTCCTAAAGATAAAAGCAGATAAATATTTAATTCCATAAAAATTCTTCTCAATTAAAATAAAGACAGAGTTAAATAATTAAGGGTGTTGATCCAATAATCTTAACATTATAGCTTCATTTGATCATTAAAATTGTAAAGCATCTACTCAAAATGATGGAGATAATCCCCTAGTATATTTAACTGGTGAAAGGATAACTTAAAAGATTGTGGAAAACCTTGGAAAGGTGTGTAATCAACTGCTGTCCACTTTATTTTTCTATAAGAAAAACAAGAAAATTTTAAAATTTTATTGAAATTTAAAAACATAGAACTAAAATTAAATTGAAAGATGAAGGATGGAGAAAATAAATCTTAGGTTAAATGCCCTAAGTGGGGCTACAATTTATACCGTCTCTAGCTAGAAAACTTGTTTTTCATCCCCAATCCATTGGTGGATGGGGCTTGTGTGGAAAGAACCACCACATCTTCTCTTTGCCACAACTATTCAACTTCACTTCTATGTTGAGGCCCTCAGGGAAACAATATAATGAACCCATCCCCCTTGTGTTGTGGTTTAACATGTTTTTTGGGGATGAAAAAATTATTCAAGGGCCCCCCTCCTCTACTTCTCCAAGGGGAGAGGTGTCCTCAAGTCCCTCTATGTCTTCTAGGGACATTCTTAGAAGATATTTTTTCTTCTTCTTAGATATCGACCAGACATCCTCCTCTTCAATTTCCAGCCCAAATGATTTTCCATAGAGGCTATGTCAAGATTCTGATCCAAACCCTCCTTGTATTCTTCATAAAAATTACCCTTTTCCACAATCACTTTAAAATCTTCTTGGGCCTGTGAAGTGGATGCCTTTCCTATATTGTCACAACATTAGGATTGAGTTAAAATTTCAAATTCAAATTGATAGAAACATGAATGTTCAAAATGATCAAAATCTCCCTGAAAAAAATCATTTGGTAGCCTTTGTTCTTCTCCTATAGCCTTGAAAAAATAAAACATATCAGGAAGTGAATGTTCATTAAGTTCAGCCCCAACCACTTGGATTTTTTTGTCACAAGTAGGAAAGTTAATCTCTCCTACATGAAACTCGGGGAAAGAATGAGAGAATTCTTTTAGTTCATTAGCTATAGCTTCTAATAATTGTGGATTCATATCCTCTTTATGTTATTAAATAATTGTTTTAAATTCATTTTAATTTTTATTCTTAAACAACTTCTAAGTGATGTAGGTTAAATATCTAACAGCATCTTCCAAGGTTGGGTCAAAATCCATTTGATATTATTGTTTTTTTTTGTTTTTTTTAAAATATTCTAATTAATATAATTTTTTTATGTTGAAACTCCTTAGCGGCCTCCTTGAAAACAGAGCCAATTGAAAGTGGTATTTTGCGGTGTTGTTTTTACCTCATACTTCAACATTTTTTTATTTGCTAACTACTACAGTAAAGCAGTAACCCAGGTTGTCTCCCAATGAGGTTACATCTATGGATTTTCTCTGTCATGATTTTATTACTATCATTTCTACTAAAACTATTTCTAAGTGGGTATTGTTATGATAGAAACGTAAATAAACTAATTTCTAGACTAATAGCTATGAAAATAATAGAAAGGAAACAAGCAGTAGTGAATGAAAAGGGGAAAGAAGTCAGAAATGCAGTGGTGTCCTTCCTAAGTGATCCTCCAGGATCAACCATTCTTCATTTCCTAAAAGATTTCACTCTATAAATTCTCTCAACACATAGTTCAAGATCTCAAATCATGCATCTCCTTTAGTTTTAGAAAGCCGAGTTCAAAAAACTAAAATCTCAGTTATTGACCTCTTTTCGTTAAGAGCCATTCTAAGCACTCAACAATCACCCGACGCTAAGACCAAATCAAGATCCCACTACACTCATAATTCTCGATCAAGATTTGAGGGAAAAAAAAAGTAAATTGTCAAACTCTTAACCAAACTGAGCAGTCAGAACTCGATGAAAAACACACGCTGATCGGCTATGTGTTGGCCAAATAATGGAAGATAAAAGAAAACGAAATGACAGAAGATGTAATCATCAAACATTGATCGATTATTTAACAATTGTAAAACTGGAGAAAAAATCCAGTTTGAAAGAAAAGATTGAAGCTTGGAACAAAATCACCCGAATAAATCACAAGGTTCAACCACTAAGAAACTTAGTCGATCATGTTTTTGGAACATGATAGACCTTCAGTATTCTTTTCCATGATCAGAAAATAAATCTTCTTTAAGCTCTCCAGAAGTTCTCCCAATTCTACCTTCCATTGCTCCACTCTGTAAAATGTGTTGTTGTTTACTGTCCACTTCTGTTTGTCTCCTGGAATTTCTAGAATATTCAGAATAAGAATCCTTACTTAGTCCCCCTTTTTATTTTTCTTCTATCTCATAGACTCTATCTCCACATCACCCCCGTGATAGCTAAGTTGTACATTAAATTTTTTGACAACCGCCACTATTCCCTTAGCACAACTTCTCATCCAAATCCAAATTGCATAGAAAAATGATTGCTAAAATCAGACTTCAAAGATCCATGTGTCATTCTCCAGCCTCCCTACGTGTATTTAACAAATCAAAAAGTTCACAAACTAGCCACAATAATCTTCAACATTACTTCACAACCACACTAAAATAATCTTGCTCAAATGAAAAACCAGTTCATCTTTTTTAGTCAACCTCAACAGAATTTCACAGAAACAAGAATCGATTCATCTTCAAAAACAAATCAGTCTTTGGTTCATTTTCCTACTTCAGTATCAACACATCCAATCTCGGATTGAGTATCATTCCCTGGTTCCTTCAATGGTTTCGGAAGCTCAGTATTAAAACAAGGTTCAACCCCAAACAAAATCAACAAACCCAAAATCACAAAGATCAGAACTTGACTATGATCATCTTTCTCACACGCTGCTGACCGGAAAAGGAGTGATCTTCATTGGTGGATATTCATCATCAACAGATTCAGGTGATTTGGCAATCCTGTAAACAACAAGATCTCGATGCAGTTCATCTTCCTCAAGTGTAAACCGACCCTTGAATGCTCTTAAATATAAATGGATGTCATCTTCAAGCATCGACTGGCTTCAATGGGCTCGGTGTCTTCAAAACATCTAAAACCACCTTAGGTTCAGATTCTTCATATCCGAATGAAGATCTGGTTCAACGACGTCATCAGATTCAGCTTTCCAGGGGGTTTGGTGAGGTGACATCTCAGCCTGGTTTCTATTAAACAAGCTCGGTGGTGCCGGTGAGGAGGTCACGAGCTCGACGTCATCAGGTTTCTATTAAACAAGCTCGAATAAATCGGCTACGTGAGCTGCATAAAAAACGAATACATGGCTTGCTCAAAACCAATTTAATCTTCCAGAATCTAACTGCTGCTCCAAAGTGAAAACATAATAAAATTACTGAATAAATAATTTATCAAAAAATAAACAAAATAAAATAAAATAACAATTGTTAACTAATTAGTAACTAAAAATCAAAGCTAATTATTTTGTTAAAAGAATAAATGGTTAAAATTTAAGAACAACCTACTTCAAATAATTAAAAGACTAATCAACTAAAAAACTTGACAAAAGTTAAAAATTATAAAAGAGTTAAATTATAAATAAATGTCACCCATTTTTAATTTTTTTTAAATAAAATAGATTAAATAATAAACTTCAATTAATTAATTAATTATAAAAACAATGAAAATATAAATTAAATTAGTAAAACATTAGAATAAACAAAGGCATTAAAATTAATATTTAAAAAGAATCTTCAAAATTATAATTAAAAAAATCATTAATTAAACATAAAAAACAGTTTTATTAATTTAAAAAAAAACTAGCACAAAAGTAAATTAACCGATTAAAACGTTATTTTAATAATTAAATCATAATTAAATAATAGAAATTGTGTGGAAATTTTGTAACAAAATAAACCCACATCATTCAACTTAAACATAAATGTCATGGTTTTAATCATACATCTATATATGTGAATCATGATACACAATTATAATGATCTCAAGACTAAGAACCAATTTACGTGCTCATAGATAGAAACATCCAATAACACATAAAATATACTGAGATATCATTGGTAGGTTTTCATGAAATGACCCATTGAGGCCCCTCCTAGGCCGACAGTGTAACGACCCGAAATTTTGAATAAATCTTGTTTCCTAATTTTATGTGTTATTTTATTTTATTTTTATACTCAACAAAAATGTTTCATTTGATAACATGAGTATAATTAAAATGAGACCATTGGTTTTTGAATGTTATATGACCATTGGCCAATATGACCGCTGGAAACTAAACATTTTGATTATTGTCTCTAAATACAAGTAATCTTGGTTAATTAATATAGAAAGAAGATTCGATGGCCTCACCCAGTAGTCTTGGACCGATCGAAGCTCATCTAACAGAACTTGGGAAGGAGGTAGCACCAATGGTCTTTGCTCTGGACCAAACCCAAGCTGAACTTCATCGTGTGAAGCTAGAACGGGATAGCCTTCACGAGAAGTTCAAACTGATAGAAATTACTACTCGTGCGATGTTGGCCGAGCCTCCCTCAGATTCTCTCACCTTAGCACACCTTACACTTAGGTCCTATGCTGGTGTGATAAGGGGCTATGTAAGGAGACCGTAACTGCCTTGTGTAATCCTTTGTTTTAAATAAAAATTGGGATTTCTTCTTATGATGAAGTTTATGAATTTTCAAATGACCAGATAAATATAGTATGCATATTTTTGATGAATTTTAGAAAAAGTATATTTTAAAAATGTTTTTGTAAACCTTAAATAATTAAAAATGTGTAATGATTTTCAAAAAATGGTCTTATACAATTATGTTCAGTACGAAATTTAGAGTCTAATAAGATCAACTTGATTTTTGATGAATAGTAAATTATGAATAGTTATTTTATGATTAGGATTAGTAATGTGTCCAAATGGATTAGTAATCTCACATAAAGAAAGTATTAGTATAATCTAGGCACCCTGATTAAGTAATGTGATTCAATAAAATGGTTAAATAATGGTTTCATAAATTATTATTCAAGTATTAGTTTTTTCGGGTGAATAGTTTTTTTGATTAAAAATTAAATTAAAAATATTTAGAAAATTATTTTTATAAAATGGATTTCATTTTTGAACTCAGAGCATCGATATTATGTTAAGGTAATTTTTGGGGATTTTTCTGAAAAAGTTGAATTTTCAGTGAATAGTGTATTTATTTAAAAAAATAAATTAAAAATATTTAGAAAATTATTTTTATAAAATGGAGTTCGTTTTTGAAATCAGAGCATTGATATTTGGTTAAGGTGAAATTTTTGGTTTTTTCTGAGAAAGTTGAATTTTCAGTGAATAGTAAAAAATACAGTTTTAGGGTTTCAGTATGTTTAATGACATCATAGATATGTCATGATGATTCCATAAGATATTTTAAGGGATGGTCGACCAAAGGTGATGCATTATTGTATGGGGGGCCCCATGTGGCCAAACTCCATGAGAAATACCATGAGAGAGCACATGGTTTTGAGAAAACCACTTTTGAGGTGTCCCTTGGCCATTAATGCCTTGTCCCCTCACTTTCCCTATAAATACCAAGCCATCCACTCATCCATTTCGACTCCCCACTCACCCCCAACGAATTTATGGTCTCATTACCTCCCAAGGAGTCCTCCCAAGGTGCCCTCAAGCCCTCAAGGTCCCAACCTTTGAGTTTTAACAGTTACGTTTTAAGGTAAGAGATTCAATCTCTCTCTTTCTTTTCAAGAAATCTATTTTATGTAATTTATTTTATGCTCCATGTTCTTATGTTAAAGGGTGTTATTTTATACTACTCCTACTTCCCTTTTCATGTTCACATAATGAGAGATCCCCTCTTACTCTCATTATTTCGTTTTATGAAGTTTTAAGTGGCGCCGTTAGGCTGCCGAAATTTTTGTAACAGATTCTTTCTCCCTTCTCATTTTCAAGATCTATTTTCATGTAAAGTATTTCAAGTTCCTTTTTGTTATGTTGGGGTATGATATCTAAATTTATCACACTGATCTATTATGATCATGTGATTAGAGACCCCATTTGATCTCTTCAATTCAGTATTTTGAAGTTTTAAGTGGCGCCGTTAGGCTGCCGAATTTTTAAGTGGTTCTTCACCCTTCTCGTTTTGAAGTTCTACTTTCATGTCAATTCTTTCAAGTTCTTTTTTGTTATGTTGGGGTATGATATATATATCTATCATACTGATATTTTATTACCATATGATGAGAGACCCCATTTGATCTCTTCAATTCAGTATTTTGAAGTTTAAGTGGCGTCGTTAGGCTCCTAAATTTTTAAGTGGTCCCTGCACCGTTCTCCCTTTTCAAAGTTCTAATTCCATGTCAAGTCTTGAAAGTTCCTTTTTATTATGTTGGGGTATGATATCTATATATATCATACTGATCTTTTATGTTCATATGATGAGAGACCCTATTTTATCTCATCAATTCATTTTTGGTTGAAGTTTATGTAACGCTGTTAGGCTGTCGAATTTTCATAAGAGGAATCTTATTTTTGTCTTCCTTTGGTGTTCTTCATTTCATATGGTATATTTTCAAATTTCATTACCATGTTATTAAATCCCTTATATTCTGTCCCTCTACTGTTTTATGGGTCATTTATGAATGTTTGACCCATGTCCCCTCTCTTTTCAATGTTTTCTAAAAACCTTGTTACATAGCCGTTATGCTGCAGAATTTTCGTCTCAAAATGTCAATCTTTTTTCTAAAGATATTTTATTTTATTAAGTTAATACTCAAAGATCTACCTTATATATGGGTATTCACATATATACCAAGATGTTCTATTTTAAATTATGGGATTTACATACATGAAACCTGCTTTCCCTTTTCGTGGGTTTAAAGTGACGTAAAGATCATGTCTTTAAAGCAGTTTTTAAAACGTTATGATTATGAAATGAAACCAATTTATTTTATGCTATATGGGTAATTTATGAAATGTTTGATGATGATATATGTGTCTCACATGATAATAAATGAAAATTTAAGGGTGCTCCCTGATAGCACTCCAATGCATTGGGTAATGATGTAACCACTAGAGATTACAATTTTCACGATACCTTGGTGAATAACCTTGGTAATTTTCAAATGACACCTTGGGGATGGACCTTGGTTATATGTTCATGATTGTCTATGTTAAATGTTGCAGACACATCTTTAAGTTATGAAAAATGTTATTTTTATTATGATATATCTCATGATTTCTTTCTCATGCCTTAAAGTTCTTTTCATGACCTTATTGAAGTATCTCAAGTTCACATGTAAAATGTTTCTCTTGTTTTCCATTACTAGGCCTTCTGCTCACCCTTTCTTTTGATGTATGTCCCCAGGTTATGAGATGCAGTAATGAACCTAGGATGAACATGAGGAGAATCCTTTCGAGTGTTTAAGAAGAATGTTTTATGTTTTCATGTTTTAAGTTCCTGGTTTCCAAGACACTAAACCTTAAAGATCCTCGGTTTTGTAAAATGTAATGAAAGTTTATGTGATAAAAAGGCGGGATGCTATAGTTGGTATCAAAGGATGGTTTAGTTATTTGTGGAAATTAGGATATGAAAACTCTAGGAAGAACCCTATAGAAAGGTTTAAATATAGGAAATCTTCCTGGTATTTTGGTGAGTATTGAGTAAGGGGTTTCCAAGCAAATACATCCCTGTCTGGATACGAGCAGGTAGAGGTGGCTTTGGCACAGATGTACATAGGGGTAAAACCTGAAAACACCGCTTTGAGCTAGACTCGAACGGGAACTGGTACACGACAACGGGCCTTGCTGCACTCTTGGTTACGACACTCCCGGGGGATATGCTTTGGTAAATTCAAAAGCTTAGTATGAACCATTATTAAAGGAACAAAGATAAAATAAAATAAAGGTTCACATAAGAATATATGATCATGGATAACCTAGATGGGAACCTAGGGGATCACAATTTAGGGTATACTTTTCTTCTACAAGTTATCCTTATATGCTTTAAGTTTCTTTTCATGATTATTAGCTAAGTATTTAAGCCCCTAATTATAGTTTCTTTTCTTAGTTAATGACAGGAAATGGAAGAACATGTCCCAACAACCAATGTGATAGGAAATGCTACGATTGCCATATTAATACGACAGAGCTGATTAGGGGATTAAAAGATGATTATTATTTTGGAATACGTTCACTATTTTGAGGACCCTATATGATCGAGGTAAATAGATTACTATGGTATTTTCATTGAGGAGTAAGGTTGACTTATATTTTGAAGAATCAATGAATTTAAGGTGGACTTATAGTAATTTAGGTTACTTATGAGAATGATTAACCTATCTTGGGTAAAATATGTTTAGGTTAGCTACTTTTGTTATAAGATGTTAGGTGTGGTTGATGTTGTTTGGAGATGAACAATGAAGTTTATTTTGGAAGACTATGTTATCAAATCCCTCTTGTATTTGGGTTTCAATATTAGTTTGGTTTATTTTGAAAAATTTTAAGGTCCGTTATTTATGGGATGGTCTATGATGAACTTTGGGTAGTACCATGGAACTTTGAAGATTTAAAAATAGTTTCCCTTCCTATGTGATTATTTCTTTTTGAATAGTTGTTTTACCTTACCCTTTCTGTTTTTGGGATAATGTTTAAAGATAAAAGAAATAGATAGTTAATCTTTTGTGGATTATGTGATTCTCTAGAAGATGATTCTTGTGTTTTGATGAGACCAAGTAGTTTTGAATGCTCATCATTTGGAGAAAAGATTAGTTTTGGTAGAAACTTATTAAAGGATGAAACTCTACATGAAGGTAGGTATATTTTGTTATGTTTTTGTTCTATGTAGTAAATGAATTCCTCAAAATTATGAAAAGGAATGTAAAACAAAAATGTTGTTGGTTTACGTTTCCTACAAGGTAATCAATGACCATTTACACACATCATAATTTTGGGATTTTCTTATGGTTAACTTTCTCCTAATCATGTTCTCTATCACTTTCCCTCAGAACTTGACCCTTTGTTTTTCTTCCATGTCCATGTTTTCCTACATGGAATCCTAGTGTGGGCTAACTCGGGTGACCTTCGTACTTCCCTTTCTTTCTTTTAAAGTAATAGTTTTACTGACTCCTTTTCCGATGTGGGACTTTCAATGAAATTTCAAAACCTAATTTTAAAAATTGCGAGGACGCAATTTCTTAAGGGGGGAAGATTGTAACGACCCGAAATTTTGAATAAATCTTGTTTCCTAATTTTATGTGTTATTTTATTTTATTTTTATACTAAACAAAAATGTTTCATTTGATAACATGAGTATAATTAAAATGAGACCATTGGTTTTTTACTGTTATATGACCATTGGTAAATATGACCGTTGGAAACTAAACGTCTTGATTATTGTCTCTAAATACAAGTAATCTTGGTTAATTAATATAGAAAGAAGATTCGATGGCCTCACCCAGTAGTCTTGGACCGATCAAAGCCCATCTAACAGAACTTGGGAAGGAGGTAGCACCACTGGGCTTTGCTCTGGACCAAACCCAAGCTGAACTACATCGTGTGAAGCTAGAATGAGATCGCCTTCATGAGAAGTTCAAACTGATAGAAATTACTACTCGTGCGATGTTGGCCGAGACTCCCTCGGATTCTCTCACCTTAGCACACCTTACACTTAGGTCCTATGCTGGTGTGATAAGGGGCTATGTAAGGAGACCGTAACTGCCTTGTGTAATCCTTTGTTTTAAATAAAAATTGGGATTTCTTCTTATGATGAAGTTTATGAATTTTCAAATGACCGGATAAAAATAGTATGAATATTTTTGATGAATTTTAGAAAAAGTATATTTTAAAAATGTTTTTGTAAACCTTAAATAATTAAAAATGTGTAATTATTTTCAAAGAATGGTCTTCTACAATTATGTTCAGTACGAAATTTAGATTCTAATAAGATCAACTTGATTTTTGATGAATATTAAATTATGAATAGTGATTTTATGATTAGGATTAGTAATGTGTCCAAATGGATTAGTAATCTCACTTAAAGAAAGTATTAGTATAATCTAGGCACCCTGCTTAAGTAATGTGATTCAATAAAATGGTTAAATAATGGTTTCATAAATTATTATTCAAGTATTAGTTTTTTCGGGTGAATAGTTTTTTTTGATTAAAAATTAAATTAAAAATATTTAGAAAATTATTTTTATAAAATGGATTTCATTTTTGAACTCAGAGCATCGATATTATGTTAAGGTAATTTTTGGGGATTTTTAAGAAAAAGTTGAATTTTTGGTGAATAGTGTATTTATTTTAAAAAATAAATTAAAAATATTTACAAAATTATTTTTATAAAATGGAGTTCATTTTTGAAATCAGAGAATTGATATTTGGTTAAGGTGAAATTTTGGGTTTTTTTTTGAGAAAGTTGAATTTTCAGTGAATAGTAAAAAATACAGTTTTAGGGTTTCAGTATGTTTAATGACATCATAGCTATGTCATGATGATTCCATGAGATATTTTAAGGGATGGTCGACCAAAGGTGATTAATTATTGTATGGGGGCCCCATGTGGCCAAACTCCATGGGAATTACCATGGGAGAGCACATGGTTTTGAGAAAACCACTTTTGAGGTGTCCCTTGGCCATTAATGCCTTGTCCCCTCAATTTCCCTATAAATACCAAGCCATCCTCTCATCCATTTCGACTCCCCACTCTCCCCAACGAATTTATGGTCTCATTTCCTCCCAAATAGTCCTACCAAGGTGCCCTCAAGCCCTCAAGGTCCCAACCTTTGAGTTTTAAGAGTTACGTTTTATGGTAAGGGATCCGATCTCTCTCTTTCTTTTCAAGAAATATCTTTTATGTAATTTATTTTATGCTCCATGTTCTTATGTTAAAGGGTGTTCTTTTATACTACTCTTACTTCCCTTTTCATGTTCACATAATGAGAGATCCCCTCTTACTCTCATTATTTCGTTTTATGAAGTTTTAAGTGGCGCCGTTAGGCTGCCGAAATTTTTGTAACAGATTCTTTCTCCCTTCTCATTTTCAAGATCTATTTTAATGTAAAGTATTTCAAGTTCCTTTTTGTTATGTTGGGTCATGATCTCTAAATTTATCATACTGATATTTTATGATCATGTGATGAGAGACCCCATTTGATCTCTTCAATTCAGAATTTTGAAGTTTTAAGTGGCGCCGTTAGGCTGCCGAATTTTTAAGTGGTTCTTCACCCTTCTCGTTTTGAAGTTCTACTTTCATGTAAATTCTTTCAAGTTCCTTTTTGTTATGTTGGGGTATGATATATATATCTATCATACTGATCTTTTATGACCATATTATTAGAGACCCCATTTGATCTCTTCAATTAAGTATTTTTACGTTTAAGTGGCGTCGTTAGGCTGTTAAATTTTTAAGTGGTCCTTGCACCTTTCTCCCTTTTCAAAGTTCTAATTCCATGTCAAGTCTTGAAAGTTCCTTTTTATTATGTTGGGGTATTATCTCTATATCTATCATACTGATCTTTTATGTTCATATGATGAGAGACCCTATTTGATCTCATCAATTCATTTTTGGTTGAAGTTTATGTAATGCTGTTATGCTGCCGAATTTTCATAAGAGAAATCTTATTTTTGTCTTCCTTTGATGTTATTCATTTCATATGGTATATTTTCAAATTTCAATACCATGTTATTAAATCCCTTATATTCTGTCACTCTACTGTTTTATGGGTCATTTATGAATGTTTGACCCATGTCCCCTCTCTTTTCAATGTTTTCTAAAAACCATGTAACATAGCCGTTATGCTGCAGAATTTTTGTCTCAAAATGTCTCTCTTTTTTCTAAAGATATTTTATTTTATTAAGTGAATACTCAAATCTCTACCTTCTATATGGGTATTAACATATATACCAAGATGTTCTATTTTAAATTCTGGGATTTACATACATGAAACCCGCTTTCCCTTTTCGTGGGTTTAAAGTGACGTAAAGATCATGTCTTTAAAGAAGTTTTTAAAACGTTATGATTATGAAATGAAACCCATTTATTTTATGCTATATGGGTCATTTATGAAATTTTTTATGATGATATATGTGGCTCACATGATAATAAAGGCAAATTTAAGGGTGCGCCCTGATATTGCTCTAATGCATTGGGTAATGATGTAACCACTAGAGATTACAATTTTCACGATACCTTGGTGAATAACCTTGGTAAATTTCAAATGACACCTTGGGGATGGACCTTGGTGATATGTTCATGATTGTCTATGTTAAATGTTGCAGCCACATATTCAAGTTATGAAAAATGTTATTTTTATTATGATATATCTCATGATTTCTTTCTCATGCCTTAAAGTTCTTTTCATGACCTTATTGAAGTATCTCAAGTTCACATGTAAAATGTTTCTCTTGTTTTCCTTACTGGGCCTTCTGCTCACCCTTTCTTTTGATGTATGTCCCTAGGTTATGAGATGTAGTAATGAACCTAGGATGAACATGAGAAGAAGCCTTTCGAGTGTTTAAGAAGAATGTTTTATGTTTTCATGTTTTAAGTTCCTGGTTTCCAAGACACTAAACCTTAAAGATCCTCGATTTTGTAAAATGTAATGAAAGTTTATGTGATAAAAAGGCAAGATGCTATAGATAGTAAGCTGAGAGTGATACCCTAAGCCTAACTCTAATATCCCATGGGTTGGCGACAGACTCTGATTTAAAATACAACTTAATTGGGAGGTCTTGGCCTAATGTACCTATACACATGCACACACACCATACTCCATGAAACAATGCAGAGATATAATAAAACTAAAACCTCAAGAGAGTAATAAATGAATGTGGAAACCTCTAGGAAATACATAAAAGTGAAGAAAGGTAATAAAAATTATAAAGGAGAAAATACATGCCCAACCAGAAAGGAGGTCCCAACCTAACAACGACAACTGGAAAAGGTAAATAAGGAAGATGGCCTGACTCACAATATTTGAGTTTGACCACTGAACACAGTTAACACCTCTAAACACTGCTATGATCCTCCAATACAAGGTCCACTAAAGTCACTACCAACCTGTCTATCATTTGTATAATACATGGAACATATGGGAAAATCCCATGTTGGGGTGAGTATAAACATACTTAATAGGGCACCACAAAAACCAAAAAAGGGAAGAAACAGAAAAAAAGCCAGCTCAAGCCATAAGAAAAAGGGAGAAACAAAACCCACCATAAAATATATTCATACTGAAACCCCAGTCATGAAAAGAGAGAAGTCTCAATCTCCATAGACAAATAATAATGATGAGTCGAATTGCAACTCCAAAGGCCCTATATCCGATGTCAAGTAGTACACACAACATAACAAGGACCAAAATGGAGGGCCTGCTCCTCGACGCTGCACTCCACAAACAGGGGAGAACTATATGCAGTAGAAAACACACTTCTCAATGAAGCTTGATTATAAGGGAGTACTACTCCATAGATAAAGGACACACACCCTCTGTATTGTGGGGGAGTACCAACCCTACCGGTGTAAAGAGAATGGGGGAACCATGTCTTGGTCTGTTAGGGGAGTACCGACCCCTACATCTCTTCGATGATTAATTCTGATCATTATCATCTACTGAGTGTCACTAATAGGAGAAACTTACTCATAACACCTTTCATATTATCTCAGATTTCAAAATACAGGACAACATTGCATCCTACATGGAAAACTACTCATAATAGGCTTCTTATGGGCCCAAATACAATTCATTAGGAAAGAGATATGCAAGGTAGAAGTTTATAGGAAAAGTACACGACATTTAATTTAGGTAACACAACGTGTAATATTACCTAAGGACTTATGTGTTCTCATACCTGGACATGGATCAATCATCCATGTACCTCCACATGACATGTCCTTAAGGGAGCATGATGTGGCTGATCACTTGGGGTTCTAGACGTGTGCTCTCAACACATGGATCAACTACCCAGGTAGTATCACACAATATGTGGGCCCAACCACATAGAGTGTGATATTTAATTGAAGACGAAACCCTAGCTTCCTTGAGAATATGAGAAACACGACATGTGTTCCTCTAGAATACATGGTGTGTAGCGAGGATTTTCATAGATAGTGACCACCAGATCTACCAAATTCACCACTACAACAAACATTGACTCACCCAAATCCACCAAAATAAAAGGAAGGGACCTCCAACCATTGATTCTGGGCCTATAGTAACTGAAAATCAAGATTTCGGTCACCCGAACATCATCTGTCACATATCCCATCGCCAAACAAGGTCTTGATACCTGACAATAACAATCTTATTCCATAGTTCCACCTTAATCCATCATAATATCATTGATACAAGGTCATTCACACAAATATCATGATTCCAGGGGTTCAATCATGATTGAACCGGTATGAAAATATCGAATTGCTAACCCCATGGGATAATAATGAAGAACATGAAGAACAGGGGGGGAGGCACAAAAACAAGGTAATATTTCCATCGACTGATGTGATCTTAACCAATGATCATAATCAGAAAAGACAAGGTGGGTTAAACGTAGGTGCAAGGAATACAAATAATTAGTTTCAAGAATGCTAATTAATTTCTTAGTTCACATAAAGAATGAAAATCGAGGAATTAATAAGATATACAATCCATGATCAATAATCAAAATCAGAAGGGCATAAATACATAATTTAACAAGACCTACATCAAGAACATATCAATCATTGGTGAAGAACATGTTCACTAGCGATGTCGTTGAATATTTTGTTATGTTTTTTGTTCTTCCCATGAATCTCTTAAAACACTTGACATCGATCAATGATCCTGAGATTGTTAATGCCAATAGAGGCACCCACAACCTCCTCTATAATCTCATAGGTTATGCAGCTAACCCTAAATATTTTCCTTAATGGTATATTTATAGAGGGGTGTGCTAGGTTTACACATTTAATACATTAAATAAATTATTTGATTAAATTTATTTAACATACCCTCCAACAACTTTAATCAATGAAATGCATGACGTTGTCCTTGTAACACCCCAAGATTTCATAGTACGTTATTTATTCAAAGTAATTCAATAACTTCCACTACACGCAACACCGAGTTCAAGCGCATCACGACTTACCAAACTAGCCGTTCAAAACTGGTTATGAATAGTATTAACTAAATTTTGAATTTTATATAATCCTTATAATTTTAGAATCCATATTATGAGTTTCTTAGACATAATATAAGTACAAATTCATTTTTTAAGATAAAAGAAGTATTTTTTAAAAAAAATGCAATTTTATCGCCTTTTTATGGAGAACCTTTTTAAAATAAAATATTTTACACTTTTATATATTTAATTTCACAAAATAAACTTCTTCTTTAGAATCAAGACATAAAAATTTAGTTTTGATGATTTTTTGATGTTTTTCTAAGAACTTCCAATTTTTGATGAATAGTGAAAAATACTAAACTTTAATTAAAAACAAATTTTTTAATCAAAATAATTTATAGTGATAAATTATAATATTGAGTGGTTTTAAAGTATAATTAGATTATATTTTTACCATTTAATCCAATGTTAGTAATTGGACGTAATTTCACATTTAAACTGGACATAAACAAGTGTCAATCTTTTGATAGTTATTATTTCTTAAAAACACGCTTTTTGTTTTGACAACAAGAATTAATTTTAAATTAATTAATGCAACTTATATGTTTTGAATTTTTTAAAATAGACATCATTTTTGGATTCGGAATATCAAAATTAGCTTAGGGTGAATTTTTGGTATTTTTCTGAAAACTTTCAATTTTTGATAAATAGTGAAAAACACTGAGTTATTGGTTAAAACTGAATTTTTATTTAAATAATTATTTATTTTATTAAATTTATTTTAGGTCAAAATAGATACATAATACCTATATAATTTTATTGTAATTCATTGGAGTCATTTTATATTAATTTTAGATATATAAAATTTTATTGAACTTTTTACCGTCTTTTACCCACCTCCTATGAGCTTTTGCAAATTTTCATAAAACTTAATTTTACCACTTCTGTGAGTGTAATTTAAAAAATTTGAGAGACACAGTTGATATCAGTAAGTAAAATGTGGTTCAATGAGATGAAAATAATTTTTGGTGAATAATAACTTTTCACTTTAATTTACCACGGTTAAAAGTAAATAGAGTAATTAAGGGTAAAAATGATATTAATATTATCCTAACACATGTCCTAATTCTATTGGATAACTGTATTTCAACCAAAAACAACCTTAGGAATAGAATATGATCCTTTAGGTTCACTTGGATTAGATTAGGACATTTATTATTATTTAATTCAAAGAAGAGTTAAATGAGTTAAAATCAAAGTTTAATAACTAAAACATTTTTAATATAGGGTTATACATAATATAAATTAGATTATAAATATTCATTAGAAATATTAAACAATTTCCTACATACTGGTATTTTATTTATAATTTTTAGACATTAAATAATTTAATTTATTTATGACACAATGATGATGCAGTAATTACCTTAATAATGAGATATTAAAATAATTGATATTATAAATACCCAAATAAATGTAATTTGAGACTTTTTATTAATTACACTAATTTTCTAGGTTAATATGACATGTTAGGAATTATTTAATTAACATTTTTAGAATTAATCATGCTGTTATGATTTTCACAAAAATCAATTTCCAAATAGTGTAAAAATTGACATAAAAGAGTTTTTAAAACAAATATTATATTATTAATTGATATTCTATTCCTAAAAATCTAAGGTTCGGCAAAAAGACTTATATAATGATAGGAGTATCATTAATGAACCACTTGGAGTTCTATTGGAAGTTTATAGTAAGTTTATTAACCATATAATATAGAAATACAAAGAGACATGGTAAATGTCAAACTAATTAACTAAGAGTTAAAACTAAAAGATAAGGTTAATATAGTGACCAAAACCTATCTAAAACCTATTAGTTGAGTGGTTCTCGACCCATACCCACCTTAGCCCCGAAATAAATCAGTTTGGATCCATTAGAAACTGAATATGAATTTATTATAAAATAATATTTATAGCTTTTCCAAAGGTGCCCCTCACCCCTCTTATAAAAGGGCACTCACCCTTATCTCAAATTCACACCTTCAAAGCCATTTGGATCAGAGAAAACCATCCCAAATATCCTCTAAAATATCATCCCTTAAACATAGAGGCCTTATTTTGATCATAAAGCCAACCTAAGGATCCATTTTGATCAAATCAAAAGGAAGAACCCGGAGAAGAGGTAATGATTTCACCACCCTCTTTCAAGTTCCTTTCTTCTTCCACTTCTTCTTTATTTATTATTTTCATTCTAAAATAATAACTCAAGTATCTTCTATATAATTTGATGTTGTTATAAATATTGTACAACCATATTCAGTATTCTATCCATCCTTTAAATGACATGTCACCATACGTGCATACATACGGCTTACCGTCTCCACGTAGTGGTGTAATTGTTATTCAATACATTATTATTTGGATGGGTATACTAATGATGTGTGATTGATGTAAATAATAAATATAACATGATTATGATATTATATATATTATATAACATCCAATTATATACTATTTTAATATCAAAAGAATGATATTTTCGCTCGTGCGTACGTACGGACTACCGTCTCCACGAACGTGATGAGATTCATTCCCCATCGTATCCATTCAAGGATAATTCTCATTTGATGTGTCACACATGGTTTTTTTTTCTGTCTTTGTATTGATCCGGACCATTAGAAATCCCGATCCTTTTCATGGATATTTTATGAGATGAATCTTGAGTTCTGAAGTTTCATATATGTTTAACCACCATAATTTGTGATCCCCATTGCTTGTTTAAGAGTTTTTGAAGAAAGGGTGGTTACTTCATGATTTGGGCCAACCGTGAGCCCATTCCCAGTTTTAAAAACTGAATTTGTTTCTTTTATAACTCTTTTTTTTTCATCCTTTTTCACCCATTCAACTTTCCACTTGTCCTATACTGATATATTAAAATTTATTTATCCTTTTGGACCCATTAGAAACTCATATGCCGGGTGAATTTGGGTTACTTATTTAGGTATTGAGCTAGCACATGGGCCCATTTCCTGTTTTAAAAAAATAATTTGTTTCATTTATATATTTTTTATTTTTTACTATTTTTCGGGGATTCCACCTCCCCCTCGAACCCAATAACCCTATCCTAACCCGCATAATCGATTTTACCTCTTTGGAGCTCATGTGGGTCACAGATTAGGGCGAAATTTCTCAGGAAACCTCAAATCGCCCAGAATTGCAAAGGTAACTTTTATCATTCATAAATCAATCAATTCATACTCTTTAAGCCACCAATCTTCTTCCCCTGGTTCTTCCAGACCTTAGAAGTCTCTAAAAGAATTTTCAAGCCATTCCCTTTTCTATAGGGCTTCATATCTAATGGAAGACGAAGAGTTTTCTAGGATGAAAGGTGAGATTCCTTCTCCTTTCTTCTTCCTCTTCCCCCTCCTTTCATTATTTCTTGGTTTTATATTGTACCCTAGTCTTTATCGACCTAGGGTTTTGTTATAAAATGTTTTTTTATGGGTTTTATGTCTGTTTAGGTCTGGTATTTATAGTTTTAGGGTTTATAAACCCGCGACGGGTGATTTCAGGTGTGCGTTTCAATTACGCCAAAGATTTGAGGTAGGATATCCCTTGCACATGCCTTTATCATAGAAGTTTCATCATTTTAATATTATCCTATACTGATATAAATGTTTATTATTGTTTTTAATCCTTTTTATAATTTTCTTGGTGTGCAAAGTCGTTTTTTAATCACTGTTATGTGAAAGGTAGTGTTGTTTTGTCATGAAAGTGCTCAACAAGCGTTTGTTTAAATGTTCCATTATCTTTTGAAAATATTTTGCGAGGTTTATAATCTGGTTTATGGTATTGTTAACATGTTATAGTATCTTGAATTAAAATATGATATTCAATTGCTGTTTTATTCCTTTTCATGTACATAAAATAAATTGTTTTGTTTAAAAAGGGCATGACATGTGTTCGGTAAATTGCCTGGTTGGCTTTTATGTGTGATGTGTGATTTAAAAGTTATTTTATTGGATTTATAAAGGAATTGGAAGAATTATAAATTGTATTTTTGGGTACTTATATTGATTTCCAATTTGGATTTGTTTTTACAAACAAGTGGGTTTTGATTTACAACATATTTTGGCCCGAGTTGCCCAAAAATGGACCGTTTCACATCTTTATGAAAATGGTTGTGTTTTAAATATGTAACCTAATTATTATAAGAGATTTATGAATGAGGTTTTCTGATATAAATTATTTTTATACAGATCCTTAATAAAATTAAAATTCATACCTTCATCAAAGTTTAGTTTTGAGAAAATGTTTAAAGGCCCGTTTGGTATTTCCTAGAAATGAAGGAGTGTTTTACTTGTATATAAAAAGTTTTGCAATTGGGATTGTTTTATGGTCCATTAAATTATTTTATTAAATGTTTATTGGGCTTCCAAATATCATTTGGTTTGGTTATGATGTGTGTTTATAATTTAAAGAGTGTTTTTGAAAGAGTTTTATGTGCAAAGCCTCAATACACTTCATGAAATTGTTTTACCAAAATATTTAGCGGTTTGTTGATTAGTGTAAGAACTGTGAAGAAAGATTATGGTCTGTTTGTGTTTTTATGTTTTTGTAATGGAATGTGGATGTGAAATGTGTATTTGATAATATGTGTAACTTGATTGAGCACTAAAGGGAATCCCGGGTATCTAGGTGGGAAGACGTGTACTAGTATGCTAGTGATTCTGTGGGGGTTGGCCCCTGTTTCACGTAGCAAGTTTGACAATGAAAACACTAAATAAAATATGATGATGATGATTATTGGGGACCTATAGGTTATGGGTATGTTCCCTACTAGTGGCTCGTGCACGAGAATGGATATTTATTATGGTTACTTTCACCGAGATACGAGGTACCTGGGGCTCACAACTTACTAGTTCCTAGGGGTGTTCCCGTGACTAGTGCTCATTGGCTATTTTGTACTCACCGTCAGCATACGATGTGTTTTGTTGGTAAATTCAGTAGTATGTGTTATTTATTTAAATGTTAAAATTATTTAAATCAGACCTCTTGAAAACTATTTTCATTTTGAAGTTTCACCTATTTGAAAAAAATTGTTACTTGCATTTTTGTTTATTAAACATGCATGTTTTTTTTCTGATAATTATTATAGCATGGAACCTCATTTGAAAACCATACTTTCATATATTGAATTTAAAACTATAAATTGATGTTTCTTTTATTTTAAAGTAATGTGCATTGGGAATAGAATATCGGGCTAACCTACTGAGTTTTAATACTCACGCCTATAGTATTCTTCTTTTTTAGCCCTTGTGCAGGTTTCATCTTTAGTTAGATCACCTTGGGGACATTTGATCATTGTGTTGGAGAGTGACCAGAAGTGTCACATGGAGTTAGTTGGTCATAGAGATAGTTCATTTGAGTTGTTGGTTTTGTTCTACTTTTAGTCTCTTGTACAAATAATATTTAGTTCATTTTTTTATATAAATTTATTTTGGGCTGTCTGTTTATTTCCGCTGTTTGTTTGATTGTTTATATATGGGCAAAAACGTTCCCTTGTGTACTGTATTGATGCCCTTGGTGCTTGTCACCATCCTGGGAGGATCGGGAACGCCTCTTGGGACTTGTCGCGGGCTGGCCTGGGTAACCGGTTCAGGGTCGACTCGGGCTGGTTCGTGACAAAATGGTATCAGAGGAGGTCGGCTATTAGCGGACCTTTATTTTTAGAGCGCCTTTGTTATTTTGGGGATGTCAAGGTAGATGGAGTAGTATTGTTGGGACTTGAGGGGTAAGTGCAAGAAGAGAATAGTGAACTCTTTCTTGTTCTAATCCTCAGGTTTCCATGGAAGTCCGGTTTTATTAGTGTCCATTGTTCTAGTTGATTGTTTGGTATTGGGATATGACAAGGGGAGTATGACCAATGGCCTTCATGAGCTCACAGGGCTTGGCAAGCCATGTGGAGCTGGGGAATGGTCCTAATAAGTCTCTCTGTGTTGGTGTTGTTTTTGGCATATGGCCGCCAACCATATGGTCAAGTCAACCACCGACACTAGTTCCCTTTTTTGGGTCTCTTGAACCTTTCTTGAATTCTGAATTTTTGTTTTTAAAATCCTTGTGTGAGAATTGTGGAAATGGGTTTTAATGTAAGGATTAGATTTTGAAAAGTGAAAAAATGGGGTTTTCAATAATTAAATATAATAATGGTTTTGGAAGGTTGTGTTTTTGTGAAAAAAATGGAGGGAAGCAGAAATGATGTAAAGGGATTGGATTATCCATAATCTAAACTTGTGGTTTGTTGAAATAAAATGTTTTGAAATTGTGAATCATTTTAAAGTGATTCTGGATCTTTTTTTAAATGGGGTATTTTAGGATGTTAAAAAGTTTTTTAATTGGATAAATTAGTTTTGGCAATTGGTTTTGATCAGTTGGTGTTTTACTACAAACGGTATTGGTCTCAATGGACCTCGGATTATGAAAATATACCTTGCTATTTTTTTTAAAAAAATGGGAAGGGGTTGTTTGGAGTGTCTTGGTTATTTCAAAAGTTTTTAAAAATGAAAATGGGTAGGTTTTTAAGAAAATGGTTCTTAATTAATTGTGGTTTTTTTTGTCAAATATGAAAATGTTTTTTGACTTGGTGGTTGGTTTTCCTTTTGAAGGTAAATTGTTTTTTTGAATTATAATGTTTAATTTTAGCCTTTGGTGTTTTCATGGGTGCTCAAATGCATGGTTTTATTTATATCTGGAAGTATGGCCTATATGGTATGGTGGTTGGGTGCCAGGGGTGGCATGGAAATGTGCATGTGGGTGAGACTTGATGAAACACCATTGGTGAATGTGGAAACCCACCAAGTTAGTTTGATTTTTCAAAATTGTTTTGAGCTGAAAATTGTGGCCTTTTTTTAAAACCAATGGTTATGTGGCTTGATTTTTCTATGTCTTAGAAGAGTTGTTTATTTGGTTAGCTTCCATGTGATCTATAATTCATACTCTTATTCTATCTAGTGATGAGATCTTGTTGGTGGCTCGGTTTTGGAGTAATTTTCATTGGGTTTCTAAAAATGTGTTTGATGTTGTGATGTGGACATGGATAGTGCTGCGTTGGAAATCTTTCCTGCTGATCAACCTAAGGATTCATTTCAAATTTTAAATCCACCTCTTTTGATGATGCCTCAACCTGTTTTTTTGGAATAGAGAGCTATTTGGGATCTATTAAAAGTGATTCTAGGTCATGATAATTCTTTTGGACAGAGCGGTTGTGTTCGATGATGTTGATGTGTTTCGTCGTATTCCTTGTCCATTCCGCCCCTCATTTAGAGTGAGATAGAATTTTGATATGTATCTATGAGTTCCTATTTAGATAAAGGTTTTTGTTTGGTGATCAAGTGTGGTTTTTTTTTGAGTGGTGTGATCCTTATCACCTGACTGCGGTACAACAAATGCTTCAAGAATCAGGGCTCCAGCCATAGGCCTCGGAGTGAAGCTTTTCACGCAATCAGGAAATCAACAGAGGTGTGGAGTGCTAGATTAAGATCCTTACTCCTCTGTTTTGGTAAGTTAGTTACTATGTCAATGTTTTGGTTCCTCATTTCTATGAATTTCCCTTTGTCGCAACAAGCGTGGTGGACTTAACCCCTCACACAGTGTCTATGGTTATTCCTTCATGGATGTGGGTTTTCAATCAATGTCCCTGTGTGGACCGCCTATAAAAATCAGGTGCGGTCTTGGTGTTATCTATTCATAAGGGGAGAGTTTTGGGTAGTTCCTTTGTTTCTTTTGTTGTTTCAGTGGCCAAATTATTGGGTCTCCTTCCCTCCCATCCCCAAGTGACGGGGGTCCCGAATTGTGCTGAATGTGTCGACCAAGTTATTGTCCCCTCCATTCGGGAGTGGGTGGTTTATATGTTCATGTTGTAACTCTATTAACTTGGTATAGTAGGTTTTTGTAGGAGGGTTTTTTTGGGCTTGTGTGAGTGAGTCCCAACTCTAGCTCATGTTCAATTCTTGTCTATTCATTGCTAGTTGGTTTCTAATGGTGGGGAGACCCACCATGGGTCTCCTGGATTTTCATCCTAAGAACATTTCTAGTGCTAGTTGATTCTTAATGGTGGGTAGTAAATTCAGGAATCCTTAGGTGTTGTTTTTTTTCAGCTGGAAAGTGTTATGGCTTTCTGAGGGCGGAAAGCTTTAATGGTGGGGAGAATTGTCACACACGGTTTTTTTTCTGTCTTTGTATTGATCCGGCCCATTAGAAATACCGATCCTTTTCATGGGTATTTGATGAGATGAATATTTAGTTATGAAGTTTCATATATGTCTAACCACCATAATTTGGGATCTCCATTGCTTGTTTAGGATTTTTTGAAGAAAGGGTGGTTACTTCATGATTTGGGCCAACCGTGAGCCCATTCCCAGTTTTAAAAACTGAATTTGTTTCTTTTATAACTCTTTTGTTTTTCATCCTTTTTCACCCATTCAACTTCTCACTTGTCCTATAATGATATATTAAAATTTATTTATCCTTTTGGACCCATTAGAAATTCATAAGCCGGGTGAATTTGGGTTACTTATTTAGGTATTGAGCCATCCCATGGGCCCATTTCCTGTTTTAAAAAAATAATTTGTTTCATTTATATCTTTTTCATTTTTTACTATTTTTAGATGATTCCACCTCCCCCTCGAATCCAATAACCCTATCCTAACCCGAATAATCTATTTTACCTCTTTGGAGCTCATGTGGGTCACGGATTAGGGTGAAAATTCTCAGGAAACCTCAAATCGCCCAGAATTACCAAGGTACCTTTTATCATTCATAAATCAATAAATTCGTACTATTTTAGCCACAAATATTCTTCCCCTGGTTCGTCCAGACCTTATGAGTCTCTAAAAGAATTTTAAAACCATTCTCTTTTCTCTAGGGCTTCAGATCTAATGGAAGACGAAGAGTTTTCTAGGATGAAAGGTGAGATTCCTTCTCCTTTCTTCTTCCTCTTCCCCCTCCTTTCATTATTTCTTGGTTTTATATTGTACCCTAGTCTTGATAGACCTAGGGTTTTGTTATAAAATGTTTTTTATTGGTTTTATGTCTGTTTAGGTATGTTATTTATAGTTTTAGGGTTTATAAACCCTCGACGGGTGATTTCGGGTGTGCGTTTCAATTACGCCAAAGATTTGAGGCAGGATATCCCTTGCAGATGCCTTTATCAAAGAAGTTTCATCATTTTAATATTATCCTATACTGATATAAATGTTTATTATTGTTTTTAATCCTTTTTATAATTTTATTGGTGTGCAAAGTCGTTGTTTAATCACTGTTATGTGAAAGGTAGTGTTGTTTTGTCATGAAAGTGCTCAACAAGTGTTTGTTTAAATGTTCCACTATCTTTTGAAAATATTTTGTGAGGTTTATAATATGTCTTATGGTATTTTTAACATTTTATAGTATTTTTAATGAAAATATGACATTCAATTGGTGTTTTATTCCTTTTCATGTACACAAAATAAATTGTTTTGTTTAAAAAGGGCATGACATGTGTTCGGTAAATTGCCTGGTTGGCTTTTATGTGTGATGTGTAATTTAAAAGTTATTTGATTGGATTTATAAAGGAATTGGAAGAATTATAAATGGTATTTTTGGGTACTTATATTGATTTCCAATTTGGATTTGTTTTTACAAACAAGTGGGTTTTGATTTACAACATATTTTGGCCTGAGTTGCCCAAAAATGGACCGTTTCACATCTTTATGAAAATGGTTGTGTTTTGAATATGTAACCTAATTATTATAAGATATTTATGAATGAGGTTTGCTACTGTAAATTATGTTTATACAGATCCTTAATAAAATTAAAATTCATACCTTCATCAATGGTTAGTTTTGAGAAAATGTTTAAAGGCCCGTTTGGCATTTCCTAGAAATGAAGGAGTGTTTTACTTGTATATAACAAGTTGTGCAATTGGGATTGTTTTATGGTCCATTAAATGATTTTATTAAATGTTTATTGGGCTGCCAAATATTATTTGGTTTGGTTATGATGTGTGTTTATAATTTAAAGAGTGTTTTTTAAAGAGTTTTATGTGCAAAGCCTCAATACACTTCATGAAATTGTTTTACCAAAATATTTTGCGGTTTGTTGATTAGTGTAAGAAATGTGAAGAAAGATTATGGGCTGTTTGTGTTTTTATGGTTTTGTAATGGAATGTGGATGTGAAATGTGTATTTGATAATATGTGTAACTTGATTGAGTACTAAAGGGAATCCCGGGTATCTAGGTGGGCAGACGTGTACTAGTATGCTAGTGATTCTGTGGAGGTTGGCCCCTGTTTCACGTAGCAAGTTTGACGATGAAAAAACTAACTAAACTATGATGATGATGATTATTGGGGACCTCTAGGTTATGGGTATGTTCCCTACTAGTGGCTCGTGCACGGGAACACATATTTATTATGGTTACTTTCACCGAGATACGAGGTACCTGGGGCTCACAACTAACTAGTGCCTAGGGGTGTTCCCGTGACTAGTGCTCATTGTCTATTTTGTACTCATCATCAGCATACAGTGTGTTTTGTTGGTAAATTCAGTAGTATGTGTTATTTATTTAAATGTTAAAATTATTTAAAGCAACCCTCTTGAAAACTATTTTCATTTTGAAGTTGCACCTATTTGAAAAAAATTGTTACTTGCATTTTTGTTTATTAAACTTGCATGTTTTTGTCTGATAATTATTATATCATGGAACCTCATTTGAAAAAAATACTTTCATATATTGAATTTAAAACTATAAATTGATGTTTCTTTTATTTTAAAGGAACATGCATTGGGAATAGAATATCAGGCTAACCTACTGAGTTTTAATACTCACGCCTATAGTCTTCTTCTTTTTTTAGCCCTTGTGTAGGTTTCATCTTTAGTTCGATAACCTTGGGGACATTTGATCATTGTGTTGGAGAGTGACCAGAAGTGTCACATGGAGTTAGTTGGTCATCGAGATAGTTCATTTGAGTTGTTGGTTTTGTTCTACTTTTAGTCTCTTGTACAAATAATATTTAGTTTATTTTTTATATAAATTTATTTTGGGCTGTCTGTTTATTTCCTCTGTTTGTTTGATTGTTTATATATGGGCGAAAACGTTCCCTTGTGTACTCTATTGATGCCTTTGGTGCTTGTCACCATCCCGGGAGGATCGAGAACGCCTCTTGGGACTTGTCGCGGGCTGGCCTGGGTGACCGGTTCAGGGTCGAATCGGGATGGTTCGTGACATGATGATTAAAAATAATGTTTAAGGACTTGATATAATTCTGGATATAAACAAGATACAAACTATCCATAACAAGCATGACTTATGTAACAAAACATATAAAATAAAATAAGTAAGTTAACACCCGAAACGACGATAATACTAAAATATTATTAACAAAGCAATATTAGAAGATCTTATATTATATCATATTTATGTATATGATTCCTTTATAATTTAATAATAATGATTTAAATACTATACAGGAGGTTAACCTACCCTAGATCAAGGAAAAGTACAAGGTAAGGGTTAATTTCACAATCTCTTTATTATCCGAGGTTGTTTTTACGTAAGTATCTACTGAGACCTCTTTATCATCCACATCCATGTTTCTTAAAAATGTCATTAAAAACATTTTTAATATTTAATAGACAATGGGTTAAAGTAATTTATACCCTTATTTGACCTTATACGTTTTTTACAAGAATATTTCCGTCGTTTTCCAAACAAGGTACTTTTTGACCTTTTCGACAAATATAAGGTAAGAATATTTTTTTAACTTATACAGCGGGTGCGGCTATTTTCTGCCATTATAAAATCATCAAAGCTTCCCTTAAAAGCTTATAAGAATATTTTAAAAATAAATATTTTATTTTATAATTATGCGACTTTAAATTATTTCAAAAAAAGAAAGAGATATTTCTCTCAAGTAGTTTTGATTTCATACATGTCAATATCCTTTAATGGATTTTAAGCTTATTTGAAGTGGATTTATTATGATACAAAACTTCCATATTGTATTGAAGGTTTTGTGATACATTTGACTGTGGATGTGTTATTTTTTTATACCATTCATGGTTTATGGATAAAGTATTGACATTTCGTATACTAGTTTTAATACGAATGTTTATGTTATGTTTAAACCTTTTCATATGAGAAATGCATTGGACTTAGTAAGTGATGGGTGGAGCCCACTATAGCTTCTCGATGAATCAGTAGGTATCATGAGGCAAACTAGTGTCTTGGCACAAGGCCTTGACAAAATCTTATTTGTAGTCTTGGCACAAGGCCTTGACTATGTGGTTATGAAAGTCTGGCAGTATGCATTCCATCATTATGAAAGTGGATATTGATATTTCATGTGATTATTCGACTAGTATAATATCCATGTGAGTAAGTAAATGGCATTATTTTATTTTTATATTTGCCATATTATGCTTAAGTTCATGTTTAAAATGATTTTTTTTGTTATACATTGCCTTAAATGTTTATGCTTATTTATGTAAGTTTACGCTATATTGTTATCCTTACTGAGCATCTGAGCTCACCCCTTTCTTTGTTTTATTTTTCCCAGGATGTGAAGAAGTATTTTATGACTGACCTGCAGGGATAGTCTATGGGATCTCAGTGTTGTCTATGGAAACATTGTTGTTGTAGTTTTCCATTTTATGATGTAATGTAAGACTTATGAATATATCTAGTGTTTCCAAGGCTACTAAGCTAATCGGTCTTTCGAGACTTGATATTTTGTGATCATGATGATGTTATGTAATAATGCACTGACTTTGGGTAACTGGGGTTATGGAATTACAGTCAGTATCAAAGGATGTTTAGTAATAAACCTTGGAATCTAGATTTAGGTAAACTCTGATTAGAGCACATAGCCCTATGATAGACTTTGAGGATTTGTATAGAAGAACTTCCTAGAATTTTGGTATTATAGAGATTTTGTAAGTTTTCCAAGAAATACATCCCTATCTGGATACAATCAGGTAGAGGTGACTCTGGAATATATGTACCTAGGGTTAAAACCCAAAAACACTGCTTTGAGCTAGACTTAAACGGAAACTGGTGCACGATAACGGGCCTTGCTGCACTCTTGGTTACGACACTCCTGGGGATATGCTTTGGATAATTCTCATTTTCTTTACAAACTATTATGAAGGGTTTATGAGTATATACTTCCTCAAAGAAAACATTTTTATGATTATGAATTATATCCATAAACTGTTCAATTTATGTTAAGTGTTTTACAAGTATGGAATTATGTATTTCGATTCATAAACTAATCTAGTTTATGCCATTGTTTAGAAATGACACCTAGTGGAAGGAATGGAAACCGTATCAATTCACGCACTCAATGTAGGGATTTACTACCTACTCAAGATAATTATAGTGGATTTGGTGATGCAATTGGTGTTGATCACCTAATCAACATACTGGGACAACTCACTCAAATTATTAATAATAACCTTATCCGTATGGAGCACCCTGATCCACAATGCAGAGGATAAATGTTAGACCACTTCATGAGGAAACAACCACCAACATTTAATGGGAGTACAAATCCATTGGTATCTGAGAAATGGATAAGTTCATTAGAGAAAATATTTTAGGCTTTGGGGAGTATCTAAAGGGAAAAAGTTGTCATGGAAGTTTATCGCCTCACTGGAGATGCTGACCAATGGTGGTCATTGATTCAAAACACAAAGGAGGATGAATAAGTATCAAGTACGGAATGAAGATATTTTAAAGAGATTTTAATAGAAAAAATACTTTCTTCATGACCATCAAGTAGATATGGAAAGACAATTTCTGAGTCTAAGGAAAAAAGAGGATGAGAATGTCACAAAGTACGAGTCTAACTTTACAAGGTTATCAAGGCATGCAACAGATTATATACGTAACCCAAGGAGTAATATTGATCGTTTCTTTGATGGGTTAAAACTATTTCTACGTCGAGCATTAGTCTCACAATCTTTCTCAACGTACGAAGATATAGTATCGTGTGCTATCAAGATAGAAAAGGAATTCTCTAAATCTTATGATAATAAAGTAAAGCAAGAGAAGAAGAGAACGGTGGAACAAGAGACAGATAAAGGGAAAAAGGAAAAGAAGGATTTTCCATTATGTGATAATTGTGAGAAGAAACACCCCGATACTTGCCTAAAAGGAATGTGAGTTTGTTACAAATGTGGAGAAAAAGGTCACCAGGCTCATGATTACAAGGGAAAGAAAGTGGATGTCAATGTTGAATGCTACAATTGTAGAGAAATAGGGCATTATACAAATGAATGTCCTAAGCATCAGGGAAACTTACCTTAGAAAAGGCCAAGGGATCAAGGCCAAGTTTATGTTGTTACTACAGTTGAAGTGGAATAATTAATGTATTTGTGTTTTTGGACTCAAGGATTATATTCTGGTTAAGAGAATAATGTGATATATATAAGGATTGTACTACAGTACTTATTGTTTTCATTAAGGTTTTAATATGAATAAGGTAATCATATTTTCAGTATGTGAAAATAAGAGAAACTTTACTTTGTTTGGGGAATCTGATGTTACAATTGATTTTAGAATTTAGATACCTTTTACAGAGAGTCTGGACAGAGGTACTTTGGATAACTATAATGTTTGGAATGGATTAAGTTGAACTTTGGATAGTATTGTTTAAGGTTAAAACATTTCTTATGATTATGTTGGGAATATTATGATACTATAGTTTTAGGAAAAGGACAACCTACAGGTCGGGTAATAACTCGTCGTGTCGGACAAAGCTGTAGGAATCAAACCCACAACCATAGTGCGACTGACCTTTATTAACTACCACTAGAATACAGGAAGTCCCAAGTTATTAAAAAATATTTTTATTCATTATAATGGTATGTTTTAATATTTGGAACCTTATATTATTAGGATAAATATAATATTTTTGAGTTCTATTATCTTTTGGAGTGAAAGATGTGTTTTTGGTAGAAATTAGTTGAAGGATGAAACTATACTTATCAAGTATATATATATATATATATTTCTCTTATTCTATGAAGAAATTAATTCTTAAACTTTAGGGAAGGGATATTAAAACAAAAAATGTGTTATCCTAATACCTTATGTTTTGTTGAACTGATGATATTTTAAATCATCATAGATTGATGGCTTTGAGGCCCTCAATTTGAAACTTGTTTGTGATTGATGACCTCAATCACTCCCTATAAATTTTTACCTTTTTCATATAATTACATGTCTATAATTTCCACCAATTTTCTCCTATTCTAAACCCTAATTTAGTGGTGATATTCTCATTTCCCTTTTCCTCTTATTAAAACTAAATTTTATTAACCCTATTTCTGATATGGGTTTTCCACAAAGGTATTTTCTATTTTCAACCTTTTATTATCAAAGAACAATTTCAAATTGTGAGGAAACTATTTATTGAATGAGAGGAGAATGTAACACACCAAGATTTCATAGTACATTATTTCTTCAAAGTAATTCAATAACTTCCACTACACGCAACACCGAGTTCAAGCGCATCACGACTTACCAAACTAGCCGTTCGAAAGTCGTTATGAATAGTATTAATTTTTTTTTGAATTTTATATAATTATTATAATTTTAGAGTCTATATTATTAGTTTCTTAGAAATAATATAAGAACAAATTCATTTTTTCAGATAAAAGAAATATTTAAAAAAAATGCAATTTTACCGCCTTTTTATGGAGAACCTTTTTAAAATCAAATATTTGGAACTTTTATATATTTAATTTGACAAAATAAACTTCTTCTTTAGAATAAGGACATAAAAATTTAGTTTCTATGAATTTTTGATGTTTTTCTGAGAACTTCCAATTTTTGATGAATAGTGAAAAATACTAAAATTTAATTAAAAATAAATTATTTAATCAAAATAATTTATAGTTATAAATTATACTATTGATTGGTTTTAAAGTATAATTAGATTATATTTTTACCATTTAATACAATGTTGTTCATTGGATGCAATTTCACCTTTAAACTGGACATAAACAAGTGTCAATCTTTGGATAGTTATTATTTCTTAAAAACACACGTTTTGTTTTGACAATGAGAATTAATTTTAAATTAATTAATACAACTTATATGTTTTTAATTTGGTAAAATAGACATCATTTTTGGATTCAGAATATTAAAATTAGCTTAGGGTGAATTTTTGGTATTTTTATGAAAACTTTCAATTTTTGATAAATAGTGAAAAACACTGAGTTATTGGTTAAAACCGACTTTTTATTTAAATAATTATTTATTTTATTTAAATTTATTTTAGGTCAAAATAGACACATAATACCTATATAAGTTCAATGTAATTCATTTTAGTCATTTTATATTAATTTTAGATATATAAAATTTTATTGAACTTTTAACCGTCTTTTACCCACCTCCTAGGAGCTTTTTCAAATTTTCATAAAACATAATTTTACCGCTTCTATGAGTGGAATTTCACAAATCCAAGAGAAACGGTTGATATCAGTAAGTACAATGTGGTTCAATGAGATGAAAATAATTTTTGATGAATAGTAACCTTTTACTTTTATTTACCACGGTTAAAAGTAAATAGGGCAATTAAGGGTAAAAATGATTTTAATATTATCCTAACACATATCCTAATTCTACTGGATAAGTGTATTTCGACTAAAAAAAAACTTAGGAATAAAATATGATCCTTTAGGTCCACTTGGATTAGATGAGGACATTTACTATTATTTAATTCAAAGAAGAGATAAAAGAGTTAAAATCAAAGTTTAATAACTAAAACATTTTTAATATAGGGTTATACATAAGATAAATTCAATTATAAATATTAATTATAAATTTGAAAGGATTTCCTACATAATGGTATTTTATTTATAATTTTTAGACATTAAATAATTTAATTTATTTATGACACAATGATGATGCATTATTTACCTTAATAATGAAATATTAAAATAATTGATATTATAAATACCCAAATAAATGTAATTTGAGACGTTTTATGAATTAAAATAATTTTATAGGTTAATATGAAATGTTAGGATTGATTTAATTAACGTTTTTGAATTAATAATGCTATTATGATTTTCAAAAAAATCAATTTCCAAATAGTGTCAAAATTGACATAAAAGAGTTTTTAAAACAAATATTATTTTATTAATTGATATTCTATTCCCAAAAAATAAGGTTCAGCCAAAAGACTTATATAATGATAGGTGTATCATTAATGAATCACTTGGGGTTTGGTTGGAATTTTATAGTAAGTTTATTAACCATATAATATAAAAATACAAAGAGACATGGTCAATGTCAAACTAATTAACTAAGAGTTAAAACTAAAAGATAAGGTTAATATAGTGACACAAACCTGTCTAAAAACTATTGGTTGGGTGGTTTTCGACCCATACCCACCTTAGCCTCGAAATAAATCAGTTTGGAGCCATTAGAAACCGAATATGAATTTATTATAAAATAATATTTCTAGCTTTTCCTAAGGTTCCCCTCACCCCTATTATAAAAGGGTACTCCCACTTCTTTCAAATTCACACCTTCAAAGACATTTGGCTCAGCCAAACCCCACCCAAATATCCTCTCAATTGTCCTCCATTCAACCTAGAGGCCTTAGTTTGATCATAAATTCAACTTACTGGGAACTCTTTATCATCCACATACATGTTTCTTAAAAATGTCTTTCAAAACAATTTTACTATTTAATAGAAAATGGGTTAAAGTCATTTATACCCTTATTTGACCTTATACGTTTTTGAAAGGAATATTTCTGTCATTTTCCAAACAAGATAATTTTTGACCTTTTCGACAAATTTAAGGTTAAAATGTTTGTTTTAACTTATATGGAGGGTGCGACTATTTTCCGCCATTATAAAATCGTCGAAGCTTCCCTTACAATATTAAAAGAATATTTTCAAAATAAATGTTTTCATTTATAATTATGTGACCTTAAATTATTTCAAAAAAATAAAGAGATATTTATCTCAAGTAGTTTTGATTTCATCCATGTCAACATCCTTTGATAGATTTTAAGCTTATTTGAAGTTGATTTTTTATGATACAAAACTTCCATATTTTATTGAAGGTTTTGTGATATGTTTGACTGTGGATGTGTTATTTTTTTATACCATTCATGGTTTATGGATAATTTATTTACATTTTGTATGCTATTTTTAATACGAATGTTTGAGTTATGTTTAAACATTTTCATATGAGGAATGCATTGGACTTAGTAAGTGATGGGTGGAGCCCGCTATAGCTCCTCGATGAATCGGTAGGTCTCATGAGACAAACTAGTGTCTTGGAACAAGGCCTTGACAAAATCTTATTTGTAGTCTTGGAACAAGGCCTTGACTATGTGGTTATTAAAGTCTGGCATTATACATTCCATCATTATGAAAGTGGCTATTGATATTGCATGTGATTATTCAACTAGTAGAATACCTATGTGAGTAAGTAAATGACATTATTTGATTTTTATATTTGCCATATTATGTTGAAGTTCAAGTTTTAAAGGATTTTGTTTTAGTTATACATTGCCTTAAATGTTTATGGTAATTTTGGAAAGTTTACGCTATATTGTTATCCTTACTAAGCATATGAGCTCATCCCTTTCTATGTTTTATTTTTCCCAGGATGTGAAGAAGTATTTTATGACTGACCTACAGGGATAGTCTATGGGATCTCAGTGTTGTCTATGGAAACATTGCTATTGTAGTTTTCCATTTTATGATGTAATGTAAGACTTATGAATATATCTAGTGTTTCCAAGGCTACTAAACTAATCGGTCTTTTGAGACTTGATCTTTTGTGATCATGCCAATGTTATTTAATAATGCACCAACTCTGGGTAACTGGGGTCAGGGTGTTACAGTCCTAACTTATATTATGCCTTGGGTAAACCCCATATTCTATAAACAACCACTATCTCAATTTTTTCATCCAGGGTCCTGATCAATGGAAATTCAATTTATTCCAAAATGATTCATGAAAGTGCTTTATTATATTGAATATTTTTAAAATATTAATTATGGGGTCCTGTGATACCCAAAAAACTGTGCCAACTCCAAGGAAAAAGCTATATATATTTATAGAAATATTGAAAGTATTAGACTATGAAAACCAGATTTGTTACATTCTCCCCACCTTCAAGGGTTTTCACCTCAAAAAGCACAAGATAAGAAAAAAGGTGAGGGTACTGTGTCTTCTTCTAAGTCTCATGCTCCCAAGAGATCTCATAAACGTTTCCATGATACCAAAGCACTTAAAACATAAAAATGGTCTATCCATACATGATACTCTACTTTTGATTATGAATTTACCATAATTACTCCAAGAATGTGGCCCCATACTCAATGTATAGCTCTCCATAGTCAATAATGTGTGTCGAGTTGTGCATGTATCTATTTAGTTGTGACACATGAAAGATGTAATGCACCTGATCCAACTATGGGAGTAAGGATAAGTAGCAAGAAACCTCATAAACCCTTTGTAGGATCTAGAATGACCTGATTAACCTAAAGGATGGCTTTATCCCCTAACCCAATCTCTATAATTTTCATCATGTGGAGAATATCAGAAAAAAATGGTATCCCAGCATGAACTCCAATGTCCTATGATGCTAGTCTGTGTAAGATTTTTGTTGACTTTGAGCTATCCTCATATGCTCTCAGATCACCTAAACCTTATTTATCATCACCTGTACAAACTCTGGACCCACAAGAGATATATCACCAATATTAGTTTAATACAAGGGTGACCTGCAGGGTCTCCCATATAGTGCCTCGAATAGTTTCATGATGGCAGTGGATTGGTAGGTGCTATTATAGGTGAAATCCTCTAATGGTAAGTGATCCTACCAGATCCTACCAAATTCCAACACACATGTTCTTAACATATCTTCCAAAATCAAGATAGTCTACTCAGCATGGCCATCTGTGTAGGGGTGAAACTTCATAAATAGGTCTTGAAAGCCTCTCCAAAACTGTGATGTAAAATGATAATCAAAGTTAGAGAAGATCATCGTAGGTACACCGTGAAGCTATATAACACCTTTCACATATAAATGCCCCAAAATCTCTATTGAACTCTGCTTCAGTATAATAGGAAAGTTTTTTGACTTGGTAAGTTAGTCAATAATCACCCTGATAGGGTTTTTGTCTCTCTATTTCCTTGGATGCCTCATCAAAAAATCCCTCAATATGTCATGCCAATTCCATTATGAGATCTCAAGAGGTTGAGTTAGACCTTATAGAACCTAATGTTAATCCTTTAACCACTTATATGTGAGTCATTGAGAGAAATATTCATCAACACTCTGGCTCATGCCAACCCACCAAAACTACCACTGGAGGCCTTTGTTCATATTTTCCACTCCTGGATATACCACCATGGGGAAAGTATAAAACCTCTTCAACACCTTCTCAAAAAACATGACTAGAACTACGATCCCTCCCTAGAAAAGGATGGAATGCTTCCCACCTTCATAAAATCCATTAGGCACATCTTTTGAGGATATTTTGTTACTTATAACTTCACAACAGACATACAAAAATTGATCCTCCTGAGACTCTAATGGTCTGAGGCAAACTACCATGACACCTCCTTAACCAAGCTTGAATGAGATTTTAGTATAAGGGAATATCCAACTACATTTACCTTCCATGGTGTATAAACTATCTTGAATTAGTAGTGCTACAGGAACTCCAACCAATTCCTATGTCTCAGGTTAAGATCACTCTAGGTGAAGATATACCTGAGACTCTAGTGGTCTAAGTAAAAAAACACCCTCCCAAATGATTATACCACAAATTATTTAAGGTGAAGACTTCCACTGCCAACTCTAATTCATAAGTGACATAGTTATGTTCATGGGGTCTCAATTTCATCAACCCATAAGAAATCACTAACTACCTATACATCAATAAGCATCCAAACCAAGCTCTAGAGGTATCATAAAACACAACTTACTTAACACCCACCTCTGGTAGTCTCAATAGAGGAGCACTGGAAACCATTTTCCTCAACTCCTAGAAGGCTCTTTCACACTACTCAGTCCAAGAAAACAGATTCCCTTTCCATGTCAAGGCATTAAAATGGGTTTCAATCTGGAAAAATCCTACCATGAATCTCTAATAGTAGCATACACAAATAAGGAAACTCCAAACCTCTGACACACTCTTGGGTGGATCCTAAGATAGCACTGCATAAATCTTTACTAGGTCCATAGGTGCACCATGATTAGATATGACATGCCCAAGAAAGTGAACCTCTCAGATTAGAAATTGAAACTTTGAGAGATTACCATATAATTGGTGCTCCTGGATTAAGTCTAGGACCATGCTCAAATGCTATGTATTCTCCACTTTAGATGTATAGTAAATGAGAATTTCATTGATAAATATAACCAAGAACCTATCCAAGGAAGGTTGGAATATTTTTTTATATTTTTCATGAAAACATCAGGGAAATTAATCACACAAAAATGAATCACTAGGATATCATAATGTCCATAGAGACAACATAATTATATCTTTGGAATATCAACCTTTTGAACTATAAACAGATAGTAGCTGGACCTAAGAGAAATCATTGAGAACCATCTCATTCCTTTTATCTAATTGAATAGATCATCAACCTTTGGAAATGTGTATTTATTCTTGATCATCACCTGATTCATGCGAAGGTAATCAATGAAAAGCCTTAATATCCTATAAACCTTTTTTTAAAAAAATGCAGCCACCTAGGGGGACACACAAAGTATGATAAAACCATTCTCATGAAGGTCTTCCAACTGCACCCATAGCTAGAGGATCATAGTAGGGGCCATATTATATGCCACCAAAGATGTAGGTGTGATACCAAGGTACAAGTCAATGCATAAGTCGATCTCCTACCTTGGTGGTGTTAGGAAAAAGTTGTGTTTTGGTTGTATTTGTTATAAATCAATCATTATGCTGAAGAAATAAAGCTTGTTGAGAATGATGATGAATGAGAATTCAGATTGAAAGGGATTGAAAGAAAGAAAAAAGTTATTATGATTCATTTTTATTTCAGAAATTTTTTTATTGGTTTCAAAACAATCCTATTGAGGATTGTTTTGAAAGGAATAAGATCCATGTTGTTTTAAAAGGAATCAGATCCATATTTTGAAAAGAATCAGATCCTTGTTTTTAAAATAAATATGAATCACTGAGAAAGTCCATTGTAATGAGAAGAAGCACCTTTGAATGTGAAAACATCTTGCTATAAGTAGATGGTCATTGGATTCACTCTGAATACGATGATCAATAGGTTTTTTTTTCTAGAGAATCAGAGTCATTATACTATGATTGAATTAATTTTGAAAATGCTTTTCTGATTTGTATTTCGTATAAGTCATGAGTTGTATTGAGAACTTGTGATGAAAGCTTGATAGAATAAAGGGGGAGTTAAAGATATGTTGCCAATTAGAAGAGAATCATATTCAGATTGTTTTTCCAAACAACCAGAAAATAATTTTATTCAGGTTTATCATATCCAGATGGTAGGGTGAAAGAAGTGGTACCCATTTTTTTTCAAAACAATCAGAAAACAATCGTATCCAGATTGTATCGATTTTCATTCAAGAAAATCATATCCATATTGTATCGATTTTCTTTCAAAAGAATTGGATTTTGGATGAAAGTAAAAAAAGTGGTATTGATGGAAAGGTGGTTCTGATGAAAGTGGTACTGATGGAAAATTGATACCGATAAAAAGTGATTCCAATGGGAAAAGTGATGCCGATGGAATGTGGTGCCGATCTAAGTGGTGTCGATGGAAGAGGTGATGCCGATAGAAGATGAGACACTGATTGTTTTTAAAACAATCATATCCAGGTAGAAGAAAAGGAATGAGATGGTGTCGATTGAGAAAGAATCATATCATATTATTTTTCATCATATCTGGGTAGATCATCCTTATCATATTTTATTGTATCGTATCCAGCAATCGTAACCAGCAATCGTAACCAGCAATCATAACCAGAATAATCGTAACTAGAAATGATCAGTTCAGTGATCATATCTAGAATGATCATATCTAGAATAATAATATCCAGTATTATTGTAACCAGAATGATCGTATCCAGAATGATTGTATCCAGGTTAATCGTAATAAGAATGATTAAAACCGAAATTATTGTAACCAGATATGATTATATTTAGGATAACAATATCTAGACCATTTGTATTAAAAAAAGATCATTCTTGGGGTTGAGATGAAAAGAAATAATCTGGAATGAATGGAAAGTTAAAATACCTTCCAATTAAAGTCAGATGATGCTAAAGATTATCCTCAATGAATTCAAAGTCATGAAGTTAGTCATGATTCAAGCACTGGTTTTTGAATGTGATGATGTGTTTTCTCAAGAGGGTCAAGAGAAAAGAAAATAAAGTGGAGATAGATGAATGAATTATCAAGGGGGAGACTTTCTTTTAAAAGAGTGATTGTATCTCATGTGGAGAAGTAAATTTATTCAAACATATTCAATTGGTATGGTATTAAGAATTGTTTTTAAGAAATTGATATGAGATAATTGGATTCAAACCTATGTAGTGCTCATAAATTTTAATTATATTGACATTTGAAATGGGAGTCTAGAAAATAAGAGATGCATATTGTAGAAGATTCAAGAAGAATCAAGAAGCGTTGACAAAGTCCTAATTGCTCTAAGATTTTTGGAGAAATTCATATTTTGGTGAATTTAAGTCAGTGGGAAAGTGTTTTGGGATTCCCACCTAAACATGTTTTGGGTCACATATAAAAGGCATTAAGTACATTGTACTTATGCGACTTGCAGAGAGAGAAGCTCTAGGTTTCTAGATATAAGGAGAGTTAAATTCCGTTCATATTTACAATTGTCATGGGTGGTGCTGATTCATTCATATTCTATTAAGCATGACAATTGTATTCAGTAATTGAAGTGGTGCTGATTCTACTCTATTTTTTTCTATCATAAAATCATAATGGGAGACTTATTTTGAAAGAATCAGAATGAGAGATTTGTTTTGAAATAATCAGAATCGGATCTTTCTTTTGAAAGAATCAGAATGGGATCTTTGTTTTGAAAGAATCATAATGGGAGATTTGTTTTGAAAGAATCAGAATGGGAGCTTTGTTTTGAAAGAATTGGACTCAGAGGAATCAAACTCAGTGTTTCACAAAAATTTCTAGGTAGTTATTAACTTTATTCTGGTTAAGTAATTGATGAATTGTTTTACAATTTGAATAAATTTGTTGAATTTAAAACAATCACAGATAACATGAGTTGTTACAAAACAATTGTATTACCCTATTATGCTAAGAGGGTGCATATGCACTAGTGGGATTATCTCATAATTCTACAAGAGAGTAAGGGTACTCCCTACTCATTGTAATCCAAGAATTATTTTCTTAGTGGATTGTATGGTATTGGATCATTTCCAAGCCACACCAAGGACATAGCTTTTCTTATTGAATAGTGAACCTTGTAAATCTTTGTGTTCCTGTGGATGTGTGTTGAGTTTGTTTTCATAAGGGAATTGAAATCTATAGTAGGAGGCGAAGGTTGTTTCAATTGAAAAGAAACATAAAAGAAAAAGAGTATCACTGATTCAACCCTCCACCTCTTAGTGATACATTACTCTAACTGGGCACTTTTAATTGGTATCAGAGCTAGAGTTTCTTCACCATTCCTTGCTAATGGAGAATGTGAACTATGTGAATAGTAAAGGTATTCCGGTTTTTGAAGGAAAAAACTATCATATCTGGCATGATAGAATGTTTCCATATCATATGTCTATTATTTATGATGTTCTTGAAGCTACAACAATTGGGTTTCCTCCTATTGATGATAGTGCTCCACTTACACCTATTGACAAGATGTTTCTTGATAATTATGGAAGAGACAAGAACGATATATTATTATCACTTTATGAAAGTGAATTATTGAGAGTGAAATTTGTTTCCATAGGTAAAGGTATATGGGATAATTTTAAAAGCATATACGAAGGAAATACAAAAGTGAAGAAGGAAAAGTTACAAATATGGAGATTTAAGTATGACGATTTGAAGATGGGTGAGCATGAATCTGTTGGGGAATTCTTCACAAGGGTGAATGAAATTGTGTGTACTATTAGATGTATTGGTAAAAAGATGAAAGACTCTATATTTTTTGAAAAAATCTTGAGAATCCTACCTAACAAATTCGATGAAAAAGTTTCTTCACTGGAAGACAGAGATCCTAAAACGTTGTCTATTGATGATTTACATAGCAATCTTATTACATATGAAATGAGAAGATATAATGCTATGAAGATAAAAACAAAGGTTGATAGAGAAATGTATTTCAAGGATTCCTAGAAAGAAAATAATATTCTTGAAGAAGAAGAAGCTGGAGATTCTGACTCTAAAAATGAGGTATGTAAAAATCTTGATTCAATTTTGTCCTTGTTTTCTAATAATGTGAAAATAGGTATAGGAAGGTATAAAGGGAAACTTCACTTAAAGTTTTTTATATGTGGATCCATTGGGAATTTTGTTTCCAATTGTCCTCAAAGAGGAATTGAATAAGAAAGTGATGAAGAATAAAGTGAAGATGAAGAAAGAAGGCCAAGAGAATCTTGGAAGAAAAAGGGTGATAAAGAAAAATTCTATTCCAAGAGGGAAGATAAGAGGTTCTCCAAATCCAAAAGGATAAGTTTTTTTGTCCAAGGAAGATGATAGTGAGGATGTTACAAATTATGGTGAAGTCAAGTCGTTCATTGCAATAGTTAATGAAGAATGTTCTTCCAGTAATGAAAGTTATTGTGCTAAAGAAGAAGAATAAAGTGTAGATAAATCTGAAAATTCCATTGAGAATGCTGGGGAAAATACTTTTATTTCAATAATTAATGATGATGAATTCAGAAGAAACAATCTTGATGAAGAATAAAGTCATCTTGAGATGAATTTGAAAGAAGAGTTGAAAGAATGTGTGAGAAAGATTAGAAGACTTGAAAAGCAAAAGAAAAAGGTGGAAGATGAATTATCAAGAAACCAAGAATGTTTTTCTAGTGAGAAAGAAAATATAGATAATCATATTGATGATTTTAAGAATTATTTTGAAGAATAAAAAAATCATAATGTGAATTTGGAAGAGAGGCTAAGGTAAAAATAAGACGAGTTGGAACTTTTCCAACAAAAACTCTCTGAAGCTGAAAAGAAAAGTCTAAGTTTCCAAAACTCTATCACTGAAGTTGGTGAATGTTCTCATAATTAGAAACCTATGAAGGCTTTACAAAAGTTACCTTCAAAGGGTGAGAAGAAGAATGGAATTGTTTTTGAAAATAAGAAAGTTGGGAATGTTATTTATGTGGTCAAGACAAACAAGGTTGGAAATGTTTTGAGACATTATGAATCTGGAAATGTTTCCAATACTTATGGTTTCAATAATTCAGAAAAGAAAAGGAAGAATCTGATTGATAAAATAAAGGTTGGTGGATTGGAAAAGAAAGATAAGAAGGTGGCTGAGAAACACATTCAAAATTCTAGCCAGTATCAATGTTTCATAAGAAAATACCCATTTTATGGATATTGATGGTATTGTGGTGGATTTAGACATACTGAGAATATGTGTTGGTTCAACCAGAAACACTACTATTATTCCATAGGTTATAGAAGTATGGTTTGAGGGGGATTAAATTCTCTCAAGAGAAGAAGCCTGAGAAGGTTGTGTTGCTGAAATATGATAATAATGAAGTAAAGATTGAAAATAGGTTCCAACCATTGGAAACTATTTGTGAAAGGTGTGAGCAACCTGGACACCTTGCGAAAGGATGTTTTATTTTGTTACTGACATAACAAAAGATTCTTAACAATTCTCATAATATGGATGTTTTAGAAGTCAAGAAATAAAGATCTGCTAAATTTCAAAAGAAAGAGTGCTTATTTGTTTGGCCAGAACACATTGACCTAGCTAGGAAATTGGAGGAATCACAAAAGAAAGTAAAATAAGAAAGGAAGAATCAGACTTCTAAAGATATGAGAAATGTTGACAAAAGTTTATCCACAAATGGTGAAGATGAGAAAGGATATGATATCAAAACCTGTTCAACTATCTTTCCAGAGAAAAATATAGTAATTAACAACATGGAAGAAACTGATTGTAACAAGGATGTTCCTAAAGATGAAGAAAAGTATTCATCCTCATCAGAAGATTCGACAAATAAGAATAAAGCTATTGTAAAACTCAAGAAGGATTAATATAAGGAAAAAATCACATCCAATGAAAAATCTAAGAAGAATAAGAAAAGGTAAAGACTGAGAGAGGACACTTAGTACGATTTTTGTTTCTAACAAACAATCGAGGTTCCTCCTTATTCCCAATATCTTTGTATAATTGTGCTAACATGTAGATAATTGAAGGAGTGTAAATAAGGAAGATGGAATTAATGAGTCTCTTACTTTTATTGAAAAATAAAATAACAAGGATGATAAAATTTTGTTTTGATAAGTGGTGTTTTTGTACATATGAACTTTCTGATGTGTTTGTTGAGATGGATTAAGTTTACTTTTGTCTTAGATAAATTCCTTCAAGGTTTTTCCCGAGTCATGAGAATGTTGAAATAAGTATAGAAAAGGTACTACATGATATTTTTGTTAAGGAATACATTGGTCACCTCGATTATACACTATTATTTTCTACACCGTGTTTGCCCACGTAGAATTAAAGTTGTTTAGTTAAAGGTTATTTGTTAAGAAAATCATGTGATACCCATGTCAAAGAAAAGTCCCAACCTTTGAAAATGGAGATCATTTTCCAATAAGGGAGAAAATTATCATGATTATGCGTTTGAATTTGATTGTAAATAAGGGGGAAAGATAAGAGAAAGGGGGAGAATAAAAAACAGGAGAGAAAAAAATGATAAAATACCACTTAATATTTTCACGTGGTTCAAGTGTTTGAAGTGGGTATTGAAAACAAATACAAAGGAGGATATTGTTAGGAACAAGTTGTGTTTTGTCTGTATTTGTTGTCAATCGATCAGTATACTGAAGAAAGAAAGGTTGTTGAGAAAGATGATGAATGAGAATTCAAATTGAATGAGATTGAAAGAAAGAAGAAAGGTATTATGATTCATTTTTTCAGCAAAAAATGCATTGGTTTCTAAATAATTGTATTGAGGATTGTTTTGAAAGGAATAATATCCATGTTGTTTTAAAAGGAATCCGATCCATGTTTTGGAAAGAATCGGATCCATGTTTTTAAAAGAAATAAGAATCACTGTGAAAGTCCATTGTAATGAGAATAAGTGACTTTGAATGTGAAAACATCTTACTGTAAGTAGATGGTCATCAGATTCACTATAAATATGATGATAAAGAGGTTTTTTTTCTATAGAATCAGAGTCATTATGACTACGATTGAATTAATTGTGATGATGCTTTGCTAATTTGTATTTCATATAAATCATGATATGTATTGAGAACTTGTGATACAATATTTATAGAAGAAAGGGGGAGTGAAAGAGATAATTCCAATCATAAGAGAATCCTATTCATATTGTTTTTCAAAACATTCAGAAAAGAATTGTATTCAGGTTTATAATATCTGGGTGGTAGGGTGAAAGAAGTGGTACCCAATGTTTTTCAAAACAATCAGAAAACAATAGTATCTAGATTGTATCTATTATCTTTCAAAACAATTGTATCTAGATTTTATAGATTGTATTTCAAAATAATTGTATTCTGGATGAAAGTAAAATAAGTGGTATTGATGGAAAGGTGGTGCCGATGAAAGTGGTACCGATGGAAAGGTGATGCCGATGAAAAGTGATGCTGATGGGAAAAGTTATTCTGATGGAAAGTGGTGCCGATATAAGTGGTGATGATGGAAGAGGTGATACCGATAGAAGATGAGAAACTGATTGTTTTTCAAAACAATTGTATTCAGGTAGAAGAAAAGAAATGAGATGGTGTTGATTGATAAAGAATCATATCAGATTGGTTTTCATCGTATCTGGGCAGATCATCCTTATTAGATTGTATTGTATTATATCCAGCAATTGTAACCAGCAATCATAACCAACAATCATAACCAGAATGATCGTAACCAAAAATGATCAGCAATCATATCCAGAATTATCGTATATATAATAATCATATCCAGCATGATCGTAACCAGAATGATCGTATCTAGAATGATTGTATCCAGGATAATCGAAACTAGAATGATCGAAACTGGAATTATTGTAACCAGATATGATAGTATTCAGGATAATAGTATCCCGACCATTTTTATTTAGAAAAGATCATTATTGGGGTTGAGATTAAAATAAATAATATATAATGAATGGAAAGTTAAAATACCTTCCAATTGAAGTCAAACGATACTAAATATGATCCTCAATGAATTAAAAGTCATGAAGTTAGTCATGATTCAAGCACTAGTTTTTGAATGTGATGATGTGTTTTCTCAAGAGGGTCAAGAGAAATGAAAAGAAAGTGGAGATAAATGAATGAATTGTCAATGGGGAGACTCTCTTTTAAAATAGTGATTGTATCTCTTGTGGATAAGTTCATTTATTCAAAAATATTCATTTTTTTGGTATCAAGCATTATTTTGAAGAAATTAGTATAAGAGAATCGAATTTAGACCAATGTATTTCTCATCAATTTTAATTTTATTGAAATTTGAAATGGGAGTCTGAAAAATAAGAGATGAAGATTTTAGAAGATCTGAGAAGAACCGAGAAGCATTGACGAAGTCAAAATTGATTCAAGATTTTTGGATAAATTCATACTTGGATGAATTTAAGTGATCAGGAAAGTGATTTGGGAATCCCGCCTAAACATGTTTTGGGTCACTTATATAAGGCATGAAGTACATTGTACTTGTGTGACTTTCAGAGATATAAGCTCCGAGTTTCTAGAGAGAAGGAGGGTTCAATTCTGTTCAGATTGACAATTGTTTTGGGTGGTTCCGATTCATTCATATTCTATTCAGCAGGAAAATTGTATTCAGGAATTGAAGTGGTGCTGATTCTACTCTATTGTTTTCTATCAGAAAATCAGAATGAGATCTTTTTTTTGAAAGAATCAAAATGGGAGATTTTTTTTGAAAGAATTGGAATGGGAGGTTTGTTTTGAAAGAATCAGAATGGGAGCATTTTTTTTATAGAATCGGAATGGGGGATTTGTTTTGAAATAATCAGACTGGTAGCTTGGTTTTGAAAGAATTAGACTTGGAGGAATCCGACTCAGTGTTTCCCAACAAAGTCCAGGCGGTTCTTATCTTTCTTATGGGTAAGGAATTGATGAATTGTATTATAATTTGAATAAATTTTTTGAATTGAAAAGAAGTATAGGTAACACGAGTTGTTATAAAACAATTGTATTACCCTATTGTGTTAAGAGGGTGCACACACACTAGTGGTATTGTTTCATAGTGCTACATGAGTGTAAGGGTAAATCCTACTCATTATAATCCAATGATTTTTTTCTTGGTGGACTATATAGTATGGGATCATTTCCAAACCATACCAAGGACATATCTATTCTTATTGAATAGTGAACCTTGTAAATCTTTGTGTTCCTGTGGATGTGTGTTGAGTTTTTTTCAGTAGGGAATTGAAATCTCTAACAGGAAGAAAAGGTTGTTTCAATTGAAAAGAAACATAAAAGAAAAAGAGTATCACTAATTCAACCCCTCCCCCACTCAGTGATATATTACTCCAATTGGGAACTTTTAGGTGGTAGCCCTAAAACATATTTGGAGAATACAGGAATATAATAATCCACTACCACTGGAAGCTAGATAACTAAATATCCCACTACACTAAGGTCCAAGATCCCCAAATCATGGGTGATATGTTTTAGCTTCCTTCTCATGAGCCCTACCCACACTACCATAAAGTCCCTCTCTCTCTTAAAGGATAATCTCATCCCATTAGCATGTAGGAATATAAATATCCTACAATGATAGTCTATATGTGCATGAACCATTTAAAACTATTCCATACCTAATATGACATCATAAGGTTTCACCGTGATGACTAAGAGGTCCCATGAGATACTCTCTCTACTGAGCACAAAATCATACCACCAAAAAATGTGCAATATAGAAGAATTATTCATTGTAGTAAAATATAGCCACAAATGTAAGGCCATGAAATCAGTAAGAATATCTAGCTCTTTCACAAGGGATATATAGATGAAGGAATGAATCATGCTTGTGTAAACAATTAAAAGATCTAAATTAGAGAAGATATAGATCATACCTTGAATCATCTCATGTGTTGCCTAGTCATATCCCTCTATAACCCACAATTTACCATGCCCTCTACTACTATACCTTTGAGGTTGGCATGGGAGACTCTGTGGTGGTGGTGGGTGTAGGAAAAGGAGTCATCCTCCACCTGCAGCTCTACCTTATGAGGATCCTCCTATTCCTTTATTAACACGACCTCCATGGGGGTCACCCTGACCATGCCTGGGATATCCCAGATCATGATTCTACCTCTTCTTTGGGGGTCTATCCACTATATTTCCACCATATAAAGTACATTGTGTTGGGAAATCATGATCCATGTAACCTCTCCCATTACAATCATAACATCATCCATCACCACATTGATTGCACCCTCCGCATGATCCCCGTGTTGAAGATCCCCGCATCTATGTTTGAGCATGAGTATGTATCATGTGTTGAAACCATAATGAATAAAACCTTCTAGATGCTATAGATAACTTAGCCCCATGATTTCCACTATTTTCTCCATCTACCCGACACCCCTCTTTTAGAAAAGTATCAGTCACCATGGACTGATTCAGTACTTCAACATTATTAGGATAACAAAAGAGACCATGCTATCCTAGATGTCTCTACTAAGTCCCTTTAAAAACACCCATTCTTGAAAGTATCCATCTTGAACTATATAAATAGAGTAGAATTCAAGGTCAGAAAACCCTAAGGAATATTTATCAAATGACATATCACCCATCCATAAATCAAGAATCTCATGTATCTGCATAGAGTGAAAGCTTGAAGTATTAAACTTTTCACAGAACAACTACTAAAAATATGTCCATGAAAGTATCATCTCATTATGGTTCAGAGTGATCATACCCCACATGCACCTTATTTATCCATGAAGAAGACTGGTCAAAATTCTAACCATCTGATCGTCCGGGCTTTGATCAAGCTGACAAACTTATACAATTACCTCGAGCTAATCCTCCACCGCCCGAGGGTCTGGATCCCTAGGAAAACTGAGCAGTCTGTATCACTTGAACTTACAAAATGTGCTAAGCCTATATGCATCTTCATCCTGACCTTCTAGAGCTATTATCTTCCCAACACACAGTTTTTCATCTTTCTGAACTACTGTATGTGGATCCATAAACTTCTCATCAGGTCTAAGCGATACTCTATGCTCACTTGGAGGGAAGACCTCAAGACTAGGTCACTATACAAGGGCCTCATCGATCAACTGGTCATCATCATGACCCTATCTTAGAATCCTAGATGGATTTTGTTATGGAGGTATCTTGAAAATTAACAAGATGTACCATAGTTTGATGATCATATCTAGGGATATGAATCAATAAGGACATGGAAGTAAAAAGACCAAATCCTACATGATTCATGTTCCATTGGTTTCCCTAAAACTGGTACCTCAGTATGCCGATTCGACAAGTAGGTAGTTAGAGTCCTGGTGTATGGATACATCGGCCTCTATACCATCACTGGGTTCCCTGGTATGAGATCCAAACTTGAGACACTTCAATACCATGTCCCTAAGTTTCCAATACAATCCACACAATATGTCTAAATCTAAACACCATCCCTAGGATAAAACTCATTTGATACCTCTCTATCATAACCCAATCCACTGGGCCCCCACTTGGTCCGACAGTAAGCCGAGAGTGAAACCCCAAGACCAACCCCAATATGTCATGGTATGGTGACAAGCACTAAGTAGAAATATCATTGAAATGGGAGGCCTTAGCCTAATGTACCTATAAACATGTAAACACACTCAACTCCATGAAATTGTGTAGATATATAATAAAACCAAAACATCTACAGAGTAATAAATATATGCAATAAACTTTAGGAAATACATCAAAGTGTATAAAATCAATAAAAAGTACAAATGGAAAAAACACAAACCCAACCATTAAGGAGGTCCCAACCTAAAAACAACCAAAAAGGGGAATAATGAAGAGGGATTAACTAAATATATCTGAGTATGACCACTGAAAATGTTCAGTGCCTCAAAACACTACTATGCTCCTCCAATAATAGATCCACTAATGTCACTTCCAATCTATCTTTTGTGTGTACAAGTCACAACTTATTTAGGAAAATACCTTATAAGGGTGAGTATAAACATACTTAGTAGGATGCCTTAAAAACCAAAAAATGGAAGAACCAGAATAAAACAGTCCTCTCAACTTATAAGAAAAAGGAAAAAAACCCAACATTAGATATTATCATACTGAAACCCTAGTCATAAAAGGAGAGAAGTATTAATCTCTATAGATATTTAATAATAAAGAGTCTCTATGTAACTCTAAAGGTCCAATCTCTAATGTCAAGCACCACATGTGACCTCATAATGACCAGAATGGATGGCCATATCCTTGCTGCTATGATCCAAAGCCGTGGGAGAAATATCTATAATGGAGGAACCACTCCCCACAAAATATCTATGATTGGGGAGTACCACTCCATATATAAAGAACCCACACCCTCTATAATGTGTGGGAGTACCGACCATACCTATGTAAAGGGTATGGGAGATCCACACCCAGGTATGTTAGGGGAGTACCGAACCTGACATCTATTTGATGATCAAACCCGATCATTGTCATATACATAACATTTTTGAATGGAGTTCCACAATCATAGAACCTCATATCTTATCTAAGATTCTGAAATAAAGGCCACCATCATTTCCAATATGGAAAAGTACTTAGAATAGGCTACTCATGAGCCTAAATCCTATTCCCGAAGAAAGACATACACAAGGTATAAGTTTATGAGAAAAGTACACAATGTTTGAATTAGGGGACATGGTGTGTAATGATGCCTAAGGACTTGGGAAAGTTCTTATTTGGGCATGACTCAGCTAGACATGTACCTCTACATGGCATGTCCCTAATGGAACACAATATATCTGATCACCCAAGGTTCTAGGTGTGTTCTCTCAATACACGAATCGAGTACCCAAGTAGCATGACATTGAATGTGCTTTTGGACACATGATGTGTGATATTTAACTCAATATAAAACCCTATACACTATGACAATTCGAGAAACATGGTTTTTGTTCCTCCGGAATATATGGTGTGTAGTTAGGATTTTTATAGCAATGAAGTTTGGTCTCCTGATAATCACAAGATCTATCAAAATTTCCTCTACAATCACCATTGACTCTTTAAAATCTACCTATATTGAAGGAAGGAACCTCCAACAATTTATTATTTGCCTTTTGTGGCTATAAATCGAGATTCTAGTCACCCAAACTTGATCTGTCACATCTCCCATTTCCAAACGGGGTCCTGATACCTAACAGTAACATTCATAATGCATAATTTTACCTTGATCCATCTGAACACCATTAATTCTAAGGCTATTTTAATAAAATTCATGATTCTAAGGGTTCAATAATTCTCAAAATAGTCCAGAAATATCTAATTTCTAACCCTATGGACCAATGACAAAGAACACAATGAACGGGGGGTGATAAAGGCACAAAACAAGTTAAGATTATCGTTGGTTGATGAAATATTGGAAAATAATCATAATCATGAAAATAAGGTGGTGAAACATGAAGAAAAAGAATATAAATAATTAAGTTTAGGAATTCTAATTAATTTCTTGGTTCACACGAAGAATAAAAATCAGGTAATTAAGAAGATATACGTTCCATACTCAAAAATCAAAACCCCAAGGGTTGAAATCCATAAATTAATGAGCCCCACCTCAAGAATGGATTGATCATTGATGAAGAGAACATTTTATAGTGAATATATTGAAGATTTTCCTATGTTTTTCATTTATCTCATAACTCTCTTCAAACACTTGATGTCAGTCCATGATCCCAACCTCGTTAACACAAACGGTGGAACTCATCCTCCTCTCTAATCATCCATGGTTATGCAGCTAAATCTGAAGATTTTCTATAATGGTATATTTATAGTGGGGTGTACTACATTTATATATTTAATAAATTATCTAAATTGTTCGATTTAATTTATTTAACGTACCCACCAATGAATGCCTTCAATGGAATGTCTGATGCTAAAAAAACTTCTGTCGCACTTTGGGTAAAACTCATGTTTTGAAAATAACCAAAGTATCTAATTTTCCATATGCGGTCCCAATAAATAATAATTCCATTTATTCTAAAAATATATGAATTAATTCTTTAATATATTTAGATTTTTTAAAATATTAACTCTGGGGTCATTCGACACCCAAAAAATAGCACCAACTCAAAGGAAAAATCCAGATATATATATAAATATTCAAAGGATCAAACTATTAAAATCATAGTTGTTACATATGTAATTTCTACATTTTTGTCATGAAACATATTTAAATATATCTAGATTTTTTTTGAGATAAGGCATTGAGACGACGTGTGATTCCAAGGCCCGATGAGCCTGATATTGATGTTTGAAATATATTAAATATCACGCGTGCACTATTTTACTAAAAAAGGGGAATAACTCTTAATGGAGGCTCAAATTAGAAATTTGAGGTCATCATTGAGTTCCAAGCATGATTTTTACCCTAGGCATGAATTAACCTTGGATCAAGTCAGACGTTTGGATTGAGTGCCGTTGTGGGTGAATTAATAAAATAAATAAATAAAATTATTTATTTTATTAAGTGATATAATGAACTATTATTTGTCTCTAAATATGAAGTTATTGGAGACCTCAAGGTTGGAAGCCAGATTCTGGAGATCTAGAGGACTGTTGGAGAGGGCGTTGGAGGATCTTTCTCAGACAAACAACCATTAGATCACGAATCATCAATCACAGTGCAACGAGACTCGGGGATCTTGCCAACTACAGTGATACAAATTTTCTCTTTGTCAGTGATCGATCCATCTCAAGGTAGGACATTGTTTTATAATAATTTATCCCCATTTATTTATTATTTTGATGAATGAAAATCAATCAACTAATGAATTGATTCTCCAATAAAGCATATTATAGGTATGAGATAGACATTATCTAGGATTGGGGATTTTCTTATTGATTATATTATTATGTCTTCATTCATCATTTTAACGGTAATGAATCAAGGCCAATATGAAAATTTTCCAAGGTCCATTCCTCACATTTGTGTGTTGTGATTTTCCTTCCCCATTATTTGTTCATAACATACAATTCCATTGTCCCATGGTTTAACAAATACTAGATAAACAATCATTGTGCACTTGTTTCATGGTACAATGGATAATTATCATAAATCTTGGTTTAGATTGGTGAAGAGATCGAGATGGAATGATGGAGATAACGAATGTTTGATCGGGGATATATTTAGGGATACCTAGTATTTGTATCCTTGATGTGTGATGTAGGTGTGGATTGATGGTTGGTTTTTGAATGGATCAAGGCATGATCTATGGTGAGCATGCAATGATTAGGCTTGGTCGGACCAAATCTACAATATTTGGGTGAGATTGATGGTGGATATGAAGGTGGTAGTGGTGAAGGAGAACTTGGAGGAAGAATATGAAATTATAGAAAATTATAGGTTACAAAACATGTAATTTATAATTTCAGGCCATGTAAAACCCCCGCTATGTGGAACTAGGGTTTTGGTGTAGATATAAGTATCACACACCATGTGACTTGGTCACACATTGTGTGACCCATACTTGGAGGATCAGTTTGTACCCAGGGAGGTACATGAACACGGACATGGATAGCTATACACGAACATGGATAGATGGACATGGACACGGTAAAGAGTACTTAGGATTGGATAATCCATATACTAGGACATTGACACAAGTATGGGCACAAGTTGTGATACACGGGTAGAACCTGGTGCCAAAGGGACACACTGTGTACTCATGTTACATGCCGTGTACCACTTGAAAGAAGGATTGTAGACCTTTTCCTCTTCATATCATAAAAGTTTCATTATGGTGTGTTCCGTTGTTTTATTCCTTGGGGGTTTAATATAGAATCACATCCTATACATAGGATAGTGATCCCTTATGAGGAACATTATTTTTTGATGGATTTTTTGGAATCCTTTTGTGAGTCACAGAGTGAGATCTTCTATAATCATCATTTCCCTAGGTGGAGTTCTCATATCATCAGGAGAAACACTATACAGGCATCGATCCTCTACTTAGTGGGATAATTCAGATTGGGTTTCTAGTATACCCCATGTACTTGGGTGTGATCTCCATCTATGTATCATTCTATTCAAAATTGAAACATGTACTTCTTATGGAGAGAAACGATGAGCACAACCTCTCAAACAGACATCATCAGTGCTATATGACTCTTGGAGTGTGTTCTTTCAGATGAGCACTATATGAAACCTTGAAGTAGGAATCCTAGGATTGCAGTACAATTGTGATCTTATATGAGAATATATGTCTACTATTGAGTATATCTCGATGTTCATTTTATATATGCCATTGACATATACCTGTGATGAGTTTATTATTATTCTTGATGCTATATGATTAGTGATTTTGGGGTGTCCTACTAGGTATTGTTATACTCACCCCTGCATGGGATCATCCCACATGTTTCATGAATTATGAAGAAAATTGAACTTTTAATAGATACCTAGAAGGATTTAGACTAGTAATATCTTAGCGATACAGACAAAATAAGGTGTGTTCCTATGGTTACCTTGATAGTAGTCCTCTTCCATTTCTTTAGGTTGGACCTGTTCTCAGTTTCTTTGTGGTGGGATTGTATATGGCCCTTTTTCTTTTCAGTACTTGTTATCATACCATGATGGTGGGATTTTAGATGTACTCATGCATGGTTATCACTTGTTTTACATTTCAGTATTATATGGGCTTGGATATGTGTGCGTGTGTCTATATACATTTGGCTAAGGCCTCCCATGTGTGTAATATTCCTACTCAATATGGTTTAACAACCCTTAGCCTATTGGAGGTGGGCTTGGGATAGTCAAAAAACAAGCCTAGTTTGGATGGGTTATGATAGAGTGGTATTAGAGGAGCGAGTTCTACCTTATGATTGAATTTTGTGCAGTTGGTTATTGTTTTATGGAAAAAATATTAAGTGTATCAAGTTCGACTATCAGTTCAGGGACTCCAATGTTGGTGTGGAGGCCAACATATCCATAAACTAGGACTCTCATCACCTACCTTTCTACTCAATACATGTAGGAACTGATTTCAAGAAAAAAATTGGTACATGTATCATATAGGAATGTGTTATGGTTTCCATGTACGTTTTAAATCATCTCTATAGATATACTCATTGACCATGAAATATCTTATCTATTTGAGGATGCCTCCATGATGTTTTCCAACTAGGATTTAGTATCAGGATCATGGGGATGATCCCCTTAGTGATAAAGTTTCAATATAGGGACTTGTTTGGGAGGTGTTACCTCTAGGTGGTGCACCAGCCTTACCACCACATATCGAGCAGTATATGGTACCGATAGTACCAACAAATTCGGTGCATAGGTAGAGTGTTCATTAAGAGTTTTAGCGATAGAAACCCCTTAGGTTTTGAGGTGACCTAGAACCATAGGTGGATGGGGACTAGCTTGATGTTGTGACACAAGTCTTTGTTCTAGTCAGGACACCATAAGATCAGATGGTGGTCATGATAGTGACCCTTATCCATGGATTTTCATGATGATGGTGTGGCTTAGTGACCTAGGCAAATGATGAGGTGACTCTTGCATCATTAGAGATCAAATGAATTTTTAGGGAGGATTTTATCCATCTAATTTTATGGATTTTCACATCCAAGAGCTTTTAAAGCTTTACCAAGGTAGTACGACTATGACTGAGTATTTATAAAGGTTCACCAACCTCTCTCGATAATTGATCACTACTATAAAAGAGACCATTAACAGTGAAATAATAAGCCTTTATCAATACAAAAAAGCACTAATAATCAGAGTGTGGTTATAATCCTGAAGCTTTTATCAGTGCTAAAAAGCACTGTTAAAGGCCCCCTTTAACAGCCCAAAAAAGTACAATTAAAAGGTCCCTTTAAATACATTTTTTTCGCGTGGTTTCTTAGCACTGTTAAAGGGGGATTTAAGAGATATTTTTTAGCATCGATAAAGACAGTGCTATTAAAGGGGGTAAAATTATGTTTTTCGGATGTCCATGAGCTTGAACCCTTTATCAGTGCTTCCATGACACCTTTAACAGTGCTCCCCCAACTTTATCAATTCTTTTCACACCACCACCCCTTTTTTTAGTGATTTTTGAATTTCCAACCTCATGCGTGCCCACTTGGATTCAAACCTTGCACCTCTCCTTCAAAGATGAAATGTCTTTACCACTACACCATGTTATTTTATTGTCTGTTTAATGATATATATATATATATATACATATATATTTACACAAACACACACACACATATATATATTTACATATATATCTTTTATTCATATATTTATATAATTATTTTTAAATATATTTATACAATATATGTGTGTGTGTGATATATATATACTTATATTTATTTAAATATATTATATATTATATTAATTTACATATACTAGAATATAATATAAATATACATCTGTTTATTAATACACACACACACACATATATATATATATATATAAACATTATAAATATATTTCTATAATATAAAAAATGGTTAGAGATTATATTAAATCCATTTTTAGAATATGTATTTATTTACATATATTATAATATACATTTTTATATAATTATATTGATATATGTATTTATATGAGTGATTTATTATAAGTAAATATAAGGAAACATGAATATATTTAATTATAAATAAAATTATGTTGTGAAAAACAATAAAATTTCAAAACCATAATATCAATATGAATGTAATACCTAGGAATAAATTCAGTCTCCACCAAAAAATTCAATAATTACTCCTTAAATGGTGCTGAAAATCCATCAAATGTTAAAAAATTGGGGTACCCTGACTAAAATTTCAGTTTTAGAGGCCTTCAATGACTTTTTGGCCACAAAAAATGTGACAAAGGTTTACCTATGTCACCAAGGGTGTAAATATTGTCACAAGATTTTATTTGATATGTGGTAGAGCCCAAATAAACACTCAAATCAAAATTTATGGCCGTTTGAAGTTTGAGTTACATTTTAAAGTTATTTTAGATCTTTTATTAATTTTTGGATTTTTTGTTATCTTCAAATTGATATTAAATGAATATTACTCAGTAATAATTAGAAAATTATTTATTATTATTTTTTAATTATTTTATAATCCATTTTCACTAAATATCATATAAATTAAGAGCAAATTCCTATTTACCTTATCTAAAACATATTTTTAAAAATATCTATTATATTTATATCAATATAAATATATTTATATATTAATATATTATTTTTAATGAAATATTTTTTTGAATTATACCATTATCAGTGCTATAAAAATAACACTGATAAAGGGGGGTCTTTATCAGCGCTTAAAAAAAAAACACTAATAAACACCCCTTTATTAGTGTTTTTTAGCATTGTTAAAGAACCCCTCTAACAACGCTATAAAAAAGTGCTATTAAAGACCCTCTTTAATATTAATTTTTTAGCGCTGATAAATGGGGTCTTTAATAATACTTTTTGCTAGTGCTATTGAATCCCTAACACTGTATAAACCCATTTTTGTAGCAGTGGATGGATATGGCATGAGAATAGTTCTTTCAGAATCAAAACATTGAGCAAGGAAAACATAGATACATCTAATCCATCATGATACCTCTTTTGAATTATTACATCTTCTGGGATGCTAGAGCATTCTTTAATAGGTGAGAGTCTTCAGGCTGAGAAGACACATATATTTGGTACTGGTAGTGAGAACACAGGAGAATAGACTTTTGTGGTAGGTTGCCGATGACAGTCATAGAGACCAAGATGTGTGAGAAGTTTCATGAGGGTTTACCAATATATAAGATTTGTGGTTCAAGGATCACAAGAGAGATTTATTCATCCTATAGAGAGGTAGAGATACTCTTGTGATAGTTAGGGACATTTTTCACAAGATTGTCCGACCCAACGTGCAGTTTATAGGGAGGTAGAAAATGGGCCGCCTAGGTAGAGGCAACATCAGGAGAAGAAAGGTCCATAGGGAAGTGGATGTGGAAGAGGATATGAGAGAGTAGTTGGAGGTGGTATAATTTTTGACTTGTTACCACCACCACCCCTAGGTGGTTCACATTGGGCTTAGAGAGATGAGCGATAGGGGTGAGGGAAGCTACAAGCGGCCGAGGCTTATAACCCAGAATATCTAGGGATGATATGAATTATGATCTATATCTTTTATACCTTTTTTTCAGTATGTATAGACACAGGTGAGATTCATTCCTTTATTTTCACTTATCTGGTTTGAGACTTAGAGATTTCGGCTTAGCCATTGGCTCAACCCATGTGTTTGGAGACTCCTACTAGAGGTGACTTAGTAACCCCACACTTCTTCTATCCATGTAAACTGTATATTGGAGGTGAGAGTTTTTTTTGGGATCTCTTTGTAGCTGGGATTAGGCCTTACAAAATCATCTCAGGTATGGACTAGTTATCTATGATTCATGTCCAGATAGATTTTTTCAGGTGGAGGATGCGGTGTATCCACAATGAAGGGATGAGGTTTTCCTTTTTGGGTGAAAATGAAACCTAGTAAGAGTAGTATGGGCTCATGAATATGAGGGTGTAACCGATTACACATCAATTGGCTGGCATGAACCTTGGTGTAGTGGATTCTATGAGATTTTAGTTTCCTACAATGGTATTGGAGTATGAGGACGTCTTTCCCAGGGAGGTTCTGTGTAACGACCCGAAATTTTGAATAAATCTTGTTTCCTAATTTTGTGTGTTATTTTATTTTTTATACTCAAAAAAACCGTTTCATTTGATAACATGAGTATAATTAAACAGATATCATTGGGTTTTGACTGTTATATGACCATTGGTCAATATGACCGCTGTAAACTAAACGTTTTGATTATTGTCTCTAAATACAAGTAATCTTGGTTAATTAATATAGAAAGAAGATTCGATAGCCTCACCTAGTAGTCTTGGACCGATCGAAGCTCATCTAACAGAACGTGGGAAGAAGGTAGCACCACTGGCCTTTGCTCTGGACCAAACCCAAGCTGAACTTCATCGTGTGAAGCTAGAATGGAATCGACTTCGTGAGAAGTTAAAACTGATAGAAATTACTACTCGTGTGATGTTGGCCGAGCCTCCCTCAGATTCTATCACCTTAGCACACATTACACTTAGGTCCTATGCTGGTGTGATAAGGGGCTATGTAAGGAGATCGTAACTGCCTTATGTAATCCTCTATTTTAAATAAAAATTGGGATTTCTTCTTATGATGAAGTTTATGAATTTTAAAATGACCGGATAAATATAGTATGCATATTTTTGATGAATTTTAGAAAAAGGATATTTTAAAAATGTTTATGTAATCCTTAAATAATTAAAAATGTGTAATGATATTCAAAAAATGGTCTTCTATAATTATGTTCAGTACGAAATTTAGAGTCTAATAAGATCAACTTGTTTTTTGATGAAAAGTAAATTATGAATAGTGATTTTATGCTTAGGATTAGTAATGTGACCAAATGGATTAGTAATCTCACTTAAAGAAAGTATTAATATAATCTAGGCACCTTGATTAAGTAATGAGATTCAATAAAATGGTTAAATAACGGTTTCATAAATTATTATTCAAGTATTAGTTTTTTTGAGTGAATAGTGTCTTTAATTAAAAATTAAATTAAAAATTAAATTAAAAATATTTAGAAAATTATTTTTATAAAATGGATTTCATTTTTGAACTCAGAGCATTGATATTATGTTAAGGTAATTTTTGGGGATTTTCTGAAAAAAAGAATTTTCAGTGAATAGTGTATTTATTTAAAAATTAAATTAAAAATATTTAGAAAATTATTTTTATAAAATGGAGTTCATTTTTGAAATCAGAGCATCTATATTTGGTTAGGGTGAAATTTTGGGATTTTTCTGAGAAAGTTGAATTTTCAATGAATAGTGAAAATACAGTTTTTAAGTTACGGGTGTTTAATGAAATCATTAAATGATGTATTAAGTATGTAATAAATATGGTAGAATTATGAATAGTAAGATAAGGTATGAGGTGTCCTAAGTGGACAATACCATGGGCAAATATCATGGCCAAGCCCATGGTTTTTCCAAAACCACCAATGAGGTGTCCCTTGGCCATTAATGCCTTGTCCCCTCACTTTCCCTATAAATACTAAGCCATCCTATCATCCATTCGACTCCCAACTATTCCCCAATGAATATATGGTCTCATTACCTCCCAAGGAGTCCTCCCAAGGTTCCCCCAAGCCCTCAAGGTCCCAACCTTTGAGTTTTAAGAGTTACGTTTTAAGGTAAAGGATCCGACCCCTCTCTTTCTTTTCAAGTGATCTCTTTTATGTCATTTCTTTTATGCTCCATGTTCTTATGTTGAAGGATGTTCTTTTATATTCATTATACTGTCCTTTTTTTATGTTCATATTATGAGAGACCCCCTCTTACTCATTTTGTTTTATGAATGTTTAAGTGGCGCCGTTAGGCTACCGAAATTTTTGTAACAAATTCTTTCACCCTTCTCATTTTCAAGTTCTATTTTCTTGTCAAGTCTTTGAAGTTCCTTTTTATTATGTTGGGGGTATGATATCTATATCTATAATACTGATCTTTTATGTTCATATTATTAGAGACCCTATTTTATCTCGTCAATTCATTTTTTTGTTGAAGTTTAAGTGACGCCATTAGGCTGCCGAATTTTTAAGGGATTCGTTCACCTTTCTCATTTTTCAAAGATCTACTTTTATGTCAAGTATTTCAAGTTCCTTTTTTATTATGTTGGGTTATGATATCTATATCTATCATACTTATCTTTTATGTTCATATGATGAGAGACCCTATTTTATCTTGTCAATTCATTTTTTTGAAGTTTAAGTGACACCGTTAGGCTACCGAATTTTTAAGGGATTCGTTCACCTTTCTCATTTTTCAAAGATCGAATTTCATGTCAAGTATTTCAAGTTCCTTTTTTATTATGTTGGGGTATGATATCTATATCTATCATACTGAACTTTTATGTTCATATGATGAGAGACCCTATTTGATCTTGTCAATTCATTTTTGTTGAAGTTTAAGTGACGTCGTTAGGCTACCGAATTTTCATAAGAGAAATATTATTTTTGTCTTCCTTTCATGTTCTTCATTTCATATGGTATATCTTTCAAATTTCATTACCATGTTCTTAAATCCTTTATATTCTGTCCCCCTACTGTTTTATGGATCATTTATGAATGTTTGACCCATGTCCCATCTCTTTTCAATGTTTTCTAAAACCTCGTAACATAGCCGTTATGCTGCAGAATTTCCGTCTCAAAATGTCTCTCTCTTTTTCTAAAGTTATTTTATTTTATTAAGTGAATACTCAAAGCTCTCTCTTATATATGGGTATTAAAATATATATTAATTTGTTCTATTTTAAATTCTGGTATTTACATACATGACACCCACCTTCCTTTTCAGTGGGTTTTAAAGTGACACAAAGATCATTTCTTTAAAGAAGTTTTCAAAACATTATGATTATGAAATGAAACCCATTTCTTTTATGCTATATGGGTTGTTTATGAAATGCTTGATGATGATATATGTGGATCACATGACAAAAAAGTAAAATTTAAGGGTGCACCCTAATAGAGCTCCAATTCATTGGGTAAAGACTTAATCTCTAGAGATGACCATTTAGACTGATACCTTGGTGAATAACCTTGGTAATTTTTTATTGACACCTTGGGGATGGACCTTGGTGAAACAGAAATGATTGTCTTTGTAAAATTTTGTAGCCACATCTTCAAGTTATGAAAAATGTTATTTTTATTATGATATGCCTCACGATTTCTTTCTCATGACTTAAAGTTCTTTTTCATGACATTGTTGATGTATCCCAAGTTTACATGTTAAATGTTTCCCCTTGTTTCCCTTACTGGGCCTTCTGCTCACCCTTTCTTTTGATGTATGTCCCCAGGTTATGAGATGCCGTAATGAACCTAGGATGAACATAAGGAGAAGCCTTTCAAGGGTTTAAGAAGAATGTTTTATGTTTTCATGTTTTAAGTTCCTGGTTTCCAAGACTCTAAACCTTAAAGATCCCCAGTTTTGTAAAATGTAATGAAAGTTTATGTGATAAAAAGTTGGGTTGCCATAGTTGGTATCAAAGGATGGTTTAGTTATTTGTGGAAATTAGGATATGAAAACTCTAGGAAGAACCCTATAGAAAAGTTTAAATATAGTAAATCTTCCTATTATTTTGGTGAGTATTGAGTAAGAGGTTTCCAAGCAAATACATCCCTATCTGGATACGAGTAGGTAGAGGTGGCTCTGGCACAGATGTACATAGGGGTAAAACCCAAAAACACCACTTTGAGATAGACTCTAATGGGAAATGGTACAAGATAATGGGCCTTGCTACACTCTTGGTTATGACACTCCCGGGGGATATGATTTGGTAAATTCATAAGCTTAATATGAACCATTATTAAAGGAACAAAGATAAAATAAAATAAAGATTCACATAAGAATATATGATCATGGATAACCTATTTTAAAACCTAGGGGATCACAAGTTAGGGTATAATTTTCTTCTACAAGTTATCCTTATATGATTTAAGTTCCTTTTCATGATTATTGGCTAAGTATTTAAGCCCCTAATTATACTTTCTCTTCTTAGTTAATGGTGGGAAATGGAAGAACATGTGCCAACAACCAATGTGATAGGAAATGCAATGATTTCCGTATTAATATGACAGAGATGATTAGGGGATTAAAAGACGATTATTATTTTGGAAGACGTTAACTATTTTGGGGACCCTATATGATCGAGATAAATAGATTACTATGGTATTTTAATTGAGGAGTAAGGTTGACTTATATTTTGAAGAATCGATGAATTTAAGGTGGACTTAGAGTAATTTAGGTTACTTATGGAAATGATTAACCTATCTTGGGGAAAATGTGATTAGGTTAGTTACTTTTGTTATAAGATGATAAGAGTTGTTGATGTTGTTTGAAGATGAACAATAAAGTCTATATTGGAAGACTATATTATGAGATCGTTCTTATAATTGGGTTTCAATCTTAGTTTGGGTTATTTTGAGGAATTTTAAGGACCGTTATTTATGGAATGGTCTATGATGAACTTTGTGTAGTACCATGGAACTTTGAAGATTTAAAATTAGTTTCCATTCCTATGGGATTATTTCTTTTTGAAGAGTTTTTTTACCTTACCCTTTATTTTTTTGGGATAATGTTTAAAGATATAAGAAATAGATAGTTAATATTTTTTGGATTATGTGATTCTCTAGAAGATGATTCTTGTTCTTTTGATGAGACCAAGTGTTTTTGAATTCTCATCGTTTGGAGAAAAGATTAGTTTTGGTAGAGACTTATTAAAGGATGAAACTCTACTTGAAGGTAGGTATATTTCCTTATGTTTTTGTTCTATGTAGTAAATGGATTCCTCAAAATTATGAAAAGGAACGTAAAACAAAAATGTTGTTGGTTTACATTTCCTACTAGGTAATAAAAGACCATTTACAAACATTATAAGTTTGGGATTTTCTCATGGTTAACATTCTCCTAATCATGTTTTCTATCACTCTCCCTCAGAGATTAACCCTTTGTTTTTCTTCCATATCCATGTTTTCATACATGGAATCCTTGTATGGGTTAACTCGGGTGGCCTTTGTACTTCCTTTTCTTTCTTTTAAAGTAATAGTTTTACTGACTCCTTTTTCTATGTGGGACATTCAATGCAATTTCAAAACCCAATTTTAAAAATTGCGAGGACACAATTTCTTAAGGGGGGAAGATTGTAACGACCCAAAATTTTGAATAAATCTTGTTTCCTAATTTTGTGTGTTATTTTATATTTTATACTCAACAAAACTGTTTCATTTGATAACATGAGTATAATTAAAATGAGACCATTGGGTTTTGACTATTATATGACCATTGGTCAATATGACCACTGGAAACTAAACGTTTTGATTATTGTCTCTAAATACAAGTAATATTGGTTAATTAATATAGAAAGAAGATTCGATGGCCTCACCCAGTAGTCTTGGACCAATCGAAGCTCATCTAACAGAACTTGGGAAGGAGGTAGCACCACTGGGCTTTGCTCTGGACCAAACCCAAGCTGAACTTCATCGTGTGAAGCTAGAACAGAATCAACTTTGTGAGAAGTTTAAACTGATAGAAATTACTACTCGTGCGATGTTGGCCGAGCCTCCCTCAGATTCTCTCACCTTAGCACACCTTACACTTAGGTCCTATGCTGGTGTGATAAGGGGCTATGTAAGGAGACCGTAACTGCCTTGTGTAATCCTCTTTTTTAAATAAAAATTGGGATTTCTTCTTATGATGAAGTTTATGAATTTTCAAATGACCGGATAAATATAGTATGCATATTTTTGATGAATTTTAGAAAAAGGATATTTTAAATTTTTTTATGTAAACCTTAAATAATTAAAAATGTGTAATGATATTCAAAAAATGGTATTCTACAATTATGTTCAGTACAGAATTTAGAGTCTAATAAGATCAACTTGATTTTTGATGAATAGTAAATTATGAATAGTGATTTTATGCTTAGGATTAGTAATGTGACCAAATGGATTAGTAATCTCACTTAAAGAAAGTATTAATATAATCTAGGCACCTTGATTAAGTAATGAGATTCAATAAAATTGTTAAATAACGGTTTCATAAATTATTAGTCAAGTATTAGTTTTTTCGAGTGAATAGTGTTTTTTAATTAAAAATTAAATTAAAAATATTTATAAAATTATTTTTATAAAATGGATATCATTTTTGAACTCAGAGCATTGATATTATGTTAAGGTAATTTTTGGGGATTTTTCTTAAAAAAAAGAATTTTCGGTGAATAGTGTATTTATTTAAAAATTAAATTAAAAATATTTATAAAATTATTTTTATAAAATGGAGTTCATTTTTGAAATCAGAGCATCTATATTTGGTTAGGGTGAAATTTTGGGATTTTTCTGAGAAAGTTGAATTTTCGATGAATAGTGAAAATACAGTTTTTAAGTTACAGGTGTTTAATGACATCATTAAATGATGTATTAAGTATGTAATCAATATGGTCGACTTATGAATAGTAAAATAAGGTATGAGGTGTCCCATGTGGCCAATACCATGGGCAAATACCATGGGCAAGCCCATGGTTTTTCCAAAACCACCAATGAGGTGTCCCTTGGCCATTAATGCCTTGTCCCCTCACTTTCCCTATAAATACCAAGACATCCTCTCATCCATTCGACTCCCAACTCTTCCCCAATAAATCTCTGGTCTCATTACCTCCCAAGGAGTCCTCCCAAGGTTCCCCCAAGCCCTCAAGGTCCCAACCTTTGAGTTTTAAGAGTTGCGTTTTAAGGTAAGGGATCCGACCCCTCTCTTTCTTTTCAAGTGATCTCTTTTATGTCATTTATTTTATGCTCCATGTTCTTATGTTGAAGGATGTTCTTTTATATTAATTATACTTTCATTTTTTATGTTCATATGATGAGATACCCCCTTTTACTCATTTTTTTTATGAATGTTTAAGTGGCGTTGTTAGGCTGCCGAAATTTTTGTAACGGATTCTTTCACCCTTCTCATTTTCAAGTTATATTTTCTTGTTAAGTCTTTCAAGTTCCTTTTTATTATGTTGGGGTATGATCTCTATATCTATCATACTGATCTTTTATGTTCATATTATTAGAGACCCTATTTTATCTCGTCAATTCATTTTTTTTGAAGTTTAAGTGGCGCCGTTAGGCTGCCGAATTTTTAAGGGATTCGTTCATCTTTCTCATTTTTCAAAGATCTACTTTCATGTCAAGTATTTCAAGTTCCTTTTTTATTATGTTGGGGTATGATCTCTATATCTATCATACTGATCTTTTATGTTCATATGATGAGAGATCCTATTTTATCTCGTCAATTCATTTTTTGTTGAAGTTTATGTGATGCCAGTAGGCTGCCGAATTTTTAAGGGATTCGTTCAACTTTCTCATTTTTCAAAGATCTAATTTCATGTCAAGTATTTCAAGTTCCTTTTTTATTATGTTGGGGTATGATCTCTATATCTATCATACTGAACTTTTATGTTCATATGATGAGAGACCCTATTTTATCTCAACAATTCATTTTTTTTGAAGTTTAAGTGACGCCCTTAGGCTGCCGAATTTTCATAAGAGAAATCTTATTTTTGTCTTCCTTTCATGTTCTTCATTTCATATGGTATATCTTTCAAATTTAATTAACATTTTCTCAAATCCTTTATATTCTGTCCCCTTCTGTTTTATGGATCATTTATGAATGTTTGACCCGTGTCCCATCTCTTTTCAATGTTTTCTAAAACCTCATAACATAGCCGTCATGCTGCAGAATTTCCATCTCAAAATGTATCTCTCTTTTTCTAAAGTTCTTTTATTTTATTAAGTGAATACTCAAATCTCTCTCTTCTATAGGGGTATTCAAATATATACCGAGTTTTTCTATTTTAAATTCTGGGATTTACATACATGAGACCCACCTTCCTTTTCAGTGGGTTTTAAAGTGACACAAAGATCATGTCTTTAAATAAGTTTTTAAAACGTTATGATTATGAAATGAAACCCATTTATTTTATGCTATATAGGTTGTTTATGAAATGTTTGATGATGATATATGTGGATCACATGATAATAAAGGAAAATTTAAGGGTGTGCCCTGATAGTGCTCCAATGCATTGGGTAACGACTTAATCTCTAGAGATGACCATTTAGACTGATACCTTGGTGAATAACCTTGGTAATTTTTTATTGACACCTTGGGGATGGACCTTGGTGAAACGAAAATGATTGTCTTTGTAAAATGTTGTAGCCACATCTTCAAGTTATGAAAAATGTTATTTTTATTATTATATGCCTCCCGATTTATTTCTCATGCCTTAAAGTTCTTTTTCATGACATTGTTGATGTATCCCAAGTTCACATGTTAAATGTTTCCCCTTGTTTCCCTTACTGGGCATTCTTCTCACCCTTTCTTTTGTTGTATGTCCCCAGGTTATGAGATGCAGTAATGAACCTAGGATGAACATGAGGAGAAGTCTTTCAAGTGTTTAAGAAGAATGTTTTATGTTTTTATGTTTTATGTTCCTGGTTTCCAAGACACTAAACCTTAAAGATCCTCGGTTTTCTAAAATGTAATGAAAGTTTATGTAATAAAAAGGCAGGATGCCATATTATGGGCCCACCTCCATGCTGAGAGATAGAATTATGCATTTATATACACCCTTATATGATCCTGATATCTATTCCATCTTATCAGATGGCTCCCGTAGAGCTTCATGAGTTAAGGGTGCTGTTGGAGCACTTATAGAGGAAGGGCTTTTTCAGACCCAGTGCTTCACCCTGGGCAGCCCTAGTATTGTTTTCCAAGAAGGCGAACAAGATCTTAAGGTTGTCTATGGATAACCATTTCCTAAACTAGGAGACCATAAATAAAAAGTATCCAATACCAAGAATTTATGGTCTCTTTGATAACTTGAGTGGGTAGCGATGGTTCTTGAAGATTGACCTTAGATCATGCTATCACCAGTTACGAGTACTTGATGAGGATATACTTAGGGTTATATTTAGATGTTGGTACGGTCACTATGAGTACTTGGTGATTTTTTATGCATGAATAACTCCCTAGTAGTATTCATGGGACTCATGAACCAGATATTTCATCCTTTCTTAGAACGGTTAATGGTAGTCTTCATCAATGATATCATAGTTTACTTGTAATCTAAGGAGGAGCACACAAGAATCTTAAGGATGGTTCTGGAAGTACTCTGATAGAACCCGCTTTATGGAAGTCTCTCAAATTACCAGGTATTGATTTAGGAGGTCCAATATATTTAACATTTCATCTTAGTAGATGGTTTGGTAGTGGATTTGATGAAAGTCGAGGAAAAGTTATCTTGGGATCCACCCATGAGCGTGACAGAGGTTTGAAGATTCCTTAGGTTGGCATGATACTATCAGATATTCGTACCCGATTTCTTTAGGATATCAACTCCCTTGACATCTTTGACCTGAAAGGGTAAACCTTTCATGTGGATAGAGAGGTTCCAGTAGGATTTTCAAGATTTTATACATAGATTGATGATCACTCACATTTTTAGATTTCCAGAGGAGGGTGTCGAGTACTTAGTGTTCTATGATACATCAGGAACTAGGCTTGGTTGTTTTCTGTTGAATAGGCAAGTGGTGATTTCCTATGGTTCAAATTAATCGGTACCACATGAGAAGAACTATGCGACCCATGATCTCGATTTATTAGTGGTAGTATTTACATTGAAGATGTGATGAAACTAATTGATGGACAAGATGTTTATCATCTATTCTAACCACAAGTTTCTCAAGTATATCTTCACTTAGAAAGATCTTAACTTTGTATAGAGATCATTTCTAGAGTTCCTATAAGATTATTAATTCTAGGTTTTCCATACTTCTAGGAAGGGAAATGTGGTAGAAAATGCTCTCAGTAGGAGATCTTGTTCACAGTTGCTGAGTGAGGCCTCAGTTGGGGAGCATGTTGTTCTTTTTTGAGGATGCATGATAGTAATAGTGAAATTACAAGTGGATGTTATGATATAGTTTCATAAATATCCTTTTTTGGTACATCAAGGTTTGGAAAATATGTACTATAATGTCTAATGTTAGTTTTTGTGTCCTGTGATGAAGATGGGAGTTTCATAGATTTTCACTTGATGTCTTACTTGTCAACAAGTAAAGGTTGAGCACTAATTTCTAGAGGGTTTAGCTCAACCCCTTGAGGTTCTAAAGTGAATGTGTAATGAGATATCCATGAAGTTCATGATTGGGTTACCACATATGTTCAGAGGACACGATCCCATCTCAGTGATCATAGAAAAACTCACCAAGTCGAACCCCTTCCAAGCTATCTAAAAGCAGAGTTCAGTATATATCTTGGGATGAATTTACATGCTATAGATAGTATTCCTCCATAGATTTACCTTGATGATCACTTCTGACTATGATTCTTACTTCACATATCAATTATAGAAGTAATTACCAGAGTCCTTTAGGACTCAGTTTCGTTTGAGCACAGTTTTCACCCCCAAACTAACAAATAGACTGAGCACACCATTCAGGACTTATAGGACAAGCTGTGGGATTTCATGTTGGACTTTGGCCATTTTTGGGAGTATTATCTACCATTGGTGGTGTTTTTGTACAACAACAACTACCATTACACCATCTATATGGCACCATTCAAGGCATTGTATATGAGACCCTATAAGTCACCAATATACTAGACCGTCCAAGGAGAGTCAACACTTATGGGACCACAATTGGTGAGTGCCACAAAAGAGAAGGTTAAGATAATCTAGAAGTGTATGAGGACTACACAAATCCAACATAAGTTTTATATAGTTAGAAGATGAAGGCCTCTAGAGTTTGAGGAGGGAGAATATGTGTTATTGAAAGTCTCACATTGATGTGGGTTATGGAGATTTGGACAAGGTAGAAATATATCTCTGAGGTTCATTGGCCATTTCTAGATACTATGAAGAGTTGGTGAGGTGGATTACCTCTTAGATCTACCAACACAGTTATACCGAGTACATGACATCTCCCACTTGTTTCAATAGAGTAGGTACGTGCATGGAATGTCACATGTTATCAATTAGTGAGTACTGGACATTGAGGATGAGGTTACATCTGCTGATTACTTATTAGAGATTGAGGATCGGTAGGAGCAGATAAACCATGGGTGAGTGATTCTTCTAGTGTGTGTCTAGTGGTAGAATGAGAATCATCAGGAGAGTACCTGGTAGCGGGAGACCCAGATGCATGCTCAGTACCCATATCTCTTTGTTTAATATTTTGTTTTGATTTCTAGGATGTAAATCCTTATGGTGGAGAGAATATAAAATCACTTTTTTTCCCATAAAATTTATTTTAATATATCTAGAAATATTTTTGAGAGTAGGAACTAAGACAACGTGTGATTATGAGGCCCAGTTAACCTGAAATTGATGTTTGAAATATATTAAATATATTAAATGTCATGCATACATGCTTTTCCTCAAAAAGTAGAATAACTCTTAAATGGATTATTATATTAGAAATCTGAGGATACTGTTGAGTTTAGAGTGTGGGTTTTACCCAAGGCATGACTTAACCTTAAAGTGCGTTGGACGTTCATATTGCATGCCATCATGGGAGAATTAATAAAATTAATAAAATAAATTATTTATCTTATTAAGTGACATAGAGACCTATTGTTTGTCTATAAATATATGGTTATGGGATATCTTAGAGTTGGACGCTAAACCCTAGATATCTAGCATACTTTTACAAAGAGAGTTGGAGGATCTTTCTTAGACAAACAACCAAAAGATCATGGATCATTGATTAGATTGTGACGGGACTCAAGGATCTCACCAACGACAGTGGAAATACTTTATTATTCATAAAAAATCAATCCATCCCAAGGAAGGACATTGTTTTATATAGATTTATCACTGTTGATTTATTCCTGTGACGAACGTGAATCAATTAACTAACAAACTAATTCATGAATCGTGCAGATTGAGGGTATGGGAAAGATATTATATGGGATTAAGGATTTCTTTGTTGATAATATCATTATCTATTTGTTCATAGTTATAATGAAAAAGAATCAAGGCCTAAATGAACATTGGCCAAGGTCTATTCTTCATGTTTTTGGGTTGTGATTTTCATTCTCCATTCTTTATTCATTGTAAGAAATTCCTTTGACCCATAGTTTGAAAAACACCAGATAAACAATCGTTGTGCACCCATTTCTTGGATCAGTGAACTGTTATCACAGATCTAGGTTTGGATAAATGACATGATTAAGCTAATATTATGGTGATGATGGATGATTTATTGAGGATATATTTAGGGATACTCACTATTTATATCCTTAAAGTGTGAAAATGGTGTGACTAGATGGTTGGTTTCTGAGTGGATCAAGGTATGATCTCTGGTGATTAGGCAATGATGAGGCTTGTTTTGACTAGATTTTTGAACTCTGAGTGAGATCAGTGGTGTAACCTAAGGCCATAGCAACACCGAAAAACAGAGGGGGAAGAATACGGAATTATAAAAAATTTATTATGAACAACATGTAATTTGGAATTACAAATCATGTGGGACCCGCTATACAATGCAACAATTTTGGTGTAGAGATATGTATCACACATTGTGTGACTCGATAACACGCCATGTGACCCTTTCCAAGAGAATCAACATATAACTGGGAAGGTACACATACATGGACACAGTTAGACATACACGAACATGGCTAGTTGGACACAGACATGGTGAGGAGTACATGGGATTGGATATGCCATGTACTAGGGAATGGGCATGGGAAATGATACACAGGTTGGACATGATACTGAAGGGACACACCACGTACTCATGGTACACATTGTGTATCCCTTAAAAGAAGGATTGGCGCCCTTGTCTTTTTCAACTTGGAGAAATTTCATTAGGGTGCGTTACCTTATTTTATTCCATGAGGGTTTATTATGGAATCATGTCCTATAAATAGGATGGTGATCCCTTCTAAGAGACTTTAGTTTTGAATAGATTTATTGGAATCATTTCATAAGGCCTAAAGTGAGATCCTCTATCATCATCATTTTCCCTAGGTGGATCTCTCTGAGTTGTCATGACCAACACTACACAAGCATCGATCATCTACTTAGTGGGTTAATCTGGATTGGGTTGTTAGTATATGCCATGGACTTAAGTGTGATCCCCATATATGTATCATTCTATTTAGACTTATAATGTGTGATTAATATGAAAATACCCAAATAGCATGAAATCTCATATGGAAATCATCCATGCTATATGACTTATGGAGTGTGTTCTCCCAAACAAGTGCTATGTGGAACCTTCGACCAGAAATCCTAGTATGGTAGTATTGTTGTGATATTATGTGATACTATGTGTCTAATATAGAGTATATATGTATTTTATTGTTATATATTCCATTTAAATATACCTATGATGATATGATTGTTATTTGTGATGCTATATTATTAGTGATTTTGGGGTGTCCTACTAGGTATTATTATACTCACCCCTTCATTGGATTTCCCTACACGTGTTGTGTCTTATGAATATGGTATAAATTTTTATAGAGTCCTAGTGGGACTAATACCAGGAATATCATAGTAATTCAAATAGACCAAGGTGTGTTATTAATATTATCTTAACAAAAATCTTCTTTCATTACTTCAGGTTGGAATTGTTATCAGTTTCTTTAGGGTGGGATTATATTTGGAACTTTTTTTACTTCTAGTAATTGTTTTTCGTAATATCATGGTTGGGTGTTAGATGTATGTGTTCATGGATATCACTTGTTTTAAAATTAATTATTTAATGGTCTTGGAGATGTGTGCGTGTGTACATATACATTAGGAAAAGGCCTCCCATGTGTGCGACATGCCTACTAGGAACTAGTCTCCTTCCCCTTGTCCTATTAGAGGTTGGATTGGGGTAATAGCGGCATGAGACCCATTGGGAAGGGTCATGAAAACATCGGTCCTTCATTACCTCATATCAAGGATATCACAAAGTATGAACATTATTATAAGAAGCCTCAATGCTTACAATCCCCCAATATCAAATAATTATCCATCACATGTGTCATGTCAGAATAGTGTGTCTAGAATATATGATATTTCTTTAAGAAAATTTTCATGGAATCCTTAGGTTTTCCATATAGTGGTTGGATACTATAACCTATTAAAGAAAAAATTAATTTAAAAATTATCACATAGTATAAAAAGATAAAAATTCAATATGTGATAAGAATAAAAATTTATATATCAAATTGAATATATGATCTGATAATCATGAGTGTATCTTAAGGTTGGTTTTTTGGTTCCAAATATAAGATTTCATACTTAATGTAAAGTGTTTAAACTCACTATCACATGAGAAACCACATTTTTCTCTAATACATATCATATGAGAAGATTTTTTTTAATAACATGAACACATCACTAAGTATATATAACATTCACACATATATTTATGATTGATTTTCATTCAAAAATTTGTCTAGGTCAATACACCTTCACATACCTTATGATAAAGATAATATACTTATAGATTTCCTAAAAGTTTTTTTCATCAAAATTAAAGGTGATCATATCAATGTCACTAACTCTTATCATTATGGAATCATCACCCATATCTATTTACCTATTTTCATCTAATCATAATGAATATACCGATGATTTCCACTGTATCACCAACTTGAAATCTCTAAAAGTTAAAAATGAACATAACTCTAACCATATTCAGGTATATTTTGATCAATATCTATCATGTATAATAGTATTTTATTTATTTATATTAATGTGGAAGTTGTTTTCAATGAGGTCATGTAACTGATATGAATAATTATCTACCATCCCATTTCACTCTATCATCATTTAACAGTCCTACCAAATCTATAAGAATCCTATCAAGTATATAACCCTTACCTTAACCACATGATTACAATTTTTCTTTTGTTAAATCCATGGACAACACTTTTCTATTCAATAAATACTAGTAAAAATCAAATGTATCACATCTCCCAACCACTTTCAACATACCACCACTCTATTTAGTGGTTTATTTAATGGGTTAAAGATTTATTAAGAAACCTACTAATTCATTGAGGGGTTTTATAATATAAAACCCACCCATTATTTATATTTTTCATTTTACTACATCATAATAGAAAATGGATTATAAATATTTGATATAATTTTCAATAATGAATGAATAATAAATAAATGGATTATAAGGATCGAACAACAATATTCAACTTCTATGAAATGATGTATTATATAGATAATTTAATGTTCTTACTAGTAAATTGAATGATATGTTTTTCTAGATGAATACCATTTAATCATGTTGGAAATTCTATAAAAGATTATATTTTATTTTACAATATATCCTATAATCTAAAAATTATCATGCATGTGATACATGTAACTGGTTACAATATATTTATATCATAAAATCACGGGGATGCTTCTATTTTTTCATGTTGTATTGTATGATTTTAAATGTGATATAAGTAGAATGGGAGAAAGTGCATGAACCACTTTAATGTACTTCCACATGGTTTTCATAAGTTATAACTCAATGTGATTGAGTTGTTAAATGATTCACATATTCATTAAAGTGTTTAATGGATAATATACCAATGGGAAGTAATGTATGAGTTCCATTAGATGGAACCCAATAGAGCTAACACTCTTCATTTAATGAAGAGTGTTGGGGATATCCAATAAAATAGAACTATTCAATTCTTTTGTTGAAAACATTTAATTCATGCCATATGAATAAGATTTATCTACTACTTAAAGAACCCTTAAACACCCAGTGAAGGTTCTATCACCCCTATTGGTGTTTCAGGATTCTCCTGATACAATTGAGGATCTATTGGTCAGTGTACCACCTATAGAGGTGATATCCCTTTGGTTTTTATTTTTTTAACCTTATAAATAATTACCCATTTTGTTTATCATAAAGTATTCAAGATGGAGGTTTATCGTATTTAATTATACCTATTTTTATGTTATTTATTTTATAGCATGTTGAACTATTGAAAATAGATCGGTATTAATATGGTTTTTCCGTTGTCTCAATTGAATAGATGAAATACATAAAACACATAAAATTAAATAGATAATATTTTATTCATAGTCTAGGGTACTTGATAAAAGTAAACCACACAAATAAATGATGTTTCAAAGGGTCATACAATATAAATATCACTATTGTAATCACGAGTAACAATATGAATAGATTTTTATTTATAAGAGTTTTTATTCATGGGAGACTGATTCAATGTTGAATAAATCATTATAAAATAAATATTATCTAACCCATATATATAATTCATATTTTTTATAAAAAATTATTCAATGAGGAACTCTTATATTAGTCAATGACAATACCGAATGTTTACTTATTTCCATATGCTAGGAGTGATCCCAATACTCTTGGTGGAAGTCAAACATTATATATCTAACATTAATTTTATAGAAAATACTCCTACATCACCATAGTAATGTAAATACATTAAATATAAAGGTATTTTAACAATGATAACATGAAAGAGTTTTAGAAGAGTAAAAAAATGAGGATTTTTGAATTTTTCATGTCCTGACCCCATCACTGTAATGCCCCGACCCTAGTTACCCAGAGTCGGTACATTATTACATAACATTAGCATGATCACAAGAGATCAAGTCCTAGAATAATGATTAGTTTAGTAACCTTGGAAGTACTAGATACATACATAAGTTTTACATTACATTATGAAATGAAAAACCAACATGGTGTCCCCTTTGAACACACTCTATCCCTTAGCCTATCCCTGTAGATCAGCCATAATATACTTCTTCGCATCCTGGGAAAAATAAAATATAAGAAAGGGGTGAGCTCAGATGCTCAGTAAGGATAACAATATAGCGAAAACTATCACAAATAAGGATAAACATTTAAGGTAATGTATAAGACTAAACCACAAGCCTTTCAAACATAAAATTCAGCATAATATGGAAAAGATAAGTCAAATAATTCCATTTACTTATTTAAATGGATATTTTCCTAGTCTAATATTCACAAGTAATATCAATAACTAATGTCATAATGATGGAATGCATAATACCAGACATCATAACCACATAGTCAAGGACTTATGCAAAGAATATAAATAAAAATATTATCAAGGCCTTATTCCAAGACACTAGTTTGTCTCATGAGACCTACTGATGCATCGGGGGGCTATAGTGGGCCCCTACCATCACTTACTACATCCAATAAATTCTTCATATGAAAAGGGTGAAACATAATATAAACATTCATATCAAAATAACATACGGAATGTTAATAATTTAACTATAAACCATGAATGACATAAAAATAGCACATCCATAGTCAAACAGATCATAAAACTATCAATACAATATGGAATATTGTATCATAATAAATAAACTTTAATTAAACATAAAATCTAACAATAGATGTTGACATAGATGAAATTAATACAAAAACTATTCGAGAGAAATATCTCTTTCTACTTTGAAATCAGTTAAAAGTCGCATAATTATAAAAGAAAACATTTATTTTGAAAATATTCATATAATCTTGTAAGGGAAGCTTAAAAGGTGTTATAATGGAAGAAAATAGCTGCACCCTCTGTATAAGTTAAAAAACATTCTTTTCTTAATTTATCAAAAAGATCATAAAGTACTTTGTTTGGAAAATGATGGAAATATTCCTTTCAATTTTTTTATAAAAAGTTAAACAAGGGTATAAATGAATTTAACCCATAGTCTAGGAAATAGTAAAAATGTTTTGAAATACTTTTTTAAGAAACACAGATGTAGATGATAAAGAAGTCCCAGTGGATACTTACGTATAAACAACCTCAGATAATAAAGAGATTGTAAAATTAACCCTTACTTTGTACTTTTCCTTAGTCGAGGGTAATTTAACCTCCTGTATAATTGTTAAATCATTTTAATTAAATTATACAAGAATCACATACATAAATATGATATCATATATGATCCTCTAATATTGCTTTGTTAATAATATTCCAATAGTATCATTATTTCGGCTGTTACTGATTCCTTTTCCTTTATATGTTTTGTTACATGTTTGTTATGGATAGGATGTATTTTATTAATATCCAAAACAATATTAAGTTATTAAACATTATTTTTTAATCATAAAATGATAATTATTCTTGAATGGTTACGATGGGGAATGAAATCTCATTGCGTCGTGGAGATGGTAAGCCGTACGTACACACGAGCGAAAATATCATTCTATTGATGGTGAAATCGTATGTAATTGGATAGTATATTATATATAAATAATCATTAAAATGTTATATTTATTATTTGAATCAATTATACTCATTATTATACCCATCTAAATAATTAAGTGTTGAATAAAAAACTACACCATGATGTGAAGATGGTAAGCCGTACGTACGCACATATGGTGACTTTATCACTCATAGGATTGATAGCATAATGAATATGGTTGTACCATATTTATAATAACATATAATTATATAGAAGGTACTGGAATTATTATTTTATTATGGAATTAACAAAGAAAGAGGAAGTAGAAGAAGAAAAAAACTTTGAAAGAGGTGATAAAATAATCACCTCTTCTTCGGGTGCTTCCTTTTGATTTGAACAAAAGGGATCTTTAGGTTGGCTTTAAGAAAAGATTAAGGCCTCTAAGATTAAGTGAGGTTAGTTGGGAGGATATTTTACGAGGGGTTGTCCAAGACAAATGGCTTTGGAGTTGTGAATTTAAGAGAAGGGGGAGTACCTTTTTATAAGAGAGGTGAGAGACACTTTAGGAAAAGCTTGAAATATTAATTTATTATAAAATTATTTTCAGTTTATAATAGATCCAAATGGATTTATTTCTAGGATAAAGTGGGTGTGGATAAAAATCCTCTCAACTAATAGGTTTTAAAAATTTTTAGGTCACCATATAAAACTTACCTTTTAGATTTAACTCTTAGTTAAATAGTTTATCTTTTACCATGTCTTCTTGTATTTTTATACTACATGGTTAATATAGTTACAATAAAATTACAATAAAAAATAAAGTGGTTAATTAATGTAACATATAAAATTATCTAAGTCATTTGGCTAAAACTTATATTTTTAAGAATATAATATCATTTAATAAATTAGTATTTGTTTTAAATACTCATTTATGTAAATTTTGACACTATTTAGTATTTGGTTTTTGCGAATGTCACAAAAACGTGATTACTTCGAATAAAATACATTTAATCAACCCTAACATGTCATATTCACGTAGAAAATTCATGGATTTCATCAAAAGTTTCAATTTACATTTATTTAAATATTTATAATATCAATTATTTTAATCTCTCATTAATATGGTAATTACTGCATCATCATTGTGTCATAAATAAATTTAATTATTTAATGTCTAAAAATTATAAGTAAAATACCATGATTTAGGAAATTTTTTATATTTCTAATTAATATTTATGGAAGAATTTATCTTATGTATAGACCTATATTAAAAATGGTTTAGTTATTAAAATTTAAATTTAACACTTTTAACTCTTCTTTAAATAAAATATAATAAATGTTATAATCTAACCCAAATGGATTAGAAAAGGATCTTATTTGTATCCTATGGTTGATTTTGGACCAAAAAAACTTATCCAATAGTATTAGGACATGTTTTGGGGTAATTTTATGTTATTATAATATTATTTTTACCTTTAATTACCCTATTTACTTTTAACTGTGGTAAATAAAATTCAAAAGTTAATATTCACCAAAAATTATTTTTATCCTATTGAACAAAATTTTACTTACTGATGACAACCATGCCATTTGGATTTTTTTATATTCAATTCATAGAAGTGGTAAAATTACGTTTTATAAAAATTTACAAATGTGCCTAGTAGGTGGGTAAAAGACGTTAAAAAGTTCAATAAAATTTTATATGTCTAATCTTATTATAAAATGATTCCAATGATTTATATTGGACTGATATACGTATTATGTATCTATTTTTAATTTAAAATAAATTTAAAATTAAAAAATAATTATTTAATTAAAAAGTCAGTTTTAAACAACAACGCAGTGTTTTTCACTATTCATCAAAAACTGAAAGTTTTCAAAAAAATACCAAAAATTCACCCTAAGATAAATTTGATATTTTGAATCAAAAAAAGAAATCCATTTTGAAAAAAAATTATAAAATTTCATTAAGTGGGTATTACTATTCATAACTGATTTTTAAACGGCTAGTTTGATTGGTCATGGTGTGCTAGAACCTGGAGATGCATACCTCGCAAGCTACTACATTTATCAAAGATAAGTGTACCGTGGAAGCATGGGGTGTTACATTCTTCCCTAATTCAAATAATTTTTTCCTCAAAATTTCTAGAATATTACTGCATAAAAATATTTGGGTGGTTCTTCATTATAAGTTCCTCTAGTTCCCACATTGCCTCTGCCATTTTATGGTTTCTCCAAAGAAATTTTACCAGATTAGTTGTCTGGTTTCTAAACACCTGTTCTATGGTATCAAGAATTCTGATAGGTTCTTCACAATAAGAAAAATCATGTTCTAGTTCTATTTCTTCATAGGTGAGTACATGCGTTGGGTCAGACATTTATTTTCACAACAGTTATACGTGGAACACATCATGAATTTTAAAGAGACTTGGTGACATTTCCAAACAGTAAGCTACAACTCCAAATTGTTCTAGAATTTTGAAAGTTCTAATGTACCTGGGACTTAATTTACACTTATTATCGAATTGTATAACACCCTTACATGGAGATACCTTCAAGAAAACATGATATCCTACTTGAAATTCCAAATCCTTCCTTTGGTTTTCGACATAGATCTTTTGCATGCTTTGAGCTGCTTTGATGTGGGTTTGGATAATCTTCACCTTTTCCAATGTATCCTCAACAAGTTCTGGGCCTATGAGTTTTCTTTCACCAACATCATCCCAACAAGTTGGTGTGCGACATCTCTTTCCATATAACTCTTCATATGGTGCCATCTAAATAATTGAATGGAAGCTATTGTTATAAGAAAATTCTACTAGAGGTAAATAATGATCCCACATACCTTGAATATCAAGTGATAAAGATATCAACATGTCTTTCATGGTTTAAATTGTCCGTTCTGATTTTCTATCAGTTTGAGGGTGGTATGCAGTGCTCAAACGAAGTTCATTATCTAGATATTTCTGAATAATTTTCCAAAATCTTGATGAAAAATGGGGATCACGATTAGAAAAAATTGATAGGGGTACACCATGAAGTCTTACAACTTCATTAATATATAGTCTTGCTAAACGTTCAAGTGGTAAACCTTCTTTTATAGAAAAAAAATTGCTGAGTTTTTAATAAGATCAATAATGATCCATATTGCATCATTTCTTATAGGATTATTTGGTGGACCCTTGAAAAATTCCATCGTAATATCATACCATTTCCAATCAGGTATGGGAAGTGGTTGCATGACTCCTCTAGGATGTTGTCTTCCAACCTTCACCTGTTAACAAACCATACATTGTGACACATAATCAGCAATCTCCCTCTTTATGTTGTCCCACCAATAATATTCCTTCAAATCTCTATACATCTTAGTACTACCGGGGTGTATATATAAATTGGAGCTATGAGAATCATACAACAATTACCTTTTGATATCAGTTATGTTGGGAACACAAATCCTCTTTCTAAATTTCAAAAATCCATCTTTATATAAGAAGTCAACCAATCTCCAATCATTCACAACTTTAATTATCATTTGAAACTCCTCATCATCAGTTTGGGAAATTTTTACCCTTTATAGTAAATATTGTTTTTAAACCATTTGAAAAAGTATTGATGTTTAAACTTCCATGACTATCCTCATATCCGTCTTTACTAGATCCATGAACATATGATCCCTTTCAACTCTCATCTTGTTCAAAACTCCACGATCCTTTATACACAAAGCATCTTCCACCTTAATTTCCTTCCCCGAGTGGTAGTGTATTGTGAAATCATAATCCTTGAGTAGTTCAATCCATCGCCTTTTCCTCATATTGAGTTCTTTCTATGAGAAAATATACTTCAAACTCTTTTGATTAGTATATATCTCACATTTTTCACCATAGAGAGTGTGTCTCTATATCTTCAGAGCAAATATTATGGCTGCTAACTCAAAATCATGGGTAGGATATGTTCATTCATGAATTTTTAGCTGCCGTGATGCATAGGTAATAACTATATCATTCTTCATAAGGACACAACGAAGTCCCTTCTTTGAAGTATCACTATAAATAACAAACCCAGCATTCCCCGATAGTAGAGTCAAGATAGGAGCATTGAATAATATTCTCTTTAATTATTCAAAACATTCTTCCCACACTTTTTTCCAAACAAATTTAACCCCTCTATATGTGATCTTGGTTAATGGGTTAACCAATTGGGAAACTTTTTGGACGAAATGATGATATTAACATGCTAAACCAATAAAAATGCGTACCTCCATTATACTCTCCGGTGCTAGACATTCATGGATTTCCATTTTCTTTGAAGGATCAATAGAGTTTCCATCCTTAGAGACAATATGGACAAGAAAATAAATCTCCTAAATCCAAAATTCACACTTTCTAAACTTCCCATATAATTCATTTCTTCTAAGAGTTTTCAGAATAGTGTGCAATTGATTTTCATGATCTTCATAGATTTTGGAGTATACCAAGATATCATTAATAAATATGACTAAAAATCCATCAATATATTCCTGAAAACTATATTCATTAGATCCATGAAAACAAAGGGTGCATTCGTTAGTCCAAATGGCATTACTATAAACTCATAATGCCCATACCTAGTTCAAAATGATGTCTTTGGAATGTATTCTTTCTTTACGCACAATTTATGGTATCTAGATTGAAGGTCAATCTTTGAAAAATATTGAGCTCCAGAAGTTGATCAAATAAATCATCAATGTGAGGTATGGGATAATTTTTCTTTATTGTTATAGCATTGATCTCCCTGTAGTCAATGAACAACCTCATAGATCCATATTTATTCTTAACAAAAAGAATAGGGGATCTCCATGGAGAAAAACTAGGGCGAATAAATCCTTTATTACTCAATTCCCCTAGTTGTTTATTTAGTTCCAATAATTACACAGTGGAAATTCTATAAGGGGTCTTCGATATGGTCCTTGAACCAGGAATTAAGTCAATGGAAAACTCAATTTTCTATTTTGGAGGATTTCTAAGTAAATCCTCTGGAAACACATCAACATATTCTTGCACAATAGGTACATCCTCTATTTGAACATTACTTTCCTCACCTATAGTTATTTCACTCCCTTTCTCCCCAATAATTGAATTTGTTAGAGCTACTGGGGGTGGATCTAGATTAGACTCAGAAGGTGATGTTTCCACTCTAAAGACGAGGGATTCCTTATCATCATAAATAATTATAACCTTTTTCTCCTTATAATAAATTTTCACATCATGGTCCAAAATCCAATCCATACTTAGAATTATATCAAATTCAATCATGGGTATGATAATAAGATCAGCATATAAAGCACATTTATATTCCATAATGGTAACTGATTGATAAAACTTTGTTTTTATGATACTTCCCTTACGTGTTTTTACTGAAAAATCCCTTAATAAGTCAAATTAGAAATATATAATTTTCTTGGTAAACTGGGAAGATATGAAAGAATGCAATGATCCAGAATCAAATAAACCATTGGATAATTTTGAGGAAACAATTAAAGTACCTTCCACCATGTCATTATGAACTTCAAACTCACCATTAGTGATCGTATAATCTTGGCATTACTCCCTTGGACTTTTATGAGGTAAGTTTCCTTGGCTATTAGGACATTAAATTGAATAATTCCCCATCTCTTTACAATTGTAACATTGAACATTGATAACCCCTTTCTTCCCCTTGAAATAAAAAGATTGGTGGCCTTTTTTTACACACTTGTAACAAACTCCCATCCCATTTAGGCATGTACCTGGGTGTTTCTTCCCATAATTATTGTAGGATGGAAATTAAACTTTTCCCTTCTTCTCCTTATTTCCTTTTCCAGAGTTTTCAGAAGATCTCTTCTTCTCTTACTTCACTTTAAAGTCATAATACTTAGATAATTCCTTTTCTGTCTTGATAGCACATGAGACTATATCTTCATATGAAGAGAAGGATTGTGATACTAATTCTTGATAGAGAAATGGTTTTATCCCATAAAATAATTGATCAATATTACTTCTTAGGTTACATATATAATCTCCAGCATGCCTTTATAACCTTGTAAAGTTAGCCTCCTACTTTGCGACATTCTCATCCTTCTTTTGTCTCAAACTCATAAATTTCTTTTCAATATCCTCTTGATGTTCATGAAGAAGTTGTTTTTCTAAAAAATATCTCTTTAAACTCCCTCCATTCCATATTTGATACTTCTTCATCCTCCTTTTTATTTTTAATTAATGACCACCATTGATCTGCATCTCCTAAGAGGCAATAAACTTCCATGAAAACCTTTTCACTCTCACTACTCCCCAAAGCATGTAATATTTTCTATAAGGAACTTATCCATCGCTCAACTACAAATGGATTTGTAGTCCCATTAAATGTTAATGGTTTTTTCCTCATGAAGTGGTCTAACATTGATCCTCCGCATTATGGATCAGGGTTCTCCATACGGGTAAGGTTATTATTCATAACCTAAGTGAGTTGTCCTAGTATGGTTATAAACTGTTCAGCACCAGTTTCATCACCAACTCCACTATAATTATCTTGAATAGGATGGAAATCCCTACATGTATTATGTTCATTGATATGGTTTCCATTCCTTCCACTAGGTGCAATTTATAAACAATGGCATACACTAGATTAGTTTATAAATCACAATTCATAATTCCACACTTGTAAAATAGTTAACATAAATTGAACTGTTTATGCATATAATCCATAATAATAAAAATTTATTCTTTGGGGAAGTATTTAATCATAAATCCTTCATAATGGTTTGTAAATAAAATGTGAATTATCCTAAGAATATCCCCTGGGAGTGTCAAACTAGGTGCATATTAAGGTCCACTATCATGTACCGGGATACCCCAGGTCAAGCCTGAAACTCCTTGTCAAAGTTTTCACTCCTAGATACATCTGTTCCAGAACCAAGACCACTTGTAGTATCCAGAGAGGGATGTATTTCTTAGGAAAACCCACATAATATCTACATCACTAAATTTTTTGGATGTTATTATATACTAATCCACAAAGTCTATCTTAGGGTAATGTTCTCTAATCATAGTTTTTCTAAATATAGTTTCCATGGTTTGTACTAAACCTCCTCTAATACTAACTGTAAAACCCCAACCCTAGTTAGCTAGAGTTGGTACATTATTACATAACAATAGCATGATCACAAGAGATCAAGTACCAAAAGACTGACTAGTTTAGCATCCTTGGAAGTACTAGATACATATATATGTTTTACATTACATTATGAAATAAAAAACCAAAATTGTGTCTCCTTTGAACACAATCATACCCCTTATCCTATTCCTACAAGTCAGTCATAATATACTTCTTCACATCCTGAAAAAAACATAAGAAAGGGGAGAGATCAGATGCTCAGTAAGGATGGAAATATAACAGAAACTATCATAAATAAGCATAAACATTTAAGGAAATGTATAAGATAAAACACAATCCTTTTAAACATAAACTTTAGAATAATTTGGAAAAGATAAATCAAATAATTCCATTTACTTATTTACATGGATATTATACAAGTCGAATAATCACATGTAATATCAATAACTTGTCTCATAATGATGGAATGCATAATGATGGACATCATAACCATATAGTCAAGGCCTTGTTCCTAGACTATAAATAAAAATATTATCAAGGCCTTGTGACAAGACACTATTTGTCTCATGAGACCTACCGATGCATCAAGGGGCTATAGTGGGCCCCAACCATCACTTACTATGTCCAATGAATTCATCATATGAAAATGGTGAAACATAACATAAACATTCATATTAAACTAACATACAAAATGTTAATAATTTAACCATAAACAGTGAATGAAATAAAAATAGAACATCCATAGTCAAACATATCATAAATCTATCAATACAATATGGAATGTTTTATCATAATAAATCAACTTCAATTAAACATAAAATCCAACAATAGATGTTGGCATAGATTAAATTAATACAAAAACTATTTGGGAGAAATATCTCTTTCTACTTTAAAATAATTTAAAAGTCTCATAATTATAAAAAAAATTTATTTTGAAAATATTCATATAATCTTTTAAGGGAAGATTTGAAGGTGTTATAATGGCATAAAATAGCCGCACCCTCCGTATAAGTAAAAAAACATTCTTTTCTTTAATTTGTCAAAAAGTTAATAAAGTACCTTATTTGGAAAATGATGGAAAGAATTATTTCAATTTTTTTTTATAAAACTTTAAACAAGGGTATAAATGACTTTAACCCATAGACTAGGAAATACAAAAAAATGTTTTAAAATAAATTTTAAAGAATCACCGATGTGGATGATAAAGAATTCCCAATAGATACTTACATATAAACAACCTCAGATAATAAAGTGATTGTAAAATTAACACTTACCTTGTACTTTTCCTTAGTCGAGGGTACATTAACCTCCTATATAATATTTAAATAATTGTTATTAAATTATATAGTAACCACATACATAAATATGATATCATATATGATCCTCTAATATTGATTTGTTAATAATATTTTAGTAGTATCATTGTTTTAGGTGTTACTGATTCATTTTCCTTTATATGTTTTGTTACATAAGCCATGTTTGTTATGGATACGATGTATTTGATTCATATCCAGAATTATATTAAGTTCTTAAACATTATTTTTTAATCATCAAATGAAAATTATTCATGAATGGTTACGATGGGGAATGAAATCTCATCGCGTCGTGGAGACGGTAAGCCGTACGTACGCACGAGCGGAAATATCATTATATTAATGGTGAAATAATATGTAATTAGATGATATATTATATATAAATAATCATTATAATGTTATATTTATTATTTAGAGAAATTATACTCATTATTATACCCATCCAAATAATGAAGTGTTGAATAACAAACTATACCACGATGTGGAGATGGTAAGCCGTGCATACACACGTATGGTGACTTTTTCACTCATAAGATGGATAGAATAATGAATATGGTTGTACCATATTTATAATAAAATCTTAGTGTGTATAAGGTACTGGATTTATTATTTTAGTATGGAAATAACAAAGAAAGATTAAGTAGAAGAAGAAAAGAACTTTGAAAGAGGTGATAAAATAATTACATCTTCTTTCGATGCTTCCTTTTGATTTGAACAAAAGGGTTTATTAGGTTAGATTTATGATAAAATTAAGGCCTAAAAGTTGAATTAAGGTTAGTTGGTAGGATATTTGATCAGGTTTTGGTGGAGCCAAATGGTTTTGGAGGTGTGAATTTAAGAGAAGGGGAAGTATCCTTTTATAAGAGAGGTGAGGGAAACTTTAGGAAAATATTGAAATATTAATTTATTATAAAATTATTTTTAGTGTCTAATAGATAAAAAAAGATTTATTTCTAGGATAATTTGGGTATGGGTCGAAATAATCTCAACTAATAGGTTTTATAAAAGTTTTGGTCACCATATTAACCTTATCTTTTACATTTAACTCTTTGTTAAATAATTTAACTTTTACCATGTCTTCTTGTATTTTTATACTACATGGTTAATATATTTACTATAAAATGTGAAGAAAACCTATAGTGGTTAATTAATGGAATAAATAACATTATATATTTACTTTGTCCAAAACATAGATTTTTAGGAATATAATATCATTTAATAAAATATTTTTTTTTAAAACTCATTTATGTCAATTTTGACACTATATAGTATTTGTTTTTTTAAAAGTCATAAAAAATTAATTACTTAGAAAAAATACATTGAATAAACCCTAACATTTCATATTCACCTATAAAATTCTTTTATGACATCAAAAGTCTCAATTTATATTTATTTTAATATTTATAATATCAATTATTTTAATCTATCATTAATAATTTAATTACTGCATCATCATTGTGTCATAAATAAATTTAATTATTTAATGTCTAAAAATTATAAATAAAATACCATGATTTAGAAAATATTTTTATTTTTCTAATGAATATTTATAGTCGAATTTATCTTATGTATAACCCTATATTACAAATGGTTCAGTTATTAAAATTTGAATTTAACACTTTTAACTTTTCTTTAAATAAAATATAATTAATGTCCTAATCTAACCCAAATGGATCAAAAAAGATGTTATTTTTGTACTAATGTTGATTTTGGTCAAAAAAAACTTATCCCATAGAATTTGGACATGTGTTGGGGTAATTTTATATTATTATAATATTATTTTTACCTTTAATTACCTGATTTACTTTGAATCATGGTAAATAAAATTCAAAAGTTACAATTCACAAAAATTATTTTTCATCCTATTGAACCACATTTTACTTACTGATGACAACCATGTCTGTTAGATTTTTGAAATTCAATTCACAGAAGTGGTAAAATTACGTTTTATTCAAATTTGCAAATGTGCCTAGAAGGTGGGTAAAAGACGTTAAAAAGTTCAATAAAATTTTATATTTCTAATCTTATTATAAAATGACTCCAATGAATTAAATTTGACTAATATAGGTATTATGTATCTATTTTTATTTTAAAATAAATTTAAATTAAAAAATAATTATTTAAATAAAAATTCAGTTTTAAACAATAACGCTGTGTTTTTCACTATTCATAAAAAATTGAATGTTTTCAGAAAAATTCCAAAAATTCACCCTAAGATAAATTTGATATTACAAATCCAAAAATTAAGTATATTTTGAAAAATAAAATTTATAAAATTTTAAAAGTAGGTAGTACTATTCATAACTGCTTTTTAAACGATTTGTTTGATTGGTCGCGGTGTGCTATAACTCAGAGATGCGTACGACGCAAGCTATTGAATTAATCAAAGAGAAGAGTACCCTAGAATCTTGGGGTGTTACAACCATGACTCCTCCAGAGCCTACAATGATATCAAGAGTTCAATGAATCAAACCATATATTATTTTAGCCTAGTTCATACCACCACTACCCAAGCACATTCCTTGATCATTATGGGATGGTGACTAGAACCAAGTGGCTAAGTTTATGACAAGGGAATGATTTAAATTTTTTTTGGTAACGTTCTTGGTTAATACTAGAATCTACATAAAATTCAGCATGACCAATATGTGTGTTATATTTCTTGTAAAATAAAATATTAACCTATATGATAGTTATTTCCTACTAAACCTATATGAACATTTTATAAAATTTCTATTTGTATGCATCCAAAAACAAAAAATTATGAACTTAAAATCGTATAATAGACCATAGAAATAAATAAAAATCACAAACTAAAAATAAAAATGAATAAATATGGTGGTGATATGACAATCACTCCTGCCAGATATGGCCACCTGTACTCTATGTCCCAATGGTGTCTTGACTTGCTAACATGACCTCTTCCTATCCTTTCATACACGCTTATACCTAAAATACCATAAGTGAAACTATATATTATTTATGATATATATAAAGTTTTTGAGTATATAATTCAACTATCCACCACCAATAGTGTCCCTAACATATTTTTTGATGCCTCAACTTTTTTCTAGTAAGTCCCTTTTTGAGTTTTGGTGGCCTTTTAGTTAAAAATTATAGTTTTTATAGTTATAATGAAGGATTCACAACCTTATGTAAAGTCTTAGTGACTCTACAAAATAATTTTGTTTGCCTTCAGGCAAAGACAGAGAGGAGTACACAATCTATGCATGGTATCAGGGACCATGCATCAAGACCATACATTATGGGTATGTGGGAAGAGATACCTGTATGGTCTTATGAATGGTCTTAGGGACCATGTACATGGACTGAGAAGTCTGGTTTGGGTTTTGTGATTTTGTTTTTTATAATCTGGATTAGCCTCTCAAAACCCTTATTAGCATTGTAACTTGGACTTGGACAATCTTAGGGTTTCCAGATAGTGAAATTGTGAGTTCTTCGTTAAAGAATGATGAAATTATCTCTAGGATTAATTGAATTAACATTAGTTCAAAGGTTTTACCTTGATGATATCATGAATTATTTGATTAATATATTTCTCTCTCTTTATATTTCTTCCTCTCTTGGTGATCTATCATTTTGGATTAAATTTGGGGAATCAAAACTATGGATTTGAATTATGAATGAGGGAATCAAGATTTTGTCACTTTTTTACTAGAAGTTTAAGGATCAGATCCTGATTATTAACATTAGATATAGGATTTATAGATAATTGTGTATTCATCACTAAGTTTGGTGGATCTTATTCACTTCTTGGTGGATTATGATTCCTACTTGTGTGATAGATGTGATTTTAGGCCATCTTCCCGCATTGTGTGATTATTAAATAATTTTGTTAAAATTGATTTGATAAATGACATGATCTAGATTTGAAAAAACCCTTGGGATTTTGGATTCAAAATAATTCATGGGTATTGATTTTAAAAATGGGGATTCTAGTGAAATGGATTCCTATTATATTAAATTGGTTAAGATAAATGGTTTTCATGGGTTTTCAATGGTAAATTTTTTAAGTTGTAAAATGATTTTGAAAAAATTAATTGGATTGAGTATGATAAATGATCAATAAGTGTTTTATTCAGAAAAAATGGATATATATTTTTAATAGATGAAAATTTCCATCATGTGTGCAATGCAGATAGGGAGGGCCATGAATTCAAGAAAAACTAAAGTGGAGTAGGGGGTGGGTGAGGGGGTAAAAATACATAGTGGGTGTACACTATGATCATAGGTGGGTATTCACATTATATAATATATTATTTATCATTTCTATTTGATTCATAATGGTTAAATAATAGTGTAATTTTTGAGTATAACTAGGAAGAGTTACCCTATTTTGGAAAAATTATAGTTGTATTATTTTCATTCACTGCATTGGTTAATTTATTATTATGTTTAAACACTTTTTTAAAGAGAGCTAATCTTTTTTCATTGGAACCAGTTTCATGATTTGGAATAGGTCTTTTTAGAGATTACTAAGAGTCATATGAGGAAATATTATAAGTTATTCATGTGATCACCCACACCACACATCTCAGTGTATATAGATGTTTTATGTCATAATGTGGGTAAGGGAAAAGATATGATTTTAATTGGTGATGGATCATAAGAGCTGCGATTATGGTGTATATGGTGGTGTTTGGGTATGAACATGATATAGGAGTTGGGGAATACACATTGGGTGGGAATTGTCTCCCTTAATTTTCATGTCATGTTAGGATTTGTGACTGTTTATTTTCCATTACACATTTTTTGGTTTTCATTTTACTTTAAATAATTTTTTATTCTTGTATTTTTATTTCAAATGAAATTAAATTTGTGACTTATGTATTTTTTTTATTTTGAGGTGAAATAATTTCTAAATTATTATGTTTATCTTGTGGCACTAAATGACATCCTCTAGAAATAAAGGAACATTCCCGAGACCATTTTGTGGATCCCTCTTGAAATTAAGATTTGAGATCTCAAGTTGGGGACATTATAAAATGGTATTAGAGTAAGGTTTTAATGGTCAGGTCTTAGTATGTTTGTAGTAAGGGAGATTAGGATGGTCAAAAATCAATAGGTACCCATGAAAAAGCATATTTATCCTCTTTATGGTAGGATTCAAGTTACTAAGGAGTCTATGTGGGATAAGATATTGAAGGATACCTTATAGGATGTTGGTCATCTATGACATGAAGGTGACTAAACTTACAATGGGTGGCGATGAGCATCATGTTCATGTATTATAATAAACATGTGTAGAGATTACATAAATATGTATTGGATTTTCATAAAATTATTTCTTAACCTAAGAGTGGTTTCAAATATATTTTTAAATGTTTTGATTTTGAGAGGAATTATTTGGAATTATTTATGACTGATTTCATGAGATTTTTAAGAAGAAACGAGTCATTTAGACATAAATAGATACACTTAGGTATAGAATCAAGATCCTGTATTTTTAGACCTTGTGATGTAGGTAGAAGAAATTTCTATGTATAGTTTTGTTGAACTTTTGGTTTATTTTTATAAAGTTTCCTCTATATAGATAACCAATTCTTGAGTAAGGGGATAGTAATATAGATAATGAGCCTATTTTTATAGAATGGTCTAGGAACATGGGAAGTGTTCTTGAACTCTTAAACATAATAGTCCAAGAAATATGAGAAATTAGAAAGGGAGTGGATCAAGAGTTACTTTAGGAAGTGGATCATGATTTGTAATTATTTATAAAGAATACTCATATATTTAGTGGTGATAGAGGAGTACAATAAGATAAGGACTGGTTCAAGAGAATCAACCAAATCTTACAGTTTTTCCCTGAGACTTTGGAGCTGGAGTTCGTTACTTACATACTTAAGTGAGCTATTTATAAGTTGTAGGAGATGTATTTGGATGTAAAGAATCATGAGGATTTGACATGGGCTAGACTATAGAATATATATATTCATTAGTTTTATCTAGATACTATGAATCCAATTAATTCTCGAGTGTTACCATAAATGCAGTAAGGAAACATGACAATGTTAGAGTATACTTATCACTTTGTAGAGTTAGTTAATTTGGTGTAATATTTGTTCACCAATGAGCGTCTCAATTTTCAAAGGTTTTAGATAACACTTTATAATAGCATAATATTCATAATGTTTTATTAAATATCATGTATTAAACCACTTAAAATTAAATATTTATATGAAATTGACCATATTTTATTAGTTTTATAATAAATTGGAGATTAATTTTTAAAAGGAATAAATTCATGAATTTATTGACTAATTTAATTTAGAAATTAATTTTTGAATACTCCTAAAATTATATTTTTATTTATTTTCAAGTGATGTAACCAAATAAAAATTATTTTGAGTCAAGTAATGATTAAATTTAATTTTTGGGGGTTTCCTAGTATTAAAATTTTTTAAAGGATCTTGTGTGATTAAATGTGAAAAAGGTAATCTATGTATCATTAAACTAAAATTCATGTTTCTATCCCATTTACAAGATAATGTATAAGAAATAGTGATATTTTATTCCTCATGTGTGATTTAAATTTTTCCTACATGTGAATAAAACATGTGACTTTCTTAGTATGTAAATTTAATTTCCACAGGGGAGAAACCATGTATTAATAAACCCCATATCCCTATTACCATGGATGATTAATCTCATGGGAATGCACTACCATGGGTACCTTCATGAGCTATCACTATGTATAAGTAGACTTGTTTCCATTCCTCCACATACTATCAACTTAGTGGAAGAAGAAGCTACATACAAATTAATATAAGAAAAAGATTCTACATTTGATTGTTTCACATGATATCACCACTATTCATCACCCTCTTCCCTAAAATCCCTTTATTATCCTAAGATCCCATTGTAATTTATCCAATCAAACAAATATTTGGAAAATTATATGAATAATATACATTAAGAATATTTATAAATTAATATACTTGAAAAAATTAGGTAATAATCGAATAAAGATACCATCTATCATTCAACTTTGAAAAATCATAAAAAATGGATCAAGGGAGAATAAACAACTAGTTAGGTGAATAATAGGAAATATTCACACATGGAGGACAAATAGATTGTTTGATAAGTATTATAATGTCCTCCTCATTTTTTTTAAACATTGGATGTGACCATCAGAAAAGTGTTCAGCTATTTGGAGAGTAGTGTAGAATTTTTATTTCCCATTTTATAATTTAAATATAGTTCCATATGTGTATTGTATTTTGTTTTAATAATTCATTCCTATATATATCTATATTATCTATTTTTATCTTTTAAGTTCTTTATATGTAGATATTCTAACCCAAGGATCACAACCTGGATGAAACCCAGTGATTCTAGAGCCCATGAACTTTTCTATTTGACCTCAATGTTTAAAGCTTTGAGGTTTTGGGTGACTAAGAAGATGAGGTGAGTGATAATACTTAAAACTTCCCTTTTCCCCATTTACATTCATGTTGTAATTCTCTTCTCTCTCCCTCTACTTGAGTTACTAATATTCAATAAAATCAGTGGCTTGAGTGGTGCATGGATTCTTATTTTTGGATTACTAAGGTAGTGAAGGATGCATTGTCATTTTAGGTGTTTTACTTTCATTGCTATTACATAAAGTTGTGTGAAGTGTACTTAGGGGATCCTTTATGCAATATACATTCCCAAATTTTCTACAACGTGTGTGTATGTTCAGTAGGATGTATACAACAATTTAGAATATGTAAAACATTTACAGTGTGACTATGATGGAACCCTTAGGTTAATTATAGGACATGTTTCCTTTCTTCCCTAGATTCACTTTGTTTGCATAAGAATTTTTATATTTTAGTTTCATATATTTTACAAGCACTAAAAAAATACCACTTTAACTTGATTTTAAATATAAAAAATACCAAAAATATATTAAGTGAATAATAATAGTGAGTAATCAATGAATCTTCTCAAGTGAGATGGCCCTGGTTAACTCACTAGACTACATTCTAGGTCTATAAATTTCTATTGACCATGGCCCCGTGATAGTCCTTTAATCAGAACTTTTACTTGATATCTGAATGATAATAATCCTACTTGATTTACCTACCAATACAATGATGGTAAATAAAAATCTAAGACAGAGGAAAATATGATGGATGAAAAGTGTGAGATTTTTTTTCTTCCCCGACCCGAAGGAGGTAAGCATTTTTCTTATGGGTAGAAGAGGAAGTTAGATGATTTACAAAGGAGATTTTGTTAGAATAATTCTATAATATTTAGTTATTATAAATGGAGGAGATATATTTAGTGTTAAAAATGTGGAAACAATCCACACTTGAAGATGGGTTTTCTTAATAAACCTAGGACAAGTCATCTGTACCAGCAGCTTGGATATATAAATAAAATTTGTAATTTACTATATTTAAATTATAATGTTGGTGGTTATAACTTAATTAAAGTATAGAAAATTTCTATAGAGATGTTTAATCAATCTAGATTTAAATTTCTATGGAGGATTGGTAGTGACCTTGATAGGGTTTGGCTTAGAAGAATCATGGACTACTTTTTACTGCAAAACATTCCTAGAGGGGTTTGAGGTCAGACCTATAATAGTGAATGTTACTTTAGTTATTTCTTTCACCAAGGTATCAATATTGTTTGATATAGAATCATATCATTCATTCATATCTATACAAGAATTTGATCAACTAAATATGTATATGGAGTTGATGTCTTATTCCTTAAAGATCGAGATGCATCTTGGAGAAAGGGTAAAAAAAGATCTTAAGTGACCATGTTATTCCCTTTTTTTAGTGATGTCAAAAAATTATCTGATTTTTTTGTTTTGGAAATGACCATGTACGATTCCATCATTAGAATGGATTGGATGGTGAAGTCCAAGGCTTATGTTAATTTCTATAAGCATAATGTTTCCTTTACTTCACCCGATGAAAGTGTTTTCAATTTTCAAGGGTATTGGGATATAATTATAGATGTGAAGGATTGGTATTAAAGACCTCAATTATTTTATGTGACAATTAACTAGGTTATTTATTATATTAAAATAATATGGGAATTCACTTCATTTGCTAGAAATGATGAAATATTTCATAGATGTATTCCCGAAAGACTTTTATGGACTACCAAAAATTATATATTTAGATTTATCCATCTATTTGATTATTCATATGTGTATAATATGTTTTAATTCATATCACATGAAACCTGCAAAGTCGTGAGAGTTAAAGATTCAATTGGAGGATTTGAAGGTAAATGAATTTACTCAACTAAGTGTTTTATTTGGTTAGTTACATTTCTATTTTCCAAGAAGGTTGATAGTATCATATGATTATGAATTGTCTACCAAAATTCTAATTAGGTGAAATTGAATAATAAATATCTTCTACCATGTATTGATGATCTATTTGATATTTTTATGGGATCTTTTTGGTATTAAAATATTGACTAGTGATCTAGTGATCACCCGTAGATGGTGAATGATAAAAATATTCTAATAACATCCTTTAGGTGTAGGTAAAAGGATTTATAATTTCTATTGATTCCATTTGGGATAAAAAATTATCTTTATATTTTTAAGTACTTAATTAATTACATCTTCCATAAATACCATAACTCATTTTTCATGGTGTTTGTGGATGATATTTTCATTTATTCTAGGTCATAGGAGGATCATGGAAGGAATTTTAAGACTATTATAGAGATTTCATTAGAGATATATAAGAATATATCCAAATGTAAATTTTAGACATATGAGGTGAAGTTATTGGGAGACATGAATTTTTAGAAGGGTTTCTCAGTAACTTGGAGAATGTCAAGGTAGTTATGACTTGGGAGTAGCCTAAGAATGTTTTTGAGAAGTTTCCTCAGGTTGAATGTTTATTAATGATGATTCATTGAATATTTTTTTTTAAAATTAGAATCAATAATTATGATTTCGATATAGAAAGTTATAGATTTTGAGTGGTAAAATACATGCAAGGTAGGTTTCAATGTGTTGAAGAAGTGGTCAACTTATGTACCAATGTTGATCTTTCCTGAGTATCAAGAAGGGTTTTTCGGTTTTTGTGATGTATCTAGAGAAATACTATGTGTTATTGTCATGAAAGGGTGTAATGTGGTTTTGTATGAATCAATAATGTTATGAAAACATGAGAATAACTATCCCACATATGATATAGATTTTGAAAAGGTTTTTCATTCCATGAAAAGTTTGAGATATTACCTATTTGGGGAAATGTTCATGATGTATTAATATCATAAAAGGTTTATGTATATTTTCTTCTAGTTGAATTCGAACTTGAGGAAATAAATGTGGGAGGATTATATCAAGACTTTCAATTTTGAGATTCCTATATGCCAATTAATGGAAATGTTACAGAGAATTCCTTGGGTAAGATGACTCCAAAGATGAGGGAATTAGAGGAGTGGTAGAAACTAATAGGCTCAAGGGAATATTTTCACTATAATCTCATGAATATAGAATCCTTATAGTGTTATATTAGATTGATGTTTCTTTTTTACACTTTTGGACCAAATGAAGAAGGGAAAAGAAACCAATAATGAATGTAAGAGTATTAATAATTCTTTTAATGGTAGGGAGACCATGAAAGGGTGAACTCTATCAATTGACTCAACACTCTACTTTTTAGATAGAGAGGTATTTTCCTCAAGTTTGAAGGAGGTTATGGGTGATTTTTTAAAATCTAGTTGGGTATTTTATCCAATATTAGCGAATATTTATCATGACATCATATGATAGTTTTAGTGGGTAGGTTTAGAGAGGAATATGTTTGATTATTACTTATAGTGATTGAATTTTTAGTGTATGAAGTTGAAGAAATAGTGACATTTGGTAATTTTACAACCATTTCCTAAGACAACATAAAAACTAGAAGACATTACAATGGATTTTTTAATTGTTTTCCCTATATCACTATGAAATCATGATATAATATGAGTGATTGTGGATAATAAAACAAATTCATACCACTTATTTCATATTCAAGAGACATTCCCAACATAGGAACTTTGTAAGATATATGTGGATGAGGTGGTTAGGCTTTATGGGGTTCCATAGTTTATAATTTCAGATATAGATCCTCAATTTGCTTTGAGATTTTGGATAGGGTTGTACAAATAATTTTGTACTTAAGTTGAATATGAGTATTTCATATCACAATCAGATAGATTAGCATAAGTAATATACCATAAATACTTTGGAGGATATTCTTCATGTTTATTTTTTATATTTAGGGATATTTTAGGAGAATAAAATTTATTTGGTGGAGTTTTTCTATAATAATAGATATCAAGAATAAATTTGGATGACTCTATTTAAAACTCTATATGGAAATCTATACAAATAACCATTATGTTGGGATAAATCTGAAAAAATATTAGTTTTGAAACCTAACATGGTGTAGGAGAGAATATACCAAGTTTATCTAGATGTGATTATTGAAATCTTAGACTTGGTAAAATTCATAGGTTGATTATCATCAATAATTATTAGAGTTTGTAGTTGGGGATTAATCATTCTTACAAATGTTGTCATGGATAGAAAATAGATAACTTAAGAATCATGGAAATTTATAACCTTGGTATGTGGGTCAATTTTTGATTTTTGATCAAATCAAAGACATGGGTTAAAATTTCGAGTTTCCACTGAAATATGTTATATGCACAATATGTTTCTTATTTATTATAAATGGAAGTACTAACTAGATTCTTATTAGGTTATTTCATGTTATATGGTGGATTTAGAAGTGGATTTAATCTTTATGGAATGTATAGTGAGGATATTTGATAATTAAGAGAATATCTTGAGAATATAGAGTATTCTTATGGTAAGAGTGTTGTGGAAACATAGACCAATTCAATAGGAGACTTGGGAAGAAAGAGAGGATCATATATAAAAAAATTGTCCATCCTTATTTATGGATGATGAATCTGAGTGACTTTTATAGGGTGAAAATTCCAATGGTGGGGAGAAATATGATGGACCAGGTTTTCTAGGTAATCCCCCTTGAGTTTTGGTGACATTTTGGTTTGGATTTGGAGTTTTTAGAGTTTCAGTAATGGATTAATGATCTTATGAATGTTCCTATTTATGGTATAGAATCAACATGTATGTATTTAGGCCAAGGAAGGGAGGAGTGAAAGATTAGATCAAGGTCATAGGTACCTTAAATTAGGACCATGAATTTTGGGTTTTTGGGTAGAGATACCTACATATGATGATGCATAATCCCAGGGACCGTGTAGGTTGACCATGTAGTCTAGTTTAGATTCCATCATTTGGATTTATAAAATATTTATTATAAAAAAAAACATAATTATCACCCTAAATAATCCGTGTATAATCACAGGTCTTCTCTAGAGTGGAACTAGATATTTTTTATCAATTAATGATTACATTCTCTCTAGGATTTATTAGATTGACATCAGATCGAAGGTGTGATATTAATAGACTCATGAATTATTTGATCAATATATTTCTTTCTCTAACTGTTTATCCCTATCTTGGAGATCTATCTTATTGGGTTAAATTTAGGACACCAAATTATGGTTTTGAATCACGAATGAAATAATAATGATAATATTTTGTTTCTATTAGGATTTATAGGAACATATTATAGTTTCTCACATAAGATCAAGGGTTTTTGGATTTTCATATATTAGTAGACTAAGGTATGAAACTCTTATTCACTCCTCGATGGATTATGATTCTTACTTATGTAATTGATGATATTTTATGTAGTTTTACCATGTTTTGTGTTTATCAAATAATTTTCTAGAAATTGATTTGATAACTGATTTTCACAATATTTGAGAAAAACCATGAGTTTTGGGATTTTAACTAAACCACAATGATTGGTTTTTGAAGTTGGAATTTATGTGTATTAGATCCGTAAAATGATTTTTTTTTGAATTTAACATAGATGGTTTTTATGGTTTTCATTGGTTAACTATTTTCTAAAAGTAAAATTGTTTTTGTAAAGTTAATTTGTTTGTGTATGAGTAACGATCAGGAAGTTTCATATATGAATAAAAGGATTATGTATTTTTTATGGATTTGAAGTTCCATTATTTTTGAAATGTGGATGGGTAGGGTTATGAATTAAAGAAACATTCCAATGTGTGAAGATCCACAATGGGTTTATGCTATGATTATAGGTGGGTAGTTATGTTATATGGTTTATTATTACTAATGTATCCTTGAGTTATAATTGTTACTTAATGGATTGATGTTGGGATGGGACTGGGAAGGGATACTATTTAAAAAAAAATAGTTATATAATTTTCACTTTTAAGTTAATCTATTTCCATGGTATGAAAATTTCCCTTTTAAAATAATTAAAATATTTTTGAAAACATTGGTTACATGATGGGGAATAATTCTTTAATGGGATTTCTTGATAGTTATATAGGAAATCCTATTGGGTATCCATGTACTCACCCTTATAACACATCATGGTGTGCGTGTAAATATATTATATAATAATTAAGGTAAGGGAAAGAATGTAATTTTTATTGGAGATATATCATAATATCTATGATCATGGTGTAAATGGTAATGTTTAGCTTTGAAAATGATGAAGGAGTTTGGGAATCCAAATTAGGTGGGTGTTGTCTACTTTTGTTGTCATGTCATGCCGGGATTTATGAATTTTTTTTAAATTTTCCATCACACTCTATTTAGTTTTTAGTTTACTTTAAAGTTTTTTTAAAGTGTTTCTTTGAATTTTATATGAAATTTTATTTGTTTCTCATGTCGTTGGTTATTTATTTTGATAGAAAATAAATACTCAACAATTATATTTATCCCACAATATTAGTTTTTAACCTCTAGATATTGGAGAATGAACTAGAGGCTATGTGGTGGTTGTGGCCAAAATTTAAGATTTTGGATAATAGGTTAGGGATTCCACATAGTTCACTATATATATGAATAGATGTATGATAATTAAATGATATATAGAATACCATCAAAAAGGTAGAAATTCAGTCAAAATTATACAATAGTTACATGTTATAATATGCTAATAATAGATAAATATGATCCCTTGATATCAATTTTCCACATGCTCACCAAATTTCTATAGAAACCACATTACTAGATTCAATACATGCCCATAGGTCACTATACATACTTTTAGAATACCTCAAACTCTGGGTAAATGAAAAATATTATTCCGACAACCTTAGTGTCCTCCCCATGGGAAAGGGAAAGTGTATAAAGAGTTAGAGGACCTTTAAGCATATCCTATGGAGAAAAGGTTCACCTTTAGTCCCTTCCAATATTCCAACATATGCACTATATATCAAAGATTTTTTTTTCTGTTTGAACCTTTAGAATATTTTAAATAATATTTTTGTGGTTGGTTGTTGAAAATTTTATTCAATTTTGGTGATGTTAGAATTTAAAAATAATATATATTAAAATAATATACTATTCTTAGTCTACTTTCTTGTGTTTATGGTAAAATAAAATTTCCATTTAGAATGAGAATTTAGTGGGGAAGTAGGTACCATAGTTACATCTAGAATAAGGGGTTTACCTTAGGAGTAGTATTATTTTGGTTTTATTCTATGTCCCAAGATTACTCATCACAATTGTGAAATTAAATGAAATTCAATAATGTCTAATTAATTAATTTTTTAATATCTAATTTCATAATTTAACCTATAAAAATATCTACAACTATTTGGTCTAGGGTTATCTACCTTAAATATTATAATTATCGAGGTGAATTAAGAGAGTCTGGGACCCGATGAATGTGCTCATTGAGGAATAACCAATGATACCTAATGTATATGTGATATTCACTAAAAAATGATCCAAAAATGAGGTAGGTATTTTTAATTTTTTAATTGATCCATTCTTCATTATTTTGAGTATGAAATTTTCTTCTAGAATTTTTTTCACAACCATATAGCCCAGTGAATTCACTTTAATTTTATTTTGTCTTGAAATTCCCAATTTTATGTTGTTTTCCTCATGTTCTTTGTAGTTTCTAGATCTCTACCCAATGAACAGTGTTGAGACAATTGATCAGGACACCAAATATCCTCTTCTTTATTATCCTTATTGTTTTACCTATCTTCTTCTTATTTTCACCATCATCCAACATCTTGGACTGTGGTTGAATAAATCATATCTAGATAAATGAGATATTGAGATTTGGGTCTTGAAATCAGTAGATTTTTTCATGGTGGAATGGATCAAGACACGCATGTCTGACAATGGTAAATATTGGATCATTGGGAGGTGTAATGATGCAATATATTTAGTGCAGTTGCATGTAGAGGTGTAAGAGTTGAGTGTGAATCCCTACCAGATCATTTTTCTAGGAAGGAATGACCAAAAATCAACATTTTAGATTCTTTTAGAAGTGTTTTGGGTATGTTGAGAGGTAATAATGGTGAATATAGTGAGATTAATTTTTTTTTCAAATATTCTATTCTCAAATACATGATTACACAACATGTGATTCAAATCTGCATGTTGTGTATCCCCTAGGAAGTGGTAACTATGGTTTTAGTTGGAGATATATATCACATAACGTGTATCCAAAGAGTGAACATTGTGTATCACCGAAGATAACTGACATGGAATTTAAGGTGAATACACTCATAGGTGGAAATTATTCCACACACGTCATGTGGGTCATGGCCTCACACCGTGTACCCTTGGTGAAACACAACTCGACTTCCCTGACAGTACACATCGAGTGAGATGACTGGGTCTACATGCTGTATAAACACCCTGAGACATACTGAATATGTTGACTCTAACAATCTATGTGGGTGATGATATATGACCAGACTAACTATATGGTGATACATGATGTGTACCCCCATAGAACATACCATGTAATTTTTTAGCCTTAGTGAATTTTCATATATCTTTGCTTGGTAATCAGATTTGGGTGTGAAGGTAGTCTATCCTAAGCATTTTCTATGTAGAATGAAATAAGTCACTTATATTTGGCATAAAAGGAGATACATGACATGATACATATATTTTAAACTCTTTAGATCTGTAGGGATGAAAACAGAATTGATTGTTGTGTTTATAGTGTTCATGGGGTTGCTACTCCCTTGAAAACATGTTTATGTCAGGGCATGGGTCTCTTGCATCACTAATAGAGTTCAGTACTCCACCACATACTCAGGGAAAATGTCCTATATCTATGAAGTTGGGTACTATCCTATCTAAGAGATCATATGAGGCATTATTTCTTCATTGGGGTTGGTTACTCCATCAACCAATACTCATCCTTAGTGAGTCAAGGGTCCCCCACTATAGGTCTAGAGAGGTGAAATTGGTTTCAAGGTTGAGTAATCTTGATTATTAAGGATTCTTATTGATTCTCCTATAGCTAGGATGTGTAGAGAGATACTCTCTCCCATGTCCCATGTTCTCTCTTTTAAAGAATATCCATGTATTATATTCTATGGATTCCTTCTCTGCTTCTATCTTTTATGGTTTTGAACTGATGGATCTTTTTATTATTCCATATGATTTTAGAGTTATACTACTTGGTAGGTATATAATTTCCACTATATGGGTGTCTTTTACCACACATGTTATGTGCTATACATATGGGGGAAAATTTTATGGATACCTGGGTGGTCATGGTGTTGGTGGTGCTTAGCATCATCTAGAGGTGATAATAGTGGATGCTGTTCTTATCTAGAGTTAGTTCATTACAATGATCTCCTCACCTCATACATTTAAGTTCATTTTCCCTTTGGCCTACTGGGTGTGTGTCTTACAAATTTGTTAATATGGTTGATGTGCTGGTAACCTCCTTTAAGATTTTATCATTTTTTACATACATTATATATTTCAGTTAGTTTTTTCATCCATCATGCATTATTATGTCCTTTTTGGAGGTGTTAATTTTATATAGGTGCATTAGGATAAGGCCTCCCATCATGTGTGATATGACTACTTGGTTCTTAGCACCAACCCTTACAGTATTGAATACGGTCTTGAGGAGGAACACATAGCTTACCACTACCTAGGAGGGTCTCTGGTGGGCCAGGTCATGTCACACAGTATCCAATAACCAATCTATTAGGGTATATCTATCTAAGACCTTCTTAAAAAGTTGATAACTTGTTCATAAAAAATATAAAATCCTGAATGAATATCTAAGTAAACCCATGGTATCTATATAATTAGTTGAAACTTAAAATTATATAGGATGTGGAAAACGATTTTTATTACCTAAGCTAAATGTAGTATTAGTGGTGACCTAGGGTGGTTTCCTAGATATACATGAATAAAATCCTATTGTCACTAGTTAATTAGTTAAATAGTAGGGGTTTTATTTTGAATTTGTGATTTTTTAAAGAAATCAATGAACTAGAGATTTGAAAACAATATTATTAGAAAAGTGATTGGTTTAAGGTTGGTTTTCCAATTGCAATGCTATCATAGTTCCTAAATGATTTTATTTCTCTCCTTGTTAATTGATAAGTGAAATAATCTTCGATAGATTCATCTAAAAACCTTAAGATAAAGGTTATTGTGGAGGGTGTTTTGAGAGTGATAAATTCTTGATCACCCTCCCTTCCTATGTGCCTGAAAATTTAGAAAACAATTCTTAAACAACCAAAGGAAAACCAATCAGGTGTTGGTGTTCCTAGGAAATCTAAGAGTAACTCATTACCCTCACACACATACCAGTGATTTCTAGACACTCACATCCTAATAAAACTTAGTCCATTTATATAATATACACCAGGTGGAGGGAGATTATTTATTATCAAACTAATCCATAATAATGTAAAAGTTTTAAACCCTAAAAACAATTTCATTCAAAGTATTAAACAATTAATAAGAACTAAAATCGATTTGTATATTCTTATTTATTTATTAATGCATGAGTACTCAAGAATTACTAGGGATAACCTTCCCTTCCCAAGTCACTCAATAATTACCCCTCAATTTGAGGGGTAAATATAATTAATTGGGAATAATATATAATTATAGACCTAAGAAAAAGGAAAATAAAACTAAACAACAGTAGTAGAATATTCTACAGGAACTCCCACACGAGCGGAGTCCAGGAAGTCTCCCTTTTATTCTTTGCTTCCCTTTATATATATTAAAGAGATAATATTGTGAATAATATACTCAATATTTAAAATATGTAAGCTATATAATCATTATATGTTGGAAAATATCTCAATTAAATTGATCAATCGACCTTCGATAAAATTCCTCATTCAAGCCTTCTTATTTAAATATCCAAAAGACCCTGGCTTATCTTCTTTTATTTCTCCATAATATACTCTTTAATAATTCTATAAAAATATCCACATGCATATCTGCATGCATATTTTGTATTTACAACTTCCTTATATTATTCAAAACTCTTTAATTACCCTTACATATGTCTATATGAACTTTATATAGCCTATTCAATATACCATTCACCTTTATAAATCATTAATAGTATCTTGGATAAATTATACATAGAGATACTAGTACCTTTACACAACCCTTGAAACATGTCTCTGACCTTTATGTAGGTTTTGGAGTGTTGCATCAACACTTAAAAGCCTCATCAAATTTCTGGTGTCCTTTATACAGTCTCATTGACCTTTACATAAGTAGTTCTACTTGAAAATTACCTTTATGCATCTCAAATCAATGGATCAACAATGAGTTTAAAATTAATAGATTGACCACATAATAGACGAGTGGGTGTGAAGTAAAGAAACTACATAGAAAATGAGTGACCATGTCATAAGTTTAACCCGTGGTTGATCAATTTGAATGTGTAGGGAATTGGCATGAACATGTAGTGCTGTGATGACACCTATACAATTTATCTTTTCCATTTCTTTATGATTTCTTAGGGAAGATGAATAAAAAACAATCATTCAAGAATCAACACTTTCTTGATCTCATGTATTATCAATCATGATATCTAGTCCCAGATCCATGCTCTCAGTCCTTCATAACAACAATATACATGATAATAACTATCAATCCATTCATTTTTCTACAAAATCAAAGTAATAAAATTAAATCCTAAATTTATACATTTAAATAAATTTTTAATAATTAAGTGATTTTACACATTAATTCCAAAACATACCATAATCCAATAAATAATAAATTATGTGAGAATAAAATAAAATTAATTTCAAAAAAATATCTAGAATTTATAGATTGTGTAAATTCACCCACACTTAAGTATTAGACACATGGGAAAGTGATCTTCAAACATATTTCCCAAGAAATATTCAAATACTAAGCCAATGTGAGTCCCTTTTTTTAACTCCATGCTTCTATATATCATCATGCCTATATAATGTTATTTATTCCATTTTCTATATTAATTAAATTCAATCAATTCCCACCTTTTTATCTTCTTATACACACTTATACCTACCTTCCTGGAAATATTTCACTCAACACTCAAGTATTATTTTCAAGAATATTTATTCTCATTATATGTTCAAACAATTTTCACAATATTCTTGATGAATTTATTCATCTCCACTAAATTACTCAAGTATTTTTCTATATCATGACTAATTAATAAGGGTTTTTCTACAACTTAAGTGTCAGTGGTATTTTAATGTTAAATTATTGGAGGAAATGAGGAGGCTTGGATATAAAATGAATCTTAATGCATGATTTTCAGTTTCCTAAAATAATGGATCCCCTTAAACTTTATATTATACTAAATTAGCTTTAATTATTTTGGTTTTACATGGAAAACCACACCTTTATCAATTTAGAAATAGAAAAAATATCTCTCTATGTTTCCCTTAGCATTTTCACACTTTTTTATTTTGGTTTTTCTCTTAAAGGTAGAGAGGGAATTTAGATTTTATTATTTGAAAAGAATTAGATCTATCTTGGCCTAAGTAAGGAAGTGATTTTATTATTTATGATTTCTTCTAGGGCCTTTATTCCAAACAAAATCATTACTTCCTTTCAAATTCATTCACTTGTTTTGAATTCATAGATTATAGTATCTCTAAGATAATTTCAGCTCCCAAAAAACACTATTATCCATAAAAATCCTCCTCATATTCATGGGTAGTCTAATTAGAGTAATTTATAAAAATTGACATTATCTTACCTATTTCCCTCTTTTTTCAGTAGTATTATTTTATCTTTTTCAGATCCATAATTTTTCTTAAGAATCATATTTTTGAGTGAAAAGAGGGATTTTTTCTCTTAAAAATAGTGTTGTAATTCCATGGAAAACTTTGGATGAAACAATAAACACTATTATCTTCTTCCCATCATGATTTTCCCCCAAAATATTTGTAATTTTTTATCACCTACTTCAAAATAGATTCTTCAAAGTAGATTGTTCTGATTACTTTTCTTACCTCCCCCATACTTGAAGTCAACTTTAATCAGGAATCAATATCAAGATTAAGGAAGATAAGTATATTTAAATTGTAATGTAGATACCTAAAAAAGTAATTCATGGATGGTATGGTCTACAAATATTAAATGTCAAGGTATGATTTAAAATTGTTTTAATTGAAAAAAGGGGTTTAAAATAAAAAGAATTCATCAATTATTTAAGCATAAGGTTCTTAAAAGCTCTAAGGTTTTAACTAGATTACCCAAAAAGTTTTGGTTATTAAAGCATGTGTTGGGTTTTTCAAGAAAAAGAGAATTGTAAAGATTATTTAAATGTTTTTTAGAAGCACCTTGAGTAAGTTATAGATATAAAATATAGTATTTCATTACATGATATTCAAAAATTAATGGGAATTCTATGAATCTTCATCACTTAGAATTTGAAAACAAGTTCATTTTAGCATTTATCTAAGGTGAGTTGATATGTAAAATTAGTTCCTCAAAATTGGCCTGGATTAAATGTTTTCAAGTGTATTCTAGTCATATTAAAAAGTTTCAAAGAATTAATGAAATTGAAAAATAAACACACACAATTTGTTTATAAAAAAGACAAAAAATATGAAAAAGAAAAACCAAAACATTAAAAACCCCTAAACCACAAGGTTTCGTCCCCCATACGTAAATGATGTAGTGTCATCAATGAATTTAGGTATATTTAAAATGTATGAATATTTAAAATAAAGTCACATAATTATCTAAGTGTTAATAAATGGTAAAAATTAATGTTATTTGTTGATATTTAGGTTAGCAGAGTGTGATCTCCTCCACTGGATCATAGGGAAAGTTTCCATGGTAAATTTTCAGCCCATGACCGTTAATAGTGAATGGTTTCTAGTTTCCTTATTTAAAAACCTATACAACACCAAAAGGGGGTATATAAGTAATTGTAATTTTCCCTTACCATATAGAACAAAGTTTACCTAGAATTAGCTTGAGTCTTGAATTGAATAAAAACACCTTGTCCCCTGAGTGGAAGTCTTTTTGTTGAATAATCCTATTATGTTCCACTCTTATTATTTCCTTATAAATCATGGAATTTTAAAAATATTATCTTCTAATTTCCTCTATATCTTATAGTTGGAATTTACTTTACTTTCTAGATCTATCAATGTCCAAATTCATTTATCTCATAGCCGAGTATTCCTTGAGATCTAACTCCACAGGTTAGTGATAACTTTTCCCATAAATAAATTGGAAATGTCTCATTCCAATGGGTGCTTTATAACCTTTACTATAAGATCATTATGCATATTTAAAAATTTGGATATAATATTTTCTATTTAATTTCATAGTTTTTTCTAAAATTCATTTTTTATCTCTATTTTACACTTCAAATATTCAATTTTTCTATAGATATTAAGGTGAAGATATTTTATAGTGAACTCCATAATTTCTCATTAAGGCATCCATTATCCCATTGAAAAAGAACATCTCTTTATCCCTCATGATGTCTCTGAGCACTCTAAACCAATAAAATATTTTAGTCCTAAAAAATCACACACACCATGAGCATTATTTGTTTTGGTGTATTTTGGTTACACCCATTTAGAAACATAAACCACAACTAGTAATATGTAAGAATTAAAAAATTACTTGGGAAAGGGTCCAATAAAATATATTACTAAAACATTAAAAATTTCACAAAATGTGATTGTGTTTTGATGCATTTATTATCTATTTGAAATATTTCAAGAAAGTTGACATTTTTATAGATTTCATATATAATTAATATGAATTTTTAATAATATGGGCCTATAAATTCCAGATTATAAGAATTTCCTCGTAGTTATTTAAGGCCCTAAGTGGATTCGATGAGCTAGTGTGTGAAAAACTCAAAAAAAATATTCAATTTAACTTATTGGAAAACATATTCCTATCACTTGGTCATTATAAATTTTCTACATATAAGGGTATTACCAAATGTAAAATTTGGATTTAGATTTACACCTTTTAATTTTGTGGGAATTCAAATGAGGTGGTACCTGGTATGTTCTCAAATAATTTACCATGTCTGAATTCTTGGGTGCTTCTACTTCTATAAAATATAAATGTTCTCTTGGGAGGTGGTCATTCAGTGGGTCCTAATCTAGAAAATTTTCTTCATCCATGTTGGGTAATCTACTTAGGTGACATGCTACCTATTTTTTTCTTTTTTCTTATTCTTGACCTCCAGATTGAACTCCATACGTAACAATAACCATATAACCATCATAGTATTTTCATACGTCTTCTTTATTAAGTATTTAAGAGTTATATAGTTAGAAAACACTTTTACTTTATTACTTATAAAATAATATCTAAATTTATCTAAATCCAAAATAACTATAAAAAACTCTTTTTTAGTGGTTGTGTTGTTGATCTAGACAACTTACAATGTTCTTAAATAATAAGATTTTTTTTTCGTTTCCCCTCAATTATTTGGGAAATAACAGATCCAACTACTTGATTAGAAGCATCACAAAGTAACTAAGTGGGGTTATTCCAGTTTGGTGGCTGTATCACTGGTGAGGTGATCACTCTAATTTTCAATTCAACAAAAACTTACTTTCACTCATCATTAAAATCAAAGTCACCATCCTTCAATAGTAATATAAAGAGTGGAATATAATTACAAATAAAGTCCTTAATATATCTCCAATAAAAGTATATTTATCCTGAAAAATATCTAACATGTTTTACATAAGTTGGGTAAGGTAAAGAATACGTCCCTTTAATATCGTATTTATCCACATTAGTGGCTTTTTGTGAAATGAAATTCTCTAAGACTATTCCTTTCATTACCTTGAAATTTTATTTTTCAAAATTCAAAACTTTGTTCTTTTCAAGGAAGGTTTTTAAAACTTTTTCCAATTAAAAAATAATAATAAAATGTATTTCCAATGATTGTATAATCATCCAAAAAATACCTCTAGATAATATTAAATATGATATGAAAATATACTTACCATACAACTATGAAATGTACCTAGGACATTACATAAAATAAATTGTATTCTCTTATAAGAAAATGTGCCAATGGGGTATGTGAAAGCTGTATTTTTCTATTACTATGGAGAAATTGATGCTAAAAATAACCTAAAAAACAATTAAAAAGTAATAATGTTTTTCCCTACCAATTTTTTTAACATTTTATCAATAAAAGGAATGGATAATTGACCATTAGAAGTGAACATATTCAACTTCTTATAATCTATATACATTATCCAGTTTTCCTAAATTATTAAAATTATCAATTTATTTAGGTCATTCTTCAAATTGTCCAAACCTATTTTCTTGGGAACCACATGGACTGAGCTAACCCATTATGAGTTAGAGATTAATTAAATCATGTATGATCCAAAAAACATATATATATATATATATATTTTCACTACCTCCATTATAGTGGGATTTAACCTCATTTGGGGATGCCTAAATGGTTTAGAATCTCCCTAAAAAAATTCTATTTGTGGACATTTTATTTATTTATTATTTTGATATCACCTAATATCCACCATATTATTTCCACATTCACTTTAAAAATCTCAATTAATTTATGTTCTAGGTTAGGGTTCAAGTTATTATTAATGATTATTGGTAGATTTTCCCTTCAATCAGATACACATACATAAAATCATTGGATAGTGGTTTCAATTCAAAATATTTTTGTTGTTCTAAAGATGAAATTAAACTATGGTTTTTGATTTCCCTTGATTATATTTTATATACACAAGATGACATATAATATACCTCATTATTAAATACAAAATAAAACCCATCATGTTATTCAAGGGTTACCACTTCCTATAAGTTGAAAATAGATTCTTCAAAATCATGGAAAACATCATACTATATAGAATTTTTAATCATTAACTGATTTACTAAAGTTGATATTTCATGAAACACACCTGTATATTCAATGGGTGAATTCTCTTCAAAGTGTTAATTTTTAATAAGAGAATGATCATCATAATAGTTCTTCATGGTGTCAAAGATGTTGAAATGGACCTTGTTGTCTACAAAATCCACAGTGAATTTTCCTTCATGCACATTGATATTGGTCTTGGCTCTATTAAAGATTAGTCTTCATAAAATGATATGTGAGTAGCCTAGTTCTCTATCTTCCTCTAAGTTTAGTACATAAAAGTATGCTTGGAAAACCAGTTCAAGTACTCTAAATAAGACATATTCTAAGACTCATGTTGGAAAAATAGTAAAATTATTTTCAATTTGTATAACCACACTATAGGTCTTCAAGGATCCCATATGAAAAGATATAAACACTAATTGAAAAATAAAATTTATCGAATCATCTAAATCGTAAAAAAATTATGATTTTTTTAGATTTAATGGTTTAAGGGATATAAAATATCCCCTGATCATGAAATTTTAGGGGAAATTGTGGTGTAATAAGGGTTGATACAGTTCTCTCTAAGTTCACTTTTCTATTCCCTTATATCCATACATTTTTAGTGAAAATTTAATTTAAAAATTTAGTATATTTGGGATTATTATTAAGGGATTGAAAAAGAGGGACATTGATCTAAAATTTTTGTGATGTTTCTATAATTTACCTTTTATGTACTTCATCTTGATAACTCTTAGTTTAGATCATACATGGTGGAAATGGAATTTGGAGATCCTTATTTTCTATTATATACCTTTGACATGGCATTTCTTGTGTTTTATTTCTCCTTAGACCAGTTTTTTCTTATTCCTCATTATTTTCTTCCAAGGGTTCTTTATAATTCTTCCTAGGTTCTTAAAAAATAGGTTCTTTTCAATTTTTCATCTTTCTATAAATTATTTCCTTCAAGTATAGATGATTCTTATTAAAATTCATGTTTTTCAAGTCCTTATCCCTCACTACTTAGTTGATCTTATTCCATTTGAGGGGTGGTTATAAGGGAATGGATCCTAAAACTGCCTTCCATTGTGATTCTTGGGTGTTAGAGGAACCCTTAGGATGTTCGAGGTTGTTTGAAGCATGTTTGGGGGAAAAGGGGGTTCCCCTGAAAAATATCATGGATATGGTGTGGAGGGATGTTCTGCGCCATTATAATAGTGGAAATGGAGTAGTGGATATAGATAACGTGTAAGAGGTATTGGGGGAGATACTTCCCTTTTTGTTCTGGATCCACCGTGGTGGGTAAGGTATGGCATAACTGAATTGGTTACTATACCATGGAGTGGGCTACAACTTAGTCCAGTTGGGAGGCTATGGCGTGGAGTTGGTGATTAAACCATATAGCCTCGAGGAACCATTTCCTATTCAGATTTGGTTACAGTATGGTATGTAGGATACACCATATTCCTTCCCATGAATAAAGAGGATATTTATCATGGATCCAACCATGGATACCATATAGATATTTGACTAGGGGGATGTGAAATGGTCTCCTCCCATTGTTCCATAGACGTCGCATTCAACGGTGTGATCTATGGGACTACACCATGGTCCTTTAATTTTTTTCAACTTCCTATAAATACCCCAAGAACCTGAACATATATTTTATACCATTTCATTTTCTCAAACCCTGGGCACCCAAGGGTATTTTTTGAAGGATTTGAGGCCCCTTTTTATAAGATAAATCCTCAAATTCCCATGTTCTATCCATGATGATCCAATGTGAGTTCTACCTTATTTTTCTAGTGGGTTCTCTCTATTTGATATTATTTCCTCCCATTATTTATTTTCATGTTGATTCATATGATCTCCATCATTCTAATGAATTTTTATTTTTCATTTTTCAATGTATTCATGGAATAATATATTTGGGAGATCATAGTTTCCTTATGAAAGAGGTGGTTAGAGATCCATGATGCTGATCCATTTTCATTCAAATAATACTGAGGATTTTGAGGCAGGTGATTCATTTATTATCCTCTTATTTATGTGAAATAATAAATTGACCATGTTTTATCACATTTTATGGTGGTGTAATTAACCTAATAATGAGTAAACCGAATTAAGGAATGAAATTAGTTTTTGTTTAGTAATCGTATGTTGTTTCTTTCCATCATGATAACGATTTTCCTTTTTTTTCTTCTAGATAGCATGATATCTATGCTCTTCTTGTATAACATGTTGTTTTTCTTGGTTTAACATGTCAAAATTGATGAAATTGGTAAATAATGTAATTACTGAATTAATTTTTTTTCTAAATAATTAAAGAGGCATGTTTAACAAATCCTTTGTTTCTTATAATTTTATGATAATCACATCCATGAAAGTAATATTTTTTAATTTAATACGTGATTCCATATGCTAATAGAATTAGATAATGAACTTGAACTTGGAATTATTATTTATGAGAATAATAATTAAAATTTATGCTAAATGATAATTGTTATTCTTAAAGGTTTTTAAAGATGGAAAATTATAGAAAGAATGTTTAGAATTTTTTGTTAGCTATTTGAGATGATGACTTAGGTTACCCTTGGGTGTAACATGTAATAAATTAATCAATTAATTCAGGATGGAATAAGAAACATTTTTTTGATAAAAATAATTATTTTGGTATGAGAGTTCATGTTTCCTTATGAAGATTTAATGCCTTTTGTTTGGGGATGAGAGTTCTCGTTTTCATGTGATAGATAAATGCCTTATTTTTTCGGTCTAAGTTCCCCAAATGACTATGTTTGTTTCTTGTTTCCTTTTGTGTAATCTAGATATGAGACTTGTGATGTGATGAGATCTTGGGATGGCTGATGAGATATGGGAAGGGTGGAAAAAGGTTGTGGAAGAAGTTGACGCCAGTGATGGAGGGATGTATAATGATATGAATGATGGTGTATGGTATGGAACTGAGATAATGAAATAGGTTAAAGCTGGGTTTGCTTAATATTTTGATGAAATTGGGATGCTTGTTAATAAATCTATTGAAATGATATACGACCAAGTTTCTTATTTAATAGAATCCTTTTCCCCACTGCCTGAGGCTATTGGTTATGCTTGGATATGCATACCTTTTTTGGTATCATATGATTTTTTCCTAGAGTACCTAAAAATATATAATGGTAAATGAATAATAAATTACTTAACACATGGGGTTTGTTCTTTCTATATTGAAAATGAAATTGTTAATGTTAATCCTGAGAAAATATGGACTCGGTTTGATTATGCCCTGAGGGAATGGAATTCACCAGAATGGTTAATGAAACATAATCAGAATAATGTTAATTAATGGTTAATGAATTAGTTAATTTGAAGTGAAATATTAAAGCAAATGAATGAACATATTGTATCTCTTTAAATACTTTTGTGCTTATTGGATATATAGTCCCTAGTAGTGGTAGATGGGTTCCTGAGTGGAAATAACTGCAGTTGATCTTAGGGCTAGGTTATTCCAATAGTGTGGTTGTGAGCTATAGTATATCCTATATGTTTTGTGATTTCATATGATACCCAACCCATGTTAGTAAGGGTTAATGACACCCAGTGGACTCTACGAGGGTCTTTTCCACAATATCCTAGTGGTGAGAATGGATGGATGACTACCCCTTTGGCCCCACACTCTTATCTTAGTAGTTAAATGTGCTTGTATGAATGATGGTTAGTTTTTTCATATATTATTGTAGAGGTATGTGATGGATTGTAGTTATTTCACACATATATATCTCCAAATATAGTATCCAAAGGATTATTATTGGTATTAAGTGTATAGGTGGTGATGTCTTAAGGTACCTTACTTGGTGTATGGGTTGTGATGGATTGAGGTATAATACCCAATTTTTGATACATGTCATATGAGCTATGGTGGATTTTGAAAACTACTTGGTTACTATATGGTGATGTGATATGGGTTAATGAGTTGATGTGATGCATGATATGAATGTTGTGATACTTAGCCTAGGTGTATTCAGGCTGGATTATTTTTGGAGAGATATTTCTTAGGATGTATGATATTGGGACGGAGTAGCAAACCAGTGGGGAAGCAGTATCAAGTACCTTTTTCGTAATTTCACTTTCTTTTCTAGTTGTTTTTGTTTTGTATGAAATTACATGTATGTACTAGGTATTTTCCTTTATCTATATGAGAAAGATTTATTGGTGTATTTTTATTATCTCTCTTATCTATGCATTCCTCTTAGAGTGTAATGACTCCCATTTGTATGTATTATATACCCTTAGTGATTGTCTCTAACCTAGGCCTTACCGGAGGTGGGACTCAGGTGGTAACCATCTCCCTTATCTCATTTCCAGCCTATAAGGGGAACTCATTAGGGGGAGGGGGTTGTGAAATACTGGTATCTGAGGTTTAGTTTGAGGGATATGATGGAGTTCAAAGTTTGGAACATGTGAGACTTTATAGGATGGTAGGGAAATAGTGTCAACTAAGTTTAGAAAGCAATGTAAACAAGGGAGACTGGCTAATACATAGGTATTTTGTCCCCCCTATTATCTAATGCATATACCTTTAAATTTACTATGATTACTAAAGTAAGTGATACTAGTTGTGGGATAGGTACCTAAGAAAGGATCATGCATCATTATTCTTTTCACCTATGATTGAAATGGGTATACTTTGGGATTAAGTTAACCTAAAAAATAAATAAAATAAAGAATAAATTAATGTTAAATATTCCATATTCAAGGTTTAGGAGAATCTAACTATTTTTTATTTTATAGGTATGGGTCCAATTCGATGTCCTCATCAGTTTCACGTTGAAGATATTCTATAGGATGTGCTAGAATATCATCATCAAGTAAGGATCAAAGATGATTGTACTCAGAGGAGGATACTCTAAGCATTTCATTGACAGAGTCTATAGAAGTATGAGGGATCTAATTTAGACTCCCTGATATAAGAATGGTTATAGGAGGTTGAGATTTATTTCATTTCAATTATTACTCGAAAGGAGAACCAAGTTTTTTTGGTAATTATGATACTGCATGGGGTAGTGAGACAATGGTGGATCTTATTCCTCAAGGATCACAAGGAGATGAAGGTCTTGTTGGAGAAGTTTAGGGACTAGTTATAAGAAGAGTTTCTTTCTTAAACCATGAAGGAAGGTGGTTTCCAAGACTTTCTTAACCTATGATAATGGAGTTATGAAAAGTAAGAGTTCAAGATTTATTTTAGTACCCTTATCCAATATACTTCATACCAATTTCCAATTGAGTAGGCCAAGGTGAGGCATTTTGAGGAGGATTTTCATCTAGAAATATAGATCTAGGTCACCACGTTTATGCACCAAACATATCTTAAGGTGTTGGTGAGAGAATAGGTTATTAAGTGAATGTTGGTCAGAATTGGGTCATCTCGAGAGGGGTGTCATAAAGATTCTATATAAATAAGACTTGTTTTATAGGGTTCCTAGTTTTGTAGATAGAGGAGCTTTCAGTTAGTTGGGGCTAGGTCCCAAACCTAAATCATCTTGTTTCTATAAGGTCGGTGGATCCTAGGCCTATTCCAAGGGATCAGATGCATGTTTTTCATATGGAGGATGAGGTCATAAATGATAGGAGTTACCAACCTTTTTAGGCAGACAACGTGCATAAGGTGTTCCTCTTTAGGTCCCTATATTGAGGTAGTTTCATCCAAGGCATCTATCACAGGATGCTCCATCTTGGGATCAGTAGAGAGGATAATAGTCAAAGGATAGCACCGAGATATTCCTCATCCTTAGAGAGTAGAGAAAAACTATGGAGGTGTATGTCATGAGGGTTTGAGAGTCCATGGAGAAGGTCATGGGAAACTTTATGCTATAGAGTTTCTAGTGACGGGTGAGACAAACATCGTTTGAGGTACCCTTTTTTTTCTTTTATATTAGTGTATACTTTTTTTTATTAAGGAGTGACACACTCCTTCACATCACCTACCATAGTCCATTCTATGAGACGAGAGGTGGTGAGGCTTCCAGTGCCCTTGGAATTGACAACACTAGTTAGAGGTTGTGCTTATCTATATGAAGTATGTATAAACTATGAGCTAGTTATAGGGAACTACCAGTATTTGGGATATTTATTATATTTATGGATACAACTATAAAACATCATCCTCTGTATGGATTGGTTGTATTCAATGTGAGATATTGTATATTGATTTAGGATACAAGTTATATTCTATGATGTTTATAGAGAGCCTATAATGTTTTATGGTGAGTGGGAAACATGGATGGTTCATAGTTGCGTTCCATGCTTAAAATTCTTTATGACTAATATGATGAGGATTTCATCATAAGTTTAGGTGATTGTGTTTCCCAGGGTTATGCAATAGTACTCTGATTTCATTCTTGAGGAGGTTGTAGCATTATCCCCTCAATGGAAGATCAGGTCTGGGATTGAACTATAACCAAGTGTTTCTCATATCTTGATGTATTTATATAGGATAGTGCCTTTTGAGTTGTGTGAGATGTGGGTACAACTCAATTATCTATTGCAACAAGCTTTTTTGGATGAGTGTGTCACCTCGGGGTGCACTAATTTTGTTCATGAAGAAAGATGAGGGTTGTTTTCATCTCTATATCAATTACCATTTCTTGAATTAGGTGAAAGTAAAGAACCACCATCCTCTTCCATGGATTGATGGTTTGTTTGATTAGGTGATGTGACCTAATTTATTTTCAAAGATCTATTTTCAATAAAGATATCATTAGATGCGATTAATGGATAAGGATATTCTAATGGTTGCCTTAAGATGTCATTATAGACATTACAAGTTCATTGTGATGAATTATCCATCCATTTTTATTAGTTTGATGGATTTTTTTTCCAAGATTTTCAAGATAATTTCTTGTTTTTTTCATTGATGACATCCTTTTGTACTATGAATCTAAGAAGAACTCAGAGCATATGAATGCCGTTTTTGAGATTATTTTTCATCAACAACTGTTTGAGAAGTTTTAAATGTGTTTGAGTTCTTGGCATATAATCTTTATTTCTTGGTGAATTTCATATCTTGGTAGGTATTTTCTTTGGATATTTTGAAGATAGAGGTAGTTGTTTCTTGGGAAGCCCCCAAGACTATTGCAGAAGTGAGATTTTCCTTGGTCTTTTTAGGCTATTATAGGAGGTTCATGGCCAATTTCTCTCAAGTTGAAACTCATCTGACTTCCCTGACTAGAAAGTATTTAACATTATTTTGGACTGACCAATGTCATTCAAATTTTGAGTACCTCAAGGAGAAGTTGGGTAGAACTCTAGTTTTTTATTTTCTGGTAGTGGTATTTCAATTCGACATTTTTATGGTGTTTCACATCTTGGTTTGGGCTATGACTTGATATAAAATCGATCATTTGTTTCTTATAGGTCTCAACAATTACATCCATAGGAGTGTAACTATGACACCCATGACCTTAAGTTGGTATAAGTTGTGTTTTCTTTCATGTTATGGATACATTACCTCATTGATGAACATTTTGTGGTTTAGACCGATCATAAGTGTCTAAGATATGTCTTCTCCTAGTGTAACATGAATGTGTGACATCGAAGGTGGATAAAATTCTTGTAGGATTATGACTTCAAGATTTCATACACACTATGAAAGGGTAACGTTGTAGCCGATTCACTAAGAATGAAGTCACATAGTGATGCTATGTGTGAATCTAGATATTCCTAGAGAGTGATAGAAGATCTATTAATAATGTATCTTTATATGGGAGAGGTTGGAGGTATATATTATATTTTTCCAAATGATAGTGCAATAATCATTAGTGTAGCAAGAGGAAGAGTCCCATCTAAAGGATTCTGAGGTGGAGGTATGGAGGGACGGAGTTATCTTTGGTGATTCCCATGATGGTTAGTCTGAGGATGGACAACACCAATCATTTTTCTAGGGGAATATTTTAATCCCATTGATAATTCATTATACAGTTCTATATGGGTACCATAACACACCCTTGGCAGTACATCCTAGTGTGATAAAGATGTACCAATATTTGAGAGGGCAGTTTTGGTGGCCTATGTTAAAGCATGTAGTTATAGAGTTTGTATCTCAATGTTTGGTCTTCTAGAAGGTGATAGATAAACATCATGTTTCTGGTGATTTTCTCTAGCCATTAGATGTTACCCAATGTAAGTGGGAGGACATCGTGATGGAATTCCTTACTGGTTTAACTCGATCTTAGTAATACTTTGATATTATATGGGTATTAGTGTATAGTTTTAATAAATCATCCCTCTTTATAGTGGTTTACGAGTCATGTTTAGTCGAGGTTTTTTCAAGGTAGTATCTGTAGGGAGTGGTGAAACTCCACAGAGTCCTAAGGATGATAATCTTGGATTGTGATCCTTATTTTACCTCCAAGGTGTGGAGTTTTCTTTAGCATGTTTTTTCCTCTCAGTTATTCCTTAGAACTACTTTTCATCCATAGATGTATGGTTATACAGAGTGGACCATCAAGACATTTGGAGACATATTTTGTTCTTGTATCCTGGTTTTCAGAGGTTCATGGATGAGGAACCGGCCTTTGGGTGATTTTACATAAAATAATTTTTTTCACTCAACCATTGGTATGGACCATTTTAATTTCTTTATATTTAACCTTTTAATTCTCCATTTTGCTGCGATAGGGTTGAAGATTCAACAATACTTAGGATGGAGCTAGTATAGAACATGACAGATATAGTTCAAGACATTAATGAGAGGATAAAGGTAGCACAAGATTATCATAAGTCCTATTCCAAACATAGGAGGAGACCTATGTAGTTTGACATTGGATATCATGTGTTTTTAAAGGTTACTACTCATCATGGGCTATGAAGGTTTGGTTGTAAAATTAAGCTTTCACCCTAGTTTTTAGGCCTTTTGAGGTGTTGTCTCATATTAGATCCATGGTGTGTAAGATTACACTTCTCCCATTGAAGATCAAGATAAATGACCTATTTCGCATGTTATAACTCCACTGTTATCTTTATAATGACTCTCACATCATTTACTAGGGTGAAATATATTTTTATAATGACTCGACCTTTGAGGAGAGGCCTGTGGTGATCCACAACTAGCAGGATAAGGTGTTGTGCATGCATATTATTCCCTTGGTTCATGTCTTGTGGAAGCATGATGGAGTAAATAAGAGTACCTAGGAGTGTGAGTTTTAGATATTCACTTAGTACCCTAAGATTTTTATTTATCTATTCTCTTGTAACATTGCTCACTTTGTAGATATTGATCTTTTCTAGTTTAAGAGATGGTTTCATGTTATTGTTTTTTTGTAACTTTACTCTAATATGAGAGGTATCTCACCCTAGAGTGTGTTAGGGGATTTTTGTTATTATTACATGGTTTTTCACTTTGTTCCTCTAAGCGATATGGTTGAGCTCCTATGATGGTGAGATTCTTGAGAGGTATCTCTTGGGGTGGTTGTTCACATTATCCTTCCACTTTTCTTTTCTCTCTAGGTTTGGTTTTGAATTATTGATGGAAATAATTGTTTGAGAGGTTTCTGATGTAAGGTACCAGATCCTAGAAGTTCCTTACCATGCAATTTTTGGGTGTTAGAGGAACTTGGAGGGAGTTATAGGGTGATTGTGGAAAATAGGGGTGCTATTGCCAAAAATGGATTGGCTATAGTGTGTAGGGATGCACTATGCTATTATGATGGTGGCTATAGTGTAGGAGGGATCAGGGGAGCTACTAACCTTTTTGGTCTGACTCCATTGTAGTGGGTATAATGTAGTATACCCATATCAGTTTTTGTACTGTGGAGATAGATATGGTGTAGGCCAGTTTGGAGGTAGTGGCATGGAACTAGTGGCTGTGTTATAGCACCTCGAGGAGCCACTATAAATTTGGAGGTGGTTGCGATGTGGTATTTAGGCTAAGTCATATTATATCCCCCAGCTAATGTGGATATATGTCGTGGATCAAGCCAAGGATCTTGAATGTGCATTTTATTGAGGGTTGCATCATGATATCATCCCACTATGCCATAACCAAGGTGTTCTGTGGCATGGTCCATGAGGTTTCCTTGTGGTCTTTTAATTTCCTTGACTACCTATAAATACCCTACAACCCCAAACTCGGATTTTATACCACTTCTTTATCTTAAACCCTAGGATCCCAAAGGAAGTTTTTCAAAGTCTTTGAAGTCCCTTTCGATATGGATTAACCATTGACATCCTATGTTTGATTTGTGGTGGTCTAAGGTGAGATCTACCTCCTTTTTCTAGCAGTTTCTCTCAGTTTGATATCATTTCCTCCCATTCCTTATTTCCATGTTTATATGAATTAAATACATCATTATAATATAGTTTTCTTTTTCATTTTCAATGCGTTCATGGAATAATGTCTTCGGGAGGTCTTTTTTCCTCAGAGGCGAGGTGAATAAAGATCTAAAACATTGATCCATTCTCATGAAAAGAAAATTGACACTTTTGAGTTAGGGTATTCATTGATTATCCTTTTATTTATGTGAAATAGTAAATTAACCATGGTTTAAATCTTTATATAGTGGTGTAATTAACCAAATAAATATTAAATTGGATTAAAGAATGTAATTGTTTTATGTTTAGTGATCATTGATTGTTTCTTTCCACTATGATAACAGTTTACCTCTTATTTTTCAAGATAATGTGCTATATATAATATGATTTTATATAATGTTGTTTTTCTTGGTATATCATGTTGAAATTGTTGAAATTGGTAAAGAATGTAAATACCAAATTAATTGGTTGGATAAAGAATTAAAGAGGCAAGTTTAAAAAATATCATGGTTCTTATAATTTGGTGATAATGTAATTAATGAAAGTATTTAAGTTTTGTTGAATATGTTATTTTAGGTGTTAATGGAACTGGATAAAAAACATGAAGTTGGAATGCTTGTTTTAGAGAATAATAATTAAATGTCTTGTTAAAATATAATTTTTATTCTTGAATATTGTTAAAGAGGGAAAATTATAGAAAGCATGTTTAAATAATTTTTTTATATGTTTGAGATGATGAATTAAGTCACCTATTGGTATAACCTATAATAAATGAATCTATTAATTCATGATGGAATAAGACCATGTTTTTGGATAAAAAGATTTTTTTTGGGATTGGGAGTGCTGATTTTCTTATGAAGGATGAATTCCTTATGTTTGGGAATGAGAGTTCCCATTTTTATGAAAATGATTAATTCTTTATTTTTAGGGCCATGTCTTTCTATTGATTATGTTTTCCACTTTTTTCCATTTGTGTTCTCTCTATATGAGCCTTGTGATGTGATGTGAGCATGGGAAGCTGTTGTGATATGGGCATGGTGGACCATGGTTGTTTTAGTAGTTGGCACCCATGATGGTGGGATACATGGTGATATGAATGATGGTGTCAGGATGAAACCAATATAATAGAATAGATTAAATATGGTCTTACCCATTATTATTATGGGACATGGTTGCTTGTTTATAAATATGTTGAAATATTTAAAGGATGAGTTCATTAGTTTCTAGCATTGTTTTCTGAATTGTTTGAGACAATTGATTATGGTTGTCAATGAATACCTTGTTTGGTAGCTTATGAAGTTTTCCTAGAGTACATGGAATCATGGAATGTAAAATGTTTAATAACTGAATTGACCCATGGAGTTGGTTCTTTCTAAAATTCAAATTCAAATGTTAATGTTAATCCTGAGAAATCATGTACTTGGTTGGATTAGGCATGGGGGGAATGAAATTCACTTGGATGGTTAATGAAACATAATAAAAATAATGTTAATTAATCATTAAATAATTATTTAACATTAAGTGAAATGTAAAAAGAAAAGAATATACTTAATTTATCTCTTTAAATGTTTTTTCTGCTTATAGGTTGTTTAGTCCCTAGTGGTGGAAGCTGGGTGTCTAAGGGAATATAGCTATAATTGAGCTTAGGACTTGGTTATCCCCACAGTGTGTTTGTGAACTATAGTATATCTTGTATGTTATGTCATTTCATATGATACCTTACCCACATCAGTTAGGTAAACTGGCACTCATTGGAGTCTAGGAGGGTGTTTTCCCTAACACCCCTGTGGTGAGGATGGATGGATGAAAACACCCATTGGCCCTGCTCTCTTCTCTTGATAGTTTTATGTGATTTTATGCATGGTGGTTAGTTTCACCATATATGAGTAAATAGGGCTATGATAGATTATGTTTATTTTACACACATGTATCTACAGATATAGTATCCAAAGGATTATTATTAGTATGAAGTGCATAGGTTGTGGGGGATTGAGGTACCTTACTAAGTGTATGGGATATGATGGCTTGAGGTACCTTACTAGGTGTCTTTTGGCTGGCTTATTTTTAAAGAGAGATGGCTCAGGTCGTATGATGTTGGGAAAAATCATAAAACTAGTGGGGAAGTGGTAGAAAAATACCATTATTATTTATTATTATTATAAATGATCTCTTGTATGTGATACTTAGTGAAAGACAACTATGGTGACTTAGGGAAACTACTATACCAGTTTAGGTAATGAGTTAGTTTCACTATTGTTCACTAGGACTTATAATGTTTTATTTATCTTTTTCATGAGAGGATCTAGGGAGGATCCTACTAAGTATACTATAATTCTCACCCAGCATATATATGAACTATTTTTTAGGGTTTTTAGAGAAATTTTGAGATCAGTCTAGATATTTCTATATCATGATTTTTTTGGAGCTGTCTGGGCTTCATGGTCACTATTGTATTCATATTTTTGGTACATATACTTTTCTTTTTTACTTGTTTTAGTTTTTTATGAAATTAAATGTATTCAATTGGGATTTTCCATTATCTATATAATATGTACTTGATTGGTGTATCTATTTTTTATCTCTATTCCATATATTTCTCACAGAGGGTAATGCCTCCCGTTTGTATGTATCATATTCCCTTGATGCTTGTCACCAACCCTGGGACCACTGGAGGTGGGACTCAGGTGGTCACCATATCCATTCTCTCATTACTGGCCTAGTAGGGGAACTATTTGGGGGTATGGGGTCATGATAGTGATTATGGGGGTGAATCTCCTTATTATTAATGGTTGTTATCATGCTCATAGTCTCCTTAGGGTTTGTTATTGTTTGAGTTGGAATATTATTTGAGGTTTTAGATAGGGAGTCTACAAGTTTTTCCAACTTATTTATTAATAATTCAACCTTATTTATATGGACTTCAAACTTTTATCCATGATACTATATTAGAAGATGAATACTAGTTGACGACTATCCATAGGGTCTCCTTCAAAAGGAAGGGGAGGTGTTGGTGGACTAGTTGACTGTAAGAATTCTTGGATGATTGTTGAAAGGGTGGTGGATTTTGGTATTTTTGGTTTTTATACAGAAATGTGGGTTGTTGTGTGTATTTATTTTTATAGGATATCCTAATGAACTATTATTTATTTCCAAATCTTGATTGGACTTAGGTGTTACTCTTCCATCCTTTTTTTTCTGAGATTTCCTTGGTTGAATGACTACTTCACAACTCTCCATGGAATTTAATTCATTACATTGATCAATAAAATGGTTAGGTAACATTCATAAACAATATACCTTTATTATTTATTCTTTTTCATTAGTTTTTTTCCATTCCACCAGTCACACATGGCTTGTTAACTCTTCAAAGTTAGAATTTAAAAATAGAGATGAGTCAGAATTTCTTACCTCATGTATGACTCTTGTACCAATACCACTTGTTCCAAAATTTTGTGAGTTATGAGAAATATTTTTAATAAATCCCTTTAATTATTTTATTGATTTATCAATAAATGATCCTCCATATGATGCATCCAACAAGTTCTTATCTTTGTTCAATAGGCCTCGATAGAATAATATTAGGAAGTTGTGTTTCTCCATTGCATTATGTGGACATATAGCACAAAAATTCATAAATCTATCCCAATAATAATATAGAGTTTCTCCTAATGATTTACTAATGGAATAGGGATCCTTAGTTATATCTGTTATCCTATAGGTCGGGAAATATCTTTGAAATATTTTTTTAAATTCTTACCAATCATGCACTTCACCTTGTTGTAGGATGTATAACCACTCTTTTTCATCCTGTTCATGTGAAAAGTATAATTAAATCCACTTGAATTTTCCCTTATATACTTCTCTAGGATTTAATGTAGAAAAAACATTGGTGAATTTCTTGATATTCTTATTTTTATCTTCACCTGATAAACTATAAGATTTAAGAAACAATTTAATTAGTCCATTTTTAAGTTCAAAACCATTCTGTAATGCTGGCATGATAATATGATTTTTTTGGTGAATAAACAATGGGGAATATATATCTCTTCAAGAATGATTTTTATTGGATTTCATGATTCTAAGATTAATGAGATCACTAGTAGTATCACCTAATTCTATCAAAGTAAATTATTCAAATTAAGATTTAAAGTTTAGGTTCCTTAGTTTGATAAAAATGGTCTTTTCTATTTTTGGGATAAAAGCAAGTAGTTAGTTATGAGAGGATCAAGTCATTAAATTAAAAGTCTAGTTTATTATTTATTTATTTGGATATGCCTCCCTTCCGTGTTTTGAATATTAAGCTTTCATGGGGTGTGGGAAAAGATTTTTATTACCTAGTATAAATGTATTAATAGTGGTAAAATAGGGTTATATCATAGAGAGGCATACACAAGAACATATTTTCACTTGTTAATTATTAAAAGATAATGTGGGTTATTTTGAATTTTTTATTTTTTGAAAGAAAAGAAAACAATGTACTAGATATTTGAAAACAATATTATGAGAAAGTTTATTAGGCTAGGGTTTATTTTCCACTTGAAATTTCATCATAGGCCCTTAATGATTTTACTTATCTCCATGTTAATTGATAAGCGTAAGACTCCTTGATAAATTCATATAAACACCTTAGGATGAAGGTTAATGTGGAGAATAGTCTGATAGTGATAAACTATTGGATCACCCACCCTCATGAGTTTGAAAAGTTAGAAAACCATTCTTAAACTGTAGAAGAAATATCCAATCAGGTGTTGGTGTTCCCAATCAATCCAAGAGTAACTCAATAACCTAAAAAACCTGACAACAATTACTAGACACTCATATCCTAATGAAACCTTCTACTTATATATAAAATACACTAAGTGGAGGGAGATTATTAATTATCAACCTAAGTAGTAATAGTGGAAAAGTTTTAAACCCTAAACACAATTTCATTAAAATTATTAAAAATATAGTAATAAATAGAATCAATTAGAAAAAGAGTTTTTATTAATTGAATCATGAGGATTCAAGAATTATAAGGGGGAACCTTCCCTTCCCCAATAAATCAATAATTTCCCCTCAATTATAGGGTCAAAAGACATGAACAGGGAAGAATATGACATTTTAAAACTTAGAAAACAAAAAATGAAACTAAAAAAATAGTAGTAGTAGATTCTCCAGCATCTCCCTCACCATCCAAGTACAAGAAGTCCCCATTTTCTTCTTTGTTTCCTCCAATATATATTAAAAATATCACATTGGGAATAATATATTCTGTATTTGAAATATGGAAACTCCATGATCTTAATATGTAGGAAATATTCTCAATTAAATCATTCAACAGACTTATGATAAAATTCCTTATTCAAAATTCTGTATTTAAATATTTTAAGGACTCGATATTATCTTCTTTTTATTCTCCACAAAATCTACTTCAATAATCATTTATAAATATCTATGTGTATGGAACCATGCCACTTTTACACATGGATATTCCTTATATAGTATAAAAATATTTTATTACCCTTACATTGGTCCATATAACCTTTACATATCCCTAAAGATGTTTGAATCACCTACAGACAACTCCTAATGTCCTTTAAGAAGGCCATGAATGAACTTTAAAAATTCTTTACACTATATAATTTAACATTATGAAGCACCAGGAGGAGAATTGATGACCTTTATATAACATAATTGGTACCTTTAAACAAACCTTGAAACATTCCTCTGACCTTTAAATAGAACTTGGAGTGTTGAATCTACCCTCACATGGCCTTAGCAAATGTTTGATTTCCTTTACGCAGCCTCATGTAAACTTTAAATAGATAGTGATACTTATAATTTACCTTTACACATCTCAAATAAATGTATCAAAATAATGGAAAATAAATGACTGATAAGTTAAGAAAGCACATTTAAGTTACTTGACTACCTGGAAGGTTCAGTGCATGGTTGATTGACATGAACATGTGATCAATCCATTCTCTTTTTGTAGTCGGTTGAGGACTTTATCTAGCTGAGAGAAAAAACACCTACACTATACTATGGTGAAACCTATTATAGGATCAATTTATACTTACACTAAGCTTAATTAATACTAACTCCCAGTAGCTTCACACATACATAGAGTTATATTACACCCACTCTAGGTAGAATTACATGTACAATCATCTTTTTTTTTTCCATTTTTCCTTCCCTTGGTGCTGAGTATGACACCTACGTAGTGTTCCATTAGAAATTATTTATGCTTTAATAAGTAATATGAATCAACAATATCCTTTTATGAAATATCACTTTCATGAACCACTATCTTATCAAGCATGAAATCCAATGTCACATCCATTCTCTAAGTCCTTTATAATAACATGATAAATGATAATTAATTGAAAGTAATTATTTTCCCCCAAAAATCAAGTAATAAAATTGAATCCCTAATTCAACCATTTAAATAAAATTTCAAATAATCAAGTGATTTGAAAATTTAATTCCAAAACATATCAGGATTCAATAAATGATCGATTATGGGAGAATAAAATGAAATGAATACCAAAAAATTATTATCTGTTTCTATACTATTTCAGTATTCTACAACCAAATAACCTTTTAAAATCAACTTTTCATCACATGAACACCACATGTATATAACACAACATCAAAAAAAATATCCATTTAAATTATAACAATAAACCATATGATTAACATAAATAAACATTATCATATAACATAAGTTAAAAATAATTCATAATCAACTCAAAACCATTAATTATTCAATATTAATGTTCAATGGAAACAATTTTAAATAATTATATTTAAAATAATGATACATTTATGTCTCAAAATATTTTATATTGGTATCAATATAAACCCCTGATGATCATATAAAATATAGAAGGGATCCCCATCTCTTGATAGGAAAACTGTCACTAACACTTTGGACCACCCTAGTTTTTGTGAACAAATAACCATTCCATCTTAAGGAAATTAATCATGGTGATAAAGACTTTAGAAATAAATTATACCCTATTTGAAACATATAATCACTAGGAAATACAACCACAATCCACCCTATAAAAGTGACAAGGATCTTACATTTTATCACCCCATTGAATAATCAAACAATCAAAGAGGGTCCCTATAAAGTTCATTGTTTAAGGTCACCCCAAAGGTCAAGACCAAACTAAACACATCTCAAACATTAATCATAAGGAACTCAATCCTGGGTGATTATTCCTTTTTATACAATTTTACCCATAACATACCTAAAAAAACTAAAGTACCACTCACCTATTAATTAAAAAAAACAATCAACATAATCTAGGGTCACAATTATGGGAGAACATGGTCACACAACACTGTATACTAGAAAAATATCTTAAATATTCTAGTTAATTCACTAATGAACTCTCTTGAAATTGAAAAAACCATTACCAACCATACCCATCACTCAAGGTTGACTCAATACATTTTATGTATGCCAAATGCTACTCTACCAAACCCAACAAATCCATTTAAGACACAACTTAAAGTCTAGTACCCACTATGGGTTCCAAATTCATAAATAGACAATGATTAAATATTCATATAATTTACAAAAACCACTACAATCTAGGAACACCAAATTTAGTTCATCTGTTATAATTCTATGAGGCCTTACTCTAGCTTACATGACTTCCCAAAACCATTTTGACTAAATTCCATGTTATACAAAACTAGTCACCCTAGAAATCCATCGAACCAATAATAAAATCACATATAAGTCAAGGAAAAATTCAAGGGACCACCTACCACAATCTACATAAGTAATCCCATCCTTTATCTTTGGTTGATTTTACTTCGAACAATAATTAATTATAATTAGAAAAATAACCCTGAAATTAGGTGTTTTGGGTGGAGTAATGAAGAATAGAAAGAAAAATAGAGGACTAATGAGTTATAAGTCTTATAATGACCTATAATATGCCATTGATTTAGACATACCATTGATAAAATGTGATCTAGAGAAGTTTGGTTATAGAGAAGAAGAAAAGGAAAAGAGGAGCTTGCTCTCCTCTTGGCTAGTTAAATGACATATAAGGGAGGGAGGTGAATGTTTTACTTTATTTTTTTTAAATTTTAGTTAAATTTATAAAAAACACCACCATGGGACACCAGAATCATGGTGAACCTAAAAAGGATGTTTTATGGCAAACTATATGGTTTTTAGTGTATAGATTGTGGCTATAGTTCCACTAATAGCCCCACTGAACATCCAATGGAATCCCACCATCCTTTTGGTAGGGGCCTATTGCACCATATTTTGAAACATTTAATATCCCTAATCCCACAAAACCCATGATTTTTTCCATCAATTCTAGCTTCTCAAAAACTCCCTTCAACACTCTAAACTCTACTAAAAAGGTCCTCATTCACTCAAACTCTATAATTCACTTTCTTCCTCCCAAATCCACTTCTAAAAAATTTCAACCCATCCATAAATGTTACTAACATAAGTGGATATAAGTCATTAAAAACTCCCCATAATATGACATCTAATTGATGATAAGTAACCATGATATTTATAAAAAATTGACTCAGATACTTAAATCAAATAAAAATATCACTCTTAGACTTTAAAAAACAAAAACACATAACATGCTTGATTACAATAACTATCTTATTTGTAAAAACTCTCACTTTAAATATAAATACCCATTAGTCATGGTCAAATAGCACATATGATAATAAAATCATTCCACCATGACTGAATATGTGTGATAAGATCCAAAAAAAACTACATTTATCAACTATCCATTGAATTCACAAAAAACCTATACACATGGGCCATAAAGGATCCCATACAACATTAATAGCAATTCATTGAACACAATAAAACTCTTAAACACCTAATAATTGACATTAAACGCATTCAGATTGAAATCATTGATCTAAGTGAGACAAAAACTTATTTAGAGCTATTCCTAAACATCACCTAACTATTCATAAAATATTTTCAACATCTTACTTGAGAGATAATACACTAGATAAAACATCACTCAAATATATTTCCATAACACCTTATTAGTGTACACTGACTTACTACACTCAAATATTTACACTAACATGATTCCCTAATTCCACACTAGTCAGCTACTGAACATAATGAATTAATTTGAGAATTGATTTTTTTCCAAATATAAATACAAAACATAAATTAGATATTTATCAGGTAACCAAATAATATTCTAGTCTATTCATAAAATTCTACCCCAATAAAAACATGTGAGATTACTCTAACTAAATGCTACTGATCAAATTATCAATTCCAAAACTCTTATTCTTTCCAAGAGAAACACATCACTATTAATTGGAAACTGAAGTAAAATCTCATCACCAAAAATATATGTTTACCCAACAGATCACCAATTATATTCATCACACCGTACTCATGAGATAAACACATTCAGGTATAATTTATGGCGTGGTCACTGTTATAAGATTGTTTTTATCTCTCATTTTCCATGACACTGGTGCATTATGTCCCTCATTAACACTTAAGAACTATCAATCATGATCCATGATCTAACATAATTATTAATCCACTTTATCAGACTTGAAATAAGTTAGAGGAATTTTGGGTGTTTAACACTACCAAAGATTCAAACCATATAAAAACACAACACTACTTTAGTCCTTTACTCCATGAATGTTATACATGTATCTTGCTTCCAAATTCAAAGTATTCCAATGGACACTTTACTCTACATTAGAGAGGTTTATACTTTGGTCAGTTGTTGGAACAACATTAGATATCCTAGTGTTCATCACTATTCTTCTACTTTTTCCTATAAATTGAATGATCTTTGAAGTATTTAGGGGTAAAAATACTCTTATTTCCCTAGAAATGAATGTTTAACTACTTCTAAGTGGGATTAAGGAAAGAGTAAAATATATAACCTGGAAAAAATTATATAGTCAATTTTTCAATAACATTATATTTTATGGATTTTTTCCTTTAAAGGACGATAGAAATTAGAGTAATCATTTAACCTCAATAAATTAATCTGTTAATAGTCAACCATACCATTAGAGTTTCATGAATTCACAATACTTTACTAGGTGCATTTCCTCTTGACTGAAAATATCTAATATAAAGAGTATAAATTATTCTAATCACCTACCACCTTTTCCCCCCAAATACATGGCCATTTACCATATATACATTTCACCTTTTATCTTAATGACTATTAAGGACATATATAACTATTAGAAGTACCAATTCAAAATTATTCAAATAAATTCAATCATATTTTCAATTTCTTAGGTTCTAATTCATTTAAATGATATAATATGACAACTTTAAAGATATTATATGAACCTAATCACCATATATATTTTATCATTAGACATTTATCAATGACTTATAAATCTCAAAAAACAATTTCTCTGAAAAATCCATTCTCTAGATCAACCATTTTACATAAAACCTAGGTTAACAATCACTAGAACATAATTAAATATGGTATTATAATTACCTCTCAAATAATTATACATGTTGGTATTAGATTGAAAATATAAAAACTTATATTATATTGAATTTGATCACATTGATCCTAAGATATCTCTTAATCAACTTAATAAAGACTATAAGATATTTACCTTTTCTCCCATTAACCATTAATCACATATACTATTTCTTCCTAAACCCAAACACACAAATTTTAATTGCCTAATAAAACACACTAAGGCTACTGAAAACTCATAAATATAATGATATCACCACTAAACCAGGGTTTAAAACCTATATCAATATAAAATGTCTATCAACTAGTTAGAATACTATTAAAACAACTAAAACCACTCAATACACATCTTAATGAAAATGTAATTTCTTTTAAACATTAGGGATATAGAAGATATAAATAACTCAATAAGTATTCAAATTAAATGATAAATACAACTAAAATTATTAATATTTGGTTTAGTTAATTAATAATTTAACACCAGTTACTCAATAAATGATTTATTAATTTATTATTAGCATGTTAATTAACTAAACCACTTTGGGTTTCCTTTAAAAATCCTTTTAATTTTTTTAAACATTTTAACCAAGGTTGGTGTAACACCCCATAATGATAAACAGTTAAATGAATAAATGGTATGACTCATGTCAACATGGTACGCCTTCCTTTTTGGGAGCATAACTGATTAGAAATCTATAGTTAGGTGTGCTTGACCTGAAGTAGTGATCAGGATGGGTGACATTCTAGGATGTTGTTTAGTGTGTATGTGAGTGAGGACAAAAATCACACTTGAAAGGACATGTGTTGGCTGGTGGGGACTATCATTAGTCAGATGACCTGTTCAGGCATGTTGGTGGGCCCCAGGGTGGGGACCACGTGTCTATGGGGAAACTGGTGGTACCTGGAGGGCCAAGGCCGGATGGCCATGTTAAAGACGAGGTGTCTGTGCTGTCAGTGAGACCCAGTTTTCACATTTGGTGTCAAAAGAGGAACCCAACCTTAAGTGCGGTGCACTACCTAGGTTGAGATATATAGCCCACAACTACGACATTGTGCTCTGGGGGGGGGGGGGGGGGTGAATGTAACACCCTAAAATAATAAAGGATTAAATTACTAAATTATATGAATCATATTAATAAGATTCACCTTCCTTTTCGGGAGCCTAACTAATTAGAACTCCACAGTTAAGCGTGCTTGGCCGGGATTAATGATTAGGATGGGTGACCTTATGGGAGGTTTCTCATGGTGTGTGTGAGTGAGGACAAAAATTATACTGGAATGGCCATGTGTTGGCATGTGGGGACTATCATTAGTCATATGACCCGTTCGGGCACATGGGTGGGCCTCAGTGTGGGGACCATGTGTCTGCTGGGAACTAGTGGTACTTGGCGGTCCAGGACCTAACAAACATGTTAAATGTGGGTTTTTATTGCTATCAGTAGGGCCCATTTGTCACATTAAAAACCACTTAGCCCATGCATGTCAGCTTATACCCATGTTAGCTGGGCCCCTCTAGGGGGTCGATTATAGAAATCCCACATCGAAGGAGGAGGAGCATGAAGCACCCCGTTATAAGGTGGTGTGGATACCTATTCCATTATGAAGCCTTTTCCTGGGAGATTCCTAAGGGATAGATCCCAGGGAAATAAAAACCGGGTGGGTTACACCGAAAGTGGAAAATTTCATGATTGTGGGCTGTACTGGGCCATTACAAATAGTATCCGAGCCAGGTCCCATTTGATGTGCTAGTGAGGACGCTAGGCCCTTCTAAGGATGGATTATGGAAATCCCACATCGAAGGAGGAGGATCATGAAGCACCCCTTTATAATGTGGTGTAGATATCTCTCATATCATAGGGCCTTTTCCTGGGATATGCCTGAGGACTAGAGCCCAAGGAAAGAAAAACCATTCAGGCTAGGCCCAAAGCAGACAATATCATGATCGTGGGTTAGACTAGGACGTTACAAATGGTATCAGAGCCAAGTTCTATTTGATGTGCTGGAGAGGACGCTAGAACCTTTGGGGGGGGGGGGTGGATTATGGCTATCCGACATTAAAGGAGGAGGTTCATGAAGAAACCCTTTATAAGTTGGTGTAGATACCTCTCTAATCATGAGGCCTTTTCCTGGGGGGTGCCTGAGGGCCAGAGCTCTTGGAAAGAAAAACCATGAGGTCTAGGACCAAAGCAGACAATATCAGGATCATGGGATAGACTAGGCTATTACAAATGGTATCACATGTAGTGTCTATTTGATGTGATAGCGAGGATGCTGGGCCCATCTAGGGGGCAGATTATGGAAATCCCACATAAAAGGAGGAGGGGCACAAAAAACCCATTTATAAAGTGGTGTGGATACCTCTCCCATCATGAGGCCTTTTCCAAGGAGAAGCATGAGGTCCAGAGCCCAGGGAAAGCAAGACCATGTAGGCTAGTCCCAAAGTGGACAATATCATGATCACGGGATGGACTGGGCCGTCACAAATGGTATCAGAGCATAACATCTTCACTGTGGACCCTATATCTCAACCAAAGAAGTGCACCACACTTATGGCTAAGTTAAAGTTAAGATTTTGGATATCCAACATTGAAGGATGAGGATCATGAAGAAGCCCTTTATAAGTTGGTGTGGATACCTCTCCCATCATGAGGCCTTTTCCTAGGGGATTCTTGAGGGCCGGTGCTTAAGGAAAGAAAAATCATGTGTGATAGGCCCAAAGTGGAAAATATCATGATCGTGATATGGACTGGGCTGTGAAAAAATGGAATCAGTGGAAGGCTAAGACTTTATCTTTAAGACAATATTATTTTGTGAAATATTTTCAAAAATTAAGAGGTAGTTGCGATTGACTGCCAGGCCAGTTGTTACCACAATGAACCTTAAGTCACCATGGGTGGTTAGGGAAATATTTCTTATAGATTAGTTCAATTATTTTCCCTATTTTGATTTTGATAAAGGGTAATCCAAATATTTTTTATTCCTTATTTTGGGAATAGTTTTCCCTGTTACTCAGCTTGAGTGTTGTTCTAATGTCTTTCTTTATTTATTGATGTTGTGCAGCATCATGCCTCCAAGAAGACATGAGAATTAGATATTGGAAGGGGTTTCTACTAAACCTCTATAGATCCAAGTCTAATTGTGGTGGTCATTCATACTGTCCTAGCTCTGGGACAAGCACCACCACTGTTTCCCACTCAGGATTTAGCTGTGGATCCTTAGGGGAACATCCTTAGAAATTGTTCTCAAGAGTTTCTTTTCCAAAATCCACCAATCTTCAAAGGTTCCAATTACCATCAACATGTTGATGAATGGTTTATAAATATAGAACGTCTATTTTGGGTTCTTGGAAACATGAGATGTGATCAATGTGAAGTGTGCCACCTTCATGCTGGAAGGATCGAGCAGGAGATGGTGGGACACGATGGTGACAACAGGGAAACATGAGGTCTTAGAGTGGAGTGGATTCAAAGATCTTTTCACCAACCTGTTCTATCCAGAGTCAATGGTATTAACCAAGGATATTTAATTTTTCAAGATTGAGTAGGCTGACGAAACCATGATCAAGTATTCAAATCACTTTACTGAGTTGGTGTAGTTTTCTCCTGAGATAGTATCTAATGAGAGGATGAAGGCTCAATGGTTCAATTTGGGACATTGATCAACTATTAATTTTTTAGGTTTTCTTGTTGAAGCTTTCCACTTGTGTTGATGTACTGGATAGTGAAATGATGGTTGAGATGGACCTGGCTGGAAAGTTAGGGTTATCAGGAGATTCTTTTTCTCCCAGCGGCGGTGTTTGTTCCTTCAAAGGAAAATAGAAGCATGATGATTCTCGTGATAGTTCTTGATGGAAGAGTCATTCCAAACCTCCTACATTGATAGGTGTAATATAGTTGATTTTTTATCAATGCGGAAAACCGGGATATTCCAAGAGGGTTTTCACTGAGGCACCTATAAACTGTAGCTCTTACGGATGTTTAGGGCACTTGCAAAATTTCTGCCATAACTTTTCCACTCTGTATGGTGGAACCGAATCATCACCTCCTCCTAAAACTGTGGGGAAATAAAATGCTTCATGTACAAAAGAGTTCCAGCCACATGCATCTGGAATGAAACTTCTTCATGCATTGGAAGAGTCTCCCAAGGAAGATAAAATAGATCCAATGACTGTGAGAGGTACCATTACTATAACTTCATCTTTAGTAACTGCTCTATTTGATACCGGTGCATCTAATTAGTTTATTTTAACCCATGTAATTAATTTTATTTATCTTCCTATAGAGTAACTATCTTGTGAAATGGATATTACTATACCCCTTGGTATAAAGAGAGAGTAGTGGCCTCATATTTTTAACGTAGAGGATTGTCTGTAGGATTTCTGGGGACAGAAAGTTCCTATGGTGGGGAGGTTGTAACATCCCATTACTATTTTTGGGTACTCCAAAATCCTCTTATGTTGAATTATTTATTTATTAAGTGGAAAAAAATTATTTATCTGTGAATTTGTGATAATTGTGTTAAAGGCATTAACTGGTAGTTAATATCTTGGAATATTCAATTGAATATTTTTGGGGTTCGACACCGAGTTTGTGCATGATTTTGAGGCCCACAATGTCTTGATGAAGACTGAATAAAAATATTAAATATAATATATTCAATGCACCTTTTTTATTCAATATATTTTAATAACTCCAAACAGTGCGTCGTTTGAGAAATCTGAGACTACTGTTATGTCCGAAATATGGTGTCAACTTTAGAAGGGGTATAACATTCTAAGGAGACAAACATTTGGATGTATCGCTAATGAGATAAAGTTATTAAATTATATTTAATATATTATTTATTATAAAGAATTAAATATCTCTAAAATGGTGCATTGTATGGAAAATCCGAGACCACCGATGGGTATAGAATGAGCAGTTTACCCTAGACGGGGTATAACATTGGTAAGCGTTGGGAATTTGGATGCATCACTCTAAAAAATAACCATTTTTATTTCCATTAAATATTCATTCCATTTTTTGAATATTAAATCATTAATATCTCTCAAATAGTTCATCGTTTGAAAAATTTCATTCCACCGTTGGGTCTGAAACATGGTGTTTACCCTATAAAGGGCATTCCATCTACACGCAACAACCATTTGGTGTTATTTAATTTATATATTAAATAATTAATTTTAATAAAATAAACAATTAAAGAAATATTGTTCAACCATCTCCCCTTTCATACCACTTCTCCTTACAACAATCTAAAACTCCATTTTTGACACATCAAGTTCTTAAAAACATCTGTTTCTTCACCGTTTTAATTCATTTCAGTGGAAACAACTTAATTGAAATAAATAAATGACTATGTATTGAATTTTTCATTGAATAACAGATTAAACATCTGGTTTTGATTTATTGAAAAGAATAAAATGTGGGTTGGTGTTTTATTTAAAAGATAACTGATCACTGTGGTTCGCGGTGGATTTTATTATGTGCGATTGATATTGGGTGTCCTTTTCATAAGATTCGAGAAGACCTCTATTTTTTTCCTCTTCTACAGAGACAAAGTAGAGCATGAAATCCTCTTTCACCTCTCCCAGGTGACACTTCTTCCATGTTATTTTAATTTATTTTATCATTTTCTTTTCTTTTTCTTTTTAATCAATAAGTCAACATATCAAAGAAAGAAAAAATGTTTTATATTAAATGAAATGATAATCTGAAAATTATCAATTGATAATTTAATTAAATATTATTATTTTTGGATTATCAAAAGATAATTAATAAATAATCTAAATAAGAATACTTTTTTTTGAAATTTCATTTGATAATTATGTAGGATTATATAATGATAATTTCTATGAAATTAAAATAGTGCAGTTATTGAATAATTTATCACTAGTTAAAAGAATTTTTTAATTAATTGATAAATTGATTTGAATTATCAATGGAAAATGACACGAATTATCATAAATAATTATCAAAAAATTATTAAAGTGTAATTTCATGAAATCTTTAAAGGATAATTTTTGGAAACAAATTATTATAAAATAATTGAAAAATGATAATTTGTAAGAAATAATTATTAGAATATAATTATTCAATTTATTTTCTAACACATGTTTTGTTTATGTTAAATTAAAATTATATTTTTAAAATTTTCTTAAAAAGATAAATTATTATCATGTGTGATAAAATCTAAATAATAAATTGAGAATTATTTAGGAGGGAGAAAATTTCATCGCATATGATATTTTAATAAATAATTCGAAAATTATCCATTAAAGATAAATTATTATAACATACAATATATTAAATGAAAATTTGAAAATCATTTAGGAGAGATAAAATATTATTGCATGTAATATTTTTAAGCGATAATTTGAGAATTTTTTAGGAGAGAAAAAAATATCATTGTATATGATATTTTAATAAATAATTAGAAAATTATCTATTAGAGATAAAGTATTATCACATAAAATATATTAAATGACAATTTAAAAATTTATATAGGAGATATAAAATATTATCACTATAATATTTTTAAGTGATAATTCGAAAACTATTCAGGAGAGAGAAACTATCATTGCATGTGATATTTTATTTCATTTTGAAATAAAATATCCCATTTTGGTTCTAGGAACCCTTGATGAACGTCGAACTTTAATGTGTCAAAACATATGATAATAATTCCATAAGAAGGTACATTGAACCACACAGGGTGGTTTATCAGTGCCGTTGACATCGATGACATTGAGGTAGGTGGTTTCATTCTGATTAGCCAAATTGATTTTCCTTGTATTGCTTGATTTATTTTTAATTTTTTATTTAAATTAAAATGCCCAATTTTTTTCAATTAAATTGATAAAAACTCGATTCCAGTGAATCAAGATATTTTAAATGGTTTTGGCATGGAAATTTGAAAAACCGCCAATTCCATTGAATTTGGAGTGTTAATGGAAATTGACTAATTTAAATTGTTTAATTTAGATTATGGATTTGATGGAAATTATTTCAATTAAATTGTTTAATTTAATTGTGGAAATAAATTTTGTAATGATGGAATTGGTTTTGAATAGATTTCAAATTGGTGAAAATGGCTGAAAATGATTTGATAGAAACCCAATGTTTTATCTTGTGAAAATAGAGTGTTTTTTAATAAAGACTGTTTTGGTTTTAAATGGAAGGAAATTGGAACTTTTGAAAATATAAGAATGGGATTGATCATATTTTTAATCAGTCTGAAAATAGTTCACCCATAATATAAGAGAATATGCAAGACTTAGTTTTTTAGTGAGTTATTTGGATACACTCTATGCTACGAAAACATTATAAAACATACTTGCGGTGGGTCACATCCCCGACAGGTTGGTGAAGAGTCTCCTTAGATAGTGTCATAAGGACATGTGTATACACATTTTTCTGAGTTCACATAGAGAGTGCGAAATCCTATAGCTGGTTAATACTATCATACCTTTTGGAAGATGACTATGTTGCTCACTAGTTTATTTATATTTGAGATATAAATGTAAGCCAATGATTTTGAATTACTTTATATGCCTAATGATTTTATATAAACTATTTTATGTTACTATTTTATTTAAGCCATTATTTTTGAAATATTTCTTAATTTTGTAAAGTCTTTTCTTAAAGTAATTTTCCATCGTTTGAAGTGTATAATGTGATTTGTTTAATTATTCTTTTAAATATCAAACCTATTTATCCTTAAAAATTGAAAGCATTTATTTGGTTAATAAATTGTTGGTATCTATTATGGAATCCATGGTGAGACCCTACAGGGCTTTTTAGCTCACACCCTACTTTTTCCTTCAAGTGTCTGTAGAATTTCTCCTTTCAGGTCCAAGCAAAGCGAAAGGATCTCTTGGAGGTGGATCCAGCTATTGAGTGTTGGTCTTGGTGAGATGTGTTCCTCGGTGCCTTGGGTTGTTTTCCCTATTTTGGTACTTTGGTTGTAATGCTTTTGGCCGGCTTATGCCTTGTTGAATTTTGGTACATTACTCCTAATGGAGTTTATTTTTTAATTAATACTATCTTGTTTATTTTCTTTCACATTATTGGTGAGAAAATCATTACCACTTGCATATTGTGTGATAACTGGTTCTAGTTGCTGACTTGTGGGTATCAGGAATTCCCTTCGGGCTATGTTAGGGCTAGCTCAGTTATCGGGTTACCAGGGTACCCAGGCTAGTTTGTGATAGTTGGGTATAGTTAATAAATTCACCACTAATTAATTATTTAGCAAAATAATAATTAATTTATCTTCGATTCTTTTAATAAAAAACCCTAATTTAATAGTTATTTTCATAAAAAAATTCCCAAACATTTTTACCATGAAATTTAATAGAAGTTTTTCTGAAAAAAATTTATTACATGTTTTACTATAACAATTCAAAAATATTATCTGCAAGTCACACAAAGTCATACACATGTTATGTGAACTTACAAATTTAGTATGATGAAAGTATAAATTCAAAACTAGTGTCTAACTGAGACCTATGACACTCCTCAAGTTCCACCATGACATAAAAGATAAACTTAAACAAAATCCTCATTGATTCCCATGGTGCCTAACCTGGACATTCCTAGTAACTTGTGTTAAATATATAATTAGGTTTTGAAAGTCTATTTATAAGTTAATTAGAAAGTCCCAAGCCATCTTATCTATTATCTATATAATCTTAGATAACTTAAACACCTCTATTATACAACTTAAAATGACCTAAACCTGATCTTCCATTGACCTATTTTGAACTGTCACTACCCTATTCTTGTTACCAAATCATAAAGGGTTTGAATGTAAGGTCCATATTGGGATATTCCTAACACTGGGGGGGGGGGTGAATCAGTATTGGGGACTTTTTAATCCAATTTCAACTTTTTATCCCAGCACCTCTTAAACCTATTAGGATCTTTATTCTCTTATTCTATTTTCCCTATCGCATGCAAGTGCATGAAAGTATTAAAGATAGTACATGATATTTTTATGAAGTTCACTACTCAATAATAGTAGATACATCCTTGGAATGTTTGAAAATAATCATGACTACACAAACACTAGGAAATAATCCTTTTTTGTGGTTACATTGAGTAGGATATACCCTTACACTTGTGAAACACTTTGAAAACAATCCAATAGTGAAAGTTTTACATCTCTTGGATGTATCTTTATAATACCTCCCAAAATAGTCTTCTCTTTATTGATGAGTGTTTTTTACACCAAGAAATTCCTCCACCTTTTGAGTATGGTCTAATGTCATAGTTATGCTTTGTTCTTCCACAAACTTCTTCTTCACTTTGTTACTTGCAAAGAAGTATGTAGGTAACTCCTCTTATCTCTTCCTAGAAGCAAACTTGATAGCTACACAATATTCTTCTTCTATGAGTCATGATAATACGACTATGTTGTTGACTAATGAACACTATAATTTCTATGAACCAAATTATAATCAACTGATATCAATTTGGTCACCAGATCTTCTTCTCTTATTTTATCTTCATTCTTTAGTGAAAAACCATTAACACTTAGATCCCTTCTTCTTCGAGATGGAATAAAAAAATTCCATTATTATTGTTAAATCAATGAAGAAAAAATTAGCATAGCATCATCACAAATGATATGGCCTGAATAACTGAATATAGATTGGACATTATCCTCTTCTTCTTTGACACACAATAACATAGAATAGTGCATCAGTGTATTATACTCTTTCTTCAATACTATATACCAATACATGAGTGTATTGATGTACTTTCTTATTCCTTGTGAAAATATGAACTTAGGAGAACATCTAGTTCATCATAATCACTGATAAATGCACCGTCCACTATATGTAGATTCTCTGTTGAAGTGAAAATTTCATCCAAAGATGAAAACCGTTTACTAGAGTTATACCGAGCAACTTCAAAACTTTCACACAATCTCTGGGTGACTTGCACGCTAATTTAATGCATGCCATGAAAGTGTGACCTTTGTCACGAAAAAACCACTTTCACACTACACCAAATATGAATGAAATAGCCTTTTTATGCCCAAATCACTATTTTCATGCAACCACCTTATGGTATGCAACTTTCATGCAGCTCTCTTGTTACCGTGAAACTACCTTCTTCACTTACAAATTGCAAGACCCAATCTACTTACACTACCAAAGCTATTATTTTATCTAAGTGTTTAGCTTCATCGAAATGAAGGGTGTAAACACCTATTTATAGGTATTTTGGTGACCCTAATCATGAGGTGCACAAATTTCCTCCGAAAGCGCAAGCCTTTTTTGTGCAACTTACCTTGCGCACCACTCCATAACTTGTTCACCCTTCTTTCCTTTTCCATATTTAGATGCACTAATCTTGAAACATGCATGGGTTGTATCTTTCCAAACCTCCTTGACACTGGCGCGCAACTTTATCTTTTCCAAAACTCCGTAACTTGTGCACCGCTCTTTACTTTTCTATATTTTCATACACTGATCTTCAAAAACATATGGCACAAAACTTTTTGAACTTACTTCATATTGGAACACTACCTCGTTTTCCAAAAACACTTTTCTCCATTCTCTAATTTTTGGACCAAAAAATCTAGCACACTGGAAAATGATTCCACCTTAAATATTTTCTTTAGAAAGAACACAATTATTGCTTTACAATCATCTGGCTTTGTCAACAATAGATTCTTTCATAAAAAACCTTATCTTTTATGATATATAGTATTTGACTGATCATATTTAGAATCATCAGATTTTCCAAGGAAAGTATCACAACTTTTCTTTCTTCCAACCCCATACTTATTTCTAACCAAACCTGAATATGATTGGAAGAACCTTTACTCCACCTTTCCTTTATAAATATTTCATCACATGTTCTTCAAACAACTTATGATATTTTTGAAAAACAACCAGCAAAGCATCTTCCTATTTAACTTCTTGAAAATTAGAATCCAAATGTTCTTCAAGCTCTTCCATGGTTCTCATAAAATAGTGAAATATTTCATGTCACTAAAATCTTATTCTTCTTCTATTGTTTTTGGAATATGAATTCCAAAGAGATTTTCATCTTCCAATCAAACTTCCAATCATCCTTTTACTCTTTTGTTAACAATGTATCACATCTTGAAAATCAAAGTCTTCAACAGATTTTTATTGAATCATCAGGACTTGAGGACTTCATCCAAGATCCACTAGCTTTGGAACAACTTCATTATATTGACCTCAATGAGATCTTCTTATCTCATTGAACACCACTGACAACCAATGAAAATTAGTTGATAAGAAATACGATCCATACACAAATAGGATATTCAATATCCACTTTTGTATTTTGGAAATACCTTCTAAGTTATTTCCAAATGAATGTGACAATATGTAGAACTATTATATTCTCTCTCATCTATAACATTCATTTCACTTTCTCTCCCCCTTATTGACAAGAAATAAAATGTTCGTGAAAAATGGAATCAATTTATACTTAATTGACGCACCATCCATCATTTCCCTATATGTATACCTAAGATGTCCTTGGTGTAGAAAACAAGAGGATTTGATTTAGACAACAAATATTTCCATTACCAACTGATCATGATACCTTCAGAAATGAGAAATCATATACTAGTCTTCAAGAATTATTCACTTTCATTCTAGGATGAAATTACTAATTGAAATAATAATTCTAGAAGCTTCTTCATTCATCTCCCCCTCAAGGTAAACATTACTCATCATATTCATAATGGTTTATCTCATCAAGAATGGATTTCATGAAATTACAGTATAGAGAATACACCAGAATGGGTCTTTAACTTGTGACAGTCCATATTGGACAACTTTCTCAACGTCACCAATGATGATCTTCTAGAACATTGTTTCTTCCGAATATCATAACATAAGATCAAACCAAGATGGAATCTTCTTTATCCTGGATTTATAGAATAGAACTTCTCATTCTTCAGCTTCATCAAGGATGATCCTCCATCATATTATCAATTAAATATCAATTAAGGAATAATTCGTAGATGGTAACTTTTTTAGCTTTGCTATCAAGAATTGACAGTACTCAAAACTTCTCAGGTTCTCCCCCTAAGAACATGCTTCACCTTCAATTACCTGTATTATAAACACAAATACAATACAAAAAATATTTAAGAGAATAAGTTGGATCCTCCTTTATTCATTAATATGAATAGTAGGGTTGAGATGTTTTCCTCAACAAAGTTGCTCCACTTGATCCATTATTCATGATTTCACATATGAACTTCTTTTCTGATTTATGTTAAGGTAGCATGAATCTCTTCAAATTACCTTCTTCTTTGTGTGTAAAAATTTTCTTCTTAACATCATTCATGGATGAAACATCATTAATCCTTTTTATAATTACTTCTTGTTCTGGTAATAAGGTTAAACATCCTTTTGTAATGTGACCAAATTTTTTACATCTCTCACATAGAACTTATTTATCAAAAGTGTTTCCTTTTTTTGTAAGCTCTTATTAAAATTTTCTTTATTATGTGGAATCATTTCATTTCCTCTTTCACTGGCCTCATCTTGTGCATCTTCATGTTTCCTCATTCGTTCCATGTCTTGAAGAAAAATTACTAACATGTTATTAGGAACCATGGAATCAAGTTTGGATCTTCCACATGGATTCTTATGAGTGTCATCCCTTTTAGTTATTCTTTTGGTAGCACTTCCCTTCAAATTCTTGGATTTATAATCCATGGTTTTCTAATAAATCTTCTTTGATTCCTTCCTGGGATGATTTTTGTTCACAACATTATTATGATATCGTACCAAGGTTGTTTATTCATTCCATATCAGATTTTATGATCTTCTATCCTTATCGGCTTTGGATACATGTTGAGATGAGCATGTATCAACCTTGTGACCACTTCCATTGCATACATCACAAATGTTATCAAGAATTTAAAATCTGTTTGTAGTATAGAGATGCTTTTAGACCTGTGGATGTTGTTTCTTATTCTTTTTTTTGACCCTAGTTGGGATATACTTTATTTGTGCTTTTACATTTTGAGTATTGTAACAACAATTTAATACACAGTTCCCAAAATTTGTTTTAGGACCAACATTGACAAACAAATCTTGATTTCCTGATATTTTTTTGTATCAAATTGTTGGGTATTATTCATGATTTTTTGTGCTTTCTATAGGGAATCAACATCCACATTATAAGTCTTGTTTACCCTAGTCATGGTGGTATGTTTCTTCTCAGATTTCTTCATCCATAATTGTTTGGATTGTGTCTTTCTACTTGTTCTATTTGTGGAAACATATTAAGAAACATTAAAACAATATGGTGTGGATGGTACCTTTTCCTTTTCAGCTTCTTGTGATAGATCATTGAAATATGTCATGATATTCATATCAAATTTTAGAGGTCTTTGAACCATAGAATACTCCAATGAACATTGAGTACCAGTAGAAACTATCTTTTTCATTTTTGAAATGTTTATATGTGTCTTATCAAGATTGGAAAACTGAGCTTCCAATTCTAGACATTTCATACTGAGGATGATTCTATTATCTTCAAGCATAATAATATTCTAATCACAAAACGTATTCATTATTCCAAGTTTATATTAATGCATCATAACTTTGTTTTGTAATAAAGAGTCAAGTTCCTTGATCTTCTTGGAAGTTTCTTCCAAATATAAACCCTTGACATCGGTGATCTTCTTATATTCAAGTGCATGGATCTTCTCTTTTAGAGTCCTTTTTTACTTCGTCTTTCTCTTAAACTTATTTGATCAATTTTGAGGAACTTATTTTAAGTTCCCTTTTTGTTTCTTAAAAGGATCCAACTTGTATAGAGATATTTAAACATTTAATTTTTTTTCTTGTAATCCCTTATCCAAAACATCAATTTCTTCTTCCAGTTGGATGATATCTTCCTGCATACATTGAAATAATCCACAAACAAGGGATACTCTTTCTTTAAGAATACCATGTAGAAAAACTCTTAATATATCATTTGAAAACAATTTAGAATTTGTAGATCAATCATCATCACCACTTGTGATATCATTTTCATCTCCAAGAATTATTTTGAATGTACTAATACATACCTCTTTATCACTAGAGGTAGGAAGGTTATCCATATTCATAGTGTAAACTTGATCCACCTACTCTTTACTTTTCATGCCTGATATGTCTTCATTATCAGCAAGGAATAATAAAATAGATACTTATTCTTCATTAGATAAGAGGGATTTATTAATCAACTTTATATTTTCTTTATTTTTCTTATTCATCACAATATTAGTAAATATAGAATTATGCTTAGAGATAAATAACTCTTCACCAAAAATGAACTTCATTTTGGACACAGGAATGAAACTCAAGTAATCAAATGAGAATTTCTTCACTGTAGAGAATCTAACAGAGGTGATTCTTCCCTCTAATACCAATTTTAAGGACCATATTAGGATATTCCTAGAACTGAGGGGGGGGGGGTGAATTAGTGTTGGATAATTTTTAATCCAATTTCAAATTTTATCTTTATACCACTTAGACCTGTTAGGATCTTGATTCTATTATTATATTTTCCCTATCAAATGCAATTTTATGAAATCAGTAAAGATAGAACATGATATTTTTACACGGTTCACTACTCAACAATATTAGATACGTCCTTAGCATGGTAAAAAATAATCCTGAACACAAAACCACTATAAAATAATCATTTTTCATGGTTACAATGAGTAGGATATACCTGTACACTCATGAATCACTTTGAAATCAATCCAAATGAGCAAGTTTTACAGCTCTAGGTTGGATATTCATACTTCCCCCAAAAATAGTCTTCTCCTTATTGATGAGGGTTTGTTACATCAAGAAATTCCTCCACCCGTTGAGTCCTATTCGGTGTCAAAGTTCTAATTTGTTCTCCTATAACATTATTCTTCACTTTGTTAAATACAAAGTAGCTTGCAAGTAACTCCTCTTATCTCTTCCCAACATCAAACTTGATAGCTGCACAATCTTCTTTTTTATCAGTCAAAATAATATGAATGTGTTGTGGACTGATGAACACTATATTTTTTTGGACCCAAATTATAATCAACTGATATCAATTTGGTCACCAAATCTTCTTATCTTATTTTCTATTCCTTCTTCAGTGTAAAACCAACAACACTGAGATCTATTATTCTTCTTGCTAGAATCACAAAATTCCTTTATGATTGTTAAATCAACGATGACTAGCTCAGCTTAGAATCATCACAATTGATATGGCCTAAATAACTAAATATAGATTGGCCACTCTCCTATCCTTCTTTGACACACAATAATATTGAATAGTGTAGTAGTGTCTTATACTCTTTCTTTAATACTCAATACCAACACATGAGTGTATCGGTATACTTTCTTCTTCCTTGTGAAAATATGAAATTAAGTGAATGTCAGGTTCTTCATCATTACTGATAAATGTATCCTCCACTATATGTAGATTCTATGTTGAAGTGAAACTTTCATCCACTGATGAATATCACTTTAATATAGTTGTACCCGGAAACTTCCAACATTCACGCAAAATCAGGGTGACTTGCATGCTACTTTGATACATGGCATGCAAGTGTTAAATTTTTCAAAGAAAACCCTATTGAGTGCTACTCCAAACTTGCATGACACACCCTTTTTATGCCTAACTCACTATTGGCGCACAACTCCCTTATGGAATGCTACTTTCACACAACTTTCTTCTTGTCGTGCAACTACCTTCTTCAATCCCAACTTGCATGACCCACTCTACTTGCATGACCATAGCTCTGATTTTCTCCAAGTGTTGAAATTCATCGAAATGATGGGTGTAACTTCTTATTTATAGGAATTTTTGTGACCCTATGCATGATGCGCACAAATTTCCCCCAAATGCGCAAGCCTAGACCACCCTAGCTTCTGTTGCACAACTTACCTTGCACGCCACTCCATAACTTGTGAACCCTTTTTTATTTTTCTATATTTTGATGTATCAATATTGAAACATGCATGGTTTGCAACTTTACAAACCTCCTTAATACTTTTGTGCAACTTAATCTTTCACGCAGCTCCATAACTTATGCACCACTATTTCATTTTCCATATTTTGATGGAGTGATCTTGAAAAAAATATAGCATGCAACTTTATGAAATTCCTTCATGATGGCACGCTAAATCCTTTTCCAAAAACACTTTTCTCCATTCTACAATTTTTGGACCAAAAAATTTGGAAAACACTAGAAAATGGTGCCACCTTAAATATCTTCTTCAGTAAGAACACCAATGTTACTTTTCAATCATGTATCTTTGTCAACAATAGCTAATTTAATCAAAAACCTTGTCTGCCGTGATATATAGTCTTTAATTGATCATATTTAGCATCGTGATATTTTCCAAGGAAAGTATCACAACATCCATGTCTTCTAGAACCATACTTCTTTCGAATCAAACCTGAATATTAATGGTGGAACATTTATGAATCATTTAATTCATAAATATTACACCACAAGTTCTGCAAACAACTTATGGTGTTTGTGAAATACAAATCAGCAAAGCATCATCATGTTTAACTTCATGAAAATCAAAGTCCAAATGTTCTTCAAGCTCTTCCATGGTTCTCATGCAACAGTGAAATGTTATCTGACTCTAAATTCTTCTTTTTCTCTTAATATTTTTTGAATATTAATTACAAAGAGATATTTATCTTCCAATAAACCTTCCAATCATACTTCTACTCTTTTTTATATAATGTATCATATCTTGAAACTCAGAGTCTTCAATAGATGTTTCTTGAATCAGCAGGACTTGAGAAATTCATCCAAGCTCCACTAGCTTTGGAACAACTTTATCATAATGAAATCAATGAGATATTCTTATCTCATTAAACACCACTGAAAACCAATGATAATTAGTTGAAAAAAATATAATCCATACATAAAGTGGGATCTTCATTGAAACCAATATCAATGGTTTATTTTTATCATTATGGAATGATATACCCATTTGGGGCACTCTTACAATACAAATTTCTTTTTTAAAATTTGGAACAACCCTTCCATATGTCAAACATTTCCCAAAATAGAATGTCACCCTAAACGCTAGAGAGTTTCTAATGTACTTTATGACAATGTAAGAGAACACTCTATATGTATGCACATGGAAAAAAATAATTTAGAGGTAAACTTGAATAATATATTATATACATAATTAATGCTCTCAAAAAATAAAAAAAATTAATAACTATGGTGATATTACAACAAATCCTCAAACTAAATGTCACACCCCAACCTATCTAATTAATTTATTTTATTATTTTTTTTGTTTTTAATTTTTTTTTCGAGGTTTAGTTTGAATCCTGAAAGAGATTTTTGAGTTTTGTAAAAAAGTGCACGTTTTTGAGTTGACGTTTTTGGCCTCATGGGCGGAGCACGTTTTGGAAACCCCACACAGCTTCTCCTAGGCAAGGACATGATCCAAATGTCTCCATAAAAATTAAAATGATATAATTTTGAAATTTATTGTATGATTTAAAATTTTTATTGTTGTTAATGATTTTATTATTATTATTAAAGTGAACTGAATATTTTTATTATTTATATTTTAATCGGTATGATTATTATTATTCTTATTAGTGTTATTATTAATAAGGAATTATTATTATTATTATTAAAACAATTCATTAATATTATCATATCACCATAAATATTAAAAATGTTATTAATATTATTATTATTTGGAATGAATAAAATGTTAATAAATAATTTTTACATTATATTATAATTAATAAATATTTTTTATTATTAAAATTATTATTCGTATCATTTTAAGATTAATATTAACGTTATTATTATTAGTATTATGTGTGTTATTATTATTAATGTTGATATTAATATTAGTATTGTTTTTGTTTTATTTTATTTCATTTTTATTTTGGTGAAAACCAAATTTGTTAAATTTTATTATTATGATTATTTATATTATTATTCTTATTATTATTTTATGTGTATTATTTTTGTTTGTATTTATGTTTTCTTTTCTTTTATTTTTATTTTAGTTTATTTATTTTCTTTATTCTCCTCCTAACCTTAGCGCTACCCCCTCCCCTCTCTAATCTCCTCTCCCACTCCCCTATGCACTTCCAACCCCCTATCCCCTTCTATCTGGAAATAGCCTTCTTCCCAGCCACCATCCTTCCTCCCACCGACCTCATACCCCTTTGACCGCCGCACCACCGGCTGCGCGCATTGCCGGCCCCCTATCCTATACCACGCGCCTCAGATGACCGCCCTCCTACAGCAGCCAATGCATTGACCTCTGGCCACCTCTAGTTAGAAAACTCCAACCCTGTTACCCATTCCCTGCACTACCCGAGCAACATCATCCGACAGCGATGAACCGAATCACTCCCTCTTTATCGACCGACCAGCATGCACCCAGCTCCCCTTCCCGCTATTTGGCAGGCCTACCTCCAGCCGGTCCACTTCCATCACACCGACCCTGCTAACGGAGTGACCCCCGACCGATGCGGCCTCCCTTTCTAGCACTGGGATTCTATAGCCATGCACCCTACTAGCTTACCCTCCCCCTTTGGCCACCCTGCGCTCACCGTCTAGCCACTGTCCGGCCTATGGCCACACTCCCTAGGACCTTCACCTCCCTTTTAAGCTGGCACCGCCCCTTTCAGTGGCCCTCCTCCCCTACTGACCACTTTTTTGGCTAGAAACCAACCCTCTAGACCTCCTTTTGACCGCTACGTAGCTCTGACCAGCTAGTTCCCTCCTTTCACATGCCTTCTGACCTGTCGCATGCCCTCTGACCGGCCGCACACCCTTCCTAGCCAAGTACCCCCTACCAGAGACCTTTCTGGTACCCCACATCCCCTATATGTCCTTTTGAGGTGGAACGACCATCCTCGTATGGTCTCGTTCCATCTTCGTTCGCGTGACCAGCTGTAGACGCCTTGTTTTCAATTGGGGGTGCAACAAACACCCCCTGCCAAAGGCGAGGGGTTTAGATTCGTGCCATTTCACATGCACCAATGTCGAGATGAGTATTGTGTTTTTTATTCATTTGGATTATATAATGTTAGTGTTTTTGTGTTTTTATTTGTTTTACATTTTTTTTCAGCATTTGGTGTGGTAAACCTATGATGCCATAGTCATCGGGACATGGGTACTTATGCACAAGCATGATGCGAGTCGCGTCGTCATGACTGGGCTGCGAGTCGAAGTAGGACCCTTTTCACATTACCTTTAAATTCACAATTTCACTGGTTTATTTTTTTCCCACTTCCTTAGTTATTAAATTATTAATGTAATATTTTTATAATATTTTTTATGTGAAATGAACTGTTTTGTCTGATTGATTTATATGTGTGACATGTATTTGAATAATGAAGAACACCTCGTGTTTGGTTGATAGCAAGGTTGGGTCATGTGAATGGTTATAATTTTTAGAGTCATGTTTTGGTCTTAAAAATATATTTTTGATGTTTACGAAAATGGTTATTGATATTTTATCAAATAGATTTCCAATGTGTTTTGGGTTAAAATTTTCTTGTTGCACTTATGTATGAGAATAATTGGTTTGAGGAAAATATGTAAGGGCATGTTTAAATTTTCAAGTGATTTGATTGTGCTGTGTAAACTAAGAGTTTATCAAATGCCCAATTGGATCTTATATGTCACGACCCGTCCTCGGGGCCCGTGCCATGACTACCCCAAGCCCGCCTTCCATAGGCCAGGGGCTGGCGACTAGCACCAAGGCGTAAATCCCGGTAAAGGGAAGGCATTGCCTTTGTAAAGCAAACAAGCACCACAGAGTAAGCAAGTGGGAAAAAAGTAAACACTAAGTAAAAACTGGTACAATAGTAAGCGCGAAAAAGTAAATGGGACAGAATACAAACTCAAACTGAAAGTAAAGTACAACTCGAAAGGGAAAACAACAACTAAAAGGTAAAGCTGCAACGCCGAGCTGTCCACTGGAAATCCCACCTGAAGGGTGGGTACAGATAGCTCCACTGCTCCTCGGGTCCCACCGTCCACTCCGAGTATGTTCCGCCCAGTGGTCCACCTCTAGGTACCATCCTACTCTGCAAGCCTCAACCACGATCAACGCTGTCCGTCGTTTGCAACCAACACAACGTAGTGCGGGCATATCCCGTGCAGGGGTGAGTATAAGATACTCAGTAGGGACCCCAAGACCCCCTAAGGTCTCCCAAAATCCACAAAGGATAAACCACAAAGGAAAGATACAATCACGAAGTAACAACCGACACTGCTTAGGTATATGCCCATACATATACCTAAGTCATCAATTCCAATACACTTCAACCTCTGAGGCCAAGTACAACCCAGTCCACACAGAAAATCATACGTATTCCACACAAGAAAGAAAAACGTAATCCACAGAGGATAGCACAACACAATCCACATAGGAAAGCAAACAGGATTCAGCTCACACAGGTATACTTATTTGAAAGACGATAGAGATGATCACTGATCCATCTAAGTCATCAGACCCACAAAGGATCGATAGGTACTAACCCCCGCAATGACCCACACAGGATCGTTAGGAAACTAACCCCCGTAATGACCCACATAGGATCGGACCCACACAGGATCTGTAGGCACTGGATCACACAGAACCGCTGAGCGCTGACCCACACAGGATCGGACCCACACAGGATCGGTAGCACTGATCCACATAGGATCGCTGAGTGCTGTAGTCGTCGTCGTCGAATCCACTGAGGATCTATGCACAGTCGTCGTCGCAGTCACAGTAGCAGTCGCAACCAGCTCTAGGGTTCCCGCACACAACAAGCTCGTTCAGGAGGATCCGCTCCACGAGCCGAGATGCTGATACATCAACTGACACATAGTCCAGAGTTGATGTATCCAAAAGTTCCATAACATCAAAAGGAACTCAATGTCGCGGACAACGCGTCGATTAGACGCCCGGTCTGAGAGTTATTGGCTTTTTCGTCCCAGGGGCCCGGTTGGTTTTTAAGGACAAACCAACACTTCCGTACTCCACCTGCATCCAAACCTTGGGCGGAGTAAGCCAAAAGATCCATCTCAATAAGAAGAAACCAACAAAGTTGACGGCACGTCAATCGGACGTCCGTAGCTCAAGATATGAGTGTTTCCTCTCCAAGGGCCTGGTTGGTTTCGTGTACGAACCAACCCTGCCGAACACAAAGTAATCCGAAACCTTGAGTGTGATATACTAAAACGACCGTCTCGATTCAAGGATCGCATCTCAACTGACGGTGCGTCGATCGGAGGTCCGTAGCCCATGTTATGGGTAAAAGACCGAAGACGGTATGAAAATGGGGGTTTCGGGCCCGGACCGACCCGACCTGAGACCCCCCCGGTCGGCCCGAACCGGGTCGACCCGCCCCAGGTCTGGGTCGGCCCGGCCCGTCCCGGGCGCGGCCCGGCCTGGGCACAGCGCGCCCACCACGCTGGCCAGCTTGGCCTTTGGCCGAGACGTTTCGGCAAGGGGGGGCACCTGCCCCCCTGTGTAACCGCGCCCCCCCTAATTAAGGGGGCCGTTTTAGCTGACCGGCCGAGGGTTTGAACCCCCAGCTGCACACCTGGCTGGCCAGTTCCTGCATCCACGGGACTGGCGACGGCCGGTCCCCTTCTTCGCCAACACCGGCGGCCCGGAACCGGCTGTCGGTCACCCTGCTCCGCCGCGGCCCGAAACCAGCCGCGACTTGGTTCGTCTAGCGTGGTGCGACGGCACTGCACCCCTCCGTCGCGGCCCCGCTCTAGCCGCTATGTCTTCGGTTTTCTTCGACGCGGCGCGACGGAGGCACGTCCTTGTTCAACTTCTCGGCGCGGCGCGACAGCGCCACAAATTACTTGCCATGCGATTTCCGCGTGGTGCGACGACACCACACCATTCCGTCCAAACCACAAAGTATCAACAAGGATAAAGAGGATGGTCGGCTGTGTTTGTGCGCTCCGACCCCCTCTCGTTAAAAGATAACATATAGTCGTATATCCATGAAGATCGACGAACTAGAATCACGAACGGAAAAATAATTAAATAAAATAAATCCCCTACATCGGTTTCAAGAATGGTGCATGTCAACGATCCATGGAAGAAGAGCGTCGCGGAGGTCGAGCATCGTGGAAAATGAAAGCCGATTCTGTTGTCGTCGAGGTGCGTCCAAAGAGGAAATGTCGTTGGAGAAGTTCTCCGCATTCTTCAGCAGAGATGTTCTTTGTTGAAGAATGGTGTTCTTTATCGGAGTCCGAGGTGTTCTTCACGTTCTTCGTCGAAGATGTTATTCGTTGGAGATGAAGAAGATCTTCACGCTTCCCAAAACCTCTCAACGTGGCATAAACTCTAACATTAATAAAATAAGCCCAAGTCTTAATTTATTAACACAACTTACCCTTTTGAATTTCAGGAGTTTGAAATTCAATTAACCACACTTAACTCACCTCATTAAAATTACACAAGTTGTCAAATTAAATGAATGGGGAGTTAATGGGGAGTTGAAGAGTTGAAGAATATGAAGGGGTGGGGTTCGTGTGGGCCCCACCACCCTCATAACCTCCCAAGGGAGGTTGGGTAGTTACCCAACTTCCACCCATATCCTTAAAACAAAAAAGGAAAATAAAAATTGTAGAATAATAATAAATTAACTTCCAAAATTTTTATCATCCACACCCATGATAACGCAACTCCGGAACAGGAGTTCCTAAGCAATTATCGGCACTGCGGTTCCATTAGAATTCGATTCCGAGCACCAGTTCAAAAGTTAGAAATTCCCGCTCGTCCGTTCGCTGAACATACCCAAGCTAAACTTCGGATAGAAATTCCGGGCACACCGGGCCTCGGAATCAAGTGCCGTCTGAAACTGCGTTCTTGTAAAATCCGAAATAAAATTATGAAAAAATTTCCCTTGAATTTTAAGGGTCTTTACATTACTCCCACCTCAGGGCTTTATGTCCCCGTAAAGATACATCGAAAACTAGGGAAACAAAAGTGGGTACTGAGAACGCATCTGAGCCTCTCGCTCCCAAGTGCTCTCCGGGAGGTTCCCGTGCTGCCATCTGATGCACACTAGAGGAATCGACCATCCACGTAGGACCCGCTCCTGTCAATCCTCGTTCTCCATTGGGACCTCCTCAAAATTCTCCCCATCATCAACGTCGAGCTCCCCATGGTCAATGATATGCGTTGGGCCGTGCACGTATCTCCTCAGCTGAGATACGTGGAAGACGTCGTGCACCCGGTGCAACTGAGGTGGTAGAGCCAGGCGATAAGCCACCTCACCAATCCTGCTGAGGACCTGGAATGGTCTGATGAAGCGTGGAGACAACTTGCCGCCTCGGCCAAATCTCCGTATTCCACACCGTGGTGAGACACGCAAGAAGACGTGGTCGTCATCCTCGAACTCTAGTGGCCTCTGCCTCCTGTCAGCATAAGACTTCTGCCGGCTCTAAGCTGTCCTCATCCACTCCTGGATGACCTGGACCTTCTCTGTCGTGTCCTGAACCATCTCTGGTCCCACAAGTGCTGACTCCCCAGGGTCTATCCAGCATAAAGGAGATCTGCAAGGTCAACCATACAACGCCTCGTATGGTGCCATCCCGATGGTGGAGTGGTAGATGTTGTTGTACGCGAACTCCACCAAGGGTAGGTGGTCCTCCCAGCTACGACCAAAGTCGAGGACACATGCGTGGAGCATGTCCTTGAGAGTTTGAATGGTCCTCTCCGTTTGACCATCCGTCTGAGGGTGAAAGGCGGTACTCAGACGTAGCTGCATCCTAAACGCCTCCTACAACCCCTTCCAAAGCCGGGAAGTAAAGTGAGAATCTTGATCGGAGACGATAGATAATGGCACACCGTGAAGCCGTACAATCTCCTGAACGTAGAGACATCCCAAGTTCTCCATTGAGCCCTGCTCTCTAATGGGTAAGAAGTGAGACGACTTGGTGAGTCGGTCGACAATCACCCAAATGGAGTCGTGACCTCTGGAAGTGCGTGGAAGTCCAGTCACGAAGTCCATAGATATCCCGTCCCACTTCTACTCAGGGACCTCCAAGGGCTGTACCAAGCCTGATGGTACCTGATGCTCTGCCTTCACCTGCTGGGAGGTGAGGCATCGAGAAACGAACTCTGCCACAACCTTCTTCATGCCCGACCACCAGTGCTGCCGTCTGATATCCTGGTACATCTTCGCCACTCCAGGATGTACCGCCAAAGGAGAAGTGTGAAACTCTCTCAGAACCTCCCCTCGTAAAGCAACTGGTACCAAGGTACGTCCTCTGAAAAGAACTTCGTGATCTGCTCCAAAGAGAAACCATCAGGTGCCTAACCTGAGGATATCTGTGCACGCCGCGTCTCACAGTCTGGGTCCCCACGCTGTGCCTCTCTGACCCGCTGCAGTATTGGTGGGGTAATTGTGAATGACTGAAGGTAGGCTGCTCCATCTCTATCCATGAAGGATATCTGCAAGGCAGATAACTTCTCTACCGCCTCCTCAGGTAGCTGAATGCTCGTCCTCTTGCTGAGAGCATCGGCTACTACGTTCCCCTTCCCAGGAGTATAGACTATCTCAAGGTCATAGTCCTGGAGGAACTCGAGCCATCGCCGCTGTCTCAGGTTCAGGTCCTTCTAAGAGAAGATGTACCTCAGACTCTGATGGTCAGAAAAGACTGTAAAGCGCTCGCCCATCAGGTAGTGTCGCCATGTCTTCAGAGCGAAGACCACTGCTGCTAACTCCAAGTCATGGGTAGCGTAGTTCTGCTCATGCGGCCTCAACTGACGTGATCTATAGGATATCATGACCCGATCCTACATCAGGACACATCCGAGTCCAGTCCCTGATGCACCGCAGTAGACTACGTACCCTACTCCCTCCTCAGGCAACCTCAAGATAGGTGCGCTGGTCAATCTATGTATCAGCTTCTGGAAGCTCTGCTGACATCTGTCTGACCACACGAAGGGTTTCCCCTTCCTCCTTATCGTTCTGCAAAGCTGCAAAGATTTCTCCTTTACCGGAAAGGGAAATCCGGTCTCATCCCCTGGATGAACCACGTTCCTTTCCTAATACAGTCAATTTTGTCATGATTAGTTAATTCATGGCATGGATGACGTCGTAAGGCCTCGACGCTGCTACCAAGAGATCCAACCGTTACTCTTGCCTCCAAGGGTTGAGTCACACAGTCGACATCAGTGTGTGGTCACTGGGTCTCCTCTAGTAAGAATCTCGCAAGTGAGGGTCAAGTCAACAGTTTTTAACTGGCACCTCTTAGTAATAAAAAACAAAAGACAAGAAAGAAAACGTCACCAATGAAAGTGTCTTTTATTACTTCAACTCAAAGTACAAGGACACAAGGAAACAAAAACTACGAAGCTAGAGGCATTATGGGAAAAGGACTCTATGCCTGGAGCTAGTCCCGAACTAGTCCACCCACTTCCGTAGCTCCATGATCATAAGCTTCAGTTTCCTGAAGCTGTGCTCTCCCTAGAGGTCGGGGTGGACCTCCTGGTGGTGGTGGTGGTAGAGCCTCAAAATGTCGTCCACCACTTGCTGCTCGGTCAGCTCCTCTGCCTCGTCCGCCTGCTCCCTGTGGACCACCACGGTCGAACCTCTACCTCTGCCTAGGTGGTTCCTCAACCGTCTGTCACTCCTCTGCATGGCAGGTCGGGAAGTCACGAGCCATGTGGCCCTGTCCGCCGCATGAGTAGCACTGCCTACCTCTTGAAAGACTGGCTCCATGCTGTGTGCCCCGCACTGCTGAGCCAATGTCCTGAGGTCATCTGCCTGGGGGTCTGGTTTGTCTGTACCCATGAGTCATCCGTCGACTGCCTGCTGCAGAAGACTCTGCTACGTGCCGCCCTGCGGTGGGTCTTAGCGCTGGTGTAGACTCAGCAAGAAAGCTCTCGATCAAAAGGGCTCGCTCCAGTACTCCTGTCTGAGTCGGAATGCTGAGGGAGATCAGCGATGCCCTGATCTCGTGTCTCAATCCCTACTCAAAGGTCCGGGCCCGGAAGAATGGGTCCCGTACCATGTCTGTCGAGTAGCACGATAGATCGGTAAATCTTGCTGAGTACTGAGCGACCGTCATGCTGTCCTGCCGCAACTGAAGAAGCTCCTGAATGTGCACCGCACGGAGGGTGGCTGGGACGAACTCCGAGCGGAAGAGTCTCTAAAAGTCCGTCCAGAGAAGGGATGCCGCATCGTGCACCTGGAGCATCAAGCTCCACCATCTGCCTGATGGTGCATGCAGTAGGCTCGCTGCGAGGATCACCATGAGGTCTGCTGGTGTCCTCACTAAGCTGAAAACTCTCACCACTACCTCCAGCCAGTCCTCAGCTGCCTGGGGGTCCGTATCCCCGCGGAACCTGGGAGGTTGCTGGCGCTGGAACTCATGCAGTGCACTAAGGTGACGTGCATCGTCAGCGGATGGGGCTGGTAGCATCGGTGGCTCGGCGGGTAGAGGTACCTCCAGTGCCTCAGCTGTCAAAGGGCCCTGCACCGAGGCCTCGTCGCTCGGTGGGCTGTCGTCACGCTTGACTCTCGAAACCCTAGCTGGCTGCCGTCATGGGGCCATCCTGAAAAGGAAACAGGTGCGACATGGTCAGAAAAGTATACCTGGTGAGCTGACACAAAGTAATCACAAAGAAAACTTGATACACACACGCAATCAATGTTTTCGTGCATTAAGTCGGAAATCAGAAGTCAGAGTCCCGGTGTACGGATACGTCGGCCGCCGCGCCAACACTGGACTCCATGGACTGATAACCACACCCAATACGCTAAACACTATTGCCTCACATAGGAAAAAGATCAGATTCCCAAGTTCTGTGGTAGAACCGAACTCCTTTGATACCAATTTGTCACGACCCGTCCTCGGGGCCCATGTCGTGACTACCCCAAGCCTGCCTTCCATAGGCCAGGGGCTGGAGACTAGCACCAAGGCGTAAATCCTGGTAAAGGGAAGGCATTGCCTTTGTAAAGAAAACAAGCACCACAGAGTAATCAAGCGGAAAAAAAGTAAACACTAAGTAAAAACTGGTACAACAGTAAGTGCGGAAAAGTAAGTGGGCCAGAATACAAACCCAAACTGAAAGTAAAGTACAACTCCAAAGGGAAAACAACAACTAAAAGGTAAAGCCGCAACATTGAGCTGTCCACTGGAAATCCCACCTGAAGGGTGGGTACAGATAGATCCACTGCTCCTCGGGTCCCGCCGTCCACTCCGAGTATGTTCTGCCTAGTGGTCCACCTCCAGGTACCGTCCTACTCTACAAGCCTCAACCACTGTCAACGCTGTTCATCGTATGCAACCAACACAATGTAGTGCGGACATAGCCCGTGCAGGGGTGAGTATAAGCTACTCAGTAGGGACCCCGAGACCCCCTAAGGTCTCCCAAAATCCACAAAGGATAAACCACAAAGGAAAGATAAAATCACGAAGTAACAACCGACACTGCTTAGGTATATGACCATAAATATACCTAAGTCATCAATTCCAATATGCTCCAACCTCCGAGCCCAAGTACAACCCAGTACACACAGGAAAGCATACGTATTCCACATAGGAAAGAAAAACGTAATCCACACAGGATAGCACAACACAATCCACATAGGAAAGCAAACATGATTTATCTCACACAGGTATACTTCTTCGAAAGACGATAGAGATGATCACTGATCCATCTAAGTTGTCGGACCCACAAAGGATCGATAGGTACTAACCCCCGCAATGACCCACACAGGATCGGTAGGAAACTAACCCCCGTAATGAACCACACAGGATCGGACCCACACATGATCTGTAGGCACTGGCTCACACAGAACTGCTGAGCGCTGAACCACACAGGATCAGACCCACACAGGATCGATATCACTGATCCACACAGTATTGCTGAGTGCTGTAGTCGTCGTCGTCGAATCCACTGAGGATCTCTGCACAGTCGTCGTCGAAGTCACAGTAGCAGTTGCAGCCAGCTCTAGGGTTCTCGCACACAGCAAGCTCGTTCGGGAGGATCCGCTCCACGAGCTGAGAGGCTGATACATCAACTGACACATAGTCCAGAGTTGATGTATCGAAAAGTTCCGTATCATCAAAAGGAACTCAACATCGCAGACGACGCGTCGATCAGACGCCCGGTCTGAGAGTTATTGGCTTTTTCGTCCCAGGGGCCCGGTTGGTTTTTAAGGAAAAACCAACCCATTAATACTCCACCTGTGTCCAAACCTCGAGCATAGTAAGCCAGAAGATCCTTTTCACTAAGAGGAAACCAACAAAGTTGACGGCACATCAATCGGACGTCTGTAGCTCAAGATATGAGCGTTTCCACTCCGAGGGCCCGGTTGGTTTCGTGTACGAACCAACCCGGCCGAACACAAAGTAATCTGAAACCTTGAGTGCGATAAACCGAAACTACCATCTCGATTCAAGGATTGCATCGCAACTTACGGTGCGTCGATTGGAGGTCCGTAGCCCAAGTTATGGGTAAAAGACCGAAGACAGTCTGAAAACGGGGGTTTCGGGCTCGGAACGACCTGGCCCGAGACCGCCCGGTCGGCCCGAACCGGGTCTGCCCGGCCTGGCTGGGCGCAGCCCGGCCTGGCCTGGGCATAGCGCACCCAGCGCACTGGCCAGCTTGGCCTTTGGCCGAGCCGTTTCGGCAAGGGTGGGGGGCGCCTACCCCCCTGTGTAACCGCGCACCCCACCCCCCAATTAAGGATGCCGTTTTGGCTGACCGGCCGGGGGTTTGAACCCCCGGATGCACACCTATCGGGCCAGCCCACCCTAGCTGGCCGGTTCCTGCATCCACGGGACCGGCGACGACCGTCCCCTTCTTCGCCGACACCGGCGGCCCGGAACCGACCGCGGCTTGGTTCGTCCGGCGCGGTGCGATGGCACCGCGCCCCTCCATCGCGGCCCCGATCCGACCGTGGAGTCTTCGGTTTTCTTCGACGTGGCGTGACAGCGTCATGTCCTTGTTCAACTTCACGGCGCGGCGCGACGACGCTGCGAATTACTTGTTGTGCAATTTCCGCGTGGTGCGACGGCACCACGCCATTCCGTCCAAACAACAAAGTATCAACAAGGATAAAGAGGAGGGTCGACCGTGTTTATGCAGTCCGACCCCCTCTCATTAAAAGATAACATATAGTCGTATATCCACGAATATCGACAAACTAGAATCATGAACGGAAAAATAATTAAATAAAATAAATCCCCTACATCGTTTTGAAGAACAGTGCACGTCAACGAGCCACGGAAGACGAGCGTCGCGGAGGTCGGGCGTCGTAGAAAACGAATGTTGATTCCATTGTCATCGAGGTGCGTCCGAAGAGGAAACGTCATTGGAGAAGTTCTCTGTGTTCTTCGGTGGAGATGTTCTTCGTTGAAGAACGATGTTATTCGTCAGAGTCCGAGGTGTTCTTCATGTTCTTCATCGAAGATGTTCTTCATTGGAGATGAAGAAGATCTTCACGCTTCCCAAAACCTATCAACGTGGCATAAACTCTAACATTAATAAAATAAGCCCAAGTCTTAATTTATTAACACAACTTACCCTTTTTAATTTCAAGAGTTTGAAATTCAATTAACCACACTTAACTCACCTCATTAAAATTACACAAGTTGTCAAATTAAATGAAGGGGAGTTAATGGGGAGTTGAAGAGTTGAAGAATATAAATGGGTGGGGTTCGTGTGGGCCCCACCACCCTCATAACCTCCCAAGGGAGGTTTGGTAGTTACCCAACTTCCACCCATAGCCTTAAAACACAAAAGGAAAATAAAAATTGTAGAATAATAATAAATTAACTTCCACAATTTTTATCATCCACACCCGTGATAACGCAACTCTGGAACAGGAGTTCCTAAGCAATTACCGGCGCTGCGGTTCCATCGGTGCCCTCAAAATTTGATTCCGAGCACCGGTTCAAAAGTTAGAAATTCCCACTCATCCTTTCACTGAACGTACCCGAGCTAAACTTCGGATAAAAATTCCAGGCACACCGGGCCTCGGAATCAAGTGCCGTCTGAAACTGTGTTCTTGTAAAATCCCAAAGAAAATTAAGAAAAATTTTCCATTGAATTGTATGGGTCTTTACATTATAAATGTTTTTTCTAGATTTAAAGAAGTGGTTGGTTTTCCTTAAATGGGTTTCGAAGTAGGTATTAGTCATTCAAAGTGAGTGCGTATGGTTTTAAAAATGGATTTTTGAAAGTGTGATGTGTTTTGTTAGGCTTTTCACACCAAGGGTTGGTTAAGTGCCTTTTTGGATTTTCTAAGTTGTTTGTGATCTCTAAAGGCACGAATTGGTTTTGTAAATAATAGTTTTACATTAAATTGGCGGATGATGTTTCCAAAGTGGATTTATAAGGTGTTGAATATAACCTATGTAAGACTATTCATAAAAAGGTTTAAAATGTAAAAACTATTGGACACTTGGTGGAAGGGCCCGTTTGGCTAGGTTTATGTAAAATGAGGTTTGAATTTTCTCTAGAAATGGTTTTCTAAATGATATGATAAATTTTAGAGTGTTTCATAGGTAAAGGCCCAGTTGGCACTTTTGAATGGTTATTTAGAAAACCCCTTTTGGGTTCGGTTTCTTACCTTATCGATTGATCATGAGAAGGGAGAGTCCTCGGTATGGGACCTCCTTAGTTAAATATTATTTAAGGCAATGGAATAACCTTGAGGTGGTCAGGGTGGTTCCATTTTTGTGGTGTGTGTGGTTATATATATATATATGTGACTTTTTGTTTAAATGGTAAGGTATACCCCTTTGTGAAATATACATGTGAACCTAGAATAACAAAGAGGTTTACTGAGAATGATTGTTGCACTAGTTATATTTTGCATTGTTAGTGGCCCATATCATAGGGATATTTTGTTATTATTGTTATGAGATTGGACCCCTCAACCAGGCCAGATAGGGTGATGGTTGGGCATTAGGGTGTTATGACATCATTGAGAGTAGGCATACCTTCAGGATGAATCACATGTATTAGTACATTCTAGTTTTCCTCCGAGTTACTAGGATTTCCTGTGTTCCTTTGACACTAGTATAGTTAGTACCATTTCCCTCGGTATATGAAGTGATACCCATTGTTCTTAGTTTTGGGTGTTTTCTTGTAAAATTGTAAATTTGTGGTTTGATAAAGCTCTTTTCAAACGAACAACCACTCTTTCCTTTGACACTTTTATAAAAAATGAATGATTCCTTTTTTTGTCTTCTTTTCTTTCCTCCTCTTGAACCTTATTTTAAACTTGAGGGAAATGGATTATGATTGTGATTTTTTTACCTTAAAAAATGAAAATTGTAGAAAATTCTATATTTATAGATTGTATTTCAAACTTGAAATCAATGTTTTATTTTTTTGAAGAATGTGCATTGGGAATAGATTAGTCGGGCCTACCTACAAAGTTTTAATACTCATGCCTATAGTATTTTCATGTTCTTAGTTTCTTTTGTAGGTTGAAATATTCAGATCGCCTTAGGATATGTTTTTTTTGGTACTAGAGAGTAACCCACGAGGTTATGTGGAGTTTTAGATGTTGACAGGTTAGTCATGTGGTTGGTCATCCTTCCTCTTTTCCTGTCGATTATTTATTTTGTGATGTTCTATTTGTTTTTACTATTTAGTTTATTTTATTTGGGAGAAATCATTCCATTTTTTACTTTCCTGATGCCCTAGTGCTTGTTGCCATCCCGGGAGGATTGGGAATGCCTCTCGGGCCTTGCTGTGGATCGGCTCGAGTGATCGGTCCAGGGTCAACCCAAGTTGGTTCGTGACAAAATAGTATTAGAGCAGGACATCACTTGAGCGGACCTTGTTTTTCAGAGTGCCCATTTTTATTGGAGTTTTCATGGTAGAAGGATTATGATTTTTGGGACTCGAGGTGTAAGAACGGGAAAGACGTCATGAACTCTGCTCGTTCCAAACCTCAGGTTACCATGGTATTTCCAGGTTGTTGGTGTCTTTTTGGTTCCTTTAAATTATTTTATGTTGGGAAATTAAAAGAGAGTTAGGAAAGTAGCTCTATGAGTTCACAGGGCCTGGAAATCCATGTGGAGCTGGGGATATTTCCTTAGACTGCTCTCCATGACGGTGGTGTGAATGGCATATGGCCACCAACCATATGTGTGAGTCACCCATCAACAATAGTTTCCCCTAGTGAATCATTTTTATTTTCATTAATTCTAAAAATCATTGTGAAAAGTGTTATTTTGGTATCTAAAATGAAAATTTCCATTTTTTTATTAAGTTACTTGTTTCAATGTTCCATATTGTTCGCCCCCACGAAGGATTGATAAATGCCCAAGGTGCAGATTCAAGTGGTGCACCCTTAGAAAATCTTCTAGTTGATCATCCCATAGAGTACACCCTCGAGTTTCAAAAATTGAACCCTAATCTCTTTTATGGACAAGAATATCCTCTTTAGGTGGAGGAGTGGATGCAGAAGATTGAAAGGAACTTTTGTTTTCTCACACCACCTGAGTCATTGAAGGTGAAGTTGGATACCTTTATTCTTTACGGTCGAACATAGAAATGGTGGATTATGTGTCTCAAAGTAAGTATAAAAAATATCCCACTTGGGTCTTCTTCAAGTCGTCGTTTATCCAATAGTATTTCTCTAAGGTAAAAAAGGTGAGGAAGAGGATGTATTTGTGTGGTCTTCAGCAAGGTGTTAGATAAATTTTGGTATTATTTCATCATTTCTTGGACCTATATTTGTATGAACTAGTGTATGTTGGAAATTATCCTATGGATGCTCAGTAATTTGAGTCTGGACTCCGACCTGGACTATAGATGAAAGAGGAAGAGCTCAAACTAACCAAATTCTCAAATATTATGGGGAAAGCCTTTCTTGCTAAAGCTGAGTTAGTATGAGGACTTGAGGTGGAGAATCCTCCCTTGGCCTTGGGGAGAAGTATAGAGGATGGCGATAGTAAGAATGGGAAGAGACCTGATGCTGTTGGCTCTAATAGAGTAATAAAGAGGCCTTCACACCTTCAGTCATCTTCTTCACAATGCAATGTTGTGATCTATCATTAGTGTTGTAAAAAGGGTCACAAAAGGCCGAAATGCTTGATTGTTCCGAAACCCTGCCACACCTATGGACGTCTGGGTCACTTATAGCGATTCTACCGAGGTTTTTCCAAGAATCACACTGAATCCAAACCTGGCTTATTGAAGGTCACCTCATCCCATTAGCAGGAGTAGGAAAATGTTTGGGATCAGTTTGGGGTTTTCTCTTTATAGTGTTCCTTGTATGTAGTAGTCATCTATTGTAGAATTTTGTGGTGTTTATTTTATTTTAGTTGTAAGAATAGTTTTGTCAAACCTCCTTGAAACCTTTATTTGAATGGAAGTGTGCTTGGTAAAATTCTGGTTCGTGTGTTTTGTTTGGGAATATCTAAAGCCTGACTGTGAGGTGGGAGATGCTTCAATCATCAGTGCTCTAGCCATAGGCCCTGAAGTGAAGCTAGCACGTAGTTAGGAGAACCCCAGCGGTGAAAAAGATCCTTGGTTTAATCTTTGTCCTTAGTGTGGCATGGTTTGTATTCCTCTGACGGTGAGGCGTTGTTGATATGGCGATGGCGGTAGTTTTGATGCTCTATCAGTTGGACCCTTCTTTTCTCCACCTCATTATGGGTTTTTTTATCTGTGTGGGAAGTTTTCATGTTCGGTTAATCTCGCCAGTTCTTATAGAGAGGATACCCACAATGGGTCTTTCAGAGTTACAACTGAAGTAATTTAGTTTTAGCCCAATCCTTACAGTGGGGTGTCCATTCGGGACTCCCCGTGTCAGTATCAAAGTTTTGTTTCATTTATTGTTTTGGTGGTGGGTGGTCTCATGCAGAACCACCTAATCCTAAGTTCTTCCTGTTGAGTAAACATTGGGATTGGAGTACACCCAATGGTTTCGTTGGACTAGGATTATAGAAATAAGTGTTAGATATGCTTTATGTTCATTCATTCCTTGGATGAAATGGATGGTTTGCGTTTTGTTTGGTAGTGGTTAAGGTGTTTGGGTTTTGAGGACCTCAGCACCACATTCCTTCTAAAGACTCATCTAAATATTTGATGTAAAATAAAGATTATGATCAAACTCAAATAAAAATGGTGCTCCATGAATTCATAATGATTCATTAATATAGAGCCTTGTGAGAAACTCAAGCGGTAAATTTTATCTTATATCGAGTAAATGTGGTGATTTTGTTAGGAAATCAACAATAACCCATATAGTATAATTATTTCTAGGATTCATTGTTTTACATTGACAATGGCCATAATAAATTCATTTTATTTACATATAGAAAATTGATGATAATTATTGAATACTTTAGGATTTTTTCTATCCACCATTAAATGATGGAAAACTATGCATCTTGATACATAATGAAAAATTTCCCACATCACGTTATACCAAATTTTTTTTCCTCAAATCCATTTATACAACAGTGAAACTAGGGAATATAAGGAAATTCTATCTCTAAGCATTATACAAAAATTACTATTTTAGATCATTCATAGATGGGTCATATAATCTCTTTCTAAATTTTATGTCACCATATTCACAAAATAATTCTTCCAACTTCTGATCATTATAACCATTAATTTCCTTTTGAAAATTCTCATCATCAGATAGAGAAGTTTTTACATAATTAAATAATGATTGTATCATAATCATTTGAAAATGGGGTGATGTTTCCTATTCTTTAATAACTTCCATACCCATCACTAAAAAATAAATGAATAGAGAATCCCTCTAAATATTCAATTTTTTAGAATCCCATTCTCTTTCCTACTTAATATATCCTCTACCTTATTTTCCATACCTATGTGGTATTGTATTGAACAATCATAGTAATTTAGTATCTTGATCCATTTAATTTTCATCATGTTGATATATTTTTGTGAAAAGTATTATTTTAGGCTCTTATTGTCTGTTTATATCTCATATATTTCACCATATGGATATTGTTTTTTCATATCTTCAAAAAATTATCATGGATTCCATATCAAGATCATGGATTGGATAGTTATGTGTGTGTTTCTTCAACATCCTTGATCCATATGAAATAACTTTATGATTTCTTATATGGACACAACTCATCACTATCATTGATGCATCATAATATATCACAAACCCATAAATTCCTTGGTGTACAATCAAAATAAAACATTGACCAATCTCCCCATCAATTCTTCAAAACATTATTCACAATACATTTTGAAAATAACCTTAAAAACTTTATTTATAATATTGGTTAATGAGTTACCCAATTAGGAAAATTTATTAATGAATCACCCATAGTAACCTTCCAAACTGATGAAGCTACATACCTCAATTATGTTCATTAGTTTAAGACATAATCTCACTACCTTTTTGTTCATAGGGACAACTAAAATTCTATCTTGGGAGAAAATATATCCAATAAAAAACATATTAATGAAAAAAATATCATTTCCTAAATTTCCCATATAAATCATTCCTTATAACAGTCTTAAGAATGAAAAGCAATTGATTCTCATGGTCATCATGGAATTTAGAATAAACCAAGATTTAATCAATGAATACCATTAAAAATTGATCAAGATATACGTTGAATACACTATTCGTAAATTCAATAAAAATGGAGGTTCTATTAGTCAATCCAAATGGTATTTCTTTTAAAATCAAAAATTTTATACCTCATTCAGATTGTTTCCTTCAGAATGTATTCTTTATTTACTCACAATTGATGTTACCTAGAATAATGGTATTTTTTTTTAAAATATTGAGTTTTATGAATTTTATTGAATGATTCATAAATTAGATATGAATAATAAATTTTATTTATTAGAATAGCATTTGTTTTACTATAATAAATTATTTTCCTCATGGATCCACCTTTATTCTTAATGATGACTACAAGGGATCCCCATGGGGAAAAACTAGGGTGAATAAATCTATCATCACACAACTCCTATAGTTGTTTCTCTAACTCCACTAATTCAATAAGGGAAATTATATATGGAGTATTTGATACTGGTCTTTCATTATGGGATAATTGAATAGAAAACTCAACTTTAGGCTATAATGGATTTCTAGGTAATTCCTTAGGAAATAAATCAATGTATTCATGTACAATAGGTACATCCTTAATTTGAATATAACCTTCCACATCTATAGATTTGTTTCCCATTCATCCTAGATATTTTGATTCCGAAGATCTATTAGGGGTGGATCAAATCATGACTGAGATGATGAATTCTCTATTCTAAAGATAGTGAATTTCACATATTCATCACAAATAATAATTTACTTCTCCTTTAATAAATATTTACAACTTATTTTTAAATTTAGTTCATACAAATATTATATCAAAGTCAAGAATTGTTATAATAAAAAAGTGTATAAAATGGAGAATATTTAAGATTCCTGATGGGAACTTATTAACAAATATGTGTTATAGTGAGAATTCCAAAAGTAGTTTTGACGGATAACCACTTTTTATGTTTCTATAGAAATATCTAATTTTCTATGAAATAATGGAATATATAAAAGAGCGAGATGATCCAGAATCAAATAAATAAATTTCTAAATTTGTGGATATGGTTAATATACCCTCAACCACATCATTGGGTTCTTTCACCTCAACAGTAGTTATCATAAAAGCTTGGCCTTCTCCCCTTAGCATCATCTATGGTAGATCCCCAAAAAAATTCAGACATTTGATTTAATTATTATCCATTTCCCTAGAGTTGATGCACTATATTGTATAGTTTTCATTATTCTCATTTAATTTTATATCATGATGGACCATATAATCACACAAATATTAAATACCCATGCACTTCACGAATTTTCTAGTTTGATTAGTTATATAGTTTTCAAAACATGAAAGTTTCTTCATTCTTTGATTATTATTTAACGAATTATATTTTTCTTAGTGCTTAGTAATCCTCTTATTTTATTGATTTCCCCTAGACATATAAGATCTAGAAATTTAATTCTCCATTTTTATGGATCATAAAAGTATTTCATCATGTGATAAAAAAACTTAAGAAACTGGCTCCCATCAAAGAATTTGATTAAGACTTTTAAGGAAATTGTCATTCTTACATTACTTATTGTACATGTAATTCATAACAAAATTAGCTAATTTTTTAATGGTAGCCTTTAAATCCAAAACATTTTTAGATTCCTTTTTCATTAATCTATGGAACATTATTACCATTTCAGTTTTTTCTCATAAGGGAAATATCATTATAAGAATTATTATTTTAAATATTTTTATTCCATGTGTTCTATTTCCTCTTAATACATAGTATTCTAGATCATTAACAAACATTGATCAGTATCCACTTTAGGAAAATACACTGAAAGTGTTCCTTTTTCTTTTCATCACATCCCACTTTTGTAAATATATTCTCAAGTGATTTAGTCTACTTCTCATCTAACATTATATTAGTAGTCGCATAAAATTTATGGGGTCCTCTATCACTTGAAGTGGTCACACATAGGAGAATCATGCTTGGGGGAAATAGGTTGCTCAATTTGGGAAATATTACTTGGGATATCCTGATTAAGCTACCACAATATATCTATGATCAACTTTGTTTTGTTACTAGATATACTTTCCTACTTAGTAGGGAAATCTCTATATTTTACATGAGTATTGATACCCTTCATTCTTCCAAGAATAATTTATATGAAATTGTATATATTATATTAACTCATATAATTATAAATTATAAATAATAAATTATAGAACTAAATTTGGTGTAACACTTAACAGAAATTTAAAATTTATTCTTTTTTAATCATAGAATCATAAAACTAGTTTCTTTGGGTATATCTTTATTTTTAAATCCTTCATAATGCCTTGTAATAAAATATTAATTAGAATAATAATATATATAAATAGTTTCAAACGAGGTGTGTAATAAGCCCCATTGTCATGCATTATGTGATGCTAAAGTCAAGCCTCAATGATACATTTTTAATGTCATTACCCTTAGAAAAACTATGCTAGAACCGAATCCACTAATAGTATCCAGTCAGGTATATGTTGCTAGAAATCCCACAAGATCTCTTCCATTCCAAACCATTTGGATTTTCTTATATACATATCCTAAAATTATACCATAGTTTTATGTTCCATAATATATGTTTTACTTAATATAGTTCCTAATGATTATACTAAACATTCTTTGATATGAACTACAAAAACCTTGAATCCAGTAACCAAGTGATTATGGTTAATTAGTTATATTTTCATTGATACAAGGCTGGAAATCCAAAATGGAAAATAATTTTAGTAATTTAATAAAACCAAATAAATACTTGTTAAACATTTTACATTAGCAATATAAAATAATTCATAGTAATGGAAATCATTTGGTTCCCTTAAACTCATTCAATGAATAATTCCTTTTATCATGGGGAATGGAAATAAGAAAAGGTTGTGATAAATTCATAGAAAGGGTTATGTACAGTTGAATATATCATGAATAAATAAGTTCTAATTAGTACTTCATGGTAAATAATTGAACACACATCCCATTTAATCAATAACTTGACTATATTAATTATATTTTTCATAATTATTAAAAAAATGTAAATAAATGAAAACACATGAAATTTAATTAATAAATATAGAATGAAATGCATCGAGATATTTTATCATTGAAAAAATGTCATGTATAATTATAATAACTAAATTCTAAATGAAGGAAATGATTAATTGTTATTCTTCATAAAATAAGGTATTAAGACTCCTATATTGTTAAGACCATTCATAAGAATGATTAAAACTATGTGTAAAAAACCATTAAAATAGGAAAATGAGTTTTTCTCATAAGAACTCTCCATAAATCAAGGGGCTATATAATTCTGGATGCCACCCATCACTATATTTCTATATCATTATTGATATAAAAAATAATAGATTTCATTAGTAAACAATATTCATTAAAAAAATTTCGTTATTGAGTATAGAATATTGAATTATTAATATTTCTCCAATTAATTAAAAAACATTAAAAGTAATCACCATATATAAAAATGTCATAAAGTTTATGAAATAATAATATTCATGACATAATGAACATGTATATTTATGATAATTTTTATTCCTAATCAAAATTTATCAAAAAAAAAATATTTCCTCAAAAGATAGTTAACATCCACAAAATTAATCATGAAATGAGAGGTGACCATTGTTTTCTTGGGATTATAAGTATTTTTAAAAAAAATAAGGTTATACTAAATAATTAAGGCAATTTGAGTGAAATATTGAAACAAGATTTCATAAAATAGATTTTTATTGTAAAACAAATGAAAATTTATATAAGAAACTATATTTTGTAAAAATGTTACTACAATGGGGAAGTCCATTATTTTCATATACGTTAAAACCATTCATTTAGACTTTTTATTGAACATTTATCATGTGGAAATAATTTTAAATATTCCATAAACCCTATTTAATAGTTTTGGATAACATTAAATTTTATTTATTTATCACTTTAATGAATAAAATGAATTTTCTAAAATCATATTTAAAAACAAGGATATGGAATAAAAATATATCTTATTAATACTGAAAGAAGGCAAGTTTTTCCTTTTATTTTTTTCATTATTCAAGTAAATAAGAGAATAAATATTGGAGGAAAATATATAATTTTCATAAATATATAGTGGATAATAAAATTATTCCACCATATGGTGTATAAATTAAAGTATTCATTAAATAAGAGAAAAATAAATACGACAATAAAGTGAGATCTCTAAAATAAATTCTTACATATTTGGGAGAATTCAAATAATTTCCCCTTCAAAGGACTAAATTTTATATAAAAATTAACCATAATTAATAAATATGTATTATTGTTTAATACATCAATGTGTAAGTATATAATCTACATAAATGTGCATAGGTTTATATTTACAAATTATTCTCAATGGAATGGAAATTGAGATGAATTTCATTACCTCACACTTACCCTTAGTTGAGAAATCATTAAAATCATGTATTGTGGTTAATAACATGTTAAAAAATAATAATATATCCATATTAATATTTATAATATCACATATGATCCTTTTAATAACATCTTATCTGCAATTTGTTAACAACCATTCATTGTCATTGTTGTTTTAGTTGTCAAATACCTTGTTCGCCCATGCATACTTTGTCTTGAAGGATCCAGATCATGAATATATGATATATTTATATTATATATAGAATTATATTAATTTTATAGATATTTTTGTTTCATTTAACACTTATTTAGTACCATTATTGAATATTAGACCAAGAAAATGAGTCACATCGCTTCATTGATATGGTAACCTATACGTACACATGAGTGAAAATATCATTCCATAATGGGTGAAAGGGTAAGGAAGTGGGTGATATATTAATTTTACATAGTTAATATCATGTAATATATATCACATATATTTTTAAAATTTATCCTTATTTTGTTCCTTATAAAGAATATATGGAAAAAATCACATTGGTTTGTGTGGAGGTAGTCCGCCCTTACATGAGCGATGCTATCATATTTTAAATAGAATTGAATGTATGAGGTTATATATGATATTATAATTCCATGAAAGAAATTTTATCTTAAATATTATATATATAAATTAAATCCATAATTACATACAACTACTATAAGTGTTGATATAAAATGGGGTAAATCAGTTCTTGAGAAGGTAATTTGATGTACACAAAATCATTGATTTTGTTTCACATTTTATGATAGTGTAGATGGATATTGGTTCTTCCATTAATATAGTAACATATAATTATATGATTGATACTAGTTTTATTTTATTTTAAAGATTTAATCATCATTTATGGAGGTGGAAGAAGAAATAAAATAAAAATGCTTGTTTTACAATGTTACCTCTTCTTCAGATGTCCTCTAAATGATTGCACCAAAATACTTCCTAGGATGGATTTGTGATAAAAATACCTCAAGGATGTTGGGATTGAATTAAGGAAGTTATTTTGGTATATATTGGATGATACAATTTTATTTGGATGTTTTAATAGGGGAGCAGATAGAGTGGCCTTTTATAAGTGGTGGAGGGGATATACTTATAATTTTTGAAAATATTGATTCAAACATAAATTTTTCATAATAAATTGCTCCCAAATAGCCCATTGTAAAACCATGGATTAAATAAGGTATATATATGGACATAAATTAATAATTAAATATTTTTAGGTCATTTTTAATCATTATCTTCTTAGTTTAACCACTCGATAAACCCATTTTCACCTAATCCACAATAATTAATTTCTAATTTATTCACTTTGAATTATGTTTAAAAAAATATGTCTCCGTTATTACATAATATAAATTATGATAATTCAAAATATATAATCCATTTTACAATATTCAAATCACAAAAGTGGAATAATTTAATATAAAATTAAACTGGTAGATGAGATAAAAAATGTTTCCCAAAGGAAAAGTTTTAAAAAATATAAAATGTTTTTATATAAAAATTGAACATATAATTCATTTAAATGACCTAAATTATTTTAATTTTAATATAATTGAACTAATTTTTCTTGTATACCCATTTTGAAACAAATTTTCATTTGTAAATACATTAATAAAAAATGTATTTTTAATTAAAAATAATATTTTTCACATCTCATTCTGAAACAAATTTTTTCATAAAATACTAAAAAAATTCACTGTAAGATAATTTTGATATGATTATATAAAAAAATCAATTCATTTTTTTAAATTAATTTTCTAAAATTTTCAAAAATTAATTATAACATGATCAAGAATGGAGTGGGAAAATAGTTTTTCGGAAAAAATTTATTTTCATTCAGATGTGTTTTATTTTTATTTATGATCAATAGATAACCAAAAGGCATGTTTACAAAACACATTTTTGATAATTTATTTATTTATATTAATACCCTCCTAATTAATGTCAATTTTATATTTCATGTTTAGATAATAATATTATAATAGAGTATTGTATTTCATACAAACTTGAGGTTATGTATATCAAAATCTACCGAATACATTATGTTTTTTATAAAATAAATATATTTTAAATTATTAGGGTATCACACATAATTTTTTCATATAATTTTTCATTACCTAATAATCCTACCAAAAATTTTGTAGCTTTTGGTATTAATAGGAAACCTCAATTCAATCAAAACCATGAATGTTTCTAAGAAAAGATATGATTTCTTCTTTTTAAATAATAAATTCTTATCCATATTTTCCATTTATAATATTTATATAATTATTCCAATATTATTATTTATTTCATTTATATAATCTGAATAATATAAGTATACTTATATAATTATTATTTTGAAAAGAACTTGATAATAATTCATATCTATTGGTTATAGCATGATATTCTTTATGTCAGTTAAACAAACTTTATATATAAATCTATATATTTTTATAAAGGATGGTAATGAAAAAATAATTACTTGCATATTATTATATTAATAATTAAATTATTTTTATTGGGTTCTATAATATTAAAATAAATATTTAACACATTTTCAATATATCACCTTTTGATTGAAAGAATTTAATGAAATAACATGTTAATGATTTCATATTGGAAAACCAAACCTAAAAATCTCAAAAAATTAATCTATTAATTTATAAATAATTATGGATTTAATATTCTAGTAACTTTAATTTTATATATATCATAAACACATTAACATGGAATTATGACCAAAACTATTATTCCAAAAAAAAAACATAGAATGGTTGAAAGTACTCACAACCCATGATCGATAATATCTAAAAATTGGAAATGAATATATAATAAATGAATGTAAAATAATAAAAAATTTAATAAATAAGAATAAATTTATTAAATATGTTATTATTTATTCTGTAATTTTTATAAAAAAATTAGATCATGTTTGAGAAGAGGGAATCCAATGTAATGGTTTTTTGTCTGAATTTCCAATCCTTATGAAATACTTCAAATTATAAACATGTATTATTTGATGTAGTTATTATAATACAATATTGACTTAATTAATGGTAAATTATATTTTATTTGTTGGTTTTAAAATTCTATTCCATGAACCATTTTTAATTCCCGAGACTCTACCATTGTAGGTAAACACTATATCCCAAAGTTATTTTAAGACATAATCTATAATAATTTAAAGATACATTAATCATATTTAAAAGTTAAATTTATAAATAATTAAATCTTTACCTGATAAAATTGAAGTTATTTTTTAATCTATTTTGATAATATTATCTTATGAGGAATTTTATAGATTTATTTGAAAATATTGATTTTTTTTGAATAATGAAAAATACTTTTCTTTTACAAATACTGTGAAATTTATGAATTTTATAAGATATATCATAACCAAATATTATATATGAATTATTATTAAATAAATATTTATTTTATAGGTGATATTATATTTCTAAAAAGATTTATTTTAATTTATAGAACAATATTTAAAATTTTAGAACATATGTGATATTATTATTTAAAATTATTTTAATGTGTTATAAATTTATTAATTTAGATATATTTTTTATTGAATTTATAAATTCATTATGATAAAATGGATTCCCTATTTCATATAATTGAGAACAAATTATGTAATAACAATAAATTTCTTTTTTATGTGTAAAAATAAATTACACTGTAAATTTTATTTTTATTGTGGTAAATTGAAAATGGTAGAAGGGTTTAACTAAGGGTTAAATAACAAAAAATGTTAAAAAATTACTTAAAAATTATTTATGGGAAGTGGATCTACCTTAAATTACCCCAAATAAATTATTTTTTAATGTTGAATCAACATGACCCTTGAATTGTGATATTTCAATTTATATTATTATAAAACATCCCACTCAACTCAATTATAAAAGGTTCTTCCACCACCATTTCAAAGACACTCTAAATATTATAATATACATTGAAAAAATATCCCCATTACATCTCCTAGAGTCTAATTACATATAAATAATCCTATTATAACAATAATTTATCCTATGTTTTCAATTTCCAAAGATTCCATCAAAGGAAGAATCAAGTCCTCAACATGAGTAATACCATCTCTCTAGTATTTTATTCATTATATCATTTTTAAAATATATGATAAACATATAGATAAAATGAAATTAATTTCACCATAATATTTTAATTTTATTTCTTTTAATGGTACAACCATTATCTATCCCCTTCCCATCTATTCAGAAATTGTGAATGTCACTCATGTTACATTCACACTACATCCCTTGTTGGAAAATGTTTAATTTTTCATAACTTCCATACTTAGTTGGTAAATATGGTATATTTAATACAGAAATATTATATTTATAAAATTGTTATTATTTTTAATATAAAATTTTTTTTCTTAGGTGGTCCTGTTGTATGAAAATAATAAAATTTCATTTGTGTATGTGAGGGTTACCGCCTCCGTGCACAACATGTTCTGTTTTTCATCATCTCATTTAATGAATGATTACTAAAATATTTTATGAGAATATATTATATTAAAGGTAAATATACTAAAGGAATATTATGTTTCCATATTTATTTAAAAAAATTAATGATCGATATATAGTAAATCTAGGGATACTATAAAATCACATGAAACGAGATAGTCACTAATTTCATCTACATGAATCGTTTATATAATTATCATGGAATAAAATTTGAAGATTATAGTTAATTATAAATAATATATTACAATACATCTTATATTCATTTCATTATGAAAATTATTCTAATAATGGGAAATCACTACGTAATTATAAAACCTATGCAAAATATTCAAAATTGATAATATATGATGATGAAAATGAAGATAACTAGCTAATGAATGTAATCCAAATAGTTAAAAATTGAAGAGTGTAAGAGTTAATAGATATGAATAAGGTTTTTAAATGATATAATAATATAATAATATTTATTATATTTTAAATTAATAATATTTCATAAAATTAAGGAATAAAAGGTATGTTTTTCATTATCTCACTTTTCCCTCATTATGATGTGTTCATTATAACCACTATCTTTCATTGTATTGTGTATATAATGACCCATGAATTTATTTTACCATATTTTTCATTTAATTCATGTTAAATTAAAAACATAATTCTTAAACTTTCTTGGAATGGATTTTTATTTGAATTTTATGAAATCCATAAGGGTTCCAACCTCAAAATTTTCATCTTAGAGACATGATATGTATTATGCACCTATTTTATTTTATTAGGTATATGTACATACTATTTGAAATAATATATGGTCATTTTGCACATATTTATGGAATTTAGTGATCCATTTATTTTTTTCTCCTCCTATATCATTCTATTCATGTGTTTCAAAATTTGTATAGGAATTGATAACTCAATTACCATTCATTGAGTTGTGATCATTTTTAACATTCTCAACAATAATATTATCCCACCATTATGTATGCTGATCATTATAAATATTCATATAAAATATTTTGGTAATGTAATGATTAATTATATCCTTAAAATGGAATCCACGTGGAGATACAAAAATGTATATTTATTCTATTCCATAGAAACAGTTATGGGTAATCACTATGGAAGTGGTTGGTTTACTCAATGTATGACAAGTGGGCCTTAATTCAACCTAGTTTGAAAATAATGGGGGAAATGATATGAATATTTCATTTACTCATCATAATATAAAAAAATATAATTTTTTATTATTAATACTACACCATGAAACTAATCCTCACTACAACCGTGTTTTCATTTATATGGAAAAGCTACATTACATTGCATCCAGAATGTATATTTTCATTTTTTGTAAACATTAATAAAATTGATTTTTTAGAATTTATATAATTACTTTCATAAAATAAAATATATTTTTGAAACCATCATTTCCAATTATATTATGGTGATTTTTAGGATTTTTTCTGAAAAGATTCATTTTTCAGTAAATAGTGAAAAATACTGAATTTTAATTGGAAATCATATTTTCGATTAATTTACTTATAATGTTGAATTATATTTTAAGTGGTTTGAAAGTAAATTTATATGAATTATAAATCCATTAATATTATTTTAATCATTTGAATCAATTTCATATATAATTTTGATATAAAAAAATTGTGAACTTTTAAACATTTTTCGTTTTAAGAACCCACAATCTCATAACATTTACGGGATTAATTATAAATTAAAATTTCCCACTTATGTCAATGGTATTAGGATAATATTATTAAATATTTTTAATCATTATAATACATATTATCTAATATTTTCAAATTTATTTTGACCGAAATATATAGTTAAATCAGTATGAGTTATTTACCCCAATTAAGGTGAAATTGGGTTTACAAAGGGGGGATATACTAAATTAATAAGGGTTAAATATAATCCAAAACATGTAAAAAACATATTTTCTAGAAATATTTAGACCTTATATCTTATATTATAGATAATTAACCATTATTGGAGCCATGTGACATGAAAAAATCATCGCTGTAATTCTTTCTTTCAATAAATTACGAGTGTGGCACTCACATCACTTATAAAACACCACCTCTTATCCTGCCCTATTATCACCATAAACAAGTTTTTGTTCATCGTATACATACCTAGATAACTTCAAAAATTACCTATTATCATCATGAAATCCTTATTTTGTAATGGAATCCAACTATGGAAATCTTTTAGTGAAAACCAAAGGATACATGAAGAAGGGGTAATGTTCCTCAATGAGTATTTTTGTTTTATTTCTTCATCAACCTCAATAAATTATTATTATAATATGTTTATATAATAACCCATGTTTCTTAAAAATATTGAGATGTTTTTATGTGATGTTCATTACCTACAACCACCTCCACTTCCTTCAAATAAGTTAAAAAGTCATCGTTTTTGTGTATAGAATACTACCGCCTCATTGACAGATGTCATCCATTTTTCTATTACCAAAAATAAATGATGGAAATAATGATAAATTTAGTTTTTATATAAAATATTTATGATTTATTATTCATAATTAATTATTATATCACACATTAATTCATGATTTCTATTTTTGTGTATATTATAATGTCGCTTGTGTGTATTACAGACAACAGCCACACAAAGCGATGAGATTCATTCATGCCTTACATAGAAATAAATAAGGATATTTTTAATTAAAATATATGATATATATGAGAAAAATTATTCTTGAATGATAATATGTCATTTACCATTATTTCATTCAATACAACATGAAAATGTAAACAATGTTCATGCGTATGTATAACCTACAATCTCCATGAACAATGTATTTAATTTTCTATCACTAAATTGTATTTATTACTATAAATAAAAATATATTGAATATATATGATATTTATATCATATTTAAAATTCTATATATTATGTAACCATGATTTAAGTAAGAGGAAAAAAATAACCAATAAAAACATAATTGAAGAATAATGAAGTTATTACCTGAAACGTAACATTAATATTGAATGATCAATAAACATACAATAAAATGTCATAATAGATTAATATATGGTATTATATATATATTTAATATTTTTTCTATAATATTTTTATAACATACTTATATTTATTATACATGAGTTTTTAATGTGTACGATGGAAGTCAAGACTTAAGGTAATGGATTTATAGTTTCCCCGTTATTTCTTGTTGACATATGAAAATTCACCACTCATTTCTTTTGTGTGTTGTATATACTCCACATTGACATGTAATATATTGAATAGAATTATTTTCATGATATTTAATATCTTATTTGATGTTATTCTTCATTGGGTATTATTATTTAAAAGATTACCATAATGGTAAGGGATTTTTTTCTCAATTTTCCTTATTTGATATGTACGTTACATTATGGCCTAATATTATTTCATTAGGATTTCATAAATCCCATTGAAATGTAATAAAATGACCTTATTTATCCTTATGATAGTTTATTTTCCATTTTATATTATTCCTTCTTGGGTCTTATGATGCAAATTTACCAATTTGGTAATGATTTTATGTTATAATCTCATTGTTTATCGGGATTATGTATGATTATGTTTCTGATGATAAACTATTATGATCTATCTATCATGTGCATCAGGAATTATCTTCTCCTTTATTTATTAATGAAATTTTTAAGTAAATTTACAATTTTCCACTATTTGGTACATAAATGAATTTAGATTTTTTTTTTGAAATTTGACATTATTTCACTCTTTAGTCGGAAATTTATTTTTTTCCAAAACCATGTTTTTTTTAAAACAAATTCAAAAATGTTTTTTGATTTTGAGAATACATTTTTATCCATGTTTCAATTTTATAAAAATGTTTTGAATTGGATATTGATGTCATTTTACAAACAATACTTGTTTGGATGTTACTGAAAATGTGAAATGAATCTTTATTTTAATGTGTTCAATTTAATAAAAACATACCATTGTCTATACTATTATTTTATTTGAAGTTTAATTTATTTTTTTAATATTATTTTAATATAAAACTATTATAATTTTTTTAGGTTTTGAAACATTTATTTTTCATAGAGGAGAAGATATTTTCCATAAGAAATGTTTTAAATGATTGATCAAAATCATTTCCATATAATACGACATCTGTTGATGTTACCTATGCCTTATTTAGGATATGATCCAAGGATACCTTTCAAATTATTTCTCTAATTGTTTTATGTTTATGGTGGATTGATTTTTTTGAAATCTGATTCTCTTCCATGGTTTATACGATGATAAAATTATTTTTAAGACTGTTTATTTTTCCATGGGTAATTATACGACGAAATGATGAAATGATTATGAAACCTATCTATTTTATACGGGTTATGAAATGATGAAATGTTTATGAAACTAATTTCTTTTCATGGGTTATTCTACAATGAATTCTCTATAATCATTTCTCTTACATAAATATTATTTTAATTATGATATGGGTGGGACCTATATCTCTCTCAAATTAATTGGGTAAAGATTTACATCTCATGAGATATATAGGACTAGAATGTGTAGTTAACATGGTTTAGTAAGGGTAATTTTCCACAATGATGGTCTTGGGAGTGAACCTTTACTACTATAATGGTTTGGAGAGTGAACCCATTCCACTGTGATATCCTTGTTAATTATCCTTGAATAATATGTCTATAATATTATATTATTATGTGTATTCCACTAATCTATGTCATATGCCAATGTTATTCTATCATGGATCATGTACTTTGACTACTTTTGGACTCATGTCTTATGAACTGAAATATTTATTCCATCACTCCTAATTATGATCTTTTTTATACAGGTCATGGTTTTCAAATGTTATTTTCATGTTCTCATTCCCTTATATTTATGTTATGTTTACGTATCTCCCTTGTTTACCTATATTGATCATCTAAGATCACCATTTCTTATACTTCCATTCCCTAGGTTATAAATAAATGTATTTCGTATGATATGTCTAAGAAGGGTTATAGTTTTAAATATCATACAAGGAGATTATTTTGTTTACCTAGGGACTAGTTTTTTATTTTTTCATGTTCCCAAAGATACTAATCTATTTCCATTATCATGCGTGTGTTTATATAATGTAATGAATATTCATTAATAAATGATGTAATATCAAAATATTTTGATCTTGGTTTACTATAATTAGTATCATAGGATAGGTTTCATTATCATTTGGAAACAAGGATGAGAAAACTTTAGTGATATCCCAAGTAATATTTATAAAGATTTGTCCAGGTATTTCTCTAAGGCTAATTATAAGGATGAGTTTGTGTATGGAAAATTTACTAGATTTTTTTTAAAGGATATCTATATAGGTTTCTAAAAAATTAAATCATTGTCTAGATACTACATGTGGATGTGCATCTCGCATTTAGGTACCTAGGGGTAATAACTCTAAAAAGGGTGCATTTAGCTAGAAATGATCTCCAATGGGTGCATGAAAAGGGGCCTATCTACAAGTGTGCATTGACACTCCTGGGATATATGCTTTGGAGATTCATATAATCATTAAAAATCATCATTAAGAATATTTATAGATTATGAATACGAATGAAATATGATAAACCTAAGGTGTCCTTGATTTAAAAGTGGGTTTCATGATTTAGATTCCATAAAAGTGATTTTTCTTGGTTATGTGGTTTTCTGTTATGATTAGTGTTCCTTGTAGTTGACCTCACCTGTTTTGATAATCCCAATTATGTGTTCATATATTATGATACTCTCAATTACTGATGATCTAAATTTTAATTCTTTCAAATAAGTGATCAAGTTAATAATAATGTTTAAATAATCTCTGATTTATGTTAATCTTGATTATCCCTGTTTAGCTTTGAAACAATTAGTTGTTGTTTGCAAGAGAGCTACCGATAGCCAGAGCTACCGATAGCCAGAGCTACCGATAGCCAGAGATACTGATAGCCAGAGCTACCGACAGCCAGAGCTACCGATAGCCAGAGCTACCGACAGCCAGAGCTACCGACAGCCAGAGCTACCGACAGCCAGAGCTACCGACAGCCAGAGCTACCGACAGCCAGAGCTACCGACAGCCAGAGCTACCGACAGCCAGAGCTACCGATAGCCAGAGCTACCGATATCCAGAGCTACCGATAGCCAGAGCTACCGATGCACACAGAGCTACCGATGCACACAGAGCTACCGATGCACACAGAGCTACCGATGCACATAGAGATACCGATGCACACAGAGCTACCGATGTACATAGGGAGCTACCGATAAGAGCTACCGATAAGAGCCACTAATGAGTTTGAAGAGCTACCGATGGAAGATCCCTACACCGAGTCAACTGTACACGTGTACAAACAAACAGCTACCTATAATGAACTGTGGAGTCAAATCCTATATCCTCGACCCTATTTGTTTATTATACTAACGGTTACATTTGTTACTTTTGATGCATTTAATGTTATTAAATGATTTGTGTTGCCATTTCAGGAAACCGTACCAAGTACGACCAAAAAGCATAATCATTCCTCCTCATAAATACAAAAAGGAGTGGCATAAAAAGGAAAAAGGGTATGTATCAAAGTGAGAGAGACACTAGACCAAGAGGAGATCAAGCACATAGAATATACTGGCGATCAAGCTAAAAACGTGCCAAGAAAAACTGGAGAACTTGCACTCACGAGACCACTACTACCAGCCTCCAGAACATAGAGCATACATCAAGCAATCTATGGTAAAGAAGAACCACACAAAACTCATCATTCTTTGAGCCGATAAGCAAGCTGAACCTGGAAGTCAAGGAAGCAGATGGTACTCTGTTTTCCAAACAAAAACCAGAAGAAGACTCAGAACGAATTCTAATCAACAAAAGGAGTCGAGGGCTGCACGAAGATCACTAGAGCCTTTTCTAATCTCTAAATATTTATCTCTGTGATTTACTTTTAACATTATGAGCAGTGTGTGTTATCTGTTGTATTTTACACACACACTGTCTCCTGAACCTTAACTGGAGGATTTGAAAATCCTCACTCACTATCTTTTCATCCTTTTTCCCACTGTGGATAGTGGTACAGGTTGTGTGTGACCTGGACAACTGGTTGCTATTATTTTGTTTCCCACGGATAACAGTGGTAGAGGTCTTGGACCTGGATAGTTGTAAACTGTTGAACCCCGATCCAGGGTGTGGACCATCCTTATATAAACTTTTGAGAGGACTAAGTCTCGGCTTGAGACTGAACCTCTTGGTTAACTCCTATGTGTTTTTAGTTAAAGTTTATATCCATACAATACATATCTATTTCATATTCTGCTGCTATTACTTTGAAATATAATTTATTTTCAAGGTTACTTTGATAGTTAAACTCGAAAGTGTTTATATTTATTATAAATCAGTAAGTTAGTTTCAAAAGTTAATTTAATCATCAGATTAAGTTAACTGAGAACTAATCAATCTTTGAGAAACTAATTGAACCTTTATAATCTGTATAAATTCACTACAGTTTAATCTGTTTTTGAAATTGGGGGATTTTAATAGAAATTGTTTTTAGCAGAAATTTTAATTGGAACTCAATTCACCCCCCCTCTTGAGTGTCCACTCCGACCAACATTTGGTATCAGATGGTTATTAATACCTTCTAAATTACTCTGTTTTCAACTGTGATTCTAGTTGTATTTTAATGTTCTTAAAATTTCTGTTATTTATAAATTTTTATCTCTTTAAATTTTGTTTATAATGGATTATAGACTTGAGGGTGATGCTACTAACCAGCCACCTTTCTTTAATGGAAATAACTATGCTCAGTGGAAACTTAAAATGAAAATTCATCTAGAAAGAATGAGTTTTGATATTTGGACTGCTATTGAATCTGAATATAAAGTTCCCACTACTGATAGATCTACTTGGGATGAACCTACAAAGACTGCTTACACTAATAATTGCAAAGATATGAATGCTCTGTACTGTGCTCTAGGAGATGAAGAATTTAATAGAATTTCTGCATGTAAAACTGATTTTGAAATTTGGGATACCTTGGCTGTTTCTCATGAAGGAACTACCAATGTTAAAGAAATGAGATTAAACACTTATACTATTAAATATGATAATTTCAAAATGAAGCCTGATGAACCTATTTCTGACATGTATCTCAGGTTCAATGAGATAGTAAACACAATGAGCTCACTTGGAAAGATTGTTTCTGCAAAAGAACAAATTATGAGAATACTGAGATGTTTTCCAGATAGATGGAGAGGTACATCCGTTTCAATTAGAGAATCCTGTGACATTGGAACACTGCCTGTCAAGGAGTTAATTGGTAAGATGATGATGTATGAAGAAGAGCTTAAAGTAAATAAAGAAGAAGATGAGGAACCCAAAAGAAAATCTGTAGCGTTTAAAACTACTACCTTTAAGAGTAAAGACAAGGATAAACTACAAATGGAGACTGAGAGTTCAATGAGTGAAAATTCAGAATCTGACAGTGATGCCGAGATGGCTCAAATAGCCAGGAGATTCAAGAAGTTTTATAGGAAAAAGAAATTCTTTAGGAAAACGAATTACAAAGGAAAGTATGATCAACAAGGAAAATGAAAAAAGGATTGGAAGAAGGCTGACAGGACTGATGAAGTTGTCTGCTATGAATGCAAGCGAAAAGGACATATCAAAGCAGACTGTCCAAAGTTAAAATTCAAAAAGAAATATGATTACAAAGGCAAGAAGTACAAGAAAGCCATGAAGGCTACCTGGAGTGCTTCAGAAGACATCACTAGTGAAGCAGAATCTTCGGACTCTGAAAGGAATCGAGCCAACATGTGTTTCATGACAAATATTTCTGAGGTAACATCTGACACTCCTATTTTAAATTCATATTATTCTGAAGATGATTCTGATTCAGAAAACATTTCAAAATCTGAACTATTTGAGTACTGTGATATGTTGGAAGAAACCTGTAATGATCTTAAAGACAAATACAAAGGTTTAAAGAAACAGTATGCTTTAAGTGTTAAGCATAAATCTGATCTTGATATAGAAAAGGAAAAGAATGCTCAACTACTAAAGGAAAATACAGAACTGAAACTGTCAAATGAGCAACTTAGAAAGGACTTAGAAAAATTCACAAATGGAAAGGATGCTTTAACTAAAATGCTAGGAAAGAAAGTTTCACCTAGATATGCTACTGGTTTGGGATACCAACCTGGACAGAGACAGTTCACTAGAACCCGATTTATTCCTAAGTCTGAAAAAAATTCTGCTTGTTCCAGTTTTGGAAATTCATATGCTTCAACAGGATGTTCACATGGTTATAGACCAAATAAAGTTTATCTTTCAAAATCTGTTGTTTCTGTTAATTGTATGGGACCCATAAAACAAATTTGGGTACCTAAGGCCCTGATTGCTAACCTATCTGGACCCAAGAAAATCTGGGTACCAAAGTCATTTCCTGTTTAAATCTGTTTTATAGGAGACCTGCTTGAAGAGTTGTCACAAGAAGATATGGTATTTAGATAGTGGGTGCTTAAGACACATGACTGGATATTATTCTTGCTTCAAGAGCTTAATAAAGGTTGATGGAGGTCATGTCACCTTTGGTGACAACTCTAAAGGAAAAATCATCGGCCTAGGCCAGATTGGTAACACTGACTCAGAATTAATTTCTAAAGTTTTATTCGTTGATGGACTTAAATATAACTTGCTTAGTATATCTCAATTATGTGACGATGGTTTCAATGTCAAGTTTGAAAATGATTCGTGTGATGTTTTTAACTCCAAAAATTCTTTAGTATTTTTTGCTCTAAGGAATGAAAATGTTTATGCTGTTGATTTAAACTCTTTAGCCAAACAAAATATTTCTTGTTTGAATGCTTTTCATAAAGAATCTTGGCTATGGAACAGAATATTAGGACACTGCAACATTCACTCACTTAGAAAACTATCTAGGAAAAACTTAGTTAGAGACTTACCTAAATTAGAATTCCCAAATGAAAAAGTGTGTAATCCCTGTCAAAAGGGAAAACAACACAAAGTTTCTTTTAAATCAAAGAAAGAAGTCTCAACTTCTCAACCACTTGAGTTGGTTCACATGGATTTGTTTGGACCATCAAGAGTTTCTAGTTTAAATGGGAAGCATTATGTCTATGTCCTTGTAGATGAATTTTCTAGATATACTTGGGTATACTTTCTAGCTCACAAAAGTGAAGCTTGTCCTTACTTTATTAAATATTCCAAGTCTGTAGAGAACCTTAGTGGACTTAAGATTAAAACCCTAAGAAGTGATCATGGTCGTGAGTTTGAAAATCATGAATTTGAATCTTATTTCTCACACAATGGCTATAGTCACAATTTTTCTGCCCCTAGGACACCCCAACAAAATGGTGTAGTAGAAAGGAGAAACCGAACCCTTCAAGAAATAGCTAGAACCATGCTCAATGAATATGAACTGCCTATTTACTTTTGGGCTGAAGCTGTTAATACAGCTTGTTATGTTATCAATAGAGTCTTGATCAGACCTGTTCTTAAGAAAACCCCTTATGAGTTGTGGAACAATAGAAAGCCTAAGGTTAATTACTTCAGAGTTTTTGGTTGCAAAGTCTTTATACTTAATACTAAAGATAATCTGGATAAGTTCGCTCCCAAAAGTGATGAAGGAATTTTTCTGGGTTACTCTATTTCAAGTAAAGCTTATAGAGTTTTCAATAAGAGAACCAAATGTGTGGAAGAATCTGTTCACATCAAATTCGATGAAACTGATCCACATGAGCCTAAAACCTCTCTTGAGAATCTTGAAGAAGATTTTTCTATTCTGGACCTTAATGATAAATCTAAAGAACCTGTTATAAAAACATCCAGTTCTGGACTTTCTCCAGAATCTGCTTCTGTTGAACCCGAACCTATAGATGAACCTGAAGTTTCTAGTCCAACCTTTACCAAATAGACTAAGATTCTAAAGAATCATCCTTTAGATGCTGTTGTTGGTAATCTTGATAGAGGAACACAAACTAGAGCTTCTCTAAGGAACCAGGTTGAACATCAAGCTTTTCTGTCACAACTAGAACCCAAAAATATCAATGATGCTATCAATGATGAATTCTGGGTAATAGACATGCAAGAAGAGTTGAATCAATTTGAAAGAAACAAAGTCTGGGAATTAGTTGACAGACCCAAGGACACCTCGACAATAGGCACAAAATGGGTTTTTAGAAATAAAGTTGATGAATCAGGAAACATAGTTAGAAACAAAGCTAGACTAGTTGCACAGGGATATAGTCAAGAAGAGGGTATAGACTATGGAGAAACTTTTTCACCTGTATCTCGACTGGAAGCTATTAGGATCTTACTTGCATATGCATGACATCTGAATTTCATGTTATATCAAATGGATGTCAAAAGTGCATTTCTAAATGGTTTTATAATTGAAGATGTTTTTGTGGAACAACCACCTGGATTTACAAACCCTCATTTTCCAAATCAAGTTTTTAAACTTTCTAAAGCTTTATATGGTTTAAAACAAGCTCCAAGAGCTTGGTATGATAGACTCAGCAATTTTCTTATTTCAAAAGGTTTTACTAAAGGGATCGCTGATCCAACTCTTTTTATTAAAAGAATTTCTAAAGATGTTTTAATTGTACAAATCTATGTTGATGATATTATATTTGGATCTTCAAAACACTCTATATGTACTGATTTTTCAAAAAGTATGCAAAATGAATTTGAAATGAGCTTAATGGTAGAGCTTAAGTATATTCTTGGTTTTCAAATTTTTCAAACTAGAGATGGAATTATTTTAAATCAAAGTAAATATACAAAAGATCTTTTAAAACGTTTTGGAATGGATAGTATTAAGGAAAGTGATACACCTATGAGTAATACCTGTAAATTGGATACAGATGAAGCTGGGAAACCAGTGGATCAAACCAATTACAGAGGTATGATTGGGAGCTTACTTTATCTTACTACTAGTCGACCAGACATTATGTTCAGTGTATGTATGTGCGCAAGATTTCAAGCTAATCCTAAAGAATCACACTTACTGACTGTTAAAAGGATTTTTAAATATCTTAAGCCTACTGTACATTTAGGTTTGTTTTATCCAAAAGGACAATCATTTGACCTAACTAGCTATTCAGATGTTGACTTTGCTGGATGTAAGTTAGAAAGGAAGAGCACATCTAGAACATGTCATTTACTTGGTAAATCCATAGTGTCATGGTGTAGTAAGAAACAGAACTCAGTTGCATTGTCTACTGCCGAAGCAGAGTATATAGCTGCTGGTAGTTACTGTGCACAAATTCTGTGGATGAAACACACTTTATTAGACTATGGATTTGAGTTTAAACATGTTTCAATTAATTATGACAACACTAGTGCAATAAACATATCTAAGAACCCTGTATCTCACTCTAGAACCAAACACATAAATGTAAGACATCATTTTCTGAGAGATAATTATCAAAAAGGTGATATTACTCTTGAATTTATTGGCACTGAACATCAATTGGCCGATATTTTCACTAAACCATTAAGTTCTGATAGGTTAAGTTACATTAAGAACGAGCTGGGGATGATCAATTCTCACCGATGTTGAAATTCTCACCGATGTGAAATCCTCACCGATGTGATATTCTCACCGATGTGAAATTCTCACCGATGATCAATTCTCACCGATGTTGAAATTCTCACCGATGATCAATTCTCACCGATGATCAATTCTCACCGATGTGAAATTCTCACTGATGTGAAATCCTCACCGATGTGAAATTCTCACCGATGTGAAATTCTCACCGATGCTATTTTTTTTAAAACTTCTATCTGCCGCCAAGAATATGAATCGTTTTATTTTTATGATATTTTACTTTATTTGTTTATTTATGATTCCTACATGATAAAACTAAGCCTAAACCGCTTCTCACTCCACCGGACCCAAAACCCTTCACCTTTGAATCCTAGCTCCCTAATCGACTGAGAACCCTAAATCCGCGATGGCCAAAACCAAGATTCCTACCAACAGAGATGATAGTGTAGAGCCTAAAACAAAGAAGCAGAAAGTGTAGCAAGAAGCTCATGGAAGTAATGTCAGAACTAGGTTGGGAAAGTGACCAGTAAACCCGCATTTGCAGAATAGAGATATTGTGATTGAAAAGGAGCTATGCGTAGATTGGCTGCTGCCAAGCAAGTCGTTGGTGCTTGCAATTCTGGAATATCAGAGATGGGTAGATTGTTTTTCAAATAACAATGGTCCCTACTACCCGAAGTTAGTGAAAGAGTTATATGAATTCGTAAGCTTCGAGAAGTCTGAAAGTGAGAATCGGGTAAGTTCTTTTTTAAATGGAAAAGAAATGTCGTTTTCTTCAGTAGAGTGGGCAGAATGTTTAAAAGTCCCACATGAAGGTGTATCCGGGTATGTCTTAAGAGCAATTCCACCTACCAGTAACATATTTGACTATGAGACCGCTTTAAAGGAGCTAACGGGTAATAGAAGTCAAAGGCAAGTGGTTGCTACTGAATTGGATGGAGAGAACAGACTGCTTTTCAAATTTGTTCAACATGTTTTGATACCGAGGAGAGGAGATTTTTCTAATCTGAGATATCAAGATATTTATCTTCTACATCTGTTAAGACATGGTGTGAAAGTTAATCTGTGCAGACTGCTGTTGAATCAAATGGAAGACATGATTAGGCCAAAATCAAAGACTAATGCCTTATTCTTTGCCAAAATGATCTCTGTGATGATAAAAGTGAAAGGGATAGCTGAGTGTCAGGATGAGACCGTTTTAGTTAAGAATAACTTCTGTATCACTACTACAGTTTTTAAGTACATCAAAATCAATTGGAACCCGTGGATAGGAGAATGGGTCAGTGATGACCAGAAGGTGTATGATAAATTTAATCCTGTGGATTATCCTTCAAGGCCAAATTATAAAAGAGATCCAGGTTTAGGATCTGATGAAGAGGAACCTGAGTACAGTGATGAGTCAGAAGAAGAAGAAGAAGAAGAAGAAGAGGAAGAAACTCCTATGGATATTGGAGGAGATCCAGACTTGCCCCCAAGTCCTGTTACTGAGCTCGTATACTCAAGAAAAGGAAAAGTAGAGGAAGTGTTATCTATTCATGAGGAAGACCAGCCAGTTCCTCAGCAGGAAGGAGAAAAAGAGAATGTATCTGAATCATCTGATTCTGCTAGGTTGAGTCTGAGTCCATTGATTGAAAACTCAGTTGTGCCTACTGATGAAGTAGAAAAAGAAAGAGAAGAAGCTATACCTGTTTCAGAAAATCTCCTTACTGCTGCTGAGATGGAAGTTGTTGTGGAAGATTCTGATGAAGAAATGCCAGCAGAAAATGTAGTTGTTGTACATAGGAATGCAACCATTGAGGGGGAGCATCATTCCAATCTTGGAAATGTTACAGTGGCTGTTGAGATTGAAGACTGGGTAGAAGACCCATGTTTTATAGTCTGTGGTTTGGATTATCCTGATTCGGATAATGAAGTATCCTTGAATAGACCAAAGATCAGCTATGACATCAATTCTGAGTTATTACCTGATGATGTGGTCCGAGTACATGATTTAGATGTGCTGAAAGAAAATCTCAAAGTCATTTATGTAGAAGAAGTAAAGACAATGGAATCTTTTTTAGTTTCCTCGATTCAATCAGTCATGAATGATTCGGTTGTCAGCTTAGCTTCTGCAAGAGTATCTACTACAGTTGCTCCTACTGATTTTGTTACAAAGTCTGATCTTGAATCCCTGAAGCATGAGCTGAAAGAATCCTTCAGTGCCTCAGTTAGTGAGATGAAGCACTGTTTTCATGAAGAAATGAAGTTTTTAGAAAAATCTCTTGAGCTTTCTCTTGGTTTCAATCTGTCAACGTTTATGGGTGAGCTAATGGAAGCAGTCAAAGAGTGCCAGACCCAATCTTCTAGAATAGAAGCAGATCTTGAAGCCTTAAAGAAGTCTGTTACTACTTTAGACTCCTACATGAGCTCAAAGCCTCAAGCTGATAAGGATTTAGCCTATGTGAAAGGTGTGGTAAGCCAAATGGTTTCAGTATTTGAAGATTTCAAATCTTCTATAAAGGATCATGTTAAAAATCAGGACTCTCAACTGTAAACTTTGATTAGTGGTTTGACCAAAAGTTTCAAAGAAACTGTATCTTTCTTGGTTGTTCCTCTAGCTTCAAAACCTGCATTTTATTTGAATCAATTACGAGCTATGATGAAGGAGAAGCTTGGTTCTATTTTAACCAGTGGCTCTGTGGACTCATCAGATCTAAGCCGGGTAGTGCTCTCTACAAGAGATTCAGTAAGGGAAATAATGAAAATCGTCCACGACACTATGAAAGAGGCCTCTGCCTCTCAGGAGGAAATCAAGAACAAGGTGGATTATTATTTCCAAAGGATTTTTACCAAGAAACAACTCACCCATCATTTCAAGCTGATGTTGGAAAACATGAAATTACCCCCTATAACTCAAGCCTTCCGAGAACAAGTGAGCAAGCTAAGAGAGATGACTCCTGCCTTAGAAAAATTTATGGAGAACAAAGATGATTTTATATCTGCTATGGAAAGAGGAGGAGGAATCATTATGGATTTCAGAAATCTGTTGCTGCCCTTTTTGCATGTTGATGCCAGACCAGTTATTGTCCCTCCTGCCTTGCCTGCCTCTGCCTCTACTGAGTCTCCAGTCCAGATGACTCCTGCTCAGGCCATCCGAAGCCTCACACCTATGATCACTCAACAACCTTCCCAATACAGGACAGGCTCTGTATCAGTGGCTCAGCCTCCTGTGATCATTTCTGGGATTCCAAAGCCCTCACTCACATCCTCACCACCTGCCTCCTCTTCTGCTCCAAAAGGAAAATCTCATGTTGAAGATCCGGATTGCTGAAGTGGCCAGGTTATTTGATAGGAATTTTTTTATCTCTTCTTATTTTCTATTATGTTTATGTAAGTTTTTTCTGGTCTAATACAAATGATTTTCTTTACACTATCTCCGTTTCTCAGTTCACTCTCTCTGCTTTCCCACTTTTTGATTATCACAAAGGGGGAGAAAACTATAAAGGGGGAGAAAATATAAAGAGAGGGGAGGGAAATATCAAAGGGAAATATTTTTGAGCCTTTACTACTATTCTTACATTTCCTTCCTTGGTACCAACTCTTTCAAAGCTTATCTATGATATTATTGTATTTAATACATCCTATGATAATTTTTTATCTATTTCATTTTTCCTCTGATTGCTTTCGTTGAGAAATTAGAATATAAACTTTATATTCTCTTATACTATATTCTCACTATTTTTGGTCATATCATAAGTTGTGATTATCAAAAAGGGGGAGATTGTTGACCTCACCTGTTTTGATAATCCCAATCATGTGTTCATATATTATGATACTCTCAATTACTGATGATCTACATTTTAATTCTTTCAAATTAGTGATCAAGTTAATAATAATGTTTAAATAATCTCTGATTTATGTTAATCTCGATTATCCCTGTTTAGCTTTGAAACAATTAGATGTTGTTTGCATGAGAGCTACCGATAGCCAGAGCTACCGATAGCCAGAGCTACCGACATCCAGAGATACCGACATCCAGAGCTACCGACAGCCAGAGCTACCGACAGCCAGAGCTACCGACAGCCAGAGCTACCGACAGCCAGAGCTACCGACAGCCAGAGCTACCGACAGCCAGAGCTACCGACAGCCAGAGCTACCGACAGCCAGAGCTACCGACAGCCAGAGCTACCGACAGCCAGAGCTACCGACAGCCAGAGCTACCGACAGCCAGAGCTACCGACAGCCAGAGCTACCGACAGCCAGAGCTACCGCTGCACATAGAGCTACCGATGCATACAGAGCTACCGATGCACACAGAGCTACCGATGCACACAGAGCTACCGATGCACACAGAGCTACCGATGCACACAGAGCTACCGATGCACACAGAGCTACCGATGCACACAGGGAGCTACCGATAAGAGCTACCGATAAGAGCCACTGATGAGTTTGAAGAGCTACCGATGGAAGATCCCTACACCGAGTCAACTGTACACGTGTACAAACAAACGGATACCTATAATGAACTATAGAGTCAAATCCTATATCCTCGACCCTATTTGTTAATTATACTAACGGTTACATTTGTTACTTTTGATGCATTTAATGTTATTAAATGATTTGTGTTGCCATTTCAGGAAACCGTACCAAGTACGACCAAAAATCATAATCATTCCTCCTCAGAAATACAAAAAGGAGTGGTATAAAAAGGATAAAGGGTATGTATCAAAGTGAGAGAGACACTAGACCAAGAGGAGATCAAGCACATAGAATATACTGGCGATCAAGCTAAAAACGTGCCAAGAACAACTGGAGAACTTGCACTCACGAGACCACTACTACCAGCCTCCAGAACATAGAGCATACATCAAGCAATCTATGCTAAAGAAGAACCACACAAAACTCATCATTCTTTGAGCCGATAAGAAAGCTGAACCTGGAAGTCAAGGAAGAAAATGGTACTCTGTTTTCCAGACAAAAACCAGAAGAAGACTCAGAACGAATTCTAATCAACAAAAGGAGTCGAGAGCTGCACGAAGATCACTAGAGCCTTTTCTAATCTATAAATCTTTATCTTTGTGATTTACTTTTAACATTACGAGCAGTGTGTGTTATCTGTTGTATTTTACACACACACTGTCTCCTGAACCTTAACTGGAGGATTTGAAAATCCTCACTCACTATCTTTTCATCCTTTTTCCCACTGTGGATAGTGGTACAGGTTGTGTGTGACCTGGACAGCTGGTTGCTGTTGTTTTGTTTCCCACGGATAACAGTGGTAGAGGTCTTGGACCTGGACAGTTGTAAACTGTTGAACCCCGATCCAGGGTGTGGATCATCCTTATATAAACTTTTGAGAGGACTAAGTCTCGGCTTGAGACTGAACCTCTTGGTTAACTCCTCTGTGTTTTTAGTTAAAGTTTATATCCATACAATACATATCTATTTCATATTCCACTGCTATTACTTTGAAATATAATTTATTTTCAAGGTTACTTTGATAGTTAAACTCGCAAGTGTTTATATTTATTATAAATCAGTAAGTTAGTTTCAAAAGTTAATTTAATCATCAGATTAAGTTAACTAGGAACTAATCAATCTTTGAGAAACTAATTGAACCTTTATAATCTGTATAAATTCACTACAGTTTAATCTTTTTTTGAAATTGGGGGATTTTAATAGAAATTGGTTTTAGCAGAAATTTTAATTGGAACTCAATTCACCCCCCCCTCTTGAGTGTCCACTCCGACCAACACTTGTCATATTATTTTTGATGTTAGTCAATATATATAATCCAAAGGAACTTGGTTACCATTTAATTTGGTATAAAATATTCTAATGATAAACCAAATTGGTTGATGACTAGAGTGAAGTATATCATGATTATTCCTAATTAGTTATCATATAACATGATTAACAATGTCCAACTTAACCAACACTCAGACTCACTAATACGGGGAAGTATAGAGTTAAATGGGAGTTCAGTAAGTCTAGACCATAGTGGAATGAAGATTAATTTTTCTTTATGTCAAGATTGTGGAAATAAGCACTTAAGTTAATTTCTTAGAGGGATGAGATTATGTTTTGGGTATAGGAAAGATGGACACAAATAAATTAACTAAAAGGAAAAAGAAAGAGTTCATTTAACACAATTGATGGGAATATTGGTCTCCCTAATAAATTATAAATTGTTTAATTATTTGAATTTGTATTTTATGGGAATTATGAAAATTGATTTCCTTAGGGCAATTCTCTAAATGAAAATCAGCAATATAGTACGAGTAATAGCTATATTCATAATAACGAAGAGGCTAGAAATGGAATATAAAAGGAAATTTGTTTTAAGGAATAATATGATAAATCCAAGTTTTTGGTTTAAGAGTGAATTGGGATTATTGATGTATTTATTTTTTGGAATTAAATGATTATGTATAATGAATCATGAAATATATAAGGTTGATTCCATATATGTTTATCATTAATGATTTTTCAAAATATGAAAAATGTTATTGATGGAATTAAAATGTTATTTAATGCCATGGTGAAGTTTGTATTAACGGGTGATAAATATTAATATGTTCATGAGGATGGGAAAATGGTTTTTATTTTGGTTAAAAAGATGATTAATATGGATATGTTAAATTGGATAGTATTGATGACCTTATAACTAAAAAAGGATTTGTTGAAAAAATGATTTATGTTATCATTGATGGAGTTTACAACATATTTATATATATATATAATATGTTCTATAAACATTGTTTTTATTAATTTAATTAGGAAATAATCAATTCTATTCATTGAGGTTTTATAGTAATTCTAATTATTTATAAGATTCAGGAGAATATATGACGACAATAGTCATATATTTTTCATGTGACAATTAAGAGATGATTAATAATATTTGGAGGATTAATGATAATTTTATAGTGAGAAAATTAGTGACCTTGTTTATAAATATTGAATTTTGGAAGGTTCATATGGTTAACCATTTATATTGTGGTTTAATTATAACTTCTTATTAGTTTTTAGAGACTAATGTATTACATCACAATATGAATATTTATCGATATTGGATAACCAATTTTATCTTTTTTAAAAGATTAATAGAATGAATTATCATTATTTTGTGGATTTTATTTAGTACATGAAACATGAAAAATTAATATCTTACAGTAATATATGATTTTAATATTTATTGTGGAATAACCTTAGGAATAAATTGTTCTTATGAAATAAAAAGATATCATGAAAATACATTTTCATATCTTCTATATCTAGAAGAAAAAGGAATTTTCCAAAATTAGGAAATGGGTGATGAAATGAAAATTTTCCCTATTGTGATCATTTTTATGGTATCAATGACCTTTTATAAGCCACATTGGTTTATTTTATTTCAGTAATTAACAATCTCTGGATCATCCACATTCTTTTTATCACTGTTCTCTATTACTCACCATCAATATTTGGGTGATATATCAATTAACTTTTTCCCTTTTTTAATTCCCACATATGTAATACTATTTGGAAATATAGAATGTGTTATTATATATAAAATTGACACATTCTTTTCTATTTTTAAAAATTATGTTTTATTATCCCTTTTTACGATGTGGGATTCTAGGAAAAAATTTTCGAATATTAAACCATTGATGATCGGGATGAATATCGAGGGAGAAATTAATTTTTTGAAGGGTAGAATGTAACAAATGAAGTATTTATGAATCAATAAATTTTTATATAAATTAAATTTCATTTATATCATGTTTTATAAATAACATAAAGTTAATATTTTACTACACAAAACACATGGTTATCTTTTGTTACATATTTCACTATGTTTTAATAGAACAACAATAGATTATAAATACTATTTTTCAAAAGTTAACTTAAAAAACTAGACATTAAATTTATAATGATGAGTAGTAGCAACTAATTTTTAAATATTAAATATAATTTTTTAATATAAAGAAAACGTATGGATAAAAAGGTACATAACTTTCAGTAAAGTATTTATATATTTTAAAGACACTATTTTCTCAAAAAATGTTTTTTGTTTAATTAATTCCACTTTAACATAATTAATTTTTAATATATTAGAAAATTAATTTGAAAAAAGTAAAATAAATTCATGAAATCATAATGATAAAATGATCCTAGGGTAATTTTTTTTGATTTTTCTAAAAATGATCCTTTTTTTAATGAATAGTTAAAAATGAGAAATCTTAATAGAAAAATACCATTTTGTTTAATTTATTTACAAAGTAAAATTATATTTTAAAATGGTTTTAAATTAGACATCATTCAATTATACATTCATTAATTTAATTTAGGTTGTTAGAATAATTTCATATTGAATTTTTATATAAAAACTTTTTGAACTTTTAAACATTTTATCCTTAAATCCCCAAATTCTCATCACATCAGTGATATTAATTTTAAATAAAAATTTTCCAATTATGTGAATGGAAATATGGAAAATGGATTCAATTTTTTTAATCTTAATAATTTATATTATTTAATATGAGTTTTTTAACAAAATTAATACTAAAAATAGAAAAAATATTTACTGCATTTTAGGTAAAATAGGGTTTACCATGGGGGTTAATCCTAAATGAAAAGGATTAAAAATAATATAAAAAATTTCCAAAAAATAGTTTTCTAGACCCAATTTAACCATATCAATTATATTATCAAATAATTTTACATTTTTGGAGCCCTGGTAAATGATGAAAACGTTGCTATAATTCTTTCTTTCAAAAAATTACACATGTGAAACTCACCTCACATATAAAAGGCCATCCCTTATCCACTCCACTTCACACCATAAAAAACCTTTTTTTAGATAATAACTACCCAAATTACTTCCATAATTACATCATACCATCTTATAATATTTACATTGGACATAAATCCAACCATGTAAGGATTTTAGTGAAAACCTATAGAGGATACCCAAAGAAGAGGTAATGTACATCAATGAGTGTTTTTGTATTATTTAATCCTCCAATGAATTAAATTAATAGTATACCATGTTGATATAATGAAATAATTATCTTATATATATTATAATTTTTTTAAGTTCATTAGATGAAACCATCTCCACTTCCATCAAATGGGTTATGAAATCACTATTCATGTGTATGGCAGACTACCACCACACGAACAGATAAAATTTGTTTTTTCATTAACATATCTCCGGGATTGACATAATTATTGATTTATTCTTTAGATATTAAATTTATGATATTATTTTTTGTGTAGATTTATTATACCATATAAACCTTCATTCTTTCAATTTCCTGGGAATACGATAGTGTTTCTCATGTGTACGACAGACTCCCACCTCACGAAGTAATGCGATTGGTTTATTATTTAATTGAATTTTAATAAGTATGGGTTTAATGAAAATATTTTATATATATAATAAATAAAAATGATTCTGGAATTATAATATATCATTCACCATTCTTTGTTTTAATCTTGCTATAACATTGAAACAAAATTCATGGGTACATATAATATACCATCTCCATGAATGATATATTCCACTTCCAATCACTAAATTTTTTTGACTAGTATAAATAAATATAAACTTAATATTTATTATATTTATTTCATGGTAACCATATTAGATATAATTTAACCACGATCAAATTAATATGAAAAATATAACCAATCAAAACAAACATGAGGAACAAATGGCTTATTTCACGAAACATAACTTGAAAATGGGTTTGTTAATAAACATATAGTCAAAGGTCATAATAAAATAATATATGTTATTATATATGTAAATATTTTTTCATAATATATTTATAATATATTTTTATTTGTTATAAAGTAGGTTTTAACATTCACAGTGGAAGTCAAGACATACGGAATGTGATTTCTTGTCTCTCTTTTATTTCTTGGAGACATATAAAAATTCATGAATAATTTATTTTTTATGATATTTATACTACCCCATTGAGAATTTATATTTTAACTCCCATTATTTTCATGATATGTAATTATAAATTTTATGTTATTCTTTATTAGGGATTATGATTCCAAATATTACTGAATTGCTAAGAGATTGTTTTCCTTAATTGAGATGTATGTTATGTTATACACATATATTCTTTAACAAGGTGTATATACTTCCAAATAACATGTAATACCATGAATTTATTTACATTCAGGATATTTTATATTCCATTTTATGTTACTCCATCATGGGGACAATGAATCATGGTTACCAAATGGTAATGATTTTAGGTAACAATCTCATTGTTTATCAAGATTATTTTTGATTATGTTTCTGATGATACAATATTATTGTCCATCTATAAAGAAACTCATTAATTTTTTTAACCTATGGTTATTAACAATATTTTTATGTAATAGTACCATTATTTCAAAAATATCCTATGTTAGGGGTGGGTCAAAATTTATGAAGGAATTTGATATTTATTTACTAGAGAGGTCGAAAACTTTTATTATGACTCGAGATACTATTTAAAGAGTTAGAGTGATTCATAGTGGTGTTTTGAGTTTAGTAATGATTAATTCTAGGTTTCATGGGTGTTTTTATGTTCTTTATACATGTTGGGTTATTTTTTGGGTGTTTGGGAGATTCATGTCTAGGTAAAATAGGTTGGTGTGAATGATTTTGTTGAAACTGGGTGACATCGATATTCTTATGAGGTTTCAAGTTCATTTTTAACTGAGAATGGTTGGGTTTCATGGTTAGTGTATGGTTAAGTACACATAGTTTATGGTCTAAAGGGAAACCATGTGAGGATGATGTGGGTATGGGGAATTTTGAATTTTCTACACATGGTTTTAGAAAAATTGTGAACCCTACTATAGTGTGGTTCCATAGGGTGCACAAGATAAACATACAATTTGGAATACCATGTTGAAAAACCATGTGGAAAACTAGAATCTCATTAAAATATTTTTTCTTACCATTTTATCCTCTATTAATTTATGTTTCAACTCCATTTACTCTCCCCCATGCGCACGGAGCTGAGAAGGGCTCCTCATCCCTTCCTCACTTCTTCAAGTAACATCGAGAGTGTAATTTGGTGGCGTTTTTTGGGTTTTGAGGTAACATATAGCCTATAGTGACTTTCCTTGTTCATTACCATCACTCATAATTTTTTTTTCTTTGGGATATGTTTTTTGAGATTCCCTAGATCATGGTGGAGTAATTGTTTCTCCTGTGGATTTTGGTCGGCTTGGGTATAGGAGATCCCATGGTGGATTCTGCACATCATTGTATATCTTTTCATTGAGTTACATGTTTGTGGAAAATTTTAATAGTTTTTTCATAATTGAATATATAAATAAATTAATGAATTGGTATCAACTATTAAGGATTTATCTAGGAATTGGTTTAGTTGTTTTCTCTGAACCATCAATAGTGGTTTCTTGGAGTTTATACTAGAGGTTACCGCTTGATGAGTATTATGGAATTTTTCCATGTTTGGGTTTAATGTGTTAATAAATTATATTTTTTATAATTAATTAATTATTATTGTTTGGTGTGAGTTTAAGGAATTTGAGATCAAGAAGATATCGGTTAGGTGTTGAGAAGTTTGGGAGAGGCATGGATGAGTCTTGACAAGGCATATGTGCTTTATAATTTTTCTGAAAAGATTTATTAATGAGTTGTGTTTTCTAAGAGCTTTACCCATAGTCTATTTTGTTGATTTTCATGTGTATGTAGTATGTGAGTTAAATACCATGTGTTTTGTTGTCTATTTCTTGGGTTAATTAATTTGGTTTTGGGTATTCGATTATTACCTTATACATTCCTCTAATCATGTTGGATCCATCGGATTTTATATGACTGAACATACAGTCTCTCATGGCACATAATGTTTCATGGAAAATGGGATTTTTTTTAAAGGGATGATTTGGAATGATTTGGTGTTTTAAGATTTTATTTAAATTCCTTTGATACTTTTGAATTGTGTTTAAATGTGTGTAAAGTATTTTGACCAAGTTTTGGGTGTTTAAGGGGGAATATAGGTTATGAAATGACTCTAGTTTTTAAATGATGTGTTGACATCCATGTGGATAATAAAATATGGTTTTAAATTGATTAAAAGTCTTGAATTTAATTGAGTGCATGATTTCATTTTTAGTAAAACTTCTACGATGTATATTGTGGTTTTTAAAATTGAAAGTAAGGTCTTGTTCATTAGATGTTTTCCAAAAATATAAATACATATGTTAGGTGGATAAGTTTTCAAAATGTTTAACAGTGAAGTTTTTATTATTATTTTAAGACATATGGAAGGGTTTGAGCATTGTTATAGCACATAGTTTTTAAAAGATCATTTTTGATGATTATTAATTTTGTTTTGAAGGAGTTAATTGTAAATTATAAAATGGGTATATTTAATTTTTAAATGGCTTGAATGAAATTTAGAAAATGTGTTTTATAGGTAAAGAAACAAATTTTTAATTTTGAAATTGTTTCTATATGTTGGATGTAATTGACCCCGGAAATGTTGATAAAAATTTAAATAGTTAATAATGACATGATAGGGGATGGTCAGACATGACCTAATAATCCTCGATTGGATGCATTAATTAATGCTTCATGTTTCCCGACTTATGTCTAATGGTTTTGGGAGAATGGACTGATGCTCCACTCCACGGTTTTGGTCGGGCTAAACTGAGGCTCTAGGAAGCCTATTTCACTGTAGTTTTCAATGGACATATTGTTTCTCCAAACTCAAAGGGAATAGAAATGGAACTCAATATCAACATTTTTATTTTCAAACATGTAATTCTATGTCCTGGTAAGATACATGGATTGATGCTCCTTGTTTTATGACTTGTGACCTAGTGGTTGGGATAACAAGATATGGCCAACCAAATCCCAGTTGGATACATTGACTAAGGCTCTTTGTTTACCAACATGTGACCCCTATAATATATGTATCAGATGGTTGGGTTTACCTAAATATAATTTGATAGAAATGGTTAAGTTTTTCAAAAAATAATAAAATTGATTATCTGAAGCTTGTTAATTAATAAATATTGTTTCATTTAATTTCTTCTATACATTTTTTTCGTACTCCATGAACTTTTGTAAAAAAATAGAGTTTTCATCAGATACCATTGGTGGTAGCCTAGTATTTTTTTCTCACCCTTCATGGGCCTCTATTGCACTTCGGTAACTAAGTATCTCTCACATGTTAGTCTCATTACTAGGTTTTGTATAAGGCCTGTTAAGAGTGTTGTTTTATTGATAGGATAGATCGAGTGGTATCAGATAACTGGATGGGTTGGATTGATGATATTTTGGATACTTTGATAATTTCATTTATATTGTCTTCTTATGTAACCATCCTAGTGCTCATTTCTATTATGTCTGTCATGGTCGTTCAGGTATTTATTTCATTTCATTTGAATTTATCATGTTTCAGTTTAGTTTATACATGTACTATGATGTGTTTGATGTTTGATTATTTTATTCTGGTTGTGTACTCTAGTGCAGGGGAACAGTCTACTCATATTACATCTTATACCCCACTGCAAGTTATCATCCTATGGCATATGAGGAGGCACGCTTAACGTCATGTGGTGGTCCAGTTCGGGGCAACAGTTTTGTGGCACCTCTGTTGGGACATTTCAAATTTCTATCAGATGTTTTTAATTTAATATTATTTTACAATTTTTGGTTGGGTATATCTGAGATATAAGAATGTGTCAGAGACTCCGATGGAAACCAAAAATGTGAGTAGAGAACACCTATTCTAGTAATAATTCCTAGTTACCAGGGACATGGATTGGTGTTATTGATTAGAGATGTTATGGTTGTATATGATTTTATCTTTAAGAGGTGCACATTTTCATTTGATTTGATGACTTATGATGGATTTATAATTATTGGCCCATTGGAAGGAGGCATGTGATTTAGTTTTGAATCATGTTTAGTAAAGATAAGAGGCATCTCATGCATTATGTTAGATACATTGGATAAACATATTATAGGCCTTCACTAGTACAAAAACCATTTTTTACGTCGCACTTTTTCACATCGGTTTTTGAGAACCGACGTGAAAATATATGAAAATCAAATTTTTAGGTCGGTTATTATATAACCAACGTAAAAAACATTTTCGAAGATTTTTCACGTCGGTTATATAAGAATCGACGTGAAAAATCCATTTAATCTGATTTTTCATGTCGGTTATATAAATACCGACGTGAAAAATCAATGTACATAACTTTTCCACGTTGGTTATTTAATAACTGATGTGAAAAATCTGTTTCCATGAAAATATATTAAACTTTTTGCTTATTTTTTAGGGCGGTTATTATAAAACCGACGTGAAAAATCGATTTTCATGACTTTTTCAAGTCGGTTATTTAATAACCGATGTTAAAATGTATTTTTCACATTAGTTATTTAATAACTAACATGAAAAAAGTTTTAAAAAATGTAGATCATTTACCAGGATTTAATTTGACAGATCACAGAGCTCAAACCGAGTTATGGATTAAAAGTTATGGCCTTATGAAGTTGGCATTCCCTAAGACAACGTTTAGAGATGATCAACTCCTGAAGACCATAACTTTTAATCCGTAACTACGTTTGAGCTCTATGACCTGTCAAATTAAATCTTAAAAAATGAAATACATTTTTATATACTTTTATCAAGTCGGTTATTAAATAACCGACGTGAAAAATACCTTTTAATGTCGGTTATTAAATAATTGACGTGAAAAAGTAATGAAAATCGATTTTTCACATCGGTTTTATAATAACCGACGTGAAATCGTGATGAAGATTGATTTTTCATGTCGGTTTTATGATAAAAGACATGAAACATAAGCGAAAATTTTAATATCTTTTCACAACGGTTATCATAAAACCGACGTGAAAGATAATTTTAATATCCCGCGAACGCGAAATTTCATTTTTTTTACATCGTGACATCCAAATTTTGAATTGCCAGCTAAATTTTTTAATACCACGTTTTCTCTTAGCATATCAATTATATGTTTCCATTATAAAAATATCATAATTAAACTATCATTTATTTCAACCATTACCATTCCCCCAAATCGGCTCTTTTGATCATCAACGTAAATCAATTATTTCTTCTTTTCGTGATCTTGTCAAGGTATGTTTAATCATATATCCATGATTTAGGATTTTTATGATTTGTTTTCTTAATTGATATAACATTTTACAATCATTTCATTCGACCATCATAGTTCCACCGAATCAACTTGTTTGATTTTCCACTTGAATCAACAATTTCTTATTTTCGCAACCTCGTCATGGTATTTGTAATTATTTTCCCATGATTTATATTTTCTATGATTAATTTTCTTAATTGATATACCATTTAATGATTATTAATTTATTATAATGATGTATGATTATTTATATTATGGTAAAACTATGAATCCCCCTATAGATTGAAAAATTCTTTCCAAGATGAAGCTACGGTTGGATCATTCAATCTTTCCTCGAAAAAAATATCAAACTTATGTTGGTTATAACTTTAGATCCGTAGCTCCGTTTTAGCTCTTTGACCTGTCAAATGAAAGCTTAGGAAATTTTTTAAAATATGGTAAACATTTTTATGACAGTTATTTAATGACCGATGTTGAAAATAACTTTTAACGTTGGTTATTAAATAACCGATGTAAAAAATCGGGTTTTAATGATGGTTTTCTCAAAAACCGATGTAAAAAATAGATTCATAACGCCATTTACAGAACGTATTTCATGTTGGTTTTTTAAAAACCGACATTAAAAACCATAAAACCCCATTTTTTACGTCGGTTATTAAATAACCGACGTAAAAAATAATATTTTTAACGTCTCTCGCAATAACGTCGCTTAAAAACCGACATTAAAAGCAAAACAAACTGACGTAAAAAAAGGTTTTTGTACTAGTAATTTTAATGTATGATTCTATAGATTTTCTTCTAATGGTAGGTTATGTAAATCTACTGTGACATACTCAATGATGAGGATTCTTGTTTAGTCGTCATTTATGGTTGGTGCAATGAAATTGGTGGGTTAGTATGGTAAATGTGTAGGACTATTAAAACCATTGTGGGAGGTTTTTTTGGAATGATTGTATGTCAGGGTCCTCAATGGAGTGGTCTTGATGTGAATAATCTTAGAGAGGACAGATTCCCAGGATGTAGGAATTTGGTAGGTGTATGATGCCTTTATGGTTTGAAACCCCAGAGGGTGGTGTTTTACTTGTTTATGTCATAAGATGATGAGATGGTAGAATGTTTTACTCCTTGTTAGTTGTGGGAACCTATGAGTTCATTTAGACCTATGTTCTTAGACCTAGTAACTTTTTGTGTGACTTTACTAGTGTGGATAGGAGGGAGAGCCAAGTTACCTTCTTAACGTGACTATGGTTTAGGGATTTAGTTCCATGTTTCCTTTTTGGATGACCTATGAAATGGGGTTTTCATGTTATAAGAGGAATCATGTGTGAGAGGTATAGTTGGATGTTTTTGAATTTATAATTGGGAATGAAAGATTCATCCTAGTATAGGGTCCTAGAAAAAATGGTACCTTTGGTTTTTGATAAATAGCACTTAGGTGCTAGTGTTTCCGGATTGCGGTTGGTTATAGGAATGGGAGGTTTTCCTGAGTGTGTATCTTAAGTAATATTTGAGTATGTGACATATTCTTAAGTGCTATGGGTTGAATATAGATCACTGGATATACTCATGTGAAAATAGTTTCATGAGTCTATATTTTCTTTGGGTAGAGATAAGGCGTGCGAGTTTGTTTTTGGTATGAGGAACTGGTGGTCTCGATTATTATCGAGATGGAAAGCACTTGGAGTGTTTATTTATTGGTAGAGAATATGATTTCGGGGGGAAGTACTGGTTAGATTCTAGACCTAATTAAATCTAGATGAATCTTGAAGAACGCAGTGAGATCATACATGATCATAAAAGAACTATTGTATGAATCTCAAGTCATGAGTGGCCGTGAATGTGGTTTTTGTTCATTTTTTTTGTTCTGGAAATAACTATGGGTGATCTATGGAAGGTTATACTAGAATATGAGATAGGAATGTCTAGTATTATTGATTTTTGGACATGTATTTTTATAGCATTACTCGTTAGAGTCAGAATTAGGTTCTGTTGTGGGGTAACACAAGAGTGTGTGATGGTTGGGTGTTAATGAGATCCTGGATGAATGAGCTGATGGTGACTCACTGGGTTGTTTGGTTAGTGAATCATATATTAATAAAGTTTCCAATGAAGGTGCTTGTGTAAAAAATGCAGCGATGAGTAATATGAGATCCTATGTGAATGTGATGAGATGCTTTTGGTCAGGGAGGCCCGAGGCCTTTGGATGAGTTTTTTATTTCCCTATAATGGGAGAATAAATTTATAATGGATGGGTTATGTTTGCATCAATATATGAAATCATTTTATACTCTTAGTTAGTTAAGATCATTCCAAATATCTTGGCATCATTATGGGTACACTGAGAGGTAAATAGCCGTATGCCTAGCTATATAAATATATTTTCTATTTTAATGAGAGGTCTCCCTGGAGATGTTATCATTGAATGATGAAAGTAGAGTTTTATAGTAGGAAGTGAACCACCGTGCATTAGTAATTGAGGTCATTTTAATGGACTGGTTGTTGTAGAATACTATGGGTGACATCCTCGGAAGTCAGGGATGGGTGATAGTTAATGTTTTTCTTAGTTTCTCTAGTGGGAGTGAGATGACCAAGTCAAATTCATAGGTTGGAAGAAAATAAAACCTGGGATATGGTGGTTGGAGTCTCTTTAGTGAGGTGATTACAATGAAACTCCTATGGTGGTGAGTGATGTGTTAGTCATAGTGATAAAACCCTCATGTTGGAAGCTTCCTAGGTATGTGGAACTATTCATGGATCAGTCATAGTTGAATATTAATGATATGAAAAAATTGTTGATGTGTGTACTAAAATCCTATAGGGGGTGACATGGGAAACGAAGTTTGGTTGATGATCAAGCAAATAATTTGGATTTAGTATCAAAGTCATTAAAGAATGTTGTTTAGGTATGGACTTTGGTGGGTATGATTGGGTGTTTATGGAATTACTCTAGGTGTGAGGGAATCACGATCAGGTGAGATGGAGATAGACTAGTAGTTAATGATAGGAATTTTTTGGATGAGTTAGCCAAGGATACTCTGACTAGAGTTATCACATAGTGTGGGTGTGAAAGTTTTCCTACTATATCCAATGTTCTCTTCTGAGAATTATGTGTATTTTTTGGGTTTGAATTTTGATTATATGGAAATTATAGTAAGTTCTAAGTCCATACATGAACGGAGAGTATATGTCCGCATTGGTCAGTTTTCAATGATGAAGATTGGTGATGATGAAGATTTTAGTTCTTGTGGGTTTTTGTATGGTAATTTTAAAAATAAGTTGGTCACTTTCTGGGAGCACAAGTGCATGTTATGTTGGGATTTTCTGATGGAAAAAGTATTATGTACCAAAATTTAGTGGTTATTAAAAGAAGCATATAGTGGGGATAACCATATCTCAATGACTGACCAGGTGCTATTGTAATCAATTTTTCCATTGCTTAGGCTTGGTTAAATTCCATTTTGGAGTTTTATTTTTGGATATGGGAATTAGCTTGGGGTTTTGGTTGGTTGAGGGATTTGAGTTGGAGGTTGTTCCATAGTAGTGTCTCAGGCCATCAGAAGCTGAATGAGGTTATTGGATAATCGTTAGTGACAGCTATACATTGGGTGGGGTTTTTAGATGGACACTAAGGATTATCAAGCATGATATGTATTATGGTGGGGAGGATGTAAGATCCTATGTCTAGGGTGGTTCTAAATTTCAGAAGGAATTTGATTTTTGTTTGTTATATGGCTAAATTTGTTAGATTATTAATCATGATGATATTACAAGATTTTTAAGGAATAAAAGTGGTTTTTTGGGATGTGTAATGTTTCTCAGAATGTGTATCAAGTGTTTGGATGTGCTTTGGAGTCTTCAGGTTATGTTTCATGAGTTTTAGAGATTTTTGTCCAGGTTTCATATTTACAATGAAATGATTAGGAGAAACTATGTGACACCTCGAAACATAGAAGGTTTCTAGTTAATTTTGAACTGATCATGATGGGGTTCTATGGTTGTTGAATGAATATGGATAAACTATGAGTGGTCCATGGGGAAACCATTCAATGATGTGGATTTTTTTAGTGAATGGTGCCCGACATTTTGATGTTTTATGATGGATAATGTGCCCTATTACAGAGTGGTCCAATAGGGTGTGCACGGTTGACACATTTGTTTTATAAATAATCATCTAAACCATCCGAGTGGGTTGGCCTTGGATAGGTCCAACTGCATGGTTGGAATATAGTTTCGAAAACCACACTACTTTCTATAATATCATTAAATTAGTGTTTTTAAATTTTTCTCCTTGGTCTATTTAAGTTACCCCTCCTCATCCTCCCCCCTCATGAATGTGAACCATATGGGGGCTCTTCCTCCCTTTCTCCCTTCTTCAATCCTCACAGAGTAGGTGTTTTGATTGTAATTATTTAGAGTTTTGAGGTAAGATCTATCTGCTAGTAAATTCCTTTAATTTTTCATTCACCCTTAACTTTGATGTTCTCCAGGATAGGATTTGTTAACAATTATACAATATCAATGTCGAATCATCTATTTCTCAAGGGATTTTTTTTCATCTTTGGTAGAGGAGATTTCAAGGTGGTTTACACAATTCATTACATGGATTCTCAGTGAGGTATATGTTTTATTGATTTTTCATACATTTTTATAATAGATTAGTTTAATTAATGACCTAAATGGAATCAACTCTTTGTGTTTTTCATAGAAATGGTGTTGGTGGACCATTATAGACCTTCCATAGTAATTTCATGTAGTTATTATGATAGTTGAGTGATTGATGAGTCTTTTAATAGCACACCATGTTTCAGTTTAATGTACTAATAAATTAAAATTTTATTACTAATTATTTTTTTATTTCATGTGAGGATATGGATTGGGTGATCAAGATGAGATTGGTTATGTTTAAAGAAGTTTGGTAACAACATTTATTGGTCTTGAAAATTCTTTATTTATTTTTAATTGTTTTAGAAATCTTTTTTGATGAGGTCGATGGTCTAAGACCATTACCCATAGTATTGTTAATTGATTTTAATGTGTATGTCATATGTACCATAAATCCCATTTTTTAAATCATTCCTTCCTTAAGTATAATTTTATTGGGGATTGGATAAATACCTTAAAACTTACCCAGATCACATTGGATCCATAGGTGTTTATAAGACTAAACCTATGGTCTCCCATGGGGTGTACTATTTCATGGAAAATAAAAATATGAAGTTTTAAAGGGGTGACTTGTAATTAATTTATGTGTTAAGATTTTATGAAAATGACAATGAGGATTTTGATATTGATTTAAAATAGTGTAATGTGTTTTGAAAAATTTTTTTGTGTAATAGGTGGAATGATATTTTTTGAAATGATTCTAGTTTTGAAATGAGGTGTTGAAATCCAAGTGGATTATAAAAATGTGCGTTAAATGGATTTCAAATGATGATTTGAATTTAGTATGTGGTTCCAGTTTTAGTGAAAATTATATGATGACACTTTTGAGAATTTAAATGGAAAGTAGGGTCCTAGACTTTGGTTGTTTTTTTCGTAAAAGATGAAGACCTATGTTATGAAGGGTGGTTTTCAAAAACTTTAATAGTAATGTTTGGTTTTTTTACTTTAAGACATCTAAAAGGGATCAAGCTTTTTAGTGGCACATGTTTTTTTAATGGTATATTCGGTACGATGTTAAATGTTTTGATAATGAAAGTAATTATAAATGGTTAAAGGTGTATTTTAAATTGTTAAATGGTTTAAATAATATTTAGGAAATGCATTATATTTATAAAGGATTAAATTTTTAATTGTGAAATTGGTTTAATGGATTGTAAGTAATATAAAATGGATATAATTATGAAAATGGTAATTATTAATAAGTACATGATTGGGGATGGTTGTATATGTCATGATGAACCCCGATTGGATTCATGGATGGATGATCCATATTTTATGACCTGTGACTAATGGTTTTGGTATGATGTACTGATGCTACACACTCTGGTTTTGGGATGGTTATACTGACACTCTAGGATTTATATTACACCGTATTTTTTAGGGGATTGATTGATACCCGAGACTGAAAGTGTATGTACATAGTGTTTAATATCATGGATGGGATGGAACGACATGGATTTTCAATTTCCATTTGGATACTTGGACTGATTCTCCTCATTTTCCAACTTGTGACTTAGTGGTTGTGGTTGTCAGACATGGCATACCATATCCCAATTCGATACATGGTCTGAGGCTCCTTGTTTTCCAACCTAAAACCATTATAATATATGGCATAGTTGATAGTAATTTTCTGAAGAGGGTTCTATGTAAAGGAGTAAAATTTTGAATAATGAATAAAAGTGATTAATTAAACCTTCTCAATTAATAAAAATTAATTCATTTACCAGATTTTGTATAGTTTATTTGTACTTCTTCTTCCACAATTTAAGTAAATGGTATTTTCTTTATAAACAATCTTTGGCGTCCTACTATGTTTTACTTAGACCCTACTAACTATTTCATTGTACTTGGGTACCCTATAATCTCTTACATGATTATTAAAGGTACAATTTTAGGATGAGGCCTGTTTTGAGTATTCTATAGTTGTGCATGTCATCTCGAGTGGTATGAGATGACGACATCGGTTGGCTCAACAATATTATATAGCAATTTTGTAGTTTGTTTTATATTTGAATTTCATGTAATTATCCTAATGGATTAATGGTTGTATGATTGATATGAAAATTTGGGTATTTTATGCACCTTATTTTATTTCATCATGTTTCAATTATGATTATTCATTTTTCCATGTACACTGATGTGTATGACGTTTGGTTATATACATCTTCTTGTGCACTCTGATTTTGGGGTATAGTCTCATTACAGTACTATCATAAACCCCTAACTTATATTTGATAGAATATAATGACCAATGACGCTTGTATAAGGTCATGTGATTGTCTTGTTCAGGGAACCATCTTAGTGGAACTTGGTATGGATTCTTACATTCCCACTCATTGTTACATAAAATAACAGAGATTTTTTTAAAGAAAATCTAGCTTTATTTACATCTTTGATTAGAAATCAATTTTCTCCCAAAACCATGTTTTAAAAAAAAAAATTCAAAAATGTTTTATGATATTCAAATGGCATTTTTTCCTATTTTTTATTTTTAAAAAAAATTAAGGTAGTCTTCTTATTGTTTTCCAAACAATTCCCATTTTTATTTTACCAAAAATTTAAAGTAATATTTTTTAAGAAGTATGGTATGAATAAAACATTCCATAATCATGAAAATTATTTTATTTGAATATTACTTTATAAATTTTCATCATTGTTTTTAAATTTAATAATTTATAAATTTTATGATATTTTAAAACGACATTTTTCAAAATAGAAATGATTTTTCCCTTAAGAAATGATTTAAATGATCAATTAAAATAATTTCCTATATATGATGACATCTCTTGATGTACAATATTAGTTACTAGTGATATTATCCAAGGATAATATTATTATTCATTTGGTTAATGGGTTATGATTATGATGACATGGTGTTTATGTAACCCCTTTGTCTTCCATAGGTAATACAAAAATAAAATTCTTAAGAAGACCAATTATTTTTTGAATTGATTATTCTATGATGAAATAATGAAATAATTATGAGAACATTATATTTTATTCATGACATGATATGATGAAATGTTTATGAAACCCATTTCATTTCATGGGTTATTATATGTTGAATTTTTAATGATCTCGGGGAACACATGAATATTGATTTTATTATGAGATATGTGGGACCTATTCCTCCTTCTAATGCATTGGGTAATGATTTATATCTAATTTTATAGACATGAATGTAATGTGGATTCAACCTAGTTCTATAAGGGACTTTGTCTGCTATTATAGACTTGGGTGTAAACATTGAATAATATGTTGGTTTAGGGAGTGAACCCATTCCCCAATGACATCCTTGACTAATTTGGAAATTATTTTCTATGTGTATGTGTATGCCACAAATAGTTGTCTTATTCCAATGTTGTACTCTCATGGATCATGTTCTTCTATTCCATTATGATTCATGTCTTAAGAACTAAAAATATTTAATCCATGACTCAATATTATGATCTTTGACATGCAAGGTATGGTTTTAAAATTTTATGTTCATGTTCTCATACACTTATGTTCATGTTATTCTTACATATATCCATTTATTAAACTTATTGAGCATCTCATTTCACCCTTTATAATGACTAGTTTCCCCATGTAATGAATAAATCTATTACGTATGATATTTCTATGAAGGGTAATAGTTATGAAGATATTAACGGGAGAAAATATAGTTCACTATGGACCAATTGTTTTTGTTTCAATGTTTCCAACAACGCTAAACTATTATAGTACTTAGGAGTGTAATTGTGTAATGTATTGAATATTAATTAAAAATGATTTAATATCTATATATGATAAGACTAAATCACTAGAATGAATTGCGTAAGGATAAGACCTTGATTGAAATAAAAATTTCTTATATGTGTCCTTGATAGAAAAGATCAATATATTTGGTTTCATGAATTCCATCACAAAGAATACAATATTATTATCCATGTTATCATTTACATTTCAATATTATCCCTATATATTAAAAATAAAAAAATTATTAATTATATGTCCTATCTATTTATTATTCACCCTACCATAATGTGTATTCTATTTATCAGATATTACCATGTACACATTCACTTATTTAGAATTTTATATCACTGTTTATTTTTATTCCTTTCCTTAGTGTACAATGAATAATTTTTTAAAAAAATTCTAATATGAGTAATAAAAAATTAAAAAATCTACATTCCAATTATTTTAAAGTAATATGGAAATAGTTGTATGTCCCTAGTCTCCCAATTCTTATAAAGTATTTCATCCTTTCTGTTCTAACACCTTGTATCTTGTAATAATGTTGTAAAAAAACCACTATATTTGAGTTACTAGATTTAGGTTTTTATAATTAGTATTATAGGGTGTTTATTAAGAACCATGGGAAATATACTACGGAATAACAAAATTTTCATAGTCACTATGATAAACCCTTTGAATGATAAATAAATTTTACCAACACAAGATTTTATATGAATCAATATTCATAATTTTATTCGAAAATAACATATATTTCATTTTTTAGACCCATAATCAAATGTGAGGATGAAAAAATATCAATAGACTTAACCAATGTTGGAAATTCGTAAATGAGGAAGTCACCAAATATTTTGTTGCAACTACTAATATTATGGATATATTAGGTTAATTTACTCAATTTATGACTATTAATCATTCCCCTATATAGTATATAGCTAATCTACAACATGGTAAAACAATGATTTACCACTTAATGTGGAGAAAAAAACCCACATTTAATGGGAACATTGATACATTGGTATCTAAATAATGGTACATGTCCCTATAGAATATATTTCCCACTTTTGGAAGTAGTGAAAGAGAGAATTTTATCATGGAGGTTTACCATTTATGTGGGGTTTTTGATAATTAGTGGTTGTAAATTCAAAATATTAATTAGTAAACATACATAGAGAGGATAAAATGGAAAACATTCAGGGTTATATATATTGGGAAATACATTCTACAAGAGAAATTATATGATATCAATATTTAATATTACTCAATTTGAGGTAGAATTAAGATGACTTAGTTATTAAGTATGAGGATAGTTTAACAAGATCATCAGGGGATTTTGTGGAGTACATATGAATATTGGAAAGTAGGATTGATAATTTTTTCTATGGGAAGAAGTTCATCCTTTAAAGGGAACAAGATCTCTCAATGAATTTCATCATATGATGATATAATATCAACTGTTATTAAGAAAGGGAAATAATTCTGCAATACTTAATTTTTCAAAGGAAGTCAATATAATAAGATGAAGAAAGAGACTAATGGATAAACATATGTGGAAAAGAATAAGAAGGGAAATATGTAACATGTATAATGTGATAATTTTTGGAAAGAACTAACCTATTTATTTCTTATATGGGAAGGATGTCAGTTAATAGTTTATAGATATTATTTATATATATCATGAATACATGATAAAGAATTTACTTAGTAATATCTAGTGCATCAACTATAAATTGATGGGTTATTATACTAACCTATTACCAAAGAATCAGGGGAATTCACCTCCAAATAGGCCTTGTGGGAATGTACAAGATTATAAGATTACCATAGCTGATGTAAAAGTTCATAAAGATGTCATACATGGTACATTGATCATATAATAAATGAAACATAAATATTTATTTGATTTTAGATTTTCAAACTCTTTAATATCTATATTTTTTGAGAAAATTAAAACCTTAGATAACACTCTATGAAATGAGTTTCCAATCAAGAAACCTAATAAAATATTTTTAAAATAAGGGTATGTCAATCAGTCCCTATTATAATGTATAGACATACTCTACCTGTGAACATTATAGTCAAAATGATGTTTCACTTTTACTTATTCCTAGGAATATATTGGAATTCTATGAATATTGTACAAAAATTCATAGAGAAAAATATCATTATTCGTGAAGGGAGAATGGAATTATTTGTATTTTCATACGAGACATCATTATCGATGTTATATCTAGATCCAAATACACTATCCCACTATAATGAAATCCTTAGATAAGAATAATATATGCAACCTATGGTTGGATAGGACAACATCGGGATGAAGTATATACCTATTTCATGTGAATACACATTAATAACCTCACTCCAGCTGACGAGAGAGGGTGGTTACTTTATTACATTGATAGTAGATTTAGGGAGTCATATCCCAATGGATAAAATAGTTTATTATTCTAGTTAGACTATATATTTACTTTAATCTCAAGTTATATTTGAAAACAAAAATTAAAACCTAGTGAAATTACAAAAAATCATCCTTAAAAACATTTAATTATTCCTTCATCATATCATAGGAAATGAAAAAAAAATATTGTGAGATCAGATGCCCAGTAAGGGTAATGTACTAGAGAAACTTTAATGAATCAATAAGGTATAATCAATATGGAATTGAAATTAACTAAAAGCATATTTGATTTAATAAATATCATTAGAATGAAATGTAATATGGCCAGAAAAAATAATGATCAAATATTTCCATTTAAATAATAACATGATCTTGAAGATAATCAATGTATAATATTAATTATGTATATCATTGATCATAGAAATAAAATTCTGAATTATAGAAATGATTACTATTAGATTTCTTGATATCAGATATAATGATATATATACAATCAATACCTTACTCCATGATAGTTTAAAATGAATGGTAAACTCCCATTTAATTCAAGAATTCTAATTTTTCCCATGATGTATATCAATTCACTAATGGGCTATATAATTTTTCCACACTATTACTAAAATGTACAGATCCTTCCTCTTATAATAAATGGTTGATTTAATTCCTGAAAAATATTCCATATCAACAAATTTCCTATTTAGAAATTAATATGGATAATCAATAATTCCAAAATTAATAAAATATATTTAACAGTAAAACATCATATATTGAAATGAAATATAGTCTAGGAAGTAATCATATATAAGATACAATACATATGTATATTTAACAGGAAATTTAATGTCAAGTTATCACAATAAAGTGAATGTTTCTAGTGAATTTTTTTAGAAACAAAATTTACTATGAAAGTTAATGTCCATATTTTAACAGTCAACGCTCTTCATAAACCATCGAGAGATAGAATAAAAAAGAATTATTTAAAAAATATCCCCATTGCAGAAAATTGAAATAAATGTTTGTTGTCATTGGTGAATATAAATACAATTAAATTATCATTAAATACATTATTTATGAAAAAACTATTAAATATTTGAAAATAGATTTATAAGGAAAACAATTCACAAAATATTAGGGAAAAAATAATTGAAATGAACTTTATAAACTTGTAAAGTATAACTCAATTAAATGGTTTGTCATGTTTGTGGAAAATTTCATCCATGCCTATAATTTTAAAATAAATACTCGTTTCATAGTTTTTGGACAAAGTCAAATAGTAACTTGTTCGCAAAAACGACAAAAATATTCTTTTTAAAGATTTTTCTAAACTAAAACATGAGTTAAAATGAAATTAAAAATAATATTATAATATTAAATACATTTTTAAACATTGTTTTAGAAAACATAGACATAGAAGAAAATCATTTTCGACTGAAAGGATAAATAATTTTTCCTTTTCTTAAAAACATTTTTTCAATAGTTTTATATATTGAAGAGAGGGAAATAATGGTATTAATTGAGATTATACTAAATAAAAAAAGAATAAAAATAAAGGGGTTTTATATATTTATAAAATAATTTCCTTCAATTAAAATTAAATAATAAAAAATCATGATTAAAATGAGATTGAAGTGTAAACCCTTACTACTTTGGTAAAAATTGAATAATAACACCTATTATTGAAAAAAAATAAAAAAAATTAAATACAATTAATAAAAATATATTCTTGATATAACATATCAAATTTATAGTCCATATACCTCATAAAAATAAATGGGTGCATATTACCAAATATATCTCAATGGAGTACAAATTGAGATGAAATATCTTACAAAGATAATATAATTGAGGTAAGAATTAATAAAAGAATTAATTATGTGACTCAAATATACATCCAAAAAATATGTGTAAATAAAATATTAAATAATCAAAATATATTACATATATAATCATATAATATCAAAGAATATAAAGATATAATATAACCCATTGAAAAGAAAATTGAGTTACGACACACTTTACCGATATGTGAGTTTTGAGATCAATCGCATAAGATGAAATAATTTGAATCAAGAATTAAAATAAAGAATAATTATGAGTGATTCATAATATAATATGAATAAAGGGTGTAGTATATATATTATACAAAAGAAATTAGGTTCAGAAAATTAAAATATGTCTAAATGAAATTAAATTGAGACATAATCCCTTACTACATGTTTCCCATTTGTTGAATGTTCTTTAACATAATTTATAACGATTTTCAACATATTATTAGTTTATTAAAAAACATATTCATATTTATAATTTCATGAATTGTCTTATTATAAAATTATATCACTCATTTGTTCATAATATTTTATTATTTTTACTGTCTTAGGTTTTAACTAAATGGTTTTCTCATGCACGTTCTATCGTGAAAGATCTAGTTCATGATCACAGTATGTAGCTACATAACATAAATAATTATATTAATGTTATAAATATAATATATATTCATTATATAAACTATTATTATCACTCTTTAATATTTTAAATAAAAAAGGAATTTCATTTCTTATTGGAGATGATAGGTCATATGTACACAGGGGCCTCGTTATCATTACTTTAATTGGTGAATGGGTGAGGAAGACGATTTTATATTAATTTTAAAGAATTAATATCATTTTATACATATCATATATATTCATTATTTTTATCATTTTGAAAATAAATGTCAGTCTATAATAGAACATAAATTACATCGGTTCATGTGGTATTAGTTCTCCATACACACGAGAAATGGAATTGTTTACCATTTGATAGAGGAGGATAGGGTTAAATAGTATGAAATCAGTATAATAATATATCATTATATGGGATATTATAGTTTTATTATATTTTAATTTTTAATACATATTTTATGGTGATAAAATTGGATGTTAAAAAGAAAGAGCTCGATGAAAAAAATTACCTTAACATAGAGAAACCTCCTTTGGATCTCTTATTAACAATCCTAGGAAAGGTTATTTGGTAATAAAATAACCTATATAATGTTCATAAACATGTTATGGTGATATTTTTCTAGGGTTTGGACAAGCTAAATGTAAATATATGTGTGAATAAGTTTGGGGATGAGGTACCCTTTTATAACTATAGAGGATTAGATTTTTTATAAATACTCAAAACTATTAGAAAAATGTAAAGTCACTCTAAAAAAAATTTAATCCAAAATTTATAAAAACTACATTTCAAGGATGTTATTATCTACCCAAAACACCAAAAAAATAAACACCTTTAAAAATTTTATTCCCTTATCCTCCATGTCTACTTATTTTTACCATTTTAGTTTTCAACACGGTAACATGTTTTTATATTTACCTTGGTAATTTATTCATTAATACTAAAAATTAATTATTATTATCCAATAATATGAACCCAACGATTCTAAATATTATATCCACTTTATCCAATAAAAATTCAATGTGTGTGGAAACTTAATTTTTACACCGGTTCATGTAATGTGTAAACCCATGTTTTAACATTAACAACGGTAATTAATATTTACTTTATGTACTATTAATTATGTAAAATTATTTATTTAACATTATTACTTAATATTAATTATTATGATTCTAACTATGGAATCTATTTTACCAAATTCAATTAACATATGTATTAGAATTTAATTTATAATTAATCCTGCAAGCATTGAGAAAATGTTGTTTTCCAAATAAAAATGACTTTTAAGTATAATTTTTTATTATATAAATAATAAACAAAAAATTAATTCCAATTGAATAAATTAGATTAATAATAATATAATTCATCTAATTATAATTTTAAAATAAATTTAATACAAAATGGAACATTGTAAATGCTTAAAAAGAAAATGTAGTTTCCAATAAAAATTTAATTTTTCAATATTCATCAAGAAAATTAGAATTTTTAGAAAATTATGAAAAATTAAATATAATATAATATATTATATGTTAATTTAATGAATAAATCTTTTTTTTCTAAATTTTTTTTTATGTTTTGTGAAAACTATTTTTAAAATAAACTCAAAAAAGTGATAAAAGATCTTTTTTGAAGATACAAAATACATTTTAAGTATAAAAATATATTTTCTCTTTCTAAATTATCAAAAAAAATCATAGATGAACTATAGAACATATTATTGATTATATAATATTTTTTTATTAAAATCATTAACTAATAGTTATTAATAAAAAAAATTATGATAAAAATACATTGATAGGATTAAAAATATTTCTGAAAAAACATTTATTTTTATTTCAAATGATTATTATTTTCATTTATAATAAATTAAATCCCTAATGTAATTATTTTATACATTTTAAAACCAAATAATAATCATAATTTATTTATTCCCATTCATACCCACTAATTTAATGATTAGGTTATAATGTTAATATTTAAATAATATACTTCTGGTTTCATTTAAGCTCAATGTTCTGTGTCGCATAAGCTAAGAAACATTATTTTATTCATTTAAAATATCAGGGTGTAACATTATCCACACATTTAGTACATTTTTTCCACAAAATTTTAACTTCCACTCATAAATCATGGGTTTATATTTGAAAATACCATTATGAAAAACCCTCATGGTAAAAGTGTTAATAAAACCTCCTCTTGAAAAGAGGGAAAGGTGAATCCAAAGATCATCTAGAATAACACATTAGTAGGTCTCTATATAGGATAACATTAGTGGGATTTAAAAATATAGACATGGAGGAGAAATCTAACTCCCAAGGACTAGTAGATACCAATAGAGTACATGGTTATGAGAAAGTTAAGCACCATAACCCCATAAATCTGTGATGGGTTAAAAGTCTATTGATTCATCAGATGTGAATATAACATGATAAAATTTTTGTTTCAAGGGATTATTTTTCCATTATCATATAGGGAACTATAAAATATACATACTTGATATATTTTTATTTTTCTAAGAATAATTTCATTCTTTGGATTTCATTGATTAATTTTCACTTCATTTCATACTCTAATAAAGTAATATCCATGATATATTTTTATTCATGAAGTAATAAGAATAAATTTTAATGGATTGTAAGAACCATAATATATTAAAATGTCTTTTCATCTCTCAATAAATACATTACTATACCAAAATTAATAGAATAACACATCCAATATATTACATTAATATAAAAAAACTCAATAGAAACAGTAAAAATTCAACTTAATCCATTCAATATATATATCAGTGAATATGTTGAAATAAAAAACAATTTCATACTAACAAAAACATCACATAGACTAGTGGTAAGTAATGTACCCATATCGCCCTTAAATTGTGCGTTCTTTCCCTATGGCCTTTATAAATGCCACTTGTTGTTACTCGACATGTGCGTTTTCTATTTTAAACCCATATTAATGTAATTCCTATTACATTCCAAAAAATTCGATGAACAACCTAAAAATTAAAATTCATCATCAAATCAAAATTTTTCCAGTGAGGTTTTCTATATGACATGATTTTTGAAGGAAATAAAATAATAATAATTGACTATAATTAGCTTAAAATTAATGATAATATTAACCATAAATGACATCAATACATTTATACATATGAAGATATCATTCTTACACAAATAATAATTTATATTAAACCTAAGGGTTATATATACCTCAACCAAAAGTAACATCTCCAAAAATTTTATTAATCACATGAAAATACCATCACTTAAAATCTCAAAAGTGGTGTCTAATAAATTGAAATTATGATGAACCTTAATATAAAAATACTATGATAGTATCCATATTTATTAAGTTAATATTAGATAAATACCTATATTCTTCAAATATAATTATACAATCCCAAGATTTTTGAGGATTCTTATAACCAAAATACAATTTATAATAATATTTATAAAATATAATTATTGAATCCTAATATATAAATAATTCAACCCTTCTATTTCACAATAAGTACTTCTTTGATCATGAGTTTAACCTTTAGAATAGGGTGTTAACATAGATAATACCAAGGTTCCCCATGTTCAAGACAATTTAATCTTAATGGATCTCTGTGATGAATTTTATTTCTCTCCATTGAACTCATTTTCCTTGAAAATTATTTTCTCTATGAACATATTTTTCAAACATACTACATTTTAATATTACTTGGATACATTATCATGGGAATATATATCCAAATTTATAAACATAAGTACATCAATACATCTTTCCTTTACAGTCTCCACCACTTGATCTCTTAGTAGATTCTATCATTCTATACTTTAGTAAGTCTAATAGTTTATAAGGTATATGTTGTTAATCATATATTGGGAATAGTAATTAGTTATAATCATAAAAACATTCCCTCATATCATGATCCCATTCGGTTCCACTGAATAACCATATGTTTATCATATTCAATGTTAACAATATTACTTCAGGTTCCATCCATTTAATAAAACCAATAAGCATAGTTTTTATAGGAAATATCATAGAATAAAACCATAGAATAATTTATTTGATATCTAAATCATGAAACCTACTTTTCAATTTGAGACACCCTATTTTACATAGGGTCATTCATTATCATAATATATTCAATTCCATCATGATGGTTTATAAATAAAAAGTTAATTGAAATAATAATTTCCCATAGAAGTGTCAAAATGTGTGGGAAAAAGGCATGTTTTCTTTCACAAGGTGATGATTATAAAAAAACCCAATGAAACCATTTAGGAGTTAATACCCATTGGTAAAACTGTTTAGATAGACATCCCCATATAGTATACAAACAGAAATGTATTTCTAGGAAAAACACCTAATCTTCATTTCACCATAACATTAGGATGTTATCCTATACATATACATATCTTCAACATCAATCGTTGGACTATATTACTTAATATATATTTTTTATATTTATTTTCCATGGTTTTTACTAAACATATACTAGTACCAATTTTATATACCCAAATTCCAATATCCTAAATATGGTGTTTACATTATTAAATTGTCACTAGGTACATGGAATCATATCTTGAATGATGGAATAGTCTAGTAGTATTAGAAAAACAGATACACACATAAATCTCACAATATACTTGAAAACAGAAATTATAGCATAGTGAAAGTAAAAAATTCTACATCCTTGAACTCATTTAATTATTCATTCTTCAGATGATGATGCAAGGAAGAAAACTCTGGGTGAACTGAGATGCTTAGTGTAATGAACTAACCTAGGTTACCCTAAAAACTGGAACTCGACCTGATCCACCACATACCTAAAGGAAATTACTGATCCCCAAAGGTTGGAAACAAGCACCTAGGAATCAAAAAACAAACCAAATGGATTGATTTCACCCAAACTGTACAAAAACATGACCTATATACTCATAAAAAATAAAAAGAAATTGAAAATTAAATAAATATATGGAATAACCATATCAAGAAAACATAAAAAAACAAATATAAAATTCACCAAAAATAGAATGGAAAAGTCTAACTATAAATGACTAGAACCAAACTGCTACTCCATGTGATGGTGTAGATTAACTCCCACTATCTCACCACCAGCTACGCAACCCAGCTGATACAAAACCCTACCGCCTCACCGTGGTGCCTTGCCTTTACTTGAAATGGTTGTCATTCAAAGGTCCACAAACCAAAAAAGAGGCACATAGGGTGTGAGCTAACATGATCAATAGGATCCCACCTAGGTGTTCTATAACAAGTCCTTGTATGAAAATTTCTATATTCTCATTTTAAATAAAATATGAAATGATAAGAAGTAAAGAAACTATATAGAGAACATGGAAAAAATTTCCCTTTTGTCATAATTATTAAACAAAAGTAGGTATATCAATTTCAAATAAAATTTTACATATCATTTTCCCACAAGAATAAACATGCAGATCAAGGATAAAATAAAAAACCCATGAAAAAATAGAAGCATAGGTATCAACACCAAGGATTAATATAGGTAAAACTAGAAGACAACTCGAACCACAAATTATCAAGTGCACAATCTAGTTCCTAGGACATTGCCATAGGAATCAGAGGAATACCCCATGAGTAACCCCCCCCCCCCAAACGAAAATGTCAATATCAGTCCCCTAGAACAATATGACTAGTTAATAGAGTAATTACCCATGAGAAAACCTCCAAATAATCATAAACAAATGGATGATGGCCTCAATCTAAAACGTCCATCTAAGTACCCAAGTCTACCCATGTTATAATTTTCACAATTCATTCCAATTAATATAAAACCATTTCAAAAATCATTTTAAGAGATTTGAAAATACCACTTTTCTTTCCATTTATCCACAACCAGGTAAAAACCATTTTTCTTTAAAATATCTTTCCAACACACACAAATCAATCATCCCAATTCGTTTTTTAATTTAGGTCATAAATCAAGAATAATAAGGTTCATAAAAATAGGATAGAGATGGAACCACCTACCTCAAAAATGGGGTCTCACATACACGTAATGGTATCCACCCACAAAGAAAACTAGTGATGAAAAAAAGGACCTAGAATCAAATATACACATCTCAAAATCGTTCTAATTGAGAAATGGGGTTAGTAGAGAAGAGTAAGTGAACCATAACTCAATAAAAAATGCCCACATCACCAATAAAAACAAAGGAACGACCTCTCAAATGAGATTGAACAATGGATCTTGTATAATACATGAAGAGGCACCAATTTATACTAATGAAACTGAAAATTCAACCCAATGGCGCTACCATGATCAATGGAAATGATGAAGCAGATTGGTCGAATAACCAAAGAGAGGCACCACAAATATAATATGGATAAAACACCAAATGAATCGATCTAGAAGGAGTAGAGTCTCCTAAAATATCTTGAGAATTTCCTTGGGTGGAGGGTAAGGATGTCAAGAGAAATATCTGAAAGAAAAATAGCCACATTCTTGTTCTTAGAACTATATGTGGGAAAATACATGACATGTAACCTGGTTACATGGAACGTAACTACCAAAGTATCATATATGCTAGAAAACCTGTCTCCTCATATTAAAAATATAACCATTCATTAACTCAAGACAAGTAAGATCTATTCACATTGTGTACCCTTTTATTGCATGATTACATTCACAACATGCATCTAACAACTCTTACACATTGTGTAACCTAGTTACATGGCATGAAATCATCCTAAATCATATAAAAAAAGCAGGTTAACACTAAGTGTCCAACCAATAATTGACTTTACCATTATAGGAATCCTCTAAATTACATATATTCTCTATAAAAAATGAAAAATGAAAAACATGATGTTGTTAAGGAAATGCTTGACTAGTCTATAATGAGATATTACATACTCCCCACCAGGAAGACTTTCCTTCCCTAGGAAGTCATGTGAAACATGTAATCCCTAGAAAAATATGAGGCCATTCCTCCCTCATAAACTACTCACAATTACAAATCCTAATTAGAATATGAATTGTGTTTCTATATTACTAGGGAAATGAAATTTACTTCCATACAAGGCATTCACTTGATCGTCAATGATCTCAACTGGTTTCTCCAAAAAAATCTGGTTTCAACTCAATTTCTTCCCATCTCAGAATGTGATAGGGATCATGATGGTACTTCCTAAGGTGAGATATTTGAAAACATCATGAATACCTTTATACTAAACCAAAAATACTAATTGATAAGAAGCCTACCTGAGATACTCAGTGACCTTAAATGGTCAGATATATCTTGGTAAAAATATTCCATATTTTGCAAGCCAATAGTGACCCAACCGAGGAGAAGCTTTCATGAAAACCTAGTCACCAATCGAAAAATCCAGAGAAATATGATGCCAATCAGCATACTATTTTAGTCAACTATGGAATGTATCTAAAAATCAATGTACATCCTGAATCTTTTCTTAAGTGTCATAGACTAAACTTGGACCATATAATGATACTTTTCCCACTTCCACATAAAAAGAGGTAATATTTAATGGATACTATACAAAACCTCGAAGAGATCCATTATTATAGATAAATAATAATTTTTTTGTAAAAATAACTCAACCAATCCAAGATGGCTATCCCATGATCCACCAAAATCCAAGACTTAGGGATGCATCATATCCTCTAGGATCTGAATCAAATGCTTCATCTGACCATCTGTTCATGGATGGTAAGATTTTCTCAACCTGAATTGAGTTAGAATTTCCTCTTGGATACTCCTCTAGAACCTTGAGGTTAACATTGGATACCTATATAAAACAACAGAAAAAGGAATACCATGTAACCTCATAGTCTCCTGCATATATAGTGTAACATCCCAGATAAATAAAGTATATGACATTTTCATATTTATTAATATTTGTGAATTAAATATTAATTTTACTTCAAAGGGGATGCTATGTCTGATAGCGTACTCAACATGCAAAATGTGTTTCTTTGAAATCTTACATTGCACACAACATTGAGTAATAAAAAATAATAATAATATAATATTATTATTTTAAATGGCAGTTCACACATAGCCGTTGTAATGGCGGGAAAGAACATAACTAAATACAATATGATTATATATGTTTGTTAAATGTTTTTACATTTATCCAATATATTTTAGAGGCATAAAATAATAAATAATACGATTTTAAGCATAAATACTCTAATATTCATTATAATGTCATTTTACCGCCTTTTGATGGAAAACCGTTTTTAAATCTAGTTTTTGTCGATTTTATATATTCTATTTGAAAAAATACTATTCTTATTTAGAATCATGAAATCAAAATTTACTTTGGATGAAATTTTGGTATTTTTCTAATAATTGTCATTTTTTTGAATAGTGAAAAATACTATATTTTAATTTAGAACTTCTTTTAATCTAATTTATTTATATAGTTAGATTATCTTTTAAATTGGGTTTAAAAAGTAGTTAGATTATATTTTACCATTTAATACAATGTTGGTTATTGGAAGTAATTTAACTTTTAAATTGGACATAAATAAGTTTTAATCTTTTGATGGTTATTATTTCTTAAAAACACACTTTTTTGACAATAGGAATTAATTATAAATTAATTTCTTCCACTTATATGTTTTGAATTTGGAAAAATGGATTCCATATTTAAAATCCGGAGGTCCAAATTTTGTAAATATGTAGCTTTTATTTTTAGACATTATGAATATTTACTTAAGTAAATATTATATTTACCATGGTTAAAGGGTAAATCTGGTAAATAAGGGTAAACAAATATTATTATAATAATATTAAATTACCCTATCATGTGTTCTAATACTATTGGTTGATACATTTCCAGCTATGGTCATCCTTGGGTCGATTTTGGGACCCCATGGAGCCACTTGGGAGTGATAATGAAACATTAGATTAATTAATTTAAAGTAAAGACAAAAATGACATAAACATATATCTTTTAGTAAGAAATTTTTTATGGGGTTATATAAGTTATCTATTTGAATATAAATATTAATTTTAAATCTAAAAATATTTCCTAAATCATGGTATTTTTTTTATAATTTTTATACATCAAATAAATAAAATTATTTATGACACAATGATGATGTTGTGATTACATTATTTATGAATGATTTAAATAAATGAGATTATAAAAATTAAACAAATATTAAAAACATGTAAAATTATTATTGAATGATTTTATTTCGAACAAAAGTCATCTTATATTTTAATTTAATGTGTTTTGGACCTATTTAAACCACAAAAATGTTTATAATAAAAAAATACTTTCAAACTTTCCTAAAGAGCCCCTCCTCCCCCTTATAAATGGATCCCACCTCTAACCCATTACCCACACCTATCAAGCCCTTTGTCTCGTCCAACCTATACCCAATTAAGCTACCTAAATACCTATCTTACTCCTATAATCCTTCCATTAGGTATAAGGAAATTCAATTTAACCTTTTGGTTCATACCAAAGAAAGATAACCGATTTAAAGGTAACATCTTCTCTTAAGTTATTTTCTTTTATTTTACTTCTCAAACCCCCTAAAATATATTTATTAATTTATTTTATAACAACAACAGTATACTAAATATACTAGGTTTTTGTTATGGGAAGTATTCCAACTACACTCCCATACACATCCATCTAATGGATACAAACATACTGTTTCTATGAATGGTGGACTACTGCCTCAAGAAACGATATTTGTTCAAATATCTCCAACCACCTCTCATGGTGGCCATTATGATTTAAATATATTTATATATGATATATTATATGTTTATATTTTCCCTATGTTTTTTGTATTTTTCATTTATAGCATACCTTTATGGCTTCCATAATGGGTGACCACGATAATTTAATTTGAGAAAGTGCGGACTACCACCCCCTAAAAGTGATATGACTCATTCATTAAATATATGGGAAATGTAGAGAATGGAGTTAATGAAATTATATATGATATTAAATTTTAATTATAATATACCTATGTATCATTATGTTTTCATTCCAATAAATATGAATTATAAATTAAAGTATCGTTCATGCGTACGTACGACTTACGATCTCCATGAATGATGCATTTAATTTCTAATATCCAAATGTTATGTACTATTATAAATACATATATAATGTATATATATATATAATATATATGATATATAAATCATTAAAATCATTCTAGAGATAATGGACTTTTGAACACATGAACAACTTTTAATTATAAGAAGTTCATTATAAACTCAAGTACTAAATATCGACAAAACAACCGTTATTAACTCAAATGATTATGTAATGTTTATAACGTGGTAAGAAGTGATATAAAAGGAATATTAAACTTGAAAAGGTTGTGAAGAAAGTATAAATAAACTTTATTTTATTATTCATGAGATTAAAAAATGAATGAGTCAAGTCGAACATGAGGTAAGGGACTTCATCTCAATCTCCTTTCATTGATTCAAATTTTGATTTATACATGATTTTCTTTTATACGGTGTATAAACACCTTTGACTTTTCATTTCATTCAAAGGGAATATTTTTCTATGAATCATTTTAGTAAATAGTAAAAATAAATGTTTCTTTTTAACAGACACAGTGACAATGACATTTCCACCGCCGCAAGAATTATTTGATCTTTGGATTCCTTAACAAGCGATAGTGTTTTTTTAAAAGGAAAATATATAACATATATCATTTTTATGTATTTGGGTATTGAAAATGGTTTTTATAATGGATTGATTATGTTAATATATTTAATTGATATATTTTGATTTTAATGTTGAAATGTTATCTTTTCTTTATGCTTATGTTATGTGTTATGAATATGTTATGGTTCTTGGGAATTGTTTAAGTATATGGGTGGTTCTGCAATAAACCTAGGGAGGGTGGGCCCAAGATAGCTCTCTAATTCATTGCGTAATGTGACAGAGGTAAATGTTAATTTTTCTCCTAAGATATTTAGGGAATATACTGTGATGGGTATTCCAAATGTAACTCCCTACATAGTTGTGAAAGTTACAACATAAGTATGTTATGGATGCTAAAAGGTACCTTTATGATTTATGATTTCTATGTGTTATTCATAAATTTTATGATTTCATGAGGTATGTTAAAGAGATTATGTTTGGTATTTATTGGTGGACTAATGTTTTCTTTCGTTATTTTATAATTCTTACTAAGATTTTTTCCCATCCCTTGTTTTTATGAAATGTTTTTTATAGGACTTAAAGATGAATAAAGTCAAGGATGAGATCATGGAAAAGTCATTATGTATAAAACATTGAACTAGACATGACTCTTTTTTTCAAGTGTTTTTTATGAAAAAATGGATACTGAGTAGAAGTGTCTACTTTTTAATATTTGAGATATAATGTAATAGTTATGTCCAAATTATCTAAAACTATAAACCTGAAAACATCCTCAATGTGAATTGTTAACTTAATTCAAGATTATGTATTGTTTAAGGCCAGGTCCTTATAGTTGGTATCATAGGTCAGTTTAGACAACTTTATGAGTTAGAATATTGTTAAATTAATGTCCAAAAATTAGTTTATAGTAATATTAAAATGATATAAAATTTACAGATTACCATATTGTTTTGCCTAAGATATTTCTGTGTTCATAATGTTTTTTAAGAGAGGAAAAAGGGAAGCTATGATAGGATTAAATCAGGAGGAAGACAACCTTCTAATCAGCAACCTGAGATGTTCAAAATTGGAACTGAACAATTTGTTATATTGGTGGAAAAGTTGAATCCGGATATAAATGGTGGTTGTATCCGTGCATGGGATCATCCAGACCAACCACAAAGAAACATGTCAGTAGTGGATCTTTTCATGAGGCACCATCCCCCATCATTCATAGGATCATATGACCCTCTACTAGTTTAAGGGTGGATTAATGCACTGGAGAATATTTTTGATGTCATGGGCTATTCAGAACATCAAAAGGTTAGTCTTTTTGTTTACTATTTTGAAGGTGAAGCTGATCAGTAGTGGTCGATGGTGAAAAATATCAGGGATAATGAGGAGAATTATGCTATTTATTGGGATGAATTCAAAGGTATGTTTCTTGGGAAATATTTACCTAAGGAGGTTCGACTAAGGATGGGAAAAAAATTATTGGAATTGAGGCAGGATGATGACTAAGTGGATGCTTATGAAGAAAAATTCACTCGACTGGAAAGGTATGCTCCAAATTACATACAAGATCTTGATAGTAAAATCAATCATTTTTACTCAGAATTAAAGCCAAATTATCAAAGGGATTTAGCTTCTCATGAGTTCAAAAGTTATGAAAAACTTATTCAATATGCAGAGAAGGTGAAAATTGATTTTTCCAATGATCATGTGTTCTTTTAAGAACAACAGAATAAGAGGTTGAGGTGGCAGATGAAAGGGAATAACTCTTAAAAAAGTATGATGGTAAGAAACTTTAGTTTAAAGTTTGTGAAAATTGTGGAAAAAAGCATGCTGGGGAATGAATTTTTAATTATGGTAAGTGCTACCGATGTGGTAAAATGGGATATAAGGCTCGTAATTGCATTGAAAAATATTTGGGTAATGGTAAGAGAAAGTCCGATTTACAGTCAGTAAAATGTTTTAAGTGAAATGAAATGTGTCATTATGAAAATGAGTTTCCAACGAAGAACTCAACTGAGGGAAAGCAGTTGGACTACAAGCAGAAAGGGGTGGTTAAATCCTTTTCAACTACTTCAGCTGATGTTGGTCCATCAAATGAAGTAGTATCAGGTACACTGTTTGTTTTTTCAGATTATGCCAACATGTTGTTTGATTCAAGGTCTACACAATCTATCATTTCTGATAATTTTATAGTAAATTGGGAATTCCATCACAAGATATGAATCCTAAACTTATGGTAAAAACACCTAGAGGAAATGTTGAGTAAAAAATAAATCATAAAAACCATACTATACTTGTGTGAAGAAAGAATCTACCTGAAAACCTTATTGTTTTTCCTCTAGTAGAGTTTGATGTTATTTTGGGTATGGATTAGCTTTCTGTTTATCATGATAAGATTAACTGCAAAGCTAAAGAGGTTTGTTTAGAAAGATTTTCAGTTCGTGTACAAGAATGAACCCTTAATTTTGATAACATATTAGGAATCTAAGAAACTAGTAAAAGATGAAAATTAATGTTACCTTGAACATATTGTTGAAAATAAAGAAACTGTTCAGATTAATGATGCACCGGTGGTAAATGAGTATCTTGATGTTTTTCTTAATGAGTTTCCTGGTATAATACCTGATCGGTATGTTTAATTTACGAGTGACTTAGTTCCTGATGCTAATCCAATTTCTGAACCCCCTTATAAAATGGATCAAATTTAACTTTTAGAGTTAAATAATAAATTGGAGGAGTTATTAGATAGAGGTTTCATTTGACCTAGCACATCATTATGGGGTGCTCCTGTCTTGTTTGTTAAAAATAAAGATAGTTTAGTGAGACTTTGCATTGATTATTGAGCCTTGAATAATACCAATGTTAAGAAAAAGTATCATTTGCCTCATATCGATGATTTGTTTGATCAGTTCCAGGGAGCTCAGTATTTTTCAAATATTGTCTTGAGATCGGGGTACCATCAGTTGAAAGTGAAGAAATTAGACATTTAGAAGACTGTGTTTCATACTAGATATAGACATTATGAATTTGTAGTTATTCAATTTGGGTTAACCGATGCACCTGTTGTATTCATGGATATTATGAATAGAATTTTCTACAAGTTCTTGGATAAGTTTGTGGTTGTGTTCATTGATAATATTTTTGTTTATTATAAAAGTAAAGAGGATCATGAACGTCATTTAAGGGTTGTATTGAAAACCTTAAAATAAAAGAAACTATTTGTAAAATTCATCAAGTGTGAGTTTTGGTTACAAAAAAATTATTTCTCTGGTCACATTGTTTCTAAAAAGGAAAACTCTTGATCCTTCTAAAAAATGTTGTTAAAGAATGGCCAAGACCCAAAAATCTAACCAAGATCCGTATTTTTCTTTATTTAGTAGGTTATTACCAGAGGTTTGTTGAAAATTTTTCATGGTTATCTAGCCCAATGACTAAATTAACTTGAAATGGTGTTATGTTTTTCTGGACAAAATAATTTGATGATTGTTTTTTGGAATTGAAAATATGATTGGTGAATTCTCCAGTTTTGGCATTACCTTACAGAGATGGTGAATTTTTTATCTATAGTAATGCTTTGTTGAAAGGAATTGAATGTTTCCTTATTCAGAGTGATCAAGTAATTGCTTATACTCCACGTTAGTTGAAACCTCATGAGTTAAATTACCCTACACATGATTTGGAATTTTCTACTGTTATTTTTTTCGTTAAAAATTTGGAGGCATCATTTTCATGGTGTAAAATGTGAAATATATACTGATCACAAAATTTTGAAGTATATATTCACTCAAAAAGAATTGAACATGAGATAGAGGAGATGGATGAAATTAATCAAGGATTATGATTACATAATTCATTACCATCCAGGAAAGGAAAATAAAGTGGATGATTCTTTGAGTCTAAAAATTAATGCTACATTAAACTTGTTACATTTGGAACAAGATACTTTGATTAAAGATTTGATGATATTTGTCATAGAAGTTGTTGGGGCAGGAATGTATTTTGTTTTGTTTCAGGTGTTAGTGAAATCATCTCTACGAGACAGAATTAAGAAAGCGCAGTGAGTTACAGAAAAAGGTAGAGTTGGTTTATAAGGGTAAGTTACCTGAATTTGGCCTTGATAATGATTTTATTTTGAGATTTGGAAAGAGATTTTGTGTGCCTTGTGATTCAAAGTTAATGAAAGAGTTGTTATGTGAAGCTCATATTTCTCTATTTTTAGTTCATCTTGTAAGTAATAAGATGTAAAGAGATCTTCAGAAGTATTACTGGTGGGATGGAATGAAAAGAGATATTACTGACTTTACTCTGAAGTGTTTGAATTTTCAACAGGTTAAAGCAGAGTGACAATTATTAAAAGGGATGCTTCAGTTTTTACCAGTGCCAGAGTAGAAATGGAAAAATTATCCATGGATTTCATTATGGGATTACTAAAGACATATCTAGGTAGCAATGAAATCTGGGTTATTGCTGATCGATCGACTAAATCTGCTCATTTCCATCCTATTCTAGATAATTGTTTTCTAGATCAACTTTCTCGGTTGTATGTTAAAGAGATATTCAGGTTGCATGGAGTTACCCTCTCCATTATATCTGATCCTGATCCGAGGTTCACATATAACTTTTGGAAAGGCCTTCATAAGTCATTGGGCACTGAATTAAATTTTATCACATGTTTTCATCCTTAATCAGATGGGTAGTTAGAATGAATAATTCAGACCTTGGAGGATATGCTACGGTCTTGTTCAATTGATTACCAGGGAAGTTGGGACTAATATCTTTATTTGGTTGAATTTTATTATAATAACAGTTTTTATTACAGTATACAAATGGCTCTATTTGAGGCATTATATGGAAGGCGGTGTTGAACTCCAACTTTTTGGGATGAAGTAGGTGAAAGGAAGTTGATGGGACCAGAATTGGTAGATGAGATGGTAGAAAAATTCAGTTTATTCAGAAGAAAATGAGAATAGCTCAGAGCAAGTAGAAAAGTTATGCGGATAACCAGAGGAAGGATCTTTCTTTCGAGGTATCAGGTTATGTATTTCTCAATGTTTCTCCATGGAAAAGTGTGATGCGTTTTGGTAAGAAGAGAAAGCATAGTCTAAGGTTAATTGGAACCTATAAAATCATAGAGAAAGTTGGACCAATTGCCTACAGAGTGGCTTTACCTCCAAGTTTATCCTAGGTACATAATGTTTTTTATGTTTCAAGGTTGAGAAAGTATTTGCTGGATCCGTATCATGTTTTGAGTCCAGAGGTAGTTCAGTTGGAATATAATCTCTCTTATGATGAACAACAAGTCCAAATTCTTGACCGAAGAGATAAAGTGTTGTGAAATATAGTAATTCATTAGGTAAAGGTTTTTCGAAAAAACCATATGGTTGAAGAGGCAACGTGGGAATCTGAAAATTATATGAGGGACAAATACCACCATTTATTTGATAAGTGAATAAAATTGTGAGGACACAATTTCCAAAAGGGGGGAAGGATGTAACATCTGAGAGAAATAAAGAATATGACATTTTCATATTTATTAATATTTGTGAATTAAATATTAGTTTTACTTTAAAGGGGATTCTATGTCTGATAGCGTAATCAACACATAACAATGCGTTTCTTTGAAATCTTACATTGCACAAAACATTGAGTCATACTGAAAAATAATAATATATTATTATTATTTTATATGGTAGTTAACACATAATCATTATAATGGAGGTAATAGATTGAACTAACTAAAATATGATTATATATTTTTTTAAATGTTTTTCTATTTGTCCAATAAATTTTACAGGCATAAAATAAGATAGAATCCAATTTTAAGCCTACATACTCTAATATTTTTTAAAAGGTCATTTTACCACCTTTTGATGGAAAACTATTTTTAAATCTAGTTTTTGACACTTTTATAAATTCTATTTAAAAAAAATAATATTATTCTTTAGAATCGGGATATCAAAATTTACTTTTGATGAAATTTTGGTGTTTTTATGATAATGTTCATTTTTTAATGAATAGTGAGAAATACTGTATTTTAATTTAAAACTGTCTTTTAATAAAATTTATTTATATAGTTAGATTATATTTTTAATTGGTTTTAAAGTATAATTAGATTATATTTTTATCATTTAATCCTATGTTGGTTATTAGAAGTAATTTCACTATGAAAATGGGCATAAACAGGTGTCAATATTTTGATAGTTATTATTTCTTAAAAATACGCTTTTTTGTTTTGACAACATGAATTAATTTTATATTAATTTATTCCACTTATGTGTTTTGAATTTAGAAAAATGGATTCCATATTTGGAATCAAGAGTTCCAAACTATGAAAATATGTAGCTTTTATTTTTATACATTATGAATATTTACTTTAGTAAATATTTTATTTACCATGGTTAAAGGGTAAATCTCGCAAGTAAGGGTAAAAAAATATTATTATAATAATACTAAATTACCATAAAATGTGTCCTAATACAATTTTTTGACACATGTCTGACCATGGGAATATTTGGATCGATTTTGGGACCCCATAGAGCCACTTGGGAGCGATAATGACACTTCATATTAACTAATTTAAAGTAAAGATAAAAATGACATAAACAAATATCTTTTAGTAAACATTTTTTATATGGGGGTTATATAAGTTATCTATTTGACTATAAATATTAATTTTAAATCTAGAAATACTTCCTATATCATGGTATTTTATTTATAATTTTTAGACATCAAATAAATAAAATTCGTTTTGACACAATAATGTTGCAGTGATTACCTTATTAATGAATGATTTAATTAAATGAGATTATAAAAATTAAACAAATATTTAAAACCAATAAAATTATTATTGGATGATTTTATTTCGAACAAGAGTCATCTTATATTCTAATTTAATGAGTTTTGGACCTTTTTAAACTAAAAATACGTTTATAATAAAAAAATAGTTTCAAACTTTCCTAAAGAGCCCCTCCTCCCCCTTATAAAAGGACACCACGTCTAAACCATTACTCACACCTATAAATTGCATTGTCTAGTCCAAAATTTTCCTAATTAATCTCCCTACATCCCTATCTTCCTCCTAGAAGCCTTCCCTTAAGAGGAAGGCAAGTCAAGTAAAACCTTTGGTCTAAACGAAATGGAGATACCCGATTTAAAGGTAACGTCTTCTCTTAAGTTCTTTTATTTTACTTATCCAACCCCCTAAGCTCTATTTAGTCCTTTATTTTATAACAAAAAAGTATACTCAATATACTAGGTTGTTTTTATGGGAAGGATTCTAACTACACTTACACACACCTCTATCTAATGGATACAAACATACTGTTTCTGTGGACGGTGAACTACTACATCACGAAACGGTAATTGTTAAAATATCTCTAACCACATCTTAGGGTGGACATTATGATGAAAATGTATTTATATATGATATATATTATGTTTTTGTTTTCTCTATACTTCTTTATTTTTCATTTATAGGATACCTTTATGGTTTCTATAATGGGTAAACGTGATAATTTCATTTGAGGAAGTGCGGACTACCACCCACTCAAATTGATAAGAATCGTTCATGCCATATGTGGGATGTGTAAAGGATGGAGTTAATGAAATTATATATGATATTATACTGGAATTATGATATACCTCTGTATAATTAAGATTTCATTCCATGAAATATGAAATAGAAATGAAAGTAGCGTTCATGCGTACATACGGATTACCGTCTCCATGAACGGTGCATTTCATTTCTTATCTCCAAATGTTTTGTGATATTATAAATACATATATACTGGATATATATTATATATATGATATCTAAATAATTAATATCCTTCTATATATAATGTACTTTTTACCACAATGACAACTTGTAATTATAAGTTCATGTTTGACTCAAGTACCAAATATTGACAAAACAACTGTTATTAACATAAATGATTATGTAATGTTTATAATGTGATAATAAGTGATATAAAAGGAATAATAAACTTGAAAAATGTTATAATAAAGTAGAAATTAACATTAGTTTATTATTTAGGATATTAAAGAACGAACGAGTCAAGTCGGGCACGAGGTAAGAGACTTCATCTCAATATCCGTTCATTGAGGCATATTTTGATTTATACATGAATTTATTTGATATGTTGCATAAAAACCTTTGAATATTCATTTCATTAAAATGGAATATTTTTCTACAAATAATTTTACTAAATTAAAAAAATGAATGTTTCTTTTTAATGTACTCAGTGATAATGATCGTTCAACCACCGCGAGCACTATTTGATCTTTGGCTTCCTTAACAAGCCATAGTGTTTTTTAAAAGGAAAATAAATACCATATAAACTTTGTATGTATTTTGGTATTGAAAATGGATTTGATAATGGATTCATTTTGTCAATATATTGAAATGATATATTTAGATTGTAATGTGGAAATGTTATCTTTTCCTTTATGATTATGTAATGTGCTACGAATATGTTATGGTTTTTGGGAATTGTTTACGTATACAGGTGGTTCTATGATTAACATAGAGTGGGTGAGCCCGAGATAGAACTCTAATGAATTAGGTAACATGACAGAGGTAAACGTTAATGTTTCTCCTATGATATTTAGGGAATATACTATGATGGGTATTCTAAACGTAACTCCCAATGTAGCTGTGAAAGATACAATGTAAGTATGTTATGGATGCCACAAGTTACCTTTATGATTTATGATTTCTATATGTTATTCATAAATATTATGATCTAATGAGGTATGTTAAAGAGCTTATGTTTGGTATGTATTGGTGGAATAATGTTTTCTTTATTTATTTTATAATCCTTACTGAGCTTTTTACGATCATCCCAAGTTTTTTTGAAATGTTTTTCATAGGACTTAAAGATGAATAGGGTCAAGGATGGGATAATGGAAAAGTCATGCTGTCTAAAACATGGAACTAGACATGAATATTTTTTTCAAGAGTTTTTATTAAAAAAATTTATACTAAGTAGAACTTTCTACTTTGTAATATTTGAGATTTAATGTAATAGTTATGGATTAATTCTCTAAAACTATAAACCTGACAAGATCCTCAATGTCAATAATTATCTTAATTAAAGATTATGTATTGGTTAAAGCTAGGTCCTTATATATAGAATTCCATTTTCTTCATTATTAGTGGTATCATTGATCGGAATGAAATGGCCATACATCGTTAACTGATCAACAACTACCCAGATATAATTTTTCCATCGGAGAGTCTATTGTAATCAAACAAAAATAACCATGTATACTACATTCTAATTCTAGACCGACAAAAGAAGTGGCTGAAGGAAACTAGAGGGTTTCAAGGGCTCTGCCTTTATCTGTTGGTAGGTATAACAGTGGGACACAAGATCTTCAATGTCAATCTTCATACCCATCCAACAGAATGGTTTTATGATGTTATAATACATCTTCATAGTGCTTGGATGGATGTCGTACAAAGGGATATAACAATTAAATAATTATAAACTCCTCACAAATAATGGGACTACTACCCACTTCCCAAAGTGAAGCATACTCTCTTAAGAGAGAGACCAACCCAAAATGGTCTCCCCACTATAAAGGCTTCCCTAAATTTTTCTAAACATATCATCATGCTATTGAATATAAACAATATACTCCATTATAGATGATGATAAATGGACACCAGTCATAACCACACATAAAATATCCTCCTGAGCATCTTGGTGCCACTTACTTAAAAGACTCATATGGTTCCACTCCTCCTTTGATTCTAAAAAAAATATGATGGTACATTCCTGCTAAGAGCATCAGAAATTACATTCAAATTCACTAGGGTGTAGAAAATATCAATTTAAAATGTGTAATTTAATTCTACCGATTATCTCTATCTGAGATTCAAGTCATTCTGAAAAAAATATAGATATGTCTTTTATGATCCAAAATGATTGTAAACCTCCCTCCAAAAAGATAGTGCCACCAAAATTTATGCACATGAATAACTTCTTCATGTTCTAAATTATGAGTGGGGTAGATCTTCTCATACATTAGATGTTGATGAGAGACATAATATACCTCTTGGTAATCCTATATAAGAACACATCCCAGACCAACACTAGAAGAATCAAAAAACACCACATAACCCTTACCAGACTAATATAAGAGTAGAATAGGTGATAATGTCTGAAGTCATTTCAATTCATCAAAATAATAATGAAACATAATATCCCTTGTGAATTTCACCACTTTTATAGTAAGAGTACTCAATGCTGATGTCAACATATATAAATCATTAACAAAACATTGGTAGTATCTAACAAGACCAAATAAGCTTTGTCTCTCAAAGGCATTTTGTGGTTCCTTCTATGAAAGGGAAACCTTTACCTTATTTAGATAAATAGATAATACATGTTTGAAATTTTTTCCCCTATGAACTTCACTTCTTGAATCTAGAATCTACATATCAAAATATTTCCATAAAAATGGTAAATTCTTAGAATATCTAGAACCAAAACTAGTTTGATCTCGTCCTCATGTTCAAATTTCGAATAGATAAGAATATAATCCATGAACACTACAATAATAGGGTCAAGATATTGATGTAATACCCAATTCATCAAAAACATAAAAACTTTAGGAGAATTTTTCAAACCAATAGGAATCAAATGTCATTCATAATATCCATAACTTCTCTTAAAATATGTCTTCAATATATCGAACTCCCAAACTCTGAGTAGATAATAACCCGACTGAAGATAAATAATTGAAAACTTCTTTTCCCATTTAAATGATCAAAAAAATAATACACATGAGACAATGAAATTTTTTTCTTAACTGTTACTCATTTCAATTTCTTATAGTCCACACACATCCAAAGTGAACCATCTACATTCTTGGAAAGGAGAATAAGGGTTGACAAAGGTGAAACACTAAGGAAAATGAAACATTTCTGAAGTAGGTCATCAAACAAAATCTTGATCTCTTTCATATCTATAAGAGCCATACAATAAGAAGGTATCAATATTAGGTGCATACCTAGAACCAGTTCAACCAAGAACTCTACCTATATCTCTAGAGAATAATTAGTGGAGTCTTCTAGGAAAATGTCAGTAAAGTATCAAAAAAAACTGGAAGATCAACAATAGGAGAAAAATCATCAGGATCAATCTCAACAACATATAACAAACTCTTAATTATTGGACGAGAATATGATGCACGACCAGATCTTGGGTCCCACTACCCCTGAAAAACATGAGAGCTCCCATAGACAACAAGAAAAGAGACATGCTTCCAGTAAAAATCAACCTCATCCCAATGAGAGACAAGAAAATTCATACTATTAATGAAATGAAAAAGATTCAGATCAAGAATGATAAAATATCAAGCCAACACTCTATCATCTATCATTAACGAACATGAAGGATACCAAAACCTATTTTCTATCCTCTTTCCATGTGGTGTCACTAACTCTATTAAAAAGGAAATAAATTCCATTGGATTCTTAAGAATATCAAAAAAAAAATGTGTAGACATAAATGAGTGGGAAGAACTAGTATAAAATAAAGAGATCACTACTAAAGATGAAATAAGGATAATACCTATCACTATTTCTAGGTCTGCATCGACTTCTGCTAGATATTCATCTACTGTGTGAATGTGCTTCAATAATGAGGCCCATTGATAGATCCCTATGGGCCTTAATGATTAAAATTACACTGTAGTATCCTTTAGACCCAATGAACACTGACCATAATGAGGCGTTGTCAAATCCTGAGAGAAGCATTGTAAATGAACAACATATCCATAACTGTTTCACATCTTGGTGGGTGTAATACATGAATGTATGGTGTGTCTAACCTTCCAACACTGATACCAAGCTAGAGGCACACATCTAGTTGTAGTAAACAATGTAGATGAGGCTCTCCACTAATACCCACCTCCACTACTCCTGATATGATCAATCCCCTTGATATTCTTCCTATTTGTGCCACTAAAGCTACTACTAGATATAAGAAAATAGGTGGAAAATACAACATTTACTTCCATATTCATCTCATCCCTCATAAATATATCTATTGTCTCTATATAGGTAGAATGATTTAACATAAAAACCTATGATCTCATATCTGATCAGAAACCATGAATGTACTTTTGAACCTTCAAATGGTCATTCTTTACCACATTTAGAGATAAAACGGACAAACTAAATAAAATGATTGGTGTATGATAACATAGAACACTCTCCCTATTGTAATGATAGGAACACGAGAGACATATCCAACACCTGGGACTCCGGGAAATGTTGCTGGAAGAATGGGGTTTTGAAACCCTACCAACTGATGTCCATGTGTTTGTCTTCCTAGAACATTGAATCCCACCATCGCTTACCAAATGACTAGATCCTTAAATCTTAAAAAATCACCATATTATTCTTAGGTGTCTCTAGGAACATGAATATTTGATCGATACTATCTAGACATTCCTCTACCTATTGAGGTTCATTCATTCCTTTAAAGTATGGTGGTTTCTCACCTAAGATTTATTACGACTGATCTCACTGTTTCCCTTCTCATTATTGTACCTCAACAACCATGTTCTATACTCATGGAACATCTTGATAAATAACATGATATTCCCATATGATAGTCTTGATGATTTTTTGATCCACTAGCATTTTTCCTTGTGAATCATTAGTTACACCTTCTTGAGGAACTCATGGAAGATGTCTCAAAGGCACACAACTACACAGTATAATATAAGGAATGATCAGAAAGAAAAGTAAACCATATTTTAAACCAAGAATCCCAAAAATAGAAATTGAGATTCAAAAAAAACCCCAACACTAGAGACACATATCCAAACATCACATGGAAACTTGAGTCTCTCCATGACAATAACTATCTAGGATCTTATTGTAACATACCTATCATGTTAAGAAAATCATATCCCCATTCTAACAGATGTCCCAATATAAGAAATATTTGGTGCTATCAGATCTGATACCATTTTTTAATGATCCAAATTGGGTTATCATCAAAACTACCTCTTGACCCTACCAAAAGGGCATTTTAGATCCCCATAAGCTAGAGACAAGCACCCGAACATCAAATAAAAAACCAGAGTGAAAAACTTCAACCAACCTATACAAACACTTGTAATATATACACATGGAAAGGAAATATACAATGGAAGTTTAATAAATATATTTCATAATAATAATAAAATAGTGGAAAGGAAACAACTATAATTGTTACCAAAACTAAAAAGGAATAGTCCGACAATAAAGAACCAGAACCAAACAGCTACTCCATGTGATGGTGTGGGTAAACTACCACCATCTCACCACTGGTTACCTAATCCATCATACACAAATCCTTTATGCCTCACTATGGTTCCTTGCCTTTACATGCAATGGTATACATAAAAATATCTACGCACCACTGAAGAGGTGCGTAGGGTGTGAGCTAATAAGATCAATATTATCCCACCAAGGTGTTCCATAACAAGTCTCTATATGAAAATTCCTCTATAATCATTTAAAAAAATTGAAATGAAAGTAGTAATTCAGTTTTTATTGAAAACATAGAATTGATTTACCTTTTATAACAGTTCTAATCGAAAAGTAGGTATATCAATTTCAACATTCTTTATAACATTTTTTAATTAGAATAAACATGCATATCAATCCTAAAAAATCCACGAATAACAAAATAGAAGAATAGATATCAACACCAAAAATCACTATAGGATAGACTAATAGACTACTTGTACCAAAATCAATCAACAACACAATCTGGTTCCTATAACACATGATAAGGAATTAGAGGAATACCCCATGAGTATACCCCCTAAAATGACAATATCAGTCCCCTAGAACAATGGGAATATAAAAAAAATAAAAGCCCCATAAGAAATATTTTAGATAACCACAAAAAAATGATTATGGTCTGAAGATAAACCTTCAACTTATGTACCCCACATAACCTATGTGCTAATTTTCACAATTCATTCTAATGTTTTGAAATCCATTTCAAATAAATTTCACAAATCCATTTCAATGCTTTAAAATACCCATTTTCGTTCCATTTATCAATAACCAGGGAAAAATAATTTTTAATTAAAAACAATTTTCAATACACAAAAAAAATCATGCCAATTCCTTTTATAAATTAATTTAGGAAAAAAGAAGAAGAAGGTTCATCAACATAGACTAGAGATGGAACCACCTAACTTGAGACATGGGTCACACGCACACTCATTCAGATCCACCAAAAATGAAAACCCATCGATGGAAACAAGGAGATAAAATCCAATCCAAACATAAAAAAATAAGTCAAATTGAGAAAGAGGGTCATTAAAAAAGTGTAAAACCAAAAACCTCAAGGAACAATGCCTACCAAACCATGTGAAACAGAAGAATGGACTTCAGAAATAGATTATACAACTGACCAAGAATAAGACACGAATAAGTACCAATTTAGACCAATAAATCCGATAACGTAATGAAGGGTGCTACTATGATAAATGGAAATAAAGAATTGGAAAAGTCACTTACCCATAAAGATTCACCAAAACTACAATAGAGATGAATTGTCGAACATATCAATCTATAAGATGGAGAGTCCCCAAAAATCACTTGGGAATTTCTTCTTGGCCGAGGGAACTCAAGTCTTGAGAAAAAACAAAAATAAAAATAGCCACACACCTATTTTCAAAATATTACACTATGTTTCACACAACGTGTAAACCAGTTACACAACATGTAACTCCAAAAGTATCATATAGACCAAAAAAACTTCACCTATGATTAAAAATATGACCTTTTATTAACTCATGATGTATAATAGCTCTTTACATAATGGAACCTTTAACAGCATGAATCCTTTCATGAATTGAATCCAACAAATATTACACATTGTGTAACCTGGTTACACATGGAGAAATCCTCCAGCATCCTGCAGAAAAATCCGATTGAATATAAGAGTCCAATAAATATGTGACTTGACCATTGTAGGTATCCTACCAATTCCTTCTATACCCTATATTGACAAAAAATGGTAATCCCTGATGATGTTAAGGACATACCTAACAGATCAGTAATGAGATGTTACAGTTAGCAATGGATACATACTAGTGAATCTATCATGAATCAATTGGTCTTAATCAATATGGAAGGTTAAATAACTAAAAACACATTCTGTTTAATGAATAACATTAGAATGATGAATAATATGGTAGGAATAAATAATGATTATATCATTCCATATAAATAACCACAAGAACATGAAGCTATTCCCTAGATTGTATCAATGCAGTAATACCATGGTTAATAATGACATAATTCTCCATGATGTAACTTCATATTATTAGATTCCATGATCTCAGATATCTTGATATCAATATCTTAAGTCCCTGATCTATGATAGATTACAATAATGGATGAAGACCCATTCAAATCACACTTATTGATTTCATGATAATATATTCCAATGCATTAAGGGGATATATAATGTTTGACATTGCCCACCACTGCAATTTACAGGGTTAACATATATATTTAATGATTCATTTAATATATGAACAATATTCCATATAAATAAATATTTGTATTTATTAAATAAAAATGATTATAAATAATTCCCTAGTCAATCAAATATTAAAAAAAATAAAACACCATATATAGGCATGGTTTAAAAATTAAGAAATAATTATATCCATAATACAATGAATATATTTATTTATAGGAAATATAATGTCCAATTAACATGTGAATGTTAATTTTTCTAATAAAAATTAATAAAAAAATTAATCAGGAATGTGAATTTTAATAATTCCCCTACCAAAAGTAGTCATAAACCATATAGAGATATAATAACTATTATTTAATAATAAAATATCTCTAGTGGATTATATATTAAATATATGGTTATTTTTGTTTATTAATTGATATAGCATAAAAATATCATTACAAACACTCATGAGGAAATTACCAATTTCACTTTGAAAATCACCATTAAAAACTAAAAATGTTCCATAATATTAGAAAAAATTACTTTAAAATAAATTTTTTATCATGTGATGGAATCTTCATGGAAATGTGTGGTCATGATGGTGGGAATGTTTATTTCATGTCGTGTATGTTAGAAGAAATATTCCATTAACATTTGTAATAAAAAGTAAAAGGTTACTTTTTTTGGGAAATGTAATTTATATTCCTTTTAAAAAAATTATAAAAATTCAAACATAGGAAAAAATAATGTAAAAAAAATAATAGGATATGATTAATAACATTAATGGAAAAATTATAATACATACATATGGAGTAAAAATCATTTTTTACAGAAAAGATAAATTAAGTTAGAATTTCATAATAACATTTTCTAAATCATTTTAAGTACCAAATTTTGGAAAATAGTACAATTACACAAAATTATCATTAATACACAGTGTAAAATAAAATTAAATGTGTTTTATAGATAATGATTAAATAATTTTCTTTAATGGGAATTCAAGTATAAACAATCCCGATTAAAATGAGATTGAAGCATAAACCACTACCTCTTTGGAAACTTTTGAATAATAACCCCCATGAAAGAAAGAAAATTAAATGAAACATTAAATACCATGAATACATCAATATTTATTATATATCATATGATATGATAATTAGATATTCATCATAAAACTAGATAAGTGAATAACATAAAATATATCACAATGGTGTGGAAATTGATATGAATGATTTTACTAAGAGCATACCATTGAAGTGAGAATTAATATAAGAATACATTGTGTGTATCATTTTTAAATCCAAATAAAAAATAAAAAATAAAAAATAATAATTATAAGATATTAAACACATAATCTTATGAAATTGAAGACAATGTAGAAGTTATACTACCCAATGAAAAGAAAATAAGATATGAAACCCATTAACACTTTATTACTTTTGTGTCTAATCCAATGGGTTAAAATTATTTAAATTTAAACAAAAAATTACATTATTTAGGAATGAAACAATTTATAATATATAAAAATGGTGATAGTTATACACCATGGAAATGAATATAGGTTCAGAGCGTCAAAATAAGCCTCAATGAAAGCAAATCGAGAAGGAATTTATTACTACATGTTTCCCTTTTGATGAACATGATTTAACCTCCTATATATTGTTTTTAAAAATCCCATTAATTTATAAAACTACATTATTCATATTTAAAATTTCATATATGGTCTTATTATAATATATTCCGACCCATTAATTAATAATATTTTATTATAAGCATTGTTTTGGGTGTTACCTCATTCGTATTGTCATGTAGGCTTCATCATGAATGTTTTTTATTTTGAGAATATGAAATAGTTACATAATTTCCATAGTTATAATAATGTTAAAATATCACATTTATTCAAAATATATGCTTTTATAATCATTCTTTGTTGTTGGACATTGAAAATGAATCTTATCTCTTCTTGGATATGGTAGGTCATAAGTACTCACGACCAATAATATCATTCGCTCAATGGGTGAAAGGGTAGAAAGAGGATGATATATTAATTTTCAAGAATTAATATTGTTCAATTTTTATCATATGTATTTATTATTTCCATAATTATTTTTATTCATGTTATTTGGTGACAGAAAAAATAACATCTGTTCTTGAGGTGGTAGTCCGACATACACATGAGCGATGGATTTTATTCCCATTTGATGGTGGAAGATATGAAAAAATATCACTCTATAAACATAACAATAACTCATTATATGATATATTTTAGTGTTATTATATTGTAATTTTTAATCCATAGTTGAATGTAAGAAATTAATAAGTAAAAAAGAATTAACTCCGTGAAGATGATTATCTTGACTTAGATAAACCTCCTTTGTATCACTTATTAAAGACCATAGAATTGGTATTTTGGGAGGTATTGACTCTATAGAATGTGTAAAATTATTTTGGGGAGATATTTTTTAATATTTCTTTCATGATGAATGGATTTAGAGGTCTGAAAAATTGAAGGGTGGGGTTCCATTTTATAATTGAGGGGGCGAGACATTTTTGTAAATTCCCCAAAATATTCGATAATTGGAAGGCACTGTCAAAACAAGTGCCTAAAAAATTGATAAATAATGGATTCAAGGGATGATATGTTTGACCCAAACCTTAAAAAAAAATAATTTTTGACATGTTATTCCATTATCCTCAGAATTAAATTATTTATCCAGTTTAGTTATAATAAAGATAAATAGTTTTTTATTTACCTAGGTAATTTATTCATTAATACTAGAAATTAATCATAATTATTATATAATTTTGACCAAATTATTCAAAATATGATATAAAATTTATTAAATAAAATTTCAATTTGGGAGGGAAAATAATTTTATCACAGGTGCATGTAATGTTTAAAATCCCATTTTAACCTTAACCATGGTAATTAAATTTTAATTTATTTAATTTTCATTACAAAAAAAATTATCTTAACCTTCATAACTAATATTAATTATTCTAATACAGGATATGGAATATATTTTAACAAATTAAATTAATACAAGTGATGTAATTTTATTAAAAATTAATACCATAATCGTGAAGAAATTGCTGTTTTCCAAATAAAATGTTTTCTTACATATAAAAACGTTTTTATAACCTAAATTGGATTAAAATTGATTCAAATAACCTAAATTATATTAATAACTATATAATTGAATTAATTTTATTTTTAAAACAACATAAATATTATAACATTGTAAATTCCATAAAATAAAATCCAATTTTTAATAAAAATAGTATTTTAACTTTTCATCAAATAGTTTATTATTTTTAGAAAATTATAAAAAAATCATTCAAATATAATTTTTACAAGGGATTTAAAAAATGAAGTTAATTTTTTGAAAAAACATTGTTTTAACAGAAGTGACTGGAACACTTACATAATGATAATATTCAGAAGACAACATTTCATACAAGGTATTGAAATGAAAAGATTAAAATTATTCCCTTTTGATTGAATAATTCATCCTTTATCATTATACATTGGAAGAATATATTATTCATGGACTATCTTGATAATTTTATTTTGGTATTAATTTATGATACCTTGATATACTCAAATATCTATGGGGAGTAAGAGAATCATTTTAAAATATTTCTTGAGACTCAAAAAAGAATTGTATGTGAAGTTCAGTAAGTTTAAATTTGGGCCCCATGATATATTTATTATTTTATATTTTTTATCTAATTTTTGGATATATGTTGATCCTTCAAAATAGGCAATCATAGAAAAAAATAGACTATGAAATATAAGTGAGATAAATAGTTTCCTTAGCTTACCAGGCTACTATCTATGATTTGTTCAAAAGTTTTCATGATTCTCTAACTCATTGACCATGTTGACATATAAAATGGTCAAATTCAAATGGTCAATGTAAGGCGAGGATGTTTTTGAGTAGTTGAATAATATATTGTTCAAATAACTAGTATTTACTCTACCATTGGGAAAAAAGGGATTTGTAATAAATAGTGATGTATCGAATAGTTGAACAAAATTTATTCTTATGAAAAATGATAGAGTGGTTTCTTATCCACAATTAAAATTAATGATCCATGAACATAACTAACTAAATTAGAATCTTGGATTGTAGTTTTTAATCATTAAATTGATGATATGGTTGCACTCCCTCTATTTTGTGAGATATGAGACATATAAAGATCACCAAAGATTGAACAATATATTATCACAAAATGAGATTATCATGGGAAAAAGGCTGTCATGACCTATCCCCCGGGGCCTATTCCATGACTACCCCAAACCCACCTTCCATAGGCCAGGGGCTGGCGACTAGCACTGGAAAGGAATATCCCTATAATAGAAAGTCATTTCCTTTTTAACCTGTACAAAAACACAAACTAGAACGCAACAAGAAGAAACCACAAAGTAAATTGTTGTAGTAAAAGAGTGCTGAAAGTAATGGGGTTGGAATACAAGCCCAACTAAAAAGTACAAGTATAACTAGAAAGTACACATACAACTGAAAAGTGAAAAACAACTCCAGGATCGTCCATTGAGGATCTTACCTGAAGGGTAGGTATAGATCATGAACCGTAATCCATGCGTCACGTCACACCAAATGGTCCACCTCTGAGTGCCATCTAGTACTGGCTCCCTCCACCTCGATCAATGCTATCTATCGTCTGCACAAGACACAACATGGTGCGGGTGAAGCCTGTGTAGGGGTGAGTATAACAATACTCAGTAGGGACCCCGAGACCCCGTAGTTCTCCTAGAGTTCCATGAAGGAAAAACCAAAAAGCAATATCCGAACTCTACTTAGGTATATGCCCATACATATACCTAAGTTATCAAGTTATACTCATCTCATACATTAGGGAAAAATACCACAAAGTTAACACTATGAAGGGAGAAGTACCACAAAGGTAACACCACAAAAGATAGAAGTACCACACAGTCTCAACTCAAACTGGGTATCGGTTAAGTAAAGAAGTACAAATGATTAGTCGCGAAGCTAGATCATATTAATCTGTCAAGAGGCACTACTGATGACCATACGGAGTCTGACCCACACATGATCGATAGGTACTAACCCCCTCAATGACCCACACAGGATCTGATCCTCTGAGGATCGATAGGTAACTAAACCCCATTGACCCACACAGGATCAGACCCACACATGATCGATATGCGCTAACCCACACAGGATCGCTGAGCGCTGACCCACACTGGATATTACCCACACCGGATCGGTATGCGCTGACCCACACAGGATCACTGAGCGCTGTCCCACACAGGTTCTGACCCACACAGGATCGGTGCTGACCCACATAAGATCACTCGGTACTAATCCCCATATGATCTGTCTCTAACCTCCGCCTCACTGCCATCCATTAGATTCCCTACACCAGGTGCAATGGAGTTTTGTAGAATTTTCCCCTCGAGATATCAGTCGTATCTCGACTTCCAACCCAAAGGACTGCCATGTCACAAAGGTTCCAACGTGATAGACGACGCGTCAATTGGATGCCCAGTTTGTGAGTTATAAGCATTTTAGCTCCGAGGGCCTGGTTGGATTCGACCCAGAAGTACTCCAACTATCTCATAAACTCAATTAGAGTATACCAAAGGGACATTCTCGATCCAAGGATTCCAACACCGTAGACAGTTCATCAAACTAATGTCCGGTTCTCAAGATATGTCCCTTTAAGCGTTTTTGGGCCCGGGGCCGGTCCGACCCGACCCGACCCGTTCTAGGCTAGGCTGCGATAAGCCCGACCCACAAGGGGGCAGCCCAAAAATTGCAGCATGCAAGGGGGAGACCTAGCCATGTAAGGCATGACCCGTGAGGAGGGTGGCCCGACCGCGTAGGGCGTGGCCCTTAAGGAGCGCGACCCACTGGGCAAGTGGCCTGACCACGGTGAAGCATGACCTATTGGGGGATTGCACTAGGTGGAATGGGGGAGCATCTCCCCTGAATTCCGGAATGGCCCAGATACCGTTACGCTCCTTCGTAGCAGTGTCGCCATGTGGCACCGCCAGTTAGCTTGTCAGACCCACTGGAGTAGGTCTTGCTGATCCGTTGTGGCCGGTCGGTGTGCCAGCCGACTTCTACAGCAGCTTAGGATGTTGCACCGCTCCGCCACCCATAGCTGGCTGGTGTGCCAGCCACCTTCCTCCGATCCATCGTAGATGATGAGCTTCAGCCTGAGACCTCTAGTGGAGCGGGTGCACCGTCTCCTCTTCTTCCGTGGTCGTCCAGTGTGTCAGCCACTTTCTCCGACCACCGCGGCTTCATGTCATGGCCTCCTCTTGTGGTGCGCGACGGCGTACTATCCCCAACGTAGCCGGTCAGTGTTGTCATGATGGAAGTATTCCATGGAGTGCGTAAGGGTGTAGTAAAGTATCTGAGTGTCTAGGCCGGGTTCTTTATGCCCTCTCCCTCCATATTAGCTCGCAAACATGAGGGAGGATAAAGGGGTACAATAAAATTCACTTGAATTAAACAAAAAATAAAAACCTCTACCTGAGGTTGTTGGAGGGCCTCCGTGATTGAGGAAGGGGGTCAATGTTCACCGTCCTCTGCAACTAGCTTCCAATGACTCCGTGCATACATCATCCTTAGGTTCGTGGTTATGTGTCTCCTGTCACCTCCCACTAGAACCAGCTCCGTCCTCTAAGGGTTTAGCGTCTCTACACTTTACCAACACTTCATTACTTGGTGAAGCTATGCCAATACCCCTCCCCAAGCTCCATATAAATAGGAGAGGGAGAGGGTAAGTAAAGACGTTGGGAATTAATGGTGGCTCATTAATTAGGTAGCTTCCTAATTCCCCAATGTTGTTGTTACTTAGATTGAAGGGTAAAACCATTTAATGGATTGAAACATCACTGGACCCACACTATACTTGTCTGTTGGAGGATAAGAATAAAATAATAAAATTATTTTATTCTATTTCTTTTAAAGGTCACAAAATATAACTTTTTCTACATACCCACTACGGTCAAAGTACCCTTAAGCGAATCTCGACATTGTGGATTCTACAGTGCCCTCATATTTTTAATCCGAGCACTGGTTCAAAAGTTAGAAAATGCTGCTAAAAAATGTTTAGAAATTAATTTTGGGCACTGCAAGCCTCTGAATCACATGTCGTAAATTTTTGCAGACTCGTAATAATTCTATATAATTAAAAAAAATTACATGGAAGAAACCGAGTCTTTACATTCTCCCCACCTTAGGTATTTTTATCCCTGAAATCCACAACATAGACTAAGAAAAAAATGGTGTTACTTAGAATGAATCTGAACCTCCCACTCCCATGTTATCTCTTGGAGGTTCTCATGATGTCAATGAACACACACCATAGGTATTGACTACCCACGAAGGACCCCCTCCTGTGAATCCTCAATCTCCACTGGAACCTCTGTAAATGTCTCCCCATCATCAAAGTCCAAATCGCTTTGGTCGATGATGTGATATGGGTTGTGCACGTATCTCCTCAGCTGAGATACGTGGAAAAAGTCATGCACCCTCTCCAACTACAGTGTAAGATCCAAGTGGTATTCCACCCTGCCTATCCTCTGAATTATCCGAAAAGGATCAATAAAACTCGGTGATAACTTTCCGCCTCGGCCAAATGTCCATACTCCCCGTCTAGGAGAGACTCACAAGAACATGTGGTCCCACTCCTGGAACTCCAGAGGTATCTATATCCCGTCAGCATAATACTTATGTCTACTCTATGCAGTCTTCATCATCTCTTGGATGATCTGCACCTTCTTAGTGGTAGCCCATACCAACTCTGGACCCATAAGTGCTGACTCCCCTGGGTCTGTACATCATAGAGGTGATCTTCATGGTTGACCGTACAAGGCAAAAAATGGTTCAATACCAATGGTGAAGTGATAACTATTATTGTATGTTAACTCCACCAAGGGCAGGTGATCCTCCCAACTGCGGCCAAAATCTAGGACGCATGCACGAAGCATGTCCTCCAGTGTCTGAATGGTCCACTCTGTCTAACCATCCATTAGAGGATTAACGACGGTGCTTAAACATAGATGAGTCTTGAACTCCTCCTGTAATCCCTTTGACAAATGAGAAGTCAAACGCGTGTAATGGTCGGAGACGATCATCGATGGAACCCCATAAAGTTGTACAATCTCTTGTATGTAGAGGCATTTCAGTCCCTCTACTGATACCTGCTCTTGGATGGGTAGGAAGTGTGCCAACTTGGTGAGTCGGTTAATGATCACCCAGATGGAATCATGTCCCCTAGATGTACGTGGAAGCTCTGTCACAAAGTCTATGGAGATCCCATCCCACTTCCACTTCGGCACCTCTAGTGGCTGAGCTAATCCTGCTGGAACCTGATACTCAGCCTTCACTTGCTGACAAGTGAGGCATCAAGAAACAAACCCAACCACCACTTTCTTCTTCCCTGGTCACCAGTTATGACACCGGAGGTCCCGGTAAAACTTTGCCACACCAAGATGTACCACTATAAAGGATGTATGGAACTCCCTCAACACCTCCACCTCTAGCGCCACCGGTACCATGGTACGTCCTCTGAAGAGAATGACGTGATCTCCACCTTCAAAAAATCTATTTGGTGCATGTCCTGAGGATATATGAGGACGTAGAGCCTCATAGTTAATGTCCCTAAGATTCCCCTCCCTAACTCGCTGAAGAAGAGGGGAAGTGATAGTCATAGACTGGAGGTAAGCCACTCTCTCTCTATCCACGAAGGATATCTGTAATGCGGCTAACTGCTCTGTCACCTCACTCAGCAACTGCAGACCATACCTCCTGTTGAGTGAAACTACTACAATATCCCCCTTACCAAGAGTATAGAATATCACAAAGTCATAGCCCTAGAGGAACTCTATCCATCACCACTATATCGGGTTCAAGTCCTTCTAAGAGAAGATATACCTGATAATCTTTTGATCAGAGTAGACTGTAAAACATTCTCACATCAAGTAATGTCACCACAAATTCATGGTGGAGACCACTGCTTCTAACTCCAAGTTATGGGTAGTGTAGTTCTGCTCATATTGCCTCAGCTTTCGTGAGCCATAAGCGATCACTGCTCGCTCCTGCATCAAGACATAGACAAGTCTGGTCCATGATGCGTCGTGGTAGACTACACACCCAACGAACTCTTCTATCAGCCTCAAGATGGGGGAACTCGTCACTCTATGCCTTTGCTCCTAGAAACTCCGATGGATTTTATCCATCCATATGAATGTTTTTACCTTCTTTTTCAATGATGATAAGGGTTCCACAACTCTGGAAAAGTCAGGCATGAATCTCCGGCAGTATCCAGCCAACCTTAGGGAACTCCCCACCTTGGTCACACTCCTGGGTGGCTCCCAATCAAGGACAACCTCTATCTTCACCGAATCCACTGTAAATCCAGCCTCTGAGATAACATGTCCTAGAAAGTGGACCTCTCATATCAAGAAATAGTACTTCTAGATCTTACCATAAATATTGTTCTCTCGAAGTGTATCCATAACTATCTACAGATGATATGCATGCTTATCCTATATCACTGAGTATATCAAGATGTCATCGATGAAGACCACCATAAAGTGATCAAGGTATGGCTGAAGGATTCTGTTCATGAGTCCCCTGAACATTGCTGTGGGTTTGGTCACGCCGAAAGGCATAACCATGAACTCATAGTGGCCATAACGACATCTGAAGGCTGTATTATGCACATCCTCATATCTTAACCTGAGATGTTGATAGCCTGAAATGATGTCTATCTTCGAAAACCAATGATCTCCCTTCAGCTGATCGAAAAGATCATCAATCCTTGTAAGTGGATACTTATTCTTAACAATCACTTGATTCAGGTGCCGATAGTCCACACAGAGTCTCAAACTCCCATTATACTTATTGGCTAACAAAATCAGGGATTCCCATGGAGAAACACTGGCCCTTATGTACCCCTTTGCCTTCAAGTCCTACAACTGTACCCGTAACTCACGAAGCTCCGTAGAAGCCATCCAATATGATAGTGTAGATATCAGTGTTGTCCTGGGGTACATGTCGATGTGAATGTGTACCTCCCTACATGGGGGTAGTCCTGGAACATTATCCAGAAAGACATCGGCATACTAGTTAACCACTACAGGATAGCTCAGACTCTCAACACCTACTGCACCCTGGGTAAGGCTAGCCAACTGATGTGTGATCGGCTGTACCCTCCTTGGGGAAAGTCCATCCTGTGCTGCAAAGGTTCCCTTCTCGCTGGTGAAGGAAAACCTGCTCTCGTCTGTGCGGACACACCGCACTTTGCACTTAATACAGTCAATCTGACCATGGACTGTGGATAACAAGTCCATACCCAAGATGACATTGTAAGGCCTCGATACCGCTACTAGGAGATGCCATCTTAAGCTCTCGCCTCCTAGAGTAAGATTTTACTATGGCACCAGTGTGTAATCATCGAATCTTCTCCCGTACTAGTCTCTAGCTATAAGGATTGAACCAACGACTCCGTAGGAATATCCGAGCTCCGAAAGAGGGATGTAGAAACAAAAGAATGACTGGAACCTATGTCTATACATACTACAGCTAAGGTGAAGTAGACACAGATCATACCTCAAATCATCTCTAGAGTTCTGTGGTCATATGCCTCAGCTGCTTGGAGCTGAGCTCAACCCTGTCCACCTACTCCCTATGGTCGGGGTGGGCCCCCTAGTGGTGATGGTGGTAGAACAACCAATCACTACCCACCACCCACCACATGGACAACTATTCTTAAATTTCCACCACCATGTGGACCTCCTCTCTTAAACCTATACCTCTTCCTCGATAGTCCCTCAACCATATGCTGGTTGTTCATATGGCGGGTCGAGAAATCACGATCCATGTGACCCTACCCACTGCATGTGTAGCACTGCCTTTCCCTCACATGACCTCATATACATCACGATCCCCACACCTCCTACCTTGTGTCCCAGGGCCATCCACCAGAAAGGTCTGGTTGGCTTAGACCTCTCTGTCATCTGCTTACAACCAGCCACAAATGACTCTGCTACCTGTCGCCTGGTGGTGGGTCTCGCTGTCGGTGCCTGCTCGGCTTGGAAGCTCTCCACCAAAAGTGCTCGATCTATCACCCCATCCTATGTTGATATGCTGATTGATATCATCGAAGCTATGATATCCCTTTAGAGACGCAACTCAAAGGTCTGAGCCCTAAAGAAAAGGTCTTGTACCATGTCGGTGGAGTAGCGGGAGAGATCAGAGAACCTTGCCGAGTACTGGGCTACATCCATGATGCCCTGCTGTAAGTGAAACAAGTCCTATATATGCATAGAGTGTAAGGTTGCTGGGATGAACTCTATCCTGGAAAGGCACTACAAGTTTTCCCAGATGAGGGTCACCCAGTCGTGTATCTGGAACATCAAGGTCCACCATATCCCTACTAGTGTTTGGAAGAGACTAAATGCTAGGATCACCATAAGGTCAGATATTGTCCCAACCAAGAGGAAAACTCGGACTACAACCTACATCCAGTCCTCAACCGCTTATGAGTCCATCTCGTCTCGGAACCTTGGAGGGCTCTTCCACTGAAACTCGTGCAACGTGCTCAGTCAGTGTGCACCCTTTAATGGTGGGGCTGGTGGAAATGGCTGCCCAACGGGTAGTGGTGCTACTGGTACACCACCTGAAGGTGCTAACAATGTAACAGGGACCTGTACTAAGGCCTCATCACTAGGTGGGCCATCATCGCGTACTCTCCTAGGAATCCAAGATGGATGTCTAAGTGGAGGCATACTGAAAGAAGACATGTGTTCCATGGTCAATAATTTATACCTGGTGAGCTGACTCAAAGATACCACAAGAAAAACTCTTCAAAAACATACACAATAAGTGTTTCTATGTACTGATTAAGAAATATGAATTCAGGGTCCTGGTGTATGGATACGTCGGCCTTCGCACCAACACTGGACTCTCTAAACTGAAAACCACACTCATAACACATAACACTATTGTCACAGAGAAAAGATAAGAGTCCTGGTTCTTTGGTAGAACCGACTCATCTGATTCCACTTTGTCACAACCCGTCCCTCAGGGCTCATTCTATGACTACCCCAAGCCCGCCTTCCATAGGCCAGGGGATGGAGACTAGCACTAGAAAGGCATATCCCTATGTTAGGAAGGAGTTGTCTTTTTTAATCTTTACAAACACACAAACTAGAATGAAACTAGAATCAACAATGAAGTAAACTATTGTAGTAAAAGTGTGATGAAAATAAAGGGGATAGAATACAAGACCAACTGAAAATTACAAGTACAACTGGAAAGTAAAAATACAACTGAATGGTGGAAAAATAGCTCTTGGATCATCCACCAAGGAACCTACCTGAAGGGTAGGTACAACTCACGAAGCGCAATCCCTACGTCACATCACACCAAATGGTCTACCTCTGAGTACCGTCTAGTCCTGGTTCCGTCCACCTCGATCATTGTTATCCATCGTCTGCAAAAGACACAACAAGGAGTTGGAAAAGATTATGTAGGGGTGAGTATAATAATACTCAGTAGAGACCCTGAGACCCCATAGGTATTCTAGAGTCCCACAAAGGAAAAACCAAAAAGAAATATCCCAACTCTACTTAGGTATATTCCCATACATATACCTAAGTTATCAAGTTATACTCATCTCATACATGAGGGAAAATACCACAAAGGTAACACCACAAAGATTGAAGTACCACACAGGTAACACCACAAAGATAGGAGTACCACACATGTAAAAGACTTAGTTTAAACAGAGTCTCATCTCAAACTAGGTATTAGTGAAGTAAAGAAGTACAAATGATTAGTCATGAAGCAAGATCATCTTACTCTGTCAAGAGGCACTACTGCTGACCATACAGAGTCTGACCAACATAGGATCAATAGGTACTAACCCCCGTAATGACCCACAAAGGATCTATCTACCCAAGATCGATAGGTAACTAACCCGCACTGACCCACATAGAATCTGACGAACACATGATTGATAGGTAACTAACCCCTTCAATGACCGACACAGGATCTTAAACACATAGGATCAGTATGCACTGACCCACACATGATCAATGAGCGCTAACCCACATAGGATTGGTATGCGCTGACCCATATAGGATCACTGAGCGCTGACCCACAAAAGATCTGACCTACACTGGATCAGTTCCAACCCACACAGAATCGCTTGGTTCTAACCTCCGTATGATATGTCTCCAACATCCGCCTCACTGCCAGCCACTGGATTCCTCTCACCCGGTACACTCGAGTACCGTAGAATCTACCCCTCGAGTTATCGGCCATATCTAAACCACCACTAAGCTCAAAAAAGGATTAAATCAAAGGACCAAAATGTCTTAAGGGTTCCAACGTGACAGACGGTGCGTCAATTGGATGCCCGGTCTGTGAGTTATATGTATTTTCGCTATGAGGGCCCGGTTGGATTCGAGTTCAATTCATCCTAGACATACACCAACAGTCTCCAAAACTCAAGTGGAGTATACCAAAGGGACTTTCTCGATCCAGGGATCCCAACTCTGTAGACGGTTCATCAAACAGACGTCCGGTTCTCAAGATATGACCCTTTATGTATTTCTGGGCCTGGTTGGGCCCGGGTCCGGTCCAACCTGGCCTGACCCATTCTGGGCTGGCCCATAGCTAGCCCAAACTACAAGGGTGTAGCCCTAAAAGATCATCCCACAAGGGGTTCGCTCGGCCGCATAGGGACAGCCCACCAAGCACGCGGCCCGGCCTGTGGGGTAGGCGGCCCGCTGGGCGGGGGCCCACTGGGCAGGCGGCCTGGCCGAAGTGAAGCACGACCCATTGGGGACTTATGCTAGGTGGAACAGGGGAGAGGCTCCCCTGAATTACCAAATATCCTGAAGTTCATTCGGCTCGTTCGCAGCAGTGGCACCACGTGGCGCCGCCAGGTAGCTTACGGGACCCACTAGAGCAAGTCCTACTGATCCGTCATGGCAGTCTGGTGTGCCGGCGTGCTGCACCGCCACCCACAACCAGCCAGTGTGTTGGCTGCCTTCCTCGGATCCGCTGCGGATGATGAGCCGCGACCCGAGTCCTTCGTCGGCCCAGGTAGGCCGCCACCTCTTCTTCTGTGACCAGCTGGTGTGGCGGTCACTTTCTCCGACCACCATGACATCGTGCCACGACCTCATCTTGTGGCATGTGAAGGCACATTGTCCCCAATGTAGCAGTTTGGTATTGCCACACTGGTGGTATTCCCCAAAGAGCACAAGGGTGTAGCAATGTTGTGGAGGGTCCGAGCCGGGTTTGTTAGGCTCACGCCCTCCGTGTCACCTCGCAAACATGAGGGAGGATAAAGGGGTTTAATAAAATTCACTTGAAGTAATGAGGAAATAAAAAACCCTACCTGAGGTTGTTGGAGAGCCTCCGTACTTGATGAAAGGGGTCGGTGTTCTCTTTCCTTCACAACTAGCTTCCAATGACGCTGCTCGTACGCCATCCTTCAGTTCATGGTTTTGTGTCTCCCGTCACCTCCTGTTGGAGCTGGGTCCATCTTCCAAGGGTTTGGAGTCTATTTACTTTACCAGCACTTCGATTCTTGGTGAAACTGTGCTGATACCCCTCCCCAAGTTCTATATAAATAGGAGAGGGGGATGGTAAGTAAAAACGTTGGGAATTAATTATGGATCATTATTTAGGAATCATCCTAATTCTCCAACATTTTTGTTACTTAGATTTAAGGGTCAAACCATTTAATGGATTGACACATCACTGGCCCCACAATCTTCTTGTCCGTTGGGGGATAAGAATAAATTAATAAAATTATTTTATTCTATTTCTTTTAAAGGTCACAAAACATAACTTTTTCCCTAGGCCCACTGTGGTCAAAGTAAAACCTCCCTTAAGAGAATCCAAGCACTGCAGATTCAATGGTGCCCTCAGATTTTTAATCAGATAACTGGTTCAAAAGTTAGAAAACACCGCTCACGCGTTTATTGAACGTACCTTAAAAAATGTTCAGAAATTCATTCCGGGCACTCTCGGCCTCAGAATCACGCGTCGTAAATTTTCACAGGCTCACAATAATTTCATATAATTAAAAACAATTACATGAAAAAATCAGGGTCTTTACAAAGGTTATGTATGTAAATACTAAATTACTATTATTTCGTAGTACGCTACCGCATTAAGAAATAAATTAAGGTATTTGATGAATAAATTATGAAGGATCAGGTAATTATAACCAATATGATGATAGAAATATATCGTAAATTCATGGAGTCTGTGGAGTATGATTTGGGAATTATTTCAAAAGGGAAAAACTCACCCCTTTTTCAAATGATTTTCAAACCATAATTATTATAGAATATAATAAAATATAAACATGATTAGGAGGGTTTACAATTATAACTAAAACAATGAATGGTAGGAAATTTTTAGAAATCATCTATGAAGTTGATGTGATAATTTTTGAAAATAGAATATTTTTTTATCATACAACTGAGCTGAGGGAGAAATTATAAGATGAAGCACATTATTTAAACTTATAAATAAACCCTGATTTCAAAAAATATATACAATGATTTAAGGGAACTTTTATTTTTGGGTGATATGAAGTATGAAATTGCATTCTATGTGTCTAGATCCTTGGCATTCTATTAGGTAAAGGCAGAAGGATGAGATCTTAATGAATCCATTAATCCTATTATAATACATTTGTGGAAGTATGAAAATATTAACATTGACTTTTCCACTATATTTTTAAGGACCCATGAAATGAGTGATGTTATAAGGGTCATTGTAGATCACCTTTCCAATTATACACATTTCATTGAAATAAGGGATCACTTACCCCTCAAACTTCTTGGATGAATCTATATCAATGATGTAGTGAAATTTAATCATATTTTAACCATTTTTTCACATAAAAAATGAATGGATTCCTTCATGAGGCTATTAAAAATGACATACATTTGTGCACCACCTATCAACCTCGAACTAGTTGGCTATTTGAAATGGATATTTAGACATTAGAATATATTCTAAGGTTATGATCTCTTTACTTTCATGTTATGTGGGATAGATATAAACAATTTATATAATATTCATATAATAATATATTTTATTCATGAATTATGATTGAACCATATGAATAACTATATTGGAAGATATTTCAAATTATAAATTTTTAAAATAAAGTTAGAGAGGAAGATAGTAGCCCTAGAAAATATTGTAGAAATAATGGCGAAAGTGAGAACTAACTAAAACCAAATGGTTCGTCCAATACATATAAAACCACTTAAATATATCCAATCTATAATCCTATAATCCTTATTTTGGTCATAAATACAACCTAATTATCATTTTTTTGAAAACCAAAAGAAGTTTTTTGATGAAGAGGTAACATCCCTAATTAAGAGTTTTATTTTATTTCTTCCTCTGCATCATGAAATTATTATTAAAATTTGATGATAGAATAAAATAAGAATATACCATATACTATTTTGTTATTATGTTATTACAATATCCCAAATCATTCTCTTCTTCCATCAGGTGGATTACCAAATCATCATTCATGTGTATAGTGGACAACTGCCTCTTAAACCTATGTTATTCATTTTCCATCACCACCAATAATGGATTTATATAATGATGGTTTTATTGTATATATATGATAAATATGATATTATTATTCTTCTTGAGGGATTATTTCATAGGTTCCTTCTTACTTTACATTTCACGATAATATGACTGTGTCATTCCTATGTGTGGTGAACTACAACCTTGCGAAGGGATGTGATTTGTTCATACTTTACGTGAAAAGTAATAAGGATGGGTTTAATTAAAATGTGTAGTGTATATGAACTAAAAAATTATTTTGTAATTATAAAATATTATTTACCTCTGTTTCTATCTTTTTGTCTTGAAAATGAAACAATATTCATGAGTACGTATGTCCTACTATCTCCATGAATTGTATATTTTATATTATATTTATAACATTTTTGGATAACTTGAAAAAAATTTATACTAAATATATATGATATTTTTATCTTGTTTAATTATCATGTAATTATAGGATAATAACAAAATTAAAATGAAAAAAATAAAAAATGAAATTATACATAGAATACAATTAATTTATTTCCCTGAAGGTGACTTTAACATGGAATTATTAATAAATGGGTAATAAAATGTAATAATTGAGTCATATATTATATGATATATATATATATATATATAAATTTATTGTTATGTACTATATGTATAATAAAAATTCATTTTTTATAGAGGAGTTCTGAATTTTTACAAAGGATGTTGAGACTTATGGAAATGGATTACTAGTCTCCCATTTATTTCTGGGTGACATGTGAAAATTCACCACTCATTTCCTTTTTGTGGTATATATACTTCCCCTTTAACATTTCATAGAATTAATATGGTTGTGTTAATTATATTTAATGTTTTTTAGTTTATATATTATTTGGTGTTAAATTTTAAAAGACTACTAATGCGGTAAGAGATTTATTTGTCACTTTTTACTTTTGTGAGACACGTTCAATATTCACCAACTATTTTTTTTATGTAGTATATATGATATACATGAATTTATTTTATGATTGATATACTGAAAATTATTTAGATTTATATATATCCATTTCAGGATCACTATTTCCTGGGAATTATTATTCAACAATTACCAAAGCGGTAATGTATTTGTTTCCCAATTTTTCTACTCTGATAAATATGTTATGTTATTCCCCTATATTCTTTTATGAGGTGTATATAAGGAATATATAACATGTAATATCATGAATTTATTTATTCTTATGATATTAATATTTTGATTTAATATTTTTCCGTCACAAGGATTATAATTCTATGTTAGTGTAGTGGAAAATATTTTATGTTACAATCTCATAATTTTTGGGATTTATTTATGATTATGTTTTCGATGATAAAATATTATGATCCATCTCTCAATAATTTCATGAATCTTATTATCAACTAGTAATTTCATGAGAATACAATTTCTCCCTTATTTTTCTTCCCTTTATGTAATCAAGAGAACAATAAAATGTTCTTAAGAAAAAATATTCCTTATTTCACTCTTGGGTCAAAATTTTTTTTTTCCATCCAATACCATGTTTTATAAAAAAATTAAATTATACGTTTAACATTATATAAATTATTTATTAAAGTAATTTTTACCCACATTTAGATTTTTATAATTTTTTTAAAGGAATCTTCATGTAGTTTTCAAAACAATTCTGATTTTTATTTTAACAAAAATATGAAATAAATAAACATTTTAGTATTTATGACATTAAAATAATTATCTACCACCTTGACCAATCATTACATTGAAAATTCCAGTATACTCATACAAGGTTATTTGCAAAAAAAATTAATTTTAAAACGATTTATGTTTAAAAAATATTTTTTAAGAGGAAATGATATTTTCATAAAGAAATGATTTATATGGTTTTAATGATTCCATTATATGTTTTCAAGGATATTTCCAATGAAAAGTATTTCCAAAAAAATTTCATGTATTTTTTATTTTTAAAAATGATTTTCAAATAAAAGTTAATTTTCTTAAAAAAATTTCCAAGTGATATTTCAAAATAATTTTCTATTAAGATGACATCCATTGACGATACTTTTGATTTACTGAGAATATGATCTAAGGATACCATTCTTATTTTTTACCTAGATAGTTATTTTTTTGATGAAATGATATTTAAAAAACTCATTTCCCTTCCATGGGTTATACCATGATAAATTTATTATAAAACCCTCTTCTTTTTATAGTTTATGATATGATGAAATGATTAAATTATTATGAAACCTATATCTTTTCTACAAATTATAATATGATGAAATGTTTATAAAACCCATTTTATTTCATGGGTTATGATATGATGAATTTATTATGACATTTGGGCACACATACATATGATTTTTATTATTTTATTGGTGGCACGTATATCTCCCACCAATGCATTGGGTAAAGATTTATATCTCATGAGATAGTTAGGAAATTAACTGGGAGTGAACTAGATTCATTAAGGGACTTTTCCCCTTTATAGATGAATTGGGATTTAATGCGACTACTCTGATGGTTTGGGTAGTTAACCCATTCTACAATGATAACCATGGATGTGTTCCATGACTACTATGGAAATAATTTTCTATGCTTATATGTATAGGAAAAAATTTATTTCTTATACCAATGTTGTTCTCACATGGATTATGTTCTTTAATTCCCTTATTATTCATGTCTTATTAACTTATAATATTATTTAATGACTCAAGACTATAATCATTGATATACAGGGTATGGTTTTCACAAGTTATGATTACTTTTTCATACCATTATGTTCATGTTATGCTTATGTATACTGAGGATCTGAGGTCACCCTTTCTTATGTTTTCTTTCCCCGTGTTATAAAGAATTTTTTATGTATTTTATGCACAAGAAGGGTTTCTTTTATGATGATCACAATGGGATATTACATATATCACTTATGGAAAATTTCATTATGTGTCATAGTTTCCAAAGGCACTATACATTTATCATCCCAATGCATGTGTGTGTGTAATGTAATTAATATTAATCTTAAAAGATGTAATATATTTGTATGAGAAGACTAGGTCACTATAGATTGTATTCTAGGATATTTTTTTGATAATAATTGGAATTTATGATGAGAAAAAATTAGTTAGACCCATTTGGTATTCTTATAATGATAGATCTAGGTATGTATCTAAGGATCGGTCTATGGTTGAGTCAATTTATATGATAATACCATAAAATTTGGGTAAAGGATAGAGAATGTAGTTTCAAAACAATTATGTCCCTGACTGGATGCTACATGTGGATGTGGATCTAAAATAGAGGTCCCTAGGGGTAATAAATATGAAAATGGTGCATTGAGATGGACCTAATTCTCACCATATTCATGAAAAATGTCATTGATTCACACTTGGTTTGAAACTACCAAGGGATATTATTTGAAAATTTAAAAACTTATTATGAACCATCTTGTATTTAAATAGATGGTGAAAATTAATGACCAAGGATAAACCTATGGTGTCATAAAATAAAAATTAGTTTACATAATTAAAAAATTATATATGTGCTTGGTTATTATGTGGTTCCCCATAAGGATTATTATTACTCACATTGTGTTTTTCAGGTTTTATTCAATGGAAGGAACTAGATGAAACTAGAACAATGTTGAATACGATAGACAATAAGTTTATGAGGGACCGAATGGGGTGAAAATTAGAGTGAAGAATATTATGATTATTCATAATCATTTATCATAATATATGATTAAAAACTTGAACCTAAACCAAATCTTGGAATCACCAAATATGTGAAGGATAGAGTTTTCTGAGAGTTTGGGTGACAGATACCATAGGGAAAAGAATATTCAGTTTACTATATAATGAGACTATTGGATGAATAACATAAGTGGGCGTATTAGAGGAATGTGAAGATGTTTTGAGTGTGAAAAATAAGGACACAAATAAAGTAATTGCAGAGGAAAATTGAGAAGTTCAGTTAACTTAGTAGATGAGATTAGTGATCTCACTTAGATATCATCAACAATTGAATGTTTAAAACATTGAATATATGGGAATTAGGTAAATTAATGTTCTAAAGGGAAAGATAATGATGAGAATTAGGAAGTTGGTATATGTAATTCTCATAGTGCAAATGATGGGGAGACTACAAATGAAATATGAAAGGTATAGGATATTATAACAGTATTTTTTATGTTAAACATGAGATGTATGACTAAATTAAGGTTGATGATTGTGAATACATGATTCATATTTCATAATTTAGTAAAGAGTTTTGAAGGAAAAAGATGATGAATCTTAGTTAATGGTTTGATAAGGATGTGGTATTATTGATTTTTTTATGTATTGAAATTCCATAACTTTGATATATGAATAAGAAAATATATATGTGTTGTTCAGTATAAGTTTTTCACTAGGTATTTTCAAAAATATGTTCAATTGTGCTGCTGACCTAGAAAAGTGATTAAAAGGTAAGGTGGTATTTTTATTAGGGGAATATAAACATTAATATTATCCTAATGATATAAAAAATGGATTTTTGTTTGGATAGAATTATGATTGATAAGAATAATATAAATTGGATAGCATTGATTAACATGGAACTAATTAATTATTTTTTTGATGATGTGGATAATGTTATGATTAATGGTGTTTACATCATTATTTTAATTTTGGAATATATTCATTAATATGTGGATTTATTCTTGAAATGAGGATGTATATATTTTTTCACTATTATTTTATTGTAATTCTAGTTATTACCATGGGTCAATAAAATATACAAGTAAGGAATATAGAAATTTGTTATGTGAAAATCAAGATATACATTATGATAATTTGGGGTTTAATACTAATTTAGTTTTGAGAAATTTATTAAACTTCTATATAAATTTCAAATTTTGGAAGGGTTTTATGATAACAGTTTCTGGAATTTTTTATGTTATATTTTGGATGAGGTTTTAGATATTAATGTATTATTCCACCAAATGAAGATTTATATGTACCTTCAGTTAAAAATTATATTTTTGATAATAACATGAGATAGAAGGAATGCATTATTGTTATTTTATAGATATTATTTAGTGATTCAGAAATGAAAAAATCCATCACTTAGGGTAATAGATGATGTGTAAATTGATCAAGTAACAACCAAAGGATGAGATTCTGATTATGAAATGGACTGAAATCATGTAAGTATATATTCTCATGAAAAATCTCCAAAATTAGGAAAATGATACAGAAATAAAATATTTTCATATTATCATTATTATTTATGAAATATATGAACATTTCACACATCTTTGTTTTATGGATTTTTTTATTAACATTATCCTAACCATATTCTATTGTACTCTACATTAGTATTTGGGTGATAATTTTCTCTTCAATGTCCATGTTTTCACTTTCCACATCTGTTATCCTATTTAAAATCCGGGTATTTATTATTATAGATGACCTTAACACATAAATTAATATCTTTTTAATAGAATGTTTTATTAACCCATTTTATGATATGGGTTTCCTATAAAGGGATTTTCCAATATTGAATCCTTTTTTACCAATCACAATATCATATTATGGGGAAGAAATTAATTTAATGGGGTAAAATGTAACACCATGATATTTTATGATCTTTTTGAAAATAAATTTAAATTTTTTAATATATTTCATTACATTAAATATTTATTTTAGCTTCTGTTACATGAAATACTGAGTTTATCTTATGGAACATGCAACAATATTTGTACCTTGTGTTACATGCAACATCAAGTGTAAATGAAACACGACGGTCTATTAAAATTTTATTATTAAATAAGATAGATATCAACTAGACATTGGAATGGAATATATGAATATGATTAACAAAATTATAAAATTATATGTTTTGAAATGTACTTTTAATTAATTATTTGGTGAAAAACTATTTAGAATTGAAGAAAAACATTATTTTAAATAGAGAAAATAATTTTCTAGAAAAATATTTTTATACAAATAAATAAATTAAATAAATCACATGAGGTGAATTAATTTAATGTAATTTATTTATTATATATCATATTATATTTTTATCATTCAAATTCAGTTCATTATATACAATAGACAACTAAATATCCATTTTTTTGCTTAAAAACTGTATTTCTCTGAAAAATAGTTTTATCTGATTTTCTTCAGTAACAAAAAAAATTAATTTATCACCATTAGAAAATGAAATTTAAATACCTAATTAATATTCTAAAATAAGCATGTAAAAATTATTTTAGGTTTTATTTTTGATATTTTACCGAGAAGATAAATGTTTTCAATGAACTGTTATAAATAATTGTTTTTATTAAGAATTTTCATTTATTTCAAAGAATTTAAAAACATAAAATTTGTTTTAATATGGTCTAAAGTAAAATATAAATATTTTATATATCTAGTAATAAAATTAATGTCATTTTATTCATATTAGTATTGAATTTTGATATAATTTTTATAAACATTTTATTTCTCCTTATGAATTCTCACTTTCTCTTTGCACATGTGGGGTTAATTTAAAATAAAATGTTTCCACGTATGAAAATGGATTTTAAAAAAATGGTTTACATATTTATAATAAAAATAATTTATAATATCTAATATGGTTAACTTAATTATTGATCATAAGAAGAGTAAATAAAGTAAAAATTATTTACTGTGGTTAAGATAAAAATGAGTCTATTGGGGGTTAAAATAAAATGATAAGGTCTAAAATGACCAATAACTAGTCCAAAAACCATTTTCTATAAATATTTTGAACTTGTATATTATATTTTATATAATATATCAATTCTTATCCTCGTGTTTTGTCAAAATGTGGGTACACCTTTTTCTTTTAGAAAATTATATCTGTGCCACTCACCTCACTAATAGAAGGCCACCAACTATCATCTCTTCTTAAAAAATTCAAAACACTTTTGTTTAAAAAATAATTCCCAAATAACCTACATACTTCCCTCCTCTAATCCTATAATCCTTTTAGTGAATACAAAAATAAATTTTCCAAAGAAGAGGTATCACCCCTAATCATGAATTTAATTTAATTTTCCCCCCACCACATTCAGTGATTGTTAATCCAAGAATATATAACAAAATTTATGTCACAAGTATAATGATATTTTATTATGTTAATATAATAACCCAAGTCATGATCTTCTTCCATCAAATTGTTTATGAAATCATCATTCATTTGTATAGTAGACTACCAACTAAAAATCCGATGTTATTCTTTTTCCAACAGCACCTCTCATAGATGGAAATAAAAAAGTATTTATATTTTTTATATTATTTTTTATTATAATGGCTCTTGAATCATTATATCATATTTTCCTTTTTACCTTCCATAACATTGGAATACAGTAATGTCAATCATGTGTACGATGTACTACCTCCTCATGAAGCGATTTGATTCATTCATGCTTTACATGGACTGTAATAAATATGGGTTCAATGAACATGTGTGATATAAATGACATATAAAATATTTTATAATGGAAATTATAATTTAATTTTATTTCCTTCTTTTCATCAAGAAAATGGAAACAATGATCATGTGTATGTACGACCTATCATCTTTATGAATAATGTATTGCATTTTCTATATCTAAATTTTATGGATCACTATATATGTATTTATAATTAATATTTATTATATTTATATCATGGTTAACATTCTATAGATTATGAAACCATAATAAAAATAGGGGGATAAAAAATAACAAACCAAAACATACATGAAATACAAAGTAGTTATTTATCGAAACATGATTTTAACATGTTATTTACAAATAAACAGGTAATGAAAGGTCATAATTAAATCATATATTATATGATATTTATATATACTGTTCTATAATTGATGTATAATAAACATATATTTATTATACATGAGTATTGAATGCGTACGAAATAAATTGAGACTAATGTTAAGAGAATTTTACACTTGCTTATTTTATAGTGTATATACATCCCCTTTGACATGTTATATCATGAATATAATTATTTTCATGATATTTAATGTTTCATTTGATGTTATTATTTATTGGGTCTTATGATTCAAAATTTTACAAAAATGGTAAAGGATCTTCGCCTCATTTTTTGTTCCTATGAGACACATTCCATATTCACCACCTATTTCTTTTAGGTGGTGTATATACTTTACATGAATGTATTTTATGATGATTATCCAAAATATTATTTTTATTTATAAATACATTTTTGGATTTATATTTCTCGTGGTTTAAAATTCAAAATATACCAAAGAGGTTAGGGATTTTTGTATCAATTTTCATTCTTTGAGACAAATATTATGTTATGCGACTGTCTTCTTTTATGATGTCTATATACAGAACCATTGACATTTAATATCATGAATTTATTTATTTTTACTCTATTTTATGTTTCATTTAAGGATATTTCTTCATGGGTATTACAATTTAATTTTAGAAAAGTAGAAAATATTTTATGTTACAATCTCATCATTTATTAGAATTTCTTATGATTCAATTTCTGATAATAAATTATTAAGATCGATTTTCCTAGAAACTAAAAAAACTTATCCTCTAGTTATTTCATGAGAATACATATTTTACCTTTATCTGACTCTATTAATGTATTCAGGAGTATAAATTAATGTTTTTATGAATGAGTCTCATTTCCTTCTCTCTTCGGTTGAAAACCAGTTTTTCTACAAAAAACAAATTTTCTTGAAAAACAAAAAATAGTTTTAAAAATCAAAAAATGATATATTAAATAATTTTTTTCCAGTTTTTTTAATTTTTTTAATTTTTTAAAGGAATATTATTGCTTATTTCTTATCAATGAATTATTGGATTTTACCAAAAATTTAAAGAGAATGTTTTTTTAATATGTATAATAAGAATGGAATTTTCCACTACCTTGACCAATCATTTCATTGAATCTTCCTCTATAATCTTATATGGTTATTTTAAAATATAATTATTTTTTAGAATGATTTTTGTTTTAAAAATTGATTTTTTATATTAAAAAGATTACTTTCCTCAAACAATGTATTAAATAATTTTAATTATTCCATTATAAATTTTCTAGTTCATTTTCACTAAAAAGGATTTCCAAAATATTTTATGATTACTTATTTTTAAATATTTTTTTTCTAAAAAAATATATTTTCCTTAATAAATGTTCCAAGTGTTCTTCAAAAATAATTTTTCATCTAAGATGAAATATTTTTATTCCACTTATGCATTACTATAGAGATGATCCATGGATTCCATTATTATTCATTCTATAGATGGTTTATCTTTTTGATGTTGATATTTTTATGAAACCATTTTACCTTCCATGGGTTATAAAATTATAAAATGTTTATGAAACTGATTTCCTTTCATTGGTTATTCTATGAGTAAATGTTGAAATGAATATAATCCTTGTCTCTTTTCCATAGTTTATGATATAATTAAATGTCTATGAAACCCAATTCATTTCATGGGTTATTGTATCATAACTATTTTATGATCTTCTAATACACATATAAATTATTTTAATTGTGTGATATTTGGGAAATATATCTCCCTCTATTTCATTTAGAAAGGATTTTTATATCCTAAGAAATATAGGATTTAAAGGTGGACTGAACCTGGCTCAATAAGAGAATTTGTCCATTATGATGATATTGTGAGTTAAACTTCACTACTATGATGGTTTATGTAGCGAACCCATTACACTATGATAGTCATAGAAATAATCCTTTACTAATATGAAAATTATTTTCTATGCTTATGTGAATGCCAAATATCTATGTATTATACCATTGATATGATCTCATGGCTCATGTTCTTTGATTCCCTTCAGATTTGTGTCTTATGAACTAGAAATATTTCTACCATGAATCAATATTATGATCATTGATATGAATATTATGATTTATAAATTTTATTCACATGTTCTCATACCCTTATGTTCATGTTATACTTAACTATCTCCCTTTTTTATAATTACTGAGTATCTGAACCCACTGTTTCTTATGTTTCCTTTCTTTAGGTTATAAAGAAATTTATTATTCATGATATGTATTGAATGGGTACTTGGTAAATATAATAAGGGTTCTAGGTATGGAGAAAAAAGTTGGAGATTATGTAGCACACTTATACACCAGTTGTTTATGTGTCCATATTTCCAAATGAGTTATTACTTTTTGATCCTAAAGAATTCGTATCTATAATGAAATGAATAATATTATAAAAAGATTTAATATCTATTTATAATAAACATTGGCCACTATAATTTTAACTATATAAATTTAACTACACCAATATAACTAGTATATATAATTTTTTTATATTAATGGTACAACATTTATCTATCCCCTTCCCAATAATTCAACATTTTAATATGTCACTCCTATTACATGAAGACTACTACCTATATGTGGAATGTCTTCTCTTTTTAATTAATAAATTAAATGAAATGTTAAAATGGGGTATTGGATTAATAATTTTTATATTTTTAACATTAATATTATTTTTAGTAGAGAAACTGTTTCATTATTTATTTCATTTTATGAGAAAAGAAATTATGACTCATGCATATGTATGGATACTGCCTCCACAGATGACATTTTTCATTTTTCATCATCTCCATACATGGAAGAAAAAAATTGGATATGTATAAATGATCTTATGGAATAATATATTCCAATAATATGGTCCATAATGGATGGAATAAGAATGATTAATCATTATAAAGTAAATCTATTTGTTTGATTAATTTAGCCGAAATGATATAGTCACTAGTTTAATCTTTACAAATCATTACTAGAATTTTCATTAAATAAAAAAAATAAAATTATAAATTTTAATTAATAATATACTATGGTAACTTATATTATCTCCAAATGATTATATTTTATTCAATTACTGGTGATCGACTTCGCAATCCGATAACAGGAATGAAACAATTAAAGTTACTAACATATGAAGATGACAATGAACATAAATAGCTAATAAATTTATAAATAATTGTTATAATTCATTTTTATATTGGTTAATATATATGAATATGTTTCCAAAATTATTCATTTAGATATTTATATTTTTTATAATGATATTAAGGATATTTTATAGAAGTTAGTAATAAAAGGTAAGAGTTTTTCTTATATAAATTATCTTCCATCAAGATATGTTCTATATAAAACAATTTATATATTTTTGTAGTGTATATACTAAATCATGAATGTATTATATCATATATTTCATTAAATTTATTGTATTAAAACATCCAAGAGATCATTATTTCAATGGATTCTTTTTTATTGTTATCAAAATCGTAAGGTTTGACTCACAAAATTTACATCATTGGGACGTGATTTTAATTATATACTAATTTTAAATAATATTGTGTGTACAAAGACACTTTGAAATATTATATCATGATTATCTTCATATCAATGTTATTAAATTTCCTACTTAATATTCTCTCCTCTATGAGAATTTGGTTGAAGTAGTAACAAATCCGTAAGGGAATTGTTAACCCAACCACCTTTTGTTTATTTCAAATCATTTTTAACAATCTCCACTTGAATATTTTCCCATTATTATATCTATAATTAATTTTTAGGGTTCATATAAGATATATTCTGTTTTATTTCAATAGTTGTTGTTTCCTAGAAAAGGAAACCTTGTTTGTATTTAATGAATTTCATTCAGGCACATGCATAGATGCACATAGGTGTAATAATAATGAAAAAGGATAGTTGCATATACACACAATATTCACTTAATACACAATAAGTGTCATGACCCATCCCTCGGGGCCCGTGCCGTGACTACCCTAAGCCCACCTTCCATAGGCCAGAGGCTGGCGACTAGCACCAAAGGCGTAAATCCCTAATACTGGCAAGGCATTGCCTTTATAAAGAGTAAACACACACAACAAAGTACAAGATGAAAGAAAAACAATAAGTAAAACTGTATAACAAGAAGTAATGAAAAGTAAAAGGGGCTGACATACAAGCCCAACTGAAAAGGAAAAACAACTGAAAGGTGAAAAGTATCTCCTGGTATATCCACCACGGATCCTACCTGAAGGGTAGGTATAGATAGCCTTCTCAGCACTCTACACCCGTCAGTCTCCTCCGTGTATCGACTCGTCATAAGGTCCACCTTGGGGTACTATCCAGTCCTGGCACTCTCAGCCTCATTCAGCGCTGTCCGTCGTCTACATCCAACACAATGAGGTGCGGGCACAACCCGTGCAGGTGTGAGTATAATGATACTCAGTAGGGACCCTGAGACCATCATGGTCTCTCAAAACCCACAAGAATATACCCCAAAGTATTAAATCTACAGATAAACCCACTAGGTATATGCCCATACATATAGCTAAGTTATCAAGTAATCTATCTCAATCATGAGGTAAAAACAAAAGTTACCGACTGAGATCAAACTAGGATTTATTATAGGGGTAGTATCAAGTAACATCACCTGTCACATTATCTAAACCTCGGCTGCTGGAGAACTCCTCCTCTATCGATTACAGTGGGCCTTCCGTGACACCATGGCACTTCCCTCTAACCTTGGGCTGCTGAGGTACTCCTCCTGTCGAGTATTGTGGGTCTGCTGCGTCACCGAGGCGCTTCCCACCATGGGTCTGCCGCGTCACCAAGGCGCTCACCCTCGCAGCCTGCTGAGGTAATCCTCCAGTCGAGTACCGTGAGTCTTCCGCGACATCAAGGCACTCCCCACTACGGGTCTTCTGTGACACCATGGCGCTCCCCACTGGGCTAGTATAATCACTCGGAGTCAAATAGTAAGGAGTTATCAGGTCTTAGCTAGCTACTAGGTCTCCGCACTACACATGCTCATCTCCGGGCGGATCCACTACACGAGCTACTGGTCGATACTACAACAGTCACGAAGTACCATGAAGAAGTATCTCAAAAAACTGCCAGGTCATATGGGTCTCAACGCAATAGAGGACGTGTCAATCGGATGCCCGAACTGTGAGTTATTAGCCTTTTAGTCCTGGGGGCCCAGTCAGATTCGTGTATGATCCAACTTGATCAAATCTCAACTATACCCCGAACTCCAGTGGGGTATACTCAAAGGAACCATCTCTCATCGAGATTACCAGTGCCGCTGAAGGTTTTTCAAATATATGTCTAGTGCCAAGGATATGTAAAAAAGAAAGAAAAGGGTCAGTAGAGGGCCCAGGTCTGGTCCGACCCAGTCAGACCGACTCGGCCCAACCCCGTCTAGGCCGACCCGGTCTGGGTCGACTTGGCCAGACCCGTTGGGTTTGACCTGCCCCGTTGGGCGGGTCATCCTGTTAGGTTTGGCTCAGTCTGCTGGGCCCGACCCAGCAGACGACGAGGGAAGTTCGGCCTGGATGTCTCCACATAGGTTGATAGACTTGATGGCCGGGGCCAGTTCAGCCAGCGCCACGAGGGGCGTGGCTCGGGTGGCTCGGCCAGCAACGCCGCGAGGGACGCCGCGGGCTGGTTTGGGTGGCTAGCGTACTTTGGATGGGAGCCGGGGTGTGGCCTGGGTAGGTCAATCATGCTGGTGGGAAACTAGGAGGGCACCGAGCAGGCCGACAGGTGGCCGGGCAGCGGTCTGGGGAGGCCAACGGGGCGCTGGGTAGGCCAGGCGGCAGCCTGGGCAGGGCGGCGAGGAGCTGGGCAGGGTGGGGGCAGGCCACAACAGGCGGCCGAGCAGGCCGGGTGGTGGCCTAGGGAGGCCAGCAGGGCACCAGGCAGGGCACGGGCAAGCCGCGGCAGGGCGTCGGGCAGGCCGGGTGGTGGCTGAACAGGCTGCAGGCAGGCCATGGGTAGGCCGGGCCGGTGCAGTTCAGCCAGTGTGGTTTGGTATGGTTCGGGCTGGGATGGGCCGACAGGGATCAGATAGGGCGCGCGGGAGGCTGGAAGTAGTTCGCAGAGGCCGCAGGTAGCACAACCTTTGTCGTCGCTGCCTTCGTCGTTCCGTCACCTCATCACCACGTCGAAGTTCATCAAAAACAAGATCAGCAGAGGGGTCATGCCAGGTTGGTTTGGACCTCACCCTCCACCTTTAGGGTGGTATCAATTGGTTCATCAAAGAAGTACAATGAACAAAAATTATTTTACAAACTCCACATCGATTCCTTTCCAACAGAAGATGAGAAAAGAAAAGGGATAATACACAAATTAAACCCTATACCATGATCGTTGTTTGTCAACGAAGTCATGGGGAAGAAGACAGAGTTTTAGTCGTTCGTTGAGTCTGGCGCACACTTCCAATCCCGAGCTCGTGCGTCAGTTCATTGATGACGATGAGGAAGGAAGGTCGGTCCTCGGAGACATCTCATGTGGGAAGAGGTCCCAAAGAAGAAGGTCAAAGTCGAGGTCGATGTTCTTCATCGGTGGAGCATTTTTCATTGGAGAGCGTAAACCTCCAAGTGTTGGGCGTCGTGTTACTTTACCAGCGCTTTGTCACTTGGTGAAGCTGTCCCAAATCCTTTTCCCAAGATCTATATATATAGGAGAGGTGAGGAGGCAAGTAACGATCATGGGATCTATGATGGTTCATTTATTAGGAACCTTCCTTAATTCTAACGATGCTGTTACTTAATTTAATAGGTTCAAGACAATTAACTATGTGCGTTGGCACACTTAAGGTATGTGTGTTGGCACAAAATTCAAAATGAATGAATTAATTACTTGGCGCCCCCTTAATTAATGTGGAAGATTGGCATAATTTAATATTAGGGGAGTTGGCTCCATTAAGGTGAAGGGGTGGTGAATAGGCTCTACCTCATTAATGAGGGAGATTTGAGAGGTTTTACTCTCCTCCATTAATAGGGATTTTAGCCCTGTGTGGTCCCCACATCCTAACCTCTCACAAGAGGTTATGTTTGGGTGGGCCCCACCATCATAACCTCTCATAGGAGGTTAAGGTGTGGTGTTCCCACCTCTAACTTCCATGAGAAGGTTTTAACCACTCGTCACTCACATGGTGGCTCAAATAAAAATAAAGTGAAGCTCAATTTATATTATTATTTTCTATAAAAACCCAAAAACAAACATTCAAACTCGACCCACTGCCTTCGAAGTGAAGTCTTATTAAGATCATATCGGCGTTGCGAGTTCAACGGTGTCCTCTAATTTCAATTCCGAGCACCGGTTCAAAAGTTATAAAAACTCGCTGGTACATTTATTGAACGTACCCAAAAAAAACATCATAAATTGATTACAGGAACACCAAGCCTCGGAATCATGCACTGTCAATTTTTGCGAACTTGTAAAATTCCCATGTATTTATGAAAAAAATTTCAACAGAAATTCTAGGTCTTTACCTTCTCCCAACCTCAGGGCTTTACATCCCTGTAAGCTACAACTCGAACTAAGGGAACAAATGGGGGTACTAAGCACACATCTGAGCCTCCTCCTCCCATGTGCTCTCCTGGAGGTTCCCGTGCTGCCAATGAATGCACACCAGAGGTATCGACCATCCATGTAGGACCTGCTCTGGTCGATCTTGAATCTCTACTAGAACCTCCGTGAAAGTCACCCCATCATCGATGTCCAGCTCCCCATGGTCGATGATGTGGGTGGGGTCATGCACATATCTTCTCAGCTGAGATACATGGAAGATGTCATGCACTCGATGCAACTGAGGCGGAAGAGCTAAGCGGTAAGCCACCTCACCAACTCTACTGAGGACCTAGAAAGGACTAATGAACCTTAGAGATAACTTACCGCCTCATCCAAATCTCCACAGACCTCGTCGAGGTGAGACCCTTAGAAAGACATGGTCACCATCCTCGAACTCCAGAGGTCTCTGTATCCTATTAGCATACAACTTCTGTTCACTCTGTGCAGTCTTCATCTGCTCATAGATGATCTGCACCTTCTCCGTGGTAGCTCGTACCATCTCTGGTCCCACTAGTGCTGACTCACCTTGGTCAATCCAACACAAAGGTGATCTGCAAGGTCGCCCGTATAACGCCTCAAAAGGTGCCATCCCTATGGTGGAGTGATAACTGTTGTTGTATGGAAACTCTACCAATGGAAAGTGATCCTCCTAGCTACAAAAAAATCCGGGGACACAAGCACATAGCATGTCATCGAGGGTCTGAATGGTTCGCTCAGTCTGACCATCCGTTTGAGGATGGAAGGTGGTGCTCAAGAGAAGCTGTGTCCTGAAGGCTTCCTAAAACCCCTTCCAAGCAGGAAAGTAAACCGTGCGTCATGATTAGAGATAATAGATGAAGGTACTCCATGTAGCAGAAAAATATCCTGCACATTGTGGAATCCCAAGCTCTCTACTGAACCCTGCTCTCTAATCAGTAGGAAGGGGGCTGACTTGGTGATTCGATCGACGATCACCCTAACCGAGTCATGACCCTTGAATGTACTTGGAATTCCTTTCACGAAGTCCATGGATATCCCATCCCGCATCCACTCTGGGACCTCTAAATCCCGAATCAAGCCTGCTGGTACCTGATACTCCACCTTCACTTGATAACATGTGAGGCACTAAGAAACAAACTCTACAACTGCTTTATTTATTACTGGCCACCAGTGCTGTTGCTAGAGGTCCTGATACATCTTCACTACTCTTGGATGTACCGCTAGAGGGGAAGTGTGGAACTACCTCAACACTTCCTATTGAAGTGACACTGGAACCATGGTATGTTCTCTAAATAGAATGACATGCTCCCCACCTTCAGAAAATCTATCAGCTGCCTGCCCTGTGGATATCTGAGCACGTCGTGTCTTGCAGTCAGAGTCTCTATGCTGTAATTACTTGAATCAATGAAGGGGTGGGGGAGTGACTATAAGAGAATGTAGGAATGCTTCTCCATATCTATCCACAAAGGATATCTATAAAGCAGCCAGCTACTTTGTTACCTATCCTAGCAGCTGTATGCCAGATCTCCTGTTGAGCGCATCCACAACAATGTTCCCCTTCCCAATAGTATATACTATCTCAAAGTCAAATTCCTAGAAGAACTCAATCCAACATCACTGTCTCAGGTTTAAGTCTTTTTAAGGGGAGATATACCCGAGACTCTTGTGATCAGAGTACATGGTAAAACGTTCACCCATAATATAGTGCAGCCACATCTTCAAGGCGAAGACCACTACTGCTAACTCTAGGTCATGGGTAGCATATTTCTACTCATGCTGTCTCAGCTTCCAAGAACCATACACGATCACTGCTTTCTCCTACATCGGGACACACCCGAGTCTGGTCCCTGATGCATCACAGTAGACTACGTACCCTTACGCCTTCCTCTGGAAGCCTCAATATGGGGGCATTAGCTAGCCTCTTCCTCATCTCCTGAAAGCTCTACTAAAATATCTCCGACCAAATGAAGGGTTGTCCCTTCTTTTTCAAGGTTGATAGTGGTGATGCCACTCTAGATAAGTCTGGTATGAATCTCTGGTATTATCCAACCAACGCAGAAGTCCCTATCCTTTCAGGGAGGTAATCCTGGTGACATCTTTTCAAAATATGTCCCCACATTCTGCTACTACTGTTGGGAACTGGTAACTCACAAACTCCTGCTACCATGAGGGTAAGGCTGGCCGACTCAAGAGTGATCGGTTGTACCCTTCTATGCATGAGCTAATCCTGTACTGCCTGGGTTTACTTTTTTGATGACCAAAGATAACCCTACTCTAATGTTTTAGATATACCACAAATTTTTTGCCTAATACAATCAATATGAGTATGAATTATGAATGTCCAATCCATACCCAAGCCAATGTCGTAAGGCCTCAACACTTCCACCAAGAGGGTCCAACCGAAACTCTCACCTCAAGGGTCAGATCACACTGTTGGCATAAGTGTGATTATCAAGTCTCCTCCCAAAGGTATCTCCAGACGTGAGGGTCAGGTCAACGACTTAACTAGAAACTCTTGGTCTTGAACAATATTATTGGAAATAAGGAATGATTGGTACCTATGTATATTAATATGAAAACTAGTAGTAGACACATACCATACTTAGAATCATTCATGGAGACCTTGGGTCACATTCCTTGACCGCATGCAACCACTCCCTTTCTTTTTCCTCCAGATCCCTGAGCTTGGTGGGGACCACATTAGGGTGGAGGTTATAACATGTTGAAATTTATACCACCTCATGATACTCTCCTAGATCTGCTTCCACATCTGCTGCCATGCAGATTCATCTGTCCCTATCGCTTCTTCTTCCAGAAACATTTTACTTGCCCAAGTCTCAAAGACTGGAACCCATTTCCTTTTTTTTTCTACTACTAACACTCACTATCCCTATCTATTCATCCAAAGAAAACTCAACCACAATGGTTCTCTCTAGAACCCTAACATAAGTAGGAATGAAAAGAGGAATAGTGCTGGCTCGGATGTCTGAGCCTTGAAGCACTGATCGTATTGTATTCATCGAGTACTAGGAATGGTTGGTACGCCTCGATGAATACTCAGCTAACGACATGTCATCCTACCAAAGCTGTAGAAGCTCTAGAGAATTCTCAGACCCCTCCTCATGCCCGTCCTCAGCTGCCTATGAATTGGGCTCGCCTCGGAACCTTAGGGTTATCTAATGCTGAAACACATGTAAGGAACTAAGCCCACATGTGTCCTCTATTGGTACCGCCTGTTGTCACTGTTGATCAATGAGTAGTGATATAGCTGGCACACTACCCGAAGGTACTATATTGGGCAATGGTCCACGTACCAAAACCTCATCACTATGTGGACCATCTTCATGGTCACTTGCCGAAAAGACTAGTAGCTAAGATCACCATCTGCTCTACTGGTGTCTCAACTAGGCGGAAAACTCTCCCCACGACCTCGAGCCAATCCTCATCTGCCTATGGGTCCATCTGTCCCCTGAACCTAGGTGGAATCTTATGCTGGAAATTGTGCAACGCATTCAAGTGACGTGCATCATCTTCTTCAGGGGATGGTGGCATTGGTGGTCCAATAGGTAAAGGTACCACTGGTGCCTCTACTAGAAGAGGGCCTTGCACCGAGGCCTCATCGCTTGGTGGGCTATCAGTATGAACAACTCTCAGAACTCTAACTGGCTATCTGCGTGGAGGTATCTTGAATAGATGCAACACGGAAATAAAGTTATACCTGGTGAGCTGACCTGGTTGGGCTTACTTAAAGTAAAATTTTGAAAACAGACACACAATCAGGGTGTTCGTGCACTAAGTCAGAAATCAGAACTCATGGTCCCGGTGTATGGATATGTCAGCCGCCACACCAACACTGGACTCCTTGAACTGAAAATCACACTCACTACACTTAACACTATTTCTTCACAGAAATAAATATTAGAGTCCTATGTTCTTTGATATAACTGAATCCTCTGATACAAATTTGTCATGACCCGTCCCCCGGGGCCCGTGTCGTGACTACCCTAATCCCGCCTTCCATAGGCCACGGGCTGGCGACTAGCACCAAAGGAGTAAATCCCTAATACTGAAAAGGTGTTGCCTTTATAAAGAGTAAACACACACAACATAGTAAAAGCTGGAAGAAAAACACTAAGTAAAACTGTATAACAAGTAGTATTGAAAAGTAAAAGGGGCTAGAATACAAGCCCAACTGAAAAGTACAAGTACAACTGAAAAGTACAATCAACTGAAAGGTGAAAAAAAGATCCTAGTACGTCCACCACGGATCCTACCAGAAGGGTAGGTACAAATAGCCTCCTCATCACTCCACGTTTGTCAGTATCCTCTGTGTACTGACTCGTTGTAAGGTCCACCTCTGGGTACCGTCCAGTCTTGGCGCTCTCAGCCTCAGTCATTGATTTCCATTGTCTGCATCCAACACAATGAGGTGCGGGCATAGCCCATGCAGGGATGAGTATAACGACACTCATTTGGGACCCCAATACCTCCAAGGTCTCTCAAAACCAACATGAATATACCACAAAGTATGAAATCAACAGATAACACCACTTAGGTATATGCCCATACATATACCTAAGTTATCAACTAATCCATCTCAATCATGAGGTAAACACAAAAGTCACTGACTCAGCTCAAACCATGATTTATTCTAGGGGTAGTATCAAGTAACATCCCCTATCACATTATCAAAACCGCGGATTCTGGAGAAATCCTCCTCTAATTAGTATAGTGGTATTGCCGCGACACCATTGCGCTTCCCACTAACCTTGGACTGCTGAGGTACTCCTCCTATTGAGTACTGTGGGTCTGCTGCATCACTGAGGCGCTCCCCACCATGGGTCTGCCGCGTCACCAAGGTTCTCCCCCTCGTAGCCTGTTGAGGTAATCCTATTATCGAGTACCGTGGGTCTGCCGCGAAACCAAGGCGCTCCCCACTGCGGGTCTGCTGCGACTCCATGGCGGTCCCCGCTGGGCTAGTAGAATCACTCCGAGTCAAACAGTCAGCAACCGTCAGGTCTCAGCCAACTACTAGGTCTCTGCACTACGAACGCTTGTCTCTGGGAGGATCCACTGCACGAGATACTGGTTGATACTCCAACTGTCACAAAGTACCATGAAGAAGTATCTCAAAGGACCGCCACATCATAGTGGTCTCAATGCAATCGACGCCACATCAATCAGATGCCCGGTCTGTGAGTTAACAGACTTTTAGTCCGGGGGGGGGGGTGGTTGGATTCGTGTACGAATCAACCTGACCATATCTCAACTATACCACAAACACCAGTAGGGTATACTCAAAGAGACCGTATCTCATCATGATTACCAGTACCGGCGACGTTTCGTCAAAGGGGCATTCGGTGCCAAGGCTATGGACAATAAAAAGAAAAGGGTTAGTAGAGGGCCCGGGTCTGGTCCAACCCGGTCGGACCGACTCGGCCCAACCCAGTCTGGGACGACCTGGTGTGGGTCGACCCGGCCAGTCATGTTAGGTCTGTCTCGGCCCATTGTTCATATCAGCCCATTAGGTTTGGCCCGATCCGCTGGGCCTGGCCCAGCGGACGATGAGGGCGGTTCGGCACGGATGTCGCCACGTAGGTGGCTCGGCCCGAAGGATGAGGCCGGTTCGGCTAGCACCGTGAGGGGCATGGTTCGACCTGGAAGGCCGATCCGGTTCGGCTAGCGATGCTGCGAGGGACACCATGGGCCAGCTCGGGAGACCAGCGCGGTTCTTCCAATTCAGCCGGGAGCCGGGGTGCGGCCTGGGTAGGTCATGAAGGTCGTCGGGAGGCCAGGAGAGCACCGGGCAGGCTGGGTGGTGGCCTGGGCAGGCCGATGGGGTGCTTGGTCAGGCACGAGCAAGTCGCGGTAGGGCACCGAGTGGTTGCTGGGCAGGCCAAGGGGTGGCGGTAAGGGCACAGATAGGCCGCGAGGCACTGGGAAGGTCGTCAGGTGGCCTGGTGGTGGCTTGGACAGGCCGGAGGGGCACCGGGCAGGGCGATGGGCATGTCGAGCGGTAGCCTGGTAGGCCATAGGGCATCGAGTAGGGCGCGGGCAGGACGCGGGGCGCCAGGCAGGACGCAGACATGCTGTGGAAGGGTGCCAGGTAGGCCGGGTGGCGTTCGGGTAGGCTGCGAGTAGGCCGTGGGTAGGCCGGGCCGGCATGGTTCGGGTCGGCATGGTTCGGGCCGGTGCAAGATGGTGGGGCGCATGGGAGGCCAGCGATGGTTTACGGAGGCTGCGGGTAGCACGGACTTTGTCGTCTCAACCTTCGTTGTTCTTTCGCCACATCACCATGTCGAAGTTCATCATAAACAAGATCGGCGGAGGGGTCAGGCCATGTTGGTTTAGCCCCCACCGTCCACGTTTTGGGTGGTATCAATTGGTTCATCAAAGAAGTACGATGAAAAACAATTATTTTACAAACTTCGCATCGATTCCTTTCCAACCGAAGATGAGAAAAGAAAATGGATAATACAAAAATTAAACCCCCTACCTTGATCGTTGTTTGTCAATGGAGTCGTGGGGAAGAATAAGGAGTTATTTTTGTTCGTCGTGTCCACCGCACACTTCCAATCCTAATCTCATGCGTCGGTTCGTTGGCAACGATGAGGAGGGAAGTTCAGTTGTTGGAGACGTCTCACGTCGGAAGAGGTCCCAAGGAAGAAGGTTGAAGTCAAAGTCAACGTTCTTCGTCGGTGGAGCGTTCTTCTTCGGAGAGTGTAAACCTCCATGTGTTGGGCGTCACATCACTTTACCAGTACTTCGTCACTCGATGAAGCTATCCCAAATCCTCCTCCCAAGATCGATATATATAGGAAAGGGGAGGAGGCAAGTTACGATCGTGGAATTTATGTCGGTTCATTTATTAGAAACCTTCCTAAACTTCAATGACGCTGTTACTTAATTTTGTAGGGGTCTAGAAAATTAACTGTGTGCATTGGCATAATTAAGGTACATTTTTTGGCACAAAATTAAAAAATAATGAATTAATTACTTGGTTTCCCCTTAATTAATATAGAGGATTGGAACAATTTAATGTTAGGGGAGTTGGATCCATTAAGGTGAAGGGGTGGGGAAGAGGCTCTCCCTCATTAATGAGGGAGAGTTGAGAGGTGTTACTCTCCTCCATTAATAGGGAGTTTAGACCTGGGTGGTCCCCATGTCATAACCTCTCGCGGGAGGCTATGTTCGGGTGGGACCCACCACCATAACCTCTCATGGGAGGTTAAGGTGTGGTGGCCCCACCTCTAACTTCCATGAGAAGTTTTTAACCACCCTTCACTCACATGGAGGCTCAAACAAAAATAAAGTGAAGCTCACTTTATTTTATTATTTTCCATAAAAACCCAAAAACTTACTTCCAAACTCGAACCACTGTCGTCGAAGTGAAAGTCTTCATAAGAGAATACCGGTGATGCGAGTTCAACGGTTTCCTCAGATTTCAATTCTGATCACCAGTTCCAAAGTTATAAAAACCCACCCATACATTTGCTGAACGTACCTAAACAAAACTTCAGAAATTGATTCCGGGCACACCAGGCTTCGGAATCATGCGCTGTCAATTTTCACGGACTCGTAAAATTCCCATGTATTTAAGGAAAAAATTTCCATGGAAATTACAGGTCTTTACAATAAGTGAGCCGAACTGAGCACCTAAATTATCATTCCAAGGGGATATAATTTAGATATTTGACATAATTATTTAGAAATTATAGTGATGTATTATTTCAAATTAATATTTTTACACCATGAAAGTACCCCTCACTATAACCATGTTATCATTCCCTTGGGAATGGTACTTTCAATTACAACATGAATGGTCCTATGGTTGGATATTCACCTAGTTATCCATAGTATTGAATTGAAAAATAATATTTGTAATCCACACACACACACACACACACATATATATATTTATATATAATATTTTTTTATGGATAACTATTGATGTGGTTTCTTAGGGAACATTATGATATTTATTTTTTAATAACCCACCTACTTTCTTTCTGTGGCTTATGATCATATTATGAGTGAGGAAAGTATTAGAAACCTATATGTTATTACTCAAATATAAATGATTATGGTTTACTAGGGAAATGTGATTATTAATTTTATTTATATTAATATCTTTCATATGGTGATTCATTGTACTTAATGATGCGATGGGTGGGGATAAAGATTATAATTAACCTTGATGCATTGGCTAGTCATGAAAGATAATAGGTTTTGGTATTTTGTGTATAGATACCCAATGTAAAGACCTCAGGTTAGAGGTATGATTAATTTTTTACTTATCTACCTTATCTCAATATTTTAAGGGATTTAAAGAGTGGATTGTTGAAAATATTGTTCTTTTGGAAAGTAGAACTCGAGATGAGTCTTTTCCTGATTTTCCTCACCATGCGGTAATCACACGATATGGATCTATTGATTCTAGTAGTTATTTTTTTAGTTTGATCATGGTTTATCTATCCATGAATGTCTATAGGAAATGGACATGGATTAAATGGTTTGTTACTAGATCATTCCCCATTAATTATACATGGGTTTTCCAATTTTGTGGCTATTCCTAACTGACCGTGCATTTTAGTTTTCATTAGAAAGTATCTATTTCACGATTATTGGATGGTTTTTATAAATGTGCAAACATTCCTAATATCTTTAGAATATAAATTTACCATCATGTCGAATGTCATTTAAACAATAATATCATTAAAATACTTTATTATATCAAATCATCGCCTCCATTATTCTCAACTGAATCACCCCTTGATTGATAAGTTATTCATGATAGATTTTGGTGGATTTAATATTGGTATGCTCTTACTTCCTATGGTTTCCCCCTATTTTATCATGATTTTTCCTCAATCTATCTTCCCCTTGATCCATTGTAACCCATGCAGGTTGTGATTTCTATATCTAGAGTGTTTGACGGTGAATCGATGACGTTTCCTATGGATCTATTCTTGTTATGACCCAACCATTCTATTTCCAATATATATTTTCAAATGAGACTTGGTTTTCCTTTTGTAAAGGGTTGTGTCTCTATGTAGTGGTTCTAGCTCACTATTTACATAATTTTCTTGTAAATTTATTTGGTTTTGATTTTGAAATTGACTAATTTGAATCCTATAAGTGATATTTTTTATAAATTCCTCATGGGTGGAATTTAAAATGGTTTACAAGGGGGTTTTATTTCAAACACATTGTGAACGTTATGTTTTTGATAAAATTACTCATAGATTTTTTTAAATCAAATATTTAATTTAAAACAAGCGAGCGGTGATACTTCTCTATTGAAATTGTATAATAAATTTTATATCGTATTTTAATTTTATGAATCTCTGAATACATAGCACTTTGGATCCTTGGATGTTTCTAGGTATAAATATATTAAATCCTTATTATGTATGGCACTAGTAGAGGATTAGGTATCCATTATGTTGTGGACCCTTTTTCACCTAGAAAAACTATTGTAGGGCTTAGTACTAATAGGAATCACATTACCTCAACTTAGTATTACTTTGTTTGTCCGAATATGTATTCTAATAGGCTACAGGTTAACATGTGCTTATTTTTATATGTGATAGTAATATTTCATGTCTAATCAGTCACAATCTTATATAATGGATGTTTTTGATTACCTCCCTTAATTTATCACTCATTTTTATAATCATATTCTTTCTTCATTGAATTGGTATTGTTTTAAAGAAAACTATAGGATGTTTTAGGAAAAGTGATTTAAAAAGAAATACCTTTATGACTCATTTTATATTTTAATTCATGAACTAATGGTTTCATGATGAAATAAATTTTATATATTCGTAGTGGTATCCTACAAGGATTTTTCCACAATATAAATATATTCCTTTATGCATATATAAATATAGTTCATTCTTATAAATGCAAATGGAAGATAATCAAGTAGCTCATCAAATACTCTTGGTTGTATTTGCCATTATTTTGGGTTTAGATAGCACTTATAAATGTACACATAGATAATTGTTTTTGGATTTGGTCTCTATCTTGTTTTGTTTCTACTTTAGCCTTATTAGAAGGGTTTGTATGTCTTATAGATTTGGAATCTCTTCTACTATGATGGAATTTTTTCCTATCACTTTATATTATATGTGAGACACGTTTGGGTTTTTATGTTGATTTACCCCTTCATTTGAGCGACCATTGGTGAAATTTTAGGCTATGTAACATCATATGTTTTTAAAATTAAACACTATATTAAATAGAATAAAATATATGCCACATCAAGCTTAAACGAACAACAAAATATTTTGATAAATATGTGACTGTTATAACCTAGACATTGAGTTGCAAAGTATGAATAGAAATAATTGATTTATAAAATAAATTTAAATTTCCAACACAATATTAATATATTGGTAAATGATAAGAAATTAATTATACATTAAAGTAATTTTATTCTTTAAAAATATGTTTACTTTAAAAATGTGTTTTCTTGATTTGATTGATTGCATACTATAATTAATTTATATATGTATTTTAAAATTTATTAGTAAAAATTAATTTTATTTTTGGTTTTATAAATTTAAAATTATCTTAGTATTTTTTTATAATTTTCTAAAAATGTTAAATTTTATGAAAATAGTGAAAAATACATTTTTTATTTTGAAAAATGTATTTTATTTACCTGGTAATATTATATTTTTGATTAGTATATAAATTTTATTTTTTTCATTTAAATTAACACACACCAATTTTGGTTTTCTAAATGTATTTTTTACTTAAATTTAGTGTAAAAAATTAATATTTGAAGGTCACATTTTTTCGAAAAATTGATTTTTATTTCGTTTTTCCAGATTAATTTCAAATTAAACTCTTCCAATTTTGTTTGTTGAATTTCAAAAAATTGATTACATATTTGTAATAATAATTTCAAATTTTATTAAATATTTCCCTTTAATTTTTGGACAATATTAATAGTAAACTAGGTAATTTTTATTACCATGTTTAAGGATAAATCGGGTAATTAAGGATAAAAATAATATCATAAGGATTAGAAATTACAAAAACACTTGTCCAGAATTTAGTTAATGTGTATTTTTAGATCAAATTCATCTACGGGTCAAATTTACCACCCTTTGGATCCACATAGATGAAATTAAGTCCCTTATAGTATTTTATTATAAGAAATGCCAAACTTCCCACACGACTTGTTCTTAATAAGTATATCATTTTTGATATGTGGTCATACAAAATCTAAGATTGAAAATAAATTTTATTTTGAATGATATAATATTTATCTTAATCATGGTAATTTATTTATAATTTATATGGATGAAATAATTACCATAATTTCTTTCACAACAATAATGGAAAAATTATAAAATTAAGGGGAAAACCAAGTAAATGATTTTAAAAATATTAAAATAAATATAATTTTAGATACTCAAGGTGATACATGAATTATATTGATATATATGACAAGTATAGGATATAATAAAATATTTAATATGACTTTGAATCTTTATTTTATGTTTTTAATGTCATAGTAATGAATAGTATTAATGGTTGCATTATTGATATTTTTTGAATATAATATAACATTAAAAATATAAAAAATCATAAAAATGTTAAATATTGACCAAGGGTGAACATATGGTAAAATATTTCATCCCTTTTTAATTTAAGCGAAATTTTTAATTCTTTTTTTATTGACTAGTGCTATTTTTTTAATATTTTGAAATATTCCAAAACTGCCCCTCACTTCAACTATAAAATGTCACCCCTTACTTCACTTCATTTCACTAGCTAGGGACTTCAATCTCGACCATAGTATGCCATATTATCTTATAAAATTATTTAGAAACATTCTAGATGTTTTGGTCTCACCATAGGACAAATTTCATGTTCCTTATGGGATTGTTCAAAAATGTGATATTCAAAATGAATCGATCTTAAACCACCTCTCTTAATTTCTTTTTTTTCTCCTACCTTATCTTAAACACATTCACCCAACAAGGAATAATAATTATTGCATCATGTATATTATAAAATGTTATATATTTTATGGAATATAATATATCCAACATGTTTCTCATATCCTCTTATTCAATGAAACAAAGACACTATCTAAATTATGGCTGTTAATCATATTTATGGATAATGAGTTTTTGTTTTCCATTACCTCTATCAAGGATGGTCATAAAAATATTATTAGGGATAAATAATATTTTAATAATTATATTATAACTTATTTATTTCTATAACTAATATATTTAAATGATAATAAATAAAAAGAAACAAATTCATGATGGTTAAAAAAATACAACCAAATTTAACAAAACAATTATCTTTAATGTTTTATGAAATGAATATTTCTCATGTTAGAAATAAAAAAATATTTGGACCCATTTTATCTTCTAGTGGTGGATGAATACAATATTATAACACTTCTAGAGTACTATTCACATTTTAATAGAACTTCCATAAAAACAAACTATTTAACCAACCACGAAACCATGAAATGAACTCCCTCCGAATAATGATTGTGATCTTTATACCTAATCGAAATGTCCATAAATAAACATTATAAAATTTTATTAAATAAAATTTATGTATAATAGGTTATGAATTTAGTATTTAATTAATCTAATTATATTATCTAGGATATTAAGTGAAAGTCTAGAAAGCTTTCAGACTTAAGGTAATGGAATTATTATCCCAAATTCCATTATTTAGGTTAAACATCTACTTCATGGATTTTTTCATGCTAATATTATGTGTAAAATTAATTTAAATTATATTATGTTGTATTAATACTAGTTTTATAAGGACTTATATATTATATAAATAATTTATTCATTTTATTAATGCTCACTTCAATAATATGATATTTATATGGGATTTTCTTTTAAATTTACTATTTTAATGATCATTTTTACAAAAGGAAAATGGAATGTTTTAAAAAATAATTAGGCTACTTAATATTTCCAATATTTTCTGAAAACATATTTCTTTGAAAATTACATTACAATTTTTAATAGATTATTTTGAAAGAAAATGTTTTTATATATAAATGTAGATATTTGATTGAAAACAAACAACAGTTTTCAAAATGGAAAATTTATTTTCCTTAAAAATTATTTTAATGATATTTTCTTCAATAAAATACCCTCTTTAAAATATTTTGAATATTTTTTTATTTATATTTTATTTTAAACAAAAGTGTATTTTGATATCATAAAATGATTTACATATGTGTTTTATGTATTTGTTTGAAGGTTTTATTTTGCAAAGTGAAAGCCTAAAATTCTTTTATTCATGAAATGGTACTTGAGAATTATATTAAATGGGTGATCCCAATATATCGTATAAAAATTTTTGAGCCCCATTATATCACACATGTGATCCCGATATATCTTATACGTAGTTTTGTTACCCATTAAAGCTCATGGGTGATCCCGATGTTGCTTTTATAAAGGGTTGATCCCCATTATGGATCACATATGAGTATGATTTTTCGTATACAATTGGTGATCCACATTATAGCTCTCCGTTATAATTAATAAGGATTATATTGGATGTAATATACATATGTAATATACATGGTTATTCTAATAAATTATTTTTTGAATGTGTTTTATGAATATGATGCTCTATGTTACTGAAAAGGGATTTGAATTCTTACTATATGTTTTAAGGGATATCCTTGAGAAAAAATGTTCATGTATTTTTTGTGAAAATATTTTATTTCATACACTCAAGTAACATTGAAGGTAAATATAAAATTAATATGAGTTTTCCTATTGTCGATGGACTAATGTTTTTTCCTCTTTTTACATCTCTTACTGATCTTTTTGTGATCATCCCATGTTTCTTTAAATTTATTCAGAGGGTTTATGGATTGGTAAAGGAATGGAAGATTTTAAATTGAAAGTTGTAAATAATTTTCATGAAAAAGAATCGTGTTTTGTTTTAAAATTTTTATACGGTGTGAAAAAGTGGATACTAATTAGAAGGTACCACTTTGTATTTTATGGTTTTGTTTTGTATGAGTTAGGAAAAAACTCTCTAAAATTAAGATAAATTGTTCCTCCAATGTATGAGAGTTATTTCATGACATGAAACTCATGATTATATATATTTTTAAGGTTTGTTCCTTACAGTTGGTATAAAATAAATTTTTATACAAATTTCAAGATTTGGATGTTATATTAAGAGTTTGGGATACTATCATGGGTAAATAATTTTATGGTTGACCATATGACCAATATCTTATGAAATCATTTTGAGGATTTACATTATGTAATTTTAAGGTTCATAATGATACATTTGATGACATTTATTTTTTTAGGGTGAATCTAAAATTTTATAAGGATTATATTGATATAGTTTCAAAAAATGGAAATCCACATGATGGGTAAAAACCCAATATTTCTAGAATGTTTTTCGAGATTGAACCCATAACCACAATGTGACAAGGGTTCACCTCCCACCACCCACATCATTGTTTTCCTGGTCAGTATGAGTTTTTTTCAATATTTAAAAAATATGAAGGATAAAGGTTATATTCATATGGGATTTAAAAATTATTTGGTGATTAAGTGATTAATATTATTTTGGAATATGTTCACTATTTTTAGAACCCTATATGATTAAGGTAAATAGAATATTATAGGTTATTATTTGATGAATAATTGTTCAATTTTATTTTGGAAGTATATATGATTTTATAATTCATTTATAGTTATTTAGGTTATTTATGGAAAGTTTTAGCATATATTTGAGATTATATGGTCTAGGAAATTACATATTTTTACCAATATAATAATAATGATATATGTTATTTGGAGAAAAATTTATCTTTAATGACTATGTGATCAATTCCTTCTAATTTTTGGGTTTAAATTTTAGTATAGAATTTTTTTTGAGGAATATTATGGATTGTTATTAATTGAGTTTTGGAGATTATGTCTTATGGGGAATTAACTTATCTTATCCTAACTATTTTGTTTTGGGATAATGTCTAAAGATAGGGGGAATAAAATATTTTTATAATGTGGATCTTTTGGTCTATAGAATTTTAATTTATTTTATTAGAAAAGAAAAATTCATATTATTCATTTAGAGAAGAAGATAAGTTTGTGGTGGAAATTTATTAAAGGATGAATTTCTTCTCATCAAGTAAGTAAATCACCTCTTGTTCTTAGAGTAGTAAGTAAAGTAATCGAAAAAAAATTCTTATCTGTCTAATTTTCTTACATATAAATAAATTCCCTTTTAATCATATCATAGATTAAGGGTTTTGTGATGGTAAATGTTATAATGACCATATTATATCATTTATTTGGGGTTAGATTTCTTTTACATGTCAATTTTTTCTTACATAGAACCCCAATATGTGATGTCTCAGGTAACCATCATACTTCCCTTACTTTCTTTTCAAGAGGAATTTTTTTGATCCTTTTTTCGATGTGGGATTTCAACAAAGGTATTTTTAATAGTAGAACCCAAGTTACCATGATGAAGTTCAAATTTTGAGTCTGATTTTTTTTAAATGGGGGACAATATAACATCCCAATATTTTAAAACGAAACACCTTGTTTGATAGGATACAAGATATACTACATCGAGTTTAAAATAAAAACTAAATATTATTATTTAAATATAACCATTACAACCTAGACATTAAATTTCTATGTATGAATAGTAATTACTGATTTATAAAATAAATATAATGTTATAACTCAATAATAATTTATTGGTAATTGATTATAAAATAATAAAATAATAGTGTAATTTTAATGTCCAGAAATACATTTTGTTCAAAAATGGGTTTTCTTTCTCCTCATGGATGAATATTATAATTAACATATATATGATTTAGAAAATGTATTTATTAATTTCATTTCTTGTTTCAGAATTCCATAAATATAATAGGATGTTTTTTTGAGAATTTTATTAACATAATAATTTTTCAATTAATACTGAGAAATATTCGTTTTATTTTAAAAAATGAAATATATTTAAATGTTTAAACTATGTTTTGGGTTATTTTTAAGATTTAATTATTTCATTTAAATTAAAAAAAACAAATTATGGATTTTGAAATGGATTTTATACCTAAATTTATTAAAAAATCATTTTTTATTTAATAATGGAATATTTCTGAAAAATTGTATTTCATTGCATTTTGAATATTTAATTTTAAATTAAAATATTCCAATTAAATTTTTTTAATTTTAAAAATTGATTCTATGTTTTTAATCAAATGGTTAAAAGTAAGTGAATAAAACCCTTTTATTTCCATACAATGTGAATAATAAACTTACTAATTTTTATTACTATGGTTAGAGGTAAATCACTTAATTAAGGGAAAAAATAATAGGATAAGAATTAATAAACTACACAAACACATGACAAAATATTTTGGATGAGTATTTTTCAAAAAAAATTCATACATTTGTCAACTTTATTACCCTTTGGAGAAACTTTGTTGAAATTAATTACCTTATGGTATTTTATTTTAAGAAAAGGCAAACATGTCAAACTATTGATTTTAATAAGTATATCAATTTTAATATGTATTCATATAGAACAAATTTTTGTCCAAAAATAGTATTTTAAAATATAAAATATCTTTCATCATATTGATTATTTATTTCTGATTTTTAGGGAATAAATAATTACCTCAAAGGATTGAAAAACAATGATGTAATAATTATTCAATTAATAGAAAAATCAATTATATAGTATTAAAAATAATAAACTTAATATCATTTGATATTTTCAAGGTGATACATGATTCCACTATATAACTATTAAATTTATTGGATATTATGAAATATTTATTAATTATTTTACACTTTTTTATGTTTTTGAAGTCATAGTAATTAATAGTATTAAATTTGACAATAATGATATTTCATGAAGATAATATTTCTTTAAATTATTAAATAATAATAATTATTTTCAATAATTCCATAGGGGTAATATTTTGGTGAAAATTTTATTCTATAGTAATTTATGGGATATTTTCAATTATTTTCCTCTATAATAGTCTTATTGTATTTTAATATTTTGATAAATTTCTAAATTTCCCATAAACTCAATTATAAAAGGGTACCCTTTCCTTCACTTCAATTTACCACCATGATCCTTCAACATTAATAAAAATATACTAAATTATCTTTTACACTTCCCTAGAAACATTATAGATGTTTTTTTCTCACTAAAATACAAATTAAAAATTTCTTAAGGAATCCTTCAAGGTGGTGAAAATCAAGAGGTAACATTCTTAAACCACCTCTCTTAATTTATTTTCTTCCTCTACCTACTTTTCACATCATTCACACATAAAGTAACAATAAATATAGTTTCATATAGATACTGGAATTTTATATTTCTAGTATAATATCTTTAATCCATCCTTTTTCTCATGTCCTCTTATTCAATGAAACAAAATGACTTTCCAAATTATTGCGGTTAAATGTATCTGTGGATAATGAGTTTTTGTTTTCCATTACCACATTATAGAATGGTCCTAAAACCATTATTATGCTTAAAGAAAATTTTATCAAGTACAATATAAAATATTTCATGTTATATAACTATTATATAAAGGTGATATTAAATAAAATGAAACGAATCTGTGATTTTTGAAAAAGACCTCCAAAATAATCTAAACAATTATCCTTAATGTTTTATCAACTAAATATTCCTCATGTAAAAAAATGATATATTGGAACATTTAAAATTATTTAGATAAAAAAATATCATATAATTACACTTTTGGAGTACTATTACCATTTGACAAGAACGTACATAAAAATATTCAAGTTAACAAACCATGAAATCATGAAACAGATGCTGCTAGAATGGCTCTTTTTATCATTATAACTAATCAACATGGATATATATGAACTTAATAATTTTATAATAAATTAAATATATGTAGAAGCATATATGAATTAAGTAATTAGTTAATATAATTTGATTTTCCAATACATCAATTTAAAGTATAGAATTTTTTCAGAAATAAGTTTAGGGGATTATTAACCCAATTTCCATTTGGGGGGTTAAACATCTACTTCATTGATTGTTTAATTCCAAGTTTTTCTGAAAAATGACTTCTAATTAAATTTTTTTGAATTTAAAATTGTGTTATATGATATATTTCTTATATGCATACTCAATTAATTTTATTAATGCTCACTTCAATAATGTAATATTTGTAAGAGAGTTTCATTTAAAAATACAATTTTAATGATATTTTTACAAAAGTCAAAAGAAATATTTTTTTATATTACTCTAAATTAGTATATTTTCATGATTTCATGGTTCTATAATGGTTTGAAGATTCCTTTAAATCATTAAAAATTTATTTTCAATGAAATGTTTTCTTATATATATACACAATGCTTTTAAAAAATTATTTATTTTCAAAATGGAATATTTATTTTCCTCAAAAAATTTTAATGATATTTTCTTGAAGAAAAACCAAATTTACCCTAGTTGGATTATTTTGATATCGAAAATGGTATTTTAAAATAAAAGGGTTTTTTTGATACCAAGAAGTGTTTTACTTCTGATTTTTAAAGAGTTTTGCAATGGTTTTATGATGAAAAGTGATAGAATAAAAAGTTTTATTCATGATATGGTACTTGATAATTATATGAAAAAGGCAAGTGGGATATAGATTATATGAAGGTATGATCCCCATTACAACTCATTGGTGATCCTGATATATATTATACGAAGGGTTGATCCCTATTATAGCTCATGAGTGACCTGGTATAACTTATATGAGGGGTGATCCCCATTACAACTCTCCAACACATTGGATAATGAATATATTGGAATCAAACCATATAATTATTGCATTTATATGGTTTTTGAATATTTTTATGAATATGAATCTATAAGTAACCAAAAAGGGGTTTGATATATTTATACTGATTTTAATGGGTTCTTTGAGAAAAATTTATGTGTTTTTATCTGTAAAATTGTATTATTTCAAAACTAAAGTAAAACTGATGGTACATGTAAATGTTATTTGGGATTTCATATATTTCATTGAACTAATGGTTTTATTTATTTCTATTTCCCTTATTTAGATATTTTTTCATCCCATATTTTTTAAATACATTTATAGGGTTTAATAATGGGTAAGGGAAAGGTAGTTGTCAAGTTGTATGTTATGAATATTTTTCATAAGGAAAAATAATGATTAGTTTTAAAAGTTTATATCTAGTTTGAAAAATGTATAATGGTCGGAAGTGACCACATTGTATTTTATGGTATTAATTTATACAAGTTATGTCCTAATTCTCTAAAACAATAAACACAAAATATCCTAAAAAAGTAATAGAATTAATTATAGAGATAAAATTAAAGATAATGTAATGTTTTAAAACCATTTCATTAAATGTTGACCTAGATTGATTCATTAAAAATGGTAATAATGGGAATTTGTAATGTCCCATGTTTTGGACCATTTAAGAACTTGGTTTTGGAAGTAGTTTTGGATCCTTTTAATTTAGGTCTAATTCCATTTTTTAGACATAATACAGATGCCTAATGTGTTTGTGATGGTATCATGGGTGATTTGATCTTGTTCAGAGGCTGGAACCCAACATTTTGAGACAAATGGAATGTCACATGGTTAGAAGAAACTATATAGGGAAAGTCAAAAGGATGCTTTTAATAGTGGGAGAATGGAAAATGGGGTGATATGGGGCAAATAGTTTTCCCTAACCCTCTATTAGGGGCTTCACGGCTGTCTAAAAACTATAGACAAAATTATATAGGTGTTTTACATGGTTGGTTCAATGTTTCTCTAACCATGCAACCTAACCATGTTAAATGATACTCCCTACAATTGATGGTCCCTTTTCGGTGCATGGTTTGGCCAACCATGAAACCAAACAATGAAATGGCCATTTTTGGGAGAAATTATGGTTTTAACCTTAATGATATGTTTCAATTAATCTCTCCTTTAACTTTTGATCATTTCATGGGTAGTAGCTCTTTATATCCCAATTTGGATCCTATTCAATACTAAATTAGATATTGATCCCATGTAACTAGATGAACTATGATTCAATCATCATTAATCTCATGGAATTTTTATTGGTATGTACATGATTCATTTTTAATATTTCATCATTCTTATTTAATTAAAAAATTCTATTTAGATGCAGGCTCATATGCCCGATTTTCTTGGCATTGATCTATTCTTCAGATCCATTCCAATCCTTCCCAAACTGGATGATTATATTGGATGAGGAGAGTCATATGATTATGAGGTAGGTGGCCTATAACTTATCCCTGAAGAGTCATCATTTTATAAATTATCATGTGTGTGCACCATTTCATCAGGGATGAACTATTTAATTTATATTCCATTCTTATAGTTATTATAACCATGTTCTATGAACCTGTTAAATATGTTATCCATTATAGGTGGTTACATCCACAATTCCAACAACTGGTTATATGTTGTCTTCTATATATGGGCATTAACTTTATTAACATGTTAGTTTGATCCGTCGTACATGTGTGTATATGATGGACCCTAATATTGGTAATATCTGCTTGATTAAATGACCATTGAATTGGTTATTACTATCTATTGATAAGTTCTATTCCACTTGACCTTCTATGGTATGTTTTTATTCAATTAATGAATTTTAAATTGCAAATTGGAATGTATATCATATATATTTAACATGGAATAATGAAGTATAAATGAATGGTTTAGTTGCACATATGTAAAACTCCTTAACATGTCTATTGGATAGTATCAGAGTGAACCTTAATAAATGATTATGACATATATGAATATATTAAATGGGTTCATGACCAGTAATCCATGTCACTCTAATTAAATGAAAGGGTTTAGCCTAATGAACTTATTAAATGGTACGACTATTACATGCCCTTAATTATTAATTTAATTAATTGGAAGTCACCTAATTGTATATGGACCTTGAATTAATTATAGGGGTGGTCAGACTCGAGTTAGATGTTGGATTCCAAAGTGAAATCCTTGATAAGTTATAGACACTATTGCAATTCAAGGATACTCATTTCCAAGGGTGAGACCCACCTTGGAACCCGATCCGTTTCTATCTATGGATTCCTTGTATGAAAAAGTAGGATCCTTACTTTATTATTATAGGATTACTTGGATACAATCCATGGATCCAAAATGGATTATATGGACATGAGGTTCCTTGTTTTCATTCTTGGGTCAACCCATTTTTTATCCCATTTTACCTCTGTTGTTTTCCAGAGACTCGGTTAGATCCATTATTTCGGAATTCCTTAGATGACCCTCCTTAGATTAAACTCATTCCCCAATATCTAAGCTATAGTTACAATCTAATTTGTTCTCAACCCTTAAGGTAAAGGTTTCCTTTGTTTATACCTTGGAACTTCATCAATATTGTTATCATATCAGGATGTCATGCTATGTCTTTGATCATTTTACTATCACTACCATATTAGAAGTAATTGTTGGTTTTATCTCATTTTACTTGATCTAATAAATTATAACTTAATTAATTAACTAATTCATTAAATTATTAGACACTAACTAGGGGCTGAAGCTGCTACATGGGTATTTAAGTTACTGTACTACTTTACTTTTATATATGCATGCATGTACACTATTTGAAGTTACATTACATAGACTATATGTTATATACTTCATTGTTGGTGGCATACATGGATTTATCCCACACATTATCAGGGATGTAATTGGAACCCGAGAATACTACATGTATGTAGGTGTTGATAAAGGGATGCGTACTGCTTCCCACAATAGATTTCTCTCTTTTGGATGGAGCTGTAAGAAGATGAATGAGATGGATATCGGGATGTTGGTGATAGTTTTGGATTCCTTTTTATACATCAAATATCACGTATTATCTTCTTTCATTCCATGTTCTATAAGTTTTTAGATAAATGACATATCATCATCATATTTTGAATGTGATTTTCAATTGTTTAGAGTGTTATTACTTCTGACATCAATATTTGTTCCATCTGTTTACATATAATGCTTCCATTATTTACTTATTATTTCATTTATCTGTTATACCACACTCTGGTGATGTGGGTATAGTATCTCTATGGACACACGCAAATCCTTCACTAATAGTAAAAAACCAACAGAGTTCCAAGAGATGTTCTTGAAGCCATGTTTATCACTGGGCTTGGAAATCCTCTAAGTGGAATCCTAGTCTCGTATGTCATATAGTAGTATCAAAGGATTCTATTTATGGTTTACTATATGGAGATAATAGATGGGATATTAGAAACCATTTGGAACTTTTTTATAAGTTATCCTTGGGAGTAGTTAACACATGTTCAGGGTGAATGCCGAGCTTCCTAAATTAATATTGATGTCATGATTTTCACTATTATAATTGATATCATTTAACTATTGGGTGATGCACATGCTGTGTTATGGTTGGTATTATTATTCTGACTAAGGATATTATTTCTTCCATGGACCGATAATAATAGGGAAATGATCATTGTCACATTCATCATCATAGGCACCTAGAATTGACATGCCATGCATATTTTCATTCAATATAGGTTCATTTCACTACATTAATTATTTGAAATTACTATGATTTTTGAGTGAAAGATGTTTATATATATGCTTGTTCTACACCATGTATTTCATTAAGGGATTAATAGTTTCAATTCATGAGGTTTATGGGCCCTCATTGGTTGGAATAGGTAATTTACTAAGTCAGGCCATTATAATGGAATTAAATGGCCATAGATTTTAGTGATAAGGTGTGTGGGCCCTAATTCACTGAGAATGACCATCAATTATAATTAATTTTTGATATATGTAAAATATGAATGTGAAACTTAAAATGAAATGGGTATGAGTAAATGATGAGGAAAGGTATTTTTGACCCACCATCTACTGGAACCCATGTAATTTAAACAAGATAAATTACCAATACATGGCCTTCTCAGTAGGGAAATGGTATTGTATATCACGGGTAGTGAGCCATTTCTTACATTAAAATATTTCTATAACTATATATATGATTAAGGCTTGTTCTGAGGTGGTACATGGAATTTATAGACTAATGATGCCAAGACATCATCATGTCATGAGCCAGTAGGGTTGCGAAGACCATACTCCATACATGGGGGGATATGAGCCTCTTTTCCTACCACCAAGAGTGACAATTGAGGAGCCACCTATTGTACATAATATAGGAACCATTGCTCAACTTTATGATAGTCTCCTACTTCTAATGCATTCCTTGCAATGTGCTCCACGACCTACACCTATGATGGCTAATCTAACACATGATTTCAATTAGTAGCATCCACCTACATTATAGTGAGATGGATGTCCATAGAATATGAGTCTTCAATGTATTCCACCTTAATTATTTTTGGGAATCTAGAGATAAATATAGAGCGGAGGGTCAAGCATTCTTCTTACATGCTATGTGATTGGGACAGGCACTGGTGGGATGTGATTTCCCAGGATGCTCACCATCAGGGCATGGTATAGGTAGATTTATGGACTACCATATATGATCAGTTCTTTTCTCAGACATTAATAGCTGACCGGGCCAAATATTTACTGCATATCGAGAAGGGTTCTATGTTAGTTATGTAGTATTCATCACATTTAACTAAGTTAGAATGATTTATACCACTTCTAGCCGATGGAAATCTTTCACATTCTCTACATTTTGTGTATGGGATCTAGTATGAATTCCATATTCAAGAAATTCCTTTCCTTACATACATTCTCTAAAATAGTCAATTATCCTCCTATCATAGAGTGAAACCTAAGGTATGGTTATAATACTAGGAATATAGGGTCAATTCCGAGGTAGGCCAGTAGTTCCTCCATTAGCATGAAAAGATACCTGAAGGTTTCTCATTGGAAATGTGGTAGACATAACACCCATACTGTTAGCTCTATGGTGTGACACCCATGTGGATGAAAGGAGAACCTAAATCCTCGATGTAATTGAAACCCTCTAGAGTTCTAGGTTTGCGGTGGTATGGGTCATATTTTTAGATTCTGTCAAACCTTTCCATTAGCTTCTTGTAGACAATGTTCTGCACTAGCTCTACATTCAAGGCCATGTTCTTTTATGCCTCATCAGGAGGGGAGTTGTAGTAAAACCATCCAGACTAGCCAAAGAGGAGATCATTATCATGGTTTCCAGACTCCTGGTCACCAGTAGTGCAATTTGACAAGTCATGATCTTGTTAGTCTAGTAGTTTCTAATGGCCATGGATCATTGTCCATTTCATTAACTAGAGATGACACATGGGGATATGGTTTTATGACCATTTAAAGTAAAACGAACTACTTTAGTAGCCTCCAATATAGTATCTTATTTATTTAGTATAGTTTCTTCACACTCATTCATCTCCTTATATATCGTGGAATGTATTAGGATATAAATATAGTATTAATGTGGCGTAATAACCCAAGATACACTATTGGGTGTACAGTCAAAGGGAAAATGCCAATTTAGGGACTACCACATTGAAGAAGTCAGTTACCCTTTCTTATGTGACCTCTTTTTTCTCAAGATGATAGTCTTCACTTCCATTCTTGGGTTGAATTGGATGGTTTTGTATCATGTCTTTGTAGACTACAATTGCTGCATGGTTTTTTTTATGTCTCAAGAGGGTAGAAGTTATCTACATAAGGGTGAGTGGGATGTCCAAGATGGTAGTGTTTTACTAGAGAATCATGGGCAAGGTGGGCTAACCGCCCATATTAGCAATCTCTTAGTAGAGAAGTAGTGTTTTCATTGGGATTAATTCCCTTCAGTAGTAGATCATTTCAGGGACTCATTTCTGAAATTTTTTATGGATTACCTCCTAATAGAGGTGTAGATTATTCAATTGTGCTTGTTCAAAGAGAATATTCAATATCCATTCCTCCATACATGATAAAATCTAAAAAGCTCCAGGAGATCAAGAGATAGTTTGGGGATCTAGGGGCCCACAATTTTAAATTTCATATAACTTATTCTTAGGGTTATCCCATGATTTTTATCAAGAAGGAAGATGGGACCCATTTTCTATGTGTGGATTATATAAAGTTGAACAATTTTATGTTCAAGAACCAGTATCCACTACCTAATATAGATGATCCCTTTGAATGGATCTAAGAAGATAGAGTGCACTCAATGATCGACCTGAGATCAGGATATCATCAGGTGTATGTGACACCATCATTCATACCTTGTATAACTTTCTATATCATGTATGGTCTACATGAGTACCTAGTTATTCAGATTGATCTCAGGAATTTTCCCTCAATTTTCATGGCTCCGATGAATAGATTTTTCCACCCCAATTTGGATTCTTTAGTTATAGTATTTGTGGAAAAACATCTTTGTGTATTCTTATACTCATAAGGACCATGTTAATCACCTTGATATCATTCTGAGTACACTGAGAGAGTATGAACTTTATACCGAAAATTATAAATGACACTTATGGATCACTATAGTTCAATTATTGGGTCATATTATCTCGGAATGTGGAGTGTATTTTGACCTAGATAAGGACAGTGAAGTGGCTTCTTGGGAGCAGTCAAAAAATGTGATTGACATATAGAGTATCTTAGGGATGAATGGATATTATCAACATTTCATATAGAGAACAACACACATTTTTTTACCACTTAATGGTCTTACAAATAGGGTTTTTAAGTTCATGTGGTTATAAGAGTGAGAAATCCATTCAAGAGATGAAAGGGAGAATTTTTTGGAACCTATTCTAACTCTTCCAAAGACTAGAAAAGGTTTTGTGGTGTTCTGTTATGCATCCAACATCAAGATATATATAGTGCTAATGTATGTGTATAGAGTCATTTCATACTGATATCAACAGTTGGGGTGTCTTGAGGGAAATAACCTGATTCACAACCTTGAGCTAACAATAGTTTTCCATGCCAAATATTGTTGGAGACACTACCAGATGGGTAACCTAATTATGGTGTATATGGACCACATGAACCTCAAATTTATCATAATATAACATTAAATGAATATCAGATAGTGAATATGTGTTGAATATCTTCAGTAATTTTATTTTTATCATTTCTATATTCCTAAAAAGTAATGATTGTCAGTGGAGTTACTGAGTCAGATAACTTAGGAGGACGTCATATAAGAAGCTAGTGATGAATGGAAATTGATGGAAATTTTTATAATATATATCTAGTGTTTCACGATAGTCACGATCCATATTATCTATAATAATTGAAAGTCACATCTTCCATCCTTGAGAAGCTGAAGTGAAAAAAAAAGATGATGAAATCTTGGTTCTCTATGTGAGTATTTCAGGTGCTGACTTACCTCTTGATTAGTCTATGCACAGTGAAAACATCCAGCATATACATGGACGTTTTGAGGATTATGCAGACATGATAGAAGAGTTTATGAATGAGACCCATGATTCTTAGTGGGTAGTTCATCCAGGAATCTCCAAGATGTATCAAGATATGTGATGCCTGTATTTGTGCCCTTAGTTGAAATGTAAGATAATAGGTTTCATTACTAGGTGTTCCACCTGTCATAAGGTGAAGGCGAAGCACTAGATACTTGCAGTCTTGTTTCCTCCACATCATGTCATGGAATGGAAATCAGAAGATGTCGCCATGGATTTTTTTTACCAAGGTCTCTTGGAGGTAGCGACATAGTATGGGTTTTCATTTATCGACTGAGGAATGTTTCCCACATCCTTCTTATTAAGGAAGAATTCTCAGTTGTTTTTTTGGGAATATTATATGTCTATCAGATCATACAAGTACACGAGTCCCCTCATACTATAATTTTATTATGGAACACTCATTTTACATCATGGGTTTGGCAGTGGTTATTGAACACTATATGTATATAGGTGATTCTAAGCAAAGATTTTCACCCTTAGACTGATGGAATGTTGAAATAAATTAAAAAAGTTTTAGAGGACATGATCCGAGCATGAGTCCTTAATTTCATAGTTTCTTGGTAGAAATATATTACTCTTATTGAGTTATACTATAATTATAAGTTTTAGTAGATGATCCAGATGGATCCTTTTGTGGCCTCATATGGTAGGGTTTTTTGTCCACCCATATTCTTGTTGGGGGTAGGAGATAAAGATCCAATAGGTCCTTATCTCATGAAAGAGACTTCAAATTAGGTTTAGGTGATCAAAAGGAATATTTGTACTTCTTAGTATCTACATAAATCTTATGATAATTGATGTTGATGACCATTAGAGTTTGACGCCGAGTATCGTGTTTTCCTGTGGGTATCGCCCAGTCTTGGGCATATATGGATATGGAGGCAAGGGATGGTGTTGTCTCATTATGTAGGGATATTTGAGATAACATAGATTGTCGAGTCGATATCCTATTAGTTTCTACTACCTTAGAAGTGGCATGCCATGCATGATGTATTCAATGTTTCACAACATTTCCAGTATCATGTCGACAAGTCTCATAATTATGATCCCGAGGATGTTGAGTTAGATGATAATTCTTAATTCTAGGAGTATACTATATGCATAGTTGAAAGGAGCATTAAGGATCAATGAGGCTGATCAATCCCTCTAGTATGGGTTCTTTGGTAGTAAGGCCATGTCCATGATAAGACTTGGGTGCAAGTAGATGACGTACATGCACAGTGGCTAGAGTTATTCTCAAATAGTGTTTTAATGCCCTTGGAAGGAGAACCTGAGGATGAGTACCAATAAGGGGGAAGATTGTATGATACTGATTATTAAAACATGTATGGATCCTTTTAATTTTGGTCCAATTTATTAATTGGGACCTAAACAGTTTGTTAATGAGTTTTTAAAGGTTTTAGGGGGGTTTAGGGATTATTCTAAGCCTATAACCAAACTTTTTGGGATAAAATGGATTATCATATTATTAGAAGAAACTATTTGGGGAAAGTTTCATGGTAGGATTAAATAGTGAGAGGATATACTATGGGGTTATATGGGTCACACGATTATCCCTAACCATGTGTTTGGGGCTGCACAACCGTGGGAAAAATTATGAAAAAATTGCAGAGGTATTTTTCATGGTTGGAAAATAGATTTTGTAACTATGAATCCTAATAGGGAGAAATTATTCTCCCTGTAGCAGATGGATCATGGTTGGTGCATGGTTTTTCAAACCATGCATCCAAACTGAGTGATGCGAATATTTCAATGAAATTTCAGTTTTACCATTAATGATATGTTTTAATTCATCCCTCCATTATCTTTTTCTCATTAAATTTCTAGGATATCTTCTTCACCCATTTTGGAGATTCTTCATTCCTAATGTAGTTTCTGATCCTAGATCTCAATCCAAAATCCAATTCGATCATTGTTCATCTTGGTGGATCTATATCAATAAGTACTGGAATAATTTTTAATATTTCATCATTATTATTTATATTAATTATTCTATTTAGATGTAGGATCTTGTGCTTAATTTACATGGCATTGATTTGTTATTCATATCATTTCCAATTTGGGCCAGACTAGAGGCTGATACTGGATCGAGAGAGTCACATGTGTATGAGATATGTGGTCTATAACTCATACCTCATGATTCATCATTTTATAAATTTTCTTGTGTGGGGGACAATTTCATCGGGTGTGACCTAATAAATTTATATTCCTTGATAAAAGTCATTAGAAATATGTTCTAGGACCCGTTCTAAATATGTTGTCCTTTTTTGGTGGTTGAATCTACATCTTCGACCACCCCATGTAGGGTTTTTCAATATTTGGGATTTTAGTGCATTTCCATGTTAGTCTGAGCCACCATAAGATTGGACATAAACTTAATCCTAATAATGGTAAACCATCCAAGATTATATGACTATTGAATTGTTTATGACTAGCCGTTGATTAGGTTAATACAGTTGACCTTAAATGTTAAATAGTAAATTGGAAAGTATATCATATATACATTACTTCACCTAATGAATTATAAAAAATGGTATTATTAACACCCATAGAACCCATTTACATATATAATCTAAGGTACTGGAGTGAACCTTAATAAATTATTATGACTTATAAAAGTAATTTAAATGGTTTCATGCCTAGTTATCATTGACACTCTAATGAAACACAAGGATTGAACCCAATGAACTTATTAAATTATATAACTATTACTTGGAATTAATTATTAAATGAATAAATTTTAAGGTTCCTAATTGTACATGGAACATGGAATCATTATAGGGGTTGTCAAACTAGAGTTATATTTTGGATTCCTGATGGAATTCCTTGAGCACTTGTAGAATTCATTCCAATTGAAGGATGTTCGTTGCCAAGGGTGAGACCCACCTCGGATCTCAATCCTCATCAATCAATTGATGCTTGGTATGACACCATATGATACCTACATTATTATTATATGATTCATTTAATACACTCTATGGATCCATTATGGATTTTACAAACTTGTTGTGCCTAGGTATCATCCTTCGGACTAGCCATTACATATCATGTTTCACCTCAGATGTTTTAATTGGAATCTATCAGATAAATTGTTGAGGAATTTCATTGATCACAGTATTTTTAGTGAATTATTACCTATATAGTCAGGTTTCAGTTACTACCTTAGTTGGATTGACCTGTGTGGTCATTGTGGCCTTGTTCATTACCTTGGAACTTCATCAATATTGTTATCCTTACAGAATTCCTTTCTATGTTCTAGATTCTTTTACTATCATTAAAATTTTATCTTTCAGTATTGGTTTCACTTCAATTTACATGATCATATAAAATGAAACATAATTAATTAACTAACTCAATAAAGGTTCGTAGACTAGCCGAGGATGATATAGGTACTTGGGTATTTATGTTACTATAATGATTTACTTTTATATATGATTTAATTCACACTGTTTAAGTCTATATTACATAGAATAGATGTTATAGAAATTTTTGGTGGTGGCCTATTGAGAATTATCTCAACCCCTTTCAGGCCTCCATTGGAACCCTAGCAGAATACATGTATAATGTTTCTGAAAAAGGTAAGTGAAATTCTTTTGAAACATGATTTATTTATTTTGGGATGTAGCTAGTAGAAGATGACCATGCTGGAGCTTAAGATGCTCGGGATAGTTTTGGATTATATTTTTCTACTTTTTATAACATGTATTTTCTACTTCTTTATATCCATGTTTTTCATCATATTAGATACATGAAATATCATCATCAGTTTTTGTATGTGATTATCATTTATTTTGTTTTTTTACTTGTATCTACTTCCTTTGTTCCATCTGTTTACTTATACCACTTCCACTATTTACCTAATATTTCATTTATCCATAGTGGTACACTCTATTAATGAAGGAATACTCTCCCCATAGACTCACCCATGGCCCACTCCTCTAATTGGCAGCCTTTAATATTCTCGGAGATGTGCTTGAGGCCATGTGGCCCACTAGGCTCGGTGCTCCTCTAAGTGGAACATGGGTCTAGGATGTCACAAAATCAGTAAAATTTCCATGGGAATTTAAATTTTACCATTTTCTCTACGAGAAATACATTAAATCAATAATTTTAGGTAAATATGAGATTTATTACACATAAATGTGCTATTTTAAGTCATGTTTGAAGGAATAAAAGGTTCCCTGTGTGTCCCATCTTGCTTTGGGACTGTTAGGACTAAAAAAATAAGTTTTAGGAGAAGCTAGTAGCGGCTCATAGTTTTCTTGAAACCCTTCATCCAACCAGAGTAAATTATGAAGCCTGTTCAAATGGAATTATGGTGCTGGATGGTTTTTTATAACCATTCACACAAGACCTCATGGTCGTGTGATTATTATAAATTCTTTACTGCCTAAAAACATATGGTTTGCACATGGTTTCTCAAACTGCTCTCATAAACCATTCAATATTTCTTCTTAGGTAGTAGAACATGCACAGTTCGCACATGGGTTTTCCCACCATGCATCCTGACATTGCGACTAATTTAATGTTTTGAACTAAAAACTTCACCATATTTCATTTTATTTATTCTCCTCCCTTTTCTTCTCCTCTTTTCCTCAGACATCATCCCTCTCTTGGAGATCCTCCTCTCATATCCTGGGAATTGATTTATATCCTCAATTTGAACATATTTACATGTATTGATCGATGTGTTCTGTATCCCCTTGTGATCATACGACTCATCCTTATTCTATTCTTCATTTATTTTACCATTTCTTATGCTATCTTGGTTCAAATTAAATCTCCCATATTTCGGTTCATATGTATGTTTCCTTGATTTCTCTAAAACTTGCTCAGTTCAAGCATTTATTTTTGACGTGTGCACATTACTTGGTATAAGGCTGGAGTTCTATATCTTTTTCCCTAAAATTATTACTATTTATAAATTATGTCATTGTTCTATGCTTTGATAATTCCATGCAATGCCTTTATGAATAAGAAATTAAATTTGTAGCATATATTTCCCTAATTCTAGTATCCCTGACATATTAATTTGACATCATTGATGTTCATGGGTTTTAAGTATTAACTATATCATAGGGGTTTAGTCCCTGAATTCATTTAATTAATCATTTTTTTCTAATAAAACATCCTTCTGATGTGTGTTGTCTTATAAAACGTACATGAGTTGATTAATTGGAATGTAGAGGGTTGTGGAACTCCACCATATTTTTCCTTAGTGAACAATCCATAACCTATGTGGTTTTTACCTAATTATTTTTTTAATCAAAGGAGTTAATATTTTTTTGGTGTAATTCATGTCAGTATAGCCTATCTTATACCAAAGCATGTATGATGTTTAATGTCTATGAATATTTTACATAGCCCCTAATAAATTTATTTGTACTTAGTCCCTCTTGGTAATTGGAATGATATTTGAATGGAATTCAAATGGACTTATTTTTTATTAATAATTGTATTATGTTGTGTGGAATTATTAAGTATATGGACCTTATTATTATGTAATTGAAATTGTACATGGGTGTGGCCCTCTTAAGTATGCATGACTTGTGATGTGGACACATGCATGAATTTCCTTTCTTATTGTTTAACATAAATGGTTAAATGAATTATTTTCCTTGGGAGATACTTTAGTTTCCACATATGGATTTCAAAGAAGGGAACATAGGTTACTTGATTTATATTACACCTATATTGATATGCAGATTTCCTTTTTGTAATTCCATGGATGGGCCCATTGACTAAATGTGTTTAATATTCATTTGAGCAATACTGATACCCTAGGAGATATACCATGGAAGAGCTTTGTGGAATGATGTTTATACCATATCATAAGAAATACATAGACACCTATGTGAGATTCCTATGATGGACTTAGTGGGTTCTAAATTACACCATACAAAGAGTTATACTTAGGATTCCACTTTACAAATCTCCTTGGCCATAATATTACAATGATGGGTAGTTATTGAGCTCCTAGTGCGATACAAGGGAAATTTTTTTAAGGATCTCCATAAATGGGAACATGATACCTTATAATTAATAACCTTAATTCATCTTGTTTTATGATCAACAAAATTATAGTTTTTCTGATTAGAAGATTCATCCTCCAAGCCAAAGAACATAGTTGGGTTCGATCCATGTTTGTACTTGAAATTTATGAAAAAACTAGTTATGATACCTTGTGAATAATCCATGTATTTATATTTTTATATAAATTTTATCAGCATAGGTTGAACTTGGATCAGAAATATTAAGGTTTTGGCTGAATAAGTAATCGTCTTCCATGTGTCCCTTGGAAACCTTAGCCAACATTTTTACTATTATTTATTTATTTATTTATCTTTCATACCTGAACGCTATTGTAATTTATATTCATGTATTGGATAGCTTTATAAACTATTTATGTTGGCCTACTATGTATATATCACACCTTGTTCGGGTCGCCAATCAATTGGGGAACCAAAATACACCTAATTGGTTGCATGATTAGAATCCTTAGATTATTCTTATGATATAATGCTAGTAACTGGGTGTTATGAGCACATGACTGAGCTAGATCTCAGAATGCTCACATAGATCACCACAATTATTTTTATTCATTTTTATATATTTATTTATTTTATTTTACTACATATTTTATTTTCCCAAAATGTACATTATAGCATCATATAAACATTATTTCATGGTCATACATATTTGGAATTCAAAATTTATCATCTTTTATATTTATATTTTGTTTCTCTTTCTTTAATTTATACTCCTTCCAATATTGGTTGATTTATTTATTATCCCTTATACCATTGTGTATATATGACTGTGATGGTATAGTCTCCCCATAGAATCATTAAACCCTTTCTAATAGTAGGTTTCCTCTAGTTTATGGTGTGGAACACATAAGGTCATGTGACAAACTAGCTTGTGGCACCATTACAGAGTCTCAGGGGTCCAGATGTTATAAAGCTATATTAAAAAATTTTGTTTCCTATTGTATTCATATGTTAGTATTGTAGGAATGAGACTATTAATGTTTTATAGATTAGTAAATAATAATTTTAGGGATTATTCAACTCACATAAGAGGAAAAGACCAAGTGCCACTGGTTGGGACAATTTTTTGTGTTGTTCAATGATATATTTAACTATGATTTCAGCTTGAGTGATTGGTGTAATTTTTTGGATGATTGATTTAAGATATTTAAATAATTTAACCCTTCTCCCAGTATTGTAAGACTATAACATTACATGTATCATTATAATAGAATAGATATTCACATTCCATGAATATTCTATGCGATGTAGATTTCATTAATACACTATTTCATATTTAATGATATTCCTTATGGGTTTATTAGCATGAATTTTGTATACCATGTTTGGTATTTTGTTATCATTCTTAGTTTTATGCCTAATTAGGTATTTCATTTCCATTCATTTTTAAATAAAATTATAGGTTCCTTGACCGTTATTCCATTCTTATGTGATTTATTTTTCATGCATCTCTTATATACCATTCTTCTATCGTTCTTTGCTTATGTAGTATAATACTATGATTAATATCCCTATTTACATATTTTTAATTCTTGTGTTATCATTCCTAGATATAATTTTGATATAATGTTTTTTTATTAAAGGGTAATTTTCAATCTAAATGGAGTTTTTCTATATAGATAGATAGTGAAACCTTAAAAAAACAATCATGACATGTTTGATCTGTGTTCCAATTGTTTCAAGAGATAAACATACTGGTTATGATTAAATGGGAGAGAATTTGAAATATATAATGTGTATGTGTGCCTTATTAATTTGAAAATGGTAACCCATATAATCAAAACATCATATAAGAATTTTATATTCTTAGAAATAGTTAAATAAATATATAATATTTTAAATTTTAACTTTAGATAAAGTGGTTACCTTATGAAGGTTTGTACCTCTTCTTCATGGGAATAATGAACCATATGGCTAAATTCATAAATACACAACTATACCCAAGTTGGTCAATTGGGGAATGTTGTTTATAAGATACCCCATTACGGGTTTTTTTTAAATTTTAATGTTTTAAATAAAATGGGGATGAATTTAGATGAATCTGGAATGGTTAAACATGACTCTCATAGGTCGCCTTTACTTTGTAATGCCTTAGTACATAACTCTATGGGAGTATGTTTATATTATATAGGGATGATTATTTAGAGTTTATACATATTCCTACATGGGTTCAAAAATAGATGTATTGTGGTATCTTACTTGACCTTTCCCTCTTTAATTTATGATAGACTAGTTATTTTCCATTGATATGTACTAAAATGAGGCATTAGTTAATTAAAATTCCAATTACATACGACTGGGTGTTTTCCTATATAGATTTAAATTGACACTTTCTTTAACTAAACCCAATTATGGGATCAATATGGATATCTATATTTCATAAAAATAATTTAAGTGAAAAATCTCTTAATTATAGAAGTATTTCCATTAAATAAATAATACTTGAAATAGAGTTTTATTAAATTATAATGTGTGCATTGTGGAATTAGATAAATATATGTTCCCAGTATAGTTTTCATTATAATTGGAACATTAAGTTTAAATACGTTTTTTATAATGATTTATGATGAATGGTAAATAAATGACCAGGTCAAATAAAATCACAATGTGTTGTTTTAGACTAACCCCTCGTGTAAGGGTAGTTTAAATATTTCTACGAGATTTCCATGGATTGGAATGAGAGTGTAGCCTTTTGAATTCTTCTATCTAAAACGATAGGTTGTAGGGACTTGTGATCTCTTTAGTTCAACCTAGATATTGGGTCAATGATTTAATTTTTTAAGGGGTTATACCAAGGTAGGTAGACCCCATATAACTTTTGAAACCTTGTTTAATTCTTGAAAATTGTTTCATATGTAATGTGTTGTTTGGGTGTTGTTTATCCCCCGTTAGATCCTAGTTTTAAAATGATACCCTTGTCTCTATGGGTGGTTTTTTACATATTTGAGACTTTTCAAATGTGTTATCATTTTTTAATGATCAGTTTCAGTGGGATAGATATACATAGTGCATGGTCAGCTGCCTATTGGGTTATGTGACCCCTCATCCCATTCTTCAGTGTTGGATGACTCTAGAGGCCACCCGCATATTTTAATTTGGTATATGATGGTATGAATCAAGGATATTTATTTCCTAGGCCATATGATACTGGGATGCTTAGGGATTATAAGCTTATGGTTAGTATCAATGATATTTAATTTTCTTATGAAATCTCGTGGTTGTGTGTATTGATACACGTGGTACCCATCATGTTTCTAAATGGTACAATGAAATGTATGTGTTTGGTGGTAATCGTTAAGGTATTTATCTATTAATTTATATTAATTGGTCACCTATGAAGTATATTTACATTAGAATTAGTATATATCATACATTTTACAATACATTGGATGATGTTTCAAAAAGGATCATGAGTTTTGACATACTGGTTAGTAAGTTTTGGATTTTATGCCTAATGTTATAGTGAACCTATACAAAACTCAGGAGGAGTTTCACATGTATATTTGAAGGTGAATCATATTTAGAAGGCTTTCAAGCATCAAATTTTCCCCATCATTCAAATTGGCACATGGTAACAATATTTTGACCATGTCAAATACCCATTATGAGTGGTTTATAGAGGATGTGTCATGGGATGTGTTCCCCTTTTTATTAAATACAATAATAAGGCCACTCATATGGTGGGGAGAATCACACAAATCATGGAAAAAGTGTTACCTTCCAAGTATAAGGAAAAAAACTAAGGAGGATCAGTTGTAAACGATTATTACTAACTTTTAATTCTCCTGAGGCTGAAAAGCTTTCAAAAATTTGTTGGTGCTTATGAGGCGGAACATAAAAGATATGGTTGAATGAGTACACAATCCTTCAAATAAATTGTTGGTAATGGATATAATTTGGTGGTTTTAATTGAAAAATAATGGGATTCACATATGATAAACGCATCGTGGTTGGGCCATGATGAAACATCATTTTCTATAGTAGTTCTTCTTCCTAATGAATCGAATGGTGATGGTTAATCTTTTTATTTTCCATAATTGGATTACAGTTTGTACGAAACCAGAATGAGCACTTCATCTTGGATATAACCATAGTTTCTCAAGTCTTCTAGGTAATTATTGATATCCTCTTGGTGTATTGTTATCTTAGTGATGATCATTCCCCCTATCTTGATATCATCTGGGATACAATGGCAGGGCATCAGTTATACACTAAGCTAAACTAAAATGCCCTCTTTTGGATTATTAGACTCCATCTTAGTTGTACTATTGAAGTATGATTGGATAAAGAGGCATGGTTAGTTGTGAGTGTTACATGGATTCCTAAGTAGTAATACCATGGATGGAATCATGTACACCATCTGACCCTTTTAGTTGACTAATTTTAGGATCAGTCATTTTTATGATGTGTGGATGTTTTAGATATGTACTAATGTATCACTTGTAAATATGAGTTTATAGATTACCTAGGATGAGTTCCTTGGATTATAAAGATTAGTTCTATACCTATGATTATTCGGTGACACAAAAACATAAATGAGTTTCTCAGACATAAGACATCACTGGAATTCGGTTACATTATTTGGTGGGAATGGTTGAGGTAAAAATATTGTTCCTTTGGAGAAGAAATTATGTTTTACTTTATGATATGTTGGAATTCTATGTTGATAATTTTTAGAATATACATCCAAGAGTATCTCAATATACTTCATCTTGTTTCATTAAATGAGATTAGTGAGGAAATTTTTTATGGTACATCATCGGGATGAGTCATGTGGTGTTTTAGTCAGAAAAGGTATTTCATGACCAATCAACTTGACCAGGATAATTAATTTTGATAAGGAGTTAACCATTTCATTCAGTTGAGAATAATTCCATGATTATCGTTAGAGATCTATGGATATGAATAAATAGGCAATTCAAACAGTGGAGATATTGTGGATCAAATTTGGATGTTAAAAAGTAGAAAAAATGGTGGGGAGATCCATATTCCAGTTAGTAAATAGACCCTGACATGATCTTTTCTTGAGTAACATGGCATTGGGTATGCATCGTCCCGATATTTCAGTTTTGGAGTATGATAATTGGATCGAGTATTAACAACATATCTACCGTATGTTAAATGTGATTCTTAGAGGTGAGGTGGGAATTTGGAAACCCAATATTTACATTTCAATGAAACCTCATACCTTGAGTAGGTCAGAATTTGTTTTGTTTTTCCCCCAATGATTCTCAAGGATGATAAGTTCTAAGGTGGGGAGATTGTAACATCTTGTGTTTTGGACAAAGTAAAATTTCCGATGGATTTCAATTTTACTATTCAGTGTATGGGATATTCCTTAAACCAATCTTAAAAATGTAAATATGAGATTTTTTATACTTGAATGTGTTTCTTTTAGACATGGATAATGGAAAAACATGTACCTAGGGTATCCCTGCGAGTTTTGAGAGCATCGGTCCTGAAAAATAAATTTTGGGAGAAGATGGAAGAGGCGGATGATTTTCTTGAAACCATGCATCCCACTAGGAGAAACATTATATACTATTCATAGGGGATGGGGGTAGTTCATTGTTTTATATAACCATGTGCTTTAGGTCGGATGGCCATGTGGTTATTGAAGACTTGTTCAGAGAGGATAAATGCACTAATTTCAAATGGTTTCTCAAACCATCTGCTTAAACTGTGTGAACCCCCTTCTTAGGTGGTAGGATATACATGATTAATGCATGGTGTAGACACTCTATGTAAAAACCATGACCCTCATTTAAAGTGTAAAATTTACCTTTTTTACTTTTAATTATTCTCCTCCATTTTCTTCTCCTCTTACCCATGTGAAACAACCATCCCACGGTCCTCCTCCGCTTATATCCTAGGCATGGATACATCTTATCCATCCCGACTCTCTTCTGAGAATTGTTATTTTCATTTCACAACTCAAAATGTGTAAAAAAATCCTTCTTCCTCTTTAATTTTTTTATCTCAACATATCTTGTACTATCTTTTTTTGAGATAATTCACCACAGTTTCAAGTCATATGGCTGTTTCATCAATTTCTCTTAAACCAAATCATTTCAACCTTCGATTTTAGGTGTGTGGACTATATTTTGTACAATGAAGGTTTTCTATAGATTTTCCACTCAAATATTCTCTATTTATAAATGGCACCATTTTTTCATGCACTGGTGTTTCCATGCGACACCTTTTTGAATATTAAAATAATTTTTTGATATATTTCCCTAATTATAGTACCCATTTCATTTTTTATGACATCATTGATGTTCATGGACCACATTTATTAACCACCCATTAGGGTTGAGTTCCTTTAATTACATTAACTAAACAATTTTTTTTTCATAAAAGCACCTGTGGTGTGGTGTTGTCTTATAAAATGTACACAAGTTGATTAATTTTAATGTGGAGGTGTGTGAAATTGCACTATAATTTTCACTATTGACCAAACCATCACGTAAGTGGTTGTATCGCACTTGATTTTCTAAATTAACCTAGTGTTTTGTAGTATAATTCATGTTATCATATATTATCTTATACATGCGCATGTATATTGTTTACTATTTATGTATAGTTCACCAAGCCCCTAATAATAATAGTTGTGCTTGGTCACACTTGGTAAGTGGAATGATATTGGCATTGAAATCTTATTTCCATATTTATTATTATTATTAAAATTATGAAATATGTCATTCTTAACAACATGTCCCTTATTATTCTATAGTTGAAATGGTATGTGGGGGTGTCCCTCTTAAGTATACATGACTTTTTATGCGGAATGCTTATAAACATGGCCTTTATTATTGTTATACATAAATTGATAAATAAATTTTGTGCCTTGGTTGATACCAGGGTTACCACATATGAAATTTGAAGTACACGCTCATAGGTAATCAGATTTATATTATTCCTAGAGTGATACTTGAATTTCATTATTGGAATTACTTTCACATGGTCATGGACTAAATGATCTTATTATACCTGTGAGTTATACTGGTACCCTTGGCGAGATATCATGGATGGTTTTTATGGGAAGATGGGTATACTATTACATGAGAAGTACTCAATCAACTATATGTGATACTGGGGATGGTATTAGTGGGTTATGACTGACACCTTACCAAGACTGGTACTTGGGATTCCCATTTTCAAATCATCTTAAACAAACTCTTATCGGGATAGGTAATTATAGTGATCCTGGTGTGATACTTGGGATTCCTTTATATGGATCACCATGGATGAGATCAGGATTTATTTTAATTATGAATTTCAATTCCTCTTCTTTAGGGTTCTATGATATGCTAGTTTGTCTAATTTGTGGGCATGCCCTCCATGACAAATAACATGTTTGTGCTTGGTCTTTGTATATACTCAACCTTTGTAACATGAATAATAATGGTCCCCTATGAATACCTCATATATATATATATTAAATTATATATATATATATATATTGCATATCTTGACCCTTATTCTAATATTTTACTATATAGTCCAAAGAATTTATGGTTGGCCATGTGTGCCATAGGAACCCAAGCCGACTTGTTTACTTTTATTTATTTATTTATTTACCTTTCATACAGTCATAGTGTTTTACATTATATTCATGGACCGGATAGAATTAGTCTTCATTGGTGGTGGATTAATGAGTATATCTAACACCCTGGTTAGGCATCCATTTCACTAGGTTACCCAAACAGACGTCAATCTTTGTAAGATAAATATCTTTATTTTTGGCTTGTTATGTTATACAAGTTCATAGGAGTTAGGTGAAAAATTCTAATATAGATATGAGAATTCTTAAGAAGATACCCTTGGGGATTTTTTTTCTTTTCTTTTTTATGTATTTTATTTTTCAATCTACTACATTTTTCATACTTTTACTTTAAAGCGTCATGTGGAAATTCATCCATTATTAGACATATTTGGTCATGGAATTTTCTCAGTTTTTATATTTTTCCTCCACTTCCCTATCTTTAATTTACCCTACATCCATTATTTTCTTATTTTTTTATTATACCTTATAATATTGTGCTACTCTACTCATGAATATGTAGTCTCCCCATAACATCATTAGACCCTCACTACTAGTCAATACCCATGTCATATGAGGAGGCACTGATGAGTCCACATGACTAACAAGATTGGGAAACAATTTTAGTGGCTCCCATATTGGGATGTTATTGGAATATGTAATAATATGTTTAATGAAACTAATTGGGTTTGGGTCAAAGATTTTGGTATATAGGATTTTAGAATATTGTAGCATGGATTATATGTTTAGATGAGTGCCTGACTAGCACAATTTTGTCTCCAACTCTAGGTTACTATTGGTGGTCAAGGGTTTTTTCCCAATCATTGAGATTGGTTTTGGGCCATCAAAATGATCCTATTTTTTAGGATTATTTAGATGAACTTTTTCATGTATTCTATTTACACTATTTAAATCTTATTATAACTTAATTTCTTATCATTTAATGTATTTAATGTATATTATTGAATTTCTATTTCAATTTGGATGAGTCTTCATATGATAAGTTGGTGTTATCTATTTTTATTTATAGATAATACCTCCTTGAAGAGCCCTAAAAAATCTAGGAGAGGAATATTCTAGAAAAATTATATAGAAAACCCGATAGTAATCCCTTATTTAATGTATGTTTTTATCCAGAAAATCCAAACTTCCGCCCATATTAGTCTTTCTAACCAGAGACATATAGTGGACCGTCATTCAGAATTTACCATGCAGAATAAAAAAATCTTTCACTGTGAAAAGGGACCCCAAAAAACATTAAGAGTGGATAGAATGGATTGAAATTACTTCCCCTTTTTGAATACTCTCTATGATTAGAAGTTGGATTTTTTCACTTATATTATTGATGGAATGAGATGGAAATGATGGGAATCAATTATTGAATCTATTTGAAACTAGGTTCTTACCAGGACCAACTTCATGAATGAATTCGATAAGAAATTTTTTCAAGAAATATTTCATGGATTGAATAGAAATGAATTTGTGACCATAGAGAAAGTGTAATGTAAAATTATAGAGTATGCTACTAATTTCACATTATTAGTTTATTCACCACCACATATTGTTTTTAGTGACTTCCTTAAATCTAGGAGGTTCTGATATGGATTTGGAGGATGATATTTGGTAAATGTAGATCCTCTTGTACCTATCGACCTTTATTAAGGAGGTTGGTAATGAATATATGGAATATGTAGGCACAATTTTTTTAGGATTAGTTATTTATTCTGTTACTTATGTAAGTAGTAAATGTTTTTCATCTGAATATAAGAGAAATCATTTTAAGTTTGCTCAATTTAGATCATGAGAATTTATAGGTACATCGTCAAGTCTCTAATACGTGGTTTTCTATAAATGTGGTATAAATATCTATAATATACCTGATTATATCTTTGAACTCAATTCTGTCCATCATTTTATAAAATCTTGTTACATTCAACATTTTAACATAATAATGTCTTAAGGTAGTTAAGCTGGATCCACTCTTACCAATGGCTCCTAGGTTCATTATAACACAACAATGGGTGGTGGATCTCATTATCATATAAAGGTATACAATCATGTAACAATGAAATGTTATAGAGGATCTAAGGTTGGATGTATTTATCAAACCTAGTATACACCAGGGTAATCTGATACAAGGACCACAACATTTAGAGGTACAATGTTTATTTCATCTTCTATAGTACTAGTTTTTTATACTAGTACATCTCTTTCGTTTATATCATCTATGATGATAAATGGTTTTTTCTTACTCTATGAGGTTATTCTGGGGATGGTAGATCTTCTTAATCACTTATGATAGATTAAAGATCTTGGATTCAAATGTTCAGAGAACCGGGTCATGATTATTGACCACAATTTCACCTAGCATTTTCCAATTATTCAACATTGCACCATCAAACTAAATATTAGTATGTATTGGATGGTTTCCAATTAAAGCCCAGATGGATTGGAATAATCATTTTGTTCATTTTATATCATTTTAAGGGTATAATCATGTATTTCACATTGAGTGGGATCTAAGATCAAGGAGAATGGGGCAAGTTTCTCCTAACACCAGAATATTCACCTTCCAATTATCTGTGATGTTTCTTGACATCGTCGAACCTCATTGTCAAGGAATATTTACTTCTATGGTAAATGAGTACCTAGAGGTTTTTCATGATGATTTTTCTAGGTTTCCACCAAAAAGGGATGTTGAGTTTTTTATTCCCATGATTCTATGGATGAGTCTTATCTTCTTATCATTTTATCACATGGATCCAACTTAGTTAATAGATATTAAGGTTCATCTAGATGATTTTGATGTTAAGGATTTATTCATCCAAGAATTTATCCTTAGGATTCATCAGTTCTCTTTACAATGATTGTATATGGAAGAACTAAAAATAAATTTTATTAATGAAATATTACTCTGGTGACTATTAATAACATATATACCTTTCCAAGGATTGATAAAATTATTGATCAAATCGTGGGAGCTAGATGGTTGTCTATAATTGATCTTTTCTCAGGGTATCATCAATTAAATGTTCAATAGGATCATTTTTATAATACATAATTCTAGAAAAGGTATGTACATTATGAGTATTAGGTTTTTCAATATACTTTTACTAAATATCTCACGATGTCATGGGATATCATGAATCATATCTTTCCTCAGTTATTCGAATCTTTTGTGTTTATTTTGTATATGATATTTTAGTGTACTCCAAGATAGAGGATGAACACGAGGATAATATAGAAATAATTCTAAAAAATATTAAGAAACACTTTCTATATAGAAATATTTCAAAATGTGATTTCTGGATAAAAAAGATGATGTTTATGTGATATGCTATATCTAAGAGTGGAATAATAGTGAATCTTATAAATATCCCGGTAAAAATACATTGGGAGAAAATGTGAAATGAGTTTGAGATTTGATTTATCTTAAGCATGGCTAGTTATTAAAAAAACAATTATTTAGGATTTCTATATGATTTCATTTTACATGAAAAATTTGAACTGTAAGGGTGTCAATATCAAATAAACTAAAAAGTGTTAAGTATAATTTCAGGAACTAAAAGTGAGATTGACTTTATAACTATTTTTGATACTTCCTTTACCATATTCAGGTAATGATATTTATTGTGATGCCTCGATTTGGGTATTAGGTTGTGTTATGATATAGGAGAAATAAGTTGTGGAATATGGATCACTCCAACTCTTCCCTCATGAGAAGAATTATTATTCCCATGATTTCAAGTCAGCTGTAGTACTTCATACTCTGAAGGATTTGTGACACTATCTCTTCATTGGGTGGTATAATAAATATTCATATCATAATATCATGAATCATATTTTTAAAAAAATACCAAATTGATCATGTTACTAAGAGTCGTGGTTGAATATTCTAAACCATTTGTTTTTAAATTGTATATATACCTAGATAATGCAATTTTCTAACCAATGCATTGAGCAGAAATTTACGATCACAATCCTTGAAGGAATTAGTGACAGAGTGGTATTTTATGAGTTTATTCATTGAGATGAGATTTTATATGGAAGAGGGTGATGGTATGTTTTATTAGATTATATGAAGGTTGATTTATCACATGATGTTAAAATTCCTCTTGGGAAAGAAATGGATATTGAATATCATTATTATAGTAAAAAACATAAATGTGGGGAGACATCAGGTGTCTTGTGTCAGTCTCCTAATAGAGTCTTGTGTTTTTGAGAAAAAATTTCCATTTACAAATCTTTGAAGGAACAGTTGATGAATAATAGGGATTAGTCTTGTTGGTTTTTTCACCATGGATCTACCAAGATATACATTGATTTAAGACAATGGTATTGGTTTTTTAGAATGAGGTGGTCGATTGAAGACTCTATGTCATGATGCATTAATTTAAAGAAGATTGTGATGCAGAAATAGAGACCTACAAGATTACTAAATACATACCCCATTCTTGTGTGGTGGTAGGATAAGATTTCCATTGACTTCATTTTTCGTTTAGAATTGAATCCTAGTTTGAGTGTTATAGTTTGGGTGGTCATTAATCAAATTACTAAATCTTCTCATTTCCATCCATTTAAGTAGATGGGGAAGGTTGAAGTGCTTGGTCACCTATATGTTCATAGATCTTAAAGATACATGGATTTCCTAATCTTATTATTTCTATCATGTATCCATGGTATAAATCCATTTTTTGTAAATATTTTCCAAGATATGATGGGTACCCAATTAATGTTATGCATTGCACAAGATCCTCACATAGTCGTATAGACTGAGTGAGCCATTCAGATTCTTGAGGATATACTTCAGGAATGTGTTATTTTTTTGGGTGGTATGTGGGAAAAGAATATTTATTTTTTCATGTTATCCTATAAAAATATTTATCATGACTCTATTAAAATGGATCCCTTTGAATTATTTTATGGGAATCCATGTAGATTCACTTTCTGTTAGGTTGATTCGATGGAATGGTCTTTGGTTGGACTAAGAATTTTTTTGGAAATGATGAAAAAGGTGTAGTTAATTCGAAAAAGGTTAGAGACAAAAATAAATAATCTATAAATCCTGCATAGGTCGTCATCACATCCTTTTAGAGTTTATGGTTGGTGATCATGTTTTTCTTAGGGTTTTAAATCATTCAGGACAACATCATTCGTTAAATAAGAATATTTTATAAATATGGTTTAATGGCCCTTCCATGATTTTAAAATGACTTGGTATGGTGTTTTTTTAGATGGACATACCATATCATGTAAAAATGATTCAAGATGGGTTTCATGTTTCCCAATTGAGATTGAATCAACCAGATTGTTTCCATGGGATAGAATGAGAGGATATTGACCTTGAGTATGACACCTTAGTGGTTGAGTATCTAGTTCAGGTTATAGATATCAAGGAAAAGTTATTAAATAGGGAAACTATTCGTTTGGTATGTGTACTAAAACAGTGTGGGTAAGATAGCCATTATAGGTGGGAGTAGGAATTATGGATGAGGCAACAGTGGTCTTCACTTTTTAGTAAGTTCAGAATCATAAGCACTTTTTGAGAGAATAAATTTTGATATATGGGAGAATAGAAATTCCTTATAGGTGTCATATATGATTAATTTTGGGATCATATTCTCCCTTTTGTGTTTCTAATGGCATTTAATATTTGTGATTTGAAAATTTTATGTTTTGGTGGAAAACAAGATAGGCGCCTGGTCTGCTTAATGTTTGTCTAACCATGTGGAAATAATGATGTATGGATCTATTAGTTCCAGGGTAAATATTCTCTATTTGAACATGGTTTATCTAATAATGTAGGTAGAAAGTAAAACTATATAGGTAAAATGTTTTGGGTTCATAGTTTTCTTCATATATTATGTATGAGTTTTCTATATGTGCAATTATTTCCTAGAAATATGGAATTTTAATTTTAATGGGACATTAGATACCACATTGTTATCATATGATCTTTCTAACTATTTATCCTAATCTTATGATCCAATGAAAGAATATGAAATTGTAATATTAACCTAAATCAGGTGATCATTGTTTATTTAAATCTCCTAAAAATTCTCCATTGTAATGAACCATCACCTCCCTGATTCTCTAAAAGTCTATCCCCTTAACTCATTGGTGATTCTTAATCAATTTGGGTGGATCTTATTGAGGTATGTTTCTATTTACTATTGTTTCTCCTCTTTTCTCTAGATCTAACTCTGATCTATCTTCCCCTTGATCTAATCGAAACAGAATGGGTTGTTATTTTTATATATATTTGATTTTATGTGGAATTGATGATGTTTCATGAAGATAAAGTCATGTGAGGACTTGATATTTATAATTCTAAAATAAATTTCCAATGGCGACAAGGATTTATAAATTGTAAAGGTAGGTGTCTCTATATAATGGTTAAATATCTTAATTTACCTTAGGTTCTTGTAAATTCTTTTGGTTTGGGTTGTAATGGTGAATGATTTGAATCCTATGATGGAAATTAATTATAAATTATTCTTTGGTATCATGAAGAATGGTTTTGAAGGGACTTTTTATTAGAATAGTTTTATTCACATCATGTACTTAACAAAGTTACAAAATGTTGGGTTTTAATACAAAATTAATTTTATTGAATGGGAGAGTTGATACATGACTATTAATTTTTTTTAAAATATTGTGGTCTTGTTTTACTTTCATGAATTTTTTGAAAACATCACACTTGGGAATGTAGTGTGTGCTGGGATAAGAAGATATGAAAACCATTATTTGTATGAGACCTCTAGGGAAATAGGTATCTATTGGTATCTAGAATATTTTTTTTATACTTGATACTTATATTTTATGGTAGGAAATAGTATTGGTAGTAATAATGTTACACAATTGTAGGGTTACTTTTCATTTCATAGTTTGTATTGACATATGATATAGCCAAACTTGTTCATGGTATTATATAATATAGTATTGTATGATTCCTAATAACTCATTTTTTTAATCTAATTGGTGGTTTTTGTTAATACCCATTATTTATCACTCATCTCTAAATTTATATTCTTGGGTCATTGATATGGATTTTTTAATGGAAAATAGAAGGATGCTTTATGAAATTTTATTTGAATGAAATTTGATTTATAAAACATGATTTGATTTAATGATATAAGTAATGGTTTCATGGTGATTGAAAATTTATAGATTCATGGTTCCATCCTTTTGGGAATTTTACTCACACCCTATATATTCCTTTTTGTGTATTATATTATTTATAGGACACTGGTAAAGGGAATCACATCATGTAGCTCACATTCTTCTCTTGGTTGTAGTTTCCATAATAGTAGGTAGGAATGGTGCTGGATAATGTTCACTTGGAGATGTGTTTTGTTCCTTAATCTTAACATTAGTTTGTTTTTGATTTATCCTTTTCAGCATGGTTTAATGTATCATGGGATCTATATCATTTATTTTTTGATTCACTTTAATTTATATTATGTTTTTGTTTATTTCGAATCTCCACCATGTTGGGATAAATCATGGGTGACTTGATTGGTAGGCCTAGATTGGATCATTATCCCTAATGAAATAATGATTTCTTTGTTGTGCAATTTATAAAAATAATTATGTCTTTGGTGTTTCCTTGACTAAAAGAATAATTTATTGGATGGTCCCTTGATGGTAATGATAAATATATCCCACATCATGCATTCCATCACCATGAATTCGGTTATTTTTATCCATGTGATCATTTAATCTTCTATGTTATCAATGGAGATTGATTACACCCATGATATTGATTATATATCATTTTTTGTTATGACCTATTCTATAATGTATATAACATTAAAGATATTGTTCATTGTATTCTATCCTTAACTGGAAAAATGGTCTCACCCTTTATTTTGTTTTCATTACTCAGGGTAATGTGAAAAGGTCATTTAATTATTTAAAATAGGAATAATATTTATTTTAATAAGGTTTTAATTTAATTTTCTATGTTTCCAATGTAATATAGAGATCATGTGTGAATCTACTCACCTAATACAATTAAACCAATCAATCCTTTTTGATGTGAAACATCATATCATGTAAAAATTTCAAAAAATAACAAATTACATTACGTTAATAGAGTCAACATTGATAAACCCTTTCTATCATTCATTTGATTCATATAATTAAAATTTTATAAGGGTTTTACCAGATTAAATCTCATTTCCATGAGTCATAATCTCTCTTTTTACTATTTTTTGTATGAAAAAAATTTCCCAGGGCTATCTTTTATTACAAATAATTCTTCACAATAATAATTATTATTACCAAATAGTTTATGTTTCCATTATTCAAATAATTATTTCAATGTTTAATAAAAAATGATGGCTGTCGCTGACTCAATATCATTTTCCTTCAGTTACCAACACTCTTCAATTACTCTGATTATTATATTCTTCAACTTCATTATTGTTTATAGTATTATGTATTTCTCCCCATATAATTTATATTTTTAAATAATAATCTACATCATTTATGGAATAAATTCTTCATTAAAATGTGATATTGTTATGAATAAGTCACATCACCTCTAATGGATCATTCTACTCTATTTCTATATTCTTTCTTACCAGAAAAAATTTATTTTCTTATTTTGAAAAAAATACGTGTTATATTTTATACTAGTGGTATTTCTCTTTATCATTTTTTAAAAAAGATTTTAAAATTTTATATCACTATGGTTTTTTGACACATGTCAATTTCCATTGACATTATTATCTTTAAAAAATCTTAGAATGAAACATATTTTTTATTGATTTTCACATGAACTCTTTATACGAAAATTATATCAATTTTTCTTTATGAAGATTCCTTTCATTGATTTCATGTTTTTCTAAAAGTAACTCTTATATTAATTAATTTTTAATTTTTTTAAGAAATGTCATCAAAAAAATAATGGTTATTTAATCATTAGATTCAAAGAAATATTTTGGTGGACTCATAAAGTACATTTTAATCTATGTTAGTAACATTTTATAATTATTAAAAAATATTTGAGATATGTCTTCCTGAAAAATAAAATCTTATTTATCTAGATGGATTATGATCATGATTTTAAGAAATTATCATAAAACCCAATTCCTTTTTACAGTTAATTATTATATGATGGAAGAAAGAATTCTAGAAAGTTCATGTGGAATACAAATTTATGGTTTTTCATAATTATATGAATGGTTCTAGTTTGTATCTCAAATACATTTCATATATCTTTATATCTCATTAGATAATGGTGTTATATGTGGATAGTACCATTATTTCCCCTGTTTTATATGCAAACATTATTGTTATATTCATAGTGTTATGAATGGAAATTGTTGTTAAGTTAGTAATATTATATATATACATTATTATTTTGTTCACAATGTTACACATGGACATTATTATTTAGTTCATAATGTTATATACGTACATTATAGTTATGATACCAACCTTAAGAATGGAAATTAGTGAAATATTTAAAACTTTAAACATTAACATTATTGTTATATTTAAAACAATATGTGTGGACTTGAGCATGGTCAGTTTTGTCCATAATGTTATGATTTACTATTATTTTATTTTTTCCATACTATTATTATACATTTATATGTTATGGATATAACATATGATATGTTCAATGGATAAGGATTTTTGACGCATGTCTTTATACTCATACGCCAAGGTATATATCTAATATTTTGAGGTTACAAGTCGTTTCGTCATTATGTAAAGAAAAATATTATTATTTAATGATCATTTTAATCAAATATTTACCACATGATCATGTTTTCTCACATTCTTATAACTAAAATATTATGATTATTTGATAATCATTTAGATTACTAGAAGATTGATATCACTCCTTATAATATTTCCCTATTTTATAGAGGATTATTGGTATGATTATATTTTGAAGGAATCCCTGTGTAAAATAATTAATGTGAGATATTATGGAAATAAATTGTAATGTGGAATTTATGAAGCTAATATCCAAAAATATTAATGATGGGATTTTTTATATTATAAAAAAATTATCAGAACATGCAGAAGAAATTTAAACACATTCCCTAGGATCTTCATGCAATAAACATGAAATCTCTGATGAAACCTAAGTGATGAAAAATTATAGTAAATGAGTATAAAATACATTTATTATCATTTTCAATATATAAAAACTCTATCACATGAGTTTGAAAAGTATCACCATGTGTATACAATGGAAATACACTCTCTATAGTGTATCAGCATGTTGCACCCAAATCAACCATCATATTGATGAGATCCATCTTTCCTCCTAGACATTATAATGACTCTTATGTAAATGAGAAAGATGAAAATAGATTTGGGTAATGAAAATTCTATCCAGGTATGAAGAAATCACACATTAACACACACTATGATCGCATAAATGTGATTTATGCAACACCTAAGGATTGTCCTCATGTATTATTTCATTAATTCATGCCTTTTTAGTCATGATTAAATTTTATAAATAGTACATTTATCATATACATTAATGAAAATAGAAAATTGAATTACAAATAATATAATTCTTACATAAATGATAGTTATATATTATTTAAACTATTTGAATATTGACACACTTAATGTTCATTTGATTATACGATAAATGAAAATTGAATACATGAAATCTTATTTATTATAAGAATCTAAATTTCTCATGGATGTATCCATTCCTGGCATATGGGTTTAAGAAATATATCTCCTTCAATCTATCACATTCAATAATCCAAATAGACACTATTTGATTTCTTCTTGTATTATATAATATATAATATGTTGTGAAATAATATCAAAAAATATTTTAGATATCATACAAAACTCTTTTTAAGGATATAATTAAATTTACCGTGTATTACATCAAATTTAATACCATGGGAATAACCATCCAAAAATAATTTTCAAATAACAGTAAAAAAGTTTTTGATTATCTCTCTAAGTAAAACTCAATCATCATTAAGTCAAATACAAAGTTTAACCTGATTTAATTTTATTGAATGGGAAAAAATACAAATCTATGAATCCATATATGTAAAAAAGGACTAGCCACTAGAAAAGTGAAAATGATACTCATGCATTCTAGGGAAATGATTTAATTATTATCTAAAAAATCTGTCTCTGTACCTATTTTGACCTATCAACAACATATATAACTATCCATTCTTATATTTAACTTTTTTAAGACAATAAGTGGCCATGATTAATGGAACATGTCAATCCAATGTAGCAAACTCATATGTTCCCAATTCGCAGAGTGTTGACTAATCTAATAGATGAATGCATATAACACCATTCACCATTATAGATAAGGACATCACGTGCCCCCTTTCAATATAGAGATATAATATTGTGGTGTGGATGCACACTCCCATGGTCTATCTCAATTGGAGACCCAGATGTCATACTCATCATATGAGAAGAAAAATACTGTTTTGGTTAATCTCTAACTGAGGACATGATCAACAATATTCCAATCAAACTCTAGATTAACTATTTCAATATATAGAATTGCGTAATTTGGGTATGAATGTACAAATATTCTCATGAAAGTTATCTCACTAAACTCATCTAATGGGGAATTAACTATTATCTATACACCTCTAGTATATCAAATACTTCTTTATGAATCTCCATGTGTTATACATAGTAGGTCATATTGTGTACACAAAAAATCATATTCATTATTGTGTTCCCAATGATCATATTGCATACCTCTATATAATAATCCTAATAATGATAACCTTTATATATTTTTCATGACCCATAATACTCCATGGTGAACATAGGTTAGGGATAAACTCAAAGTCATACATTGAGAGGTCGATTATCATTACCCTTCACAAAATGTAAATCTATATATACATTTATGTAGCTAGTGTCAAATATTGATAAAATGATGGTTTCCTCTAATATGATACATTTTAATCTTCAAAAACTTGTTTAATAATATTTATAAAACCCTAAAAAATAACCATTTTAATATATAATATATGTAAGACTGCCAGATCAACCTTGTATTTTCTAAAATTTCTAGTTTTTATACTAATTACATCATATTTAATGTATGTAACGTCCCTATTTAACAATATAGTAATACCATCCCACTAAACTCTATGTTATGAAATATATATGAATAAATAAAATTATAATAATGGTGAGATATATAAATAATATTCAAAAGTAATTTACATATTTAACATATATAAAATATTAAGTTCACTAGAGAAAATGGTTCAATGTAAACTTGTACTATCTATTTAGAACCTTTAAGGAAAACATCTTCATACTTGAAATTTTAACCAATCAAAATTTTCCTTGAAATAATTTAACTACTTAAATTATTATTTACAAATATATCATGTCTTTTTTTGGGTATCAATTATATTAACTTTATATTAGTATATTCCTTTATTTTTTAACTTTGAACTTCATTAAATGAAATCATGCTCCCACTAGAATCTTTGACATTATGTTAAATTTAGAGTATATTATTAAGATACTAAAACCTTCTTATTAAGAAATATTTTTTTCCTTTTAAAATAAATATTTCAAAAATAAAACATTGTTTCAATATCATATATTGTATTCTATGTGAATGGAACATTTTCTTTTGAAAAGAATACATTACTAAAATATACCACTGATGGGTGGAAAAAATAAATTCACATATAATTTTTTAAAAAGTATAAACATTTTATCCCAGAAAACATTTTTAGACATTTCTTCTTCTCTGAACATTTTATAAAATCTGATGAATCATGACCCATGGGTTTATAAATAACCATCTATTGTTTTTTATAACAACTTATTCTTATCGATTATCATCTCTTATTAAGATTCATTTTATCTTGATAAAATAATTTCTATTCTTATCCATGATGCTGTAAATATTTACATTATATCAAGAATATAAAATAATAGTTAATTAAAATCATCATTTGATTTTCAACTCCAGTATATTTAAAAAAATGAAAATATACAATTTTTGTCACATTCCTTTAAAAATCAAACAACGAATATATTTATATTCCATTGAGGACCTAGAAATTCCATGGAGATAAAATATTTTTGTTATTTAATGGATAATACAATAATATAGAAATATTAATATTCCTTACTAACAACTCTAGGTTTTAATGACCTTGATTAGAATCATGAAGAATCATTGTTGAAATTTTGAAACAGATTTTTGTATTCATATTTTATATTTTACCTACCAGTAATACCTATATAGTATTTCAGAATCAAGAAATAAAATGTCTAGTTCATATATATTATCAATAAATTGAGAATATGGGGAAAATTCTGCAAATTATATCATATTTTCATATTCCCATAGATGAAAACCAGATAAAATCTAGACTAGAACTAGCCAATTTTAGTTTCCTCTTCAAAAATGTTATATAATTAAATAATTCTTAAACCATTTGTATTAAAAAACAACCATATAATTTTGTTTAAGCATTTATTTTTTACATTCTCTTATAAAGAAAAAAATGAGATAAAAATACATATCTTATGATATGTTTATCCAAACATAATGTATCCATGTTATTAATGAAACAACTCTTTTTATTAATTACATAAAAAACATCCATATTTAATTCATTAATTCTTATTAACTCTTTTAAATTTCAAATACATTTTAAAACATAAAACTAATATCATAAACAAGTCAAAGAAAAAAACTCATTTCTATAAATAATAATGTTTTAAGGAAGAAATAAGCCTCATTGAACATATTAAATCATTTTAAATATCATTTAGTACACCAAATAATATTAAGTATGTGAGTGGAGGATATATTTCTCTTTAAAATCCTTACTAATCACATTAATCTTCCATTATCACATATATAAACTTTTTATACAATTTCAGAACATGGATACTCAGACAGGAACTATTATGACATGTATAATTTTCCTTAAGAACTTTTCTTGAATTACAAATATGGATTCAAGAACATTTATTATGTTACCAGTCTTAAGAGAAATTTACAATATGATTATCCTTTTTATATATTGACCACGAATTATAGGTTGATATTGATTAATATGACATTATATTCTAGAGAAGGTTTTGTTATATGAGTATCATCTTTTATAACCATTCAATAAGGATGTTTTTTAAATGAACTCCCACCAGAATAATTGTTTGTTTTAAAATATACCTCTAAATCAATTTTTTCAGTTTTAAAATACTATAATTAAGGGTTAGTGGTAACCTCATAATTACCATTTCTGGATGTCAAAATCTAAACATCACAAAAAAAAGTTATACGGAATATGAAATTTCATCAAATTAAATGTGTATATGAAATGATAAATTCCACTGACTTCCAGTTACAAAAAAATGCTACCACCTCAAGGATAAAACCATGAGGTGATTGGTTCCTCGAGCCTTGCACCCAGACCCGCCAGATCACTCTTAATAGAAACAACTTTAGCAGAGAGAATAACCACCAAAAACCATACTTAATCACTCTATAACTGCTTCATCCCATCCCCATCAAACATCTGAATCATATATTAGAAGTGATTTACTAAAGAAGTGACAAAATAGATCGAACCATGCCACTGTGATTGAGTGAATATTTTCTAAAAAAGATCCAAAAAACCCACCTTCATATCAAAACATTTCCATGACCAAAAAAGAATAAAACACCAAATCACTAAAGGAAGACCATCGAAGTTACCATAAATAGGAAGAATCCTTAAAAAATGGGGAAACACCATCATATATCACAATCAGAATACCTATAACCATATGTAGGAATAACACTATTGATTTCAATACAAACCTAAACAGTCACCACCAGTGATACTGAAACTGGAGGAAGAAACAAACCAATGGACAACCCCTAGGAACACCATCGATGGGTCAGCCTCACATCCCAAAACTATCCTAAACACTATCACAATATAATGATATAGGGACTATAGAATGGAAAATATGAAAGTAATATCAGAAGAAGGACCAAATGCAAGCTTCGACAGGGGACATGACCATAGAAACAGACATGATGAAGAAAAAAGAAGAAGAATACAGCCTACACCCATCACATTCCCAAATCACCATCAACTATATCATGCCAGACCAAGCTAGGGTTAGGTGTGTTGGGTCTCTTTGATGTTTCTTCCATCACATAACTACTTAGGGATGTCATCATCTGAATCACAATAGTTGTGACTCTTGGATAGTTGATTGAAAAAATCTTTTTCCAATCAATCATATTGATAAAATAAACAATATTCCTCCTGTAACCTAATACTAATTGGGTCACCAGTATTGAATAACCAAATTAAAATTCTAAAAGAAAGTTAATAAGGGAAATTACATGGGAAAATAGATTTATCATGACCAACCTAGGACAATTTAGAGTCACTTATTACTTTCTCACCTTACCTAATATAATCCTATGGCACCCTACCTATCATTAACTACTCGGTTAGATTATCAAGGTCTTAACAAGTATTTATTTTGAAGTAATATCATACTTATTATTTGTAGGGGGTTTTAAGATCACTATTATATCACATTTGATTCAATTTAATGTCAATGTTATTCTAGTTGTTAGGTCCAGAAGGCTGAATACCCTGAGAGGGGAGGTGAATCAGGGTATGACTAATTTAAAATTAATGCCCGTTCTGATCTTGTTTCGCTGTTAAGAAAAAAACTCTTCTCTCTCTCTCTCCTGCTGCACAAAGTCAATAGAAAGTAAAATATGCACAGGACACAAAAATTTTACTTGGTTCACCGCAAAGGGCTACATCCAAGGAGCATACGCCGACAAGTTGTCGGTCATACCAAATTCCACTAAACTTCACTAGCTGTGGATTACAAGGTTCGGGCTAGATCACTTCTAAGCCCAAGATCACTGCCTTTACAAGTTTAGGGTCAGATCACTGCTTTCCCAAGGGTCACTCCCTATTTCTCTCTCTCTGGCTCACTGCCAGTGGAGAGGATCACCTTCTTTCTCTTCCTTTGCTCACTGCTCTTGGAAGGAATCCACTCACAGTTTATAGACCTATAGGTCTCTTCATTTTCATGAAATAATGCATCTTCCTATGTAAGTAGATGCTCTGTTGAAGTCCAATTTTCACCCGTAGATGAATCTCTCTTTTCACCGAAGGTATCGGGAAAACTTCCTGCTTCCACGCAGCCCGAAAATCACTGTTGGAAATAAACCTTACTTGGCATGCAAGTCAACCTCGGCGCACAAGTATCAGCGCGCAAGTCACAATGGGCGTGCAAGTCCTCCTCAGACACTTGCACGACTCAAGCTTCCTCAACTCCAAACCTATGCGACTCACTTCCATTTACACCCAATCCAATATTGGTGTGCAACTCCACACCAGCGTGCAGCTTCAAACACTGGCGCACAACTATCACCCTGGCGCGCAAGTCCCACCTGCGCGACCACACACACCACTTGCGCGACCACCACACCTGTGTGAATAGAGCTCTGATTTCTCAAAGTATTGAACTCCAGTGAAGAATGAAGAGGGTTGGTCCGGTATTTATAGGCAATCTGACCACCTTGCGCGACGGCGTGCAAGTCAACCCTCGGCGTGCAAGTCTCGATGCGTAGCTCTCTGCCCCTCCAAGTCATTTGCGTGACCCACTACCAAACTTGCGCGAACCTCTTTCCTTTTCCATATTTTTATCTTCTGATCTTGAAAAACCATAGGCGCACAAGTTCTCAAGCTTCCAAGGCATCGACACACAAGTATCTTTCACGGCACGCAAGTCACCTATGCGAACTCACTAAAACTTGCACGAACCTTATCCCTTTTCCATATTTTGATGATCTGGTCTTGAAAAACATATGGCGCGAAATTTTCTAAGCCTTCATGTGCACGGCGCGCAAGTCCCTTTGACAAAAACCACTTTTCTTTATTTGTCGATTTTCAGGCCCAAAAATTTGGCAAACACTAGAAAACGGAACCACCTTTAATCTGTTCTTTGGTTATGCCTCCAGATTATCCATTTCATTTGTCGAGGTTCTTGAATCAAACATTGATCATTAACCGCAGCTCTTGAAATCGACATTCCACCATCAAATCCTCTTTGTCAACAAATTTGTATTCCATTGTTTTGCTTTGTCAACAATCACCACTCAGATGTCCACTTTGTCAACAAACACAATCACCTCAAAAATGCTTCAATGATGCCTTGAGGGATTTTTTTCCCAACACTAGTATTTTAATATGGAATCATATTTCAACCACAAACCCAATATTTTCAAGCCATGTTGATGTGTATCTATTTATGCAACCCACAAGTTTGGGTAACATACCCAAAAAAATTCAATAATATCAATACACATAAAAATTCATCATATGAATAAGTTATATGAACACTTCATGTAGAGGTTTTCAATTATATGAGATCATCAGTCACCTCATGATTAATATGAGTGTGATGGATTGTCATCCCCATTTACCATCATAGAAAAGGTATAATCCTCTGGGAATATAGGTAGTTTGACCCAAGGTACCTCTATCTGGGGATACATTACAAAAGAGATAATATAATTATTCATAAATCTAACACATAATATAGAAAAGATATATAATAAAAACTAAATTCAGACTAATAACTTCAATTACAAACTGAGGTTAATGTAGATTAAAAGCTAAATTCATTATGGAGTAATTTCTTGAATGAATATGCAAGGATCTATCCTAGATAAAATTTATCATATATATATATATATCAAAATATAGGCATACATAATATAATTGTTTTAATAATAATAAAACTTTTATTAACATTTAAATAATTAAAAAATAAAAATACATTAATTTGAGATCACCATTTATGAACAATTGATAAAAAATGTAATTATAAACACTTTAAAAATAACATATTGTATCATTAATGACCTTCCATAATATTGAATATAAACCATTTATATTCATTCTAATATGAACTCTTTCATATTTATCATTATATGGAATTTATAATTTAAATATATGATAATTAATTAAATATAAACTATCTATAATACAACTTTCAATATATAAACATTTTACTTTATCTAAATATCATATACTTAATAATTATTTAATCCAAGATCACATCAATCAAAATACCACTCTTGATGTATCTTAAATAACATCTAAATATTTTCTTTTTTATTTGACTGATTCAAAATAATAAATTATGAACAATTCATTATTTAAATATAAACATTTTTTGTTTAGGGATTACTTCATAATATTTATTCATTTATAAATTAAAATTTATGATTTTTAAGTAAAAAAATTTATTTATAGATCATAATTCATTCCATATAGATTTATAAAAGTTATCTTATATATTAATATTTATCATTTAGGGAAAATAGATAATAAACATTTATTTAATTATAAAAAATTTAATTTACTAAATTATAAAAATAATAAATTACCTTTTATAATGATTTATAAACATTATATAAACCATTAAAATAACATAATAATTTAATAATAATTCATTTCTTCCATTTACCCTTATACAAAATCTATATTCAATGAAAGGGTAGACTAATTATACCCTCAGAAAGACCATATGTGTAATAATAATCTGATTCTAGCACCCACATGTATAGGTAACCCAGTGAAGACCTTTATTAAAATCTATAAATTGGTAATTTAGCTTTATGTAGACCCTTTTAAAATTCATAACCCTTATGAATGTTATAAATATTTTATAACCCTTAAATAGTGATAGAAAAACTACATTTATGCTTATGTGAACCCCATCATGTAATGTTATGTCATGGGTTACCTTTAAATGACCTTAAGAAAACCTCATCTACTTTAATGTTACTTATCATTTCGTGTTGTGGTAAATAGTTTCATACCCTTATGTATTCCTTTATGTGTTAGGGCAAAATAATATGACCTTTGCATACACCAATCTATGGAAGTGTATGAAGAGATGGCCCTTATAAAGACCACACTGCATAAGGGAAACTCCTTTGAAACCATTAAAAACCTATCTGTGTAAGGGTGAATAATTTAAAATAATTTCCCAAAAACACAAAACACTTATATTAGTTTAGTTTATTCTTCAAATAATTTCAGTATTTCATAAATATAAATCATGTAACCCTTTGATACCACTTATGGGTTTTATTAGTGTCTAATAACAATTACCAGAACATGTGGAAATGATTTAATCCCTTGAACAAGGATCTCCATGAATGAAATATGTAAACTACGATAAATCTAAAATGAAGAGATATTTTTTTATGAGCATACCATATAGAGAATAGAAACTATAATATAAAATAAACTCCATCACATTAGTTTTATATATATCACTAAAGGAAGTCAAAGGAAATACCCTCTCCATATTGTTTCCATTGTTTGATACATAAACATCATTCTTTTTATGATACCCATCCTTCATCCATGACCTAAAATAATCTATTACATAAAAGAAAAATTTGAAGAGAGATTTGGGTGTAGAAGTGTCTCATGATGGAATGAAGAAATAACACACACACACAGTCATTATATGATTTTTTTTAAATACCTCATGTTCACCATCTTTAGGTGTTTTTTCATTTATTCATGCATTATAATATGTGAATAAATGTTATTCCCAATCAATGTATCACATAAATGAATGAACCTCCACTCTTTCATTACATATCTAGTGATATTCTAACAAGACTCATCTTCAGGAGTGTTTATCTATTTAATTATTGACACACATAATATTTAGGTTTTCATATGATTAATGGTATTATTATGCATGGAATATTATTTCATGCATGAATCTTGATGAATTATTTTTGTATGTGTCTCATGCATATATATTTAAAGAAAATACCAACTTCAATTAAACCATTGGGTTTTATTATTACATTATTATTATTATTTATATATAATTTTTAAATTATTAAAATGATGTAATATATTTTCATTTTATGTTTTGTTTGTAAATTTTAGTGTCAAATCTATTGTATAAAGGATATGTTTTTTCTTTTGGATCTGAGAGTGAGGGTTTGGAGCTCTTTGTGTATTTTATTATATATATTTTAAAAATTAAATTAAATGAATTTTATAACATTAAAAAGTTATTGTTAAATTTTATCTATGAAACTGACCATCAAAATTGGGACCCTTTAGTAGCATAATAATAATAAATACCAAAAGAAGTCATTTCTTGGCCACTAAATGAGTTTATATATCATTGTGGGTGGTCACTAAAATTATTTTATGGTAAAGAGAATGTTTTCTGCAGACTCTAATGAAGCAATATCGAATAAAATAATAATTAAATAGTTTCTACCATTATCTCTGTATATATATTAACCAAATACTAAATACCCATAATATTATATACAAATAATATTGTATAAATTTTTAATTCAAAAATGGGGTTTAAATTTTTTTTATTAATTTTTTTTCTGTTCAAGGTTAAAATTATTTAATAAAATGGGATTCAAGAGAATGTAACAATTTCATGCTTTTCATGTGATACTAATACTGTGAAATTGTTTCTTTTTTTTGTTAAAAGTGTGAAAACATTTCACATCATTGGATTTTTTTATAGAAAATTAGTTTTTCATTATTTTGTTTTGTTATATATATATATAATTTATAGCATTATTTCTAATATTATTACTTTATCTGGAATTACTAGCATTAAAATATCCTAAAAACTAAAAGTGTCCCTTAGGACTCCCTCTTATAGAGAATAACCTGTGATATCTCTTAAGTGTTTTACATGTGGCATTTTTATTTTACATTTCAATCATGAGAATAATAATATATTATTAATATTTAAAAATAAAAATAATAAATAATAAATAATATAATTAACCAAAAGGAAATATTTTTAAAATAAATGATAATAAATTATATAAATAATAAAATTAATTATAATTACTAATATAAAGAGTAATTAATAATATAATTATTTACTCAAACTAATATTAAGAATTATTTTCTAAATTTTTAATGATTAATAATATATATAATAATTAATAAACTATATGATAGTAATTTTTATTACTAATAATATAATTAAGAATATACTTGACTGTTAAGAAAATGTTGCTAGTTAATATAAAATTAAAAAGATAATATACTAATTTTCATATAGTTAATGAAAATAAAATATGAATAATATAAATAATAAATAATAATATAAATTATTCAAAGTGATAATATAAATAATAATTAATTATATAATATTTTATTAATTATATAATTGAAATTAATAATTAACAATTAATAATATAATTGACAATATAGTTAATAATTAATAATATATTTAATTGAAACAAGTTGGGTGTGGATACCCCTTTATTAAAGAATGTAGAAAAACCAACATAGGGGAAGATGTGGTCAAACAAGGTAGGAAAGACCCTCATCATGAAAAAATGTCACATTGTTTTAGAGGCACTAACCATTAAGCACTAAAAATAAAAATAAAAAACTCAAAATTGAGACATGTTGTAATGTGAAAAACATCCACCCCAATCGCAATGGGAAAACTTTACCAAATGGGTTTCAACCTTGCCTCCAGGTATTATCTCTTTACCAAGGCTCATTTTCTTCATCTAGTTGCATTATAATGTTTCCATCTTCCCCCTGTTCCTTAGGATCATCCTCTGGATTACATGCATTTCTAACCAATTGATCCTTGATAAGAGGTGTAAGAAGGCTCTTCTACTAAAGATAAGTCTTATGAGATGACTTAACTTGATTCAATGGATAATTCATGGATTCATTAATTTGAAAACCAGTTTTTTCCCAACATAGGTCACCATGAATTTTTCCATTTAGGTTATCTTGTATCTATATAATATATTTAGGAGTGACAGAACATGAATGAGTCATACATGAATCATATAAAGAAAATACACTCCTATGAGTAGAATATTCAGGACATATAAAGGAGTTGTATGTCACCACCCTATTTCTCAATGGTGATTTTCAAAATTTTATAAAACATTCAAATAGTAGGATGAAATAAATCCTATTAACCTTAGGAATTAATTTCTATGAATTAATGATCATAAAGAAAACACATTTGGTAGGGGTTTTATCCATAACCTCAACATTATGTGGGTACATATCAATATACTTCCCAACATTACCAATAGGTTAACTCAAAGTGAGTTTTGTAGAATATATAGTTCATCCTCCCACCCAAATAATAATAACATATATTAAATTATGATAAGTATCATCACCATTCATCTAAGTATCCAAATAAACCTCATAAAAGGGTTTATTATCCATGGTATAGGTAGTTTTAGAGTCCAAAAAATTATTCTTGACATCAAATACATCTTCATTTTTGAATAAAATACAGGACAAACCCCATGATTTCCTCTTGATATCCTAGAGATTACTTGATTTAACCAGAAGAATTATATCCTATTAATGATCAAACATACACCTTCTCCAAATTATAATCCTATACATGACCATTCGCCTACTTAGCTACCTACTCTGGAGCATGTTGAACTCCCTGAGCCAAAACATTTCCCTTGAATTCACCATCAAATCCAGATTTCTCGTAAATATACTCATGATTAGATAAAATTATATGTCTTATAGGGAAAATGTAGAGTTTCAAAAATAAATTATTAATCACTTATGGGTTGAAAATATGGTAGAAGAAAAAATCTACTTTTATGTTCCATTCTATCTCTTTACAGATAATAGTTTATTCTCTGGCCAAAGATGATGGCTAGAATATAATTGTGTATCAAAATTTAACTGATCCAATAGATAAAAAATCATTTAAACCTTTAAATATATACTATAATAATATCCAGGGATAGATCCTAAAGATATCATATTATTACCTTCATCCTTCATAGATAGTATCTTTGTAAGATCCCAGAATTGATAGAGATATGACCTTGTTTAAATTTTAGATCTAAACTCTGATTTTTTTAATGGAATGTTTACCTAGATTAGGTGGAGGCTCGGGGGTATTCCATTGGTTTGAGACTTGAATTAAAAGGGAAAATGGAAATTTGGTGCATTTAGAACTATTAGTGGACGGTTATAAGTAACTATACACCCTAGATGTGGAGGGTAGGAGGAAGGTTTCAGTTATTTATGTTAAACCATTCATGTGGGAGGCCAAACCATGGAGAATTGAGTAGATTCATTCTTCATGGTTGGTGAATGATTTTTCAGACTTTTCGAGCCTTCCCAGGTAACCGTGTGACCCAATCTCCCTTAGACAATGGCCAGTTCATAGATTATTCACTATTTGTAAAACTGTGGGGAGAAACTGTGTGCCTCATTAAAAAGTGAAACTTTATTAATTTTCACCCTTCGTATTTTTAGATCTCAATCTAATTTTCCCCTCCATTTATCCCTTGAATCCCTAGTAAAGAACTTATATGACCTTATCTTCACAAGGGCAGTTCTCCCTTGATTCTTGGTTGTCCAAAGTATCGTTGGTTATGGATCAAACCATCAGGTAAGTCTAATCCTTCTCTAGCTTCTTTTTTTACAGATTAGGGTTGGTAGTTCATCCCATATTCCTCTGAATCAATAAAACCTAAATTTTTCTAGTGGAATATATGTTTAGGATTCAAAGGGTTTTTTAATATGGATCTGAGGCTATGATTAATAGTGTGTCCATTAACTGATTAGTTATAGGTGGTCTAAAATATATATCCCATAGTTTTGATGTAGATTTCAGAATGTGCTGTCATGAGATTGCTTCCTCCCTTTTTTTTATTTTGTTTTCATTAGTGAATCATGGTATTTTGGTTGGAAAAATGATAAATTGAACTCCCCATGATCCCCTTGGGATTCATTTAGTATATCTAGACCAATTTAGGGCCACCCCTACGGTGCTCCAATGACTCCGAACATGGAAAATGGAAACGTTAAGCTGAGAATTGATTTGTAATGAGGTAATACTCCTATTTTTTTTTGATATCACTTGTTGAGTTGAAATTGGATTGTGTATATATAGTTTTTACAGGGTCTTGATAATGGTATAAGGGGTTGTTTGGCATGACATGAAAAATAGGTTAATTGGGTTAAAGTGAGGATGTGTAAAAAGGGATTGTGACTTGAAGAATATTTTAAATAGATTATTTCCAATGTGAAAAAGGTATCATGAACTTGTAATCGAAATGTTTTACTAGATTATGGAATATGAATTGTTGAATAAGTTAGAAAGTATAATGTTTTGGAATTGTTGATTATGCCAAAGGGTTTTAAAAGGATACACTAAGTAAATTAAATGTGTCTAAATAAGTAAGTAATAATGATGAATTAGGTGTTAAATGAAATTTGAAATTTTTTCTTTATGATGATTTATTATGTATGGATTCTGATATGGTATATGTTGTAGATGGATATACAAGCATGTGCACTGGCTTGGTTGTGGGATAAAGGACTGAGTTTCCTCCCATAGGTTGGGTTGGAATGATTCACTTACACCACCATGGAATTCATGGGATTGGGAGACATAATGATGCTTTATTCCCATAAGGGTTGCATTTGATGAAACTACATGGACTGAGGCTCCAATATTAGTGTGATTCATTGATTTTGAAATGTTATTCCCTAATGAGATAGGGAACTTTTCTTATACAATTATGCATGATGATTGACTATCTCAGGCCATGGTGTAAGTTAAGGAAATTTATAACCTATATACCATGTGTTGAAAATGAATTATGTGATTTAGATAGTATAGGTGATGAAAAATGATTCAATTTTAGAGATGAGTTGAGTAGCTAAAATGGTTATAGTGAATATTGTTAAACAATGGCACCATAATTGTGTTTTGTTTAAATTATAAATTATTTATACTTTCATACACTATTAGTCTAGATTTGATTTTTTATATAAATTGTTGGAGGTGGCCTACTGAGTTATACTCACACCCTTCTTAGGCATCCATCGGGTTCTCAAGCAGATTTAATGGTTTCATTTCAATACATGGGTAAAGGCCATATGCTAGGGAGTTGAGTTGGGATTGGATGAGTATGGATGGGGTTTTGGAGATGGATTTAGGAATACCTTGGGGATGCTTTCATTAGTTTTTTTGGCATTTTCTATTATTTTAAAAATATAGAAAAACATTTCATAATTATTTATTGGTTTTAGTTTGTACCCATTTATTGGAAATTATTAGTTGTTCATGGTTCATGGCTTTTATTTTTTGTCTCATTTATATCAAGTTGTTATCTACTATGGAATACTTTGGTTAAGAGGTTATAGTATCCCATTGTGTTTAATTAGACCCTTGATACTATTTGAAAACCTCAAGCGTATGTAGAGGCGTGATTGAGGTCATGTATAGACTTGAATCAGAGCACCAGTTTAGTGACTTCTAGGGTAGGGATGTTACAAAGTTGTATTAGAGAAGTTATTTTCTATAGACTTAAATTTTTTTATGGTAGATAGGATATTAGGGTATGTTGGGTCTTGGTAATGAGCTCATGCATGGGATTATCTAACCCATGTGTGAGAGAAAAAATGTACCTAGGGTGGGAATTATTTTTCTTGACGTGTGTTGTTGAGGTTGGATGATATTACACCATTGGGTGGTGCACATGTTATATTATGTGATGGATCTATGATATTTTTATCATGGATACAATGGAATGAATGTATGAATTCATGAATAATTTTTGGAACCTAGTGGTATAGGTGACATGAATCATGAGAGGCAAACATGAGATGGGTGTGTGGGGCATAAAGAGTAGAATTCATTTCAAATTTTTTGTGTTTGAAGAAAATGGTGTCTAATAAAATATGATGAAAATGGTGAAAAGAAAATAATGTTAAAGAATGGTTAAATAATAGTGTTAATGAAATGTGTAAATGTGATAAATGGTTGGTTATAACAAGTTGAGAAATGGGAATGTACCTAAGAAGAAATGATTTAAATCGGTTTCTAATGAAATACATGTGACTAAGTAAATTGGTTAACCCATGTTCACCATGACCCATGATAGGGATCTCAAAGGGTAGTTTTCTATGTGTAAAGGTATCCATAGGGACTGTTTATGAAATATGGGGTTCATATGACTAGTGGAAAACTTTCTTTTGCATAAATTTTGAATGTTATGTGTTATGCATTTTGATATGTGTTCTTGAGATTATAGGAAAATGACACCACAAGAACATGCACTAGTATAATGAAAAGAGGATTTTGTCAAGATTTCTCCTCCAGAAGTGGACAAATAGAACATGGGGATTTAGGGTAACATAGGAGAAGATAAGTTCTGTGATAACTTCTCTTTTTTACATGAAGATGATGTAAAGGGACCTAGGGTTGGTTGTACTAAAAATGATTGAGCTGAACATGGAGTTCAAGATACAAAACCATACAATGATTACTAGAGAGGGTGGACCTAGGGCTGTATAATTCTATATAGTGTGTATTTAGATGAATTTTTATCACATTAAGACTCTAGTAGAGAAGAGGGTCAACTTTTCTATATATATGACATGAGGCCAGGTGAAGCACTAGTGGGATGTTCTGGTTTAGACCCAACAAGTTGATTCTATGGTTTGGAATGATTTTTAGGATATGTTTCTGGGAAACTTCTATACTAAAACCTTGATGTAGGAAAATGATGAAAAGGTAATGAGATTGAACCTGTGGTCCATGAATGTAATGGAATATGCTAGTTGTTTCATTGACATGCAACATTTTTTTTCCAGCCATGGTGGGTGATGAGGAAACTACAATGATACATTTCAAAGATGGAATCAGCTGTGATATCATGTCGTAGGTGAATATAATTTCCATTAAGAGGGTCACTGAAGTGGTGGATCAAGCCCATACATGAGAAGGAAGCCACAAGGATGCTTTGGGTTGTAGACATTCTATTCCAGTGGGCGGAACCAACGGTTCATCTTCCGATAGTAGGAAAAACAACTTTGAGTGTTTTTTCCAAGGTGGTGGTGGATATGGTATCCAAAAGAAGGAACCAATGTCTTTGGTGATTGATTGAGTTTTTTGCTATTAATAGGGCAGGCTAGGACACATGTGTAGTTAGTTTTCATGACCACCAGTTGAGTGTATAGTTTGTGACAGATTAGAGAATATACAGAGGTTCTGTAAGTACCCTCAGTAGTCAAGAAATGATGGAGGATTGATGCTAGTGTAGTGTATATAAAGAGGGTCGGTTACCCCAAAATAAGAGGGTAGTTGGAGCTAGAATATCCATAATAGTAGAGGTGGCATATATGGTACTCTAAGGTGACAACACTCATAATAATATGTAATTGTATCACCATGAACCCAGACTAGGTCCTAGAGTAGAGAAGTAGTGAAACTTCATGTAGTTAAATCTACCACTAGAGGTGGAGAAGATTGGACATCAACTATTTGAGGTATGATCATTATAGATTCAACACTTTCTAGTGCTGTATTTGATATAGGATCTTGAAATTATTTTATATATTCTTAGTTTGTGGTTGACTTAGGCCTATTATTTGAATGTATTAGTGGATTTATTTTAACTGATACACCATTATGGGTGTGAAATGAAAATATTATTCATTGTAAAGGTTTCCCTATTATTGTCTGTGGGTACCACGTTAGATGGGAGTTGTTATTTCTGGAGATGTCATGTGTTGATATGATATTGGTAATGGACTAGCTAGTGTTTTATCATTCCCACATTGAATGTTACCATGGAAGAGAAATGTCCACACCTCCTGGGGGAGATATGTATGCCTATCATGGTGAATGGGATGTCCGATAATGTTGTAAAGAGATGGTTTGTCTGCAGTTGGGTGAAATCACAACCCAAGCGGAATGTATCATGATTGAAGATGGATAAGGACAACTACTCCAATATTATCCTGTGGTGGAATAGTTTCAAGATGTGTTTTATGAGGAATTCTTGGGGCTTCCATCTAATATAGATTTTGAGTTCATGATTGGGTTTCTACTAAGATTATAACCGGTTTCCATTCCACCATACTGAATGGAAAAGACAAATCGTCAGGACCATAAATATTAGTCAGAGGAATTAAAGAGGAAATTGATCACTTTTCCTAGTACATCACCTTGGGGATCTCTAGTGTTGATTGATAATAAGTCTGATGGGTCACTACTATTTTTTGTCTCTTATAGTAAACGGATTCCAACGATAGTTGAGTATGGATACCCATTTCCTTGAATAGATTATTTATTTTACAATCTAAGAGGTTCTTTAGTGTTGTTTAAGGTTGATCTAATATCTGAATATCGCCTGCTGAGGGGGAGACCTTCATATATACCAAAGACATCCTTCAAGAGAAGTTATGGGTTATATGGGTTTTTTTTATTCTATTTAGGATTACCAATGAACCAACAACGTGAATGTTTCTAATGAACAAAATATTTCACCCTTACCTAGATCAGTTTGTATTTGTCTTTGTTGATGACATATTGGTGTAATCTAAGACACACGATGATCATTACAAACATCCCGACATCATCCTGAGTACACTAAGAGAGCATAGAAACTACCCCAAGCTATCCAGATGTAAATTATGGATCAATAGGGTTCATTTCTTGGGTCACGTTATCTTAGAGGAAGGTGCGTCGATAGACTAGGAGAATGTGAAGGCAATTTTTTCTAGAGAGTAGCCCAAGAATGTTTCTTATATATGAAGTGTTTTTGGATTAGTTGTTTACTATTGGAGGTTTATCATTGATTTATACCATATATAAACAAAACTTTTGGGTCTAACCAAGATGTGTATCAATCATTCATGGTCATTGGAATGTGAGAATGCATTTCAGGAGTATAAGAAGTAGTTGACTAAAACATCAGTTCTGATTTTAACCAAACTTGGTAAGGGGTAAACCTTGTTTTTTTGGTGTGTATGGTGTGGGTCATGGATAAGTGGTTATAAAGGAGGATTGGGTTGTTGCATATGGTTCAAGATAATTGAGTCTTAATGAAAAAATTACCTAATGCACAATCATGAATTGGCCATGGTGGTTTTTCACTTAATGTGTTGGCGACACTACTTATTGGGAGAACCATTTAAAGAGTATACCAATCATAATATACATGAGTATATTTTCTCTCATCATAATATAAATCATCAAAAATGAATATAGGTTGAATATAGGTAGTCTTTTTATTTTTATTCTCTTTACCCATTTGGGAAGGGAAACAGTGTTGTAGAAACTTTGATACTGAAGACTAAAAACCATACAGTTTAGGAATCCAGCTCCGAGTGGAGGATGATGTTATTGTTTTCCAAGATGCATATGGAGGTGTAGTGTGGTCAAGGAAATTTGAACCTTTAAACCTTTTCGGATGATTCTATTCTTCTTTTCCTGATCAAGAAAATGAAGCTTGAGGATTCAGAATGCTTCCCTATAAGAGAATCTCTTAAAGGTTTGTAGTCACATTATGGTTGGAACATTGGAAATGAATGGATCGTTTGTGTTCCAAGTCACATGTTTGTTCCATCCTATAGGCATGAATATTTTATTCATGAGTTTCATGCATCAATGTTGGAAGTTCATCTTGGTTTGAAAAAAATTATTGTCATATTTGGAGGCATTATTGCTGGTGAGGAATAAAGAAAGAGGTTACAGGTTTCATAACACGATGCCTTACCTATCAGCAGGTGAAGGCTAAAAATCAGTTACTAGGGAGTTTTTTGTAGACAATACCCATTTTATAGTAGATATGGGATGATGTGATGATGTATTTTCTGGATGGTCTTTTCAGGAAGCCTCTAATGAATGACGTAATCTCAAAATTTTTTCATCGATTGACTATGGTGGCTCATTTCAAGACGATTCAAGGGACATTAACTATTGATGACATTGGTGAGTAACATGTTTGAGAGGTAGTGTAGTTTCATAGTGTAAGGAGAAATATAGTTTTAGATCATGATCAACATTTCACAATGAGTTTTTATAGGGATTATAGAAAGTTATTGGTACCAAGGTGTTTTTATGTAAATATTTTCTCTAACCACCCAAGATTGAGGTAAATGGAAATTGAATTAATTTTGTAGAATAATTAATACATGACAAAAAAAGACGCCCAAATATCGTATTAGTTTATTGTATTTGGAATCATGAAACATATTCTTCTAGCTTGGTGAATGATCTTCAACTCTCCCATAAATATCTTTCCCCAATAGTTTTCCTACCTAAAACCTTTCATTATATCATGGGGAAAAGAAAACATAAAAAGGGTGAACTCAAATGATTAGTAAGTGTAAAAATTTTGAACATAAAAAACCAGAAACATTAGAATTTAATAACACCAACACAAATTTTAAATATCAATCTCTTGAGTCCTGAAATAAATCATGGCAGTTCATAAGGAATAAATCATAAATGAACACGACCGTGATAACATATCATTGACATAAAACATGGAATTATGGTAAAAAATAAGAACATAATATTATTTCCTAGTAGCAAAGGCATTGAAACCAAGACCATCATTGTGGACAGTGGCCTTTACTGAACTGGGTTTACTTTCCCTCTCATCAATGTATTACTGAACCAGATTTACTTTTCATTCCAGCACTGTATTACTAAACCAGATTTACATTCCATTTAATCTATGTTTATCTCATGAGATATAAATCTTTACCCAATTTATTTTATGAAGATATTTTTTCCACCCATCTCAAAGTGAAATAATTCTTACATGTTCCACAAAAACATGAATCATTCATTATAGCATAACCCATGAAATAAAATAGGTTTCATAATCACCATTACATATTAATCCATATAAAATAAAAGGATTTCATAAAAATAATTCCAACATAATCAAAATAAAGTAAATGTAATAATACAGATATAATTATAACCCCATGTCATCTTATATATAAAATAATTATGATAAAATACTTGTGCTTAATTCTTGAGGTAAATATACTTTTTTCTTCAAAAACATTTTCTTTTCTCAAAATGTCGCAAACTTTTAAAAGAGAAGAATTTAGTTGAATATAAACTTGAAAATGTGTAGAGGACGCTTCATGGAAATAATGAGTTATGAAGATGTAAAAATCCGTTCATGTCGTATAAGTTAAAAAACCAATCTCATCGTACTTTTGACTAAAAAGTCAAAAATTCATCATATGGAAAACAAAACCAATATTCCTTACATAAAATATAGTAAAAGTTAGAAATGGGTAAAAATTAATTTAAATATACATAGAATAAGCGTAAAATTTTTATGAAAACATTATTAGAAAAACATGGATGTGGATGATAAATACACCCCCAATAAACACTTATGTATAAACAATTTCAGATAAAAAATGAGATTGAAAAATTTTCCCTTACTAATTTATAATCAGTCAAATCATATTATACATAAAATAAAGAAAATTATATTATTATTTAAATATAATAAACTTCATAATATGAATAATAAAAACATTAATGGGTAAAATAAGCACCACACAAATGAATTAGATGGTGTATAAGGCATATGTCCCACAAATATAAATGCGAGACAAAATAATCATTTACCATAGGACATATATGCTTTGTATATAGTTGAACCTCCTATATAATTATTTAAATATTTTTATTGACTTATTTTAGAGGCATAGTAATTTTAATTATATAAAAAATGACCATATTATCATTATTTGTTATCAAAATTTCATTATTACTCGTTATTTGGGTGTTAACTGCTTTATGTTCATATACATGTTTTGTCGAATAAGTTCCGGTTATCCTTCTTAAGTCATAGGTACATCATTAAAAAATGATATTAACATAATATATACCATGTTTATTAATTATTTAAATTCATATAATCATTCTTTAATGAATATCATGTAGAATGAATCATATCACATCGTGGAGACGGTAGGCCGTATGTACGCACGAGCGACGATATCATTTGAATAGTTGTTGAATGGTTTTTAAGTGGATGTTGTATATAATTTCAGAATAAATATAATTTCATAATAATAATATATAGCTATTACTTCCATAATTATAATCATCAATGTAAGGTGGTGTTGAAAAATAGAGTACACCATGACATCGAGACGGTAAGCTATAAGTACGCACGCATGGTGATTTTGTTTTCCTTAAGATGGATAGAAAGTTGAAAATAGTTGTTTCATAATTATAATAATATATCAGTATATAAGTGATATTATAGTTTTTATTCTTTAATGAAACAACTCATTAAGTAGAATTAGAAACAAAAAGAAATATGAATGAATCGATAGAGGAGATTACCTTTTCTTTGACGTGCTCTCTTCAGATCTTCTATTTATGGAACTAGAGATGGACTTTTGAGAAAACCAGAACATATAGAATGTAACTTGGTAATTTTAGAAGAGAAATGGGAAGGTTATGGAATAAATTTAAGGATTAATCAATTGTGGAGAAATGAGGGTTGACATGTCCTTTTATAATGGGGGTGAGGGATACTTTTGGAATTTCTAAAACTATTAATTTATAATAATTTAAAAAATAAATAAAAATATCTCAAAAATAATATATATTCAATTCTAATATATGATAATATTGAAATATCATCAATAAATTTAATATAGACAAGTTTTTATTTCAGTTTAACCATAATCATTTTAATTAACAATTAGTTATTCGATTTAATTTTAATCAAGATAACAAATATTTCAATATTAGAAGGGTGAAATATTTACTTATAGGATTTAAATTATACCATAAATGAATAATTAAGAACATTTTAGAACAAATCATAATTATTCTATATTTTTAATTTTTTTTATGATTTTAAAATATTTTTATAAAACATTATTTTAAGAAAATATCCATTGTGTCAATTTTGACACTATTCATTTCATGGATTTTTATAAATATCAAGATAAGGTGTTTTCCTCTAAAAAAATATTTTATTATATCCCTACAGGGTCAAGGGAATTAATAAAATTTATTTTACAAATTAGTTACCCTAAATTATCTTTATTTTAATATTTTTAATAGCATTTATTTGATATTTCCCTTAATAAAATAAGAATTACATCAATATTTTTTAATTATTCAATATAATTATGTGATAAAGAAAAATTAAAACTAAAATATTATTATGAAGATAAATTTACTATATTTTATAAGAATATATGTAGTCAAATTTGTGTATACGATAACCCAACATAAAGTTTTTTATAATTGTTAAAATATGAATGTTACAATTTTAACATTACATTTAAATAAAATAAAATAATTGTCCAAATCAATTCTAGATGTCTCCAAATGGTCCATAATTCAGCCATTAAATGATTATGGTGGGTAAATACTCGACCAATAAAATTTCATCATGTGTTTTGTATATTTTTATGGTTATTAGGATTTTAATAAAAATTGTTTCATTAATTTCTCATCAATTAATTAATTTTTTACATCATCAAAGAATATGACATTAAGGTAATTATTTATTTCCTAAAAATTAAAAATTAAATAAAATGATATAGGTAATTATTTTATCATTCCATGTAATATTTATTTTCTAAGATATCACATGGTTATCCCTATATTAAAATCATTTTACTTATAAGAAATGCGAGTTTGACATTTTTGTCACTTTCTTTGGTTTTATAAATATATATATCATTTTCATTGTCAAGTGGACATTAAATGACTTTTTTATAACCATATATGTTAAGGGTAGACTTTTATTCATATAATGAGATTTTGGTAGGTTTTAGGATAATATTATTTTCCATATCATATTATTAGTTACCAAAATTTACTCGATTTACCTTTAACCGTGGTAAATAAAAATTACCGTAGTTACTATTAATAATATCTAAAAATTTAAGTAAACTATTAACATAATCTGGACCCAATGATTCCAAATATGGAATCTGTTTTTTATAATTCAAAATACAGAATTTCCAGAATCTTATTTTAAGATTAATTTCAGTTTTCAAAACCAAAAAGAGGGTTTTTAAGAAGTAAAAACTTATCAAAAGATTGTCATGTGTTTATGTCAAATTTAAATGTGAAATTACTTACAATGATCCACATGGGACTAAATGATAAAATAAATAATTCAATTACGATTTAAAATCAATTAAAAATATATTCTAGCTAGTTAAATAAATTAGAAAAAGGTAGTTTTGAATTAAAATGCAGTATTTGTCAATATTCCTTAAAATTTGAATTTTATCAGAAAAAACCAAAAAATAAAAAAAATTAAAATATTATGTCCCTATTCCAAATAGGAAATTTATTTTTCCAAATTGAACTTATAAATGTGTTAAAAAATATATTTAAAATGTGTGCAACATAAAAAGGTAGTAAGTCTACATTTTTTTAAAAAAATAGTCATTTTATCCAAAAAATTGATTTTGACCTTATATCATGTTTTAAAAAATATATAAGATGAATTTTAATGTTATATAAAATTAAAAATGACGTTATTACTATTAATAACGGCTAGTTTATATCCCATGAAATAATATTTTAATAATATATCATTGTTTAGTGGAACTCATTATTGCATACAATGCAAGCTGTCGAGGAAGGTCGCTCTTTTGTGTAATAAAATCCATGTTAGTGCTACATTTTGTGCATGTGTCCTTTGGTGTAGTGTATAACATAATTAAAACATATTTCTTTTATTCATTGAACAAATTCTATACTCAGTGTTGCGTGAAATGAATTCAATAAAAAAACTTGAAATTGTGTGTTATACATGAAAAGAATAGTGTTACAGATACTGCAAGATAATACAGTGTTGTGTATTGAGAAATATAATATTGGTGTAGCATATAAAAAAGATATCAATTAAAATAAAATTAATCTATCCCATATAATCTCAGGGTGTTACATTCTACCCCCCTTAAAATGAATTTCTCCCTCAATATTCCTTGGGGTTATAAAAGGTTTACTACTTGAAAGTTTTTTTCAAAGAAACCCACATCATAAAAAGGAATAATACAACATCATTTTATAAAGTAAATTCAAAAACATAATGGTTACCCAATGTAACTCATCCTTGGGTTTCCACATAGGGGAACATAGGTGGAATGTAAAAACATGGATATGAAAGAGAAATCTTACCATCATATTCAGATTAATAGTGATAGAGAAAAATGTTTGGAGAAAGTTAACTACCAGAAAGCCCTAAATATTTAATGATTTAAGGGACCATCAGATTCATCAGATAAGAATGTAATAGTATAACATTTTCTATTTTTAGTATCCTTTTTCTAAAGTTGAAGAGTTTTTCATGAGAAAAAATACTTACTTGATTTGGTACAATCTCACTGTTGTTCATGCCTCTAATTTTTTTCACTTCATCTCTTATTCAAAGAAATGAAGTTGAATTTGTCATTATTTTAGTGTTCGCAGATCATGCGATAGAATGATAGGTCATTCCATATGTATCAACAATAAGGTTAGAAAAGGTAATCAAAGATATATAAGGCCACCTATAGCAAGATAATACAAACATCAACCAAAATATAACTTATACTATCCATAAATGGATAACATTAAAATTCTTCCAAAAAACTGAAAATATAAAACATTTTAAAGAGGTTAGCTAAATCGACTTAACATTTTTCTCCCATATCTCATTTGGTAGTTCTTGGTTGACACATTACAAAAATCTGAATACCTTAATCATGTATTCTCTTGAAACATGTTAATAACATGAATTACTGTAGAACCTTAGTGAAAACATGCATTCTATCAAAATTAACTCTTTCCCCACACCAAAAAATAAAAAAAATTCAATATACTAAACCCATGATATCAAATTGTCCCTATATAAGTCCAGAGGTCATTAACACTATCGAACAACTCATTATCTGCTTATCCCATCATTATACACATTTCATGTGTTTTCCAAAAATAGATGAATAAAATTTCATTAATACTGGTACCATTCTACATATACGTTCAAATACTTGAGGAAAAACAATAGTGTCACAATCCAAAGATGTTTATTTATTCCATACTACCATACATTATTCTTGATAAACATGCAATAATTCCACTATATTCTTAAACCATTGACCAAGCTTCATCATTTTATTCCTCAACACTTCTTTCATATCATATATCATTTATAGTATCTATATTGTCATCAACATAAATAATACCCGTACGACCATAATGATTTTTTCATGAGTTATTCCCTTAGGGAATCGATTTTCATAACACCCACACATTCCATATTATTAGTCGGAGTAGATTACTCAAGAGGGGAGGGGTGAATTGAGTAACTATAAAAATTTCTGTTAATAGGTATTTCTAAAAAGGGTTTCCCTAGAGATTAAACACAACCCAATTAATCAAGGTTATACTATTTTAAGATTTTGAATATTTAAATAAATTCTTATAATATTGATTAATTCGTAGTAATCTTAATTTGGATTATTAATATTACTTTTGAAATTATTTTACTAAGATAAGATAGTTATAACTTCTTTCCAAGGCTAACCATCAACGTGAATTTATAGATTTCTAAATTAAAAGTAAAGTAGTAAAACCGAGAAGACTAAATTAAGCAGCATAGAGGAAATGAAACAAGTGGTTCGGTCTCAAGCTGAGTCCTAATCCACTCCACTTGGTGATCACCTACCACTAAGTAGTTTATATAAAGAAACTTGATCCACACCGTAGATCAGGGTTAACAATAGTACACATATTTTCCAGGTCACACAGGGACCTCCTCCACAGTTCTTCATGGCTACAAAAAACTAGGCCACACAAGGACCTCTTCCACACTTATCCGTGTGTATACACAAGTTTAAAAAGATGTTTGAGTAAGGATATCTTGTATCCTTTAGTTCGATGTAGTAGACAGAGTGTGTTATTATACAAGAACACAAACTTTTCGAAAGTTAATAAAAACGATACACAACAGAGAAGGAATGTTAATATAGGTTTAGAAATGCTCTGAGTGTTTGTCTTTGTAGCTTTGGACTTCTGGGATGAAGCAGGTGCAGGAACCAATTCCTTGTATGGAAAACAGAGTGTTGCAAGATAGCAGTTTTGGCATGTGTTCTTCATGATGATTTCCAGTGTAAAGATGCTCTTGGGATTCTAGTATGCTTCATGTGTTCTTCATTAGAGTCAATTTTCATGCGATAATCCTTTCCTCAAAAAAAATTACTCTCAGTGTGTTCTTCATTATCGTGCTCACACCTTGCTTATTTTTCTTTCATGCACTTCACCATATTTTTTATGGGCCACACTACTACTTCGTGTTTGAGTGAATGCGTTGGAGACGAAAGGTTTCATGGATACTGCACCTTGTACCTCGTACTATCAGATAATATGTCTATATATAGAAACATTAATTATGTTAGTGCATTTAAAACATCAAATATGATCGTTAGAGATTAAATTGAAAATGTCAAAACAAATTAGGAAATAGTGTCACAATATGTCATGGAAACAGTGTCTCCTTCACATGGTGTCTGGATGTCATGGTGTCTTGTTCATGGTGACTTGTTAATGGTATCTCATGGTTACAGTGTCTTTCTTGTTCACGGAGTCTGATGGTTACAGTGTCTTGCTTGTTCACAGTGTCTTGTGATCACGGTGTCTGATCCTTCACGGTGTCTTCTGCTCATGGTGTCTGATTTACTTTTCTAGAAAGACATAAACAGTGGCAGACTCATGGTGTCTTAGAATTTTCAAAATAGCTGTTATTCAAACTTAAGCAATGATAATCATATAATGGATTAGACTTAATCATTTGTCAAAGAAGGTATTATAAACTTAAATCAAGGATAATATAAAGGAATTAAACTGAACGTAGAGAAATTAAATAATAATACACATGAGTTGATATAATTTACACAGGATTAACAATGTTGAATAATATTTATGATCATTAAAACATGATTAATACATGAGGAGGGCAACACATATTTAAAACATCTAACCATTTTTGATGTCTTAGCAATACTATTATACTTGTCCATTGTGTTAACTGAAACTTTTCCTTTGAAATTATGAGAATTGTATCATTATTTTCCATAACCAAATAATATTATAGTTCCATTGAAACATTATCCTTGAAGCCTCTTCCCACATGAATTACATGAGGAAAATTGAACTTTATTTCCACTATGGTCACCATGAAACTCCATCTTTCTCTTAATAGCTGGGTTAGGAATATTACCAAAGTTAAGATTACTGATCATATTATGAGATTGATAATTAGGAATAACAATTATTTTCAGCTTCTAACTCCAATTTTATTTGTTTTCTCATGAAAAATATAATTCCATTGCCCATCATATTCTCTAGTAACACAAATCCTCCTGTTTCAGGCCATTTTTCTAAAACCCAAAAAACAGTGTGATAAGCAAAAATAATATATGGAAAACAACATAATAAAGGGTAATTACTTTCAATATCTAACATATTAGGTTTAATACTATGATATTCATGATCATTACCATAATTCTAGAACTATAACATCTTTTTATACTTAACATTATGGACATCCCTAAACATACATATGAAATATCTCTAGGGATCTTACTAATGTTTTCACATCCTACATTCCAAAGGTTAAATAATCCTTCACTCTAATTCCAACTCTAACGAACCAAGATATATGTACATGTAAATTACGTTACTTTTTCAAAATAAATAATAAATGAAACAAAAAGATACCCGAGTACCGTATTAGTTTAATGTCTTTGGAAACTCGGTGCACATTCTTATAGATTTGTGACAGATCTTCAACATCTCCATTCACTATCATCCAAATTATTTTTCCTACCTAAAAACATTATTTATATCCAATGGAAAAGAAAACATAAAAAGGGTGAGATTAAATTCTTCATAATGGTAAAAAATTGATAACATAAAACAAAAAATAAATATTAGAATGTAAAAACATGAACATAATGTTTAAATATAAAAATATTGAGTCATGAAATAAATTTGGCAATTCGTAAGAAATAAATCTTAAGTGAACATGGATATGATATCATATCCTTGCCATAAAACATGAAATTATGGAAAAAATAAGTACATATTTTTATTTCTATAGTATCCAAGGCATTGCTTCCAATACCATGATAGTGGAAAATGTCCTTTATTGAACCAGGTTTACTTGTTGTTCTAGCCATGTATTACTGAACCAGATTTACTTGGCGTTCCAACCCTATATTACTGAAATGGATTTACTTGTTGTATCATCCATATTTATCTCAAGAGATAAAAATTATTACCCAATTAATTGGAGGGAGATATATGTCCCACTAATATCATAGTGAAATCCTTCTTATATGTGTCACAAAAACACAAATGATTCATCATAGCATAACCCATGAAATAAAATAGGCTTCTTAAAAATAACTCCATAATAAACACAATAAAATCAATGTAATAATAAGGATATAAACATAACCCTTTTTCATCTTAGATGGAAAATAAATTTGATAAAACATTTGAACTGAATTCCTGAGGAAAATATCTTTTTTTCTTCAAAAATGTTTTTTTTCAAAATATAACAAAATTTTAAAAAAACAATTAGTTTGAAATACACTTGAAAACGTGTAAAGGAAGGTTAATGAAAATAAGGCATTATTAAGATGTAAGAATCTATTCATTCCTTATAAGTTAAAAATACATTCTCCTCGTACTTTTGCAAGAAAAGTCAAAAAGTACCTCATATGGTAAACAAAAGAAAAATTCCTTCCATACAATGTAGTAAAAGTAAAATATGGGTAAAAATGACATTAAAAATTCATAGAAGAATAGTATAAATTTTATGAAAACATTTTTAGAGAACATGGACATGGATGATAAATATAACACCTATAAACACTTACGTAAAAACAATCTCAGATAAAAATGAGATTGTAAAATTATCCCTTACCAATTTATAATAAGTCGAATTATATGCATCACAAAATAAAGAAAATTATATTCTTATGTAAATATCATTTCATTCATAATAATAATAATGAAAACATTCATGGGTAACATAAACACCATAAAAAAGAATTAGATGGTGTTAAGGCATATGATCCACCAAAATAAAAGTGAGACAAAATAATCCTTTACCTTAGGTCCAATAGGCTTAGTATGTATCCGAACCTCCGGTATAATGATTTAACTAATTTTATTGACTTATTCCATAAGAAAATTTATTTTTATGATATCATATATGATCATATTATCATCATTTGTTAGTGATGTTTCATTGTTACTCTTTATTCAGGTGTTAACTGCCTTATTCTTATGCATGTTTTGTCAAATAAGTTCTGGTTCTCATCCTTTGGTTATAGATATATCATTATAAAATTATATTTACAAAATATTTACAATTTTTATTCATTCTTTGCATTTATATAATCATTTTTAATGAAGATCATGTATAATGAATCACATCGCATTGTGGAGATGGTAGGCCGTACATACGCACAAGCGACTATATAATTCGAATAGTTGTTGAATGGTTTGGAAGTGGATGTTGTATAAAATTTCATAATAAATATCATTTTATAATAAGAATATATATTTATTAATTCTATCATTATACTAATCCAAGTAAGGTGGTGGCGAAAAATAGAGTATACCATGGCGTCGAGACGATAAGCTACACGTACGTACGCGTGGTTATTTCATTTTTCTTAGGATGGATAGAAAGTTGAATATAGTTGTTAAATAATTATAATAACATATAAATATATAATTTATTCTAGAGTTATTATTGTATAACTAAAGAAATAATAATTTAGAAGTACATATACAAATAAATATGAAAGAATCATTAGAGGATATTACCTCTTCTTTGAGGTGCTCTCTTTAAATCTCCTCTTAACGGAACTAGATTTGGTATTTTGAGAAGACCAAAAACTATATAATGTAACTAGGGAAGTTTATAATATAAATGAGAAGGTTATGGACGATATTTAAGGTTTAATGAGTTGTGTAGAAATGAGGGAGGAGGTGTCCTTTTATAATTGTGGTGAGAGACACTTTTGGGAATTCTGAAACTATTAATTTATAATAATTTAAAAAATCAATTAAAATACCTACAAAATGAGATATGCTCTAAGATAAGATATTATAACATTGAAATACTATAAAAAATTTAATTTATACATGTTTTGATGTCAATTTAAAAATTATCATTTTAATTAAAAATTAATTATTCTATTTAATTTTAATTATGATAACAAATGTTTCAATATAAAAAGGTTTCAATAGTTTTTTATATGAAATAAATTATAAAATAAATTAATAATTTAGAATAATTTAGACCATATAAAAATTATTCTATATTTTTAAAATTGTTTTATGATTTTTAAATAATTTTATAAACCATTATTTTAAAAAAATATCAATTTTCTCAATTTTGACACTATTTATTTAATTTTTTTTTAGAAATAGTAAGATAAGGTTTTATCCTAGAATTTTTTTATTATATCCCTAATGATTCGAGTGAATATATTAAATTAATTTTACAAATTAATAAGCCAAAATTAACCTTATTTTAATATTTTTAATAACATTTATTTGATATTTCCCTAAATAAAATAATTACTACATCAATATTTTTTTATTATTTAATATAATTATTAATAAATAAAATTTTAAAAATAAATTACTATTATGAAGATAATTTTACTATTTTTTATAATAATATATGTAGTCTAATTTATCTGCTTGATAACCCAACATTAAAATTATTATACTTATTAAAGTATGAATGTGACTATTTTAACATTACATTAAATAAAATAATATATTTGTCCTAATAAATTACATATGGATCCAAATTGACCATAATTTAACCATTGGATTTTTTTGGTAGATATATATTCGACCAATAAAATTTGTTAATGTGTTTGGACATTTTTATGGTTATTATGATTTTAATAAAAATTGTTTCATTGATTTCTCATCAATTAATTAATTTTTTACATCATTAAAAGAATAAGAATTTAAGGTAATTATTTAATTCCTAAAAATTTAAAATCAATTACCATTATATATTTAATTCTTTTATATTTACATGGACTATTTATTTAGGAAGATATAACCTGGTTATCCCTATATTAAAATTATTATACTTATAAGAAATGTGAGTTTGATATTTTGTCACTTTCATTGGTTTAATTAATATCTATGTCATTTTCATTATCAAGTGGACATTAAATGAATATGTTTCTAAAAAAATATGTTAAGGGTAAGATTATGTTAATATAATGGGATTTTGGTATGTTTTAGGATAATTTTATTTTCCTTATCATATTATTAGTTACCCTAATTTACACGATTTACCTTTAACTTTGGTAAATTAAAATTTTAGTAGTTACTATTCATAATATCCAAAAATAAAAGTAACCTATTAACATAATTTGGACCCAATAATTACAAATATGTAATCCAATTTTCAAAATTCAAAACATATATGTGGCCAAAATTAATTTAATATTAATTCTCGTTGTAAAAACCAAAAATTGAGTTTTTAAGAGGTAAAAACTTATCAAAAGATTGTCATGTGTCTATTTCCAATTTAGATGTAAAATTAAATACAACGAACAAAATGGGAATAAATGAAAAAAAATAATACATTTACACCTTAAAACTAATTAAAAATATAATATAACTAGACAAATAAATCAAATTAAAAGACAGTTTTGAATTAAAAGGTAGTATTTTCACTATTCATCAAAATTTGAATTTTATCAGGAAAAAACCAAAAATTATTCTAAATTAAATTTTTATTTCCTGCTTCCAAGGAATAAGTTTATTTTATCAAATTGAAATTATAAAAGTGTCAAAAAATAGATTTATAATAGTTGTACCATCAAATGGCGGTAAAACAACATTTTTTTGAAAAAATTGTTTTTTTATCCAAAAAATTGATTTTATTCTTATATCAGGTTCTAGAAAATATATTAGATTAATTTTATTGTTATATAAAATTTTAATTGTGGTTAATACTATTCATAACAGATAATTTATATCCCATTAAATAATAGTTTGATAATATAATGTTGTTTAGTGAAACTTGGTATTGCGTACAATGCAAACTATCGGGGAAGGTCGCCCTTACATGTAATGAAAGCCAAGTCAGTGTTACATTTTTTTGCAAGAATAATTTGGTGTTGTGTATAATATAATCCAAACATAATTCTTTTATACATTGAACAAAATCTATACTCAATGTTGCGTAAAATGAATTCTAACAAAAGAACTTGAAATTGTATGTATCACAAGTAAAGAATAGTGTTGCATATACGGAAAGCTGTTATAGTGTTGCATACATCACAAGCTAATCTTGGTGAAATGTAAAACATAATAAATCAATGAAATTAAAAATAATATATCTCATAAAATCTTAGGCTTTTACATTTTCAACCATAGACAAATAGGTAGTCAGAACATATGATTCATGTACTAGAAGACATGTTGAGATCTTGTTTCCTAGATTTTGGTGGATCAATGGAAAAATAAATTATTTATTATTGAGTTTCGAAAATGAAATTGATTCCAGGATATGATTCAGATGGAACCATTTGAGGAACTATATGGTAGTCTAGGTAGATCTTCATTATGTTTGTTATATGAAGGAGAATCAAATTTTTTGTGGCTGAGCCTCATACAAGAGATGTTGGAATTGATTCAGTTGATATGAAAACACATGTAAATAGCTTAGATTAGGAAGAATTAATACATAGATCAACACCATAGAAATCTTTAGTTTATGGTTGGTGTTAGTGTGTTTCTTCAGGTGTCTCCATGGTTGGGTCACCGTAAAATTTTAAAACAGGGAAAGTTCAGACCCAAGTATGTTGGGCCATTTGAGATAATGGAGAGGATCATACTGGTGGTATATTGATTGGATATTCCATGGAGGTATAGTGGACTTCATAATGTCTTTCACAAGTCACATATTTAATAGTATCACCCTAACCCATCTCAAGTGATCTATGTTGAGGATGTTGATATTGGGTCTGATGCGTCCTTTGAGAAGCATCTAGTTCATGTTGTGGATTGTAGCGAGAAATTATTACATGGTAAGGTTGAAAGTTATTTCATGTTTTGTGGAAACATGGGAATGTTCAACAAGAAACATGGGAATGGGAATTCGATATGGGGGCCCATTGTCCTGATGTCATTGCTTCGTGAGCTCAAGGATGCTCAAGAACACAGCTTGAGGATAAGACATTATAAGGTGGGGTGCTTGTAATTTCCCAGACTTCATGGAGGTATGTCCTTATTTAAATATCTGGTTTGAACTCTTAATTTTTGTTAATGGAATTGTTACCAAGTGTAGGAAGAGGGTTGGGGGTGTTTGGGGTGGGGTCGGGACTTAAACGAAATGTAAAATAGACATCCAGTGTATGTTCATAGTTCACACACAGTTAGAGGTAAACATGCACCATTTTTATGAAATATAAGAGGAAGGGTGCATGGTTTAGGTGAAAAAATGAAAGGGGGTGCCAAATCATGCAGATTTGGGTAGTGTCATTCTACATGGTTGGTACATAGTTTTTCACACCGTGAGAGCCTTCCTAGGTAACCATGCTGCCCAAACTCCCTTAGATAGTGGCTAGCACATGATTTGTGTCTAGTTTGGAACACCATGCTGACAAACTGTACGCCCCATTAAAAATAAAAAATTTATAGTTTTACTACTCAGGATTGTTAGACCTCCACCAAAACTTCTACTTTATTTTCTCCCTTGCATCCATAGTGATTAACTTGTAAGTCCTAATATTTCCAAGGGTGGTTCTCTCTCTATTCTTGTCCATTTTTAGTGTCGTTGGTTTCAGATTGAAGTTCAGGGTAAGTCTTTCAGGATTAGGGTTTGAATTTCCCCACATAATAATTCTAATCCTTAAAACCTATCTTTATATTGGAAGCAAGGTTTTGGATTCAAATTATTTTTGAATATGGATATAAGGATGTGATTCAAATCACATTCATCAATAGATTATAGGTAGGGGTATATAAGATAAATACAACCATTTTGTTCTAGATTTGTGCAAGTGCATTCTTGAGATTTAATTCACCTTGTTTATATTTTGTTGTCAATAGTGTTCAATAGAATTTTTGTGGATTAAACGTTAGATGAAACTCCCCATGATACTGTTAGGATACCTTGAGGATGTCTAAGAAAATTTAGGGCCACCCATGAGGTGGAAAAATGACCTCAGACCTGGAAAATGGAAATGTTAAGACCAAAATTGATTTTTGATGCGGTATAGCCTAGGGTAAACATGTTGGAATGTTTTTTTTGAGTTTTAAATGTGATTCCTATAGTTTTTATTAGGTTTTGATAATGTCATAAATAATTTTTTGGCAATGAATGAAAAACAGGATAATTAGGTTAAAGTGAGGACGTTTCAAATGGATTATGAATTGAGGAACAAGTTAGATAGATTATTTTGAATGTGAAAATGTTACTATGAACTTCTAATGAAAATCTGTTATCGAATTAAGGAATATGATATGATGAATATGCTATAAAGGCTAATATAATTAAATTTTTGATTATGCCAAATGTGTTTAATGGGCTATTCTTAATAAATAGAAATTGTATAAATGGTTAAATCATAAGGATGAATTTTGTGTTAATTGAAATTTGAAATGTGAGTGTAATTTTGATTGATTGTGTTTGGATTGTGATATGGTATATTTAGTAGATTGACATATAAGAATGTGCTCATGGCTTGGTGGTGGGATAAAGGAATGAGGCTCATCCCACTGGTTGGGTTGCATTGATTCTCTAACCCCAACCAAGAATTCATGAGTGAGGGAGTATGATTGATACTCTATTCCACTAATGTATACATTAGATGAAACTACATGGATTGAGGATCCAAGGTTAGTGTGATTCATTGATTTTGAAATATTATTCCATAACAAGATGGGGAACTTGACTTAAACTTGAAAGTTCAGGGTGCAGTAGAAGCGCAGTTGGGCCAGCACCCAACTTTTATTTTTACCATGATTAATGATTACTCTAGGATCAATACGAAGATGAGAACTAGTATCCACATAATAGAATAAATGATTTAGATAAATAAGGAAGGGGCTTGAAACCATTAGAGATGATCTTGCATATCATTTTTGTAATTAATTTAATTAATTTCATATAGAAAATAATACATAGATATTTACTATTTTGTTCATTGATGATGTTGATCATCTAGAATGACCCTACCAGATTATCTTTTTGCACTTGGAATGATCCAAACTAGAATCTCTCTACCGGTGATCCACACACGCTCTAATGGCCTCAAATCGACACTGCTCGTTCTCTGGGTGCTACTACGGTGAAGTGAGTTTCTTGTGTCGGTCGTTATTGATCACTTGTTATTTGTCCTTGAAGAACTGTTCTCATTATTGAGAGGGGTGGGAAGTAGATTAGAGAGAGAAATTTTTTATCTCAACAATTCTCAATTCACCGGGTGTGTGGTTCGGTACCTTGAACAATAGACATACATGTCTATTTATTGACATGGAGCTTCATTTATAATATTTAATTGCGTAACAGTAATTAAATATATTCATAACCATAGAGAAAAATATTATTTTAATAATAATATCGCATCACTATTTATGATTTTCCAACTTATGAAAAACGGAATTAAAAAATTCCACGTCACAATATAACAATAGAATTATTATTATTTTAATTTGTGCCAACTTGTAGAATAATAATTCACCGTCTTATAAATAATTATTTTACTAATAGGACAGACTTGGTCTACTCGAACTCCACTTCCATTTATTGAAAACCTGAATAAATAAATAAATAAATAAATAATTTATTCTCTTAAATAAATATTTTATTTTGAAACTCGTAAATAAATATTTATTAATTGCTCAATAAAATAAATAAATATATTTTACCCACAATCTGATGAATAAATATTTATTAATTTATACAATCATATTAACTTGAATAAAATTATTCAACTATCTTGATAATAATTTTATTAATTAAATTGAAATAGAATTTAACTGTGACCACTAGTAACATATAGTGTGTGATCCTCTAGGATTATTTCTCATTGGCATTATGTGGGCTTTCCTAAAGTCCAAGAGTAATCTCTAGAAATGGGTCAAGGAACCCAAGAGATTGAACTTAATGTTTCAATAACAAAATCCACATACGAATTCTCACTATGTAATATAATCCTTTTTCCGCAATATCTCATCAAGCAGGTTTAATGATAGTGTCATCAACTTTTATTCTACATACATCGTTCTTTGACTACCTAAAATAAACTCGTCGTTACACCCTAGCCATGGAATCTTCCATGATAGTTCCATTTCAATCAATGGGTCGAGATATCAACTTCCATAAATGGAAGGGAAAAATCCTTCCACGATTTATCCATTAATAACATGACACTAGGGACGTACCCAACATACCCTACTTCCCGCCAACTATCTGTGTGATGGTTTTCATTAGTAAATCAAAGTTCCCAAGTCATGACAAATATTAATGATAATAGTAATGTATAAGGACCATTACGCATGCTCACAGATAGAAATGTCCGATGACACCAAAACATGAAGAATTCCTACTTGCGGGTCTTTTCTCATAATCTCCTGTCTTGAAGATTACCAAGTAAGAACTTCATGAGAGGAAGTATCATCTGCTTATGAGTACTGACATTGGATGGTTTTCATGCTATGTGTCCCCTAATAGTATTTCATCCATCCATATAACTATATTTAAGAACATTATTATGGAATTTCAAGGATCTCATTATAGTGGGTAACTTGCATGACCTTATCAATGTGACAAATACTCTAGGAAATTATTACATCATAGTCATAAAGAATAATGAACAACATGTAATAAGATTTATAATATTTAAATGTAAGAACCTGGATCTTCTTTTTAGGTATGTTTTCCTTTTTTTGGTGTTTTGAGAAAAAGAGGAATTTATGGAAATTTTTGAAGTACACGCCGTGTACTTTATGAGTACACACTGTGTACTCAGTTACCGTGGCTAGACGGGTGCTGGCCGTGTAATGGCCATGCACATAGCCATGTGAGGTGACTTGGAGGCCACCTAAAGTGGGGCCTGGTAAGGGAAAGTACACACTGTGTACTTATAAATTATATGCTGTATACTATATTTTTTTCATTAAACGGACCAAGGTCGCGTCTTTTTGGCAGAAACGTCTTCTTCTCCACCGAAATCGATCGAGAGTGTTCGTACGATCACGATAATTCCCTAAGACCCTGTTCGACTATCCGTTCTCTAATTCAACCACCGTCAGTTGCATTGGGATCGCCATGGAAAGCTCTTCCTTCTTCTAGATAATCTTTTCCTGATTTCTCCTCTCTCATGAGTTATAGTTTGTTGATCATTTTAGAATTTTTTGTAGTTCTACCAAATTCATGGGCGATTCAAGGATTTAGGTTCACTTATATTGATCTCACATGGTCGAGGTAGGTGGTTTGTCCCATTTTGTAGTTATTCTTTGAGTATTATGTGCAAAAGTTCCCAATACCCTTGTTAGGGGTATTGTGTGTTTAAGGTTTTTACCCTGTTATTTGCCTACTATGCTTGTATGCTTGAGTAGAGATTAATTGTTTGTAAATTGGGTTAATTGCCATGCTATGGAGGTGTTTTCCCATGTTTTTATTTGTTTTGGGACCATTTGGTCTTACTTATCCTGTTAGCCTACTGTGCTTTCCATTCCTAATGCTAACTAGATCAGGTGATCTTATTATCTGACAAGTTGTTTTGTTGTAGACTATTTAAACAGGTAGTTCGTGAGGTTTACTTTGGATGATATGAATTTCTGTTCTCTATTGACTTACACAGGGCTGTGGAAACCTGGTGTAGTAGACCATAGTGAGAATGGACGTGAGGGCTTCTCCAGAGTGTCTTTTCTTCCTATTACGATGTGACACTATAGGGGGGATTGATGAAATCGCTTCCTCAGAGTTTCTACAGTTCCTCGACATAGGCCACTGGCGGAATGATACAAAAGTTCTTCCCTAGAGATCCTTTTAGATACAAATACGAGACTATAGGGGGAATTGACAGTGAGTTCTTCCTTAGAGTGTCTATGCTAAAGCTAATCCGGAGGGGTTAGATTGTGAGTACTTCCCAGAGGGTTGCTTGTACTTATTTGGTTGAACCATAGGGGTTCGACTATGAGTACTTCTAGAGGGTTACCTAATTGATTAACTTCTTACTTGATATATGTAATTGAATGAAATTGTACTAAAGGATTTTTTTTACTTTTGATTACTTCCTTGTTTACTACTTCTTTTTTATTATTGCCTACCATATATATTCACTGAATATTAGGCATAGATATTTGGGTTGTTGCCTACTGGGATTTAGTCTCAAACCCTTTTTGGTCCATGCTTTTGTGCCCAAACAGATTATATTGCTCCAGGTATAGATAAGGGAAATCTCCCTTCTACTTCAGGTACTAGACTACTTTGGAGCTGGAGAGCATGGGACCGAGTTGAGGCTTGCGATGCTGAGGAGTTGTTTCCTTGTTTTTCTTATACTTTGGTTTAGTACTGTATTTCATAATTTTGATGTGTTTGGGTGCTTTGATTGAAATATGCAGCATGCATCATTTTATATATATATGTACTCCAGTTGTTTATTATTTTAGTCTTCCCCTGCTTACTGTTGCATGGTATGTTTTCTACTTCTATTATTGTATATCTAATTTACTTCCACTGTGTTACTCTGAAAATGAGGGTATAGTTTCCCCACTATCACACCCAAGACCCTTGATGCTAATCGATAGCCTCTGGTATTTGGGGAAATGCACTTGAGGCCATGTGACCAACCGGGTACGGGGAGCCTCTGGGCGGCGTCCGGAACCGGGATGTTACAAAGTGGTATCAGAGGATTTCTTTTCTTCTTGACATACTATTTGGATCCTAAAGCTAGGGATTGGATGGAATAGGTAATTAGTAATAAGTTGTGCCCAGGGATAGCTAACCCATGTACAGGGAAAAGCTAATTTATCTCGATTATTTCCATTTTTCCGATTTTGCAATTTTACAGTTGATTTGATTTCACCATTGGAAGAATCACATGTTTTATGCTATTACTGTTGATATTATTGAGGTTTTATTTATGTGGAAACCTAATGAGATGAGGGTATTCCATTTCATTCATCATATAGGCACTTTTTATTAAACACATGTCATTCATTCTTTCCATCCCATTTAGGGTGAATTAGAAATTTCATGTTGTTTTGATGGATGTAGTGGTAGATATACATGATGTTGTGATAGATTCATTGATAGAATACCTGCTATGTGATAGGGTATTGGATTGTGAAAGGTTTTGTTTGAATGAATGCCAAACTTTGGTTCATGAGCCCAGATTGATAGTCTATATCTGGATGACCAAGGGACTTCACAGATAGACTTTCCTCCATTGGTGGATCATTTTAGGGAAGTCTTTCCAGAGGAATTTTCAGGTTTTCCTCCCGAGTGATAGGTATACTTTTCGATTGAACTTGTGTTTGGAGCGGCACCAATGTCCATTCCTCTTTATAGGATGGTTACACCACAGTTACAAGAGCTCAAGAAGTAGTTGGAGGAGTTGAAGGAAAAGGGTTTCATCTAACCTAGTACTTCTCCTTGGGGTTATTCTGTGCTGTTTGCGAAGAAGGAAGATGGTACCCTTAGAATTTGTGTGGATTATCGGAAGTTGAACCAGTTGACGATCAAAAACTGATATCCCTTACCGAGAATTGATGACCTTTTTGATCAGATTTGTGGATCCCGGGTGTTCTTGAAGATTTATTTGAGGTCCGGTTACCATCAGTTGCTCGTTAGACCATCTGATATACCTCATAGAACCTTTCAAAGCAGGTATGGTCTATACGAGTATGTGTTTATGTCGTTTGGTCTCATGAACATTCCTTCTGTTTTCATGGGACTGATGAACCGAGTGTTCCATCTATATTTGGATTCTTTCATGGTAGTCTTCATGGATGATATCTTGGTGTACTCTCACACTCGACACGACCATTCCACACATCTTGAGATCATTTTGAGTACACTAAGAGAGAATCAGTTATATGCTAAGCTCTCAAAATTCCACTTTTGGATGGACCAAATTCACTTCTTGGGTCATGTTATCTCAGAGACTGGAGTATTATAAGACCCAGAGAAAGTGAGAGACGTAGTTTCCTATGAGCAGACGAAAAAAATATTTGAGGTATGATGTTTTCTAGGGCTAGATGGATACTACATACATTTCATACTGGAATTTTCATGCTTAGCAGTGCCACTAACGATCCTGACTAAGAAGGGTGCAAATTTCTTGTGGCCAGATTCGTGTGAGTCAGCCTTTCAGGAGCTGGAAGGGAGGTTTACTTCAGCACCAATAACAGTATCTCTAGAGCCGGGAATGTTCTATACTGTTTACTGTGATTCTTGAGGTATTGTTCTTGGAACAGTGATTATGATGGGAGAAGGAGTCATTGCGTATGGGTCTCGGCAGTTGAGGCCACATGAGAGGAATTAAACGACGCACAATCTCAAGTTGGCAGCAGTTGTTCAAGACATAAGCTGTTGGATACATTATCTTTTGGGAGATAATTTTTTTGGTTTTCACCAACCAAAAAAGTATCAAATATATCTTCCATAAGCACGACCTAAATTTGAGACAGTGAAGATGGGTTGAACACCTTCAGTCCTTTGACTTTGAGCTTGCCTATATGCTTGGGAAAGGCAATGCAGTGGATGATGCGTTGAGCAGGAGGACTAAAATACAGGCAGTTTAGGAGGCCAGTAGTGAGTGGAAGCTTATGGCTCTGTTCTCTGAGAAACATTTGGTGGTGCACAATAGGAAGGGGCATACGTTTCTATCTTCTATAGCTATTACCTCTACTCTAATTGATCGAGTGCCAATGAGGAAGATATAATATTATAAAGGCCTAGTCCTACGAGAAATCATGTCAGGAGGGGACCCTATTACTGGGTAGACCATAGGAGAGGATGAGGTCTTTCATTTCTAGGGATGCCTATGGGTGTCCGTAGACATACGTGAGGAGTGGATGCGGGAATTTCATTCCTCCGTTTGGGAAGTTCATCCTGGCATCACCAAGATGTATCATGATCTACACCGTCGATATTGGTGGCCAGGAATGAAGAGAGATGTCGCTGATTTTTTCATGAGGTGTTCCATTTGTCAGCAGGTAAAGGTAGAGCATCAGTGACCATCATATATTTTACAGTAGTTACCCATCCCCGAGTGTATGTAGAATGATGTCGAGATGGATTTCGTGACAGGTTTACCGAGATCGCCTCTAGGGAATGATGCAATTTGGGTTGTCATTGACAGACTCACGAAGGTTTATCACTTCTGATGATCAGGGAGACCATCAATTTTGATGAGCTGGGAAGGTTGTACATTTGGGAGATTGTACGTTTACATAGAGTTCCACACTCTATTGTTTCATATACGGACCCATGTTTTACTTCTCGGGTCCGGTAGGGGCTTTAGAAGGATTTTGGTACACAGGTACTTTTGAGTACAACATACCACCCCCAGACAGATGGCTAGTCTAAGCATACGATTCAGGTGCTTGAGGACATGCTTCGAGAATTCATCCTTGATTTTGGAGGTTATTGGGAGAAACATATACCTCTTGTGGAGTTTTCCTATAATAATATTTTTCACGCAACTATTCAGATGTCACCTTATGAGGCTTTATACAGTAGGCCATGCCGATCACCCTTATGTTGGATGGAGGAAGGAGAGGCAACTATTCTAGAACCTTGAATTGTCTAGGAGACCACCGAGAAGATTGATTTGATTAAGAATAGGATAGATACTGCACAGTCTTGATAGAAGTCTTATGTTGATCAATGGAGATGACCTCTAGAGTTCGAGGTCGGAGATCAGGTTTTCCTGTGTGTCACACCGAGGTTGGGACATAGGAGGATTAGGATATAGAGTATGTTTTCATTGAGGTAAATCATGCCATTTGAGGTGTTGGAGAGAATTGGGCCAGTTTCCCATCAGTTGCAGTTACCGCAGAGGTACCGGGCTATGCATGGTGTCTTCCACATTGATCCGATTTGACATTACTTCTCAGACCCGTCTCATGTTTTTCAACCCAAGGAGGTTGAGTTAGAGGTGGATGCGTTGCTCGAGGAGCATCCGATCCGAATTTTTGACCGATGTATGAATGTTCTTTGTGGGCGGTCTATTCCTCTGGTATGAGTGCAATGGCAGCACAAGCGAGTAAATGAAGAGACCTGGGAGAGGGAGGCCAATGAACAATCGCGGTGGCCAATGCTTTTCAAGGATTCTTATTCTATGCCGCCTTTCTAGGAAAATTTGGGGACATATTTCTTTAAGGGGGGAAGTTTTTAATAACATGGATCTTCTTTTCAAGAATCTTTTCCTTTTTTTGGTGTTTTTTAGAAAAAGCGGAATTTCTGGATATTTTTGAAGTACATGCTATGTAATTTATGAGTACATGCTGTGTACTCGGTTACCGCGGGTAGCCGGGTGCTGGCCGTGTAATAGCCATAGACACAGCTATGTGGGGTGACCTGGAGGCCACCTAAAGAGGGACCTGATAAGGGAAAGTACACATCATGTACATATAAAGTACATGCCGTGTAATTTATTTTTTTCATTAAACGGATCAGGGCTACGTCTTTCTGGCAGAAACATCTTCCTCTCTGCCGAACTCGACTGAGAGCATCCAAACGACCATGATCTTTCCCTGAGGCCTCGATCGAGCATCCGTTATCCGATTTGACCACCATCAGTTGCATTGGGATCACCACGGTAAGATCTTCCTTATTATAGAGCTTCATTTTCGGATTTCTCCTCTATCGTGATTTATCATTGGTTGAACGTTTTAGAACTTTTTGTATATCTACCACGTTCTTGGGCAATTCAATGCTTGAGGGTCACGTATATCAATCTCAGAAGGCTGAGGTAGGTGGTTTGTGGCTTTCTATAGTTAGACATTGAGTATTATATGCAAAAGTTCCCAATACCCTTGTTTGGGGTATTGCATGTCTAGGGTTTTAACTCTGTTAGTTTCCTAATATTCTTGTATTCTTGAGTAGAGATTAATTGATTGTAAATAGGGTTAATTTCCATGCTATGGAGGTGTTTTCCAATTTTTATATTTTTTTTGTGACCGTTTGGTCTTACATAGCGTGTTAGGATGATGTGCTTTCCATTCCTGGTGTTGATAGGATGAGGTGATCTTATTATCTAACATGCTGTTATGCTATAGACTGTTTAGCGAAGTAGTTCACGAGGTTTACTTTGGCCGATATGTATTTTGGTGCTCGATTGACTTACATAGGGCTATGTGAACCTAGTGTATTAGACCATAAAGAGAATGGATGTGAGGGCTTCTCCAGAGTGTCTTTTTTACTGTTACGATGCAATACCATAGGGGGGAATTGACGAAAGTGCTTCATCAGAGTGTCTGAAGTTCCTCGACGTAGGCCATAGGGGGAATGAGATGTAAGCGCTTCCCCAGAGCACCTTTTAGTTACCAATACAAGACTATAGGAAGAATTGACGGTGAGTTCTTCCTTAGAGAGTCTATAATAATGATGAACCAGAGGGGTTAGACTGTGTGTACTTCCCAAAGGGTTTCTTGTACTTGTTTGGTTGAACTAGAGGGGTTAGGCTGTGAGTAATCCTGGAGGTTTACCTGCTTGATTAGCTTATTACTTGACATATGGAATTGAATGCAATTGTGCTGAAGGATTGTTTTACATTTGAGTACTTCCTTGTTTAATACTTCTTTTTGATTATTTCCTGCCATATATATTCACTGACTGTTAGGCACATATCTTTGGGTGTTTGCCTACCGGGATTTAGTCTCATACCCTATTTGGGCCATGCTTTTGGGCCCAAATAGATTATATTGGTGTAGGTATAGATAAGGGCAACCACCCTTCTACTTCAGGTACATGACTACTTTGGAGGTGGATAGCATGAGACCGAGATGTGGCTTGCGATGCTGAGGAGTTGTTTACTTGTTTTTCTTGTACTTTGGCTTAGTACTGTATTTCAAAAATATGATGTGTTTGTCTATTTTCCTAGACATATGAATCATGCATAATTATATATATATATATATATGCGCTCCAGTTGTTTATTATTTTAGTCTTCCGCTGCTTATTATTGCATGGTATGTTTACTACTTCCGCTATTGTATATCCGATTTACATCTTCTGTGTTACTCTGCTAATGAGGGAATATTTTCCCCACTATCACACCCAAGTCCCTCACTGCTAGTTGAAAGCCTCTAGTGTTTGGGGAAATCCACTTGAGGCCATGTGACCAACGGGGTATGGGGAACCTCTAGGAAGCTTCCAAAACTGTGACGTTACATTAAATACATTAAATATCCATGTAATCAAAGTAGAATCAGTTAGTTCAAGGACACTAACTATTACAATACCCTTATTCATGAGGATTGACTGGCTTAGACCATGGTGTAAATGATTCAAATGCCTGACCCATAGAAATTGTGAAAAAATGAATTATTTTATGTAGATGGTAAATGTGAGGAAATGGTGCATATGAAGAAAAAGGTTTAAGTGTTGTAGGTTGGATAAGTAGTTAAAATGGTAAGAGTGAATATTTTTAACCAATGTAAACTGAATTGTATTTTGTTTAAATTTTCATTTATTTATACATTCATGATCTATATATTTAGACCATATATTTTTTATACATCATTTTTGGTGGACTACTATGTTCTACTCACACCATGCTTGGGCCTCCATTGGGCACTCAAGAAGATTTCATGGTTGCATGTCAGGAAATGGGTAAATACTCTATGATAGGGAGTTATGTTGGGATCAGTTGTGCATGGATGAGGTTCTAGACATGGAGTCAGGGCCACTTTTTGGATGCTTCTTTTAGTCTTTGTTTTGGGATTTTCCACACTTTTGTCATTATAGAAATTGTTTATACATATTGTATAGTTGTGGTTTGTACCAAGTTATTGGAAATTATTGGTTATGAATTGTATTTGGTTTTTTATTTATTATTTACATTATTTAATGTTGTTATCTATTGTGGAATAGTCTGATCAAGAGGGTATAGTCTCCCCACAAGTCTAATTAGAACCTCACTTCTATTCAGAAGCCTCTAAAGTATGGGGAGGATGATTGAGTTCATGTGGAAACCCAAATCGGAGCACTGGTTTAGTGGTTTATGGGTTGGGTAACTTACACTCTTATTCTATATAAATACATGTGTCGAGTCACTAGAAATATTAATATCTAAATGGTTAGGTGTTTTTACCATATGTGGAGAGTTGAAAAACATTTAATTTTGCAATAATAGAAGGACCAGTAACCAATTCACTATTCTCAATACAAGTTATCTAATTATTGATATAAGAACCCTCCCAAGATTTAAACTTCTTATTCCTCCTTAAACCGTAATTACCATCAATTCTAGGAATAATAACCAAACCAATTCAAGTTAGTTGTTTAGTGGTTGGAAATATGAATTTTTACTCCTCATTAGTGTACAATTTTTATAATATTGTTATATTTCAACATTCTATGACATCCAGTTTGTGTATTTTCAATTAACATTAAATTTTTATCTAAAATGTAGGTGCTACAAAAAATCAATACAAAACAATAGACATTTCTCAGAAAAACCATGTATCCTAGTATTTATTATAGTAAGAAAAAGATCATTCGAAACATGAATTACAAAAAAAGGTCATAACTAATTGGATATTTTTCCTTATCAATATTAATCTGAATCTGTACATCCACATTGACATCCTAAAGGGTTTTTTCTAGAAAAACTAATTAATCCATCGAATGTGAATATACTAAATATTTAACCAATTGAGGATTGTAAAAGTGTAATCAATCCTTAATCTATAAGAACACTGGATTAGGAGAGAAAAATCCTAATCCATATTCCTTGATTTTGAGTATATATGAATCAAGAAGAACATGGAAAATCCATTAACAATCAAAGTGATCTGCCAACTATTAAACCCCTAGTGTTCAATTAGTCATTTATATAAATACTAAATATTACCATACATTAATCCTATAAAAAGAATATGGTTTAAAATGATCAAGTGATTAAAATTTAAAATATACCCCTCTAGATTACATGCAAGTACCCAAAAATAGAGAGTGGTCCATTCATAGTTACTCTTTTGAGTGAATGATCAGAACTAATTCTCAGTTCATAAAATAAAAATGAATTTCTAAAATGAGAAACACATTTTTATATCATTCGAAACCCCATGTTCCTTTCTTAAATAACTAGAAATTTCCATTTACTAGGTGGTCCAACAAAGACTTCCATGGAATTGGATATTTTTAATAATTTTAAAAAATATTAATATTTTTTAAGTTATTAATTAAATCGATAATACTAATAAAAAATATTAATCATATTATTAATTGTTAATTATATTTATTCTTATTATTATCCAAATTATTTATTTGTATTTGTGTAAACTATTATATTACTAATTGTTAATTAATAACTATTTATGAGTAAATATAATTCTTATTATTAATTATCATAATAATTGGATTATTATTTATTATTTATTATTGAATATTTATTATTTATGTTATGAATATATAATTATTTTATTAAAAATGAATAATTAATAACATAAATACATTATAAATACATTTAATGTCTCAGAGTATAGAAGAATCAAAATATCATATACACTCATTGGCTAGTAAGGAGAGTTCATTCTCCATATAAGGGTTGGCCCACTCTATATTTAAAACATCACAATTTTTATAGATAAAATACCATAAATTTTATGGGGAAAAGCCCCCACTATTCTAAATCAAAACCCCCTTCCAACATCCTTCAGTATTCAAATGTGTACCTGTGTTTTTACCCATACTTTTTTGAAAATAAATAATTAATCATAAGTATTTATAGAGGAAAATGAGTCACTCAACACGTCATCGACTATCATGGTGATCGTGAAGTAATTCAAGTTGTCTTAAATTTGATGTAATATAAGGCTATTGATCATATCAACTCAATGGTTTTATCCATGGATGATCATTCCAGGGTTGTTAAAAAAACTTAATTTACATACTTTAGACTCAATAGATGTGGGTGTTTTAAAGAATTCAGATTTCTTGGATATCAGTGCTTCTATTTTATTAAATAATGAAAATCATTCCTCTTGATTTCATTATGTGTTAGGAATCTGTTATTCAAAAATTATAGAGACAAAAAAATATAGGGATTTAGATGCCTCAAATAAGACAATCTCATATCATGATTTGATGATCTTTTTTTATGTTATTCCTACTTCGAGTGTAAGAACATTTTATGGGATAATAGTTGAATCATCCTCCCATAAGATAAGGAAGAAGGGGTATATGACTTTTTTTGAATCATATCATGGATTTTTTTGGAATTGATAAATGAATGTAAACATTTGAACATTTCTCCTAATTCCTTTTAAGAGAATGACACTCAATGCATTCATTCAATTCATAGGATGTGACTTTAATATTTTCAGGTATTTATTAGGTGGTGAATTAAATCTCTTAGTATAGTTTATTTTCATATAATTTTCTTATAATTATATTAAAAATCTAATGCATTGGGATATGGATTCATCAATATGATATTTTAATTCCTCATAATTAAATAATTTTATCCTTATTTTGATAAATTATATTTGAAGAACTCAATCATCTAGATTTGAATATGAATATGTGGATCAATTTAGATTTTTTGGAATCCTGAAATTTTATGAGAGATTTCTAATATTTTTGGAGTCCTAATAAAAATTGAAAAATAAACAGAGAAATATTTATATAGACATTTTCCAAATATTATTATAGAAGTTAATCATTATTCATTATTGATTGAACCTCTGTTAATAACTATTGATAAGACTATATTATCTATATATGTTGATAATGATATGATTCTTGATATTTCAAATGGATGCAATAATATTACTCATTTTTATGAAAAATATACTAAAACTGAATGATATTCTATTATTCTGATATAAAAGGTCATTCTATTGATATCTGCCAATTGAAAGTGCATGTAAATGGTGCGGTTCCCATCATGTGTATGGATAATGAAGCTATGAACTTGTAATACCATTTTTCTCAATTCATAATGAATAGGAAACTTCCTCTAATTAAGGACCATTTCATTCTATAATGGATCTCTAGGATCATGGTGAAGTTAGGATGAAGGAACATACCATTTTGATAAAATTAGAAACCCCCAAATAATAGATTAGCTTGATTACAGGGGTGAAGTTTTTGAACACTCATACCCATAATTGGATAGTGAAAATTAATATGATGATCATGATAATGTCAACCATCATGAATTTTAATAGAAAGGTATGTAGACGATTTATGTTTCCTCAATGTCTTTAATGTTGCACAAATCCAAAGCTTCATGAATTAAATAGAGAAATGATAAGAAACATACCCCATCATCTACTATAATGATATATTTTCAATACATAGACACAAGGGATACAACTAATCATGTTAATGAATATGTTTAGAGAGATGAAAATTATAGTGATTCTAAAATTCAAGGAGGATCAATTATTGAATATAAATCTATATTAAATGGTCTCATACTAGATGTAATATTATGTCCGCCTATAAGAAAAATATGGTAGAACATGATATCAAGGAATTGGGTGTCTTTCATCCATAGAATCCTCCTCAGTATAACACGATGGATGAAAGGAATGGAAATCCATCATCTAAAGTAACTCTTTAAAAGGGGATGAATTTTTAGGATATCAGTAGAGAAACTGACTATGACACATCTGATATATTCCCTCAAGTGGGAACTATTACTCTCTTGGTAGGGAATGATAAAAATAGTTATATGGATGACCATCTATCTATGAAAAACTTTTATAATTTTATGTTCCAAATTATAGATCTAATTCTAAACATGATACAAATAAAGATCATTTTTTAAATTCCCCTCCATCTTTGTGTGTTGAAGTTGTCACGGTTGGGGAAGATTACATGATGTATCTTAATGGAAATATCATTCGAGTTGTCAATTTTGAGGAAAATACTACAAGAATTTCAAGGTGGAAGATCAGAAAATTTATACTTCTCCTTTTAAGATTAAATAGGATGACTACACTTTACATAATAATGTTATTGGTTAGAATGTTTCCCTTATAAAGAATAAACTATATAGGGATAACATACCAAAAGAATATCAGGATCACTATAAAGACCAAAATTATATAGGTGGTGATATGTAATGGACAAGGGAGTAGGTTTTGGTGACTATAGAGACTGGACTGAGGAAACCGGTTGATCTAGTTTCCCTCTAGTAATAAATATATCATGAAGTAATTCCATGATAGGGACTCTGATAATGATACATTAGGGAAAAATACACATATTTCATCTCATGTTGTGTGCATCATTGGTAGATGTAATTATCAAACTCAGGATGTTATTTTTTATATGTTTTCTACACTATGTAGGGAAATTATGTCATTGAAAACATGAGTGCTTAGTATTTATATATTGAATAATGTATTGTCATCTCATGTGGATTATTTTGTATTGAAAGGCTATCCTATTTTAAATTCTTCCCCTCTAGATGATAAGGCTGGTGTATAAGTGAATGTGGATAATCATGGGTCTAGTAATGAAGAAGTAGTGCATCTGGATAGTAATGTAGTGTCTTAAAATGAAGAACACAGTCCATCAAAGTGTGCAAGGATATACATATGAGGATAATACCACATGGTAGAGGCAACCCCAATCATGTTTATATCATAAGTAAAACCTATAAAATATAAGTCTTTATAGTTTTTTCTTTGGTTGGAACTTATGTAACTATTCTTGAGTTCAAATTATTTTTGATGTTTTAATATTTATTAAAGATAGCAGTTTTCACCATGTCTGACCCTATATTCTCCTTAATAAATTATAATTTCATATAATAAATGGTATATGGACTTTTGGATCTACACAATCCAATATCAAGTAATTAATAATTAATAGGTATTTTTGTATTATTGTAGTAGAACTATTATAGGTACTATAATTTGGTACTGAATAGTGCTATGATTCACCCAAATGGGATTTCAGGCAAAAAAATGGTCATTTTGGCTATAGGTTCTCTAAGAAATCAAGGAACATTGGGATAAATTTTCTTTAGAAAATAGAGGTGCTCAGGTGGAGTATGTTTAGTGTTGGTTTGGTGAAAAGTAATGTAAGGAGTCCATTAATTGTGAAATAGTGTTGAAATTGACCACTCGTAGGAATGCATGGAAATAATGATCGCCTAATAAGTCAATACATGAAATGGTTAGGATATGGATGTGATGAGAGAGTTAGATCATATAGTAGGTTTCAAAAGGATCTATTATAGTTTTTCACTTGTTCTAATAGGTGTTTAGGCATTGTAACACCCCAAACCTAGTTACCTAGAGTCGGTGCATTATAACATAACATTAGCATGATCACAAGATATCAAGTCCCGAAAGACCAATTAGTTTAGTAGCCTTGAAAGTACTAGATACATACATAAGTTTGACATTACATTATAAAATTAAAAACAACAACATTGTGTCTCCTTTGAACACAATAACATCCCTTAGCTTATCCCTGCAAGTCAGTCATATTATACTTCTCCACATCCTGGGAAAAATAAAACATAGAATGGGGTGAGCTCAGATGCTCTGTAAGGATAAAAATATAATAGAAACTATCATAAATAAGAATAAACATTTAAGGAAATGTATAAGACTAAAACCCAAGCCTTTTAAACTTAAAATTTAGCATAAAATGGAAAATATAAATAAAATAATTCCATTTACTTATTCAATGGATATTTTACTAGTCAAATAATAACAGGTAATATCAATAACTAATTTCATAATGATGGAGTGCATAATACCGGACATAATAACTACATGGTCAAGGTTTCGTGCCAAGACAACAAATAAGATTTTTTCATGGCCTTATTCCAAGACACCAGTTTTTCTCACGAGACCTTCCAATGCATAGAGGAGCTATAGCGGGCTCCCCCTGTCACTTACTAAGTCCAATTCATTCTTCATATGAAAATTGTGAAACATAATATAACATTCGTATTAAAACTAGCAAGGGAATGTCAATAATTTATCCATAAACCATGAATGGTATAAAAATAGAACATCCACAACCAAAAATATCACAAAACATTAAATACAATATGGAAGATTGTATCATAATAAATCAACTTCAAACAAGTGTAAAATCCATCAAAGGATGTTGAAATAAATGAAATCAAAACTATTTGAGAGAAATATATCTTTATATTTGAAAATAATTTAAAAGTCATTTAATTATAAAAGAAATCATTTATTTTTGAAATATTTTTATAATCTTATAAGGGATTCTTTGAAGGTGTTATAACGGCGGAAAACAGCCGCACCTGCTGTATAAGTTAAAAAAAGCATTCTTACGTTAATTTGTTGAAAAGGATATAAAGTACCTTGTTTGGAAAATAATGGAAAGATTCCTTTAAAAACATTTTATAAAAATTCAAACAAGGGTATAAATGAATTTAAACCATATTCTACGAAATAGTAATTTTTTTTTGAAATAAATATTTAAGAAACACAGATGTGGATGATAAAAAAGTCATAGTAGATACTCACGTATAAACAACTCGGATAATAAAGAGATTTTAAAATTAAACCTAAAATATTATTCTTCCTTATTCTATGGTACATTAGCCTCATTTATAATGGTTAAGTAATTGTTATTAAATTATACAAGAATCCAAATACATAAATATGATATCATATATGATCCTCTAATATTGTTTTGTTAATAATATTTCAGTAGTGTCATTCTTTCAGGTGTTAACTGATTAGTTTCCCTTTATATGTTTTGTTATATAAGTCATGTTTGTTATGGATAAGATGTATCTTATTCACATCCAGAATGATATTAAGTTCATAAACATTATTTTTAATTATCAAATGAAAATTATTTTGGAGTGGTTATGATGGGGAATGAAATCTCATCGCGTTGTGGAGACGGTAAGACATACGTACGCACGAGCGACAATATCATTCTATTGATGATGAAATAATATGTACTTGGATGTTATATCATATATAAAGAATCCTTAACATGTTATATTTATTATTTAAATCAATTATAATCATTATTATACACATCCAAACAATTAAGTGTTGAATAACAAACTACATCACAACGTGGAGATGGTAAGCTATACGTACGCATGTATGGTGAATTTGTCATTAATAGGATGGATATAATAATTAATATGGTTGTACCATATTTATAATAACATCAAACTATGTAGAATTTACTAGAGTTATTACTTTGGTATGGAAACAACAAAGAAAGAGGAAGTGGAAGAAGAAAAGTACTTTGAAATAGGTGATAAAATTTCTACCTCTTTTTCAGGTGCTTCCTTTTGATTTGATCAAAAGGGATACATAGGTTGGATTTATGATCAAATTAAGGCCTCCAGTATGAATTAATGGTATTTTTGTGGAGATTTTAGAAGGTTTTGGCTGAACGAAATGGATTTGGAGGTGTGAAATTAAGAGTAGGGGAAGTACCCTTTTATAAGATAGGTGAGGGTCACTTTAGGAAAAGCTTGAAATATAATTTTATTATAAAATAATTTTCAGTTTTTAATTTCTCATAATTTATTTATTTCGATGATTAGGAGGGTATGGATCTAAATACTCTCAACCAATAGTATTTATACAAGTTTAGGTCACGATATTTACCTTATCTTTTAGATTAAACTCTTAGTTAAATAGTTTGACATTTACCATGTCTCCTTTTATTTTTATATTATATTGTTAATAAACTCAATATAAAATTCCAAGAGAACCCCAAGTGGTTCATTAATGACATATATATTATTATATAAGTCCTTTGGCTGAACTTTAGATTTTTAGAAATATTATATCATTTAATAATATAGTATTTGTTCTAAAAACTCATTTATGTCAATGTTGACATTATTTAGTATTTGGTATTTTTGAAAGTCATAAAAATCTAATTTATTCAAAAAAAAAAATTGAATCAACCCTAACATGTAAAATTATCGTATAAAATTTTGGATAACATCAAAACATTTAAATTATATTTATTTTAATATTTATAATATTATTTATTTGATTATTTCATTAATAAGAAAAATACTACATCATTATTGTGTCAAAAATAAATAAATTTATTTTATGTCTAAAAATTATAAATAAAATATCATGATGTAGGAAACATTTTTATATTTCAAATGAATATTTATAGTTGAAGATATAAATTATATAACCCTATATAAAAAATGTATTACTAAAAGAAATATGCTTATGTTATTTTTGCCTTTACTTTAAATTAATTAATATAAAATGTCATTATCACTCCCATGTGGCTCCATGGGGTCCCAAAATCAGCCTAAGGATTCCCATGGTCGGACATGTATCATCCAATAGTGTTAGGAAATGTGTTAGGGTAATTTAATATTGTTATAATATTATTTTTTACCCTTATTTACCAGATTTACCCTTTAACAATGGTAAATAAAATATTTACTGAAGTAACTATTCATAATTCCTAAAAATAAAATTTACCAATTTAAAAAATTTGTACCTCCTGATTCCAAATATGCAATCCAATTTTCCAAATTCAAAACACAAAAGTTGTAAAAATTATTTTAAAATTAATTTCCATTCTCGAAACCGAAAAGCGGGTTTTTAAGAAGTAAAAACTATCAAAAGATTGGTATGTGTTTATATACAATTTAAATGTGAAATTATATCTAATGAACTCCATTATATTAGATGATAAAAATAAAATCTAATGATACTTCGAAACCACTAAAATTTATAATTTAACAACATTAATTATTTTGATTATAAAAGTTCGTTTTTAATTAAAATTTAGTATTTTTCACAATTCATCAAAATATAAAAGTTATCAGAAAAGTACCAAAAATTAACCCTAAGAGAATTTTAAGATTCTAAATCCAAAAATGAAGTCCAAATTGAAAAATTAAATTTATAAAAATTCAAAAAGTGGGTATTACTATTCATAACTTCTTTTAAAATGGCGATTTTGATAGGTCGTGGTGCGCTTGAACTCAGTGTTGCGTACATCACATGATATTATATTATTCAAAGAGAAGCATAACATGGAATCTTGGGGTGTTATATTATTACCCCCATAAAATAATTTAATTCGTGAAAATTCTAGAATATTTCTTCATAAAAAGATTTACTTGGTTATTAATCCTAAGTTCCTCAGGTTCCCATGTTGCCTCTTCCAACATATGGTTTTTTCATAGAACTTTTGCCAGACAAGTCGTCCAATTTATCATACCTTGTTCCCCAGAATCAAGAATCTTTACAGACTCTTCACAGTAAGATAAATCGGGTTTTAGTTCTACTTATTCAAAGATGAGTACATGCATTGTGTCATGTATATATTTTCTCAACAGTGATACATGGAACACATCATGAACTTTGGAAAGACTTGGAGGCATTTCCAGACGGTAAACTAAAACTCCAATTCATTTTAGAATTTCTAAAGGCCCAATATACTTGGAACTTAATTTACACTTCTTACTAAATTGTATAACACCCTTCCCTGGAGATACCTTCAAGAAAACATGATCTCCAACTTAAAATTCCAAATCCTTCCTTTGGTAATCAGTATAACTCTTTTTCTTACTTTCACCTGCTTTGATGTGGGATTGGATACTCTTCAACCTTTTCATGGTTTCCTCATCAATTTCTAGGCCTACGAGCTTTCTTTCACCAACATCATCCAAAGAAGTTGGTGTGCGAAATCTCTTTCTTTATAACGCTTCATATTGTTCCATCTGAATACATGAATGAAAGCTATTGTTATATAAAAAATCTACCATAGGTAAATACAGATCCCACATACCTTGAAAGTCAAGTGGGAAAGATCTCAACATGTCTTCTAAGGTTTGAATATTCCATTCTGATTGTCCACCAATTTGAGGGTGGTAGGTAGTGCTTAAACAAAGTTCAGTATCTTGGGGTTTCTAAAGACTCTCCCAGAATCTTGATGTAAAATGGGGATCAGGATCAGAAAAAATAGATAAGGGTACACCATGAAGTCCTACAAATTCATTAATAAATAGTCTTACTAAACGTTCAAGTGGTAAATCATTTCTTATAGCAAGAAAATGTGCTGACTTTGTAAGACGATCATCAATGACCCATATGGTATCATTCCTTCTAGGAGTATTTGGTAGTCCCATGACAAAGTCCATTGTAATATCATCCCATTTCCACTCAGTTATGGGAAGAGGTTTCATGAGTCCTCCAAGATATTGTGTTCCAGCCTTCACCTATTGAAAAACCATACATCTTGAAACATAATCCATAATCTCCCTCTTCATGTTGTCCCACCAAAAATGTTCCTTCAAATATATATACCTCTTAGTGCTACTAGGGTGTATAAATAAATTAGAGCTATGTGAATCATCTAAAAATTCTATTTTTAGATCAGGTATATCAGGAACACAAAGTCTCTTCCCAAATTTCAAAATTCCATCTTCATATATGAATTCAATCAATCTCCCATCATTAACTACTTTAATTTTATTTTGAAACTATTCATCATTAGTTTAAGAAATTTTTATCCTTTCAAGTAAAGATGGATTGGAAACCATTTGAAAAAGTATTGATGTTTCACCTTCAATGATTATTCCCATATCCATCTCTATTAGATCCAAGAACATATGATCCATTTCAACTCTCATCTTATTCATAAATCCATGATCCTTTCTTCTCAAAGCATCTGCCACCTTATTTTCCTTCCCTGGGTGGTGGTGTATAGTGAAATCATAATTCTTGAGTAGTTCAATCCATCGTCTTTTCCTCATCTTGAGTTCTTTCTATGAGAAAATATACTTCCAACTTTTGTGATCGGTATATATCTCACATTTTACTATAGAGATAATGTCTCCATATCTTCAAAGCAAAGATTACAGCTAATAACTCAAGATCATGAGTAGGATAGTTCTGTTCATGAATTTTTAGCTTCCATGATGCATAGGCAATAAATCTACCATTCTGCATAAGGAGACAACCAAGTCCATTCATTGGATCATCACTATAAATAAAAAACCCATCAATCCCCGATGGTAGAGTAAAAATATGAGAATTGACTAATATTTTATTTAATTCTTCAAAAAATTATTCACACTATTTTGTACAAACAAATTTAACCCCTTTATGTATGAGCTCGGTTAATGGGTTAGCCAATCGGGTGAAATTATAGACAAAACACCGATAATAACCTGCTAAACCAATAAAACTGCGTACCTCATTTATACTCATTGGTGATGGCCATTCTTATATTTATCTTGTCTTATAAGGATCAACAAAGATTCCATCCTTAGAGATAATAGAGCTGAGAAAAGAAATCCCATGAAACCAAAATTCACACATGAAAAACATCCCATATATTTAATTTCTTCTAAGAGTATTTAGAATAGTCCGCATGTGATTTTAATGATCTTCGTAGATTTTGGATTATACCATGATATCATCAATACATAACAATACAATTTAACCGAGATATTTGTAACAGCCCAAGATTTTATAAAAAAAATATTCTTTTTAATTTTATTAATGTCTTGTGTTGTACGCTACACCAAAAGGAGCTTGCACAACACACATCCTTGACTTGTCTTGCATTACACGCAATCACGACCTTCCTCGATAGCGTGTGTAGTACGCAATACCGAGTTTCACTAAACAACGATATGCTATAAAAATATTATTAAAACTAGCCGTTATGAATAGTAATAACCACTTTTTGAAATCCAGTAAATCTTATTTTTCAAAATGAACTTTATTTTTGGATTCGGAGTATCGAATTTAGCCTAAGGTGAAATTTTGGTACTTTTCGGATAACTTTCATATTCTGATGAATAGTGAAAATTACTAAATTATAATTAAAAACAACTTTTTTAATCGAAATAATTAATATTGATAAATTATTAATTTGAGTGGTTTTAAAGTGTATTTAGAATATATTTTTACAATTTAATACAATGTTGGTCATTGGATGTAATTTCACATTTAAACCAGTTATAAACTAGTGTCAATCTTTTGATAGATATTGTTTCTTAAAAACACGCTATTTGTTTTAACAGCGGGATTTAATTATAAAATTAATTAATGCAACTTCTATGTTATGAATTTGGTAAAATAGATTTCATTTTTGAATTCGGAATATGAAATATAGCTTAGGATGAAATTTTGGCATTGTTCTGAAAAACATCAATTTTTGATGAATAGTGAAACTACTAAGTGGTAGTTAAAAAAAAACTGAATTTTTCATAAAACTTAATTTTGCCGCTTCTGTGAATGGAATTTCGAAAATCCGAGAGACACGGTTAATATCAAGGACTAAAATGTGGTTCAATGAGATGAAAATAATTTTTTGGTGAATAGTAACTTTTTACTTTTTTTACCGCGGTTAATAGTAAATAGGGTAACTAAGGGTAAATATGATATTACTATTACCCTAACACATGTCCTAATTCTATTGGACAAGTGTAATTCGACCAAAAACAAACTTAGGAATAAAATATGACCATTTAGGCCCACTTGGATTAGATTAGGACATTTATTATTAATTTATTTAAAGAAAGGTTAAAATAGTTAAAATCAAAGTTTAATAAGTAAATCATTTTTAATATGGGGTTATACATAAGATAAATTCGATTTTAAATACTCATTAGAAAGCTAAAAAGATTTACTACATGATGGTATTTTATTTGTAATTTTTAGACATAAAATAATTTAATTTATTTATGACACAACGATGATGCAGTAATTATCTTATTAATGAAATATTGACATAATTGATATTATAAACACCAAAATAAATGTAATTTGAGATTTTTTATGAATTTCACTAATTTTCTAGGTTACTATGATATATTAATGTTGATTTAATCAACTTGGTTCGAACATATAATTCTGTTATGACATTCACAAAAATCATATATCAAATAGTGTCAAAATTGACACAAAATAGTTTTTAAATCAAATATTATATTATTAATTGATATTTTATTCCTAAAAATATAAGGTTCGGCCAAATGACTTAGATAAGGATATATATATTAATAATAAACAATTTGGGGTTCGTTTGGCATGTTATAGTAAGTTTATTAACCATATAGTGAAAGAAAACAAAAAGACATGGTAAAAGTTAAATTATTTAACTTAGAGTTAAATCTAATTGATAAGGTTAAAATAATATCCTAAACTTGTCTAAATTCTATTGGATGATAGTATTTCGACCCATCCCCACTTTAGCTTCGAAATAAGACCCTTTGGAACCATTATAAACCGATTTTGACTTTAATATAAAATAATATTTTGAGATATTCCTAAGGTGCCCCTCTCCTCCCCTATAAAAGGACACCTCCTCCCCCTCCTCCTCACACCAATTTGAGCACTCAAGCTTGGCCAAACCCTGCCAAAATCTCTTCTCCACTTCCCTAGAAACATCCTAGAGGTTCTGGTCTTCCTCAAAGACCAATTCTAGTGCCCTAAGAGGAGGTCTCAAAGAGGCACTTCAAAGAAGAGGTAATTACCGTTACCAATTCCTTCATCTTTATTTCTTCTTCCACTTCTTCTTCTTAGGTTGTTTCATTATAAAGTAATAACATTAGTATCACTCATATACTGATATGTTATTATAAGTATGAAACAACCCTATTTCACCATCTATCCATCCTACGGAAAAAGAAATCACCGCGCGTGCGTACGTACGGAATACCGTCTCCACGCCGTGGTGTAATCTATTTTCCACCACCACCTTACATGGATGAGTATAATGGTGTAAAGAATAACTATAAATAGTTATTACAACATCATATTGATTCTGATATATTTTATAATCCACTCCAATTCAGTTCAATATTTATGGAAATGATATCATCGCTCGTGCGTACGTACGGACTACCGTCTCCACGACGCGATGAGATTCATTCTCCATGTTAACCATTTAAGAATGATTATAAGGTATATATAAGAAATAATAATGAAATATATTACATTATAAAGCTACTGGATTTATGTATATATATACATATGTATGTCATCTACTTACTTCCATTTCAAGACAATAAGGAAAGTAAAACAGCGTTCATGCCTACGTACGGACTACCGTCTCCATGAACGGTGTTTTTCATTTTATTTATATATCTATTATATATATATATATACTGAATATATATGATATATAAATCATATTTTATATTCTGGAAGTAAGTAAATCATGATATAAGTAATAATGATGCCAAGAATAACAAGTCAAAACACCTACGATAAATGAAACGATTTTACCCAAAACGCTTCTTTAACATGGAATTTACAAAAGAACGGGTAATATAATGTCATAAGTGAACCATATATGATATCATAACAATGAATATGATTCTGGAATAAGTCAATAACATGATTTAAATCATTATACAGGAGGTTCGGACACTTACAAAGCAAGTCGGACATAAGGTAAGGGAAATATCACAATCTCATTTTTTATCCGAGATTGTTTATTCGTAAGTATTTACTGGGGTGTATTTTATCATCCACATCCATGTTTCATCAAAATGTAATATTATTTCCATCCAACTACAATTTTTTAAATCCATTTTTACCCTTCGGTAAGTTTTTAGTAAAAGATATGAAAGGAATCTTTTGTCGTTTTTCGTACGAGGTACTTTTTGACTTTTCCGACAAAAGTACGAAGAATGTTTTTTTTAACTTATACGACATGAATGGATTTTTAAAACATTATTTCCAAGAAGCTTACTTTAAAAGTTTTCAAGTTTATTTTTTAATCAAATTCTTTTATTTTAAAGTTGTATGACATGTTATGAAAGGAAAAATGTTTTTGAAGAAGAAAGGATATTTTCCTCAAGAATGGAGTTCAAGTGTTTTATCAAAATTATTTTCCATCTAAGATAATAAAGGGTTCTGTTTTTATCCCTATTATTACATTGATTTGATCATGTTGTGATGGAATTATTTTTATGAATTCCTTTATCTTATATGAATTGATTTATGATGTCATGATGTTTCAAGAATCCCATTTTTGTTACATGTGTTATGTGATGATGTATGTTTTATGATTATGTGGCACACATAAGAAAGGATTCATTATAAGATGGGTGGGACCTATATCTCCCTCCAATGCATTGGGTAAAGATTTTATATCTCATGAGATAGATACGGCTGGAACGGTAGGTTATACCGGTTCAGTGAAACAGGACTGAAACGAGGGTTACTCGATTCAGAAAGGGACTTTGTCCACTAAGATGGTCTTGGCAATGAGTCTTGACTAACAAGAAATGATTCTATATGATTATGTGTGAATGCCACAAAGTTTCATGTTTTAAGTTATGATTATTGTAATTACTTTTCACTACCATGATTTATCCCATGTTATGAAATTATGCTCTCTTTTGCAGGTTATGATTTCCAAAATGTTATGTTCTTATGAATACAATGTGATTGATATTTCTTTTGTTTACCCTTACTGAGCATTTGAGCTCACCCTTTTATGTTCTCTTTTCCCCAGGATATAAAGAAAGGTTTTAGGTAAAAAAAGGGGAAGATCTTTATGGGAGATATTGAAGATCTTTCACCACGATTAGAAGATTACGTTCCGAGTTTCCAAAGACACTAAACTATTACGATCCTTGTGTGTGTGTGTTTTTGTTATGTACTAAGTATTCCGCAAAAGTAATGTAATGTCCATGTACGTTAAGATACGGGTCTCTACAGTTGGTATCAGAGGAAAGGTTTAGTCAACCTTTGGAAACTAGGATGCGAAAACGTTAGTGAGATCTCTAGAGATATTTCTAAGGTATGTCTAGGGATGTCCCTAGGGATAAGTATACGTATAGGTTATAGTAATAGAATTACGCTAACGATCATAGAATTAAACCTAAGATGTTGGATATTGAAGGTACTCCCCCTTTATTATGTTGTTTTCCCTAGCATGATTTTTGCCTCTCACACTATTCTTTTTTTGGGTTTTAGAAAATGGCTGGAAACAAGATGATTCACGATAATGGAGGATATGATGGACAATGGAATGATATTCTTCATGAGCAACCAAATGAAATGGGATTTGGAAGTCCAAAGATCATTATTATGCCGAATCAGCAATCTCATAATATGATCAATAAAGTAAAATTTGGTAAGTTTCCTGACTCGGCTAATAAGAGAAAGATGGAGTTTCATGATGATCATAGAGGAAAGAAAGTTCAATTTCCCCTATGTAAATCATGTGGGAAGAGGCATCAAGGAGAATGTTTCAAAGGAACTGGAAGATGCTTTGGGTGTGGAAAAGAAGGACACAAAGCAAGTAAATGCAAAGGAAAAGGTTCAGTTAACAACATGGATGAGGATAATGGTATTGCTACGACATCAACAATGGTTAAATGTTTTAAATGTGGAATGTACGGGCATTATGCAAACCAATGACCTAAGGGAAAGTCTCATGAAGATAATCAGTATGGTCGTATGGGAAGTATTTATGTGGATGATGATGAAGAGACTACAAATGATATGTGAGATGAAAGAATTGTTGAAGCTCGGTCAATGGTTTAAGAATGTAGTGGAATGATTACATGTTTATCAAGTGTAATGTTGTACTATAGAATAAAAAGACATCTAAGGATTGTTACACTGTTGTCTTTCCTTAAGTTTTGAAAGTTTATGATGAATGGTATGGGTAACAATGAAAGGTTATTCAGATATTTTTTTGAAAGTGGATGATATGCGCATAATGAAGTGATAAAGAGAAAATGAAATGCTTGACAGTATTCATGAGCTCATGATTGATATAAGGACTAAGTGATATCATGGTTTGAGTATATAGAATTTTGAGGATTTTGGTATGTGGAAAGAGTTAACTTTTAACAGCACTCATGTTTTCAATAAGGTTCAATTGGTATTCAAGAGAGTACAAGATTAAGGCCTTTAAATGTTTGGAATGTGAACAACAAGATATATCTTATGATATATGGGATCAACGATGGTATTTAATCTCTGAGAGTGGACTGCAGTATTATGTATAAGCGTAAAGATTAGACTGGATTATGTTGGACATAAGTTAGTATTGTTTAAGGATAGAAGATTTTCGATATTATTGATGGGATGTTATAGTAACGTAGTTTTAGAAAAAGGACAACCTGCAGGACGGGCGACAGCCCATCGCTTCGGACAAGGCTGTAGGAATCGAACCCACAACCGAAGTGCGACTGGCCTTTATCGCCTACCACTGGCCTACAGGAAGTCCCTGTTTAGTAGAAACTAGTTTTATTATATTAAGCAGTATGATATATGAAGTATAAGTCCATATGTGATTAATCTCACTATAGATCGACTTATGTATATAATTTTGCTAACCTTTTGTTTGAAACAGATGGAATGACCCGTCATTCTATCACATGATCTGCTAACACTTCACGAATAACAAATTCAACTTCATTTATTTAAGAGATGAAGTGGAAATTGTTAAAGACACGAACAACAGTGAGATTGTACCAAAATAAAGTAAGTATTTATTCTAATTCAAATTATTTAACTTTAGGGAAATGATCTTGAAAACCAAAAATGTTGTCCTAGTTCTCTTATACCTGATGAATCAGATGGTACCTTATATCATCACAAATCTATGGATTTGTGATTACTGGCTTTTCCATAGCCATGTTCTCTACCACTCTCCATCAGAACATGATGCTTAGATTTCTCTTCCATATCCATATTTTCACCTATGTGGAAACCCAGTGATTAGTTTATTTGGGTAATCGTTACATTTCATACTTTAGTTTTTAAAGCCAAGTTTTGGTATTCCCTTTTACTATGTGGGTTTCTATTAAAGAAACTTTCAAATAGTAAACCATTTATAACCCCGACGAATTTCGAGGGCGAAATTCATTTTAAGGGGGGTAGAATGTAACAGCCCAAGATTTTATAAAAAAAATATTCTTTTTAATTTTATTAATGTCTTGTGTTGTACGCTACACCAAAAGGAGCTTGCACAACACACATCCTTGACTTGTCTTGCATTACACGCAATCACGACCTTCCTCGATAGCGTGTGTAGTACGCAATACCGAGTTTCACTAAACAACGATATGCTATAAAAATATTATTAAAACTAGCCGTTATGAATAGTAATAACCACTTTTTGAAATCCAGTAAATCTTATTTTTCAAAATGAACTTTATTTTTGGATTCGGAGTATCGAATTTAGCCTAAGGTGAAATTTTGGTACTTTTCGGATAACTTTCATATTCTGATGAATAGTGAAAATTACTAAATTATAATTAAAAACAACTTTTTTAATCGAAATAATTAATATTGATAAATTATTAATTTGAGTGGTTTTAAAGTGTATTTAGAATATATTTTTACAATTTAATACAATGTTGGTCATTGGATGTAATTTCACATTTAAACCAGTTATAAACTAGTGTCAATCTTTTGATAGATATTGTTTCTTAAAAACACGCTATTTGTTTTAACAGCGGGATTTAATTATAAAATTAATTAATGCAACTTCTATGTTATGAATTTGGTAAAATAGATTTCATTTTTGAATTCGGAATATGAAATATAGCTTAGGATGAAATTTTGGCATTGTTCTGAAAAACATCAATTTTTGATGAATAGTGAAACTACTAAGTGGTAGTTAAAAAAAAACTGAATTTTTCATAAAACTTAATTTTGCCGTTTCTGTGAATGGAATTTCGAAAATCCGAGAGACACGGTTAATATCAAGGACTAAAATGTGGTTCAATGAGATGAAAATAATTTTTTGGTGAATAGTAACTTTTTACTTTTTTTACCGCGGTTAATAGTAAATAGGGTAACTAAGGGTAAATATGATATTACTATTACCCTAACACATGTCCTAATTCTATTGGACAAGTGTAATTCGACCAAAGACAAACTTAGGAATAAAATATGACCATTTAGGCCCACTTGGATTAGATTAGGACATTTATTATTAATTTATTTAAAGAAAGGTTAAAATAGTTAAAATCAAAGTTTAATAAGTAAATCATTTTTAATATGGGGTTATACATAAGATAAATTCGATTGTAAATACTCATTAGAAAGCTAAAAAGATTTACTACATGATGGTATTTTATTTGTAATTTTTAGACATAAAATAATTTAATTTATTTATGACACAACGATGATGCAGTAATTATCTTATTAATGAAATATTGACATAATTGATATTATAAACACCAAAATAAATGTAATTTGAAATTTTTTATGAATTTCACTAATTTTCTAGGTTACTATGATATATTAATGTTGATTTAATCAACTTGGTTCGAACATATAATTCTGTTATGACATTCACAAAAATCATATATCAAATAGTGTCAAAATTGACACAAAATAGTTTTTAAATCAAATATTATATTATTAATTGATATTTTATTCCTAAAAATCTAAGGTTCGGCCAAATGACTTAGATAAGGATATATATATTAATAATAAACAATTTGGGGTTCGTTTGGCATGTTATAGTAAGTTTATTAACCATATAGTGAAAGAAAACAAAAAGACATGGTAAAAGTTAAATTATTTAACTTAGAGTTAAATCTAATTGATAAGGTTAAAATAATATCCTAAACTTGTCTAAATTCTATTGGATGATAGTATTTCGACCCATCCCCACTTTAGCTTCGAAATAAGACCCTTTGGAACCATTATAAACCGATTTTGACTTTAATATAAAATAATATTTTGAGATATTCCTAAGGTGCCCCTCTCCTCCCCTATAAAAGGACACCTCCTCCCCCTCCTCCTCACACCAATTTGAGCACTCAAGCTTGGCCAAACCCTGCCAAAATCTCTTCTCCACTTCCCTAGAAACATCCTAGAGGTTCTGGTCTTCCTCAAAGACCAATTCTAGTGCCCTAAGAGGAGGTCTCAAAGAGGCACTTCAAAGAAGAGGTAATTACCGTTACCAATTCCTTCATCTTTATTTCTTCTTCCACTTCTTCTTCTTAGGTTGTTTCATTATAAAGTAATAACATCAGTATCACTCATATACTGATATGTTATTATAAGTATGAAACAACCCTATTTCACCATCTATCCATCCTACGGAAAAAGAAATCACCGCGCGTGCGTACGTACGGAATACCGTCTCCACGCCGTGGTGTAATCTATTTTCCACCACCACCTTACATGGATGAGTATAATGGTGTAAAGAATAACTATAAATAGTTATTACAACATCATATTGATTCTGATATATTGTATAATCCACTCCAATTCAGTTCAATATTTATGGAAATGATATCATCGCTCGTGCGTACGTACGGACTACCGTCTCCACGACGCGATGAGATTCATTCTCCATGTTAACCATTTAAGAATGATTATAAGGTATATTTAAGAAATAATAATGAAATATATTACATTATAAAGCTACTGGATTTATGTATATATATACATATGTATGTCATCTACTTACTTCCATTTCAAGACAATAAGGAAAGTAAAACAGCGTTCATGCCTACGTACGGACTACCGTCTCCATGAACGGTGTTTTTCATTTTATTTATATATCTATTATATATATATATATACTGAATATATATGATATATAAATCATATTTTATATTCTGGAAGTAAGTAAATCATGATATAAGTAATAATGATGCCAAGAATAACAAGTCAAAACACCTACGATAAATGAAACGATTTTACCCAAAACGCTTCTTTAACATGGAATTTACAAAAGAACGGGTAATATAATGTCATAAGTGAACCATATATGATATCATAACAATGAATATGATTCTGGAATAAGTCAATAACATCATTTAAATCATTATACAGGAGGTTCGGACACTTACAAAGCAAGTCGGACATAAGGTAAGGGAAATATCACAATCTCATTTTTTATCCGAGATTGTTTATTCGTAAGTATTTACTGGGGTGTATTTTATCATCCACATCCATGTTTCATCAAAATGTAATATTATTTCCATCCACCTACAATTTTTTAAATCCATTTTTACCCTTCGGTAAGTTTTTAGTAAAAGATATGAAAGGAATCTTTTGTCGTTTTTCGTACGAGGTACTTTTTGACTTTTCCGACAAAAGTACGAAGAATGTTTTTTTTAACTTATACGACCTGAATGGATTTTTAAAACATTATTTCCAAGAAGCTTCCTTTAAAAGTTTTCAAGTTTATTTTTTAATCAAATTCTTTTATTTTAAAGTTGTATGACATGTTATGAAAGGAAAAATGTTTTTGAAGAAGAAAGGATATTTTCCTCAAGAATGGAGTTCAAGTGTTTTATCAAAATTATTTTCCATCTAAGATAATAAAGGGTTCTGTTTTTATCCCTATTATTACATTGATTTGATCATGTTGTGATGGAATTATTTTTATGAATTCCTTTATCTTATATGAATTGATTTATGATGTCATGATGTTTCAAGAATCCCATTTTTGTTACATGTGTTATGTGATGATGTATGTTTTATGATTATGTGGCACACATAAGAAAGGATTCATTATAAGATGGGTGGGACCTATATCTCCCTCCAATGCATTGGGTAAAGATTTTATATCTCATGAGATAGATAGGGCTGGAACGGTAGGTTATACCGGTTCAGTGAAACAGGACTGAAACGAGGGTTACTCGATTCAGAAAGGGACTTTGTCCACTAAGATGGTCTTGGCAATGAGTCTTGACTAACAAGAAATGATTCTATATGATTATGTGTGAATGCCACAAAGTTTCATGTTTTAAGTTATGATTATTGTAATTACTTTTCACTACCATGATTTATCCCATGTTATGAAATTATGCTCTCTTTTGCAGGTTATGATTTCCAAAATGTTATGTTCTTATGAATACAATGTGATTGATATTTCTTTTGTTTACCCTTACTGAGCATTTGAGCTCACCCTTTTATGTTCTCTTTTCCCCAGGATATAAAGAAAGGTTTTAGGTAAAAAAAAGGGGAAGATCTTTATGGGAGATATTGAAGATCTTTCACCACGATTAGAAGATTACGTTCCGAGTTTCCAAAGACACTAAACTATTACGATCCTTGTGTGTGTGTGTTTTTGTTATGTACTAAGTATTCCGCAAAAGTAATGTAATGTCCATGTACGTTAAGATACGGGTCTCTACAATATTCCTTGAAAACTCTATTAATTAGATCCATGAAAACATAGGGTGAATTAATCAATCCAAAAGGAATTACTGTAAACTCGTAATGCCCGTACCTGGTTCGAAATGTTGTCTTTGGAATGTCTTCCTTTTTCACTCACAACTGATGGTATCCAGATCGAAGGTCAATCTTTGAAAAATATTGAGCTCCAGGAAGTCGATCAAATAAATCATAAATGCAAGGTAGGGGATACCTGTTCTTTATTATAATAGCATTGATCTCCCACTAGTAAATGCAGAACCTTGTAGATCCATCTTTCTTCTTAACAGAAAGAACAGGGGATCCACATAGAGAAACACTAGGGAGAATAAATCACTTATTAATAAATTCCTCTAGTTGTTTATTTATCTCCACTAACTCCATAGTAGCCATTCTATAAGGGGTCTTTGATATGGGCCTTGAAACAGGAATTAAGTCATTGGAAAAATCAATTTCTCATTCTGGAGGATGACCAGGTAAATCCTCTGTAAACACATCAACATATTCTTGCACAATAGGTACATCCCCTATTTGAACATTCCTTTTGTAGAGACCCAAAGCTTGACGTACATGGACATTACATTACTTTTGCAGAATACTTAATTCATAACAAGAACCAACACTCAAGGACTGTAATAGTTTATTGTCTTTGGAAACTCGGAACACAATATTCTAATCATGGTGAAAGATCTTCAACATCTCCCATAAAGATCTTCCCTGTTTTTTTTCTTACCTAAAAACTTTCTTTAAATCCTGGGGAAAATAAAACATATAAAAGGGGTGAGCTCAAATGCTCAATAAGTGTAATCATGGATAAAATAAAACAAATCATATACATTTGAACTTAAATACATGAACATAATGTTTAAACATCAAGATCTTGAGCAATGACATAAAACATGGCAGTACGTAAGGTATAAATCATAAAGAAACATTAATCCTGATAAAATAGCATGAGAATAAAACATGTAATTGTGTCAACTATTAAGCACATGTTATGATTTCCATAGTAGCCAAGGAATTGCTGCCAGGACCATCTTAGTGGACAAATTCCCTTTCTAAATCGAGTTCACTCATCATTTCAGTCCTGTAACACTGAACCGAATTAACTTAACATTCCAGTCATGTCTATCTCATGAGATATAAATCTTTACCCAATGCATTGGATGGAGATATAGGTCCCACCCATCTCATAATGAAATCATTCTTACTTGAGCCACAAAATAAACTTATAACATTCATCATAACCTAAAGAATAAAATGGGTTTCATAAACATCATCCCACCATAACATAATCCATATAAAAAATGGATATAATTTCATCATAAGAGAAGTAAAACCATGTAAATCATAGAGACATTATACTTGAAACATACACATATGAAATAATGTCATCTTAGATGGAAAATGGTTTTGATAAAACACTTGAAATGAATTATTGAGGAAAATATCATTTCTTCTTCAAAATCATTTTCTTTTCACAAAATGCCACGAAATCTTAAAAGAAAATTATTTTGTTGAAAAAATTCATAAAATTTTGTATAGTAAAATTCATTGAAATAAGTCGTAATGAAACCATAAAAATCCATTCACGCCGTATAAGTTAAAAATAACATTCTTCTCATACTTTTGTCGGAAAAGTCAAAAAGTTCCTCGTATGGTAAATAAAAGAAAGATTCATTCCATAACACAAAGTAAAAGTAAAAGTGGGGTAAACCTGAAATTAAACATACATGAAAGAATATTAAACACTTTATGAAAAACATATTATGGGCATGGATGAAAAATATAACCCCAGTAAATACTTACGTATAAGCAATCTCAGATAAAAATGATATTTGCAAAATTATCCCTTAACTTAGGTCTGATATGCTTCGTACTTATCCAAAACTCCTGTATAATGATTTAAATAATGTCATTGAATTATTATAGAATCATATTCATTGTTATGGTATCATATATAGTTCTCTTATGACTTTATATTACCCATTCTTTTGTAAATTCAATGTTAAAGCAATGTTTTGGGTAAAATCGTTTCATTTATCGTACGTGTTTCGACATGTTGTTCTTGATATTATTACTTATATCCTGATTTAATTAATTCCAGAATTTAAAACATGATTTATATAAAATATATATTCAGTATATAAATATATATGATAGATCAATACATGGAATGAAATACACCGTTCATGGAGACGGTAGGCCGTGCGTACGCATGAACGCTGTTTTCATTTCCTTATTGAATTAAATGGAATTAAGTAAATGAAACATATATCTACATAAATCCAGTATCATTATTATGTAATATATTTCATTATTATTTATTATATATACTTTATAATCATACTTGAATGGTTAATCATGGAAAGTGAATCTCATAGCGTTCGTGGAGACGGTAGTCCGTCCGTACGTACGAGCGATGATATCATTCCCATGATCGTGGAATTTTATTGAAGTGTATGTATAATATTTCAGAGTCAACATAACATTACAATAATCATATATAGTTATTTATTTACACCATTATACCCATCCAAGTTAGGTGGTGGTGGAAAACAGATTACACCACGGCGTGGAGACGGTATTTCATACGTACGCACGCGTGGTGATTTTGTTTTTCGTAGGATGGATAAGAGGTGAAATGGGGTTGTTTCATATTTATAATAACATATCAGTATATAATTAATACTGATGTTTTTACTTTATAATGAAAAAACTAAAGAAGAAGAAGTTGAAGAAGAAAGAAACTTGAAAGAATCGTTAGAAGAGATTACATCTTCTTCGACGCACCTCCTTTAATCTTCTTCTTATGGCACTAGAGTTGGTATTTTAAGAAGAACATAACATCTATGATATAACTAGAGAGGTTGAAAAGAGGAATGTTCAGGGTTGGTTTGAGCTTCAAGGCTCAAAAGGGTTTGACGAGAAGAGGGAATGAGTTCCCTTTTTATAAGGGAGGAGAGGGGCACCTTTGGAAAAACTTAAAATATTATTTTATAATAAATTCATATTCAGTTTTTAATAGCTCCAAATTAATTTATTTCGAAGATAAGGTGGGTATGGGTCGAAATAATCTCAACAAATAGGTTTTATACAAGTATAAATTACTATTTTAACCTTATCATTTTGATTTAACTCTAAGTTAAATAATTTAACTTTAACCGTGTCTTTTTGTTTTCTTACACTATATGGTTAATAAACTTACTATAGCAAGCCAAAATAACCCCAAGTGGTTCATTATTAATATATATAACCTTATATAAGTCATTTGGTCGAACCTTATATTTTAGGAATATAATAACAATTGATAATATAATATTTGTTCTAAAAACTATTTTATGTCAATTTTGACACTATTTGGTAATTGATTTTTGTGAAAATCATAACAACATGATTAGTTCAAAAAAATTTAATTTAATCAATAAAAACATGTCATATTAACCTAGAAAATTAGTGTAATTTATAAAAAGTATCAAATTACATTTATTTGGGTATTTATAATTTCAATTAATTTAATATTTCATTATTTAGGTAATTACTGCATTACCATTGTGTCACAAATAAATTTAAAAATTTAATGTCTAAAAATTATAAATAAAATATGATTATGTAAGAAATATTTTTAGATTTCTAATTAATATTTATAGTCGAATTTATCTTATGTATAACCCTATATTAAAAATGTTTTAATTATTAAACTCTGATTTTAACTATTTTAACTATTTTTTAAATAAAATAATAATAAATGTCCAAATATAATCCAAGTGGACCTAAAGGGTAATATATTATTACTAAGGTTGTTTTTGGTCTAATTACACTGATCCAATAGAATTAGGACATGTGTTAGGGTAATAATAATATCATTTTTACCCTTAATTATCCTATTTACTTTTAACCGTGGTAAATAAAAGTAAAAAGTTACTATTCACCAAAAGATATTTTTATCTTATTGAACCAAATTTTACTCCTTGATATTAACCGTGTCTCTCAGATTTTTGAAATTACACTCACAGAAGCGGTAAAATTAAGTTTTATGTAAGTTTGCAAAAAGCTCCTAGGAGGTAGGTAAAAGACGGTGAAAAGTTTAATAAAATTTTTATATATCTAAAATTATTCTAAAATGACTCAAATGAATTACATTGGACTTATATAGGTATTATGTATCAATTTTTACCTAAAATAAATTTAAATATAATAAATAATTATTTAAATAAAATGTCGGTTTTTAAATAGTAACTCAGTGTTTTCACTATTCATCAAAAATTGAATGTTTTCAGAAAAATACCAAAAATTCACCCTAGGCTAATTTCAATATTCCGAATCCATAAATGAAGTCCATTTTGAAAGATACAATTTATAATATTTCAAAAAATGGGTATTACTATTCATAACGGCTAGTTCATAATAATATTATAATAATATCTCGTTCAGTGAAACTTGGTATTGCGTACTCCACAAGCTGTCGAAGAAGGTCTTTATTGCATGTAATGCAAGCCATGTCAGGGCTGTGTGTAGTGACATCTCTGTTTGGTGTTGTGCATAACACAATCAGAACATATTTCATTTATACATTAAACAAAATCTGTACTTAATGTTGCGTAAAATAATTTCCACAAAACGAACATGAAATTCTGTGTAACACGAGTCAAGAATAGTGTTTCATATACTGCAAGCTAATACGGTGTTGCATATAGTACAATCTAATCTTGGTGTAGTGTATAATATAAGACATCAAAGAAATTAAAAACAATACTTCTCATAAAATCTCGGGGTGTTACATTCTACCCCCCTTAAAATGAATTTCCCCCTCAAAATTATTCGGGGTTATAAATTGTTGACAACTTGAATGTTTCTTTCATAAAAACCCACATCGTAAAAAGAAAAAATAAAACATAATTTTAAAAAGTGAAGTATGAAATGTAACGGTTACCCAAATTAACTCATCACTAGGTTTCCACTCAGGAGAACATTGGTGAAAATATGGATATGGAAGAAAAATATAACCATCGACTTCTGATGATGAGTGGTAGAGGACATGGCTATGAAAAAACCAAGAATCACAAAGCCATAAATTTGTGATGATATAAGGTACCATCTAATTCATCAGATATAAGAGTACTAGGACAACTTTATTGGTTTTCAATATCATTTCCCTAAAGATAAAAAAATTTGAAATAGAAGAAATACTTAGATGATTTTGGTACAATCTATCTATTGTTTGTGCCTTGAACAATTTCCACTTCATCTCTTAAATAAATGAAGTTGAATTTGTCTTCCATGAAGTGTTAACAAATCATGCGATATAATGATAGGTCATTCTATATGTCTCAAACATAAGGTTAGAAAAAGTTATATACAGAAGTCCATATATGGTGAGATTAATCGTATATGGTTCTTAAAATGGACTTATAATTCATCTATCATACCTCTTAATAAAATAAAACTAGTTTCTACTAAACTGGGACTTCCTGTAGGACAATGGTAGGCGAATAAGACCTGTCGCACTTCAGTTGTGGGTTCGATTCCCACAGCCTTGTCCGAAGCGACGAGTTTCTGCTCGTCCTATGAGTTTTCCTTTTTCTAAAACTATACTACTATAACATTCCAGAAATAATATCGAAAAAAAAGTTCTATACTTAAATAATACTATCTGATATCCAACATAATCCATTCCAATCTTTAGTCTTATCCAAAATACATCTGTCCAATCTCGTAGTATAAGGAAAACTATTACTGAAAAGTCACATAACAAGCACATGAATGCCATCATTTATCCCCCATATATCATAAGATATATCTTGTTGGTCACATTTTAAACATGTGAATACCTTAATCATGTATTATGTTGAAACATGAATTACCATAGAACTTTAGTGAAAACATGAGTGCTGTCAAAATTTAACTCTTTCCACATACCAAAATCCCAAAATTTTGATATACTCAAACCATGATATCCCTTTGTCCTTATATCAGTCATGAGCTCATGAATACTATCATACATATTATTTTCTACTTATCCCTTCATTATGCGCATTTTATCCACTTTCCAAAAATATTTCAATCACTTTTCATGGTTACTGGTACCATAAAATTATTGAAAACCACAATGGACAAATACATAGATTTTCCAATATACCATAAAAGTAACTCAACAACATTATTCTTGAATACCAATACATAAACACTTCTATCCATCCTCTTTAATGATTGTCATGGAATTAGTACCTCCTCGATTTAGAAGTAACTTCTTAGGTCAGGGCATTGAGTTGGACAATGCCCATGTCCTCCGCAGATAAGACATTGGACTCCATAACAGTATGTCACTCTATGACCCTTTTCTCCACATAGATAACATCTTCCCCTCCATTTGAGGTATTCCTTAAGGTTCTTCTTCCCTTCTTTAGAAATCTCAATATTCCTTTCTCTACTCCTCACCATGCGAGCATGCATAAAATCCCATATTCCTCTTATTTGATGACTTATGAATACAACTAAAGTTCACCTTGTTAATAATATATCAAGATGACTAATTCAGTATAATCACGATGAATTTCTCTCTAGGAGTTACATAATTTCATTGATCATAGTCACCAATTTGTCCATTGGAATCAATGTTAACTGAATTCATTCTCGTTCTCTCCATTGACTAAGACCGGAAACCATAGTGTAAGAAACAGTTAAAATAATGAGTAACCACATAATCATAAAAAGTCACTTATGTGGTGTCCAAATTATCAAAAATTATTTAATCCCTGAAACCTTAGGTTCACCCCAGGTTATTCATGATCGTTAAAATAATTCTAGGACTCTAACCTATACATATACTTAACCTTAGGGGCATCCCTAGACATACCTTAGAAATATCTCTAGGGATCTCACTAATGTTTTCGCATCCTAGTTTCCAAATGTTAACTAAACCTTTCCTCTGATACCAACTGTAGAGACCCAAATCATGACGTACATGGACATTACATTACTTTTTTGGAATACTTAATACATAAAAGAACCAACACTGAAGGACCGCAATAGTTTAGTGTCTTTGGAAACTCGGAACACAATCTTCTAATCGAGGTGAAAGATCTTCAACATCTCCCATAAAGATATTACCCTTTTTTTATTTCCTAAAACCTTTCTTTAAATCCTGGGGAAAAGAAAACATATAAAAGGGGTGAGTACAAATGCTCACTAATGGTAATCATGGAGAAAATAAAACAAATCATATACATTTGAACTTAAATTCATGAACATAATGTTTAAACATCAAGATCTTGAGCAATGACATAAAACATGGCAGTACGTAAGGTATAGATCATAATGAAACATTAATACAAATAAAATATAATGAGAATAAAACATGTAATTGTGGAAACCATTAAGCATATGTTATTATTTCAATAGTAGCCAAGGCATTGTTGCCAAGACCATCTTAGTGGAAAAAGTCCCTTTCTGAATCGAGTTTACTCCTCGTTTCAGTCTTGTAACACTAAAACAGATTAACTTACCATTCCAGCCCTGTCTATCTCATGAGATATTAATATTTACCCAATGAATTGGAGGGATATATAGGTACCAACCATCTCATAATGAAATCATTCTTACTTTTTCCACAAAATTAACTTAAAACATTCATCATAACCCAAAGAATAAAATGGGTTTCATAAACATCATCCCATCATAACGTAATCCATATAAAACAAATGGATATAATTTCATCATAAGAGAAGTAAAACCATGTAAATCATAGAGAAATTATACTTGAAACATACACATATGAAATAATATCATCTTTGATGGAAAATGGTTTTGATAAAACACTTGAAATGAGTTCTTGAGGCAAAAATCCTTTCTTCTTCAAAATCATTTTCTTTTCACAAAATGCCATGAAATATTAAAAGAAAAGTATTTTGTTGAAAATATATCTAAATTTTGTAGAGTAAAATTCATTTAAATAAGTCATTATGAAACCGTAAAAATCCATTCATGTCATATAAGTTAAAAACAACATTCTTCTCGTACTTTTGTCGGAAAAGTCAAAAAGTTCCTCGTATGGTAAAAAAAGAAAGATTCCTTCCATAACACAAAGTAAAAGTCAAAGAGGGGTTAACATGACATTAAACATACATGGAATAATATTAAACACTTTATGAAATACATTTTATGGGCATTGATGAAAAATATAACCCCAGTAAATACTTACGTATAAGCAATCTCAGATAAAAATGAGATTTGCAAAATTATCCCTTACCTTAGGTCCGATATGCTTCATATGTATCCAAAACTCCTATATAATGATTTAAATATTGTAATTGAATTATTAAAGAATCATATTCATTGTTATGATATCATATATAGTTTACTTACGACTTTATATTACCCATTCTTTTGTAAATTCCATGTTAAAGCAGCATTTTGGGTAAAATCGTTTCATTTATCGTACATGTTTCAACATGTTGTTCTTGATATTATTACTTATATCATGATTTAATTAATTCCAGAATGTAAAACATGATTTATATATAATGTATATTCAGTATATAAATATATATGATAGATCGATAAATTAAATGAAATACACCGTTCATGGAGACGGTAGGCCGTGCATACGCATGAATGCTATTTTCATTTCCTTATTGAATTAAATGGAATTTAGTAAATGAAACATATATGTACATAAATCCAATATCATTATTATGTAATATCTTTCATGATTATTTATTATATATACTTTATAATCATACTTGAATGGTTAATTATGGAAAATGAATCTCATCGCGTTCGTGGAGACGGTAGTTCGTACGTACGCACGAGCGATGATATCATTCCCATGATCGTGGAATTGTATTGAAGTGTATGTATAATATTTCAGAATCTATATCAATTTTCAATAATCATATATAGTTATTTATTTACACCATTATACCCATCTATGTATGGTGGTGGTAGAAAACAGATTACACCACGGTGTGGAGACGGTATTCCGTACGTACGCATGTGCGGTGATTTCGTTTTTCGTAGGATGGATAGAAGGTAAAATAGTGCTGTTTCATATTTAAAATAATATATCAGTATATAAGTAATTCTTATGTTATTACTTTATAATGAAACAACTAAATAATAAGAAGTAGATGAAGAAAGAAACTTGAAAGAATCGTTAGAAGAGATTACCTCTTCTTCGACGCACCTCCTTTAAACTTCGTCTTAGGGCACTAGAGTTGTTCTTTTGAAAAGACCAAAACCTATATGATATAACTAGAGCGGTTTAGAAGAGTAATTGGAAGGGTTTGGCCGAGATTCAAGGCTCAAAAGGGTGTGAAGAGAAGAGGGAAGGGGTGCCCTTTTTATAAGGGAGGAGAGGGGCACTTTTGGAAAAACTTAAAATATTATTTTATAATAAAGTAATATTCGGTTTTTAATAGCTCCAAATTGATTTATATAAAATATAAGGTGGGTATGGGGAGAATACTCTCAACAAATAGGTTTTCTATAAGTTTAGGTTACTATTTTAACCTTATCATTTAGATTTAACTCTAAGTTAAATAATTTAACTTTTACTATGTCTTCTTGTTTTCTTACACTATATGGTTAATATACTTAATATAACAAGACAAACGAACCCCAAGTGGTTCATTATTAATATATATAACATTATATAAGTCATTTTTCTGAACATTATATTTTTAGGAATATAATAACAATTAATAATATAATATTTGTTTTAAAAACTATTTTATATCGATTTTGACACTATTTGGTAATTGATTTTTCTAAAAATCATAACAACATGATTAGTTCAAAAAAAGTTATTTTAATCAATACTAGAATGTCATAGTAACGTAGAAAATTAGTGGAATTCATAAAAAGTCTCAAATTACATTTATTTGGGTATTTATAATATCAATTAATTTAATATTTCATTATTTAGGTAATTACTGCATCACCCTTGTTTCATAAATAAATAAAATTATTTAATGTCTAAAAATTATAAATAAAATAAAATTATGTAGGAAATATTTTTATATTTATAATTAATATTTATAGTCTAATTTATCTTATGTATAACCCTATATTGAAAATGTTTTAATTATTAAACTTTGATTTTAACTATTTTAACTCTTTTTTAAATAAAATAATAATAAACGTCCTAATCTAATCCAAGTGGACCTAAAGGGTAATATTTTATTTCTAAGGTTGTTTTTGGTCAAATTACACTTATCCAATATAATTAGGACATGTTTTAGGGTAATAATAATATCATTTTTACCCTTAATTACCGTATTTACTTTTAACCGTGGTAAATAAAAGTAAAAAGTTACTATTCACCAAAAATTATTTTTATCTTATTGAACCAAAATTTACTCCTTGATATTTACCGTGTCTCTCAGATTTTAAAAATTCCACTCATAGAAGCGGTACAATTAAGTTTTATGTAAGTTTGCAAAAAACTCCTAGGAGGTAGGTAAAAGACGGGGAAAAGTTTAATAAAATTTTTATATATCTAAAATCATTCTAAAATGACTCAAATGAATTAAATTGAACTTATATAGGCATTATGTATCAATTTTTATCTAAAATAAATTTAAATAAAATAAATAAATATGTAAATAAAAATTCGGTTTTTAAATTGTAACCCAGTGTTCTCACTATTCATCAAAAATTGAATGTTTTCAGAAAAATACCAAAAATTCACCCTACTTTAATTTTGATATTTTGAATCCAAAAATGAAGTCCATTTTGAAAGATAAAATTTATAAAATTTCAAGAAATGGGTATTACTATTCATAACGGCTAGTTCATAATAATATTATAATAATATATCGTTTAGTGAAACTTGGTATTGCGTACTCGACACGCTATCGAAAAAGGTCTTGATTGCATGTAATGCAAGCCAAGTCAGGGCTACGTGTAGTGAAAGATCTATTTGGTGTTTCGTATAACACAATCAAAACTTATTTCATTTATACATTTAAAAAAATATATACTTAATGTTGCGTAAAATAATTTCCACAAAACGAACTTGAAATTGTGTGTAACACAAGCCAAGAATAGTGTTGCGTATAATGCAAGCTAATACAGTGTTGCGTATAGTACAAGCTAATCATGATGTAGTGTATAATAGAAGACATCAAATAAATTAAAAAGAATACTTCTCATAAAATCTCAAGGTGTCACACCTTTCCTCACCCATAGTTATTTCGTTCTCTTCCTCTCCCAAAATTGAATTTAATAGAGCTACTGGGGGTGGATCTAGATAAAAATCAGATGGTGACGTTTCTACTCTAAAGATAAGGTACTTCTTATCATCATCTAAAATTGTAACCTCCTCCTTCTTATAATAAAATTTTTATCTTGGTCTGAATGCCAATCCATACTGAGGATTATATCAAATTCAATCATTGGTATAACGATGAGATCACCAGATAAAGCATGTTTATATGCTCTAATGGGAACTGATACACAAAACTTTTTTGCAATGATACATCCCTTAAGAGTTTTAATTGACAACTCCCTTATTAAATAAAATTGAAAATATATAATTTTCATAGAAAACTGGGAAGATATGAAACAATATGATGATCTAGAATCAAATAAAGCATTGGTTAAATTTGAGGAAACCATTAAATTACCTGCCACCATGTCATTCAGAGCTTCAACCTCAACAGTAGTGATTGCATAATCATGTCCTTTCTCCCTTGGCATTTTTTGAGGTCTGTTTCCTTAGAGCTTAAAACATTCATTATCATAATGCCCCATTTCCTTACAACTATAGCATTCATCATTGACATCCTCTTTCTTCCCCTTGCAATCACGAGCTTGGTGACCTTTTTCACCACAATTGTAACAAACTCTTATTCCCTTCAGGCAAGTATCGAGGTGTTTCTTCCCACATTTACTGTAGGATGGAAATTCAAATTTTCCCTTCTTCCCCTTATTTACATTTTAAGAGTGTTCAATAGATATATTCTTCTCTTTCTTCACTTCAAATTCCTACAAATTAGATAATTCCTTTTCTATTTTGATAGCACATGATACTATATCTTCGTACAATGAGAAGGATTGTGATACCAATTCTCGACGAAGAAATGGTTTTAAACCATCAATGAATCGATCAATTTTACTCCTTTGGTTATGTATATAATTTGCTACATGCCTTGATAACCTTGTAAAGTTATCCTCATACTTTGAGACATTCTCATCCACCTTTTCCCTCAGACTTGGAAATTGTCTTTCTATATCCTCTTGATGGTCACAAGGAAAGTATTTTTCCAAGAAAATCTCTATAAACTCCCTCCATTACATATTTTATATTAATTAATACTATTTTGTGTTTTGAATTAATTACCACCATTGATCTGCATCTCTCGTGAGGTGATAAACTTCCATGACAACTTTTTCCCTTTCGCTACTCCCCAAAGCATGAAATATTTTCTTTAAGGAACTTATCCATTGCTCAGCTACAAATGGATTTTTAGTCCCATTGAATTTCAGTGGTTTTTGCCTCATGAATCGGTCAAACATTGATCCTCCATGTTGTGGATCAGGGTACTCCATTTGAGTAAAGTTATTATTCATAACCTGAGTTAGTTTTCCCGGTATGGTTATAAGCTGTTCAACACCAGTTGCATCACCAGCTCCACTATAATTATCTTGAGTAGGAGGGAAATCCATATATGGATTACGTGCATTGATATAGATTCAATTACATCCACTAGGTTTCATTTCTAAACAATTGCATACACTATATTAGTTTATGAATCACAATACATAATTACAAACTAGTAAAATACCTAACATAAATCGAATAGTTTATTCATATAATCTAACATAATTTTTTTGGAGGAAGTATTTACTAATAAATCCTTTATAATGGTTTTTAAATAAAATGTGAATTATCCTAAGCAAATCCCCTTGGAGTTTCGTAACCAAGAGTGCAGTAAGACCTGTTGTTATGTACTAGGATAACCCAGGTCAAGCCCAAAACTCCTTGTTGAAGTTTTCACTCTTAGGTACATCTGTGCCAGAGTCACCTCTACCTGTTCGTATCTAGACAATGATGTATTTCTTGTAAAATACACAAAATTTCTACGTTACCAAAATTCTAGGATGTCCTTCTATACTAATCCTCAAATTTTATCTTAGTGTAATGTTATCTAATTAAATTTTTTCTAAATCTAATTTCCAAGGTTTTTACTAAACATCCTCTAATACCAATTGTAACAACCCGACCCTAGTTTCCCAGAGTCAATACATTGTTACATAACATTGGAATGATCACAAGAGATCATGTCCCGAAAGACCGATTATTTTAGTAAGCTTGGAAGTACTAGATACATACATAAGTTTTACATTACACTATGAAATGAAAAACAACAACATTGTGTCTCCTTTAAACACACTCATATCACTTATCTTATCCCTACAAGTCAGTGATAATATAATTCTTCACATCCTGTAAAAAATAAAACATATAAAGGGGTGAGCTCAGATGCTTAGTAAGGATATCAATATAGAGGAAACTATAATAAATAAGCATAAACATTTGGGGCAATGTATAATAATAAAACAAATTCCTTTTAAACTTAAACTTCAGCATAATATATAAAAGGTAAATCATATAATTCCATTTACTTATTCACATGTATAATCTACTTATTGAATAATCACATGTAATATCAATAGCTAATTTCATAAAGATGGAATGCATAATGTTGTACATCATAACTACATGGTCAAGGGCTCGTGCCAATACCACAAATAGGATTTTGTCAAGACTTTATCCCAAGACACTAGTTTGTCTCATGAGACCTACCGATTCATCAAGGAGCTATAATGGGCTCCACCCATCACATACTAAGTCCAATGCATTTCTCATATGAAAAGGTTGAAAGATAATATAACATTAGTATTAAAACATGCATAAACAATGTCAATACATTAACCATAAACCATGAAAGATATAAAAATAGAACATACACATCAAAACATATCACAAAATATTCAATACAATATGGAAGATTGGATCATAATAAATAAACATCAAACAAGTGTAAAATCCATCAGAGGATGTTGACATAGATGAAATCAAAACTATTTGTGAGAAATTTCTCCTTCTATTTTGAAATCATTTATATGTCACATAATTATGAAAGAAAACATTTATTTATGAAATATCCTTATAATATTTAAGGGAAGATTATAAGGTGTTATAATGGTGGAAAATAGTTTCACCCTCCCTATATGTTAAAAAGAAACATTCTTACCTTAATTCGTCGAAATGGTAATAAAGTACCTTGTTTGGAAAATGACAGAAAGATTCCTTCCAGACCATTTTATAAAAATTCAAACAAGGGTATAAATGACTTTAACCCATATTCTATTAAATATTAATAATGTTTTCAGATACATTTTTAATAAACACGGATGTGGATGATAAAGATATCCCCGTAGATACTCACATATAAACAACTCAGATAATAAAGATATTGTAAATTTAACCCTGAACTTGTATTCTTTCTTAGTAGTGGGTATATTAAACTCCTTTATAATGGTTAAATAATTGTTATTAAATTATAAAAGAAACTATATAAATAAATATTATATCATATATGATCCTCTAATATTTCATTGTTAATAATATTTTAGTAGTATCATTGTTTCAGGTGTTAACTGATTCATTTTTCTTTATATGTTTTTTTATGTAAGTAATGTTTGTTACGGATAATATGTATTTGATTCGAATCCAAAATGATATTAAGTTATTAAACATTATTTTTAATCATGAAATTAATATTATTCTTGAGTGGTTACAATGGGTAATGAAATTTCAATGCATCGTGGAGGTGATAAGCCGTACGTACGCATGAGCGACAATATCATTCTATTGAGGGTGAAATCGTATGTAGTTGCATGATATATCATATATACATAATAATTTACAGGTTATATTTATTATTTAAACCAATTATACTTATTATTATACACATCCAAATAATTAAGTGTTGAATAACAATCTACACCATGATGTGGAGACAGTAAGCTACACATACACACGTATGATGACTTTGTCATTCATAGGATGGATAGAATAATGAATATGGTTGCACCATATTTATAATAACATAAAATTTTGTTTAAGTTACTGGATTTATTATTTTGTTATGGAAAAAACAAAGAAAGAGGATGTGGAAGAAGAAAAGAACTTAGAAAGAGGTGATGAAATTATTACCTCTTTTTCGGGTGCTTCCATTTGATTTGATCAAAATGGATCCTTAGGTTTTATTTCTGATCAATGTAATTCCTCTAGGATAAATTGAGGGTATTTGGGATGAGATTTGAGCAGGTTTTGGAAAAGAAAAATGGCTTTGGATGTCTAAAATTAAGAGAAGGGGAAGTACCCTTTTATAAGAGAGGAGAGGGCCAATTTAGGAAAATCTTAAAATATTATTTTATTATGAAATACTTTTCAGTTTATAATGGCTCCAAATGGATTAATTTCAAGGTTATGTTGGGTATGGGTCGAAATATTCTCAACTAATAGTTTTTAGACAGGTATATGTCACCATATTAACCTTATCATTTAGATTTAACTCTTAGTTAAATAGTTCGACATTTACCATATCTCATTGTATTTTTATATTATATGTTTAATAAACTTACCATAAAATTCCAAGAGAAACCCAAGTTGTTCATTAATGACATATATATTATTATATAAGTCCTTTGATAGAAAATTAGGTTTTTAGGAAAATATATCATTTAATAACATGGTATTTGTTTTAAAAACTCATTTATGTCATTTTTGACATTATGTTGTATTTGGTTTTTGTGAAAGCCATAATAATCTGATTTCTTACAAAAAAATTAATTTAATAAACCCTATCATGTATTATTAACCTATAATATTCGTGGATGTCATCAGAACTTTCAAATTATATTTATTTTAATATTTATAATATCATTTATTTGATTCCTTCATTAATAAGGATAATACTGCAACATTATTATGTCATAAATAAATATATTTATATTATGTATAAAAATTATAAATAAAATATCATGATGTAGGGAATTTTTTTATACTTAAAATGAATATTTATAGCCAAATAGATCAATTGAATAACCCTATATAAAAATTTTTTACTAAAAGATACATGCTTATGTTATTTTTGTCTTTTCTTTAAATTATTTAATATAAAATGTCATTATCACTCCCAAGTGGCTCCATGGGGTCCCCAAATCGACTCAACGATGCCTATGGTCGAAAAAGTATCATCAAATTGGGTTAGGAAATGTGTTAGTGTAACACCCCAAGCTTCTATGGTACACTTCTCTTTGAATAATACAATAGCGTGTGTTGTACGCAAATTCGAGTTCTAACACACCACAACCAACCAAACTAGCAGTTATGAATAGTAATACCCACTTTTTTAAATTTTATAAATTTTTATTTTTTAAAATGGACTTTATTTTTGGATTCAAAATATTGAAATTATCATAGGGTGAATTTTTGGTATTTTTTTGAAAACTTTCAAATTTTGATGAATAGTGAAAAACATTGAGTTATAGTTTAAAACTGAATTTTTATTTAAACAATTTTTTATATTATTTAAATTTATTTTAGGTCAAAATAGATACATAATTGCTATATAAGTTCAATGTTAGTCATTGGAGTCAATTTATATTAATTTTAGATTTATAAAAATTTTATTGAACTTTTTACCTTCTTTTACCCACATCCTAGGAGCTTTTAAAAATTTGCATAAAACCTAATTTTACCGCTTCTGTGAGTGGAATTTTGAAAATCTGAGTGACATGGTTGATATCAGTTAGTAAAATGTGGTTCAATAAGATGAAAATAAGTTTTGGTGAATTATAACTTTTTTACTTTTATTTACCACAGTTAAAAGTAAATAGGGTAATTAAGGGTAAAAATGATATTATTATTACCCTAACACATGTCCAAATTCTATTGGATAAGTGTATCTCGACCAAAAACAACCTTATGAATAAAATATGAACATATTTGTTCCACTTAGATTGGAAAGCTAAAAAGATTATAAATATTCATTAGAAAGAAAAAAAAATATTTCCTACATAATTGTATATTATTTATTATTTTTAGAAATTAAATAATTTAATTTATTTATGACACAATGATGATGCAGTAATTAACTTTTTAATGAAATATTAAAATAATTGATAGTATAAATACCCAAATAAATTTAGTTTGAGACTTTTTATGAATTCCACTAATTTTTTAGGTTAATATGACGTGTTAGGGTTTATTTAATTAACTTTTTTCTAAGTAATCATGCTGTTATGATTTTTAGAAAAATCAAATACCAAATAGTGTCAAAATTGACATAAAAGAGTTTTTAAAACAAATATTATATTATTAATTGATATTCTATTCCTAAAAATATAAGGTTCAGCCAAAAGACTTATGTAATGATAGGTGTATCATTAATTAACCACTTGGGGTTCACTTGGAAGTATATAGTATGTTTATTAACCATATAATATAAAAATACAAAGAGACATGGTAAATATCAAACTATTTAACTAAGAGTTAAATCTAAAATATAAGGTTAATATAGTGACCCAAATCTATCTAAAACCAATTGGTTGAGTGGTTTTCGACCCATCACCACCTTAGCCTCAAAATAATTCAGTTTAGAGCCAATATAAACCGAATATGAATTTATTATAAAATAATATTTCTAGCTTTTCCAAAGGTTCCCCCACCCCTCTTTTAAAAGGGCTCTTCCCCTTCTCTCAAATTCACATATTCAAAACCTTTTGGCTCGGCCAACCCCTGCCCAAATATCCTCTTAGCATCCCTCACTTCAACCTAGAGACCTTAGTTTGGCCAAAAAGCAATCCTAAGAGGCCCTTTTGATCAAATCAAAAGGAATATCCCGAAGAAGATGTAATGTTTTCACCACCCTCTTTCAAGTTCCTTTCTTCTTCAACTTCTTATTTCTTTGTTATTTACATTCTAAAATAATAACTCCAATATATTATATATAATTTCATGTTATTATAAATATGATACAACCATATTCATTATTCTATCCATCCTTTCAATGACAAGTCACCATACTTGCGTACGTATGGCTTACCGTCTCCACGTCGTGGTGTAATTGTTATTCAATACATTATTATTTGGATGAATATAATAATGATGTGTAATTTATGTAAATAATAAATATAAAATTATAATTATTCATTATATATGATATAACATCCAATTATATATGATTTTAATATCAGAAGAATTATATTTTTTCTCGTGCATACGTACGGATTACCGTCTCCACGAACGTGATGAGATTCATTCCCCATCATATCCATTCAAGAATAATTTTCATTTGATGATGAAAAATAATTTTTAAGGACTTGAAATCATTCTGGATATGAATAAGATACAACCTATCTATAACAAACACAACTTATGTAACACAACGTATAAAATAAAATGAGTAAGTTAACACCCAAAAGGACGATAATACTAAAACATTATTAACAAAGAATTATTAGAAGATCATATATGATATCATAATTATGTATATGGTTCTTGTATAATTTAATAATTTTTTTTAACTATTATAAAGGAGTTTAACATACCATCTACTATGAAAAATTACAAGGTAAGGGTCAAATTCACAATCTCTTTCCGAGGTTGTTTTTAAGTAAGTATCTACCGGCACCTCTTTATCATCCACATCCATGTTTCATAAAAATGTATTTCAAAACATTTTTACTATTTAATAGATAATGGGTTAAAGTAATTTATACCCTTATTTGAAATTATATGTTTTGAAATGAATCTTTCCATTGTTTTCCAAACAAGGCACTTTTTAACCTTTTCGACAAATTTAAGGTAAGAATATTTTTTTAAACTTATACAGCGGGTGAGATTACTCTCTGCCATTATAACATCTTCAAAGCTTCCCTTACAAGATTATAATTATATTTTCAAAATAAATGTCTATTTTAAAATTATGTGACATTAAGTGATTTCAAAAAAAGAAAGAGATATATCGCTCAAGTAGTTTTGATTTCATCCATGTCAATATCCTTTGATGGATTTTATATTTGATTGAAGATGATTCATTATGATACAAATCTTCCATATTGTATTGATTTTTTTGTGATATCTTTGACTATGGATGTGTTATTTTTATACTATTCATGGTTTGTAGTTAAAGTATTGACATTTCATATGTTAGTTTTAATATGAATGTTCTTGTTATATTTCAACCTTTTCATATGAGGAATATATTGGAATTAGTATGCGATGGGTGGAGCCCGCTATAGCTCCTCGATGCATAGGTAGGTATCATTAGACAATTAGACATTGAATTGGCCAATGGCTTTTCCCAATTTTGATATGCAGTTTTGGCCAAGGCCTAAATCATTTTTAGACGTCTTGGCTGAGTCCTTGAAAAAATGTTTCAGAATGTCTGGAATTATACATTCCCTCATTATGAAAATAGTATTGTTTTTTAATGTGGTAATTCTACTAGTATAATACCCATGATTTTGTTTTTTTATGGAATTATTTACTCAGCTCATATTCCTTCCATAAAAGTGTTCATGTTTATTATTTTTAAAGGTATGTGTTTGGAATTATTCACCATGCTTAATATTTATGTTATCTTCCACTGTATTGTTTACCCTTACTGAGCATTTGAGATCACCCCTTTCTTATGTTTCATTTTCCCAGTATATGAAGAATTTAGTTATGAGTTACTTTCAGGCATAATTCTAGGAGACTTGGAAGTTCTAATTGAATAAATGAGTGTTGTATTTATTTTCAAGTTGTAAAGTTGAACTTATGTATGAATCTTGCTTCCAATAATACTAAAATTATCGGTATTTAGGGACACTATTTCCTTGTGATAATGCAAATGTTATGTAATAATGCACTGACTTTGGGTAACTAGGGTCAGGGAATTACAGTTGGTATCAGTTGAAGTTTAACAAAAACCTTGGAAGCTAGATTTAGATAAACTCTGATTAGAGCACATACGCCTAAGATAGACTTTGAGGATTAGTATATAAGAACTTCATAGAATTTAGGTATTATAGATATTTTGTGATTTTTCCAAGCAATACATCCCTGTCTAGATACGAGCAAGTAGAGGCGGCTCTGGCAGAGATGTACATAGGGGTAAAACCTGAAAACACCGCTTTGAGCTAGACTCGAACGGGAACAGGTGCATGACAACGGGCCTTGCTTCACTCTAGGTTATGAAACTCCCAGGGGATATGTTTAAGATAATTCTAATTTTCTTTACAAACCATTATGAAGGGTTTATAAGTATATAATTCCTCAAAGAAAACATTATTATCGATTATATCCATAAAATTTTTAAGTTATGTTATGTGTTTTACCAATATGAAATTATGTATTTCGATTCATAAATTAATCTAGTTTATGACATTGTTTAGATATGTCACCTAGTGGAAGTAATGGAAACCTTATCAATGTACTCACTCCATGTAGGGGTTTCCCTCCTTCTCAAGATAATTATAGTGGAGATGGTGATACAACTAGTGTTGATCAATTTATTACTATACCGGGACAACTCACTCAGGTTATGAATAATAACCTTACCCATATGGATCACCCTGATCCAAAATGTGGAGGGTCAATGTTAGATATCTTCATAAGGAAAAAACCACCAACATTCAATGGGAGTATAAATCCATTGGTAGCTGAGAAATGGATAAGTTCCCTAGAGAAAATATTTCAGGATTTGTGGATTAGTGAAATGGAAAAAGATGTCAGGAAAGTTTATAACCTCACTAGAGATGCTGATCAATGGTGTTCATTGATAAAAAACACAAAGGAATATGAAGATGTTTCAAGTATGGAATGGAGGGAGTTTAAAGAAATTTTCGTAGAAAAATACTTTCCTTATGACCATCAAGCGGATATGGAAAGACAATTTCTCAGTCTGAGGCAAAAGGGGGATGAGAATGTTGCAAAGTATGAGGATAACTTTACAAGATTAGAAAGGCATGTTTCAGATTATATACCTAACCCAAGATGTAAGATTTATCATTTCTTTTATGGGTTAAAACCATTTCTCCATAGAGCATTGGTCTCACAATATTTCTCGTCATATGAAGACATTGTCTCATGTGCTGTCAAGACAGAAAAGGAATTCTCTAAGTCTTATGACTTTATAGAAAATCAAGAGAAGAAAAGATCTCCTGAAAACTCTAGGAAATGAAATAAGGAAATAGGGAAAAAGGGAAGAGTTTAATTTCCACCATGTGATAATTGTGGAAGGAAGCACCCTGATGCTTGTCTAAAAGGAAAAGGAGTATACTCCAAATGTGGACAGAAAGACCATCTTGCTGGTGATTGTAAGAGAAAGAAAGATGCTACCAATGTTCAATGATAAAATTTAATGTATATGGGACATTATAAAAATGAATGTCCTAAGCATCAGGGAAACTTACCTCAGAAAAGGCCAAGGGATCAAGCCCAAGCGTATGCGATCACTACTGCTGAGGTTGAGGCTCCAAAAGACATGGTGGCAGGTAATTTAATGGTTTCCTCAAGTTTATCAAATGCTTTATTTGATTCTGGATCATCGCATTGTTTTATATCTTCCTAGATTGCTATGAAAATTAGATATTTCCAATTTTATTTAACAAGGGAGTTGTCAGTCAAAACTTCTAAGGGATGTATCATTGCAACAAAGTTTTGTGAATCAGTTCCCATTAAGGAACATAAACGTTATTTATCTGTTGATCTCATCGTCATAACCATGATGGAATTTTATATAATCCTTTGTATGGATTGGATTTTAAACCATTTTGAAAATATTTATTGTATGAATAAGGAGGTTACAATTTTTGATGACGATAAACAGTAACTTATCTTTAGAGAAGAAACATCACCATCTGATTCTTATCTAGATCCACCCCCAATTTCTCAACTAAATTCAATTATTGGGGAGTAAGAGAATTAAATGACTATGGGTGAGGAAAGGAATGTTCAAATATAGGATTTACCTATTGTGAAATAATATGTTGATGTGTTTCCAAAAGATTTACTTGGACATCCTTCAAAATGAGAAATTGAGTTTTCCATTGATTTAATTCATAGTTCAAGGCCCATATCGAAGACCCCTTATAGAATGCCCACTATAGAATTAGTGGAACTAAAGAAACAACTAGAATAATTGAGTAATAAGGTATTTATTCTCCCTAGTGTTTCTCCATGGGGAGCCCCTATTCTTTTTGTTAAGAAGAAAGATGGATCTAGGTGGTTGTGCATTGACTACAGGGAGATCAATGCTATAACAATAAAGAACATGTATCCCCTACCTCACATTGATGATTTATTCAACCAAATTCATGGAGCTCAATAATTTTCAAAGTTTGACCTTCGATCTGGATATCATCAGTTGCGTGTGAAGAAGGAAGACATTCCAAAAAACAACATTTCGAACCAGGTATAGGCATTACGAGTTTAGAATAATGCCTTTTGGGTTATGTAATGCACCCTCTATTTTCAAGGATCTAATGAACATATTTTTCAAGGAATATCTTGATGATATCATAGTGGTAATTATTTATGATATCTTGGTATAATAAAAAATCTATTAAGATCAAAAAAATCACTTGCACACCATTCTAAAAACCCTCAGAAGAAATGAATTATACAGGAATTTTAGCAAGTGTGAATTCTGGCTTCAGGAAATTTCTTTTCTTGGCCATATTATCTCTAAGGATGGAGTCTCTATTGCTTCTTCTAAGAAAAGAGAAATCCCAGAATTTATAGCACAAATGAGTATAACCAAGGTACACAATTTTATTGGTTTAGCAGGTTATTATCGATGTTTCCTCCAGAATTTTGTCCGATTGGCTAACCCATTAACGAAGCTCACAAGTAAAGGGGTTAAATTTTTTTGAAAAAATGATTGTGAACAATGTTTTGAAGAACTGCAGAGGATATTTGTAGAGACCCAAATCCTGATGTAAATGGACATTACATTACTTTTTCTGAATACTTAGTACATAACAAAAACACACACACAAGGACCGTAATAGTTTAGTGTCTTTGGAAACTCGGAATATAATCTTCTAATCGCGGTGAAAGATCTTCAACATCTCCCATAAAGATCTTCTTTTTAAAAAAAAACCTAAATCCTTTCTTTATGTCCTGGGGAAAAGAAAACATAAAATGGTGAGCTCAAATGCTCAGTAAGGGTAAACAAAAGAAATATCAATCACGTCATATTCATAAGAACATATATTTTGGAAATCTTAACCTGCAAAAGAGATCATAATTTCATAACATGGGATAAATCATAGTAGTGAAATGTAATCCCAATAATCATAACATAAAACATGAAACTTTGTGGCATACACACATAATCATAGAGAATCATTTCATATTAGTCAAGACTCATTTCCAAGACTTTCTCAGTGGACAAAGTCCATTTCTGAACTGAGTTCAGTCCTCGTTTCAGTCCTGTTTCACTGAACCGGTATAACCTACCATTCCAGCCATGTCTATCTCATGAGATATAAAATCTTTACCCAATGCATTGGATGGAGATATAGGTCCCACCCATCTCATAATGAAACCATTCTTATGTGTTCCACAAAAATCATAAATCATACATCATTGCATAACCCATGTAATAAAAATGGGAATCTTTAAACATCGTGACATCATAAAACAATTCATATAAGATAAAAGAATTCATAAAAAAATATTTCCATCACAACATAATCAAATCCATGTAATAATAGGGATAGAAACATAACCCTTTATTATCTTATATGGAAAATAATTTTGATAAAACACTTGAACTCTATTCTTGAGGAAAATATCCTTTCTACTTGAAAAACATTTTTCCTTTCTTAACATGTCATACAATTTTAAACTAAAATAAGATGATTAAAAATAAACTTGAAAACTTGTAAAGGAAGCTTCTTGGAAATAATGTTTTAAAAATCCATTCACGTCGTATAAGTTAAAAAAAACACTCTTCGTACTTTTGTCAGAAAAGTCAAAAAGTACCTCATACAAAAAATGACAAAAGATTCCTTTCATATCTTTTACTAAAAAATCACCAAAGGGTAAAATTTGATATAAAATATTGTAGAAGGATATAAATATTACATATTGAGGAAACATGGATGTGGATGATAAAATACACCCCAGTAAATACTAAAGTATAAACAATCTCGGATAAAAATGAGATTGTGATATTTCCCTTACCTTAAGTCCGATTTGCTTTGTATGTGTCCGAACCTCCTGTATAATGATTTAAATAATATCTTTTACTTATTCCAGAATCATACTCATTGTTATGATATCATATATGGTTCACTTATGGCTTTATATTACCCATTCTTTTGTAAATTCCATGTTAAAGAGCGTTTTGGGTAAAATCGTTTCATTTGTCGTCCGTGTTTTGACTTGTAATTATTCATATGATTACTTAGATCATGATTACTTAATTCCAAAATATAAAACATGATTTATATATAATATATATTCATAATATATATATATATATATATAATAGATCAGTAAATGGAAATAAATTCACCGTTCATGGAGACGGTAGACCGTACGTACGCATGAACGCTGTTTTATTTTCCTTATTGAGTTGAATGGAATTAATTAGATGACATACATATATAGACACATAAATCCAGAATCATTATTATGTCATATATTTCATTATTAATTATTATATATACTTTATAATCATTCATGAATGGTTAACGTGGAGAATGAATCTCATCGCGTCGTGGAGATGGTAGCCCGTCCGTACGCACGAGCGATGATATCGTTCTCATGATCATGGAATTGTATTGGAGTGTATGAATAATATTTCAGAATCAATATCAATTTACAATAATCATATATAGTTATCATGTACACCATTATACCCATCCAAGTAAGGTGGTGGTGGAAAATAGATTACACCACGACGTGGAGACGGTATTCCGTACGTACGCATGCGCGGTGATTTCGTTTTCCATAGGATGGATAGATGATGAAATAAGGTTGTTTCATAATTATAATAACATATCAGTATATAAGTGATACTGATGTTATTACTTCATAATGAAAAAACCTAAGAAGAAGAAGTGGAAGAAGAAATAAATATGAAAGAATCGGTAATGGACATTACCTCTTCTTTGAAGCGCCTCTTTGCAATCTCCTTTTAGGGAACTAAAATTGGTCTTTGAGGAAGACCAGAACCTCTATTATGTTTCTAGGGAAGTGGAGAAGGGAATTTTTCAGGGGTTTTCCGAGCTTGAAGGCTCAAAGTGGTGTGAGGAAGAGAGGGAGGAGGTACCCTTTTATAAGGGAGGAGAGGGGCACCTTTGGAATAACTAAAACTATTATTTTATTATAAAGTCAAATTCGATTTTAAATAGCTCCAAATTGATTAATTTCTAAGCTAAGGTAGGTATGGGTCTAAATACTCTCATACAATAGAATTTAGACAAGTTTAGGTTCCTATTTTAACCTTATCATTTAGATTTAACATTAAGTAAAATAATTTTACTTTTACCGTGTCTTCTTGTGTTCTTATACTATAAGGTTAATAAACTTACTATAAGAAGCCAAACGAACCCCAAGTTGTTTATTATTAATATATATAACCTTATCTAAGTCATTCGGCCGAACCTTAGATTTGTAGGAATAAAATAACAATTAATAATATAATATTTGTTTTAAAAACTATTTTATGTCAACTTTGACACTATTCTGTAATTGATTTTTGTGAAAATCATAACAGAATGATTAGTTCTAAAAAAGTACATAAAATCAATAATAATATGTCATGTTAACCTAGAAAATTATTTTATTTCATAAAAAGTCTGAAATTAGATTTATTTGGGTATTTATAACATCAATTATGTCAATATTTCATTAATAAGATAATTACTGAATCATCTTTGTGTCATAAATAAATTAAATTATTTAATGTCTAAAAATTACAAATAAAATACCATTATGTAGGAAATATTTTTAGCATTATAATGACTATTTATAGTCGAATTTATCTTATGTATAACCCTATATTAAAAATGATTTACTTATTAAACATTGATTTTAACTATTTTAACCCTTCTTTAAATAAATTAATAATAAATGTCCTAATCTAATCCAAGTGGGTCTAAATGGTCATCTTTTATCACTAAGTTTGTTTTTGGTCGAATTACACTTATCCTATATAATTAGGACATGTGTTAGGGTAATAATAATATCATTTTTACCCTTAATTACCCTATTTACTTTTAACCGTGGGAAAAAAAAGTAAAAAGTTACTATTCACCAAAAATTATTTTCATCTCATTGAACCACATTTTACTTACTGACATCAACTGTGTCTCTCGGATTTTTGAAATTTCACTAATAGAAGCGGTAAAATTAAGTTTTATGAAAAATTCATTTTTCTTAACTACAACTTAGTGGTTTCACTATTCATCAAAAAATGTAAGTTTCCAGAAAAATACAAAAAATTAGGCCTAAGATATATTTGATATTATGAACTCAAAACTGATGTCTATTTTACCAAATTCAAAACATTTCAGTTGCATTAATTAATTTAAAAATTAATTCCTGTCGTCAAAACAAATAGCGTGTTCTTAAGAGATAATAACTATTAAAAGATTGACACTTGTTTATGTCTGGTTTAAATGTGAAATTACATCCAATGAACAAAATTGTATTAAATTGTAAAAATATATTCTAAATATACTTTAAAACCACTAAAATCAATAATTTATCATTATTAATTATTTCGATTAAAAAGGTTGTTTTTAATTAAAATTTAGTAATTTTCACTATTCATCAGAAAATGAAAGTTATCCGAAAAGTACCAAAATTTCAATCTAAGCTAATTTCGATATTACGAATCCAAAAATGAATTCTATTTTGAAAAATAAAATTTAAAAAATTTCAAAAAGTGGTTATTACTATTCATAATGGCTAGTTTTAATAATATTTTTATAGCATATTGTTGTTTAGTGAAACTCGTTATTGCGTACTACACACGCTATCAGGGAAGGTCGCGATTGCGTGTAATGCAAGTCAAGTAAAGGATGCGTGTTGTGCAAGATCCTTTTGGTGTAGAGTACAACACAATACATTAATGAAATTAAAAATAATATTTTTCATAAAATCTCGGGGTGTTACATTCTACCCCCCTTAAAATGAATTTCGCCCTCAAAATTCGTCGGGGTTATAAATGGTTTACTGCTCGAAAGTTTCTTTAATAGAAACCCACATCATAAAAAGGAATACCAAAACCAATATTTAAAAAACAAAAGTATGAAACGTAATGGTTACCCAAATAAACTAATCACTGGGTTTCCACATAGGTGAAAATATGGATATGGAAGAGAAATCTAACCATCATGTTCTAATGGTGAGTGGTAGAGAACATGGCTATGGAAAAGCCAGCAATAACAAAGCCATAAATTTGTGACGATCTAAGGTACCATTTGAATCATTAGATATAAGAGCACTAGGACAACATTTTTGGTTTTCAAGATCATTTCCCTAAAGTTGATGAAATTGGAATTAGAAGAAATACTTTCGTGATTTTGGTATAGTCTTACCGTTTGTCGTTCTTTGGACAATTTCCACTTCATCTCTTAAAGAAATGAAGTTTAATTTGTCATTCGTGATGTGTTAGTAGATCATGTGATAGAATGATGGGTCATTCCATCTGTCTAAAAGAAAAGGTTAGAAAAGATATCAAAAAATACATAAGTCCATCTATAGTGAGATTAATCATATATGGTTCCTAAAATGGACTTATACTTTATATATCATACTGCTTAATATAATAAAACTAGTTTCAACTAAACAGGGACTTCCTATAGGCTAGTGGTAGGCAATAAAGGCCAGTCGCACTTCGGTTGTGGGTTCGATTCCCACAGCCTTGTCCGACGCGATGGGATGTCGCCCATCCTGCAGGTTGTCCTTTTTCTAAAGATATATTACTATAACAACCCATCAACAATATCAAAAAAGTTTTATCCTTAAACAATACTATCTTATGTCTAACATAATCCATTCCAATCTTTAGGCTTATCTAAAATACTTCGATCCAAGCTCATAGAATAAAGAAAATGATCACGTGAATGCCATCATTTATCCCCCATATATCATAAGATATATCTTGTTGGTCAAATTAAAAATATGTGAATACCTTAATCATGTATTCTCTTGAAAAATGAATATCCATTGAACCTTAGTGAAAACATGAATGCAGTTAAAAGTTAACACTTTCCACATTCCAAAATCCTCAAAATTCTATATCCTCAAACCATGATATCACTTAGTCCTTATATCAATCATGAGCTCATGAATACTATCAAACATATTAGATTCTCTTTATCCCTTCATTATGTGCATATCATCAACATTCCAAAAATATTTCAATCACTTTTCATGGTTACCGATGCCATAAAATTACTGAAAACCACAATAGACCAAAACATAAATATTCCAATATTCCACGATACTATATACAACATTATTCTGGAATCCCATTACAAAAACACTTAATCATTCCACCACATCGTTGTCATATTCAACATCGCCAATGGTGATCGCATGTGACTTCCCTTTTTCCTTTTCCTTAAGTGGTTGCTCACGTCGATCATCACTAACCCTTGGATTAGGGCATTTATTAGCATAATGCCCCATTTCCTTGTACTTGAAGCATTGAAGTGTTGTTGGTGAATTCTCTACAGTCTTTTCTTTCTTCACATCATTAGAAACCCTTTTTTCCATTAACTCGACACTCAGCTGCTCGATGACCTTATTTTCCACACTTAAAACATTTTCTAGTCCCTTTAAGACAATCTCCACCATGCTTCTCTCCAGACTTTGAGCATAAGGAAACATTCATATTCTTTTCACCATTATTATGAGATTTCTCCTTGAACTCCATCTTTGGTTTCTTTTCAAAACTATGAGATGGATAAGTAACACAAACTTCCATTTCTACCTTGATATCACAACACACAATTTCTTCATATCTACTGAAGTCTCTTATAGCTAATGCCCTTCGAAGATTTGGTTTTAAGCCACTGAAGAATCGATCAACTTTACTTTCAAGTTGGATGATAAATCTAGATGCATACCTTGCAAGCCTTGTAAAATTCTCTTTGTACATACCAATAGATTCATCATCCTTTTTCTTTAGTTCAAGAAACTCCTTCTCCATATTTGTTCGAAGAATACGAGGGAAGTACTTATTGAAAAATAAGTTCTTGAACTCGTCCCATTCCATGGACTCAATTTCATCTCTTTGCCTCGTATTCTTGATAAGATTCCACCATTGACCAGCTTCACCTTACAAACGATATACTGCTAAGATGACTTTATCTTGTTCAGAACATTGAAGAACTGAAAATATCTTTTCAGTAGTACTGATCCATTGTTCAGCAACAAGTGGATCAGAAGACCCAATGAAAGAAGGTGGACGTTGCCTCATGAAGGACTCAATAGATTATTTTTCCCTTCTCTGCTCATTTGGAAGTCCAGAATGATTCATAGCTTGTGTAAGTATAGCAATAAGATTTTGCACTTCATCTCCCATAACATTTGTTTGTTCAGGAGGACAATCATTGCATTGATCAACACGGTTCCTTTGGGTTCCAGCCATTGTCTAAAACCCAAAAAGAATAGTGCGAGAGGAAAAAATCATGCTAGGGAAAACAACATAATAAAGGGGGTGTATCCTAAATATCTAACATATTAGGTTAAATTCTATGATCGTTACCGTAGTTCTAGGACTGTATCCTATACGTATACTTATCCTTAGAGACATCCCTAGACATACATTAGAAATATCTCTAGGGATCTCACTAACGTTTTCGCATCCTAGTTTCCAAAGGTTGACTAAACCTTTCCTCTGATACCAACTGTAGAGACCCGAAGCCTGATGTACATGGACATTACATTACTTTTTCTGAATACTTATTACATAACAAAAAACACACACACAAGGACCGTAATAGTTTAGTGTCTTTGGAAACTTGGAATATAATCTTCTAATCGTGGTGAAAGATCTTCAACATCTCCCATAAAGATCTTCTTTTTTTTAAAACCTAAATCCTTTCTTTATGTCCTGGGAAAAAGAAAACATAAAAGGGTGAGCTCAAATGCTCAGTAAGGGTAAACAAAAGAAATATCAATCACGTCCTATTCATAAGAACATATATTTTGGAAATCTTAACCTGCAAAAAAGATCATAATTTCATAACATGGGATAAATAATAGTAGTGAAATTTATTCCCAATAATCATAACTTAAAACATTAAGCTTTTTGGCATACTCACATAATCATAGAGAATCATTTCTTATTAGTCAAGACTCATTTCCAAGACTATCTTAGTGGACAAAGTCCATTTCTGAACCGAGTTCACTCCTCGTTTATGTCATGTTTCACTGAACCGGTATAACCTACCATTCCAGCCATGTCTATCTCATGAGATATAAAATCTTTAACCAATGCATTGGAGGGAGATATAGGTCCCACCCATCTCATAATGAAACCATTCTTATGTGTCCCACAAAAATCATAAATCATACATCATTGCATAACCCATGTAATAAAAATGGGAATCTTTAAACATCGTGACATCATAAAACAATTCATATAAGATAAAAGAATTCATAAAAAAATATTTCCATCACAACATAATCAAATCCATGTAATAATAGGGATAGAAACAGAACCCTTTATTATCTTAGATGGAAAATAATTTTGATAAAACACTTGAACTCGATTCTTGAAGAAAATATCCTTTCTACTTCAAAAACATTTTTCCTTTCTTAACATGTCATACAATTTTAAACTAAAAGAAGTAGATTAAAAATAAACTTGAAAACTTGTAATGGAAGATTCTTGGAAATAATGTTTTAAAAATCCATTCATGCCGTATAAGTTAAAAAAAACATTCTTCGTACTTTTGTCGGAAAAGTCAAAAAGTACCTCGTATGAAAAACGACAAAAGATTCCTTTCATATTTTTTACTAAAAAATCACCGAAGGGTAAAATTTGATATAAACTATTTTAGAAGGATATAAATATTAAATATTGAGGAAACATGGATGTGGATGATAAAATACACCCCAGTAAACACTAAAGTATAAACAATATCAGATAAAAATGAGATTGTGATATTTTCCTTACCTTAGGTTCGAATTGCTTCGCATGTGACCGAAACTCCTGTATAATGATTTAAATAATGTCATTGACTTATTACAGAATCATACTCATTGTTATGATATCATATATGGTTCACTATGGCTTTATATTACCCATTATTTTGTAAATTCCATGTTAAAGACCATTTTGGGTAAAATCGTTTCATTTGTCGTCCGTGTTTTGACTTGTAATTATTCATATGATTACTTAGACCATGATTGATTAATTACAGAATATAAAACATGATTTATATATAATATATATTCAGAATATATATATATATATATAATAGATCAGTAAATGGAAAGAAATACACCGTTCATGGAGACGGTAGACCGTACGTACGCATGAACGCTGTTTTCTTTTCCTTATTGAGTTGAATGGAATTAAGTAGATGACATACATATATATAAACATAAATCCAGAGTCATTATTTTGTCACATATTGCATTATTAATTATTATATATACTTTATAATCATTCATGAATGGTTAACGTGGAAAATGAATCTCATCGCGTCGTGCAGACGGTAGTCCGCACATACGCACGAGCGATGATATCGTTCTCATGATAATGGAATTGTATTGGAGTGTATTTATACTATTTAAGAATCAATATCACTTTACAATAATCATATATAGTTATTATTTAAACCATTATACCCATCCATGTAAGGTGGTAGTGGAAAATAGATTACACCACGGCGTGGAGACGGTATTCCGTACGTACGCACGCGCGGTGATTTCATTTTCCGTAGGATGGATAGATGGTGAAATAAGGTTGTTTCATAATTATAATAACATATCAGTATATAAGTGATACTGATGTTATTACTTCATAATTAAACAACCTAAGAAGAAGAAGTGGAAGAAGAAATAAAGATGAAAGAATCGGTAAAGGACATTACCTCTTCTTTGAAGCGCCTCTTTGAGATCTCCTTTTAGGGCACTAAAATTTGTCTTTGAGGAAGAAAAGAACCTCTAGGATGTTTCTAGAGAAGTGGAGAATGGAATTTGGCAGGGGTTGGCCGAGCGTGAAGGCTCAAAGTGGTGTGAGGAAGATAGGGAGGAGGTGCCCTTTTATAAGGGAGGAGAGGGGCACCTTTGGAATAACTAAAACTATTATTTTATTATAAAGTCAAATTCGGTTTTAAATAGCTCTAAATTGATTAATTTAGAATATAAGGTGGGGATGGGTCTAAATTATCTCATAAAATATAATTTAGACAAGTTTAGGTTCCTATTTTAACCTTATCATTTAGATTTAACATTTAGTAAAATAATTTTACTTTTACCGTGTCTTCTTGTGTTCTTATACTATAAGGTTAATAAACTTACTATAAGAAGCCAAAAGAACTCCAAGTTGTTTATTATTAATATATTTAACCTTATATAAGTCATTTGGTGGAACCTTATATTTTTAGGAATAAAATAACAATTAATAATATAATATTTGTTTTAAAAACTATTTTATGTCAACTTTGACACTATTTTGTAATTGATTTTTGTGAAAATCATAAAAGAATGCTTAGTTAGAAAAAAGTAAATTAAATCAATAATAATATGTCATGTTAACCTAAAAAATTAGTTTATTTCATAAAAAGTCTGAAATTACATTTATTAGGGTATTTATAACAGCAATTATGTCAATATTTCATTAATCAGATAATTACTGCATCATCATTGTGTCATACATAAATTAAATTATTTAATGTCTAAAAATTACAAATAAAATACAGTTATGTAGGAAATATTTTTATATTTCTAATAACTATTTATAGTCTAATTTATCTTATGTATAATCCTATATTAAAAATTATTTACTTATTAAACTTTGATTTTAACTATTTTAACCCTTCATTAAATAAATTAATAATAAATGTCCTAATCTAATACAAGTGGGCCTAAATAGTAATATTTTATTCCTAAGGTTGTTTTTGGTAGAATTACACTTATCCAATAGAATTAGGACATGTTTTAAGGTAATAATAATATTATTTTTACCGTTAATTAACCTATTTACTTTTAACCGTGAAAAAAAGTAAAAAGTTACTATTCACCAAATATTATTTTCATCTCATTGAACCACATTTTACTTACTGACATCAACTGTGTCTTGTATTTTTGAAATTCCACTCACAGAAGCGGTAAAATTATGTTTTATGAAAAATTCATTTTTCTTAACTACCACTTAGTAGTTTCACTATTCATCAAAAAATGAAAGTTTCCAGAAAAATACCAAAAATTAGGCCTAAGCTATATTTGATATTATGAACTCAAAAATGATGTCTATTTTACCAAATTCAAAACATATCAGTTGCATTAATTAATTTAAAAATTAATTCCCGTCGTCAAAACAAATAGCGTGTTCTTAAGAGATAATAACTATTAAAAGATTGACATTTGTTTATGTCTGGTTTAAATGTGAAATTACATCCAATGAACAACATTGTATTAAATTGTAAAAATATATTCTATATATACTTTGAAACCACTCAAATTAATAACTTATCACTAATAATTATTTCTATTAAAAAGGTTGTTTTTAATTAAAATTTAGTAATTTTCACTATTCATCAGAAAATGAAAGTTATTCGAAAAGTACCAAAATTTCACCCTATGATAATTTCGATATTACAAATCCAAAAATGAATTCCATTTTGAAAAATAAAATTTACAAAATTTCAAAAAGTGGTTATTACTATTCATAACGGTTAGTTTTAATAATATTTTAATAGCATATTGTTGTTTAGTGAAACTCGTTATTGCGTACTACACACGCTATCGAGGAAGGTCGTGATTGCGTGTAATGCAAGGAAAGTCAAGGATGCGTGTTGTGAAAGATCCTTTTGGTGTAGCGTACAACACAAGACATTAATGAAATTAAAAAGAATATTTTTCATAAAATCTTGGGGTGTTACAATATTATTCAATGCTCCTATTTTGACTCTACTATCAGGGAATTATGGGTTTGTTATTTATATTAATGTTTCAATGAAAGGACTTGGTTGTGTCCTTATGCAGAATAATAGGGTTATTGCCTATGCATCACAATAGGTAAAAATTCATGAGAAAAACTATCCCACTCATGATCTTGAGTTAGCAGCTGTAATCTTTGCTTTGAAGATATAGAGACACTATCTCTGTGGTGAAAAATGTGAGATATACACCGATCAAAAGAGTTTGAAGTATATTTTCTCACAGAAAGATCTCAACATGAGGCAAATAAGATGGCTTGAATTATTCAAGGATTATGATTTCACTATACACTACCACCCGAGGAAGGAAAATAAGGTGGAAAATTCTTTGAGTAGAAAAGATCATGGAGTTTTGAACAATATGAGAGTTGAAAAGGATCCTATATACAAGGATCTAGTAAAGTTGGATATGGGAATAACCATGGAAGGTGAAACATAAATACTTTTTCAAATGGCTGCCAAACCATCTTTCCTATAAAGGAAAAAGAGTTCTCAAACCAATGATGAATAGTTTCAAAATAATATTAAAGATGTGAATGATGGGTGATTGAGTGGCTTTGTGTATGAAGTGGAATTTTGAAATTTGGGAAGAGACTTTGTGTTCCCGATATACCTGATCTGGAAAGAGAATTTTTGGATGATTCCCATAGCTCTGATTTCTCTATACACCCTGATAGCACTAAGATGTATAGATATTTGAAAGAACATTTTTTGTGGGACAACATGAAGAGGGAGATTGCTGATTTTGTGTCAAGATGTATGGTTTTTCAAGAAGTGAAAGCTAGAAGAAAATAGCCTGGAGGAGTCATGCAACCTCTTCCCATACCTGAGTAGAAATGGGATAATATTACGATGGAATTTTTCGTGGGACTACCAAAAAATCCTAGAAGGAATGATGCAATATGGTTCATTGTTGATCGCATTACCAAGTTAGCACATTATCCTGATATAAGAGTAGATCTACCAATTGAATGTCTAGCAAGACTATATATTAATGAAGTTGTGAGACTTCATGGCGTACCCCTATCGATTGTTTCTGACTGTGATCCCCCTTTCACATCAAGATTCTAGAAAAGTCTTCAGAAGGCCTTGGAAACTGAACTTTGTTTGAGCACTGCCTACCACCCTCAAACTGATGGACAATCAAAACGAACTATTAAAACCTAAGAAGATATGTTGAGATCCTGATCACTTGACTTTCAAGGTAAGTGGGATCAATATTTACCTAGAGTATAATTTTCCTATAACAATAGCTTCCATTAAAGTATTCAGATGACACCATATGAAGCGTTATACGGAAAGAGATGTCACACTCCAACTTGTTGGGATGATGTTGGTGAAAGAAAACTCATAGGCCCAGAACTTGTGGAGGAAACGATGGAAAAGGTTAAGGTAATCCAAACCCACATCAAAGCATCTCAAAGTAGGAAGAAGAGCAATGCCGATAATTGAAGGAAGGATTTGGAATTTCAAGTCAGTGATAGTGTTTTTTTTGAAAGTATCTCCATGGAAGGGAGTCATATGTTTCGGTAATAAAGGTAAATTGAATCCCAGGTACATCAGACCTTTCAAAATTCTAGAACGAATTGAGGCTGTAGCTTACCATTTGGTAATGCCACCATGTCTCTCCAAAGTTCACGATGTGTTCCATATATCACTGTTGAGAAAATACATGCTTGACCCAACAAATGTACTCAAAAATGAGAAATTATAACTGGAACCTGATCTATCTTATTGCGAAGAGCTCATCAGGATTCATGATACCATAGAACAAGTGCTGAGAAACCAGACGACTCGTCTGGTAAAAGTTTTATGGAGAAACCATAAGATGGAAGAGGAAACATGGGAACCCGAGGAACTTATGATGAAGAACCACCCGAGTCTTTTTATGCAGTAATATTCTAGAAATTTCAAGGACGAAATTATTTGAAGGAGGAGGAGAGTGTAACATCCCAAGCTTCCACTATATGCTTCTCTTTTAATAACACAATAGCGTGTGTTGTACGCAACTTCGAGTTCTAACACACCACAACCAACCAAACTAGCCGCTAGAAATAGAAATACCCACTTTTTGAAATTTGGTAAATTTTATTTTCAAAATGGAATTTATTTTTGGATTCGGAATATCAAAATTAGCCTAGGGTGAACATTTGGTATTTTTCTGAAAATATTCAAATTTTGATGAATAGTAAAAAACACTGAGTTATAGTTTAAAACCGAATTTTAATTTAAATAATTATTTATTTTATTTAAATTTATTTTAGGTCAAAAGAGATACATAATAGCTATATATATTCAATGTAATTCATTGGAGTCAATTTATATAAATTTTAGATTTATAAAAATTTTATTGAACTTTTTACCGTCTTTTACCCACCTCCTAGGAGCTTTTGCAAATTTGCATAAAACATAAATTTACCAATTCTGTGAGTGGAATTCTGAAAATCCGAGAGACACTATTGATATTAGTAAGTAAAATGTGCTTCAATAAGATGAAAATAATTTTTTGGTGAATATTATCTTTTTACTTTTATTTACCACAGTTAAAAATAAATAGGGTAATTAAGGGTAAAAATGAGATTATTATTATCCTAACACATGTCCTAATTCTATTGGATAAATGTATCTAGACCAAAAAAACCATAGGAATAAAATATGAACCTATTTGGACCACTTGGATTAGATTAGGACATTTATTATTATTTAATTAAAAAAAGTTTTAAAAGAGTTAAAATAAAAGTTTATTAACTAAAACATTTTTAATATAGGGTTATACATAAGATAAATTTTATTATAAATATTAATTTTAAATATAAAAATATTTCCTACATAATGGTATTTTATTTATAATTTTTAGATTTTAAATAATTTAATTTATTTATTACACAATGATAATGCAGTAATTACCTTATTAATGAAATATTAATATAATTGACATTATAAATACACAAATAAATGTATTTAGAGACTTTTTATGAATTACACTAATTTTCTAGGTTAATAATACATGTTAGGATTTATTTAATTAACTTTTTTAGGAGTAATCAGGCTTTTATGATTTTCAAAAAAATCAAATACCAAATAGTCTCAAAATTGACATACAATAGTTTTTAAAACAAATATTATATTATTAATTGATATTATATTCCTAAAAATATAAGTATTGTCCAAAAAACTTATATAATTATAGGTTCATAATTAATTAACCAATTGGGTTTATCTTGGAAGTATATAGTACGTTTATTAACCATATAATATAAAAATACCAAGAGACATGGTAAATATAAAACTATTTAACTAAGAGTTAAATCTAAAATATAAGGTTAATATATTGACCCAAACCTATCTAAAACCTACTGGTTGAGGGGATTAAGACCCATACCCACCTTATCCTCTAAATAATTCAGTTTGGATCCATTATAAACTGAATATGAATTTGTTATAAAATAATATTTCTATCTTTTCCCAAGGTTCCCCTCACCCCTCTTATAAAAGGGCACTTCCCCTTCTCTTAAATTCACACCTTAAAATACTTTTTGATCGGCCAAACCCTAACCAAATATCCTCTCAACTTACATCACTTCATCCTAGATTCCCTCCTTTAGTCATAAAGCCTTTCTAGGGAGCCCTTTTGATGAAATCAAAAGGAAGAACCCGAAGGAGAGATAAATATTTCATCACCTCTTTCTAGTTCCTTTCTTCTTCAACTTCTTCATTCTTTGTTATTTACATTATAAAATAAAAAATACAGTATCTTCTATATACTATGATGTTATTATAAATATGGTACAACCATATTCATTATTCTATCGATCCTCTGAATGACATGTCAACATACGTGCGTACGTATGACTTACCGTCTTCACGTCATGGTGTAATTGTTATTCAATACCATATTATTTAGATAGGTATAATAATGACGTGTAATTGATGTGAATAATAAATATAACATTATAATTATTATGTATATATGATTTACCATCCAATTATATACGATTTTAATATCAAAAGAATGATATTGTTGCTCGTGCGTACATACGGATTACCGTCTCCACGAACACGATGAGATTATTTCCACATCGTATCCATTCAAGAAATATTTTCATTTGATGATTAAAAATAACGTTTAAATATGTGATATAATTCTTGATATGAATAAGATAAAACCTATCCATAAAAAATACGGCTTATGTAATAAAACATATAAAATAAAACGAGCAAGTTAACACCCGAAACGACGATAATACTAAAACATTATTAACAAAGAATTATTAGAAGATCATATATGATATCATAAATATGTATATGGTTCTTGTATAAATTAATAACAATGTTTTAACTATTATACAGGAGGTTAACATACCATCTACTAAGGAAAATTACAAGGTATGGGTTAAATTCACAATCTCTTTACTATCAGAGGTTGTTTTTACGTAAGTATCTACTGGGACCGCTTCATCATCCACATCCATGTTTCTTAAAAATGTCTTTCAATTTTTTTACTATTTAATATACAATGGGTTAATGTAATTTATACCCTTATTTGACCTTATACATTTTTTAAAGTAATCTTTTCGCCGTTTTCCAAACAAGGTGCTTTTTGACCTTTTAGAAAAATTTAAGGTAAGAATGTTTTTAAACTTATATAGAAGGTGAGGATATTCTTTGCCTTTATAACATCGTTGAAGCTTACCTTACAATATTATAATTATATTTTCAAAATAAATGGATTATTTTATAATTATGTGACTTTAAATTATTTCAAAAAAAAAGAAAGAGATATCTCTCAGAAGTAGTTTTGATTTCATCCATGTCAACATCCTTTGATTGATTTTATATTTGTTTAAAGACGATTAATTATGATAAAAATATTCTGAATTGTATTGAAGGTTTTGTGATATTTTTGACCGTGGATGTGTTATTTTTATACCATTCATGGTTTATGGTTAATGTATTGACATTTTGTATGCTAGTTTTAATATGAATGTTTATGTTGTATTTCAACCTTTTCATAAGAGGAATGTATTAGACTTAGTATGTGATGGGTGGAGCCCGTTATAGCTCCTCGATGCATCAGTAGGTATCATGAGACAATTATACAAGGAATTGTACAAGGCCTTTTCCAAATTTTGATATGTGGTTTTGGAAAAGGCCTAAATCATTTTTAGACGTCTTGGCCGAGGCCTTGAAAAAATGTTTTAGAATGTTTGAAATTATACATTCCCTCATTATGAAAATAATATTGGTGGTTGACTAACTAAAAATTATTTTTTATTTTATTATCAAATCACTTTCAAAGGTAAAAGTAAGAACCCCAAGTCCAAAAAAACAACCACACAAACAAAAATAGCATAAAAGACCCCAATAAAAATACTAGTCCTGTCTCACCCCAACAACTCATCACTGAAAGGCCACCACCCAAGAATGGGAACTCGACAAACAGTCTCGTGCAAAGATGCACTGGCATAGAACCAATGACCAAGCCATAAACTCTCAATCATCCACTCCATGTACCATGTAGAAGTGGTGACCCTGTGCTCTGACCCTCATCTAAGGCAGAACCAAGTAACATGCTGAAAAAAAACCCAAAAGGACATCAAAGCACACAAACTAAAAGAAAACCACTTCCTCATATCGAAAGACAACCAGGAGAAGTGAGCAACCAATCATTTGTTAAAAAAGGGATAAAACAGAATCATTGAAAATAAATTTAACTCTGCTAGATTCCGTATCCCTAAAAAATTTCTAGGATATATAGGTTACCTGAGTATGCGGGTCTCCCAATATCAGGTTTCCAAATGAAGATGTCAGTTTATCCCAGACCTGAATATACTACTCGAGCCTGATCATCCCCTTATTGATGCCCCCAAACAGGATCATGTCCCGTTTGTCAACCCAAATATAGTGTTCCTACTTAATATTCACTTCAATATCCCGACCCATCATCTTGGTCGCTTCCTCTTCCAAGTCCTTGAGGAATAACACCTGCTCTGTCTCCTCATCCTCTGAACTTAAAACCGGCTCCATGTGGGGTTCAGGCTGACCGGGTGGTTTCAGTTGACACCTGATCTCACTATCCAACTTCTCATCCATTTTCTTTTTTTTGAACGAGTCTTGATAGGAGGAGGTAAGGATGAGAAGTCCTTCCAACCCGTCCTCCTCCTATTTTTCCTGGTACACCTCGGACTAAAATCCCCTGCAGATAAACCCCAAATGTATTCAATGGATTCCCCCACCCCTCCTCCGGTAAAACAATCTGTATATGCATGGTCAATGTTCCAAACTTCTATATTGGTGCCATCAGGGTTCTTCCTTGTAAATACCCATAAAATTCAAGGAATTTTTTTTTCTAAATTTTCTTTAGGATTTTACAAGGACGCAGTTTCTGACGGCACATGATTCTGAGGTCCGGTGTGCCCGAAATTTCTATCCGAAGTTTAGCTCGGGTACGTTCAGTGAACGAACGAGTGGGAATTTCTAACATTTGAACCGGTGCTCGGAATCGAATTCCGAGGGCACCGATGGAACCACAACGCCGATAATTGCATAGGAACGCCATTTTCGGAGTTTCATTTCCTTGAGAGAAGATGATAAAAATTGTGGAAGTTTAATTTATAATTTAACTACAATTTTTATTTTCTTTAAGTGGTTTAAGGCTTTGGGTGGAAGTTAGGTAACTACCCAACTTCCCAAGGGAGGTTATGAGGGTGGTGGGGCCCACACAAACCCCACACCTTCATATTCTTCAACCCCCCTCAACTCACCATTAACTTTTGATAACTTAAATATTAATAACTTATGTTATTAATTAAGTGAGTTAAGTGTGGTTGTTTGAATTTCAAACTCTTGAATTTCAAAAGTTATGTTATGTTAATAAAATAAGAGGTGAGCTTATTTTATTTGGGGTTGGAACCTTGTGGTGGAGTTTTTGGGAGAAAATACTAAGGACATGAGGAACTTCTTTGTCTTCGACGAAGAACGCGAAGAACACATCGGTCTCCGACGAAGAACGCCGAGTTCTCGGAAACCGATTACGCGACGCCGTGTAGCGCGACGCCGAAGCGACTTCCTCCTTCCGCGACATCTCTTTCCACGACGGTTTTTCCATGACGAATCCTTGTTCGAAGAACCTTCGTTCAAGCTCGCACGAGGTAGGGGTTTGTTTATTTTTTATTTTGTTCGTGAATATTACTTTGACGTTCTTCGTGTAATACGACCAAATTCTATCGATTAACGAGAGGGGGGCCGGACTGCACAAACATGGCTGACCCACCTCCTTTATCCTTGTTGGTTCAATTGTGGATTGGAACGGAATGGCGTGGTGCTGTCGCACCACGCGGGATCGTGCGACAAGTAATGCGCGGCGCTGTCGCGCTGCGCCGTGAAATTGGACCAAGTCGCGGCGCTATCGCGCCGTTCCAGAGAACCGCAAAAACATCGCGGCCGGAGCGGGGCCGCGGCAGAGGGGTGCGGTACCATTGCGCCGCACTGGATGAATCAAGGCTGCAGCCGGTTCCGGGCCGCGGCGGAGCAAGGAGACCGGCGGCCGGTTCCGGGCAGCCGGTGTCAGAGCAGGGAGGGGACCGGCCAACGCCGGTCCCGTGGTGGTAGAAACCGGCCGTCCGGGGAGGGTCGTCTAGACAGAAGAACAACCAAGGGTTCAAACCCTCGGCCGGCCAACAAGCGGCCCCCATCAAGGGGGGCCGCGGTTACAAATCGCGTAGGGCAATGGCCCCCCCCCGCTAAACCGAACGGCTCGGCCGTTCGGCTGAGCCAGCTGGCGCCGCGTGCCAGCACACCGGATCGCCAGGCCAGCAGCCGGGCCGGGCCGGGCCGCGCCCAACTGGGCCGACCCAGGGGGTCTCGGCCGGGACGGTCCGGGCTCGAAACCCCCGTTTTTGGACCTTTTATGTATTTTTCATGTATCTTGAGCTACGGGCATCCGATCGACGCGACGTCAGCGGAGATGTGATCCTTGGATCGAGATGGTCGTTTCGGTATATCACACTCATGGTTTCAGAGTACTTTGGGTTTGGACAGGTCGGTTCGTACACGAGACCAACTGGGCCCTCGGAGCGGAAACACTCATATCTTAAGCTCCGGACGTCCGATTGACGTGCCGTCAACTTTGTTGGTTTCCTCTTAGTGAGACAGATATTTTGGATTACTCCTCCCAAGGTTTGGATGCAGGTGGAGTACGGTCGGGTTGGTTTTTCCTTAAAAACCTACAGGGCCCCTGGGACGAAGAAGCCAATAACTCTCATACTGGGCGCCTGATTGACGCACTGTCTGCGACGTTGAGTTCCTGTTGACGATACGGAACTTTTGGATACATCAACTCTGGACTATGTGTTAGTTTATGTATCAGCCTCTTGGCTCATGGAGCGGACCCTCTCGAATGAGCTTGCTGTGTGCGGGAACCCTAGAGCTAGCTGCGACTGCTACTACTACTACGACTATACAGAGAACCTCAGTGGATTCGATGGCGACGACTACAACACTCAGAAATCCTATGTGGATCAGTGCTACCAATCCTATGTGGGTCCGATCCTGTGTGGGTCAGCGCTCAGCAGTTCTGTGTGAGCCAGTGCCTACAGATCCTATGTGGGTTCGATCCTGTGTGGGTCATTGTGGGGGTTAGTTACCTATCGATCCTTTGTGGGTCAGATCCTATGTGGGTCATTGTGGGGGTTAGTACCTATTGATCCTTTGTGGGTCCGACGACTTAGATGAATCAGTGGAAATATCTGATCATCTCTATCGTCATACGAAGAAGTATACCTGTGTGAGCTGAAACTTGTTTTGCTTTACTTTGTGGATTGTGTTGTGGTATCCTGTGTGGATTTTCGTTTTGCTTTCCTATGTGGAATGGGTTGTACTTGGGCTCGGATGTTGGATCCTAACGAGAATTGATGACTTAGGTATATGTATGGGAATATACCTAAGAAGTGTCGAATGTTATTTCGTGATTGTAACTTTCCTTTGTGGATTATCTTTTGTGGATTCTGGGAGACCTTCGTGGGTCTCGGGGTCCCTACTGAGTAGCTTATACTCACCCCTACACGGGCTATGCCCACACTACGTTGTGTTGGTTGCAGACAACGGACAACGCTGATCGTGGTTGAGGCTTGCGGAGTAGGATGATACTTGGAGGTGGACCACTAGGCGGGACGTACTCGGAGCGGTCGGCTGGACCCAAGGAGCAGTGGAGGCTATCTGTACCCACCCTTCAGGTGGGATTTCCAGTGGATAGCTCGACGATGCAGCTTTACTTTTCAGTTGTTATTTTCCCTTTCCAGTTTTACTTTACTTTCAGTTTGGGTTTGTATATTGGCCCACTTACTTTTCCACACTTACTGTTGTACTCAGTTTTTACTTAGTGTTTACTTATACTGCTTGCTTGCTCTGTGGTGCTTGTTTACCTTACAAAGGCAATGCCTTCCCTTTTTACCGGGATTTACGCCTTAGTGCTAATCGCCAGCCCCTGGCCTATGGAAGGCGGGCTTGGGGTAGTCATGACACGGGTCCCGAGGACGGGTCGTGACAAATTGGTATCAGAGGAGTTCGGTTCTACCACAGAAATTGGGACTCTAATATTTTTCTATGTGAAGCAATAGTGTTTAGCGTATTGAGTGTGGTTATCAGTACAGGGAGTCCAGTGTTGGTGCGGCGGCCGACGTATCCGTACACCAGGACCCTGACTTCTGATTTCTGACTTAATGCACAAAAACATTGATTGCATGTGTGTTTAAAGTTTTCTTTGTGATTACTTTGTGTCATCTCACCAGGTATACTGTTCTGACCGTGGGACACCTGTTTCCTTTTCAGGATGGCCCCACAATGGTAACCAGCTAGTGTTCCGAGAGTTGAGCGTGACGTCAGCCCACCGAGCGACGAGGCCTCGGTGTAGGGCCCTTTGACAGCTGAGGCACCGGCGGTACCTTTACCCGCCGAGCCACCGATGCTTCCAGCCCCAGCCGTTGAAGATGCACGTCCCCTTAGTGCACTGCATGAGTTGCAGCGCGAGAAACCACCCAGGTTCCACAGGGAGACGGACCCCCAGGCAGCCGAGGACTGGCTGGAGGTAGTGGTGAGAGTTTTCAGGTCAGTGAGGACACCAGCAGACCTTATGGTGATCCTCGCGGAGAGCCTACTGCACGCGGTAGTGGGCCGATGGTGGAGTTTGATGCTCCAGGTGCACGATGAGGCATCTCTCCTCTGGATGGAATTTTAGGGCCTCTTCTTCTCGGAGTTCGTCCCAGCCACCCTCTGTGTGTTGCGCATCCAGGAGCTTCTTCAGCTGCAGCAGGGCAGCTTGACTGTCGCCCAGTACTCGGCAAGATTTACCGATCTCTTACGCTACTCGACCGACATGGTACAAGACCCATTCTTCCGGGCCCAGAACTTTGAGAAGGGATTGAGACATGAGATCAGGGCATTAATGATCTCCCTCAGCATTCTGACCCAGGCAGGAGTACTGGAGAGAGCCCTTTTGATCGAGAGATTTCTTGCTAAGCCTTCTTCAGTGGCGAGACCTATCGCGAGGCAGAACGTAGCAGAGTCTTCTGCACCAAGAAGTTGACGGATGACTCATGGGTCCAGGCAGACCAGACCTTGAGGCAGACGACCTCAGGACACTTGCTCAGCAGTGTGGGGCACACAGTGTAGAGCCAACCTTTCGAGAGGCAGGCAGTGCTACTCGTGCGGCGGGCAGGGCCACATGGCTCGTGACTGCCTGACCCACTGTGCCGAGGAGCAGCAGATGGTTGAGGGACCACCGAGGCAGAGGAAGAGGGTCGACCATGGTGGTCCGCAGGGAGCAGGCGGACGAGGCAGAGGAGCAGGCCAAGCATCAGGTGGTGGGTGACGCTTTGAGGCTCTACCACCACCACCACCAGGAGGTCCACCCCGGCCACAGGGAGCTGGCGGGTAGAGACAGGCACAGCTCCAGGCAGAGGAGGCCTACGACCACGGCACGCCTGAGATGATTTTAGGTATTATCTATGTCTATTCCACCCTTGATGCAGTACTTATAGACATAGGAGAGAGTCATTCTTTCATAGCTGCTGCCCTTGTTCAGAGCTCGGAGATTTCGACAGAGCCGTTGGCTCGATCCTTATGGCTAGAGACTCTTATGGGAGCAGACTCGACGATTACGCACTGGTGCCAGCAGTGTGAGCTTACTCTACGAGGTGAGAGATTCGGTTGGGATCTTCTTGTAGCGGCGTCGAGGCCTTACGACGTCATCTTGGGCATGGATTGGTTATCCACAGTCCATGCACAGATTGACTGTATTAGGCGCAAGGTGCGATGTGTACGCACCGACCAGAGCAGGTTCACCTTCACCGGCGAGAAGGGAGCCTTTGCAGCACAGGATGGACTCTCGCAGAGGAGAGGACATCCCATCACTAATCAGTTGGCTAGCCTCATCCTAGGAGCAGTTGACGTGTGGAGTCCTAGTTTTCCTGCAGTGGTGGATCAGTATGCAGACGTTTTTCCCGATGACGTTCCAGGGCTACCTCCTCATAGAGAGGTAGACTTTTATATTGACCTGTTCCTCGGGACAGCCCCAATATTGACTCCAGCGTATTGGATGGCCCCCATTGAGCTTCGAGAGCTATGGGTACAGTTGGAGGACTTGCAGGGCAAGGGAATCATCCGACCGAGTGTTTCACCCTGGGCTTCCCCGATTTTGTTCGCCAAGAAGGAGGACAGGAGCTTGCGACTTTGTGTCGACTATCGTCTCCTAAACTAGGTGACAGTGAGGAACAAGTATCCGCTACCAAGGATTGATGAACTCTTTGATCAGCTCAAGGGAGCACGGTGGTTCTCGAAGATAGACCTCAGGCCAGGCTATCATCAGCTCAGAGTTCGGGACGAGGACGTGCAGAAGATGACCTTCAGATGTCAGTATGGCCACTATGAGTTCTTGGTTATGCCTTTTGGCATGAACAATTCTCCAGCAGTGTTCATGGCCCTCATGAACAAGATATTTCAGCCATACCTCGATCGATTTGTCGTGGTCTTCATCGACGACATTTTGATTTACTCAACGACTGAGGAGGAGCATGCCTACCACTTGCGGGTTGTGCTAGACACACTCCGAGAGCACCAGCTTTATGGAAATATCTCAAAGTGTTAGTTCTGGATATGCGAGGTCCACTTCTTGGGACACGTCATCTCTGAGGCAAGAGTTCCAGTGGATCCTGCGAAGATCGAGGCAGTGCTAGCTTGGGAGGCACCCAAGAGCATGATGGATGTGCGGAGTTTCTTGGGACTAGCTGGTTACTATCGGAGACTTGTTCCAGACTTCTCCAGAGTTGTGGCACCACTCTCAGCTTTGACGAAGAAGGGGAAACCTTTGTGTGGTCAGACAGATGTCATCAGAGCTTTCAGGAGCTGAGACAGAGATTGACCAGCGCCCCTATCTTGAGGTTTCTTGAAGAGGGAGTAGGGTACATAGTCTACTGTGATGCTTCAGGGACCGGGCTCGGATGTGTCCAGATGCAAGAGTGGGCAGTGATCGCCTATGGATCACGTCAGTTGAGGCCACATGAGCAGAACTACGCTACCCATGACATGGAGTTAGCAGCAGTGGTCTTCGCTCTGAAGACATGGCAACACTATCTGATGGGCGAGCGCTTTACAGTCTTTTCTAACCATCAGAGTCTCAGGTATATCTTTTCTCAAAAGGACCTGAACCTGAGACAGCGGCGATGGCTCGAGTTCTTCCAGGACTATGACTTTGAGATATTCTATACTCCTGGGAAGGGGAATGTGGTAGCCGATGCCCTCAATAGGAGGACAAGCATTCAGCTTCTTGAGGAGGCGACAGAGCAGCTAGCCGCCTTGCAGATATCCTTTGTGGATAGAGATGGTGCAGCCTTCCTTCAGTCTCTCACAGTCTCTCCTCCACTACTACAACGAGTCAGAGAGGCACAGTGTGGTGACACTGACTGTGAGACACGGCGTGGACAGATATCCTCAGGACAGGCACCTGATGGTTTCTACTTTAGAGCAGAGCCTGACATTATTTTCAGAGGACGTACCTTGGTACCAGCTGCTTTACAAGAGGAGGTGCTGAGAGAGTTTCAAACTTCCCCTTTGGCAGTACATCCTGGAGTGGAAAAGATGTACTAGGATCTCAGATGACAGCACTGGTGGTCGGGCATGAAGAAGGCTGTGGCAGAGTTCGTCTCTGATCGAGATTCTCTCTTTACTTCCCGGCTGTTGAAGGGGTTTCAGGAGGCGTTCGGGATGCAAATACGTATGAGCACCGCCTTTCACCCTCAGATGGATAGTCAGACGGAGAGGACCATTCAGACTCTCAAGTACATACTCCGCGCATGTGTCCTCGACTTTGGTCATAGCTGGGAGGACCACCTACCCTTGGTGGAGTTCACGTACAACAACAACTACCACTCCACCATTGGGATGGCACTGTACGAGGCATTGGACGACCGACACTGCAGATCTCCTTTATGCTGGACAGACCCTGGGGAGTCAGCACTTGTGGGACCGGAGATGGTTCAGGCCACGACAAAGAAGGTCCAGGTCATCCAGGAGCAGATGAGGATAGCTCAGAGCCGGTAGAAGTCTTATGCTGACAGGAGGCAGAGGCCACTAGAGTTCGAGGATGGCGACCACGTCTTCTTGCGTGTCTCACCTCGATGTGGATTACGAAGATTTGGCCGAGGTGGAAAGTTGTCTCCACGCTTCATCAGACCATTCCAGGTCCTCATCAGGATTGGCGAGGTGGCTTATCGTCTGTCTCTACCACCTCAGTTGCACAGGGTGCACAACGTCTTCCACGTATCTTAACTGAGGAGATACGTGCAATACCCGACGCACATCATTGACCATGGAGAGTTAGATTTTGATGATGGGGTGACTTTTGCGGAGGTCCCGGTGGAGATCGAGGATCAACAGGAGCGGTTCCTACGTGGACGGTTGATTCCTCTAGTGCGCATCAGATGGAAGTACGAGAATCTCTAGGAGAGCACTTGGGAGCGGGAGGCTCAAATGCATGCTCAGTACCCACATTTGTTTCCCTAGCTTATGATGTATCTTTACAGGGACGTAAATCCCTGAGGTGGGAGTAATGTAAAGACCCGTAAAATTCAAGGAAATTTTTCTTTCTAAATTTTCTTTGGGATTTTACAAGAATGCAATTTCTGACGGCACATGATTTTGAGGCCCGATGTGCCCGAAATTTCTATCCGAAGTTTAGCTCGGGTACGTTCAGTGAACGAATGAGCGGGAATTTCTAACATTTGAACCGGTGCTCAGAATCATATTCTGAGGGCACTGATGGAACCGCAACGCCGATAATTGCTTAGGAACGCCATTTTTGGAGTTGCGATTCCTCGAGAGAAGATGATAAAAATTGTGGAAGTTTAATTTATAATTTAACTACAATTTTTATTTTCTATAAGTGGTTTATGGCTTTGGGTGGAAGTTGGGTAACTACCCAACTTCCAAAGGGAGTTTATGAGGGTGGTTGGGCCCACACGAACCCCACCCCTTCATATTCTTCAACCCCCCCCTCAACTCACCATTAACTTTTGATAACTTAAATATTAATTACTTATGTTATTAATTAAGTGAGTTAGGTGTGGATGTTTGAATTTCAAACTCTTGAAATTCAAAAGTTATGTTATGTTAATAAAATAAGAGGTGAGCTTATTTTATTTGGGGTTGGAACCTTGTCGTGGAGTTTTTGGGAGAAAAGACCAAGGACTTGAGGAACT